>OZ007593.1:103289816-104592673 GCA_963931845.1 Maratus michaelseni | reverse complement strand
TAGAGAATATTCTGTTTTAGACATTGTGTGAAGGATTTTCAAATTATGAATATAAGTTGGAAAATATGATTAATTTTAATGTTTGAAACAGCTTATGAAAATAAAAATTTTTTTCACTGTACAATTTTTTATTATCTCATAAAAGCAATTATTAAAGAAAATAACTTTATAAGAAAATAAGTTTTTTGATAAAAAAAACATCTTTTTGTAAGAGAAAAAAAAATAAAGTAATATGAAGTATACTTTTTGAAAACGTTTATTAAATTATAATTTAGAATGCAATGTTCGAATTTTCTAAAGGAATATCTTTCTGTAAAAAGAAAATATAATATACTTTTCGAAAGCATTTATTAGATTATAATTTAGAATGAACTGTTCGAATTTTTACAAAACATATAAGAAGAAAAGTTTATACTCACGATAATTAAATTATATTAGAGAATTTTACAGCGAGAACATTCTAAAAATATCTTTATGAAAATTTTAGCTTATCATTTATGTTCCAGCAATTCTCATTATAGAATATTGCTAGCATGAAATTAATATTCTCTCTTTTATTCTCTAAAAATATTAGTGAGAAAGAAAGAGACCTGAAATACCGTTATAATACCGTTCAGTAACCGACAAGAATATCGTTCGTTATATTAGCATGTTAGACATAACTCAAGTTTTCTGTAACGGTATTTCATTGCAAATTAATTTATATAATTATTATTTATTATACTAATATACAGGGTGATTTTTTTTAAGTTGCAAAAGTAAATCCCTATAACAAAAGAACCCCTGATTCAAATGACCGGAAATTTCACTAGTGTGCTCCCAAAGCAATGGGGATATTTTTAAACGGGGTTAAAACAAAACTTAAAATCCCACCGACTGATAGCGCTGTATATGCAGCAAAATCGGGAGACGAGCTTGGGAATGACACACGTACAGTGGCGATAAAAACGTGAAGCACGCACACCTCCTGTTTATTATTCTACGGATATCCTCGCAATGACTGTTTCATTGACGGACCGTGCGTTGCTGGTGAAACTGTATTATCAGACTAATGACAGCGCAGTAACTGATCTTAAGAGATTTAGGACACTTAAGAATTTAAGAAAATGGTCAATGACGATAGAAGACTTAGAGAACATGGTTTTGAAATTTGAACAGACTGCTTAACTGATCCTAAAACCAGGTAGAGGAAGGAAACCAGTTGATGTTAACCCATATCGCCATCTGTCGGTGCGATTTTAAGTGTTTTTTAACTACGCCAAAAAAATGCCCATTGCTTTGGAAGCATACTGGTGAAATTTCAGGTCATTTGGATCAGTGGTTCTTCTGTTATAGGGTTTTACTTTCACAACTTTAAAAAAAATCACCCTGTACATGTATAACAAATATTTAGTCAAATCTGGATGAACATTCGTCCCAGTATCTGAGAAAGCACAAATAACGTGATGCAAATTGAAGCGTTATAACGAACCTGCAATAAACTGGATTTCCAGTTTGATATATGCAGATGTTTGTTATATGTAATACAGGGTGTCCATAAATGACTGTCCAAGTTTCCTTACCTCATAACTTTTGATTTAAGAATATGACCAAAAATATTATTACATATTCGTAAATTACAACTCAAAAAGTATTTTTTAATAACACAAACAAAGTTACATATGGGTAAAGTTACATACATATGAGTTCACTAACTAAAGAATGTAATAAACAATTCACGTACCTGTTTACGAATTATTACGAAAAATAGAGAATTATTGAGAAAAATACTCTCTCTCTTTTTTAAAATAATATATGTTATGTTTAGACAAACATCTAAAAAAAATGGAAATACACAAAAAATTTTATTATTTCAGCATAAATGAAATAATTTAAATAAATTGAGAAGAAAAACATGTAGCACGTTTAGATTAAAAAGCCTTTTCAAGCTTCAAACACATACTGTATCAAAATCTTCTTGTTTTGCTAATTTGAATGGAGATCTTTAATTAAACAAATTGGCTCCCACAAAAGGAATGAATATTGTAAATGAGTACGCACTGTTTACAAAATTATATAAATTTTTACAAAATTAACTTATCACAAAATAAATTACTATTGCTAGCAATGATTAAATTATTAAGTTGTAAAAAATATATTATTAATTTTAATTATTAAAATTATATAACAAATTGTTAAAAAATTAACTTTATATAAATTTAATTCTTTAATATTAAAATTTTTACTATTAAAGATATATAATAATTCAAGTATTTATTATTAATGATATATAACTATTAAATTGTTTCATTAATTAATTAATTATTATTAAGTTATTTATTAGTTAAGATTAAATAATTTATTATAAAATAAATAAATTTTGAACTATTAATTTTTTTATTATATTTATTATTATGTTATTAAATTTATATTGCATTATTAAAATATTACATAATAATGAATTATATATTAAGATATACTTTAATTTATTTATTAAATTATATTTTACTAATAAAATTATTATAACAAAATTAAATTACCACAAAATTATACGTATTACAAAATTAAATTGTCACAAAATTATACTTATTAAAAAAATTCCGAAACTTGCCTAATAAATTAAACAGAATATAACAGCTTCTTAAAGTGTAAGTTAACTAAAAATTATTTATCAACGACTTTGAATCATACAAAGTGCTGCTAAATCGTCTACTATTCCAAGAAATGGCTTGCAACGTTAATTTTTGTCCTTGAGAATATGTATAAAAATATAGATCCAAAATTTTGATTTTTACATGAATGAATGAGACTTTATAACATATTTGGTAAAATTCTTTATCTTATTTACTACCGTTCTGTTACTAGACCTGTGTTTATGTATTGTGTTATATTTTCCTTATTAAAACATGCTTAATATTGATTGCATAATGAATTCTATACGAGGGTGGTTCAATAATTATTGTCCCGAGTGTGTATAAAATGTTTGTACTGCGATGGGTTGATGTGGAATATTGAAGCCTAATGCCTTAGATGCCTATATGCTAAATTTCAGAACCGTGGTTGCTATTTTGTTTCGTTTGAGGTGTGAGAGGTGGCACCTAGTTTAAAAAATGAAGAAAACCGAACAACGAGCTGTCTTTAAGTTCCTAAAAGTAGTTAAGCCCAAAAGAGAGTCATGAGGACAGGGTCAGTGTGCTGGGTGATGGGGTCCCTTCCTACCAGGTGATAAAGAACTGGTGCCACGAGTTCCGTTGCGGCAGGGAAAGCTGTCAACAGGCTCCTGGTGCTGGTCCTCCAACAACAGCATGCACCTCGGAAAACATTGATGCTGTGCATGATATGATTATGACAGGCAGACGAATTACCGTGCAACTGTTAGAAGACATCTTTCACATCTCTGTAGGCTCAGAGGAAACCATTGTGCATGAACACTTCGGATTTAGGTCAGCGCATTGGGTACCCAAAATGTTATCTTCAACAACGAAAAAACAGAGTTCGATGTTCAAGGGCTGGTTTGGAGCTTATGGGGGCCAGACCTGAAGCAGTTCTGTGATAGATTTGTGACAGTGGATGAGACGTGGCTACATCATTATGATCCCGAGTCCAAACGACAGAGTATGGAGTAGCGGCACAGCAGTTCATATCCCTCCGAAAGTTCAAGGTGCAAGCATGCAAGGTTATGGCCACAATTTTTTTTTGGGATGTGAAGTGTGTGCTCCTTATTGACTACCTGGAGGCTAGACACACTATCACGGAGGCCTATTATTCAGCCCTAATCCCTAAGTTACGCGAAGCAATCAAGGAGAAACAGCGTGGCATCTTGCAGCAAAAAGTGCTGTTCCGCCAAACAATGATGCGGCCCACAGAAGCGATGTTACAGGTACCGAAATCCATGCAGCTGGTTCTGATGTGTTGAAACATCCTCCCTACTCTCCAGACCTCGCACCTAGTGACTTTCATTTGTTCCCTAAGTTGAAGGAGCACCTTAGGGGGACGGTGTTTCACTCGAATGCAGCTGTTATGGAGGCTGTGGAGGAATGGCTCTCAGCTCAGCCAGAGGCTTTCTTTGAAGCAGTCCTAGTTGCTTTACATGATAGGTGACATAAGTGCATTACTGTGAAAGGAGAATTTGTGGAAAAATAATAATGCTTATAGGTCAGGGACAATAATTATTGTACTGACGGCAATTTTTTTGCAGTATTTTTACTTTAACAAAACATACACAAACTAAAAATAATCTTTGAGTTTTCTCACAATCATACTTGATAAAATAAAAGCTTTACAAATCTCTAATATACTTTTTATTATGAAAACATAATAAATAATATAATTTTAAAATACTGGTTAATTTTTAATAATTTAACTTGGAAATTTTCTTTTTATGATTGAACTTTGGAAGAATTTTTTCGTGCACTTATACTAAATGCAATTATAAGGTTACAATTATTTTAATGATGATTCATTCCCAAGTTAATCAATTATTAATTATTTTTCTTCTTAATACACTGAAAATGCATTACTGTTTAATTAATGACTCATGACTCTTAAACTTGCTATATCTTACTTTAAGCAGAAGCTGTTAAGCAGAATCTTTTTATATTGAGAAGTAATTGTTCTGTAATAATATGAGATAAAGGAAGCATTTGGTGTGAAAAAATGCAATTTTATTTAATTCTATTCCTTTAGTGTGGTAAATGGACCGAAAGTGAAAGATAATTATTTAACTGAATAAACGGTTCATAAATTTCATTACAAAGTGAGAATACATTTTCTAATCTCGCGTGTCCTTTCATTCCTTTTTATAATGGAATCTAATAAACAAAAATGTATTTCGCTTTTATATTAATCTCATAGTTATTATATTGCAATAAGCAGTAAATCATCCGTCAAATTTGAGAGAAAACAAGAATACAGTTTTTTTTTTCTTTTTCTAGTGACTAATTGTTTTGTTTATCGTTACATTGCGTTAAGAAATTTGTTTATTGTTGTTCGTCAGTGATAATTATTTATCATATTAAAAGTTTTATTGTAAGTAGTTTATCTGCTTAAAAATATACCTAAATGAAGACGAAACTTGAATTACGTTACAAATATCGCAAATTATTATATAATAATTTCTCATTTGACATTCATCATTTGATCTCATTTGACATCTCGACATTTGTCTATAGGGAAGTTGCAATCTACTGATGACCTTCGCATCCACCAATCACAGGTGCCCGGATGACCTCCAGCAACGATCATAATCCTCACAACTATCAATCATAACTGCCCACTAACGGTTGTTTGACCCCCACTGGTTGATTTGTGACGTCATTTGCAGCTACTTTATAAATGTAATGTTCTAACTTTTAATCCTAGATGTTCAGTCCACCTTAAAAAGCTTTTACAAGTTAAAAGAAGAACAGACACCATTGTTTTTACAGAGTTTTACATTATTAAAACATTCAGAAACAAGATGAATCAGGGAGACGTCTTGAATTTATATTTCGTAAAAAACAAACTTTGTAAATCTATAATATGCCTTTACTTATAGAAGCATGTTTAAAAATTAAATATTGGGGATAATGTTTTATGTAATTGGATAGTTTTTTTCTTGTAACAAATCTTTCACGAAAAACAACTTTTTCGTAAAACATTTTCTTAAAATCCTGGTAAAATTAGGTTGTTTGCCAATTTTTAAACGAAGATTTATTCCATAATTAATAAATTAGTAATTATTTGTGCTTCTTCACATACTAGAAATTCATTATTTCTTAATTAAGGAATCATGACTCTTAAACACGCTATAGCGTTCTTTAAGCGGAATTCTTAATAATAGCATTAATTTAATTCCAATTTAATAATCGTCTTAAACACGCTATTTATTCTTTCAGAAGAAGCTGTTAAGAAGAATATTTTTATATTTACAAATATTTATTCAAGAATAAGCATATTATTTTGCTGGAAAAGAGAGCAATGTGTTTAATTACTAGATTACTTTACCCTGTAAAGCAGACTAAAGGTGAATGATAATGGTTTAACCAAATAAATCCCTTGTGAATTTCATTAAAACAGTAGATTTCTTAAACTTGTAGTCTCTATCATTTATTTAATACTCTTTATGTATTTTTATAATTGGATGTAATAATCAATAAAATTATTTTGCTGTTATAGCAACAGCTTACTTATATGATGCAATAAAGTGTAAATCATCCGTAAGATTTGAGAGATTAACAAGACGAAATTTCTTTCTTTTGTTTATTTGACAAATAAATTGGTGCGTTTGTCCATGTGTTTCGTTAAGAAAATCTTTTATTTTGTTTTGCGTCAGTGAATATAATTATTTTTCATATCAAAAGGCTTATAGTGAGCAATGTTCTTTCTTGAAAAATACAGATAAATAATGACGAAGCATTTACTGAGTCAAAATTAGGATCAATTTTTATTTAAACAAATATTGTCGTTTGACTTCGTAACAATTGCTTATTAATCCTTGTAAATAGCTTTTAATCTTAGATGTTAGTTCATTCTTAAAAGACGGGGATGTTCCAATTAAAAATTTTCTTTATACATTTTAATGCTTTTGCTATGTACTTATAAAAAATATACATAAAAAAAATTGGCATGCAGTAACGTAGTAGAAAAAAGTTATTAGATATTCTTCTTATACTATAAACATAAAATTACTTGCTATTGCTCGATATTGCCACTGTGTGGCTTAACAAAATTAATATCACTTTCAAGTTAAATTTATTTTAACGTTAATAATAATGCCTATTCCGTAATTTGTGTTTCATATGTCAAATGTACAAAGCTGGAATTTCTTCAACAGTTTTGAATTGTGGTTTTAATTTTGCCAAGCTGTTTTTGATTTTTACAGGAACCTATATCACATCCATTGGCTGTCTCACATTCAACATTGCAGAAAGTTAACTTTCCAGACTTAAAAGAAATTCTAGAGAATACTTTTATATTAGTCCGCTCCCCAAATTCACTTTGGCTGTTTTTTTAATAATGCCTTGATGTGTGGTGCAAAATGGAAATACAGTTCCGAAATCAAAATTCTACATATATTGGACAAATTTTCTGTACAGCACCATTATCTGAGAAAAGTTCTATTTCTTTTGATTTTGATCATTTATCCATTTAAATTTCTAAGCCCCTTAAAAAAGACTTTCTCAGTCATGCAGTCTCGGTTGTTATTTTGATAATGACATGAAAATAAATTTCACGCAATTTTTAAAGTAATGTGGTTTGCAAAATGGAAATACAGTTCCGAAATCAAAATTCTACATATATTGGACAAATTTTCTGTACAGCACCATTATCTGAGAAAAGTTCTATTTCTTTTGATTTTGATCATTTATCCATTTAAATTTCTAAGCCCCTTAAAAAAGACTTTCTCAGTCATGCAGTCTCGGTTGTTATTTTGATAATGACATGAAAATAAATTTCCCGCAATTTTTAAAGTAATGTGGTTTGCAAAATGGAAATACAGTTCCGAAATCAAAATTTTACATATATTGGACAAATTTTCTGAACAGCACCATTATCTGAGAAAAGTTCTATTTCTTTTGATTTTGATCATTTATCCATTTAAATTTCTAAGTCCTTTAAAAAAGACTTTCTCAGTCATGCAGTCTCGGTTGTTATTTTGATAATGACATGAAAATAAATTGTACGCAATTTTTAAAGTAATGTGGTTTGCAAAATGGAAATACAGTTCCGAAATCAAAATTTTACATATATTGGACAAATTTTCTGAACAGCACCATTATCTGAGAAAAGTTCTATTTCTTTTGATTTTGATCATTTATCCATTTAAATTTCTAAGCCCCTTAAAAAAGACTTTCTCAGTCATGCAGTCTCGGTTGTTATTTTGATAATGACATGAAAATAAATTTCACGCAATTTTTAAAGTAATGTGGTTTGCAAAATGGAAATACAGTTCCGAAATCAAAATTTTACATATATTGGACAAATTTTCTGAACAGCACCATTATCTGAGAAAAGTTCTATTTCTTTTGATTTTGATCATTTATCCATTCAAATTTCTAAGCCCCTTAAAAAAGATTTTCTCAGTCATGCAGTCTCGGTTGTTATTTTGATAATGACATGAAAAAAAAATTTCACGCAATTTTTAAAGTAATGTGGTTTGTAGATTTCATTAAAGAGTTTTAAAAGGTTTAGAAGTGTTTTAGCTTTTCTGTGCCTGTTGCATTAGAACAGAATAAAACTGTAATTCGTTCTTTGAATTTTTTCTTGCCTTTACAGTTGTCAACCTTTATTGCTATCGTGCGACTTGCACTTGGTATAAGTTAATGCAAAAACAATTTCATCGCTATTGAAATTATTCTCACGACACATAGTCACTTTTTTCTTCTCCAAAAGTTTTTTTCTGTACTATGCCATACCTATCACGAAAATAAAACAGCTTACCAGAACTCGCTTCAAATTTCACAATTTTCATGGCCTGTGAAACATTTTTCGTTTTACCATGTAATATAGGACTTGAAATCCGAAAGTGCTCTCTTACATCTTTATATCAAGTGTATACATTTTCATAAATGGCTTGATATTTTTTCGGTCGCATTGGTTAGAGAGTTTCTAAAGTTTGTCCTTTTCCTTTAAAATGGTAGTTAATTCAGAATTAGCAAGATAAATTCTTTTGCGATATATACTTGCCTTCTTCTAGCACTTACTGATTGTATAATATTATATTTTTCTTTCAATGAACATTTCTTTCATTTCCTGTTCTCTACTATTAAAAGCAAGACAGAAATCTAATACTAAATGTAAAATGTCGCAGTTTAGAAATTTGCTAATAATGTCAAATCGCCAAATTCGACGGTAAAACTACTACAAAAATAAAATCTTTATACTTCCTACTTTTTTTTTAAACGAGTGTACGGAAAATCGAAGAAACTAATAAAAGCGATTAGATTTGAATATAAAGGAAGAGAGGTTTTAATTTTAAAGATATGCACGTGGAAAAAAAAAAAAAAAAAAAAAAGCTCCGAGATACACTGAAAATTCGGAGATCGTGGGATAGTGAAAATGATAATAAAAACGTTTTCTTTCGGAATTCTAAATTTTCTATAAAGATTGTTTTTCTTCTGAACTCAGCGTACGTTTCTGGTAATTTCGTTCAGAGACTACGCCATATTATTTCTGCGCATGGTGGATATGTGGAAAATATCGTGATTTAGATTTTTCCAGACTGCAGCGTCATCTGTTGTTGAAAATTGTAACTATTTTTGAAAGTTCGTCTGCCTGAAAATTTACTGTTGTCCCAAGCATATTGCAACAAATGGTGTATTTCTATCGCTGCCCATTTAGTTTTTATTGATTTTTCAAATATACCGGTCATTTTTGAAACGCCCTGTATATACATTTATTTTGTTTACATTTAAATGACATTGCTCATGAGTTTTAAAAATATTTCATTATAAAATACAGATCATGTGAATTATTTTAAAAATTACAACTAAATAATAAAGAAATAAAGCAGAATATAGAAGCAATTGTATACAAAGAACTTCTCAACCCTTAAATATTTTCTCTCTTATTAAAATATTTTTTGTAGATATAATACGACTTAAAGCAACAAAGTATACTTTTGAAAAGTTTGCGATATGTTTTACAGTAACGATTTGACATGAATTTTTAATAACACTAGAAAAATAGTTATACTGTTAAGCTAAAAGCGAAATAAACATGACATTTTTATTAATTCTACATTCACTGCTTGAAAAGAGCATTAAAAGAAAAAAAGAGAGACAGAGAAAGACAAGCGTGCACATTTAGAAATAATTCATATTCATTCTTTTCCATTTTCAAAACTAAGCACTCAGTATTTTTCTTTTACATTTTCTACAGAAGTATTCAAACATTTAGAAAAGAAAAATTGAAAGAATGTTTCTTTAAAGCAACCATTGCACTGTTTTTATGCTTCATTATATCAAAGTAGAAATGCGGAAAATATGAAATAAGATTTTTTTTACTTATTAAAAGGAAAGATCTTTAAAGCAATATTCTATTAATAGCAATAACTGCCCTTTAGAATTTTACTAATAACCAGGAATCGAATACCGGCTCAGTTCTTTCGAAAGATTTGAAATGACCATTGCGGTACCATGGCGTTGAAATGGAGATTTTATATTCTCCTAGCTGTGTCATTATAATCGCGCCCCCTAGCTTTTTTTTTATGATGAATGACGTAATTTTTCCCCATTGGTCTTACTCTTATTAGGCCGGGGTGTTACGAAATTTGGACACTCCTCTAAGGTTTTTGCCCGATTCAGAATTTAACGCCGCACAGTGGAGTATTTGATGTAAAATCCTGGCCAAAAACGCAAAAGTTAAAATTTGCTCAACAATTGTAAAAAGCATATTTTATAATACCTGACTAACTAGTGCATCGATTTGTGTTTATTTCAGGAGCACGAGTCATATCCGACGGTTCCTAGCCTCAGTTGAAGTGAAACTTTCTTTGAGAGAAGATGTGTTTTTTTGTTATATTTCAGATTTGTTATTGTGTTTAATTGTATACATTTACATGTGCATTTAAATAGTTTTATTTTTCATATAATAAAAAATATTTAGTCACATAATTTCATCATAATATAATCATATAATTTCATCCTAAGATAATCACATAATTTCATCATAATATAATCATATAATTTAATCATAATATAATCATATAATATTCATCATAATTTTTCATATAATAAAAAAAATAATTTATTTATTATTTTTTTTTTTGTGTCTTGTAAACGAATTATAAATGTTATAACATATAATAAAAAATAAAAATAATAATATTAAAATTAAAAATTAGTTATTTTTAAGCCTTTTTAGACCTTATTTATTGAAATATATTTATTAAAAAATATTATTTAATATATTAAAACCTTTCTAAAGCTGTGTCGGGGTTTGTCGGACTGTTTTTGATTGATGATCGTATTGGTTATTGTTTTGAAAGTTAATTAAAAAAAAAAAATACGCATAATGTTGTCATTTTTAGACATCAATGTTAGGTAGCTTTCAATACAAAAAAGTCCTTCCGGCCTGTACCGGGAGGAAAAGGTAGCTTTCCTATATCTCCTTTTTAAAATTTTAGTTAATGTTACACGAAAACAGCAAGCTAAAAGACAAAGAAACGGTTACAAAAGATTCTTTAATACTGAATTTGAATAAGAAATTCGCCAAATTATCGAGCAATAGCCAAATTGGCTAAGACTTATTTTGTTCGCCAAATTTGGCGATATTTCGCCAAATGTCGCCAATTTTGGTGAGAATTTGGAGCTAACGGATATGAATATATAGTTTTATGCGTATGATTGGGAAAATTATTACAACAATGAAAGAAATAATTTGGGAGTAATCGCGTTAATGTGCTGTTTTGTTTTAAAATGTCAGCCACCCTAGAATTTCAAACTGCTCTATCTCAGCCATTTTTTAAGATAGAGGTAAACCAAAAAATGCTCTGGAATCCTCGTATCAAGGCCTAACACCTAATTAAAAAATAAATTTGAATTTTTAACTTTTTTGTATATTTATTTTACTTTTAAATTTTTAAGTGGCCGCCATCTTGAAACAAAATGGCGGACCAAGCTGCCCAACGAACTCGGTCGAGACTTTGGTGAGCTTAATACACACAATTAGTTTCATCAAAATTGATTTATAAATACGAGTGTTATCGTATGACATAGCTCAGATATATATATATATATATATATATATATATATATATATATATATATTATTATTATATTGTATTGAAAGCTACCTAAAAGTATAAAGCTACCTATTGCAGCCGTTCGGAGGAAAGCAATTCCAGAAAATTTCGATATATTTTCACCGATCTTGACTCCCCAGACCCCAAAACCACCCTCCGTTCAAATGTTGATATATATATATATATATATATATATATATACATATATATATATATATATATATATATATATATATATATATATATATATATATATGATCTATGTCATACGATAACGCCCATATTTATGAATCGATTTTGATGAAACTAATTGTGTGTATTAAGGTCACTAATGTCGCGACCGAGTTCGTTGGCCAGCTTTGTCCGCCATCTTGTTTCAAGATGGCGGCCGCTGAAATATTTAAAACTAAAATAAATACACAAAAATGTTAAAAATTCAAATTGATTTTATACTTACGTGTTAGGCCTTGATATAGGATTCCGTAGAATTTTTTATTTTACCTCTATCTTAAAAAATGGCTGAGATAGAGCAGTTTGAAATTCTAGGGTGGCTGACATTTTGAAACAAAACAGAAATTACAAAAAACAAATGATTAATTTATGAGTTTTAGTGAACGAGATTTCTCGCAAATTATTATCTTTGATTGTTGTAATCATTTTCCCAATCATACGCATAAAACTATATATTCATATCCGTTTGCGCCAAACTTTAGAGGAACTAGAATACGCATAGTACGCCATATTACGAATTTTACAGGAGTTTGAACAAACTTGCAGCTAGTCAAGAAAAGTTAAAAAACAAAAATTCTTTTGATACATCTTAATATTTTACTGAAGGATACTAGACAGAAACTTCCGCGACTGCTGCCGTTTGGCTGAGACCATCCCCATTTTTCTATGACCTCCCTTTCCTTCAAAATGCGCCTTTAATGAAAAGAAGTTTCTGTGCCTCACCCTGCTTTATTTTTGGAAAATCGCTTATAAGTTAGCCTTTTTTTTCATATAAATAAAAATGGAATTCAAGTCACATTTTTCTTAAATACTTTCAAAACATTTCATTGCCGATTGTTTAAAAAATAGTCATTTTATTCTTAAAAACTGAAATCGGAATAAATATTTGAAATTCTGAAATAATAGGATAGAATTTTCAATTAGAAACAAAATTCACTTACAGTGATGGACATAATTATAAGGCACCTACCTAATTTGACATACAGTGAAATAAAAGTTTCAGAGCTTAAAAATGCTTTATCAAATACGACAAAAACATACATTTATTCAGTTATCACACGTAATTGTTTTAAAGAAATGATATTTTTATTAATAAATTAATACTAGCTGATCCCGCGCAGAGTGTTTGCTCTTTTAAATACTATATGCATATTAGAATACACGAATTTCAGCATTATATGTGTAAATATCATACATAAAAACTTCTCCACTTAGGACTGGGTACTTTGAAATAAAAAATATATACACGTCATAAGATATGGACACCATTTAGAAATATGAAAACAGAGGCATTTTTTCAGCATCGTGCATATAAAAACCTTTGCATGCACACAATAGTTGCTGGATGCTCTTTAAAATTAAAAAGTCCTTCCGGCCTGTACCGGGAGGAAAAGGTAGCTTTCCTATATCTTCGTTTTAAAATTTTAGCTAATGTTACACGAAAACAGCAAGTTAAAATGCAAAGAAACGTTTACAAAAGATTCGTTAATACTGAATTTGAATAAGAAATTCGCCAAATTATTGAGCAATAGCCAAATTGGCTTCATTTATGAAGACTTATTTTGGTCGCCAAATTTGGCGATATTTCGTCAAATGTCGCCAATATCGCCAATTTTGGCGCTAACGGATATGAATATATAGTTTTATGCATATATTACAACAACTAGCCGCCACTGGCGACCAGTTTGGTCTCCCTTAAATGTATGTTAAGCACTGTAACACGTTACTTTTATTCATAATTTATTTTTTTTCCGTAATCCTTTGCCAAACCGGAAGATTCTAATAGACAAATCAAAAACTTTTTCGATCATGGTAGCATTTCGCATATTTTTGTTGTTGTGTATTTCATCTTTCTTGACAAAAACCGCTTAACCAACTTAAGCATTTATGCTTCATATCCGTTTGCTTATCAGTTGCAATATGCTTGCTAATGAGGAGATTCTTAAACATATTAAGTAGTTTACCGTAATTGGATCCATTGCCAAACGGCGTATTTTAGTTAATACGATTTGGTGCAATGAAGTCTATTTTGTGAAAGTCTTTAATGATATCCACCATTTACACTGAACTATATTGTTGCCAATATTTTTTTGTTTGTTTGTTTGTTTCTCGCTAACTTTGGCTGTAGACTTGATTACGGGAGAATCAAGAAGAAAATCTATCATTATTCTCATTTAAAACGTCTTGAATAATGTGACATAATCGGAGTGCATATTATAACACGTAATTTTCGAGTATGGTTTGGTGAAACATTGAACTTTTGGAAGCCAGTTTTGATAATCACGTAAATATGTCACACCAACATTACCGCCTATAATTCTAATTACAGCAACCCGTTTTTTCTCTCTATATTGCAACTCTATAGTTAATATAGTGCCCCGGTGCGTCTACGACAGCTGTTCCATCAGAACATTTGATTTCAAAATAAAAGTACCGTTTCTAATTTGCACACGCGAAAAATAAAAGCTGGCATTGGCGATTTTAAAAATTCTGTTGGCGAGATTTGCGCCCAAATAACACAAAAGTACTTAATGATGTTATGTATTTTGTAAATGTATATTAAATAACTGTTTTGAAAGCGATTGGTCATTAATAATGGTAAATATGATTGGTGATTAACAATCATTTTCGGTGGTCTCTCTTCCTTTCACGTATAATACATAAATACCAAATTAACTGACAATTTGTTTCGAAATTTGATTCATTAAATATCATTACATGAGTTGTATTTGTTTACATTCAGCTTACATCAAGAAAAGATAAAGAATGAAGTTGAGTTGTATAGCACATAATTATGGTAAACTTTGATTGTGTCACTGGTACGAATTATTTTTTTGACACCAGGCAGCGCTCCAAAAAACTTTCACGGAAAACTAACTTTACGAACGATTATCTCCATGGTTTAATGGTTTAATATTTTAAACCTTCATGACGAATGAATCTTTTTTTTTGTTTACTTTCATGGATAGAGAATTTGAACTGCGAAGCTAATTTCAACTGAAGTTATTGGAGAATATATACATAATTGAACGTAAGTCATCTCTCAAATATTAATTTATTTTTAACAATCTTTCTAAAAATGTCACATTTATGAAGTTTTATTAGAAAAAATAATTTTTAATGAAAATGGCCGCCTGGCATATGAAAAAGTGAAACGGACATTCCGGAACTGTTGATGACAGTCACATGACTTACGGTTTTATTATAGAGATGAAAGAAAATAATTTGCGAGTAATCGCGTTAATGTGCTGTTTTGTTTCAAAATGTCAGGCACCCTAGAATTTCAAACTGCTCTATCTCAGCCATTTTTTAAGATAGAAGTAAACCAAAAAATGCTCTAGAATCCTTGTATCAAGGCCTAAAACGTAATTAAAAAATAAATTTGAATTTTTAATTTTTTTGTATATTTATTTTAGTTTTAAATTTTTAAATGGCCGCCATCTTGAAACAAAATGGCGGACCAAGCTGGCCAACGAACTCGGTCGAGACATTGGTGAGCTTAATACACACAATTAGTTTCATCAAAATCGATTTATAAATACGAGCGTTATCGTATGACATAGGTCAGATATATATATATATATATGTAATAATAAAATTTCGCCATTTTTCCTTAGTTAAATTATTCCAAATTCTTACAATTCTAATTTTTTTCCTGTTTTATTCCAATTTACTACTCTATATTCATTAAATCCTTATTCTTAATTTAGCTCTATCGTTAACTCTATTAAATTCCCTTTTATTTAATTCTAAATTGTCCAAATTTACTTAAATATAAAGTTTTTAGTTATTCTTAATTGCTATCATGATCCCCAATCATTTCTGGGTTTTAGAATGTTTTTTTGAGAGCCATTTTCATTTTTATTCCGAATATTAATTTCACGCTCTAAAGTCACTTTACTACAAAATTAATCCACTCCTCTCTGTCCGAACTCTTTTACTAATTATCTTTCATTGGTCGTGACGTAGCATGACGCGTCTTCTTTAATTCTTCATTGGTTCAGTGCGCGTTCTACGTCATAATTTGTGTTATTGCGCTGGGTAACAAAAAGCAGCTACCTGCGGCGCTTCCTCAGAATTAAGTCGTATTTTTCACTTGTAAACAACTCCCTGGCTGCTCGTTTTGAGAATAATTGAGATGTTCTGATACTTACCCTCTATTCCTTGATGACGTAGTGATGCACGGCTATTATGGTTATGGTGGAAACTGCCCAAGAGAAATATTTAATAAAGAATTGAAATTGAAAGCCTTGTTCGTTTTGAATTCACGGAGAAACGCCTCTGGGTTTTAATTTCTACTGCTGCTATGGTCACGTCGAAACTGCAACAAAAATGTTACGACTGTTTCTAAATATTTATATCATCAATAGTAACCAACGTTCTTAACTTTGGTGTGCGACCATGTGTGCTCCTTCTATAATCAACGTTATTGCAACTACAACATATGACGGTAAATCATCATAATATAATATAAGCCGGACAGGACATCAAAGGACTTATGCCACAACTATCCTTCCAAACGACGTGGAAAGAGTATTTGAGAATCAAGTTGCTGCTTACTTACTGAGGTGTCGTAACAAAAAAGAACGGAAGCAAGGCATCTACGAAATATATTCCATTATAAAGTCAACCCCCCTATCGATGTCAGCCAGAAGAAGTATTGGAACATCGCGTCAATGAAAACAACAAAAAATTGTTGTATTTTTTTTTTCATAACAATATTTGATTGCGTAAGTTAGATTTTATATTAAGTAATATGTATTATTTATTTGTTGCTAAATGTTATAACAACCTTTTTTATTTTGTTAAAATATCTATTCTTAAATAACAGGAAACCAAGTGACAGAGTTTTTTAACAGTCTGAGATTTTTATTTATGTTCTTGAATTATTAATTATTCTGAAAGATACTATGAAATTTATTTACTGTTTATGTTATTTTTCTGTTAAAATTAATATATTAAGGAAGAATTAAAATTATGTTATTATGCTTTAAAGATTAAACTAAGTTGATATTTTGGATTGATGCAATGAGATGCACTCATGAGAATTGCTACTACAATATGAATTGAATAATTTATGTTATCAGTTATTACTTGGCACATGACTTGGAGTATGATTATGAAATTTACATGATGATATTTTACGATAACTAAAAAGAAATCTTAAAGGAAGTTGAGCTGAAAACTTGCGTAACATTGGTAAAGTAAAAATTGTGTGCAGTTTAATTTTTTTTTTTCATTACTTCTATGTTCCGAAGTTCAAAGCCAGAGACAAAAAATTTGTTCTTAGAATATTTTAGAAGAAATTTGTTCCTTTTATCCTGAACATTTAGAATGTACGAAATTTAATATTTATTCTTATGTATTGTTAAAAAATTAATATTATTTGCTTAAGCTCACAATATTACCAAAAGTTTTTGAACTGTTCTGATATTTATTTATTCCCATATTACTTCATTTTACAAGAGTAACTTAATTTTATGTTCTTATTGTATCATTTAATTTAGTCCCTTTTCATTCGGTGATATTTATTCATAGGAAATAATTTCTATTTATTAAAAAAATATATGAGTAATCTCTTTTCATTATTTACTAAGTAAAATGTATTGGAACATGTTCTATGCCATTTTATAAATGCATAAAAATTTATTAGATTCTCTGAAATTACAGCTTACATCATTGATTGCATAATAATCGCAAAAATAGCTTTTGAAGAGTAAAAAAAAAAAAAAAAAAAATAATGATGATCTCAAAAGAAAGTTGCGCTGAAGTTGTGTAACATTGAAAAGGTAAAATTATTGTGTGCATATAATTTATTTGTTTATTTCATTACTTTGTTTTATTTATTGATGCTATGTTCCGGGAGCACAAAGCAACAGATAAAAAAGTTTTATTTATTTATTCATTCTATTTTCTTTTGTGATATTTTTTCATATACAGCAAATTTATTTATAGAATAGAGTAACAGTACATTTACTATTTAAGTGGAATGAAATTTAATATGAATTGGACATTTTTACTGTTAAATATTATATATTTTTGTTAGTTAAATTACTAACAGTTAGATATTTTTACAGCAGTTGTTAAGTTAAAGAATTCTTTATATATTGTTATTTTATTTACATGTTATTAAAGTCAGGGTTTGTTAACCCTTTCAAGGGTGGTGTTTGCAAGGCGCGAACGCTTAATTTTAATTCCAAACTGCCAAGTGACACCCAGAAATTTTTAATAGAATTTTGCTTTTATAATATACGCAAAGAAATTCTTTTAGTTATTTTCAAATAGATTTGATCGTTAATTCTGGTGTCATTCAAATATTTCAACATTTTAGTAAAAGAAGTCCTTTGCCCTTGAAAGGGTTAAAGTTATTGCTGAAAGTAAGAGTACTCAAACAAAAATGGCTGAAAAAGAGCTTAATTATTATTTTTGATCCAGAAAGTGGGATGAATATTATGTCTTGGCTTACACATTTTGAAGGATCAGCCCCTCCAGATAAAAAAGAGTGGAAAATCAACAATATTTCCAAATATTTGAAGGGCGAAGCATTAAAGGTTTATGTTAATGAATGTTTAGATTGTAAAGAGTATGAAAAAATTGCTGAAATCGTAAGTGAAAAATTTCTGAAAGTAACAGTCCCCCGTTTTTCTGATTTCACCTCGCTGAAATTGCATGATTTAAACAACTTAGAAAAATATTTTCGTCAGAAAATCGAGATAGGTCGACAACTTAAACTATGTGAAACCATTATTTTACAGGGATTGACCGACGGCTTAAACCCTGAATACCAGAACTATTTAATAGTAAATTCTTTGGAATCTACTACCGACTGGTATAGATTAGTTAAACAACTTGTTGCCATTCCATCTCATTCTAGCAGTAACAATAATAGTAATGTTAGAAATATGTCCGAAAATTCCAGACCTTTTTCTCAACCAAATAATTCACCTAGACATTGGATTCGCCCTCAACCCAATTACAGGAATCCAAATTTTCAATCAGCAACTAATTTTAACCCTTCAACGTCCAGGTTCGTTAGTCCTCGATTGCCTGTCAACCACTATCAGAGAAGGATGCCGAGTCGACCATGTAGATTATGTCTGAATAGGGGAAATTCAGAGGCTTATCATTGGGAGAGGAATTGTATCTTTAACTTAAACCCTCCACAAACAGGTAATATTCCTGTTGGTAGTCAGTCACCAAGTCAATCCAATGCCTGACAATTAATTGTTGCTGGGTATGCAATAGTAAAAAATTAAATTATGTTATTGATTCCGGGTCGACAATATCTATTCTTCCATTTAAATTTATTCGTTATTTAAGTGCTAAAATTGTAAATATTTCACCTATTATTGTTGGTCAAGCTAAGGGTAAAGTTACAATTAATAAGTCATGTAATTTATTAGTTAAAATAGGTAATATTACACACTATATTAAATTTTTGTTATGTGACAGTGATTTGGACTATGCTATATTAGGATTACCTGATTGTTCTCAATTTAACTTAATCATAGACTGTGCAAATTGTCGAGTTACTCAAGGAGATCTTGTTTTAAATCAAAATGTTGACATATCCAGTAATAAATTACGATTATTGCATTTTAATGTTCAAGATCAGTCTCAATATGTGCAACCCGATTATGGAAGAATCATGGCTCCTCAATCCTTCGCGCAACTTAATGTTAATGATTATGATTTAATAGGGGAAATAAACACAGTAGAAAACAAAACTTTAAGGGATATAATGGGAAATTATTTGGATATTTTTTCAAAAAATAAATATGATGTGGGGAAGATTAATATTGAGCCACATCGTATCTTTCTCAAATCTGACCTACCTATATCTATGAGGCCTTATCGTACTTCAACAGTGGAAGAAAAAGAAATCTCTGAACAAATTCAATCATTATTATCTGCTGGATTAATCAAAGAAAGCAATAGCCCATATTCTTCACCAGTTACTTTAGTAGAAAAACGCGATGAAGGTAAAAAAACTAGATTGTGTGTAGATTATAGAAAACTTAATTCCATAATGAAAAATGATGCAGAACCTTTACCCCGTATTGATGACATTTTAGACAAATTAGGTAGTGCCCAGTATTTTTCCACCCTGGATTTAGCCTCAGGCTACTGGCACATACCCATACACCCAGCAGACACCGAAAAATTAGTTTTTACTACCAATTGTGGGCTTTGGGAATGGAATGTTCTCCCTTTTGGGGTAAAGGTAGGACCATCAATATTCAATAGAACTATTAGGAGAATTCTTACTAAACATAAATTTAACTTTGATTGCTACTATTTTGATGACATAATTATTTTTTCTTCAACTTTGGAAAAACATTTACAACATCTCAGTCAAATATTTGAACTATGCAGAATGGAAAATCTTAAACTTAAATTATCTAAGTGTAACTTTGTCCAAAATACAATTAATTTCTTAGGTTATGAGATAAAAAATGGCACTTTAACTCCTGCTAACAATAATATAGAAGCTATCAAGAAATTAAAACCCCCTTCAAATGTTAAAGAACTCCAAAGATTTTTAGGATCTATTAATGTCTATCATAAATTCATTAATAAATATGCAGAAATCAGACAGCCTCTCAATAAATTGCTCAAAAAAGATACTATTTGGGAATGGAATGTAGATTGTCAAAATTCTTTTCAAAAACTAAAAGATGCCCTAATTGCTAAACCTGTTTTGAAAATTTATGGCCCTAAATTACCCCTTCATATGTTTGTTGATGCCTCACAGGGGGCAGTAGGTGCAGTCCTTAAGCAACCTGATAATAATAATTTCTTACATCCAATTGCATACTATTCTAGAGGATTGAGAAGTTATGAAAAGAATTATTTTATTACAGAACTGGAGTGTCTTGCCATCATTGACACCTTAGACAAATTTTATCACTACTTCCACGGTGTTAAATTTACTATTCTCACAGATCATGCGTCTCTTGTCTGGTTAAGAAATGTCAAACATTTAAGAGGAAGATTATTCAGATGGTCCTTAAAGTTAAGTATGTTCGAGTATGATATTGTATATTTAAAGGGTTCCACAAATGTCGAAGCCGACATGTTGTCCAGAAATCCTACTACATATCTTATTCAACCACTTACCTTTCTTTTTGATGTTAGGGAAGTCATAGAGATGCAACTAAAAGATAATGTGTGTGGAAAAAACTATGTCAAGGAAAATGGACTTATGATAGTAAAAAAGAAAGGTTTTAGAAAAATAGTAGTACCCATGTCTTTAAGAAGGAAATTGCTTAATGTTACTCATGAAAAATTTGGTCATCCTTGTATTCAAAAAATGTTAAACTTAATATCTCCTAATTATTATTGGCCTGATATGACCCAAGATATAACTAATTTTGTAAAACACTGTGATGTCTGTCAAAAGAATAAAAAACCGAGACAGAAAAAATTTGGCTTATTACAAGCTATGACCACCACAGATCAACCTTTCGAATGCATTTCTGTTGATACTGTGGGAGGCTTTAATTACTACAATTCCACAAAAAAATATTTACATCTTATCATCGACCATGCTACTAGATATGTTTAGGGCTTTCCCTCAAAAAGTGTTACCACAGAAACTTATACTAATTGTCTAAAACAAGTTTTTAATATTAAAACACCACAAAATTTATTCTGTTTTAATAAAATTCTTAATGTCCAGACCCATCAAAAAGTGTTAAGTGATAGAAATGCAACCTTTACTTCATCTAGATTAAAAAAATTCCTGCAAAACCACAATATTAAACAACGTTTAACCCCATCACATCATCCACAAACGAATGGCAAATGTGAGAGAGTGAACCAGACGATAGTTACTAGATTGAAGTGTAAAGTCATTTCAACTAACTCCAAAATTCCTTGGACAAAAATTTTGACAGAAGTAGTTAATGAGTATAACAATACCCCTCATTCTATCACTAAATTTCCTCCTGCTTACTTACTTTTTGGCCAATTACCTTATGATTGCCCTCTTCAACAAAATTATTACCCTCCTGTTCAAGAAGCCCTTAAACTTGCTAAAAAACGCACTGATGAAAATTATTGGAGAAGTAAAAAATATTATGATCGAAATTATCTAGAACCAAAATTTGAGATTGGAGATCTTGTAATTTATGAAGAGTTCCAATATCCTAATACTAGAAAACTTTCACAAGTCTTTAGTGGTCCTTACCAAATCCTTAATAAGTTATCTGATGTCAATATTGAAATTAATAGACAGATTCAAAGTAAATCAACTGAAATAGTACATGTATCAAAATTACGCCCTTATTATCCTCCTGACCAATTAAAATTATCCCATGAGAAACCACAACAAACTAATGTTAAATCTATAGTTTCAGCTTAAATTTATAATATTCATAAAATAAACTAACTTAATAAAATAAATTTACTAAACAAAAAATTAATTATCAATTCTCTTCTGTATATCAGTGTGTTCTTGAACTGAGCTCACAAGAGCATCACTGTTGAGTTTTCACTTGGGTTAACTGTTTGTGCGAGCATAAACTGGTCGATTTAAGTTAGTAAATTCTGATACTGAATTGAATTAGAGTAGAATAATAATTTAAACAGCATTAACGAAATTAATAAAATAAACTGGATTAAATTCTATATTAAACTAATCAAATATGATATCTTAATACTAATTGAGAATGGTCCAACCTTTCTTAATATGCTACAAGTTCCTATTTTTTCATTTCACAACTTATGTTTTCTTGTTTGACTGAAAGCAAGATAGTTACATAACCATCATCTACACAATAATGATTGTTTTCACGAATATTTCTTATTTATTCCTTATTTTGTATTATGTATTTTATTTGAGTATATTCTCATACCTCATTCACTACTATATGGATGAGATATTAATGATATACTTAAGAAAGAATTAAAGAAAGTGTGTGATATTTTGAATTATACTGCTTGTTATTGCTGAACTTATTGGTGAGAATTATTATTATTAGTTACACTATTTATAAGTTGAATTTGAAAGAGAATATGAAGATTATAATGGATAAAAAGTATTTAAAGAGTGGAATTGAAAGTTTTAGGTAAGCTGCATTCAAAAAAGTTTCTGATGTTATGTAAATAAAATTTTGATGTTATTGTTGTTGTTTATTCTTTCTATTGATGATACTATTATTATTGTTATTATTAAGTATTATTATTTTAAAATTTTATTGTTGATATTGTTCTTGCTATTATTATTATTATTGTATTATTTTATTTATTGCAACTTCATACTGCCATTGCAACACTAAGGACTCTTATAATATTCAATAATTGGACTCTACAATTCAGTAGGATTTAAAAAATCACTTAAGGACTATAAATAAGTGAATAATGCTGATTATTGTTAAATTATTGATAAAAAGAGATATGATTTATGTATTATTATTATATTTTTACTTAAATTTATTTATTGCAACTTCATACTGCCATTGAAACATTAAGGACTCTTATAATATTCAATAATTGGACTCTACAATTCAGTAGGACTTAAACAATCACTTAAGGACTATAAATAAGTGAATAATGCTGATTATTGTTAAGTTATTGGTACAAAGAGAGATGATTTATATGTTGTTGTTATATTTTCTTGATACAAACTATACTATACTGTTATACTAATTATTATTGAAAAATGTAATTATTTACAGCAGTTTCCATTTAACCGTGTTTCTTTAAATTTAATTATTAAAAATTTACTTAACAGAATTCAGAAATTTGAACATCGTGATGCGGCGACCAGGTAACTATATTGCAACGAGGGAACCGTTTTGTAACCCAAGTATCTGCTTTCCCCCCAATGAATATGTAAGTCAATTGGACTTACCGGTTCATACATTTTTTGGGAGGGGGGATATGTAATAATAAAAAAATTTCGCCATTTTTCCTTAGTTAAATTATTCCAAATTCTTACAGTTCTAATTTTTTTCCCTGTTTTATTCCAATTTACTACTCTATATTCATTAAATCCTTATTCTTAATTTAGCTCTATCCTTAACTCTATTAAATTCCCTTTTATTTAATTCTAAATTGTCCAAATTTACTTAAATATAAAGCTTTTAGTTATTCTTAATTGCTATCATGATCCCCAATCATTTCTGGGTTTTAGAATGTTTTTTGAGAGCCTTTTTCATTTTTATCCCGAATATTAATTTCCCGCTCTGAAGTCACTTTACTACAAAATTAATCCACTCCTCTCTGTCCGAACTCTTTTACTAATTATCTTTCATTGGTCGTGATGTAGCATGACGCGTCTTCTTAAATTCTTCATTGGTTCAGTGCGCGTTCTACGTCATAATTTGTGTTATTGCGCTGGGTAACAAAAAGCAGCTACCTGCGGCGCTTCCTCAGAATTAAGTCGTATTTTCACTTGTAAACAACTCCCTGGCTGCTCGTTTTGAGAATAATTGAGATGTTCTGATACTTACCCTCTATTCCTTGATGACGTAGTGATGCACGGCTATTATGGTTATGGTGGAAACTGCCCAAGGAAAATATTTAATAAAGAATTGAAATTGAAAGCCTTGTTCGTTTTGAATTCACGGAGAAACGCCTCTGGGTTTTAAATTCTACTGCCGCTATGGCCACGTCGAAATTGCAACTAAAATGTTACGACTGCTTCTAAATATTTATACCATCAATAGTAACCAACGTTCTTAACTTCGTTGTGCGACCATGTGTGCTCCTTCTATAATCAACGTTATTGCAACTACAACATATGACGGTAAACCATCGTAATATAATATATATATATGGATATATATATATATATATATAGATATATGTATAAATCAACATTTGAATGGAGGGTGGTTTTGGGGTCTGGGGGTCATGATCGGGGAAAATACATTGAAATTTTCCGGAACTGCTTTCCTCCGAACGGCTGCAATAGGTAGATTTATACTTTTTGTATTGAAAGCTACCTAAAAGTGTGTACATACAGTAGAAGCCCGAAATACGCGGTCTGATATGCCGCGAATTCGAATTTAACGAGGGGGAAAATATGTCCCCCGAAAAAAAAAGATGAATTTTAGGATAAATTTTGCGTTTAAAATTTCAGTGCAACATAATATTCTTCATAAAACGCTTTTTCACACATTTTATCTCCTGTCACTCAGCCCTTACTGTTGAACAATGACTCGTGAACGCGATAACAACGATCCCGGATTCACAATGAGTAATTTGTAGTCTGCGGTTAGTGATTTGCATCTCGATATCTGTGTTAATGATTTAAATGATTATTGGATAGAAATTGACAATAGCGAACCAATTTCAGAGGTCATAAGAGATCAGGATATCATTGATACTGTAACGCAAAAAATTGCAGTGTGCAAGATGATGATGATGATGAAATTGAAAATGATGTGGTAGTGAAAAACGACGTTCCACATGTTAGTGAAGTCATTTCATTCTTAACGAAGGTAATTTCGTGGATGGAGAGGCAAGACGATTCAAATAGTGTTCATCTACTCCATCTTGCTAGTGTGAAACAATATGCCGAAAAGAAACGAAACGCCTCAGTTCGCCAAACAACACTTACGGACTTTTTTAAGACAGTGTAAGATTAAGTTTGTGTTCAATTAATGATAGAGTTAATTACGGTTCACAAAGCGGGTAAGTGTTTTCATCATTTTTTACCATTTCTTGACACCATTCCGATATACCGCGGTTAAGCTATAACGCGGGTGTGAAACATGTCGAAACATGTCTCCCAACAACCACGTTATATCGGGCTTCTACTGTATTACATTGAAAATATCTACACCATTCACAATTAGGTATATATATATATATATATATATATATATATATATATATATTCTGCATCGAAAACGTCTTGACTTCAATTCAATTGACAAATCGTTTGTCACTGTTGGCTCGTCCTTTAAGCTTTTGAGGTGTCACCGTTAAAAAATCAATGTAACTGAAAAGTTGCTGCACTGAATCTTGTATATCTGGATAGCAAATTGAGGGCAACTTAATAGTTTCCCCACTTTGACATTCGCCAACCTGTAACAGCCAACTTGCTAACTCTCTGAAAAGCACGCATATTTTCTGTAAGTCGCATAATGTAAAATCTTCTCTTTTTTGTGCAACTTGAAACTGTTGATGATCTTGAACCTCTATAAATGTGAGGTAGGACTGACTTGACGGAAATCTCCACCCAATAAGATTATTTTATTCATTTATTATTATTTGTTATTATTTATTTGTTATTACTCAATCCATATTATAAATAACAAATATGTGCAACCGTAACATTGACGTCATAACGTTGCGGACAACAATGAGGTTAAAAGTGCATAAGGTACAACAATGGAGTTAATGCTTTAATTAGTAACAAAATGGCGCGTTTCTTGGTTTGATTACGCACTTTATTTTCTTTCCGTTTTAGAAAGTAGCTAGTTTTTAAAAATAAATAAGAAAAACTACCGGCCAATTTTTACAAAATTTGTATTTTCGGATGCAAAAATTTTTTTTACATATGTGTGGTGATTTTTAAATCGATACCTCAAATACTTTTCTTAATATTCGCAAATTAGTGAAAACAAACTTCTCGTTGCCATCGGCAATTGATAAATAATCGCGATTTCTGTGCCACGTACGATAGCGTAATATATATATATATAGAATTTTAATAATAATAATTAAAAACACCATGGGCAAAATTATAAGACACCCTAACATTTTAATTAAAACACCTGCTTTTTTTTCGAAATATGCAAATTTTCTGCAGGCTGTTATGACGTCAGCAGTTAACTAAAGCAGACGATAACCGACTTCAGGCATTTACAAACATGCCAAAAGGTACAGAATGCCCAAACACATTCTATAGCATTCTTTAGGTCTTCGACACATGTAAACTGCCTCCCATTTCGGTAAACCTCACGAGCTAAGATCCCCCGGAAGTTTTCGATGGGATTTAAGTCTGGCGAGCGAGAAGGCCACGGAAGAACGTTGATACTTTGTTCTGAAAGCCACGTTTTTGTTATGTGTGATGTATTAATTGACGCGTTATCGTGCTGGAAAGCGTAGTTTTCGTCACAAAGAAGTTCACCGTATATGGCTAGTTGATCTTTAAGAAGATTCTCATGCTTTTCGGAATTCATTCTTGAATGCTCAAAAACGATATATTTTTTCCCTTGAGCCGAAAAACCAGCCCAAACCATTACTGAGCCTCCACCATTTGGCGGCTGATTTGTACATCAGGAGACTTCCGTAAATCATGCCAATAATAGTGAAAATCGTCAGGATCAAACAGGTTAAACTTTTTTTCATCTGAAAATAATACAGAGTACCATTTGGAGGTCCAGGCCATAGTTTGTTTAGTGAAGTTTAAAAGGTCCATTTTGTGCCGCCTTAGAAGCGGTGGTTTTTTCTTCAATTTTTAAAATTCCACATAGAAAGCATTATGCAACACCCTGCGAATGGTTCTCTTTGAAGAATTCAGTTACAAAACACTTTTAATGCCTGTAGTGGTCATCTTATTTTGTGTAGCGAGCGAAAGCACATGACGTCTGTCTCTCGCGGACAAGCAAGGAGTACGTCCAGATCTTTTAATCACCTATCCATTACTTCCTCTTTGAAAACATTAGAAATTGCACATCTAGCGCGTTTAAGAACTTTTGAAAAATTATTAACTGGATCACCAGTTCCATTTAATCTCCAAATTTTGCAAATTTCACTTTCTTTTAATTCTGTACCTCGTGGCATGTTTGTAAATGCATGAAGTCGGTTATCGTCTGCTTTAGTTAACTGCTGACGTCATAACAGCATGCAGGAAATTTGCATATTTCGAAAAAAAAAGCAGGTGTTTTAATTAAAATGTTAGGGTGTCATATAATTTTGTCCATGGTATTTTTAAGTTTGTTTTTATTAAACTCTATAAAAATATCATTTCTGTAAAACAATAACGTGTGATAACAGAATAAATTTCTGTTTTTGTCGTATTTGATAAAGCATTTTTAAGCTCTGAATCTTTTCTTTTACTGTATGTCAAATTAGGTAGGTGTCTTATAATTATGTCCACCACTGTATAAAGAAATGAAGAAATAAAGTTTTGAATCGATAATTATTTCAAACGATTATTAGTTAAATGGACAAATTGAAATATTTTATTAAG
Source organism: Maratus michaelseni (assembly GCA_963931845.1). Classification (NCBI taxonomy): domain Eukaryota; kingdom Metazoa; phylum Arthropoda; class Arachnida; order Araneae; family Salticidae; genus Maratus; species Maratus michaelseni. The sequence goes on along the minus strand of OZ007593.1, from coordinate 104,564,585 downwards.
AGGAGTTTTCATTGAACGGTATTTATGTTTTATTTTTAATTCCAAATTCTTGTTTTATTTTGAAGAAAGCGATAAAAAAGTGTGTTACTGCTAATCACTGAACTGATTTCTATAATTCCTTTTTGTGTTGATATGTGTTATAATTCGTTTTGGGTGACGCACTACAAAATTTCGTAAATGGAGTAATATAACTGCATTTTAAAAATAAAACTTCACAAAAGAAATAGAGCGACATAAAAATGAAAACGTTTGATTGAATTATTTTATGTCCAATGTTATGATGTTAATATGAGAAAAAAATCTTTTGTTTAAATTTTTTTAGCAATATTATGATTAGAGATCTTTTATTCCCCATCTTACAGCATTCAAATGACTTAAAATCAATATAAGACTTTTACTTAGATTTGTGGCTCGCAGCAAATGAAAATGATTGCATACTTTATGTACATTATAAAAGTAAAGGAATCAAAGACGTAATTAAAAAAATATATGTCTAGCATTATACAAAATACTCATTGAATTGGAAACTTGAATGAACATTATTAAACGACTGGTTTAATTTAACTACAATTCTGTTTTTATACTTCATTAAAACTCGATTGAATTCTTTTGATGATTTGATGAAAAGGATAAATAATTAATGCTGAATAAGATACGGAAATCGTTTTTAAAATTCCTTTTTACTTACTAAGTGCTTTAATTTCCCCAGGGTGATGCATTCTAAAGTAAATTTCTCAACGATATATTTTTAAAAAATGAATTTGTCCTTTCAGTAATGAATATGATAAAACGGTAAAACTGTTTGACTCATATTGTTTTTGATAAAAAAAAACATTGAGCGTAAAAAATAATAAAGTAAAGGTTTGTCATAAAAAATAAATATTGTATAATTTTATGCTAAATGAAAAGAGAGTGTTGGAGAAAGATTCTATATTATTAATCATAAACAACATTTCTTAGTGGTATATTTGTTTTGAATTCAAATGTTCTCAGGAGAAATTTCACCATGCCTCATTATCCTGAAATTGAGAAAGTACTATATAATTTTGAATTCTTAAGTAGAAATTAAAGGTAGAATTTTTCAATTTATTGCGAAAATAATCTTCTACTTTTGGCGACAATGTTCCACCATGCAGTAGCTGATGGGAATAAAATCGAATCACTTTAAGATCGCTGTAAAGTGGTGCCATCATGCATAACAAAAAAGAAAACATTATGCGTCAAGGATAGATTATGAAACACTTTCAAAAACTTCCAGAATGCTGTCACGAAATGATATCTTCCGTAAACAATTTAGAAAACGCATAACTCATTTAAAAACCCAATTTCAACAATTACTTCCCTTAGTTGGAAAGCTACTCGAATTCTTTTGTGCTGCCCTGTCTATGATCAATAGATTTGTATATATAAGGGAGAGTAGGGTAAAACCATGTATTCTGTTTTCTCGCTGATGGGTGCTGCTCTGTGGATAGCGTCCTGTAGCGTCCCCTAGAACTTGCCATCGTCTTTTGAAATAAGTTAATCTCTGTGTCCGTGTAGTGATATTGGAAAGAAATTTAACTCAAAAGTTTTACTTTTTCGCCGTCATTTCTTCTCTTCAAATACATCCAGCTTGTAGGATTGATTTAAGTTAAGTAAACCACTGTTTTCTACAGCATTTACACGATATTTGATGCCAAGTAGAAGTGTGTACGTCTCGCTTTCGAGAAGAACCACCATGTTAATTTTTGGTCGTCTGTTTAAACAAAGCCGGTATCTATGTTTTTGCATTGAATTCTGCAATGAATTGTTTCTTCACACAACAGGCGGTGAAGGTTAGATACAATGTTCAGTCTGCAAACAGTGGGCACATGAAGAGTGCGGCGGATACGAGAAGTAAAATATGAGAAAGCATTACTTGATTACATTAAAGATTTATTGAAAACTTGAAAAAAAATGTTACTGGCCTTAAAAAAATGTATATATGTGTTTTAAAGTTTAATTCAAAATTTATTACAATAAAGACTTTGCTACTGGAAGTGTAAAAGCTTAATTTTTAATTAGTATCCAGTTTTACCCTATCACCAATATTCGGAGCTATTTCACATGGTCCTCGAAACCGTCTTTTCCCAAGTATAGAAGAACTTTCCTGTGGCAACAGGTGTGTTTTTTTAATAGACTAGATGTTCTCAAACAATTTTATGGGGTGTTCCAATTTTTCAACCCTTCTAGACTTTTGTCAACAAACGAAAACCATTAGGTCCCCGGTTTTGCCCTACTTTTCCCTACTACATAATTTAGTACAATTAGAAAACGCATAACACTGTTGAAAGGCACCTTTTGCACTTTTTGCCAATAGACGGTGAGGTACCCGATTTTTTTTTTGTGAAACCGTGCATGTTATCTACAAATTTTTATACGCATCATATAGTGATGTGAGAATATCTCACTCGAAACTCCTGTAAACATCTCAGAAAACCAGCATAGGACTTTCTCATGTAAAATTTACTTTCCTCAGATTTTCAACAGAGTCCACAAATCTGCCCGGTGAATATCAAACAATCCTATACATCATCACCCACCTTCCAATTTGAAGTTGCAGAGACAACTACCGCAATGGAACGAGCCGGGTAAAATACATTTCACCCTACCGAGTGACCCCACAAACAGGACGAAACTAAACAGGCGAAACTAAAGATTTCAGTGACATCATGATAAATCTTATTTTCCAATGAAAGCAGACTTTCTCAGTGACATCAGTTTTCAGCGCTACGACTGGCTGGAGAAACGTCTTTTTACCGTGCGAGCAAACAGAAGATATATTAGAGTGATCAGAGATTTTTGAAGTTAGTTAATGAAATAGTTTTCAGTTCATTTGAACCTGCAGAGCGGAGTCTTAGCTCCGATTTGCAACTTCGGAATGCGAACGGTTCCGTAGGCGGTTACGTAGATACCCCCGTTGGAAAAAATCCTTCTCGGCAAATGCTTTGAGGTTGGCGTTGAGAATAGACTTGATAATAATTGGACTGATTATTTATTGGGCTTGCTTAGAAGCTTAATGAACCATTTTTCATTTTGTTCTGTAATTTCATTTAGTGAAGAATATGTATTTAACTGTTGCCATATATAGAATACAATAAATGCATCTTTATTTTAAATGAGAGTGGATCTATTAAAGGCCCACGCTACTACTTCAAACCATAACATCGGACCCGTTACAGTTAGATAAAATTTAATTTGAACAAAAAACGCATAACACAAATAAAAACGCACTTCCAATAATTACAATCTATAGACGATAATGTATCAAGTTCTTTGAGTAGCCCTGTATATGAATTTATTCTTAGTCTACAAACATCCTTTAGAATACTAAATATGACTCATCTGGAGAGGCATTAAACATTTAAAAACCACCATGAAGTAATTCATGCCCATAGACAGAAATGCTTTCGAATTCTTCTATGTATATGCTTTATAGAATTTATGCATACCATGCAGTAAGCAAAAATTTAGTTAAACTTAAAAACGTAAGCCAAAGAATTCTTTTGTGTGTCCCTGTAAATGAATGATAAATGCTACGCACTATATATTCTACAATAGGAATCTTGTTATGCACCTCAGTAATGTATATACATTTTCTCGTGTTTGAACCAGCTTAACATTATTAAAATACATTGCAAACGTTTTTTCCCATAAACTATAATGTAACGGAAATGTTTTGAGTGTCTCTGTAAACGAAGTTTAAATGCTACATACTTCATTTTAAACAGGGAACGTGCCATGGTAAATTTCAATAACATTTATCAAAAACGTAGAAATCGAAATATATTTATTAGAGTTAGAACATGGACAGACAGACGAACGGACAACAGACAAATAGACGAACCGAATCCATAAACACTTTTCAACTATGTTGGAAAGTATTAAAAACGATAGGTCAATGGAAATATAATATTGTGCGAATGAAGGTCATCATAACAGAAAAATTAAGTGGTGGATTTTGCATGAGAGATTATATCTGAAATCAACTCATATTTAATTAGTTTATGATACAATCTGATTAATAAAGCAACTAGGTTCAGGTTCTTATTTTTGAATCGATTTTTAAACAGTATAGGACATTGACATTGGATTTAAGTCACAAGAAGCGGGATTTTCATCTTAGTTTAGGTTTGGTTATTCTTTGAGGATTAAACCCCACTTAAAGCTGTTTTTTGTGCTTTACCTTGGCCTCATATGCATAACATGATTAAAAAGCCACAATAACAACCAACCGAAAAAGCAAGAATCAGAAATTAAGTTATATACCTATTTTGGTATCATTATGAGAAATTAAAAGTAAAAAAAAAATATATTTATTTATCTGTTTTTAAATAACATACATCAGCATAAAGGACATAATTTTGTATTAGCAAGAATAATCATCCTCTAACATGATGAAAAAAGACATATAACGTGTAGAATCAATATTCAACACACAACTGTTTCCTGCTTAAAAAAATAAATTCACAAAAAAATGAAAAAAATTTTTTTTTTTCCAATTTCCGGTCATTAAACTTTTGTTTAAAATATGCAATTGCTTTAACTAAGCTCGAAGGTGCGGGTTATTTGGAATTCAGAGCTAGAGTCGCTTCGTAAATTTTCTTTCAGAAGTAATTGGAGTTTAAGGAAGATAACAATTCTTTATCTATGCTATGATGTTTTCTTATAAACTGGAACTTTTGGTTTCAGCTAGTTTGAATTTTCCAATAATGGAGAGAATGATTTTGAAAAATTGCATATCGATATCTCATTACGAATACCGTAAAATTAAAGACGATATTTATGTGAAATTTTAAGTAAATGTAGATTTAATGTTTCTCTTTTGATTTTTGCAAACTATATTTATTTTGTACCGTCTTTTAAATTTTTATTTTCTCCTTTGTTTTCAGATGTATGCTTTCCATTCTTTTTTTAATTAATTATTATTTTTTTTTTGCAATGCATTTCTTTCACTTACAACTTCAATATAAAAAATACGTTGTCAGTGCTCGTCTAAATATAGTTTGATGCTTTTTACTTCCTTCTATCTTTACAAGAAGACAGCATCGGATTCGTGAAAAAATTCGACTTCCGGTTTTCGAAGGGTTTATGCATTTTACAAGGTCCTGACAATGATTTGACTGTTTTTAGAAAATGTCTGTCTGTATGTGACAAAAATTTTGTGGGCGCTCTACCTCAAGAACTAATACACGGAAGTTAATAAAAATTTTAATTCAGTTAGATTTTGATATAAATTAGTGCTTTCTTGGTATAAATCGCAAAACACGTGGCGCGGCTATGCTGCATTTTTCACGATTTCCGCAGTAGCTCTACCTCAAGAACTAATGCACTGACTTTCATCAAACTTCAGATTCAGTTAGACGTTGGCATAAGTTGTAGCTTAGTAGGTTTTAGTGCAAAGCGCCCAAAAAGTGGCGCTGCTAAGCTGCATTTTTCAAGATTTATACGATTTTAGCGATAATCATATCTTTTGAACTAATGCAAGGAATTTCATCAAACTTCATATTCTGTTAGACCTTGACATAAGTTGGTGCTGGTTAGGTTTTAGTGTAAATCATATAACAGGTGGTGTGGCTATGCTGAATTTTTTTGTTTCTAAAATGCATAATTAAAAAAATACGCTTTTTTGAAGTATTAACATGGTAGAAGAAAGTTTTGAGATTGGGACTAGTTTCCTACTCGTTTATAATTATTTATTTTATTAAATTTTCTGCAATAAAAACTAAAATGTATTTACATCAGAGTGATTTATACAGATTAAGCACAGTTTGATAAGTAAGCATGTTATATTTTTTGTGCATGAAAAATATATGCTTTGCTTACTGGTTGTCTCCATTAAAAAACAAGGCGTATTAAGTAAAACCGGGAATTATATTTACACAAGAAAAAAACCCATGTGTCACACATAGATGAAGAAACACTTTACAACATTATGGCAAGCATATCAGGAAACTTTCTTCATTATACTTATGATTCACAGATTCCAAAATATTTAGATTTTGTTCAGATTAATAACTTGTAACATCATTGAAAATGTTGATCAATGTGGGTAATGTTTTCGAAATATTTTGGACGTACGTGGGTAAAGCTAAATGTTTCTGGCTTGATATACTTCTGAAAATAATACAGATTTTGTTTCAGTATAATCCCTTTGAACTTCGATACATTTTCCACCTTTTTTCATGAGCAACTGTCCTCAAATTGTTCCGTTACTAGTCTTTTCATGTGATTGCTACACTGTTAAAAATTTGCAGCAAACTGTCCAGTCATTTGACCGTTTTTATAGAAAATGGTTACATAACCGTAATTTAACTCTATCCAGACCATAATATGGTCAATAATATGGTCAAAACTGAATTAATTCACGGTTATGTAACCGTTTTCTGGAAACACGGTCAAATGACTGGACAGTTTTTGCAAATTTTTAACAGTGTTTCATAATTAAATTTCTTTCCACGAAGGTCAGATTTCCGTTTGTAGAACAGATAATAACTACTTGGAGTTAAATCGGAGCTGTAAAGAGATGCTCTCCCTCTTTACGGTCGTATTTATTTACTGTTTCTTTGGGATTGGGACATCCGAATAGTTTATGATTATTTATTTTATTACATTTTCTGCAATAAGCACTAAAATTTATTTACATCAGAATGATTGAATTATTCAGTGTTCCTTTCTTTGAAGTCTAATAGCAGATATTTTGACAGTCTCAAAATTGGTGGCTAAATATTTTTAGTTCACTGCTGTGCATTTGTCTTTCTTGGTGGTGTTTTACTCAGTTTTCTTCACTCAATTGATTCTCTCTTCGATAGAGGATCATTGCTTCATCTCCAGTTACGATTGGGTTGGGTTGGGTTGATTATTGACGGCCAATTATCTACACTAGGGCTAAAGGCCCGGGGGGAGTGCCCTTCGTGGGGGTCTTTCTAAGGGAACCTAACCCGTATTTACGCATGGATAAATCCACGGCTCGAAGAAAACCACGAAAACTCCGAACGATTAGGCCGACGGGCGCGATTGGGATCGAACCCAGCACCTCCCGTCTACCAGCTTCGAGAGCACAACCTCTCAGCCACTGGTGGGGCCCAGTTACGATTGAGTGAAAAACGTATATCTGATGCGCACTGTGAAGCTGCTACAACTGCTCGCATCAAACGACACGTTGCTGTTTTTGAATTGCTTAATGAAGTCTGAGTGTCCGTCTTCCAGAGACTTTATTCATATAAAGATGTTCATGCTAAATGCAGAAACAAATTGTTTTGATAGATTTAATTTTATTGCCATCTTCTTGACTTTTAATCTAACTCAATGCTTGCTTCAAGAACAGAGCAATATTTTTATGTCAATGCCTCCAATGGCCGACTTTGACGAGGATCATATTCTTCTACAGATTCTCCACCCAGGCGAAAATGTTTTGTCCATTTCTTTTTACCATAGAGCAGAAAGAAGAAGAATCTCCATAAACATTATCTAAGCGTTGTTTGATTTCTTTTGCATTGAAATCATCTTTAGTTAAAAATTTAATTATTGAATTGTTAGCATCATTGGATTCTAAATTTGAAATATTTTATTACAAACTAGCGCATATCTTCGTTCATTAAACAGTCAAAAAAGAATGCAGATGATTTCACTGATGGAATTTAAAATATATTCATGTAATATTGCTATTGCATGTCTGCAAGAGAAATTTATTGACAAACGACAATTTACAAGTGAGGTCGAAAATTGTGGCTTTTACTATGTACTTGTATAAGAACTATATATATAGAGAGAGATGATAGAATAGAAGTACAATTTGTGTAAAAAAAATTCCGACCGATGGTTCAATTCTAATTAGATAGACCGGGAGGCGGCAGCACAGACAATCACCTCATCGAGTTCACGGCTGAAATTCCAGAATTAGTTAAAACTTGATTCGCATATTAAAACGCAATCGGTCTGATAAGTCATATCTTGGTGGAAAACACCCGAAAACCCAATTTTAGCGGTTGGCTCGTAGGTTTACCATTGTGTGTTCCTGCTCCCAGTCCTCCATCTTTTCATACCTTTGGGTGCAGGAAAACACAATGGTAAACCTACGAGTCAATCGGTAAAATCGGGTTTTAAGGTGTTTTCCACCAAGATATGACTTGGCAGACCGATTGCGTTTTAATATGCGAATCGAGTTTTAACTAATTCTGGAATTTTAGCCGTGAACTCGATGAGGTTATTGTTTGTGCTGCCGCCTCCCGGTCTAAGAGCAAGAGAAAAAACTTAAGAACAGTTTTAATATGCAGAAAGTTCTTTATTATGGTATATGATATTTTAGAGTAATATTATTTAGTATATATGTAAGGTATCTATATAAAGATGTATGTAGACTCAGGGGGTTGATTGGAATGATCTTTCCTTATGAGGTTGCATTTACACGAACCCATTTAGTAATGTAGTTCCTTGTAATATATTCATTCGCATGTATTGAATTCTTTATGTACAAAAATATTATTTACAATTAATACTATTATTAAAACAAAAACAATCTATGTGTATCAAGCAGTGTGTTGAGAAGGATAAGAGAGAACACCAGTGTGTTCTTTTTCATCCTCTCAGAATCTATTTTCACTCTAACTTGTCTCACAATCCCTTTGCGTGTGTACCATATTTGCCATAAGATAGACCTGGACGTCAGACTAGGGCTGGGCACTACAATGTACACCCTAAAATTAGGATTAACGTTTAAACGTTCAATAGGAACACCACAAATTTATTACATACTAAAATACAACACGACAAAAACGTAAAATTACAATTTTTCAAAAGTTTTGGATGATAAGTTAGTGAAATGTAACTTATTAAAAATGAAATAATGTTAATTACTAACGTCCGTTATTTAGACGCAACATCTCCAGGATGAGACACGAGATTAGCTTATTAATAAGCTAAGTAAAAAAACTTTTTTGTTTGCTGTTGCTGTAGCTGTTGTAATCATTATAACGCTTTAAACGATATAATAACTTTTAAAAGTAGCTTACGTTAAATTAAATACATTTATAAGTAAGGATGAAAAGTGGTATCATTTATGCGTCCGTTTTATCCTTTTCCTAGAAAACCGCTCGAAAAAAAATTTCTCCCAATAACCTACTAAGTTTGTTGCGTTAATAGGGAAAAATATCTTTCTGTTACAATTTAATAAAACATTGAGCATTGAAAGTGTCCGATAAAAAGGTGTTAATTCATTACATTTCCTACTCAATAGGTATTTAGCTACTCTTTTACTCTTTTGATGTTTGATGTTACTGATTCATTTTCTTCTTGCTTTAATGTTACTTCAAAGAAAGCAATTTATTTGATTTTCGGTGTTGTCGTAATCATTAAAGTTCCTGTAAATGACAACATAGCTTATATGTATATATCTTACATTAAGCAAAAATCATTTAAGAATAAAAATATATTTTTTTATTATTTAAGTTTTGTTTTATCTTTAATATCCTCTTCCATCAAAAATAATTTTTACCAACAAGCTTGTAAATAGCAAGGCAACTTTATACTACCGTTTAACAGCCATGGAAATTGATTGATAAAAAGATATTGAAAAGTTACATTTCCTACTTTAAGAAAGGTATTTTGTTTACTCTTTTTTATGCTTTATGTTATTATTTCTTATTTCATTTGCTTTAATGTTATTTCAAAGAAATATTTTTTTTGTGTTTTTTTTCGTCGTCAAGTATTTTTTCTAGACGTTTTTCTAGAAAAAAATTATCTAATTTTCTAGAAAAAAGTCAAGTCACTTTTCTAGACTTTATATTAGAATTGTTATATTTTCAAAAAAGCCTGCAGTAATAAACCCTTTTATAAAACATTCAATATTTTATTCTAACTTAAATTATTTGATATCTGTATAATACTTTTTTTTGTATCTTTACTTAATAAGAAATTCGATCTTCTGTAAATAAAACAAAATTAAGATTAAACAAGATCAAGTATTACCATGTAGAAAAATAATCATTTACTTTTAGAAATGAGTGTTTTTAAGGAGAGATTCTGTAGGAGAAATATATTTAAAAGAAATATTTACAAAAAATGATTTGAAAATTATTATACTTTTTACTTTGATTATATATTTCTTTTTCAAATTTAAAATGCACAAAGATTTTCAATTTTTGCATAAGTGAAGGAATTTCAGTATAGCTTAAATTATTTAAAACCTCTATGAGGTTTCTATGAGGTGTCTATGAGGATCTATCTCAAAAGATTTTACCTAAAATTTTAATCATTAATTGTATGGGTTCTAAAAACGTATCGAGTGAAATTTATTATTTTATTTACTGCCTTATTGTAATCAGGTAGATTTGTGCTTATGTGTTGTAATAGGTTTTCCTTTGAAAGAGAAGAACAAGAGAAGATAAGAGAAGAAAATCATGTTTTATACATATTCTTGTGAAACACTAGCATCAGAAGAATATTCTAAAAAAAACTTCCTCTTTTGTTATTGTGAGGGAAAATATTGGAATTGACAAATGTTTTCCCACAAAAGAAAAAAAAATTGAAAAACACGACGCATTGCACCTGATCTTTATATAATCAAAATCTCCAAAATTGAGCAATAAAATAAACACAGTATAAGGAATCGTAACGACTCAAAATTCACGTTCTTAAGGTGGTTCTCAAGAAGATATTTTTCCCTGTTTAGTAACATGAAATATTCTGACACATTCACAAACTTATTTTTAAAAGTAAACGCAAACAATTAGAACGCAAGTTTATTGGAGTGACTTGGGCTCGAAAAGCTCTCTTCGGTTTTAAAAAAATGTAAAACATCTCGAGTTACATACAATTAGCGTGTCATGACGATCTTTCTATCCGGAAATTCGGTTTAAAACGCCAAAGGTAACAGCATTTTCTTAGAGATAATTTGCGTTTATCGAAAACTAAAAAAATGCTATTCAGTTTATCTGATTCTGAATAAGAACATCTGCTGAATTCTATAGTTAAAAATATAAATGACTAATAAATATAAAAGTGTATATTTTTGTTTGTATCTATGAGGATCTATCTCAAAAGATTTTACCTAAAATTTTAATCATTAATTGTATGAGTTCTAAAACCGTATCGAGTGAAATTTATTATTTTATTTACTGCCTTATTGTAATCAGGTAGATTTGTGTTTATGTGTTGCAATATGTTTTCCTTTGAAAGCATGTTTAATAATGAGATTATATGTATAACGGTATTCTATTGTAAAAGTTTTTATTTTTTTAAAAATTAGTATAGTGTTTTTTGAACATTTACGAACAAGAAGAATCTTGTAGTTTTATCGCATTTATTATAATCAGTAACAAATTCTTTGCAAATAAGTAATAAAATTTTTCTAATAATAACATCCCTTACTATAATTTCATTATTAAGCATACGTAATAATGAATGTTTATAAATAATGTTAATTTAATTAGAAAGTTTCATTTTTGTAATTCAACTGCCACGAAAAACGATGTGTTGTGCATGCATACTTGATAGAATTATATCGTTATAATTACTTTAGAAGTATTTATTATTTATTTATTTATTTATTTATTGATAAATTAGTATTTTATCTTGCATCTTGATGCATTAGAAATATACTACTTCTTACTTCTTACTTCTTACATCTTACTTCTTACTTCAAGACTCTTAAACAGCCTATATCTTACCTTAAGCGGAAGCTTTTAAACAAAATCTTTTTATATTTAGAGATATGTGTTATTTGTACAATAATAAACAGAAATAAACGAAGCATTTAGCATGAAAATGAACAATTGTGTTTAATTAGATTCCTTTAACCTGATAAATGAATAAACGATAATATTTTATTCAATAAACATTTCATAAGTCTTATTATGATGGGAGAATAAACCTGCAAATATCACAGCTCGTTTCCTTTATATAATGCTCTGGATTTCTTTTTATAAAGGAATCTCTCAGCTCGTGTCATATATTTAATGCTCTTCATTTCGTTTTATGAATGAATCTAACAATAATAAAATGATTTTGCTTTTATATTAATCGTCTTTTTATCATTATGCAATGATCAGTAAACGTTCCGTCAAATTTGAGAAATTATATAAAGTAAGTTCTTTATAATGTATATTTGACTAATTATTTTGTTTATCTTAGTGTTGCGTTACGAAAATCATTTATTGATTTTCGTCAGTGATAATCATTTGTCATTTTAAAAGCATCAGTGTAACTTAAAATTGTATGTGTCTTTAAAACTTCATATAAATGATGACTAAGGAATATTTGCTTTGAAAATCAGCAACTGTATTCATCATACAGCATAACATGATACGGAAATTATATATTTGTAAATTAAATTCATTCTAAATAGTATACTCCTTTTATTGTAAATATATAATAAAAAATCATAAATGTGTGAATTAAATTCAAGCTAAACTATCTATTCCTTTTATTCCAAAATGAAGATTTCCTTTTGCATTAATGAAAAGTTGTAAATTATTTCCTTTCAAAATTAAAACCTTACTCTAAATTATTATCAGTTTTCTAGTTAAAATCACTTCAAAATAAAATAAGTACAAAAGAAAGAAAGAAATTAATCTCTATTCACTAATATTCCTATTTTATTCTAGCTTTATGCAATTTAAAATAAGCATTACGTATCGCTATAAATCATAATAATGACTTGATAATTATTCCAGTTCATACCTAAAATGTAACAGTCAAATGCTGCTATAACCAATAATTCTGATTTGCTAAGGATTTCATTTTTTATCTAAAGGTGTAATGGTAAAATTTCTTTCTTATACACTGCAAATCTTTATACACTTTTCAGAACACTTATTTTGTCACCTTTCTCAGTACACTTTGAAGCGTACTTTTTGGAAAAGTTTTTAGATTACTTCTGAGAACATTACTTTAGTACAGAACGCTTTCTAGCCCACTTTTTGTAAGCGATGATTTCACATGTGTGCCCAAATGTGCTCTTAAGTTTTGATTTAACAAATAAACAGAGCAGAACACTTTCTATTATAGCGGAGCATATTCGGAACACATTTCAGTGCACATTATGGTAACTAGAACACGTAACCAAAGTGTTCCAAATGTGTGCTGGGAATTTTTGTAAGCGCAATTTTGATAGCGCAATTTTTGTAAGCGATGATTTCACATGTGTGCCCAAATGTGCTCTTAAGTTTTGATTTAACAAATATACAGAGCAGAACACTTTCTATTATAGCGGAGCATATTCGGAACACATTTCAGTGCACATTATGGTAACTAGAACACGTAACCAAAGTGTTCCAAATGTGTGCTGGGAATTTTTGTAAGCGCAATTTTGATAGCGCAATTTTTGTAAGCGATGGTTTCACATGTGTGCCCAAATGTGTTCCTAAGTTTTGATTTAACAAATATACAGAGCAGAACACTTTCTATTATAGCGGAGCATATTCAGAACACATTTCAGTGCACATTATGGTAACTAGAACACGTAACCAAAGTGTTCCAAATGTGTGCTGGGAATTTTTGTAAGCGCAATTTTGATAGCGCAATTTTTGTAAGCGATGATTTCACATGTGTGCCCAAATGTGCTCTTAAGTTTTGATTTAACAAATATACAGAGCAGAACACTTTCTATTATAGCGGAGCATATTCGGAACACATTTCAGTGCACATTATGGTAACTAGAACACGTAACCAAAGTGTTCCAAATGTGTGCTGGGAATTTTTGTAAGCGCAATTTTGATAGCGCAATTTTTGTAAGCGATGATTTCACATGTGTGCCCAAATGTGCTCTTAAGTTTTGATTTAACAAATATACAGAGCAGAACACTTTCTATTATAGCGGAGCATATTCGGAACACATTTCAGTGCACATTATGGTAACTAGAAAACGTAACCAAAGTGTTCCAAATGTGTGCTGGGAATTTTTGTAAGCGCAATTTTGATAGCGCAATTTTTGTAAGCGATGATTTCACATGTGTGCCCAAATGTGCTCTTAAGTTTTGATTTAACAAATAAACAGAGCAGAACACTTTCTATTATAGCGGAGCATATTCGGAACACATTTCAGTGCACATTATGGTAACTAGAACACGTAACCAAAGTGTTCCAAATGTGTGCTGGGAATTTTTGTAAGCGCAATTTTGATAGCGCAATTTTTGTAAGCGATGATTTCACATGTGTGCCCAAATGTGCTCCCAAGTTTTGATTTAACAAATATACGGAGCAGAACACTTTCGGTACACTTTCGGAACACTTTCTACTATAGCGGAGCATATTCGGAACACATTTCAGTGTACATTATGGTAACTGGAACACGGTTTTTGAATCAAAGTTTTCCAAATGTGCTCCCAATGTGTGCTGGGAATTTGCAGTGTATCTGACGAATATTACACCTTTGATAATTACATATTACATGCTCTCATAGCCCAGCAAACACATAATTGTCAGAAATGTCACGAATTGGTATAAGTAATATCATTATTGTCAGATACATCGATTTTCATGTAACATTCCGATAAATGTTTCATGGCAAATTAAAGTTTTATCAAATAAGTGGTGTCTGTACTGTAAAAAAATGGCGATAATCTTACGCGCCACAAAATCCGTGTCAATTACTAGGTATCCGATACCTAGACTACAAAGGATAGCGTGGCGTCGCGCCACTAGTTTATCGAAAAGCAAAATCCATTTGACGCCATGGATATGATAATTTTTTAACACCCGCCGATTAATCATCCATATACTATCATTGTCGTCTAGGCATTTATCTAAACCGCAGTGGCAACACACTTGGCCTTCACTTCAATTTTCAATGGCCGCGCGCATTAGTTTGTTTGTGTACATCAACATTCAGTCTGCAGAATATCCCAGTTTAAGTAAGTTTTTTCTCTATAGTTTTAGCTGTTTAGCTTTAACATTTTGTATCTTTCCTGTTTTATAATGAATTAAGTATTTAAGTCATCTTACTTAAGTAAATCTTTCGCGAACGTATAAAAACATGTAGTTAGGGTTATGTGTTTAGCTTGAATTACATTTTGAAATAAGTGATGCATGTTTTTTTAATATCGGCTCAAATCACTTTCTAAGTGAATAAATATCAAAGATTATTTTTTTTTTCATTTTTAGTTTTATTGTAAATTTTATTGTTAAAAGTTATTGATACTTAAGTGATCGAGTTTTTCCAAATTTCTTGAACGTTTCGTTTCGTTTGAGATTCAACTAATTCACTGCATCCAGTAATTTTTTGTTGTATTCGTGTGCAAAATTCTTTTGCATGCACAAGAGTGGAAATTTGTTTTTAGTAGTTTAACAGCCAAAGACCTGTTTTTACCAGTCAGCAAGATACAATATAGGGTAGTAAAAGTTGTTTTTTAAAAAAATAACCTGTATTTTTTTTTTTTTAACTTCCCCTTGCATGTTTTTTTAATCTATGTTACTGTTGACTCTTTTAATCAAACCAATCTTTGGCAGAAAATAATGTTTCACAGTTCATGAGTTTTTTGTTTTTGAGTGAAAATCTGAATTAATTTATTTATATCATTTTTATTTTCTTGCAAAAATTGTATGTTTTTGTTTTGATAGTAGTATGAAAATTTTAATTTTATATGTTAATGGTCATTTAAAACATTGTATTTTAAGTTTCTTTTTACTCAAAAAATTTGTTTAAAAAAATATTTATTATTCCAAAAAACACATTTCCTTGATCAATGTGTACGTTAAAGTTTTTCTATGCATTTCTATGCTGCCTATCTAGTACCTGCCCCCCCCCCCCCCTCCTTTCCAAAAAATAGCCATTTATTTCAGGAACATTTTTTTTTAAACACAATATAATTTATTAAAAAATATCTAAATAATTACTATCTCCAAAAAAAAAAAAAAAAAAAAAAAAAAAATTCTGGAACACGAATTAGTTGTTTTTCCTCTCTCTATGCTACTTTACAAATTTCAATACAGCATTCCAAGAAAAATAAATGTTCTTTCGTGACAGATATACAAATTTCTCTTAATTTTTTTTGCTGCAATCGATTGACAAATTTAGCGATTTTTCTCATGCTATCAATGGACGAATTTTGCTATTTTTTTCCCATGACTGACGAATTTCAGGATATTTTCCTGCTACCGATTGCTGAATTTTGCAGTTTTTCTTGTGACCGATAAGTAAATTTTCTGGGGGAAGGGGGATTTCTTGCGATCAATAGACAAATTTCTTGATTTTTTAATGCATCTTAATTAAAGGTAAAAATATGCAGTCGCCACTCGTCGATTAAACTTTAAAAACTGGCGACCCAGTGGCAGAACTGTCTTCAAGTGTCTGCAACGCTAATAATGTTTTCAAAAATAGTCTGCAATACGCAATATATCATGTAAATCTATTCTTGCTGCTGTTGTAGTTGTAGTGCTAATTAATTAAGGCATCAACATTTATCAGCCTTTCTGAGTAAAAAAAAATTCTGAAATTCACAGCAAACATTCTGAAAAGTTACAGCAGAGGGGGGAGGGGAGAAAATCCCCTCTCGGCAATAATTATTCTTGTTGCAGGTTGGATTAACTCTGCCTTTGATTCGAGTCGATTTCAGGCTGAGTGTAGATTCTTGCAAATTGGGTTCAAGTTAACCGGATTTTTCAAAAGTTAGTTCAGTATATTGTTTCAGATTAAAAACTATGCCTGTATTAATAGGCATAGAACTTTGTGTGTCTGCTGTTTTCTAAAGGAATGCTGCATCTTTTCCGGGACTATTTCACAAAATTCACGTTTTTTCCGTGATCCTTGGATGAAATTAGCAATTTTTTTCACGATTCTTTGACAAAATTAACATTTTTTCTGCGGCCGTTTGACGAAATTCGCATTTTTTCCACTATCCTTCAACAAAACTCGTTTTTTTTTTTTTTTTTTTTTTTTTTACAGTATTTTGACGAAAAACAAGTTTTTCTGCGGCTCTTTGACGAAATTTATGTTTTTATTGCAATCTGTCAACAAAATTAGGCATTTTCCCAAATCCGTTGATGAATTTCGCGTTTTTTCTGCGATACTTTGACGAAATTTTCTGTTTTTTTTTTTCGAGATCCTTTGACGAAATTTGCCGGAGTTTTTTCTTTTCAAGATCCTTTGACGAAATTTACAGTTTTTTAGCGATCCTTCGACGAAATTTGCCGTTGTTTGGCGATCTGTTGGCAGAATTTGCCGTTTTTCGCGACCTGACGACGAAATTTGCCGTTTCTTCGACGAAATTGACCGTTTTACCCTGATCCTTCGACAAAATTAAATGTGTTTTTTCCACGTTCCTTTGACGAAGTTGACGTTTTCTCCGTAGCCCTTCGGCAAAATTCTCATTTTTCCACGATCCTTCAACAAAACTCTTTTTCTTTCTTTTTTTTTTTTATGAAATTCACGTTTTTTCACGGCCTTTTGACTAAATTTGCGTTTTTTTTTCCACGATCTGTCAACGATTACCTTTTTACCATGATGCAGCAGTTGGAACCGCCCACTTTGAAATCTGACCTGTGTCAAGTAAGCAGAGCTGGCAGAATTTTTTTTTTTTTTTTTTTTTTCTGTAAGGGTTGGTCCTATAAAAAAACTTGTCAATATAAAAGTTTTAGATACTATTAAGAGGATTTATAATAAATTTAAGCAGATTTGATATCTTATGAATTTTTTTCTTCTGAAACTCCTATCCCCCCCCCTACCTCTTGAGGCCATTTTTAATTATATCAAAAATCTGTCATACATAAATTTTCGACCCTTTTTCTAGATAACTTTAAACAGATTCGATACGTTTCATAATTAGAAGTTATGGGGGATTTTTCAGTTTTCACAATACTCCCCCCTCCACCCTCCCCCCACCAGTTGTTTATTGGACATTATATGATGATATATCTTTTTTTTTTAATGCTAAGCGGTTAATGGGGAAGGATCTTATTTTGATTATGTAACATGATAAATATAAATTTTTTGTGTAGGTATATATTTTTTTTAATTAAAAGTTTTGGTTTTCTGGACTTGTTTTTAATCAGATATTTAATGCAATAAAAACATGAAATGCCTCATATATGCTTAAATCAGGGATGGTAAGTTTTTTTAATGTGGCGGAATAAACTCGTTTTAAATAGGGTTAAAATTTTCACTTCAAAAACCTAATTTTAATAAAATATCATTAAAGGAATTATTTAGCAGAGTTGGATAGACTTTAATCTATAAATTCTAAGTAAAATGCACAAATACATTCTTGAAACCTATTTGTAGAGGATATGGTAAACTGCAGCCTGATAATTTTTTTAATAAAACTTGCCTAATTCGTTTTTGATGAATTATTTTATTGTTGTTTAGTTATTTGTTAATGCATGTTTTTAATGATAATTCATGCTTTTTAAAGATAAAATTTTACATTCTAAATGATTTTAATAGATTTTGGTATTTTATATAAATGTAAGTTTCTATTTTTGTCAGGGTTCAGGGATGTATATCTTGATATATAGCCAGTATTTTTGATATTTTCAGTTAAAACAAATGTAAAGTAATTTTTTAACTGTTATTGGCTATGTCGTTCTGTAGATAAAGAATTTTTACTCTTATAGTGTCTTTTCTAGCTCCCCTCTCCTAAACTTTACCAAGCTGAATTTTTAAATGTAGAATCAATAATTATGTCGGACAATACTTACTTATAAAAGCTGCTGAAAGTTAAACTATATAATTCAGAAAAACTTGCAGCTTCATTACAAATAATTTTTTCTGGTTTTCGTTCTGTTCAGCTAAGCAGACCATATTTATGTTGAAATTTGACAGTAAAAACAAATTATTTTGTTGTATAAAACATATAATTTTCTTAAACTGATTACTAAATCTGAATAGTTTGTTTTTTGTGAGTGTAAAAAGCAAATTGTGTCTGTTTTCAATTAGTTGATCATAAATTTTGTTAAGAGCCTACACTAGTCACGGGAAGAAACGCTCAAGCTAATGTTAAGTCTATGGAAAGGTTCTAGCGCGATTTCTCGCTCTCATTTTAATATTTTTAAATGATTTTTTTGTTAGGATAGCTGAGATCAATCTCCGACATTTTACTTTTCCGATTTTTGTTGCAGTTTTTTAAGTGAGCATTTTTAATTTTGGAACCGGTTCTGAAAGTAAAAGTAACCTTATATTAAATAATGGGAACTAAAATCGAAAAAGTAAAAACTAACAATGTTGGAGATTGACCTTGGAGATTAGATATTCTTCAACGAGATACTGCTACAATTGTTGATGCATGTCATGTTTGGTCAAGTCTTCTAAAAATAAGTTCACTTAAGCTGCATATTGAAAATGTGTGTAATATGAATGGATCAAATCATGAAACCATACCATTTTTTGGTTTAATTTTGCATCTTAACCGTAAGGGTGAAGGGTTGACTGATGCACAAATTGATTCAGCTTGCACATAGAATAGATGGATGTTTACCTGTATGCTGGTAACATAAATCACATTTCTTAATAAGGGTGTATAATTTTAAATTCAAAATAAAATTTAATTACAATATTGCAATTTAAACAAACTATTTACACTAGTTTGTATATGAAATAGCAAAACTGTTTCTTCTGATCTTTGATAAAATACATTTGTAACTTTTTTTTTTTCAGATTAACTTTTTCTTCAGCCTATAGTAGCAAAGATGCCCATAATGCAACCAGGAAAATGAGGTCCTAATTTCAAATATCTTAGCAACGAAGTACAATGGAATCATAAGTTTTGTAGTGTGTTCATTCCATGAATATACAAGCACGTCATCAAGCTTGTTGCAGGTTTGTCTACCTACCGAGACTTCATATTCCTGATTTTTGACATATTTCTTCTGATTTTCTTACATTTTTCAATACTCTGTTATTTTGACTATCAAAAGCTGCCTCAGATAAAAATTTAAATCTTCACTTTTGTTTTGTATGGGATTATGTAGAAAAAAAAAATCCTCAGTTCGTAGTTAATCTAAATATAATATGCTTGAATTTTTCTACATTTAAGAAGTAGTATATATTTTGTTCTTGAGTAAAAATGATATTTAATCTTCTAAGACATCCAAGCACAATTTTAAATTAAACTTCTACTAAACATGCTTGCATTTTTAAAAAATGTTTTTTACCAAAAGGCTTTCTGAAATAAAATCTGATTTTTGGGTTTCAGAGCGTGTCAAGTCTACCTATCTAAAACTTCTTGACATAAGTATTAATTTTTAATAAGTTTTGTAGTGGAATTGATGCTTCAAGAGGTGGGCAGGGTGTGCCAATCTGTAAATCTCGTGGCAGTAACTTTCTTGTTTGGTGCAAAATTTGTTCTGTGTGATTTGCAAATCTTAACAACAAACCTCAGCTACAGTGTATTCTATATATGGTCAAAAGTTGTATATTTTTATCCCCATTGACACTTGCTGCTAAAATAAAGTACTAATCCACCAAAGGATTTAATTATTTAGTTTCTGGTAACATTTGTCTATTTACTCATTATGTCTTCATATTTTAACGCCAGGCTTTTTATTTGGAATTGCTTTATCTATAGACAGGGTTTGAAATTCAAATTTTACTAGGAGGGTAGTCTCCCTTCCAACATTTATAAATGGAGGGGAGAAAAATAAGCTATCCCACTATTTTATATGCTATTTGAAGAATTGCATTAATACAGACATGACAAAAAGCTTTTAAAAAATTGAAATCGAGAACTCAGAATAATTATGTACATGTTTATTTATTATATACGTGATTATTATATATATATTATATACATGTATATATATGTTTATTTATATATTTAAAAAAGGAAGAAAGTCGAGCTCTATATATACACAACAATCTATATTTTTCAACGCTCACCAATGTTTTGGACCTTTTAACAATTGGGTTGCTAAATGAATTTCTGATTTTATTCGATTTTGTGCACTGGAGATGAGTCTTTCACAAGGTACATTTGTGACAGGCCAGCACAAGAGCAACTTTTATAACTTTGGAAAATATTGGAAACTTATAGTTATGTTCTCTTTAAAAAAATTTCAGAAACTTTACAAAATCTTATGTGCAGGGGTAGTACTTGTCCTGAAATTCCTGAAAAAAAATTAAAACGTCCTGAAATGTCCTGAAATTTGGTAGTATGTTCTAATATTCCTGAAATTTTGCGAGTTTTGTGCTATATCGGCATTTGATATCATCAAATAGGGGGTAGGTGTACCTTTTTACTGATGCAAAACAGCAAAACGTTCACGAAAGTCACAATTTTCTTCTATCTATCGTTAAAAATAGTGATTTTCATCAATTTGCACAAAAAAATATCGCAATTTTTGGTGATCAGTTACCAAAATTCGCAATTTTTATTGATTAGTCATTTAAAAATTTTGCTATTTTCGTCTCTCAGTCACAAAAATAAAATCCCAATTTTTAACAATCAGTAATAAAAAAGAAAATCTTTTGCAATTTTCGTCGATCAGTGAAGAAAAAATCAAAATTTTCGTCCTTCAGTAATGCAAAAATAGCAATTTTTTAGCAGCTTGGTCAAGGGTTCTGATAAAATTACTTTTCTTTTAAATGCATACTTTTACAACAAAAAAAATGTGTATGTCGTGTGCTATTTATGATAATAAAATGTATTAAAGAAGCAGTTAAGGGTTTTTTCGGTTACAATGCCAAGCAAATGTGTCCTGAAATTGTCCTGAAATATCTGAAAAAGTATGTCCTGAAATATCATCTAGGGTAGTACTACCCCTGTATGTGTCTTTATTTTTAATTACTTGTATGAAAAATACATATTCCGGGTGATGACATCAATATCAATTTCTGAATAAAATTGTTTTATTATATCCTTAATGAAATATAGGTAAAACCTGAATTCCTGGTATTTTCTTAAGTTCTATATGCATTGAAATTTTAAATAGATCTCCAAAGTTTGAAAGAGAAACAGTCAATTCATTTTTTCTGTTAGATGAGAAATGCTTGTTGACTTTAAAGCTGTTCCAGGGCTTGAAATTCAATTTTTCCAAGGAGGGGAGTCTCCCTCCCAACATTTTTAAATGGTGGGGAGTTGTAATAGTTGGGAGGGAGAAAAAAAATATCCTTAAACCCCACTATTATTTTACGTGCCGCTTAAAGAATTACATTAATGCAGATCGATTGCGAAAAAAACGCAATGTTCGTCGATCTGTTGCGGGAAAAAACGCAATGTTCGTCGATCTGTTGTGAAAAAAACGCAATGTTCGTCGATCTGTCATGAAAAAAATGCTAAGTTCGTCAATCAGTCGCTTAAAAAGTGCAAAGTTTGTCGATTAGTCGTTTAAAAAACACAAAGGTCGTCGATTTGTTGCAAAAAAAAAAGCAAAGTTTATCGATTTGTCATGGAAAAAATGCAAAGTTCGTCAATCAGTCGCTTAAAAAGTGCAAAGTTTGTCGATTAGTCATTTAAAAAATGCAAAGGTCGTTGATTTGTCACGAAAAAAAAAGCAAAGTTTATCGATTTGTCATGGAAAAAATGCAAAGTTCGTCAATCAGTCGCTTAAAAAGTGCAAAGTTTGTCGATTAGTCATTTAAAAAATGCAAAGGTCGTTGATTTGTCGCAAAAAAAAGCAAAGTTTATCGATTTGTCATGGAAAAAATGCAAAGTTTGTCGATTATTCGTTTAAAAAATGCAAAGTTCGTCAATCAGTCACTTAAAAAATGCAAAGTTTGTCGATTATTCGTTTAAAAAATGCAAAGTTCGTCAATCAGTCGCTTAAAAAATGCAAAGTTTGTCGATTAGTCGTTTAAAAAATGCAAAGTTCGTCGAACAGTCGCGAAAGAAAAGCAAAGTTAGTCAATTTGTCGCAGAAGAAAACCCAAAGGTCGTCGATTTGTCGTGAAAAAAAAAAAGCAAAGTTCATCGATTTGTCGCAGAAAAAATGCAAAGGTCGTTGATCAGTCGCGAAAAAAGCAAAGTTTGTCGATTTGTCGTGGAAAAAACAAAGTTTGTCGATTACTCGTTTAAAAAACGCAAAGGTTGTCGATTTGTCGCCAAACAAAAGCATAGTTTATCGATTTGTCGTGGAAAAAACGCAAAGTTTGTCGATTACTCGTTTACAAAATACCAAGTTCGTCGATCTGTCATGGAAAAAACGCAAAGTTCGTCAATCAGTCGCTTAAAAAATGCAAAGTTTGTCGATTAGTCGTTTAAAAAACGCCAAGTTCATCGATCTGTCATGGAAAAAACGCAAAGTTCTTCGAACAGTCGTGAAAGAAAATCAAATTTCGTCAATTTGTCACGGAAAAAACCCAAAGGTCGTCGATTTGTCGTGAAAAAAAAGCAAAGTTCATCGATTTGTCGCAGAAAAAATGCAAAGGTCGTTGATCAGTCGCGAAAAAAGCAAAGTTTGTCGATTTGTCGCGGAAAAAACAAAGTTTGTCGATTACTCGTTTAAAAAACGCAAAGGTTGTCGATTTGTCACAAAAAAAAAGGCAAAGTTTATCGATTTGTTGTGGAAAAACGCAAAGTTTGTCGATTACTCGGTTTAAAAACGCAAAGTTCGCTAATCTGTCATGGGAAAAATACAAAGTTCGTCAATCAGTCGCTTAAAAAGTGCAAAGTTTGTCAATTAGTCGTTTAAAAAACGCAAAGGTCGTCGATCAGTTGCAGGGGGGAAAAAAGCAAAGTTCGATTTGTTGCGGAAAAGTTCATCGATCGGTTTTGGGAAAAAATCACGAAATTTATCGTGCGGTTGCAGGTAAATTAAATAACGCTAATTTCTCCGGCAAAAGGTGAATATTTTTGGGTGGGAGGATCCCGCCCACGATATTTTTTTGGGCGAGATTTCAAAATTTTCGGCGCAAATCCCGCGATCCCGCCCTGAAATTCAAGCCCTGTGTTCTCAAATCCAAAAGAACTACTTTCTGACACATTTCTAAATTCATTTTTGTTTTCTAATACATGAAATGGCCAGGTGTTCTTATTCAGAAACTATGTCAGAAACAAAATTGCCAATTTTGTTAATCGATGGCTGATAAAAATCGTGATCTTAGTCTATGAAGTGGTAAAAAAAAAAATAATAATTTCTCCAGTCAATCGCATTAAAAAATTGTTGATTTTGTCAATCAGTCATTGTAATATATCGGGAAATTTGTTGATCAGTTGATAAAAATTGTAAAAATTCTGTAATTTTTTCAGTCTCACCAATCAATCTCTGAAATGAATCTCAAAATTTGTCGATCATTGGTTAATAAAAAATCTCAAATTTCGGCAGTCACTCGCTGTAGAAAAAAAAAATCAATTTTCTCAGTCAGCCATATCAAAAAATTACCAATTTCGTCAGTCAGTAGTTGATAAAAATTGTAATTTTCAGCAGTCGCTGTAAAAAAAAAAAAAAAAAAAAAAAAAAAAAAAAAAAACATTCATTCGTCATTCAATCGCAGCAAAAAAAAAAAATTGCTGATTTCATTAGTCGGTCATTGAAATGCATCAGAAAATGTGTCGATCGTTCATTATTAAAAATTGCAAATTTTGGCAGTCGTTCACTGTTAAAAAAAAAAAAAAAAAAAAAAAAAAAAAAAAAAAAAATGCATATTTCGGCAATCGTGGAAAAAAAAATATCTGATTTCTTCAGTCGGTCATTGAAATATATTACGAAATTTTGCAGTCACTTGAGTTGAGATTAAACCAAAGTCTCATATTTCTTTCTGTAGCTTTCCGAAATAAAATCTTAATTAAATCCTATCTTACCAAAACTAATTTATTTGTCTTGTTAATTTATATGCAAATAATGTACTAATATTGTATTCTTAAATATTTTCTAGCTTCAGTGAGACACAACAAACTGTTTGAAGATGCTGCTGTTAGTGACATTCAAAGCTGGATAGCCAAGTGGCTGCAATATGCAACAGATAGATAGAGAGTTGGGCTGTCGAAAAAAACAACCTAATGTATCAGAAAATTCTGATTTTAATAAATAAATAACCATGTATTTGTATTGTCTTTTTTTTTTTTTTTTTCAAATCTTAATATCAAAAAAGGATTTTTTTAAAGTTTATTATACTTTAGCCAAAAATGTAAAATACTTTATACAATTTATTTCTCATAAATGTTTCTTTTAACCCCTTCGGGACCGGCGGCTTTTACACAAAGGTTGGCACCACTTTTTAAAAAGAAGCTACCTTTACTTAAACTATCGCAAAAGTGCTCTAATTAGAGAAAGCAAATATTACTTTTATTTTTTACTGGTGCCTAAAACAAATTCTGTATGCTGTTTTTGAGGTTGCATATATGATACCATGGTCCTGAATGGGTTAAGTATATCAACAATTTTAAATTATCTGCACAAACTAAAAAAGAAAAAAGTCTGTTTTTATAAATAGCCTTGATAATAGTTTTTCCTGTTTAATTAAAAATAAATTGTAAGATAGTTTATCAATGAAGCTAATCTAAAAAATAAAAATGAAAGTTCAACCAATATTATTGCAGTTTGAAGACAAATTTAAACTTTTAAAGTATTGTTAAGTATGTAAACGATGCCATTTTAGAAAAACAAATTTTTTTTTTTTGTCATAAATATTTTCAAATCTTCAATTGTTACTAATTTGTTCTGTGCATTTTGTTTTGGAGCAGCTTTTAAGTGTTCTTAAGGTCGAATTGTGGAGCAACAGAGATGTTATTGTGGTGATGACTATAGTACATTTTATGATGAATGTGATCAAGTTATTCATGTGAAACATGAATGAAATATAAATAACTACACAGGCAGATGTGGGAGAATTATCAGAAAATTTTATCGACAATGAGTTACTTCACTAGCCAACAAGATGCAAAATACAGCTGAACATTGTTATGACAAGATGTAAGCAACTGAAATTGAAATAGTTTATTACTTTTACAAATAATTTCATAATATTTCTTTTATAAAATTGAATTGTATATAAGAGGGAAAAGTTTAGTATAGGATATAACTTTAAGTACAATGTTTGCTTTGCAACACTAACTAGTAAAATTTTGGTTTGTAACTTTTTTTTTTTTTAAACATGTCTTGTTTTTTTTTTTTTTTTAATTTTCAAAGACTGCCTAAAATTTCACTCGCCCTGTCAGAAAATAATCTTGCCTGTTGTGATTAAAATGTATTTATCCACTCTTATAGGGGTATATGTATAATTTATGTAAAAGCGAAGCAAAATCAAATCTGTAATCCTGATCATAGTCCAAACTGATTTAGTTTATGTAAATACGTGAAGATATTTGATACGAAAATAATACATATTAATGAAGATTATAAAACAGGTGAGTTTTTGCATACTAAATATATTTCTGACAATTACCATCTGATTATTTGGAAAACTACAGCCAAAAGAAAAAAAATTCAAGTTTTGTATTAAGTTTTTGACCTTGCCATTACCATTGTTATTGAAACAAATTTACTCTTTCAAAAAGTACACTAAAAGTTTCATACTAAATTTTCTTTTTAACAAAGAGAAAGTTGCATTAACTATCTTGCCAGGAATTTGATCAGATTTTTCCCCCCAATGCTATTCCATTTTGATAAACTTTTATATCTATTTATAGTTTGTAAAGAATTTAATACAAATTTGAATTTTGTTTCTTCAAGATTAATCGATGATTTAAGCTATTTACAATCACTACGTTTGATTACTACTTATTACTTGTAAAAAATTTAATAAAAATTCGAATTTTGTTTCTTCAAGTTTCATTGATAATTTAAGCTATTTACAATCACTACGTTTGTAAAGGATTTGAATTTGATGGTTCTAGATAGAGAAGATGTTTCAATGGAAATTTCTAGGATGGATTTTTCTAGATATAAATTGGGAAAGTTGAGTCTGCATGGGAAAAAATAGAAACACGTGGCGTTTAGAAGAAAATTTAATATCCTGGAAAATTAAGTGTGTAGTGGTTAACATTCACATTTTGCATAATGTTCAAATTTATGCGAGATAAATGTTTAACTATTTTATTGGATTTTAAACCTGTATCATCCCCCCCCCCCAATCTTTAAAAATATTTGCTCATATGTAACTAGGAGGGATGAATGACAATAATCGAAAAACAGCAGATTAGCAACTGTACACCGTTAAAAATTTTCAGTTTTTGCTGCATAGTCACTCCCCTGCTTTTGTAGACCATCTTTATTTTGACCAATGAAAATGCTCCGATACATAGTAACGTAACCGTTTTCTCTAAAAGCGATGGAGTGTGTCAGCCTGCAGCAAAAGCTGAAGATTTTTATGCTATACTAATGGTTATCTGTATAAAAGCTTTATTGCTTGAAAACTACTGAAATATAATAGACATATGAATATACATTTAACAAGTGTTTATTATATTGATTTTCACCATGAAGCTGTGTTATGAACTGAAAATGAAGTATGTCGTTTGAGATATTTACATTGAAAAACATAATTTTTTTTAAATTAAAATTGTCAGAATTTATCAATATTTGTTTAAAATGAAACCCTTTTCAAAATTTAGTTCTAGTTTATTGCACTGGATGTGATGAACATGGCCGATCAAAAATATGAAACTAAATGAAGAGATTTATATAAAATATTTAAAAAAAGATTGCTTTCTCTAAGCATATCTGTATTAAGTTAAAAGAAAATTGAAGTTAAGTACTACACCATAAAATAAGGTAACTGCAAAGTCTTGGGGGGGGGGGGCGGTCAGTCCTAACATTTCAAAATAAGACAACATAAGCTTAATTCTCTACTATAAAATTAGTTTAGAGAAAATCGCGCAACTATTTAAGATTCTGAAACTTAAATGTGCATATGAATACTTATATAGATGTAAAAGATTTTTTCAATTATATAACTCTTTCAAGGGCGGTGGTACATTTATGAAGCCACTTAATTTTAATTACCGAATGGTACCAGAATTTCGATTTGATAAAAAAAGTTCATGAAGCATGTGAAATTTAGCTTTTTTTTGTTTCCAAATTTGTAAATTCTGGTATTCATTCGTTTTAACATTGTAGCAATCGAAGTGCTTTTGCTTTGACCCTGAAAGGGTTAAAACAGTTTCGATACTACAAAATGTGTAATTAAATCGATTAAAAGTATTCGCCGACATACATATAAAATGTCATTAGATTGGCAAAAGATCTATATTGTCATATGTGCATCAAAAATGCAGTTCAAAATGATTACCATTGGATATCAATAATACCACATTTGTGCCATTATTTTAACATTTTTATGCCTGCAATCTCGGAATTCCTACGTATTTGTATCAATTACGTATCACCTATATCGCCGATTTCCGTTGTTGTGCCATATTTCTGGCGCAATGTCGATAACCCATCAAAGTATCGCCAAAGATATCGAATGAAAGGACAGAATCGATACTTTTTGGTTACGATTCGCTGTTATCGAAATAACACCTCGAGTACTTGACGAAAGATACTATTTTTGTACCAATCTGGTAGTTCTGTGCTAGCTGGGAGTTTTCAGTATAATAAAAAAGTTATAATTTACTCAAATGTAATCCTTTAAAAACATTTTCGATAAACAAAGTAATTATAACTTTCTCTCTGACGCTAGTAATTTAATTAGATGAATTAGGCTTACCATGACACTCATTTTGGTTTCAAGAAAAGAATAAAAAGCGTGAAAAATTCAAATTACCCCATTCACTTTAATGTAACGTATTTTTGTTTTGGTAAATTTTCGAACTCATCATGTTTTGATCGCATAGAATCTTGGCGTTAAAAATGATAACGCTCTTCTGACACTTCTGACTCTGGTGTTGTTCTGATAAGACATATAATTATCGGGCCATCCGATCCTATTCTGTTCGTTTAACTTTACTCTTGATTATAAAAGAATATTAAATATGTTTCATCGTATTTTTACTTTGCATTTATTGAAATTTCAGCATATAATGTTAATTTCTCAGGAAACTAATAGGCCTTTACTAATATACAATAGGCCTTTAACAAGTAACTCTCAATACTCTAGAACAAATGACACTATAGTCAAATACTGCTAATTAAAAATCATATTAAATACTTATACAATTGTCCATTAGCCCAGTTAATATTTTTTATTTTACATATTTTAACATTATTTAAAGATTTTTCAAATTTAAAAGTGATATGGAAGAAATTAGTTTATAAAGGATATTTGATTTGTGAAAACTTCCTTAAAGACGAAGAATCAAGGAGTTTTCTCGCCTTTATATTTGGTAAAATAAGTTCTTTGTAAATCAATAATATATTTTTCCTCATAAAATATTGCTTAATATTCAAATTTTAAACTTAATTGATAGCTTAAAGGTATATTTTCTTATTGTAACAAATTTTTCACAAGAAAAAGTTTGACATTTTTTATACTTTGTAAAGTTAGAGTTTTGCAGTTATAGTAACAAAAATTCCTTTCAGGTAGTATATTATTATTTTATTTTGCTTTTTAATGCACTATAAGTACGTTATTGTTTAATTAATGATTCCTAAACACGCTGTAATTTACTTTAAAAAGAACTATTAAGCAGATGTTTTAATATCTAGGGGTATTTGCACTGTAATTAACAGAGATAAACGAAGCATTTGGTGCGAAAAATGCAATTTTATTTAATTAGATTCTTTTCGCTTGGTAAATGGACAGGGAGTGAACGATAGTTATTTCACTTAATAAAAAAACGTTCGTACATTTCATTAAAATTAGAGAATGCTTTTCGCAATTTTGCGGATCTATAGATTTTTTAATACTTTTATATATGAATATACTATTAATGTGTTTTGTGTTCATAGTAAACGACAAGTTATTGTGAAGAAATAAGCAGTAAATAAGCCGTAAAGTTTGAGAGATTTGAAAAAGGAAGTTATTTCTTTTGTTTATTTGACTAATGTTATTTGTCTCATAGCTCTGCTTAGAAAATATTTTATTATTTGCGACTGTGACTATAATTGCGTGTCGTATTTAAAATTTTACATTAAGACTTCATTGAAAAAAAATTCACTCGTTTAAAATTTTATTTAAAAAATGATAAAAAACTATTTGTGTTATAATTATTATCAGTGTCTTCTAGTTAAATAACGTCATTTGAATGCTTAAACAATTGCCTATCCTTTTCCCTTAATCCTCATAATTTTAGATGTTTATTCTTGAATAAAAATTTCTTTAAATTTAGAAGTAATACAATAAAATTGAGTAGAAGCGTAAATTAACTGTAATATGTTTTTTTTTAATAAAATCTTACTTAATAATGCAATTTATGAAATATTATATCCTATATCACGGCACAGATTTTTTTTCTACAGTGTTTTCGTTTCGCTAAAATACATAGGAAAAAAGAATAGACAAATAACTTTTAGACATTCATATTTGGTAAAAATATAATTGTTCAAAACTATAATATGTTTTTCTTTAAACCTACTTAATAATGAAATTTTAATGAGAAATGGTTAATCTAATTGTTTTGCTTTTTCTTAATAACGAAATTAGAATCAAAAGCGAAATTTTTGTACATGCATGCTTAATAAAGTTAGACCGAGATTTATTTCTCAATTAATGAATGATTAATATATTTTGTTTTTTACTGCTCTAAAAATTCATTATTTCTTAATTAATGATTCGTGAATCTTAAACACGCTATATCTTTCTTCAAGCAGAAGCTGTTAAGCGAAATACTTTTATTTTTAAAAGTATTTGTCAAAAATTAACCGGCGATAAACGAAGCATTTGTCGTCAAAAAATATCATTTTGTTTAATTAGACTCCTTTAGCCTGCTAAATGTACCAAGTATGAACGATTATTATTTAAGTGAATAAAAGGTTCATAAATTTTGTTAGTACATGGGAATACAGTTAGCAATCTTCGGGCTCGTCTCATTTATTCAATTGTTTTCATTTCTTTTTGTAAAAGACTACAGTGATCGGAAATGGATTTTGCTTTCTTTGTAATCGCCTAGAAAATACGATGCAATAAACAGTAAATCATTCGCCAAATTTGAGAGGTTATAGGAAGAAAATAATGTATTTTGTATATTCGAATAATTGTTTTGTTTGTGTCATTGTTGAGTTAAGAAAATTATTTATTATTTCACTCCAGTGAAAATAATTATTATTAACATTAAAAGCTTCACTGAAATTATTTAGAAACACATTGTCATTAGATTAAAGCACAGGCTTACAAAATAATACCTGTTTATTTTTCTTCTGCACTATATTCGGCTATTGTAGTGTATTTTGGTAAGCAGAGTTTAAATATACATAGCTTTTCACTCTGTCTCGAATGATTTTACCACAAAGCAAAAATGAAGATCTAGGAATTTACGACAGAAGATCTCGTACAGTTAGTAAACTTTATTAAACATATACCCTTACAAATAATCTTGCAGCTTTTTAATTTGTTACATATACTTCGACTGCCACAAACTGGAAAATCATTATAATGCTTGTTCTTCAGTTCGAAGAATATTTCATGCCCTTCCTCTTTTGCAACTTTTTACATTTTTTATTTAACTCAACTTTGTTTTTGTATCTAAAGATGGAGTTTTATAATCGTTTTTTAACCCATTTCTTGATAGGCTAGAATTATTAAAAAATATGTGCAAAGGTGTGTTTCCGACGACACAATACAACATTTTGATAGAATTGAATTTTAAGACATTTTTCTCTGAACCCGCCACAGCTGATAAATCGCCAAAAATTATTTATGGTTACAAATGTATACGAGTAACAATTTTAATGGATTTAATTATGTGCAAAAGCATGTTTGCCAAAACACCCAACTGGCTGTGAAGCTGTAACAACGAAGTATTTTAAACACTTAAAAGTAGAAAATATAAATAAAAAATAAAAAGTGTAATATATTTAAAAAATATATACATTGTGATGACTTAATAGATTTGTATTAGTTAAATTCCAATAATACATTGAGAAATCGATTTAGAAATCCCCAAAAGATAGTTTAAATAATGCTTTCTTTCTATATTTTTGTCATAGCTTAAAAAAAGAAACAGAGCAAAAATTATATATTCTTTTTAATAAATTTACAAACTCACCCTTTTTTCCAAGCGTAAAAAAATCGATGAATTTTCCATAATCGGGTTTGGTGCCCTTGCTAGTTAACGAATTATAACGGAATAGTATAACGGAAAATCACGAATAGCAGTCATGAAATTAAGCAAGAAAAACATTGAATGTTATAAAAGAGTGTATTAAAAATATTTTTTATACTTTTTGTGTTAAGTATTGCGTGCAAAAGCTACTTATGCAGCAACCAGCATAGCCTGATATGATATTTAGTGGTATCTGGTGCCTTTATGGTTAAATTTGTAAATTACCAACCAGTGCGAAATTTTTAGCTTGTGTCGAAATTGTACGTGAAAGATTTTGTTTTGAATAGTTTTCTCGAAATTAGCATAAGAACATACATCGGAAATACCTTTCAGTTTCGAGAGACTTATGAAATTCGTTTAAATGACGACGAAACGCTATTTGTGTTATAATCATTATAAATGTTATTTAATAAGATAATTTTATTCGATTACATAAACAAATGTCTATTCTTGCTAGTTAATAGCTTTTAATCTGATATATTTAATTATGATTATAAAAGTTTTCCAAGCTTTAAAATAAAATTAATATTTGTTTGAAATATTTTTCTGATTTTGTAATTTTTATGCATTTATTAATTATTTTCCATTTCTTTGAATTATTTTCATCGATCTAAGTATTTTTTAAACTAATTTCTAACAATAGAGATATTTTTTTCAGTACTTTTCAAAACTGGGCATATTATACTTCGGTAAGCTCTCCAAAGATCGAAATACTTTTGCTTTAAGTGTATATTTCTTTGGTAGCTTTCATCGTTTGAAGGTAATTCAAATTCATTAAATTTTCCATTTCCATTTTTCATTTAATCTTGACGGTGCCGTTTTAAATAATTTTTAAAGGTAAAAATAATTATAAAAATATAGCTAATTAATTTCTATATTTGAATCAAATTAGATCAACAATTTATACAGTATATTTCAGATTTCCTTGTACAAAATTTACAGGGAATTCAGACAATGAGTGATAATCAAAGAAAGACGTAAAATCAGTAGAAATATCGCGGGTATTGCTCTTCAAGCTTTCGAAGACGGTTTCTACTAGACCATGCGTGTGTGCGAACAAGTATCTTGCATTTAAAGGTAAAAAAAATCTCATAATCGAATATGCAGATTTTCGAATATCGGGGAATAGGAATGTATTGACCGGAAACACACTTCCTATACAAATGCTACCATTCTATATCACTTCAGTTCGAAACCCCGTAGATCAGCAGCTAATGTACAAGTGACATCACGCCCTCAAGTAAAGGCGTATTTCTCAACTATCTGTAGGTAAAAAGTAACAATTCTTGCAGAGTTAGTAATTCATAATGTATTATTTCCTACACATAATATATTGTATTCTAACTGTTACTTTAAAATTACGAGTAATTTTACTCACAGTTTTGCCTAAGTTAAGTTGAGTAGACACGTAAGAAACCAGTTTGTTAATAAACATGCACTGCACATTATGTATTCATGTGGTGATTAGAGGTCAGAGGCACGAGAAAAATAGCAGCGGCTTTCAGAAGAAAAAAAATTCATAACTTTGTCAATTCACATGATATCAAATCCGCTTAAATTTATTATAAATCCTCTTAATATTATCTACACCTGTTATACTGGCAAGTTTTTTTTATAGGAACAACCCTTACAGAGAAAAAATAAAAATAAAGTAAAAACAAAAAATTCTGCCGACTCCACCTACTTGACACAGGTAGATTTCGAAGTGGGCGGTTCCAACTGCGGCATCATGTCAAAAAGGTCATTTCATTTGCAATTCCCAATAAACAGGCGCCTCATGGTCCGCGTCTTCGAAATCTACCTGTGCCTGTAGGTCGAGTTTTTTCTTTCAAGCATTATCTGAAAAACATTTTTCATCAATTTTTATTTGTTTCATGTATTTCCGAAAGAAGATGACGAAGTCAGATGTTTAATTTAATCATTGATCTAATTTTCCCCTATATTGCGCCTTTCTTTTCTTTTTGGTAGAATATTTTTCTTAATTTAAATATGGTGTATTTTAATTATGTACCAAAAGTTAATTTTTATTTTCACCACTAACATTTAGTTGCTAAAAAGAGGATTGTTTTTGAAAAGCGACTAGTTTCAGAGGCTGATATTCTAAAGGTATAAAAAGGTATTCGAGAATACTTGCAAATTTTTTATATAAATGAGAAGAATGAAAAAACAAAAGAAACAAATCATTTTTTGTTCATCCTATATCTGTGTGTATGAAATGTTTTATTGAATTTATTTATCATGCCGACCTGAACCGGGATTAGAGCTGGCTAGCACGATTTGGATTTTTTTGATTGGAGGCATAGATTCCGAGATACTGAAGGACTTTTGCCCCTCATTTCATCTTTTATTAACCCTCTTTCCCTTCACTTTTTTATAGGTTTATTATTTTTAAAGACTAACTGACCGAAATGCAATCTTTGATACAATTTTTGGGCCAATCAGACATTTTTATACACTTTGTCAGTTGGTGTAACCGCCCATCAGAGGCGCCTTTCCCCTTACACTACACATGGTTTTGCTTCTATTAATTCGATCTCTTCACTTTTTTCACTAATGTAACCACTCTTTTTTCCCCCTACACCCTTTTCGTTCCCCTTTTCCCCGCTAGAAGGCGGTGTTCTTCTCCTTTCCCTACAGTTTTTTTTTGCCCATTTTCCCGATTTATTTAAAAGTACTGGTCACCTGGGTATCAATTATTGTGTGTAATTTGATATTTTTTCCATTATACCATCCTGACACAAAAATAGATGTATAGATGTTCACAATTACCCCATAATCTTTGGGGGTAATTATAAACATCTGGGGTAATTGTAAACAGGCAATTTTAAGTACTTAATTAACATACCACAGCACCAATAGCTAATTTTTAATTGAAGTATAGAAGTGCAACAGCAGAAATAATGGCGGTTGTATAAGGTTGTACATGGATCATGTACTCCTTAAAGCTGTCAATAGCTGAAACTAGTAGAATTTGTTGACAATTATCACAACTGACGCTATATTGCAGAAACTAAAAATGAAAAAAAAAATATTGGAAATTTGTTATGTCTATTTAATTGTATCATACATTTTCCAATCGTTTTCAAAATATCTTCTATAGCCTATTTTAATTAATATTAATATTACCTAAAATAATTATATTCATTAGATTTCAGTAAATGACGCCAGTAAACGACCTTCAGATTTCAGTAAAAATTTAGAATTCTTTTTCTTCCTGAATTGTTATTGTACTTGGCGCAATGTGTTTATGCCTAAGTTCAATTGTGCATCGGTTATGAAAGTTTTTTTTTTACCCAATTGTGGACATTGTTACTACCTCGAAGTCATAAGTGTTAAGAATCCTTCCCCTACTGTTTCCGCTCTTTGATACATTAAAACTGCTCAATTTAACTTTTAATTTTTTCCAGGTATCAATAATTTTGTTTCATTGTTGTCCGGTTGTTGTTTATATTAATTTATTTATACGATTATATTATTATTTTATTAGAATTAGGCTAGTTAGGGTAGTTTTAGTCTATTTAGCACAGTTAGGCTAGTTTTAGTCTAGATTAATTTTAACACAATTATTCAAATTGGTAAAGAAATCATACGAGTTGTAATTTTCCAACTGGATGAAAAATGTCCGGGCCAGGATTCGAACCTGGGATCTCTTGGCTGAAGCCGCCACGCTCTACCAACTGAGCTATCCCGGTCGAATCTGGAGGGCATAATTCATCCAGTGCATAATTCATCCATGGAGGGCATAATTCATCCATGCCCTCCAGATTCGACCGGGATAGCTCAGTTGGTAGAGCGTGGCGGCTTCAGCCAAGAGATCCCAGGTTCGAATCCTGGCCCGGACATTTTTCGTCCAGTTGGAAAATTACAACTCGTATGATTTCTTTACCAATTTGAATAATTGTGTTAAAATTAATCTAGTGTAATCACGTATCCAGCGTTTACTGGCGTTCCATTACCTGCGATCTTTTCTGTTGAGCTGATTAAAATATCAGACCAGATGCTATGATCAATAAGGTTTACTGGATGAATTATGCCCTCCAGATTCGACCGGGATAGCTCAGTTGGTAGAGCGTGGTGGCTTCAGCCAAGAGATCCCAGGTTCGAATCCTGGCCCGGACATTTTTCGTCCAGTTGGAAAATTACAACTCGTATAGTTTTAGTCTATTTAACACAATTAAGCTAGATTTAGGCTATTTAGACTAGGTTTAGCCTAGTTAGCACATTTAGACTAGTTTTAATTTTTTTCGCGCAGTTAGTCTAGTTAAATTTCAATTCAAAACGATAAGACATTCATTTTTCTCTGAAAATTGGTTTTTACAATTCTTCTCACAATTTCATTCACAGCTTCTTAATTTTCAATTTCTACTAAGACAATTGCTATGTTTTGAATGTATGTAACACAAGAATGCTGTAGATTCCGGGAGCTATGATGTTCCATATAGCTTTTTATCTCCTTTTACCTCCACAAATATTATAGTCTCTATTTTCTTTCTCTCACTTTTATTTTCTTTCTCGCACTTTTATTTTCTTTCTCTCACTTTTATTTTCGAATAAAACGATAGTAAAATTATAATGAAACATTTTCGCATTCTTCCTTTTGTACTTTAAAGAAAATGTTAATGTTTTATGTCTTACTTTTTTGTATCCAGAAAACGCGTTAACTGAACGACTTTGTTTTCCTGTTATCTACTCTAGAGTCGTAAAAAGAACTTTTTAATTTATTATATAAAGTAATTTTGAAAGTACGTAGCAATAGATAGATGTGGAGGTAAATAATTTGGGGACACGAATTCATAAATGTTTTCCATCTAGCGTTTTTGTATTTGGTTGAGGTTTAAAGAAACTAATGTGTTTATAATGTACTCGGAGTTAATTTTTCTCAGATAGTGTATAGAAAGATCTGAAAATGAACTTATAAAATTGAATTCTGAATGTTATATACACTATTTTATAAAAGAACATGCTTCAGTGTACTTCTGTAAGAATTTAAATTGTGAGATTAGGCAAGTATGGTGATGTATTTTATCATGGCTTCATCATGCCGACGCAATTTGAAAATAATGGTAAATTTTGTAAACATTGCACTTTAAAGCCAATAAAACCAATGTTTTCAACTTGCCAAAAATTAAAGCAAACAGTCCAAAAGTTAAAATCAATGCAACTTATTTTATTAGATGCGAAGATAATATACTATAGTGAGGTGGTCCCCTTTCACCAGCAAAAATTGCGACCTTCTCTCCTTGAGATAAGTAATGAAGTGTTGCGTTTTTATCTTACAGTTATTGCCAATTAAAATTACACGTATCGGGCCAACACAGCCAAAAATAATTTTTACAGTTAGTCTGAAGGCCTCATTAAATTTTGAAAATGGAGTATGTTAGGGTTTTTGAACTTTTTGGCATAGTTATGAATTTTGAAGCACTAAAAAACAACCATAACTTATTTACAAAAGCCATAAGAAAAATAACTTTATGTCTTTTTTTAAATAGCAAACTGATGTTTATTATATATCTTTTAAATTGTATCAGAGGGAACGATTGGGGTTTATGGAAAGCAAAATTATATACACGTATTAAAGCATGTTAGCTGAGGTAAAAAGATTGATTTTAGACAAGAAAGAAATATATTATGATTAAATCTGCGTTATGAATAAATGCCAGTTGTAAACGATTAAATAAAAGATAATATATAGAAATAAAATTAGTATAGAAATGTAAAATATTAAAGAATAAAGAAAACTTTTCTGTGCGTTAAATAAAATGAAAATAATAAAATCTATTTCTTAACCCCTTAACTGACACTTAGATATATTGACGTAATAATTTATTTATTAAAGATATAATTCACCAAAACTTTTTGTGTTTCACATTATAGTGGCAATTTTTTTTAAAATTAAGTTAATATACATATTATTTTTATGTCTTCTAATATAAATTCAGTGGTCATTATTTGATCACTCATTATTTTGTCACTAATTAAAAATTATTTTCTTGCCAAAAGTAATCCAACTCTCATTTCAGGAATCGATAATATTTTAAGCGCTGACAGATTCAATCTATATAATAAAAGTGAAAAGTTGTAAGAAATCTGTAAGAAAGACTGTCATCAACATTTACGGGATGCCCGCTTTGCTTTTTAATATGCCGGGCAGCCATTTCGGTTTTTCTAATAAAACTGCATAAAAGTCACATTTTTATAAAAATCATTCAAAATAAATTAATATTTGAGAGATGACTTACATTCAATTAAATATGTATTCTGAGATAACTCCAGTTAAAATTAGTTTTGACAGCTCAATTTCTCGTTCCATGTAAGTAAACAAACTAAGAGATTCATACGTCGTGAACGTTTAAAATATTAAAATCATGGAGGTAATCGTTCGCAAAGCGAATTCTCGATGTAGCTTGGCGATGTAGCCTGGTGTAAAAAAATTAAATCGATTCGTTTTGAACGTTAAAAATATTAAAAAGGTAATTATTAGCAAAGCAAATTCTTCAACAAACAAAAACTTCTTTCAACCAATCTACCACTGCATTTTTGTCGTACCAATCATTGCAGAAATCGATTTCAGAGCTTCCATACATCAATTACACTTCGTTTCTAAATATATTATTTTGAAGCCATCTATCGGTAATTAATATAAAATAAGAAGTTTCCTTTTTCAGTTGGACAATGCTATGCATGTTATGAATTCTGAAGACATTGCAAATAAAATGAATATTTCTTATAAAATGTAGTTAGAATATAAGGAATATATAATGCCGTGCAGTACATATATTAATTATATCAATACAAAAAAAATCGAAATATAGATTGCTCAAATTACTTGAAATTTATGTTGTAAAATTCGTATTTTGTTCTTTTTTTTAATGTCGCTTAAAAATATGCTTTGCAGCGCTGCCTGGTGTTAACGAAGTATTAGGGCAGTGTTTTACGAAGTTCGTATGAATTAAAGGCCCGCTAGTGGGCGCAAGCCAGACAGTAACATAATAGCAGTTATTAATTTTTATCTCTCATAAATAATCTTGTTTGTTCTTATTAAATCGTCAAAGATGACTTCCGCATATTACGTGTCCCTTCTCCCCTTTTTTCATTCTTAGTTTTCCCTTCATTTTCCCTACTATTTATCATTTTACTCTAATCAAGCTGTAAGATTCACCAGTTTTGTCTTTTAATGTCCCTGAGGATGGCTATAAAGTTTTAGCCGAAACTGTTGGAAGAATATGACTTTTAACTTAGTTTTAATGATTCCATTTTACACTGATTTTAGCAAAGTACAGGTACAATTATGTATTGTTTATATTTTTAATTTGTATATATTATTTCTATTTGAAAAATAAGCTTTTGATAAAATAAAGTAGCTTTAGATTTATGACCACTTAATTGAAATAAAGTGTATAATTTAGGAAATAAATTAATTTTGAGAATAATAAATTATAAATATATCATTTTGTATTATAGGCAAGCGCTTTATGAAATTATAGCACATAATGACAGAAGGAATCCTCAGAAGCATATGGACAGACTGATAAATGGTAATCGAACGCATTTCACGTAGCTTCTAATAGTTTGGTGAATGTTTTAATATCATAAAATATAATAAAGGAGTGTCATCATGTTTAAACCTCCAAAAAAACGATATTTTGTTTTTCATGTTTTTTAAAAATTCATCAACAAAAACTAAATTACAAATTTTTCATTTTATGCGTATCTGTGAAAAAGGAATGATATGCCTGTAAACGATTATTATTAATTTTTTCATTGCGCGCATGTTGCAAAAGCACGATTTGAGAAAAACGCTTGTAAATATAAATTGAAGTTTGTTAATTGTTGTACAGTTAATTAATTGAAGCATATTAAAATTAAAATGTATTTTGTGGTAAAATATACATTATCAATTTCAAATTGGTCGAATGTGAATATTTTCCTGCGCTAGGTTTTGATCGAATCACAATTGCATGATTATACTTTCAAAAATAGGAAAAATAAAAAATTGATATTTTGAAGGAATAAAACAGATGACTTCCCTTAAATCAATAATAACCTATCTATAAAAACGTATTCGTATGATTTTCGTAGATCTTATAGGAAAAAAAACAGCAATTTATGTAAGTCAATTTTCTTCAGATTACATGCTACAAAATTATTTAGTAACACGTTCAAATGCCGCAGTTATCTGAATATTTTTTTTGCAGAAATTATACATAGACAGAAAGAATGAAAAACAGGCAGGTAAATCAAAATTCTAATAATTTTGAAAATTGGTACTTTTTCTTGATAAGCGATCTTGGAGGGTTTTTTTTTAAAAAAAAAGCTTGGTGCAATGCAGAGAAAAAGGAGAACGAGAAAAATATGAAAAGGAGATTTGTTGCCAAATAATATAAATAACTATGAAAACAAACTTGACGAACATTTATGCTTGTTTATATATATATATATATATATATATATATATATATATATATATATATATGCAGTATGCCCACTAAAGTCCCTTGCCACCCTCTTAATTTTGAAACGGCTACCGTTATATTCATAAAAGTGGTGTCTTGGTATAGTAAAGTAGTCATGCGCTACTCAATGATACCGCCTACGGCGCCACCTGGTGGAGTACTGCGCAGTTAGTATTCCTATCTCGAAAACGGAAAGAGATAGAGAAAAAAGGTGATTTACAAAGTTGTAGAGCATTATGGATTTAGTGCAAAAAGACACCTTGTGGACATTAATGCGAAGAATAGAATGGTTAAAACGCGCA
Organism: Maratus michaelseni; assembly: GCA_963931845.1. Taxonomy (NCBI): domain Eukaryota; kingdom Metazoa; phylum Arthropoda; class Arachnida; order Araneae; family Salticidae; genus Maratus; species Maratus michaelseni. The sequence goes on along the minus strand of OZ007593.1, from coordinate 104,523,806 downwards.
TTTGTTTTTTTTTTTTGTGATTTCCTACGCTGTGACGTGACAAAACGATTTTAGAAAGAAAGAAACAACCAGTTATGAAACAGCAGGTCTATGCGACACCTCCACAAACATTGCAGGACCTTAAAGGACGCATTACGGATTGTGCCAACGTGTCACCATCTATGCTCTAACGTGTGCAACGTGAAATTCAAACAATGATCCAAATGTGCATTGTAGCTGATGGTGAGAAGTTTGAACATTTAAAATAAAGGTATATTATTATAACAAGTTGTTTTTATCTTTCTAAGATCGTTTTGTCACGTCACAGTGTAGAAAATCACGAAAAGACAAATGCGCATTTTAACTATTCTATTCTTCATATTAATATCCACTAAGTGTCTTTTTGTACTAAATTTATGATGCTCTACAACTTTGTAAATAACTTTTTTATCTATCTCTTTCTGTTTTCGAGATAGGAATGATAACTCCACAGTATTCCACCAGGTGGCGCCATAGGTGGCTTCATTGAGTAGCGCATATCTACTTTACTATACCTAGACCCTACTTTTATGAATATAGCAGCAGCCGTTCCCAAGTTCAGAGGGTGGCGAAGGACTTTAAGGGGCATACTGTATATATATATATATATATACAAACATTTTATTTATATATAACTGTAGGATTTGAATTTATGTTACTTATGAGGTACGTGATCATCAAATTAAATGATTCACTGTTATTTATTTTTTGTCCTTTATTTGAACGTATGAGTAAAATTCGCGAATCAAACTAAAATTCATGGATCACGAGCGCAAGGACATTAGACTTTCAAAATCAGAATTGCTCAGTCTACTATTTTCCATCACTCATGAAGCGTTGACACAAAGGCGGTTACGTAAGCAACTGGCTATTTTAGGCCCAATTGGAATATTCTACAGTTATTGTGTAAACTTCTATTTCTAAATATTAATCTCGGTATATTTGAAGGGCTAACTATAGTATATTGTAAAATTAAGCATCTTCAAGGGATTAAATCCACGCTTGTATTATTTCAACAGCTTGTAATTATTTAAAAACAAGGTGGTCATAACATCTTTCCCGGATTGCAAAAAAAAAAAATATTGCGAAATAACCATTAAATGTAATACTGTAAATTTTTTATTATGGTAAAGTCATGGTCTTAAGTTTTCTTTGTCCAGTTTCTACCGTCGTTCGTGAGTTCCTTGATGAAAAATTTCCTGGAAGATGGATCGGACGGGATGGACCAACTCCTCTAGATTTTTTGTTTTGAGGGTACATAAAGGACAGGAAAAAAATACCTTTTACTGGTGTTTGCAACACCAGTAAAAGGTATTGCAACACTCAAGGTCAGGATAACAGATGCTGTGTCAAGTGTGACAGCCCAAATGTTGGGTAATACGTGGCGAGAAATGAATACTGCCTCTACATTCTGCGAGCTACCAAATGTGCTCACATTGAAATTTACGGGTGTAAGTACTTCATAAAACTTAACGTCATAAAGGTCTTTACAATATATTGAAACAAGCATATGCCTAATTATATTAGATTTTCTGCAATAAATTATTGTAATCAGGGAAAGAATTTATGACCATCTTGTATATCAACAAATTTACATTTCTTCAGATCAGCCTACTACATATATATACAGTATGCCCACTAAAGTCCCTTGCCACCTTCTTAACTTTGGAACGGCTGCTGCTATATTCATAAAAATAGTGTCTAGGTATAGTAAAATAGTCATGCGCTACTCAATGAAACCGCCTACGGCGCCACCTGGTGGAAAGTTGCGGAGTTAGCATTCCTATCTAGAAAACGGAAAGAGATAGGGAAAAAAGTGATTTATAAAGTTGTAAGCATCATCGATTTAGTACGAAAAGACACACTGTGGACATTAATGAAAAATTAGAATGGTTAAAACACGCATTTGTCTTTTCGTGATTTCCTACACTGTGAAGTGACAAAAGGATCTTAGAAAGAAAAAAAGCAACTAGTTATAATAATATACCTTTATTTTAGCTTTTCAAACTTCTCACCATCAGCTGCAATGCATATATGGATGTTTGTTTGAATTTCACGTTGCACACGTTGGAGCATAGATGGTGACACGTTGGCACAAGCGCCCGTAATAGCGTCGTTTAATGTCCTGCAATGTTTGTGAAGGGATCGCACAGACCTACTGTTTCATAACTGGTTGTTTCTTTCTTTCTAAGATCGTTTTGTCACGTCACAGTGTAGGAAATCACAAAAAAACAAATGCGCGTTTTAACCGTTCTATTCTTCGCATTAATGACCACAATGTGTCTTTTCGTACTAAATCGATGATACTCTACAACTTTGTAAATCAGTTTTTTCCTCTATCTCTTTCCGTTTTCGAGATAGGAATACTAACTCTGCAGCATTCCACCAGGTGGCGCTGTAGGCGGTTTCATTGTGTAGCGCATGGCTACTTTACTAAACGTAGACATTACTTTTATGAATATAGCAGCAGCCGTCCCGAAGTTAAGAGGGTGGCAAAGGACTTTAGTGGGCATACTGTATATATATAATGCATAATTTATTTCTGTTTGTATATAAAATAAATTAATGGATTCTTCATTTTAAAGAAATTGTAAAAAAAAAAAAAAAAAATTGAAAAAAGTGCTTGTGTATATGAAACAGTGAATATGTTGCCAGAAAATATCCATGGAAAATTTCCTTTTCTCGCCAAGGCCATTTTCTCTATCTTGCCATGTCCCCTATACTAAAATCTTTACAAAAAAATGTCAAAATGTATAATCTTATTATAACATTCTTTAAATACTAAATGTTTGTCGAATATACGTTAAACCCAAATTGAATTTTTCGCTCCGGTAAAAGGACATAAAATCATGCCTATTGAAATAGAAGGAGAATGTAAATTTACTTCAATAAATCATTAATTTCTTTACTGTATGTATTAGTGTTACTTAACATTTCTGAAAAAGTCTATGAAATATGCCAAAAATATTTTTTTGGAGAGACACAATTATTTTGATGGAAGATAAGTAATAATAATAATACTAAAAAATCTAAAATTCTATATTTATTTATCGGTTAACGCATTGTACATCGTTGACCAAAATACATTTTATACGTTAGCAGTCACTTTATACGTTATCATATATATTATTTCTGTTGTCAACATCCTTTTTTCTATGCATTTACAAAACAACACACAATGATGAATGAGGTATCATTCGAAAGCTTTTTGAACTGGCTTCTGACGTAGTATACTCCCCCCTTTCATTAAAACATGTTTTTAATTAAAAATTGCAGTTCATTAAAAATGAAATCACCATTGTTTTTATAAATGAAATGAAAGGTTTGCCTCAAATCAATGTTGCTACAAAAATAAAATACCGCATTATATCATGTCAGCAATGATTATAAAAAAAGAAATAGTACAAAAAAGATAAAGTGTGATTTCGTCGCACTGGTGTGTTTTATATTTATGATTAAATATCACAATTGAAATTGAAATGTTTAGAAGTAAAAGACATCGGTACTTCACCTGCAGCCTAAAATATATACTTGATTATATTGGGTTAAACTGCATTTTATATATATTCAATTTATTTTTCTTTGACCCACATTTTTCCTGAAGCGGATGACGTCATTTTCTAATACAGTTAAAATACGATTGTTATTTTTTTTCGCGCGTGCATTTGCTATCTTCCATCAGTTTTTACTGTAACTTTGATAGAATAAATGAGATGATATTAATAAGGAACAAATGAGATTATATTCTGGTTTGTCTAATGTTGTTTGCACATAGTTTTATCCTATATTTTTCTTTATAAGTTTAAAAGTTTCATCCAACAAATATTAGATATTTGCTAAAAAAAATATTAGAATGAAGTTCAGAGATCGTCACCTTGGTCCACTGGTTTTATATATTTTACAAACAATGAATTTTTATGAAAGAAATTAAAAATTGGATAATAATTTAAATTTATTCAACGGTTCAAATGTAATATGTATGATAGTATAAAAATATCACTGTACTAGCAGATGAGACATCATCAATATTTTATATGGCGTACATAATTATATCGTGATCGAAAATACAAAAACAAATAATAATACAATGGAACGATAACTTTTCCAAGAAAGCTCAAAAATTCAATCTTTATTCCTACCCCCCCCCCCACCCTTTTTTGCAGATTTCCTGAATGTATAATTAATCTTAAGCTTTATGCCTATACACGAGAAAATTATTTTCCGTATTTTTATGCGCAACAGAAATTCAATTACAGGAGGAAAGACATCGTATTGGTAGTTTTAACCATGGTAATTAAATTTATTCCAAATTTCGAGAGGCTTTTCGGTAATTAGCATTGCACAAGTAAGTATCATTTATCTTTCAACGATAGTCTAAGTACTTTCACATATTTCATTATCCAAGTAATAAGATAATTGAGGTATACCTGGTATATTTTAATTCTTTTCTTCGCCATCTTAATACATTATCTTATTCTTGCTAATTATATCAAAAATATTTTCATTTATAATGTTGTACGATAAGGTTTTAAACACGAAAAATTTACAAAAAGAATTATACTTTTCATCTATGATTATTAATCTAAATAAATTAAATTATCATTTGAATTTATTTAAAAAGAGGCGTATTAAATTTATCAAAGTGTAAGTTTAATCCGTGCGGAAATATTTCGTTATTTTACGATTAGACACTTACACTTAGGAATACATTTAAATATAATGCTGTAATTCTATTCATTTAAATTTGCTTCATTAATGTACAATTAATATAATAGCTGTGTACACACAATACTGCATAGATTTATTAATTAGTATTCTGTGTAAATTCTGGTAAAATTTACATAATGGATCTATAATTTTTAAATTGATTAATCAGAAATGTTGTATGTATGGCTGACGTCTTGTAATAAAAAATATCAACTATTTAAATACCGATGAATATGATTCATCAAATTTTACAGATAATTTGTTAAATAGGATAAAAAAATACATACCTCTATATTCTTTTTAAACGTTTTATGCTATAAAATCTATGAATATTACGTAGTTTAAAAGTACACATGCAGTTTCATTGGTTTTTGCATTCTTCTATTGGTACAAGAAGAAAATATTGGATTCATGAAAAATTACGATTGCCAGTTTTCAACGGATTTATACGTTTTAGAAGGTTCTGAACATGATTTAACTAATTTTAGAAAATGTGTGTCTGTGAGTCTGACTGTCTGTTTGATTGTGATAAAAATAGGGGACGCAAAAGGATGTAGTTTAGGCGGGTGTCGTCCACTTGTTGCAGCACCCATTAGCGAGAATATAGGGTAACTCGGTTTGAACCGCCTATCCGGTTTTACCCTACTCGCGCCTATATCTTCGTTCTTTGGTCGCAACGCCATTTTGGTTCTTCGAAATCAAGAATACTTTATTTTAACATTTACTTTTATGAGCAAATCTAACGAGCAACGCTTGCCTAGTAAGTATTTAACCGTAGATCGTTCGCCATTTGTCTTGTGTAAGCTCTTTTAATATAATTCCAAAAAAGCACCAACTCATCAAAAAGGAAATTTTGAAAAAAAAATCATATCTGACGATTTATAATCGGATAAGTGCGTTTGACGACATTTTATATACTTGCAGCATTTCGAAAAGTATAAAAGAGAAATAAATATTAAAGGAAGTATTACAAAATGTATACAACAAGCTAACAAATACATTCTCAAAATTTACGAAAAATATAAAGAAAGGTATAAATATTAAATGAGATATTATGAAAAGTACATGAAAATGAAATTTTGAAAAATAAAATTATAAATGATGATTTATAATCGGTACTTGTCAACGTGAAATCATCAATTCACCACATTCACCTTTTTCGGCGTGAAACTGCAAGTAATGTTTTAACAGAAAAGTTCTAATATTTTTTCGGATTAACCTTAATTTTACTGCTTAAAATGTTTTCAAATTAAGCTTAATTTCAATGCTTAGAAGTCACTTTGTTCAATCTGTGTGAAAGTTCTTTCACAATTTACGCCGATTAAAATATTTAAGCTTGTTTAAAATGCTAATCTGTAGAATCTGAAACACAATTTAACGACATTTGAGTTCAATTTTAATGACGTGATTCGATACATTATTATTTAAACCTGCGTTGTAACAAAGGGATTATTGATTTGATTTGATTACAAATGAAGTACTTTATTAAAAGTTAAAACTAAATCTGGAGCACTTTATGCAATTTACTTTTAATATAAATATAATTAGGCTGTCGGAAAGCTTATTATTGGACTAACAGTTGCAAATTCGAGAATATGTGCATTTACTAACAATGACAATTAAGCTGATATAGAATAAATTAGATTTGAAAAGTATATTTTAATCTATTTATTTACGAATGAGCTAGCTAAATTTAGAAGTTTCGTTGAATATTACAAAATATGTATTTGTTTATTTTTACTTTCTTTTATCATTACAAGAAGAAAGTATTGGATTCTGGAAAAATTTCGATTTCCGGTTTTCGAAGGATTTATACGTTTTTGAAGGTATTGAACACGCTTTAACTGATTTTTTTCAAAAGAAATCTGTCACTGAGTCTCTCTATCTGTCTGTATGTGACACAAATTTTGTAGGCGCTCTATCTCAAGAACTAATGTAGGAATTTAATCAAACTTCATATTAAGTTAGACCTTGCTATAAATTGGTGCTGATTATGATGGTGCTGATATAGGTGTTGGTGTAAATCGCCCAGCAGGTGGCGCTGCCATCCTGCCTTTTTTACGATTTGCGCAATAGCTATATTTCAAGAACTAATGCGCGGAATTTCACAAGACTTGATATTTTGTTTGACCTTGACATACATAGACCCTGATTAGGTTTTGGTGTAAATCGTCAAAAGGTGGCGCTTCTATTCTATATTTTTCACGATTTTCGCCATACTTTATCTCAAGAACTAATGCAAGGAATTTCAGCAAACTTCATATTCTGTTAAACCTTGACATGAATAAGAACCTTGTTAGGTTTTGGTGTATAACGCCTAATAGTTGTCACTGGTATACTTTTTTTTTCACGGTTTCCGCGATAGCTATATTTCAAAATTAATTTTTGTTGCAGACGATTAGATTTATATAGAAGAAAGTTTCGTGACGGCCACAACATACTAGTTTTATATTGAATTAATGAAATTAAAGAGCACAAATATAAGCGTTTCAAGACTTACATAACAAAGTCACTGCTTATTGTGCTTCTAAGTAAAATAAAATTCTAAGTAACATGTTTCTAAGACATGTAAAGCAAATTGCGTATCATCCTGACGATATTTTGAGAATGTTTTTATCGTTATAATTTTTATTATTTTGATGAGATCTAATTTTCAACGTTTCTTTATGATTTAAATAAAAAAATCCTAAAAATTAAAAAGAGGTTAGACTATGATATAGTATGTTATGACATCAAAAATTTCATGTTAAAAATATAACATTTAGAGTCATTAAAGATACATTTTTTAGAGTAATTAATTAATATTAATTAATATTTTTCCCTCTGCACCAAGAATTTATTTCTAAAATATTTATACAACAGAAAGAAAGAAATTAAATTTCAAAATCTCTTTCTTCCAATTTCCTGAATGTTAAACTCTAGCATATTAGCGGTATACTTATGGATTTTTGAATGAGCATTGTGCCTCGCGTTAACAAATTAACTCTTATTGTCATTATTGCCATTATTGTTATTATTTTATAGTTTAGTCACAATTTTCAGTCAGTTTTCATTCAATCTTCAAAATGCGCTTTATAAAATGGACGCAATCTCCAAAAGTCAGTACCCAATTTTATGTCCTATTTTATTGCATTTTCAAGATAGAACAATCAAAATTTTTGTTTCGATTTAATAAAGAATTGGGTTGAGCAAGCAAAGCTGTTGTGCATCTACTCCGATTGTTTCTTTGTGAGGATACTCCTCTTAAACAGCTTATTTAATTATCATCAAATTTAGCACAGTGATAGCTGCCGTGACGGGCAAGGATCACGTAAACAAAATCTGGCACAGGTCATATTTTTAGGGAATAACTAATAGATCATGTAATATTGAAACATCTGAAACTTCTCTTAAGCTGTACCCCCATAAATTTCAGACACCACTTGTCATTGGATTTCACATCACATTATACCATAGTTGCAAACTTTTTTACTTTTTTAATATCACTATTTTTTATATGTAAATTTCGCCTTATTTAATTATTGAATTTCGGAGTTTAAATAAGGAGATAATTACTTTTAAAATATAGTGGTAAGAAAAAAGCATAAAAAATGGCAGCTATGCATAATACCGATTGATTGTTGCAAGTAAATTTTTATTGTTTTATAAAAATCGCTCACGGCTTAATAAAAGACGCTATTATGACAAAAGACTTATGATACAGATAACAACAAAACATTTAAACAAACAATACAAATTCCCACAACGCTAATTTACCATTGTGGAAAAATATATATAAGTTCATTGTGCCTAAATGTAACGACACATGTATGCGACGATGTTCTTGAACTTAACGCAAGAATCGTACACTGTAAAAAAGAGGGAGTATTATTGCGCTTAATTTGGGTTTATGAAATGCCAAATATGGTTTAAATATGCACTAATTTGGGTGTCAACACTGAATTAAGTGTTATAATACACTTAAAATAGTTTATCTTTACTCTTTCAAAAAGAATCGGTGATATCATACACCCAGAATGACGCTTTGAAATTAATTTGGAAAACCAAAACTCCAATATAGGTGTACAATTTTATCTCGCTATCCAGCGTTTGGTGTTCAGATACACGATGACGTCAGAATGTTGCGTCAGCACACGACAACCGAGGCTAACGAAAAAAGACAGGCTACCGCGGTGCATTCCACTTATCTCTTTTTACAGACTGCTAGAGTGACGTGATGCTCTTTTCGTACACCTTCATTGGTGCATTCGAGCATCACGTGACACCGGCGGTCTGTAAAAAAAGATACGCGTAAAGCACCGCGGTAGCCTTTCTTTTTCGTTAGCCTCGACGACAACAGAGAACGAGAACGAAGTAGTCACCATTTTGCTTACATTTTAAAACTTATTTGCTGTTTAAAATGCAAGGGAAGCAAAGTAATTAGTCCTTATTTATTTAAGAGTACTAAATAGCAGTGGCACCAACTTAAATGGGCCGCTGAGGCCCGAGTCCACCCGATAATTTGCTATCCCAGCTTACCCAATTTCCCTTATTGTGTTATTTATTTACCTCTGAAACGATATTTCATTATGTTGACGTTCTCAAAATTGTTTTGTTTGAAAAACAGCGAGACAGACAGGAGGACTGTAAGTAATTAAACAGACGTATAGTTTGATTTCGTTTAAAATTATTCTTCCTGCATATTTTACCTGTACGGCTATAGTGTCAATGGTCACTTATATTAATGCTCTGACTCACAATCATAAAGCACTTAGATAACTGCATTTATTTTCTCGATGTTCAGCTTTTTGCGCATTTTATTTGTAATCATATCCATTGTATGATAATTGTTATAAATACTTTTTTCTTTATAAGAAAGAGCTCATGACAGTATAATTTAATAAAATTACTATTTTTATACAATAAAAAAAATTATTTTCCCCTTTTAGTTGCAGTTTACTTGATCAGTACCCCAGTGCCCTATAGCAGCAATGTTAGTTTTTTTCACACACAAGATATAAAATTGTATAAAAATGCAACATGTGTAAAGAAAATTTGAAAAGTAAAGAACATTTGTTTTCAACATGTACTATGATTTTCTAAACAAAAGATTCGTGAATTATTTAAATAAGTAAATGAAAAATAAAAAGGAGTGGATTATTTATTGTTAGGAAATTAGCTGAAGAAGAACCAATTTTTTCAAAAATTTTACTCATTATAACAGATAGTGATAAAGTTTTTTTTCTTTGAAGATTATGGGGGGGGGGGGGAGGGAGTATGCTTTAAATGATCATTTTGGTGCATATAAAATTTAAAAAATGTCTAATAAGGACTATTCAAGAGTTTTTTTGGTGGATTTAGATATTCAGATATTAGATATGATTTAGATATTCATTTTTCAGCTACTACCCAAATGGAAACTGGTACATTTTTTAAAGCATATTTTGGTAACATTAAATGATGTTTCATACATGGAATGCAATACTTAAAAATGTTTTGTTACATATAAAAATTGTAATATTGTGTGTAATATATCTTAGCTGGGCATTTTTATCAGTACAAGTCCAAAATTGTAATTTTAGAAGAAAGTGAAAAATTTGTGTATTAATGTTTTATGTTTAACTGGGTATAGTCAATTTTTGTTAATATCAATGTATTTAACCATGAAATGTGTTTTGATAATGTTAAGTAATAATTATATGCTGTTTGGTTTGGTGAACTGCAATATGCAAACTTTTTTTTTTTAAATTATGATTAATTAAAGCAGTTATTTACTTTTAACCTTGACTTATGTTCTTTTAAATGCTTATAAAAAATCACTTTTTTATTGTAAAATTGCAAATATACTCATTAAACCAAAGACTATCTAAGATATGAGTATATAAATGTCTTCAGAGAAAATTCTATAATTTTAATGCTAATTTGAGTGGGTGATGGCTAAAATTTCTATAATGCTATATTGACTGTCGTTTAAACCCTTTAACTACTAACAATAAGTGCAAATAGTTCCATGTGGCTCCATTGTTAAATATGTAAGTATTTTAATATGAACAAATACAAAGTCTAACAGAATTTCCTGACTCAGTTTATTTTAATATTCATGTAATCATAACATTTATATTGTTAAATTTCCATGGAATTCTTTTTAATTATAACTGTAATTGAGTAAGGCTTTCTTAATGGTGGCAACAAAGTTGCTATCATAATTGTTGTAATTAAACACCAGATAAATCTTGCAACACCAAATTATTTTTTAAAGCAATCTTTAAATGTGTATGAGTAAATAAGAACGGAAATCTTTCGACCCAAATTATACTAAGGGAAAAAGTGATTGAAAGGTAATGGACATTTACGTAAAACTACAGGCATTTTTACTCTATTTTTTCCCCTCTTGATTAAAATATAACATATTTTGAAGCATCAGTAAACTTTAATAATTGAAATAAAAAAAAAATAGCGAGGATTTCAATTACAGATTTGCTAACTGACTTTTAACTATCATTTTCTGAATCATAGAGAAAAATATGTTTAATTTTTATGCAAATGTATAACAGTGCAAACATTTTTCTCTATCAGGATAGCAGGGAAAGTGAATTTATTGAGCAGATTTAGAACACCAAATTTGGTGCGATGCTGCATCTAAGTGGCATATTCTAAATTAGATAGTAGAACACCCAATTTGGTGTTAAAGCACACCAAATCAATGATGGTGTTTTATTACTCCACTTTTGGTGGCAACAAAGTTGCCACCAAAAGTGGTGTTTCTTTACTCTTATTAATTTTTGGTGTTTCTTTACACTAATTAACTTTTGGTGTTTCCTTACACCAATTTACAAGTGGTGTAAAGTAACACGAATATTTTTTACAGTGTATATAAATGTTATATAATGAACCATCCGAATTTTGTGAACAAAATTCGAAACTTCACTGTAATTAAAACGTCTTCTTTTAAGGAATTTTCCATTCCATTACATATCGTTCATTACCAAGCGGCTCCATAACTCACTAAATGCGGCGAATAGCCTCGAAACAGGGATCACGGTTACGCTTTTTAAACTTTGAAAATCAAATAAATCTATAAACTCAAGGCCTGAAACATCTGCTCCATCTGCCTCAAGTGAAAGTGGGAAAAGGAAACACATTTAAAAATTAGAGTCGTTAAGAATATTCAGCGCATTTTGGTGACATACCTTTTCTTAGCGAAGAATTGGATCTGTTAAATGCGTAGAACACTGTAAAAAAAATTCAGGAACGTTCCTGGAAAATAATGGGTAGCTAATGTGCCTAATTTATACCAGTAACATTTCTGGCAAAAAATAGAAAACTTTTATAAGAATTCAGAAAAGTTAATATTAAAAGTCAGTAACTTTCCTGGAATTATAGTGGTAAGGTTTCTCAATTCTTCATAAAGGTTCCAGGTTTAAGTCGGTAACCTTCCTGGAAAAAACCATGAACATACTAAAATCTTCCCAGTAAAATCCAGTAACCTTCCTGGAATAAATCAGCAATCTTCCAAAAACAATTTAGTTATGTTCACTTCCTGTCATTTTCCTGATAAAAACCGGGAACATTCTGTAAGAATTTAGAAAAATCCCGTAGAAAGCCAGTAATAGTACTTGAAAATATAAGGAAACAGCCTGTATATTTCAGGGATGTTTCTGATACAGCAATGTGATTTTTGTTGATATGTAGCTCACAATTTAATTAGCTTAAAAGTTTTGCAAGGTAATTTTTGTGGGTTTTAAGAATATTTTAAAATATTTAACATAAAAAGTATTTTTAAAATTTTAATATTTATCTTATAAGCATATTTGTTTAATTATAACATCAAAATCTGTAATTTTTTTTAAATGTCATTGTATTTAAATTTTTTCTTACAAAATATAGTTTGATGTTAAAAATAAACTTGTTTATAAGATAAATATATGTTGTTTCATCTAAAAATTGTATAATTTTTTTTTTTAAGTTAAATATTTTGAAAATTCAGGAAATGCATTAAAAATTAGTTTATGGATTCAGAGATTATATGTATGTCTTAAATTGGGCCAATTTTTTTTTTTATAATTCCAAACACAGAAAAAAAAACATAGATAAAATCCGAAAAAATATGCAACCTGTTTAACTTAATTTTTAAACAGAAATTTTGCTAAAATATACACAAATTTAGGTTCAGTCTTAGTATAATAAATTCACAAAGATTGCAGATAGAAACATTAACTAATTTTATCAAACTATTCTGCCCAATTTAAAAAAGTACGTTTTTAACTTTTTGAGATAGACTACTGTAAAGTGTCTTTTTAATCACTGCTTACAGTGAGAACAACATATTTATTTTCTTATATATAACTCGTTTAAATACAGAATTTTTAATACAGGTTATCTTAAAATGCTCAAACAATGTTGTTCTTTCGTGTTTTTTTTTTCAAAAAAAATTAATCTTTTGAAGATTAAAATTTAATTTCTTTTAAAAAGCAGGCATTCTTCAAATATACAAACATAGTAATATTTTTCATATATGAGTAAATGTACATTTTAAAATATATTATAATCCTTGCAATATAAGTTTAACTCTTTTTTTTTCAGATTGTCGGGGTGATTTTTAATAGGACAGAAAAAGTATTTTATACACTTACATTCTTTTGCTCTCAATGTATGCATAAAATTATAAAAGTAATAATAATAATAATAATAATAATAATAATAATAATAATAATAATAATAATAATAATAATAATAATTATTATTATTATTATTATTATTATCATTATTATTATTATTATTATTTTACACTCCCATTTAAGGATTTTATTTGGTACAAAAAGTTACATAAACAACTTTAAAAGTCAGAAGCATGAAAAAAAAAATAATACTTTTAAACAGTTTGTAATGTTTACTAATTTTAGATTGTAGAAATTAAAAGCTTGTAGATTAAAGGGGGAAAAAACCACAGAATTGTGAAAAAAAATTTCCATTAATTACTGATTAAAAATATTTTAATTATATTAAATTACGTACGTACCTTTTTTTGTTATCCAACTCTTTTTCTGGGGAATCGTAAGAAGATTATGATCCAAGAACCAAGAACAATTAATGAAGAAAAGCTAAAAAGCGACCGAGTGACAATGGAGAAATATATAAAACACCTCGCAAAGCCAACGCAGTTACCATTTGACTAATTATTGCATGAAACTAGGTTTAAATTATATTTTAAAATATCTTCGCTAGCCAAAAGAACGTACGTCTACCGGCTTGTAGTTGTTTGAATAAAATGGCAGGTTTTTGACCAGGTGTCCAATATAGCAGCTGTTTTATTCATTGTTCGTATTCCGCAGATGATTAGATTACCGCCTCACTTCCGCAAAACATTTTCAGGAAAGTTTTCATTTCCTAAGATATCTCTTTCAATAATATATTTTTTAACTCAAGGCTGCTGTAAGCTTTGGTACAAGGGAGCCAAGATGGCGGAGCGCGAAGCTAATAGCAGAGACGTTGCCACGTAAAAAAAGCTTAATCCCTGAATTCAGGAAACTATATGCGAAAGAAACTGGTTTTTCTCAGGAATCTGATAGAAACTTACGAAAATACGGAACGTTTCTGGAAATAATTAGTGAGGTTACAGAATTTTCTTACAGTGAAGCTTTTAGGGAATTTACTGAGTCATGTTTTTGTGGTACTTTCATTTTATATATTAAAACGAAAGCCAAAAGTCTTAATTTTCAGTGCAAATTTGACCTTATTGCGCATGCGTCAACATTTTGTGAAAGCATCAATGCATTCTCCCTTTCCATAGAAGAAACGCGAAACCTGTTTAGCGCTCTCCCTCCCTCCTTACTATGGGCCGGAGCGAAAAGGGGGTGAAGAAGAGAGCGAGTCTTGATCTGCATTGTTCCACGTGCTTTGGGAGGGAGGGAAGCGTAATATGAGCAGTGCCTTGAAAGCTAAGCTTAACAAAAAAGGATTTTTTAAAGATTTGGCAGGAAGGTTTTGTTTTTTGTTTCAATTTTATATGCGATTTTTAACTTTGTTCCGAGTTTTGCGGCGATTTTCTGAGACCGTGGCGGACAGTGGAGCCCCCAATCCTAAGTTCATTTAATTCGACCAGCGTAGTGTTGTATTAAAATATCATCTTAAACAGACATTGTGATTAATTAAGCTTCGTTGAGTAAATAAATTAAGAATTTCTACATGATCATACACTAGTGTTTTGATAGGCGGGGTATTTAAATATGTGTTTTAAATGATCGAAACAGAAAAATACACGTCTTTAAGAATTGTAATTAAAAATATGACGTAATGAAAGTGGCGTACATTTAAGCAAAGTAAAAATATATGATTACTAGATTATTCTATACACTTTTATTATTGAAGCTCTGAAATTTTTGAATATATTGAAAACATTTTAATATAAAATGGATTAAAAATATCTGGAATTATTTTATTTAATCGTCGTGCGTTTTAGAATCATCTTTCTATCCCAATGCTATTCACCACTGTAAAACAATTACAAGTCCAGAAAGATGAAAAGATGAATTAAATACTCCTAGACGAGATATAGACACCAATGACTTGCCTTTATGACAGTTTAGTTCAGTGGTCATCAATTAATTCTCGCGTAGGTCTGTTTCAAAACATAGTCAGACTTTCGCGGTCTAGAAAACTTAAGCTCCCCAATTTCCTGCATCACGCTACCAACTACTCTACTAACCTAGGCTACCAGCTTTGTTTAGTAAAAATTTTTTACAATTATTTGTTATTTTACTTGCAAAACACAATGGATACTTGTGAAATGAAGTGCAAAAATACCAAATGAAATTTTTTTTTATCGATGTTTTAGAATACAAGACAATCAATACAAAGTACATATAAATTCAGGAAGATTGCCCCCTAAAGTTCATTGTGGTTAATGTTCAGTGGAAAAAATGGCCCTTCTTATTTTGCGTTTGAACCTACCTGCAATTTGGGATAAAGTTTGTGCAACAGATTCTCATCAAGCTGTTAAGGTGGTCCTTTGTGAGTCGAGATCTGTACCGGTTCTTACTAAAGTTTATTTTTGAGAATGCTTCTTCACACGCATAAATTGAGCCAAACATGGCACACAATTTTATGGCTAAAGCTTTTGTTAGTGAATTTAATGAAGTTTAAAAAAGTACAGAGTGATTTTTTTTTTTAAAGTTGTGAAAGTAAAACCCTATAACTAAAGAACCACTGATTCAAATGACTTGAAATTTTACCAGTATTCTCCCAAAACAATGGGAATTGTTTAGGCGTGGTTGAAAAAAAACTTAAAATCGCACCGACAGATGGCACTGTATATGCAGTGAAGTCGGGAGACGAGCTTGCACACGACACACGCACAGTGACGATAAAAACGTGAAACACGCACACTTCGTGTTCATTATTCTACTGATATCCTCGCAATGATTGTGCCATTGACGGACCGTGTGTCGTTAGTGAAACTGTGTTATTAGAATAATGACAGCGCAGCAATTGCTCTTAGGAGTAAGAATTTGAGAAAAGGTCCAATGGCAACAGAAGGTCTACGGAAGATGGTTTCTGAAAGTACCGTCCATTGTGTCCCTCCCACTGACAATATTTTTTGTTTATGTTAACTTACAGTGCCATCTGTCGGTGCGATTTTAAGTTTTTTTTAACGACCCCATTCCCATTGCTTTAGGAGCATATTGGTGAAATTTCAGGTCATTTTGATCAGTGGTTCTTTTTTTTATAGGATTTTACTTTCACAACTTTAAAAAAATCACCCTGTATATTACTTATTGGACACTGAAACATTATTATTTTCCTTTATTCGCATTTCCGCCATGGTCCGGATACGGACCGTGGTCAGCCATCTGGTGACAACGGGAGCTATTAGCGATGATTTGTACATTAACATGTTTTCTGTGAATAAATAAATTTTTACCGATGGTTTCAATGTTAAAGAATAAACTATTAGTGGTGATCTTCCTGCTAAGGAGGACAATATTTCTTCTGATTTTGATGTTAACGATGATATTATAACTATGGTAAATGAAGCCTTAACAACTCTTTCAGTGTGCAAAGCCACTTTTATATAAGGTACGAGTGAACTTTTGTGATTTTGCGTGCGATAGTTTTGTTCCTAATCACTAACATTTGTGCATGAATGAAAAATCTATTCTGTCTCTGTTTACATTTCATAAAATGAATATGTATCTCCGGAATCTGGTTGTAACGGTTATTTTACAATTATATGTTAATCAGGCAACTGAGGTAGTGTAGCAGCTATATACTGTGGTCTAAGCGGATTTGGGAACGCATCTCGCCTTACGGTAATTAGGTTCCCTCTTGCTATCTACGACACATGGAATCATAAGAGAGGAGTTTTGTTAAGATCGTAGGTGAGAGCATTCGTTAAGAGCGTTTACTACCGGGTTGTGAGCTTTTAGTAAGAAGTTGATATTCCTACTTCAATAGAGAAACATTGAAACTCACGGAGAATTTTAGTTATATTGCTTTCATTGAGGAATGTGCTTTCTGGTTAAGATAATTATTGTAGACTCATTGTGAAATTAAGTGCAGAACTTGCAGTTTAAAACAGTAAATTTAGTTAGATTTATTTAGAAATGTACGTGAAAAATACGTAAAATTGATTTTTACATGTTAAACGTTAATTTCTAGGAAATGTTGATATATGGGATGTAGAAACCGCTATATCGATATCTAAGAGTCTAACATCGATGTTTAAAATTTATATTTTGTGTCCCTATATACCGACATTTTCGTGTCATCTCTAATTTGGGTCATCCTTGAATTATAGCGTTAGTGAGTGAACTAAAAATGTCCTAATATGTTTCGAACAGAGAGACAGAGAGAGGCAGGGTAGATGTATAAATACTAATTTTAATTTATTGTTTTTAAATTTTTCATGTATTTGTTTCTTCGTTTATAACAACATTCCTTTTATAATGACGTTTAAATGTGTTTTGCATTTCATATTAAAGCAAAACGAAAGGACTGTAATACTCATCAAGATATTTAAAATACTGCTCTTTGTTTGGTATTTTCACTGCGAAGTTTTCAGAAACAAATATTTTCTCAAAGTATCAGTCAAAATTTCTCAGGGAACATTTACTGTATAGGAATGCATATTTACATTTCAGCTCTGATTTACTTAGAGGTTGACCCTAAAACAAAATGGTCGCTGAAAAAATAATTAGAAAGGAAATATTTTAGAAAATGCCAAAGTGTTCATTGGTAACAATATGTGTTTCTACTTTTCAAAATATTTTTAAAGAAAATTTAGCAGCCAGTTAATTAATTAACTTCCTTCGAAACAGTAAACAATAAATCATTCAGACAGTGCTTTCTTTGCTTCATTTTACACAAAACAAGATTTTAACTATCTAGACGTTTAATAAATTAACATATTCTTAAAGGCATTCAATTTAAAGTTAAATTTATTTTTTGTCTAAGACTTTTTTAAAATAAACGAATAATTTGTTGAAATCTTTCAGAGGTATGCTGTGCTTATTGTTCTAGTACCTATACAGAATAAAAACTTTATCATTTTCTAAATTTAATTATGCATGTTTACGACCATAAAGGTCTTTTTAATGTAACCAAACATATGCAACTGTTTAGAAAAAGATGACTTAGTTTAATGATTTTTTAAATGTATTATTTTTAGTTTAATTTGTTTAAAAAAAAAAAAACTTGTGTAAGTAGAAGAAAACCTTTTCGACATGATTTTATTCTCTTTTCATTAAATTGGAATCCATTTGCAGTAAAACTATGGATTTGAAATTTTTTATTTTGAATTAATTTTGAACATAAGGTAATAAAATTCAAATTACGAATCTTATTTTATTTTAATTCTTTAATGTTTGATTAATTAATTTTCAAATTAAAAACGATCAGAGGTGCTTGATTTCATGCTGTAAAATATATTTATGGAACCACATATTAGGTATATCTTACAAACATTTAAATCATAATAGATTTTTCTGTTTGTATGTGTTTTCTTTCATTCTATGATGACAAAATACAAATAAACAGAAAGTTGATGTAGCAGCTGCTGTAGTAGTATTCTTTTTGCAAGGTTTTCTGATGTACCTCACTTACTGTACAAAGTCGAGCGTGTTAATTCTAACATTTCACCTTTATATTCTTTAACCTGTGTCGCTAGTAGTTTTGACTTTTGTGAGCCACTGGGAGTTGACAGCGCTTTTGAGAGTGTCTAAAGTAAAGGATTAGCTTAATGCGTGGGTTGATTTTTTCAATGAAACTATTATGTCAGAAAAATTTTCTATACTTTTCAGAGAATATTGTGAGAAACAAATTTAACGTCTTCACTTAAATTTTGCAACACATATATCTTCCGTGATCGCAGATTGCTACTTCTAAATTATTATTACACTAATGTGCAAAACTTAAGCAACAAACACGAAATGCTAATTTCTGAACACGTGAGTACTGAAAAGGAAATTATATAAACAGCAAGTTTAGAAAATACGTACTGCCCTAACAGCACAACTAGTCGATTTGAAGTCTCCTTGACGACACACATGACCACAAGTGTCACAGTCACTACGGTGAATCAAAATATGGGATCTTTCATCGTCTCATTATTACTCTCAGATGATTGTTATAAGGTGACTTAACTGAAAGTCACTGTGACTATTGTTTTGTGATGGGCCCCCAGGTGACATTACAATGAAGGCACATTGTGATTCTCATGTGACTGGAATTTGAAGACTCAATTTTGAAGTTATTGTGCACATTGCATTGTAATGAGTCACCAAATAAGGTCACAATGAATTCGCATGGTGATTTTTAGGTGGCCGACACTGTTCTGTGAAGTCACCATTGCACTCCTTTGCGAAGTCACAAGATGATTTCTTTTCTGTTAGTTGGGAACTAGTCACAAAACAGCTATCATGATGACTTTACAATGGAATCTCCAAAAGACAGTCACACGAGAGTCACAAGATGATTTCATTGTAAAGCCACCTGGTGATTCGCCACAAAGCAGTAGTCATGGTGACTTCTCAGTGGAGTGACCAAATGACAGTATAAATGAGACGAATGAAATATATCACATTTCAGTTCACTGTTGTGGCTGTCAAACTTGTGACCATTTGTGATGTCAAGAAGACTTCACATCGACTGGCTGTGTCGTTAGTGTAGTACCTGTTTTCCACACTTGCTGTTTATAGAATTTCATTTTGAGTACACACGTGTTCAGAAATTAGCATTTTGTGTTTGTTGCTTAAGTTTTGCACACTAGTGTAGTAAAACGGGCTACTAGTCAATAATGTTGCAATTTTGAGAGTAAAAACGCAAAGTTTTAAGAGTAATTCGTGACCTGAATACATGTCATCCAAGCAGCAACTAAATACTGTCTAACTAATAAATTTTCCGCTATTTAATATTAGTGTGTTTATGTTGTATTTCAAACTCGTTTAAGACTTCATTATTTTTCAATCAATCAGAATAAACGTAAATATGTGCCTAAGAATAATTTTTTCTGATACTACGGAAGAGAAACTCAGCTTAAAAATTCAACATTCTAAAGGATATATACTTGTTTTTCAGATTTTCTAATATATATCAATTCATGCCTTATTCTGCGGAAAGAAAAACTGATAAAATATAATATTTATCTTACTTCAAACAATTTATGTTTACATAATTTTTTTAATTATAGTCCTGATTTTTACTTGTTTCTAATTAAATGTATATTTATTTTATATATCTAATACATATTATATGTAATAGATATACATAATAGATATATATATAATCTAAAAGATATATAAAATATCCTATCTTACATATAATACAATATCTTTTATATTATCTTATAAATATCTATTATATATTAACAACTATGCATGGATCGAAAAGTACTAGTTACATTAATTCATAAACTATTTATTGATTTTTTATTATATTTGATTTCATGAATTAGTTATTAATTAATCTAATTTTTTTTCTTATTCTCCATTTCAAAAGTGCAGATTCTCTAACTGATAATCCTTTAGATTGTATATTACTTGCTACTACGAAGTTATTAAAGATATAGATTTTATATTATTCACGAATTCGTACATTATTATACAGAAACGAGAAATGATAAAATATAAATTTTTCTTACTTCAAACAATCCACATTTACATGCAAAATAAATAAATAAATAAATAAATAAATAAATATGCCAAAGGATAATTTTTGTCCAATACGAAAAGAAGGAAGCACAGCTTACAAAATCGATATTGTGACCATATATACTTTGCTTTTAAAAGAATACATAACTAAAATAAAACAAATTCACAAAAACCGATACGTTTTAATTTTCCGTATGTCTATATTTATTTTGTTTAAAATATGCATTTGTTTAAAATGTTATTTGCACAATAACACATAATTTAAAATTCCGACCTAGCATCTCCTTTTCCATTCAAATGCAATTGCAGTTTAGGTTAGATAATGTTTCACTACTGATAGTGTAATCCCTTTATACAGGCTGGTATTTTATTTCAGCCAATTTACATTTTATAATAACTGTGTGCGTGAATAATGGGATATCAATATTTTATCTCGAATGAAGCGAAACGAAAGACAATACTTGTGCAAAAGAAATGAAAATTTAATTTTTGTTTCTCGAAAACAGTATCCATTTTTTAATCAGATGTAGATTTTTAAGTTTTGCTTGTTTTTCAAATACTCATTTAAATTCCTCTGCATTTTCTGACAAATTAATTATTTTAATCTATTTTATTGAACGTAAGGGATCATGTAATGACTTTTACATCCACAGGAATATCACTCCCTGATTATATTTTTGGTAAAGTAGAGTGTTTAGAGTTCGAGTGTGAAAATTCCTCTGGGAAAACGCAATAAAATTTGGTGTAAATGGTTCAAATAATTTCTTCAAAAATTTTCTTCGCCGAATTATAAGGTAAAATTAAAAACTTTTCATTTATATTCGTTTATAAACATCTTTCATTCATTTATTAAATAATTAAATAATATCGATAAGAAAATAACAACTGTGAAAAAAATATTGGAATATCTAAAAATTATCTAACAAATACTGTAGTATTTTAGGTGCAATCGGGGCAGCTAACAGAACCGCCTATGTTTTGAATGGTAGTAAGTGATGAGACCACTCTCATCAGTTACTACAATTCTACAGCCGCCATAACAATTAGCATAAATGCCACAAGACTGTTTCGCCGCGATGTTATAGTTTTGAATTTTAGTACCGAGCACGATGATCAAATACTTCTTGTTTAGATCATTTTGCAAAAAATCGCTCTTGATTGTCATAAACCAAAATACTTGTTGAAATATGTAACAGTGGGATAGTATGCCAGTATTTGTGTAGCTGTCGTTTTCGCTCTATCTGGGTCCTCATAGTCATTGATCACCATTGTTATGTGTGTTTTTGCAGGCATGAAATTGTTTTCCAAATAGTTTATGTACTGCATGCAAATATCACGGTAAGTTTTAAGTGTCCTTGTTCCACGTTATATAGCATGCAGCAGGTAACCACAGAAAAAGCTTTAGGGCGGCTGAATTCGTATTCATCAACAATGCTGAATTGATCATACTGAGCTGACTTCATGTTTTTCCGCAATCCAGAGTATGTAAAACGGGGCAGAGGGTACGGGTAAGGATATAGATAAGAAAAAGAAAATCAAAGGCTCAAGAAAGTTTTCATTATATGTTTAGAATAGGATTTTTTGTAAGTTCTAAAACTTTCAGTAAAGACTACATATTTATTTATTTATTTACTAAAACGATAAAACTACTCGCATAACCTCCGGAAAGAAATGTCAGTATATTCAGTCTCACTAAACGGGATAAAGTATTTTAAGCAGAAAGAAACACCTGAGTATGACAACTTGTCGAACCTACTTCGCTTCTGTTATGTTTTTGGATTCCGCCACATTCAAATCGTTCTTATTTTTATTATTCAGTCGTGGGACTCCAACTCTCGAGGGATAACGTAAGCCCTTGGTAAATTGAAAATTGCAATTAATGCAAATTTCCTGAACTGAATTACCTTACACCGAAAGGTAATTTTTGGGGCTCTTCAGACATTTTCGATGACCCTGGTGTTCCTCATCAATTAATAAAAGTTCGAATCCCTATATAAAAGATGAAGATGAGTTCTTAAGCGAGTGTATGGCGTGTAAAATAAATTTAATAAAGTTGTACTCTTTCATTAATTGCAATTTTCGACTTTGTATTTATAAAAACTGTCGTAACTTTGTAACAAGCAATCAGATAGACTTGAAAATGGTGTCATTCTATTCAACATGAAAATTTACATAAAACGATGCCACTCGAGTTAGTTAAAAAAGTTGAGTTTTTCATAATTACCCACTTTCTTTGCCCAATCCCCACATTAAAAAAAATAAAACATGCTAAAAAAACTTACTTTATGTTGATGCTTCGGATCTTCATTTCACATGCCAAAACGAAGTTATTCCGAAATTTTCGTGAATACCCACCACTTGTCGACTAATTCTCAATTTGTTTCTATTTTACCTGTAGTATTAATAATGAGCTGTCATGTGAATGATATCCTAATACTAGTTTGACTGCATTGTATTATATAGGGTTTTGTCTTAATAAGACTTACACGAACAAAGAAACATTAGTTTGTTTTTTGTAAATTTATATTTTGAAAAAATAAAGCTTTTAAGATCTTTGTTATGGTTTTGTTGCCTTTTGCGGTCACCGTAGTACTTCTCCTAGTCTTGTTTCCTTAGTAGTATGGTATTTGCTACCACCACCGGTATTAAACTGATACCGGACGCGTTGTGAAAAGAAATTCTCACTTAAATAATCAACTAATAATTTATTGATTAAATTAGCATGAAATAAATGTTACAGTGATAGTCCTTATTGGTCCATATATGTTATTAGTACTTGCCGTATGCGACTGTCGAATGACAATCTTCCTGATCGCACGTTTTACCCTATTTCTTTATGCACCACTCATACACATCGTTCCGTCTACGCTGTAATTCGTTCACCCCGGACCCACTGTCCGGTGCACGTTCTCTCTGCGGTCTGCCTGTCTGCGCAGCCGCTCTCTTTCTCAGGGCACTCTGTTCCTACACTTTCTACTGCTCGCTGGGCTCTGCAGTACTACTCTCTACTCTGCACGCTGGGCTCTGCGGTCCTCCGCTCTCCTCTGCACGCTGGGCTCTGCTCGTCTACGCCGTTACTCTTTCCCAGGACACTGCCTCTACCTATTCACTCCACTGCACACCAGCGACTGACTCGTGTCACACACTTCACGCCATTTTTCATATCAATGGGGCTTGTCTTTCTTCCTGTAAGTATTTTACACACATGTAGACACATTTCTCAAGAATATTACCCCTTTATATTCTCTTCTCAACCCAGTTCGCAAATAATCCAGTGCTCATTGTATCCACATTCCAAAACCGGTTTAGTTCTTTTCACAGTAAGTCCGAGAACATCCACAAATATCCAAACGGATTAGGGAAATTCCATTGTCAATCACATACGGAAGTTTACAGAAAAAGAAAATATATATCAGAATACAGTAATATATAATAATGATTGAATATAATTAATTAAATTAACAAGATATATACAAAATAGGTTCTGTTAAAGTCAGAAACCTGACAATTTTTATTACGCTTTTAATTGTAAAATAAAAAAATGCCTAATTTTAAATTTAATTCTTTTTTTTGTAATGAAGATATCGTGAAAACTCTTTTTCGTGCTACATTTTCGTACATGATAAAATTAGACCATTCCAATTATTTAAACGAAGACTCATTTCCCAGTTAATAAATTATTAATTAATTTTGATTCTTCATGCACTAGGAATACATGACTTTTTAATTAATGACACAGGACTCTTAAACACGATATATGTTACTTTAAGCAAAGCTGTTAAACAGAATCTTTTTATACCTTAGAGGTACTTGTACAATAACAAACAGAGATAAACGAAGCATTTGGCGTAAAAAAGAACAAGTGTGCTTAATTAGATTCCTTTATCTTGATAAATGGACCGAAGATGAACGATAATTATTTAACTGAATAAACTGTTCAGAAATTCCGCTACAGTGTTAAGAATACATTTCACAATCTCCAGATTCTCTCTCATTCATTTAATCTTCTTCATTTTTCCTAGATGAATGCAATAATAATAAAAAAAATTGTATAGTTATTATCATGCAATAGGAAGTAAATCACCCGTTAAATTTAAGTGATTAGAAGAAGAAAGTTTCTTTTCTTTTTTTTTTCATTTGACTAATTATTTTGTTTGCCTGAATGTTGCATTAAGAAAGACGTTTATTGTTTTGTGTCAGAGAAAATAATTATTTATCATTTAACTGCTTTATTGAGACTGCTTTGAAATATATTTAGAATTTTTTTAAAAATATGATTCATTTACTTCACTTATTCAAGGATCATTTGAATTTTTGAATGTAGATGAAACATTGTACGTGTTATAAGTATGATTATTGGTATTCAGTCAAATGATAGCATATAAATTCTTATCAGTTTCTATATTTTCTAGCAAATAACCATTAACCTCAAATATTTAATATTTCCTACAGAGGATAGCAAGTTTGAAATTTCTCAATCGTTTTGAAATGCAATGTACACAATTTTAAGATGTTTAAAATTCTCTAATTATTTAATTACATAAAGTATACCAAGCGAAAGATTAATTATTTCCTTTTAGTATTTTTAAAAGGCGTATCTCTATGTACCGATAAGATCTGCTTTACATGAACTCCATTTTAAGTTACAAATAAAGAACGTAGCTATATCATAACACACTCATACACACATATATATTTATATGATTGATATGAAAGTATCCGTGTGAACTAAATGTGAAAATATACGTGAAAGAAAAGTATATGATAATTAAAAATAATCCTTGATATCCCTCTTCGAAAAATAGTAAATATAATTATAATAAAAATAATCCAGTGATGCCAAAATTTAAAATTATTAAATATAACTGAAAATGAGGAAATATTATTAAGATGAACAGAGTTAATGCAACAGCGCACAAATCTCGTAAACATTGAAGAAACACATAAAATAAAATATAATAAAATTTTGTAAACAAAACTTACAAGGGAGATTAAAAATGCAAAAATAAACTAGTCGGATGTGCCAATCCCAAAACTTTCTTCTATCTCAGTCATGTTAATACTTCAAAATTCGCTATCACATCGCCAATAAAATCAATATTTTTCGTCATTCTGTTGTACGTCAGCTGCTTGCGAATGGTCGGGTTACAGGGATGCGAACAACCGATGTATACTAAACTACGAAAAGTCCTTCTGGCCTGAACCGACAGGAACAGATAGCCTCCCTATTCCTTGTTTTTATGATTTTAGCTAATTTTACAGGAAAACACGAAGCTAAAATGCGTGGAACCTAAATAAAGAAGATTCAATCCCAGTTCTCGTCAACATTGAATTTGAATGAGAATATCGCCAAATTAGTCCTCTATAGCCAAGTTGGCTTAATTTATGACAACTTATTTTGGTCGCCAAATTTGGCGATATTCCGCCAACTGTCGCCACGTTTGGCGAGAATTTGACGTTGGCGAATATAAATATATAGTGATAAGCATATAATAGGATTAATGGTTACAACAATGAAAGAAAATTTGAACGAAACCATGTTAACTGAAACTCATAAATATTAAACCCGTTTATGGATGAATTCTGCTGTCTTGTTTGAAAATGTCAGTCCCCTTAAAATTTCAAACCGCTATATCTCAGCCATTTTTTAAGATAGAGGCAAAACTAAAATTGTTCCGGATTCTCCGGATCAAGGCCGAACATTTAACGAAAAAAAGTTTTAGGATATCTAATTTTTTTGAATTTGCACATCTTTTTGAATTTGAAATCTTTAAATGGCTATTGCAGCGCCCCCTTTCGTCGAAATATCCCCAAATTCCAATAGAACCTGCTTGCCATAGCCAAAAAAATATAAAAAAAGTGTGGTTCAATTTGAAGCATAACTTCATACACTTTTCGATGGTACAATAGTGAATATGGAACAAAAATATCGATCACAGCGCCCCCTTTCGTCGAAATATCCCCAAATTCTGATAGAATCTGCTTGCCATAGCCAAAAACATAGAAAAAAAATGTGGTTCAGTTTGAAGCGTAACTTCATACACTTTTAGATGGTACAATAGTGAAAATGGAACAAAAATATCGATCACAGTGCCTCCTTTCGTCGAAATATCCCCAAATTCTAATAGAACCTGCTTGCCATAGCCAAAAACATAGAACAAAATGTGGTTCAATTTGAAGCATAACTTCATACATTTTTCGATGATACAATGAAGACACACAGACAGACAGACGGACAGACGGACAGACGGACGGACGGAGAGACAGACATTTTGTAAAAACATGTTTTTCGGAATCTCTGACCCCTAAAACGTGTAAATCCGTCGAAAGCCGGCAGTCGAAAAAAATTTCGATTACAATACTTTCTTCTATTATAGATAGAAGAAAGTAAAAACAGTGGATGTGTTGTGAATTCTTCAAGGGAACTTCACTTACGATATAAACATATATATTTCCTGATGTTCACAATTTATGGTATGATATGTTAAGATATAATCTATTAGTAAACTAAAATCTTTTTATATCACAAGTAGGTAATGAATTTTCCGCTCAATATTTTTAAAGACTTTTTTCTAAAATATATTCTTTCATTTTTTAAGCGTAAATGGATTTTTGGAAATTTGAATACTGCAGGATAAGGTTTAAAAGACAAATTTAGTGAAACTATACAAATGGAGTGAAAAATTTTAAATACAAAAATTTTCTTTTACGTGTTTCAATCAAAATGATGGACATGTTTTTTGGAGTAGCTTTAATTCTCCAAATTGCAATGAAATCACATTACATTAAAGGAAAACCATTTTTATAGAAAGTAAAAAGGTATTTTAATATTTTTCTTTACACAAATATTTAATTATTTGGTTTATTACAGTTACTTGAAGTTTTATTTAACACAGAATGCGTCAGATTCTCAGAATAATTTACGTTGATGTTTTTTGCAAAGCTTCTTATCCTCTTTTTCCTTTAAAAATATTCTGACCTTTATTATTTCTCTCTCTTTTTTTTTAGCCTCAAATAAAAGGACGGTAAAATAATGACGGAGTGATTTTCAATGATTTCTTTTGTGATACCCAAAATATTGTTACAACTATGATGTTTTATGAATCTTTCCCTTCTAACATAGGTCATATATTAGAATATTTTTAAACTTTGTTATTTTTCTGTCATGAAAGTTTGTAAAATATTACAATCTTTTTACCATTATTATATTTCTGTCTAGAAATTGTGTAAAATAAAGAACATTACTTTGAAATTATATAAATGAGAGGCTTGAAAGGTTTGTGCTTTGTTATATGATACTATATATTCGACTTTCTTACGCTGAAATATGTGTTCAGACAGATAATCAGAGAAAAACGAATTCGTAAATATACTTCTCATATACTGTTAAAATTTTTACTTCATAGTTAACCATTTTCGTATAATTTTATAAGTGAATTTTATGAATTGAACGAAATTGAATGACAATTGTTACAAGTACATTATTCTACTTCAGTAACATATTAAAGTTTCGTGAATATCTAAAATTTTACTGAAATTACAGGGCTGGGAAAAAGACACAAAGTATAAAGGGCAGGCAAATAGACTTAAATGCTAAACATTTTAAAAATACTATTTGAAGAATAAACTGGGGAATAAAATGCATAACGTTACTTAAATATTTACAAGTAATATTTCCCCATAGTCTATAAGATACTGAAATTTTTTTTGTGGTCCTACAAAAGAAAATAAATATAAAAAAAACTAATTGATATTGGAACAATCTGCAGTTTTCTTCAATAACATATTCAAATCTCGTGTCTTACGCTTTGTACGCCTTTCCAACTAAAAAATGAGTGCTGATGAACAGATTAATGAGAAAATAGAAAGACGCATAAATATACAATTTAAATTGACAAGCATATTATAACTATGTTGAAAATTTAAAATAAAAGTAATTTAAAATTTTTTTCAAACAATAATTGAGAATAGTTTATATTGTTTTGTGAGAATTTGTAGAAAATTTTGTTTGTATTTATTGTATCGGTTTACAGATGAGTTAGAGATAACCAAAATCAATTTCATAAATGCCTAAATTAGCTTCATAAAAATGATTACTGGAATATTTCATATATCAGTGTTTAGTAAACTTTTTACTTCTTGTTAAAAAAAATAAAAAAATGAAATATAATTTGAAATATGTTTTATTAACAGCGACTTAAGTGATAATCGTCTGAACCTTTGTTTTTAATTTCTGATATTTCACCTTTGTAATATTCTGCTCATCAGCTTTGTAACATTTCCATAGAACAATGCAGCTGATGAAGACTTACTACTTTGCACAAAAATTATTTTACAGTGTTGTTACGTAATAAAAAAATATGAAAAAGCTAAAATCTATAACTTTTTAGGTGCATCGTTCAACATAAACCGTAAAACTGTTCGCAATCTTTTTAAATGTTACACAAAATTTTAATTGCTACTATCGTTTAAGAATATTAAAATATTAATGAATTTGCATTAAAAAGAAATGTATTATCATAAAATCTCTTTCTAATTCAACTTGAAATTTACTAGATACCTGAGGATCGAACACAATCTACCCGAATTAAAAAACATATTTGCTAGTGTGCAGAATGTATGTGAAAATCGTTCTATTTGAAAACTCTAATATATATTTTTTTGCATTTAATATATTTTTTTAGATTACACACAAATTATTCCAAAAAAACTTTTTTATATAAAAGGTATCAAGAACGTATTCAAATAATATATATATTTTTAAATTATTAAAACCTCTAATTTAAATGAAATAAGCAGTATGTATTCTTATCTCTCCCTCTCTATACAGAATTTCAAAGGAATTAGTTAGGCTATTTTTCCATTTTACAAAAGAAAATACTTTTTCTTGGTTGTGCGAAGAAGGTGAATAGTATGTTCTCATATATGGACAATCAATTGTCTATTTTAGTAACAATTCAACTTTCTCTTTAGTTTTGCATACTTATTTATATTTTTGGAAATGTTACTTTTAATTATTTTAGAAAAAAAAAAATTTGAGTGATATTTATAATAATTCATGCTTCAAATTTATTAAAAAAATCATAAAGATAAGTAAATTGAGATACAGTTTTCAAACAATTTTTTTCAATATATATATATATATATATATTGTAAACATTGAAATTGATTTTTATAAGCGATTATGTGTGTAATATAAAAAACAAAACAAAAACAAAACGAGTACGAGTGTCTCAGATCATTGCATTATGACATCAGCATTAGTGACACACATACTTTTGCCATATAATATATACTAGCAGATCTGCCCTGCGTTGCCTGGTCCCGTCCAAAAATAATACGAAACGCGAAATTCGCACGAAACTCGAAATTCTAAAAATCGCTGCATGAAAAACTTCCTTTGGTAAATCTTTGTCTTTCGGAAATTAAATAGAGAGATTTACCCGTAGCGGAAGAAAACTTAATACCACCCCCTCAAATGACTGAATCATTTGATTCAGAACGGCTCAGATTTAGGTTAAAAAATAACGTCGGATTTTCACAAAATTTGCATTTTCGGAATCAGAAACATAAACTGTGAGTTTCAATTCAAATAATCCAATACTTTTCTCAATACTCGAGGATGAGTGAAAATGAAACTTTTTCGTTTTCTGGGATTATCAAATCGGCAATTTTCTTTTGCGGTTTCAATAAAAAAAGTCATTTTTGGTGCCCGCGCAGAAAAATCTTTTAGTTCCACCGCCAGGTGATGCATTTTGTTTGAAACAAATTATCCCACACGTGTCCCCAATGCCTACGATATTGTGCATAGCAGACGTGCTAGGCACGCGCTGAAAATGTTTTACTTCCAGTTTTTACCACCAGGTGGAGCATTTTGTTCTAAATAAACCTATTTCCGAACAAAACTCCGGCACTCGTTCCTGATGCTTACGGCACAGTGTAGAAGGCGTGCCGTGCCGCGCGAAAAATCTGTTAGTTTCACTTTCCACCGCCAGAGAGTACCAAATCTATGTCTTAAATAATTAGCTATATCTTAATTAGTTCATGTTAAGTTGAATGAAGCGATTTCCGTTGAAATCGGACCCACAGAACCCGAGAAATTAAATCACACCTTGGATATTAATATGCATAAATGGTGGTAACCAAGCACTGAAAAAATAATACCGAAGTTTATTCAGTACCTGGGAGACCTCGGAAGAATGTCAGAAAAGATTTCGTTTGAATCGGACCAAAATTAATTGCAAAATATTTTAGTTACATTGTCCACCTCCAGGGGGTGCACTCTGTTCTAAACAAACCTCTTTCCGAGCGAAACACCAGCACGTGTCCCTGCTGCTTATGACAACGTATAGAAGGCATTGTGTGCACGCGCAGAAAATCCTTTAGTTCCGCTTTCCACCACCAGGGGGCGGCAAATCTATGTCTTAATTAGTTATCTATATCTTAATTAGTTCATGCTAAGTTGAATGAATCAATTGTCGTTGAAACCGGGCCCTTTGTTTGAATCGGACGTTTTAAATGCAAAATTGCTTAGTTTCATTTCCCATCGCTAGGGGTGCACTCAGTTCTAAATAAAACTCTTTCCGATCGATACTCCGGCACGTGTCCTTGCTGCCTATGACACGTATAGCAGGTGTTCTACGCATGTGCTGCAAAATCTTTTAGTTCTATTCTCTACTGCCAGGTGGCGCTGAATCTGTATCTTAATTAGTTATCTATACTTTAATTAGTTCGTGTTAAGTTGAATGAACTAATTCTTATTGAAAATGGGCCCCTAGAACCCGAGAAAATACCCCTCCCTGGTCATTAATGTTCAGAAATAGTGGTATCCAAGGGCTGAAAAAAATGATACAGAAGTTTATCTAGTATCTGGGGACCTGAGAAAAGGTTTCATTTGAATCGGACTAAAAAATAATTAAATAATTTTGAAGGCAGGGGGAAAGGAGGGAGTTTCGATCAGAGCATTAACGCGATATTTAAACTACAACCGAACACTCACCTGTCCACCCCCCCCCCCACAGAGATTTTAACCACCGACGTTAAAAAATTAGGAATTATTATTAACTTTCTAAATTATTAACTTTCCTACAATTCTATCAGCTACCAATCACAACTGCCCTCCAGTGGTGTTTCACTTGTAGTGGGCGATTTGTGAAGTCACTTGAAACAAAAAACGCTGCAAGATCGGAAAAAAAAATGTTAAAAAATTAGGAATTATCATTAACTTTCTAAACAGGAACAAAATGACTTTTTTTTTTATAGACAAAAACAGTAAGTTACCGTTGTTAATTTCTGAAATCAAATACATAAATGTCGTATATATGAGAAAACTCTAAAAATCGATAAAACAAATCGCAAAAATTTACAGCTCACTGTTCGAATTGCAATCAGCTGAGGACCTTTTCATCTGCCAATCACAACTGCCCGGTTGACTTCCAGCTGTGCCTACAATTCTATCAGCTACCAATCACAACTGTACCAATCCAGTGGTGTTTGACTTGTAGTGGGCGATTTGTGACGTCGTTTGAAACAAAAAACACTGTAAAACAAGAAAAAAAAATTATAAAACGCATAAAAAATAAAATTAAAAGAAAAAAATCTAATAAAAAAAGTCGTGATAATAAATAATCAACCCTTCCCTTTAAAAATTATGATTTTTTATCTGTAAAGAATTGTCAACTTTCTTCAAGCTAATTTTTTTTTAAATGACGATTCTGAGCGTATTTGAGGCTGAAATGGAAGCAACCACCAAACCAATCCTGCATTCTGTGAGGAAAAAATTCCTCAAAAAATCAAAAAAATCTGTACGAATTTCGCATAAACTTCATTGAAAAGAGGATAAAATTTACTATATTGGGCTAAAGTATTGGAACCGGATTTCGATTACTAATGTGGGGAAATCACAGCGAAACGTCAAAAACACTAAAAATCGTATTTTTAAAATCATGATTTTTTACCTGAAAAGAATTATCAACTTTCTCCCAGCTGAAAAGAGAAAAAATCTCGATTCTGAGCGTATCTGAGGCTGAAATGGAAGCGCAACCACCGAACCAATCAAGCATTCTGGCAAAATTTCTTAGTGTCGAAGGAAAAAATTCACCAAAAATTCAAAAATATCTGTACGAATTTCGCATAAACTTCATTGAAAAGAGGATAACATTTACTATATTGGACTAAAAGATTGGAATAGGATTCCATTTACTAATGTGGGAAAATCGCAGCGAAACGTAAAAAAACACTAAAAATCGCATTAAAAAATTAAAAAAAAATTCTATACAAAAATTCCAAAATCTGGCTTCGAGGTGCTAAACTGCATGCATAGATGTACCTTCCCACCGAATTTTGTAGCTTTGCGTGCAGCGGTTTCTTTAGAACACAACCAAGAAACAGACAGACAGATACACAAACTTCCTTCTTTATTATAGTTGGAGATAAATTATAATAATGATATGATGCCAAAGCAAAATACAGCTTTAATATTTTTAAAGACATTCATAATTAATTTTACGCCTTATGTTTATCCACCAGAAAACTATTTTCCTGTATTATCATGCATAAGATAAGAATCAATTACGAACGGAAGGACATTATCGTAATTGTTGTTTCAAACATGAAATAATTAGATTTGTTCCAAAGTTCGAGAAATTCTTCAATAATTAGCATAGTACAAGTATAATATAACCATTAATTTTTCAGCAGTAATCTAAGCATTCTAAGTATAATTTAACTTTTTACCTGAGTTATAAGATATTTAAGATATGCCGTGTAGTTTTGTCTCCGTACTTATTTCTCTACTTATTTCTCCACTTATCAATCTTATTATCTTATGTAATGTAATTCTTGATTAGCAGATGAAAAACAATTAAACTTAGAATATATACTCCACAACAATGGAGAGGAAGTTACATTATTTTCGCATGTTTTCTTCAATATTTCAAGACAAATTAGTCTCAAAATCACTTTTATATGAATTATCGTTATTAAAGATTTTAACTTTAATGAAATATAAATTTTTGAATCAAATTAATAGCAGTTAAAATTTTTTAAAGGATTTTGTTAAATTGAAGATATTTTACTCAGCTTACAGGACTAATTTTCAAACTGCTATCTATGTTTTAATTAAATAAAATAACGTAATATCATTAATTTTGAATGATCATTATACAAACAAAATTTATGTAAAACCAATCTACGAAATATACCAGTGGTATTATATTTGGCACCGCCATTGTTAAACAAATAAATAAAAAAAAACTTTCATGCTCCTAAAATCTTTTTTTGTACGGAAAAAACTGTTTTGAACAGTCAAATATATTATCAGTTAATGCTTTTAAACTACGAGACAGTTTACGAAAACAAAAGACGGATTACAGATTACTTGTCTCATACAAATTAACCTGAAACTTTGTGCATATTTTATTTTTTCTTCTCTATCACATATAAACCACATATAAAGTTCAATAATAGTTTAACAGAATTAGAAGGTATAGGGTGTTCAGGCTAAATTTGGTAGTTTGTAAATTGTAGAAAATTACGGGTTTTCGTGAAAAATGTGATATATTCTACATATATTTAAACACTGAAATGGAAAAATATACATGCCCCTTAGAATTCTGAAAAGTATGTTGAATTTCGTGAAAAGAGAAAGACATTAGATGAATGAATGTAAGTGGTAATTGAAACCACACAAAAGAAAAAATGTATATTTATTTAATAGAATAGGAAAAAATACAGAAAATGTGGTTTCTTGCCAATGCAAAAGTATACAAGTATACATACCCAGCATAAAAATACGTTAATGTTTCTTTTTGTGGTTACAAAAAGAAACTGATTATTACAAGGACGTCTGTGACGTCAGATGATGTCATAAATCCGGGATGGCATGCTAACATTTGTCAAAGTACGTTTCTCAATTTCATCCTAGGCTTTTAATACTGATTCACAGAGCTTTCATATTCTTTGCTTTCATATTATTTATTGTTGATATAGATTTTGCGAAATAAAATTCTCCACAGGTTCTTCATAGGATTTCAACATGGGAAACAAGGTGGCCAATTCAAAACATTAACTTTTTGTTGCTTAAACCAATCACATGTACTGCGACTGCTATGTACTGAGACATTGTTGTGCTGAAAAGTGAACTTTATTTTCCTTAATCGCCGGAGATACGGGATAAGGAGGCTTTTAATATTTATTGGTACTCAATAATATCTATTTTTGAAGTTGTGAAGGCCAGCTGAAGCTTACCAGGAACAGCGAATGCTCCCCATACCAATAAACTACCTCCTGAAAAGTGTATTTTAGAAAAGTAGTTTTCTTAAATCTCGTCACTAATATGCATTTTTTCACTTTTGTATTGTTTCAATTGTCACTTACATTAATATAATCTCTTTCTCTTTTCACAAAAGTGAACATATTTTTTCAGAATTGTCAAATTCTAAAGGGTATGCATATTTTTGCATTGAAGTGTACTCTTTGGTTTCAGACACATCCATGATGTCAAATATAACAGAAAAGGAAGAGTGAAAGACATCAGAATATTGATAAAGAGTAACTTTCATCATGATGACTCGCACTGGTAATCCGACTCCGCAATCAAGAAAATACAAAAAAATATTTTTTTTTACATCATCTAGTAATTTAGAAAATATAAAAGAAGTGTATATTCTTATATTTATAACAATATAAAATAGTCCTTATAGCTTCATTTTGTTGGTTTTATAACTTATAATAATCACCGGGGGTTGAAAATTATTAAACGTTAATAACCGTGCATGTTTGCTAATAAAATATTATCGTTTTAGTTATATATAATTTAAATTCTTAATAAATATATTTGTGGATTTTGAAGCATTTTTATTACTTACAATTATTACTCTCTTTTTGTTCCACCTATGTGCAATTTCTGTCCGAATGTATATGCATTTAAATATTTAAGCAATTTAAAATGTAAATCTGCCGAATTTAAAATACAATTAACCTACAGTTCAATTATAATGACGTGATACGCAAACCTATTATTTAAACCTATATTTTAACAAAGGAATTATGAACTTCATTACAAACAAAGTGCTTTATTAACAAGTTGAAACTAACTCTGGAATCCTTTATGCAATTTGCATTGAAATATGTAATTAATTCTGTTGTCCTGAAGCTTATTATTGATTATCAGCAGCAAATTAGAGAAAATGTGAAACTATCGTCGCTTTTAAATAAACAGATATTGAATAAATCGGATTTGTAAAGTGTATTATAATATTGTTATGAAAGAATCAAATATAGTTACATTTCAATACTCTTTTGAAGATTACTAAATCGATACTAACATATGTTTCAGGAAATAAAAGCGTAACAACGCAAACATAATTTTTTCAAGCGTAATAAAATGTGAAAACACTAGCTGATTATGTTTCTACGCAAATTAAATTGTTGCGTTTAGAATTTAATCCAAAGCATCTCACCTTAGAGCCATTTCGACAAATTGCATTTTGAAAATTTTCATCATTTATTTGCTTCTACTTTTTACAATTTTGAAGAGATGTAACATTGAATGTTTATTAAATGTTTAAAAATAATATACTAACAATTTTAAGATTATTAGATTAAGAGAGTAAGTCTGCTGAAACATTGAAAACTTTCACGAAGGGAAAAAAATACAAACTTTGCATAATATGTATATGGTGCTGCTTCTTTGAGAAGTAAAAAAAACAAAAAAAAAAAACATGAATTTTTACGTGAACGATTGCATTTTGGACATCAGTACATCTTATTTATTGACATTGAAATTACCCATATTAGAATCGTCATCAAAGGAAAGCAATTTAACCTTAATAATTTGATTTTACAGAAAATTAGGTTATTTTCCGTTAAATGAACACCATTTCGTACCATCCCCTAATGTTGACGACAAAGTTAGCTACTACGCCAGGCGTTAATATTAGGAAAAAAACATTCGGAAGATAACTAAAAAATGGTAAGCGAATGATATATGTACAGTTTAAGGAAAATAATAACCATTCTATTAAGTACAAAATGTAATGGAAAATTTCTACGCAAGAATAAACTTTAATGTTTCACTATACATCCTCCACTGACTGCTCCATTTAGCATTTCTGAAGATATCTGTTAACAGTAAAAAGACTACATAATTTTATCACATGTATTTATGACAAAATATCATAATATTAATAATACCTCAGTCTTGGAAGAATCTAATCGTGGAGTATTCATCAATTGCGACTGCCGATTTGAGCAAGCCACATTGAGAAAAATGACACTTTCAAATCTGAGTAAATCGATGTTTTAATTTTGTTATGAAGGTTTTTGTTTCAAATATGACGACCCAATGCTTTCGATTGTGAAATACCAGAAATACGCAGAATATGAAAATATGGACATACTCAAAATTGAGCACATAGAGGGCAGTTTATACTCATTTCTGAAACATGGACATACTCAAAAATGATTAGAATCCGTTCAAACTCATTTTGGAAACATGGAAATACTCAAAAATGAGCGCATAGAAGTCAGTTCATACTCAATTTTGAAACATGAACGTACTCAAATGTGAGCACATGATGTTTTAATCTTGAGTGTGTGCATGTTTTCCAAAATGAGTATATACATACACGTTTCAAACTTCAGTAATTTTGATTAGGAGCCATTTTGATTATGCGGAATACTCACATTTGTGTATTTTTTGCTCAGTTTTGAAAATGTCGTTTTTAGAGTGCATATTAAATCTTTAAATTAATAATAAACTTGTAGAAAAAACAAATTTTGAGCGAAAAAAAGAACACTTCTGTAAGAGTTTATTGATCGGGTTACTACAATTGTTAACATGAGATAAACAGTTTGCCACATTTAGCACTTTGGCGCAAAATTACAAGTGGTGTTCGTTTAAAGGAAAATTTCCAAAAATTCAAAATTTATAATATCTAAGGGTAATAACTTTAAATATTTTTATGCGAATTCAACATACGTTTAATTTAAAGAAATTTACATATGCCACCGATATTATTTATTATGTAAGAGTTGAAATAAGTAACGTATTTTAATGAAAAATGCTTGGTTTGTTGACAAAATAATGGGAAATGAATATTTACATTTTCGTAATATTACACGGTATGAAGAAATAACTCGGATTGTTTATAACTAGTAGAAGTAAGTTAAACAGTAGAGATAGTTATAGTTAGATTAAATTACAACATACCAAAGAGATACCACACATTCAAAATGAAATGCTATGTGTAATATCGCTGTATTATTAATTATTCTACATGGAACGTTCAGTACTACTTTGAAAGAATTTCCAAAGTTTGGAGTAATTCTGACTACACTTTGATCGGTACAGAAATACTTCTCTATTCATAATTTATTTTCTCGCTGTTTGTACTACCAAAGTTAAATTCTGAAACGTTAATTATATGATTTAAGATAAATTACGTATCATGAATTTATGTAAAAAAGTGGTTGAGTAATCAGTATTTTAATGATTTAAAAATTATTTGTCATATTACTTGTTTTTTTTTTTTTTTTTGAATTCATCACAACTACACTTTATCTTATAGATATGTCTAATGCGTCTTATATCAAGCAAATTATTAGCGCAAAAATATTTACCATACATTTACATTTAATTGAACATAATTTCTGATAAAAAAAGGATAAAAATTAAATATTAAAAAAAATCTTTAGAATACAATCTGTTTTTTTATCATTTTTGACTGGATATATGCTTTTTATTTTTTAATCAATGAAATGCCGTATTTCGGTTATTTTGTGTCATATTATATAAGCCAGCTATACACGCATCAAGCGAAAACAAAAAATATTATCTACGTAAATTATAACAAGTTAAATTTTTAATGAAGTAAATAATTATTTTAAATCAGTTGTACGTTGGTAGATATTACGTGGAGGTGCTGCTCATCAGGCGGAGCAGGTGGAATGCGAAAACTGGCTCCGCCTGTCAGCCAGAAGTGCTTCTTATCTTACTGCAGAAGGGTGAGGTGATAAGATGAGGATTTTTGGTATATGATTTTAGCCTGCTATAGCATGAGGATGAATAAGATATATGTTTCTTTGAATTGTGCCCCCATAACCCCGCGCTATGAAAACTATTCATAACGCCACAATTCATAAGAAAAAAAAATTGCCAAATGCGTGATCTTAGATAAGAATTTTGACAAAGCATCTTATATAATATATTTGTACTATTAATATATTTTATTAGTAGTACACTTAAGAATATATAAGGCTGGTTGAGTGCTAAGATCCTTTTGCTCTCTATATGCCTTTCTGCACCATCAACTCTTTAATATTTTAATTGAAAGAGAAAGTAAAAATAGTGTTACTCTCTAATGGTTAGGGGAAAAATGTTTAATCTTTTCAGCGAAGAATATATGAAGTAAATTTTTTGTGCAAGTCTCTATTTTATACAGATTAGAGTGTGTTATGAAAAATGCTTAAGCCAGATTTTTTTTATTCTAGCCGGTGAAACATCCATAAGTGTTTTAGAACCAAACGTAATGAATTTTCAGGCATCGTGGTACAGATTATGAAACACTTTCAAAAGCTATCGAATTATTGTTAAAAGATTTCATTTTTGATTATTTAATGAAAAGAGGTATATAAAATAAATACTTAAATGATAATAAGAAGAACATAGTATAAACCAAGTTTCAACAATTGAAAAATCACTTACATTAGCGGGAAAAATATCTCAATTGTTCAAAATACGTTTTTACTATGTTTTTACTATTATTATTTAAATGTAGATACCTCATATCATTAAATAACCAAAAATGAATTTTTTTAACAGTACTCCAGTAGCTGTTGGAAAGTGTTTCATAATCTATACCATGAAGCATGAAATTTCATCATATTCGGTTCTAAAACACTCATGGATATTTCACCTGTTAGGGAAAGGAAAAATCTAGCTCAAGCCTTTTTCATAAAACATTCTACCCTATATAAAATAAAGACTTGTATTATAAATTTGCTCAATATATTCTTCGCTGAAAAGGTGAATCATTTTAACCTCTAACAATTAGAGGGCAACACTATTTCTAACTTTATCTTTCAATTAAAAAAAAGGTGAGTTGAGGGAGACAGGGGAGCAAAGAGGGATCAGGAGGATGTTAGCCCTCCACCAGCCTTATATATATTTTTCAGTGTACTATAACATTATTTGTCAAAGTTCTTAGCTAGGATCACATATTTAGATTTCTTTTTTTTTTTTTTTTTTTTTTTTATGAATTGTGGCGTTAAACTGAGAAAAATAACACTTTCAAATCTGAGTAAAATGGATGTTTTAATTTTGTTATAAAACTTTTTGTTTCAAATATGGTGACCCAATACTTTCTATTTTGAAATACCAGACATACTAAGGATATTGGAACATGGATATACTCAAAACTGAGCACATAGAGGTCAGTTCATACTCATTTTAGAACCATGAACATACTAAAAAATGATTAGAATAAGTTCAAACTCATTTTTGAAACATGGAAAAACTAAAAAATGAGCACATAGAAGTCAGTTCATACTCATTTTCGAAACATGGACATACTCAAATATGAGCACTTGATGTTTTATTCTTGAGTGTGTGCATGTTTTCAGAAATGATTATATACATGTTGACTACACAACTTGAGTAATTTTGATTTAGATCCATTTTGACTATGCGACATACTCAGATGAGTATTTTTTGCTCAGTTTTGAAAATGTCGTTTTTAGAGTGTATTAATATTTTTCAAAGCGGAGATGGTTATGGTGGGCACAATTCAGTCACAATTTTTCTTTTAATTATTCTCATGCTATAACATGCTACAATCATATACCAACAGTCCTCTTATAACCTCACCTTGCTACTGTAAGTTAAGAAGCTCTTCTGGTCCACAGGTGGAGCCAGCTCTCGGCTCCCACCTGCTCCGCCTGCTGAGCCAGCATCCTAACGTAATATCTACTTCCGTTTATCACGAAATTATTCATCATATTTTTATTTCAAAAACAATGTTATGTAACTAAATAAACTACCAAATATCAACCACTCCTTCTATATTACATGAAATTACACAAAAAAGTATATCAACTTTTGGTCAATTATGTTTGTTTGATGATATAAATTTTAAAATATTAATAGGTATCTTCACTTAAATTGTTGCTTTTCTGCTTATTTTTACGAAAATAACATTTTAAAGGAAAAATATCAATTTAAATATTAACAATATTAATTTAACTATTTAACAATATATTTCAATATGTTTAAATATATTACTACACTGTACATATATTAAGAAAAAAAATGGTTAAAGAAGATCAACTTTACGGTAAACGTAATAAGTGGTGAGAAATCCAGAGATAAGAACTGTCAGAAATTCGTTCAAGTAATTTTTTCTTTCCAGAAAAAGCTTACATGATTTCTAAAGTAAATTAAGATTTTTATCAATAATTTTATTATTGAAAGGTCAAAGGAAAAACCGATGATAGTCCACGTTTAGTGAAAGTTATTATGATAGTGCCAGATTCAGAGGCATACTATTGTTTGGCAATTATGGTTCAAGGTATAAATGAATTTAATATTTTGTAAAACACAGTTGAAAATTGATATTAGAAAAGTGAAGAAAGACGAAAGTCGAATAAAGAGCGATTAATATTTTCCCTGACCCTTCATATGTGTACCCACATTTACCTAATTTTCAGTTTTCAACATTTTCTGTTCGTTAAGGTACTGAATGAGAATATTATGTGTTTTTGCATTAACTTTGACAAAGTTGCTATCACCCGTTCATCACAACGTATAGCTAGTTTATAATTTTTTTTTTGCACCTTATTGTGAAACTGAAAAGTAAGGCGTTTTCTATTGTCATAAACATCTGGAAAAATTTTAATTTAACTTTTGTTTTGTCTCTACATGATTTGCTGTTCTTCAGAATTACATTTAGACATAGCGGATACCGCAAAAGTATTTATTTGGTAACCCTAATGTGTATGTGTGTAAACCCTAATGGATACAAATTATTCTACCCATTCGGATAGAAATACAAAAAAATAAAATAAATAAATAAATAAAGACACGCATTCAGAGTACGTTTTTCGTTTTAACAATATCTTTGGTTTAAAAATATATTAATGTTTACCTTTTACCAATATATCTCTTGGAGGTCAATTTTCTGTTCGTTTTCATCTTTTCAGTTATTTCTACAGTTTTAAAATACCTCCCTATATTCCCGAATAAAAGTACATAAAAAAATGAATTGTAGGTTCCTTTCTATAGATTTTTGTTAAAAAATATATCATATAGATTCGCGAGTGTACGTCGCTAAGGGAGTTGTGCCCCCAACATTTTGATGGGGGTACACTCAGAAAAATGACACTTTCAAATCTGCGTAAATCAATGTTTTCATTTTGTTATGAAACTTTTTGTTTCAAGTATGACGACCCAATACTTTCAATTCTGAAATACCAGAAATACTCAGAATATTGAAACATGGACATTCTCAAAACTGAGCCCAAAGAGGTCAGTTCATACACCCAGAAAAAAGTTTTGTTGAATCAACAAAAATTTGGTTGACCCAACAAAACTTTTTGTTTAAATATAGGTCAATGGAAATTTTGTTTGAATCAACAAAAACAATTTTTTTTTTTGCAATTCCAAAAAAATTTTTTTTTTGTATTGTCAGCAAAAAATGTTTTGTTAATTCAAGTAAAATGGTTGAATTTTACTTGAATTTTGCTAAAACAACCAAAATGTACTCAACAAAACATATTTTGTAGTTTTAATGAATTCCTTTTTCTGGGTGTACTCATTTTTAACACGTGGACATACTCAAAAATGATTAGGATCAGTTCAAACTCATTTTTGAAACATGGACATACTCAAATATGGACACATGATGTTTAATTCTTGAGTGTGTGCATGTTTTCAAAAATGAGTATATACATGTTTCAAACTTGAGTAA
Source organism: Maratus michaelseni (assembly GCA_963931845.1). Taxonomy (NCBI): domain Eukaryota; kingdom Metazoa; phylum Arthropoda; class Arachnida; order Araneae; family Salticidae; genus Maratus; species Maratus michaelseni. The sequence goes on along the minus strand of OZ007593.1, from coordinate 104,480,992 downwards.
TTTTGATTCGGAGCCATTTTGACTATGCGACATACTCAGATTTGAGTATTTTTTGCTCAGTTTTGAAAATGTCGTTTTTAGAGTGCTTCCATAAAAAATGTCTAAATTCAACATTATTTTTTAGATATATTTAAGGTTATTAACACTAGCCCGGGCAACGCCGAATGGATCAGCTAGTACATAATAAATATGCTTTTATTATTTTTATGCAATCAAACTGATTGTTAAAAAAAATCTTACGAGTAGTAATTTTTCAGAGTTAAAACGTTCCCGGGATACTCCGAACCCAGATACCTTGTATTTAATTGTCACTGCTCTTCCAATTGAAATATCTGGATGATATCCCAGCAACCACAATTCTCTCACACAATCGTTTGGTAATCACATTTGGTCTGTTACGTTTTGTATGATGTATTTATCAATCAGTTTAATTGTGTTAAAATAATAAAATTGCAATTACGTATTCCTAATTTATTGTTGTTCCATTACTTGCTATCTATTCATATCTGTTTCAAATAACAGACCAGATGTTATTACCAAATAGTTGTCTGAGTGAATTGTGTGGGTTGGGATGGCATCCTGACAGCTCAGTTGGAAGTGTGTAGGCAATTAAAGACAGCGGTTCTGGGTTCGAGTCCCGGCCTGGACCGTTTTTCTACTCAGTTGTAAAAAATATTTCTCGCATAATAAATAGTTGTTATATAGAAGTTACAATAAAATGTCTGCAATTTTCCTTCGAATAACTGGTTGGACATTTAAAAATTAATAAAGATATAACGACAACATATCGAAGTTCTGCAGTGTCTTTTTCTATTTCAGGTTTCAACTGAGTTATCAGATAATAGAAATTTAGCACTCCAAAACGCTGTTATCATATTTTAATTTATTTAAATTTATATATATATATATATATATATATATATATATATATATATATATATAAATAAAATTTCGTCATTTTTCCTTAGTTAAATTATTCCAAATTCTTACAATTCTAATTTTTTTTCCTGTTTTATTCCAATTTACTACTCTATATTCATTAAATCCTTATTCTTAATTTAGCTCTATCGTTAACTCTATTAAATTCCCTTTTATTTAATTCTAAATTGTCCAAATTTACTTAAATATAAAGCTTTTAGTTATTCTTAATTTCTATCATGATCCCCGATCATTTCTGGGTTTTAGAATGTTTTTTGAGAGCCATTTTCATTTTTATTCCGAATATTAATTTCCCGCTCTAAAGTCACTTTACTACAATTTAATCCACTCCTCTCTGTCCGAACTCTTTTACTAATTATCTTTCATTGGTCGTGACATAGCATGACGCGTCTTCTTCAATTGTTCATTGGTTCAGTGTGCATTCTACGTCATAATTTGTGTTATTGCGCTGGGTAACAAAAAGCAGCTACCTGCGGCGCTTCCTCAGAATTAAGTCGTATTTTTCACTTGTAAACAACTCCCTAGCTGCTCGTTTTGAGAATAATTGAGATGTTCTGATACTTACCCTCTATTCCTTGATGACGTAGTGATGCACGGCTATTATGGTTATGGTGGAAACTGCCCAAGAGAAATATTTAATAAAGAATTGAAATTGAAAGCCTTGTTCGTTTTGAATTCACGGAGAAACGCCTCTGGGTTTTAATTTCTACTGCCGCTATGGCCACGTCGAAACTGCAACTAAAATGTTACGACTGCTTCTAAATATTTATATCATCAATAGTAACCAACGTTCTTAACTTCGTTGTGCGACCATGTGTGCTCCTTCTATAATCAACGTTATTGCAACTACAACATATGACGGTAAATCATCGTAATATATATATATATATATATATATTCTATATGAAATATTAAAAATTAAAAATTAAAAATTATACAAAATCAAAGCACCGAATATTTTGTTTATGAAGATTAAATAAAAAAGATTGAAAAGTTTTTAAGTGAGTTATGCATCAAATTATTTAACAAGCAAAAACTGAATTTTAACATGTCGTTAACATTAAAATTCAGATTTTGTATACGACAATTTGAATGAAATTCGAATTTTGGCTGTTCGTTTAGGAAGAAGCAGTTAAATTTTCACGAAATACAGTCAAAATATTAAATTATTTTCTTTTCTATTTCATATTTCAAACTATTCATACCAACAGTATTGTTTTAAGTATATACATTTTTTTACCTCTTAAAATAATATTCTCAATCCTAAATATATACATTTTTTGACCTCTTAAAATAATACTAGATGGAACCCGTCAAAACGTGACGGAAAAAAAATACTATAACAATATCAGAAAAATAAGCTTCTTTATTATTTAAGTAGGGCTTCGTATGAAACAGTCTTTCAAATATTTTATTTTAACCCCCCCCTTCCCCAGTGAAATGCTATTTCCGATGCAAACTCCAAATGAACACTCCGTAAACAAATGTGTAATGCAAATCAGTTTGACATTACCACCATATTCCCCACGACAGAAAAAAAAAAAAAAAAAAAAAAAAAAAAAGGTTTATGGTCTTATAAAGTACCATACAAATAGTCTTATCATAAAGTATCATACAAATTTCCTACTTTCATCTCATATTCAGTAAATAAAAGAACATAGTATAAGCACCCCCCCCCTGTGATAATGCAATCGAATGAGCTCCTATGCGCATATGTATTGCATCTGCCCAAAGGCACCGTTGAAATTCCACGTTAAAAAAAGTTTTAAAATGTTTAAATCAAAAGTTTTAAAATGTCCTCTTTAATCATTGTTCGTTTCAAATCCATATCTTCTAAAACGCATCCATTGTTTTAAGCTAATCAATTTTTATGTAAAAATGAAGAATTTTTGTTAAAAATAGTAAATTAATATGCAAATGAGGGAGAATTTTAATGTTTTCAATTGTAATTTATTTGTATGGTTTCTTCTATCCCTTTACATAATCAGGATGATTAGTCCTTTTCCATCACAGTCGGTCTCTTATACAGTTAAATATCCAAAGGATCTTTAAAAAAATGATACATAACAGTTCCTAGCATATTCTGATTCAACATATACATCAACGAATTCAACATATCAATTTTATGTTAATCATAAACTAAAAATAGTTTTTTTTTTTCTTTTGACAGATTTTATATTAGCGCCAAAATAGTCTATCTTTTGGATAATCTGATCTTATGATTTATCAGGTTTTTATTATTATTATTTTTTTCACTTTTCATGAAGTTTCGGATACCTATTTTCAATTGTTGCAACTTTCCAAGGGGCTATTTTACATTATTAAAACAAACGGATGGTCATTGTTGAGATAGAATTGAAAAATATTTCATGCTTGAAAATTATTTAAAAAGTCGTTAAATTAAGCGGCAGATTTCAAATAAATTTCAATCGAAAGCTAATTTTTTTTCTAATTGAGGATGTAAGAATTGAAATTGTAAAATTTAGTAAAAAAATTAAATTTTTAGTATTTAGAAGTGATGTAAGCGCGATGAAAGCTAAAGCGATAGTGCCGTTTGTTGTCACAACCGTTATACATTTCTAAATATTGCCCCTGTGTTTTGGTTGGCGTCCAAAAGTAGACTACCATTTTTTGACATCGAAAGAAAAATTCACAGTGAAAGAAATAAGACTTTGCCGCTAATAAGGAACTGTTAAATGAACTTATAACAAACCTACCAAAATAATTCCTATAAAACATTAGCCTTACATTGTTTATTCTAGCTAAAAATACAATCATTATTTCAAGTTTTTTTTTTTTCCTGAAATTCTTTACTTTTGTGAATTTTTTTATTAAAAAAGGAAATCTTAATAATTTAAATCCTATAATTCCTATAACTTAATCCTATAATTAAAAAAATAATAATTGGTAACATGTAATCAAGGTATGCAATCAAGATGAAGCAACCAATAAAGGCTCCAGTTCTAATCTTTAAAATTAAAAATTGAAATATCAGTTAATATTACACCATGTTGACACAATCATATAAATTTTTCTTTTTAGTTTTATCAATGTTAAAATGCATTTCAAGCTAAGCATAACGTCATTTTCACCGGTACAAACTTTTCACACGTACATTTATGCTTAAGCACCATACATACAAATAAAAATATATTTTGCATTTAATTGTAATGAAAAAAATGGCATCAACAAAGTTATAACGCTTAATGATAAAATGAACCCAATGGACAATATTTCCGTGACGTCACAGTAAATATGAATTTTTATTTGCTTATAAAACACACGAATAAATATTTTTACCGAAATACTTAAACATTTTAACTATATTTTAACTTACAGATTAAGAAATTCGGCCTAAAAGTCACGTGCTTTTAATATTTAATATTTATTTTTTATGCTCGCAATCATTGAGTTCAGAAAATAAACTCTGTACGTCGCAACAGTGGGCGTTAATCCGATTGCCGACTTTATGACGTCATAAGCAGAAGTAAAATTTTAATTTAAGATTACGGCTAATTAATTAAATTTTCGAACAAACGAATGTACTATAACAAATCTGTGACCAAATATCTTTCATTTAAAAAAAGGATGATGTAATTTGATGTAGTAGTTTGTTCTCACGGATTGTCGAAACAAATCGCTTAGCGTTTTAAATATATAGATTCTTAATCATAAATATGTGCATTTCTAAACGGAAAATGTAATGTTTCAGTTTCTAGAATTTTAAAGGAGTATTTAAAAGTAAAATAACTTTTTTTTGCTATATACTTGCAAATCTTCTAAGATAAAAACATAACATTATCAAATGGTTAAAAGCTGCTGTTATTTGCTGCATAAATGATATATATATATCGAATTTTCAAATCTAAATTCCAGAAAATGGAAATTTTAGATCAATTCTTTTTATCAATGACATATTTTATTGAAAACTTTTAGTATTAATTTTCATTCTTTCCGTAAGTTTCTTTGTGAAATGTATTATCATAATGCACTTTTCATATTTTTCGGGACACATAAAAAATTCGATTTTACATTTGTTTCACAAATTCTCTTATCTTCCAATTTTTTCATAGTAACAATGTATAAATTTATGGATAGAATAGTGAAATATGTGTATAATTTTTGTCGCACATTTTTAAGTTTGTACCTTTGCAGTTTGTGGTCACATATTTCGTTAATGTTAGTTTAATCACTTTGATGTGTCAATATTGCCCTGTATTATGAAGTATTTTTATGTGTAAAGACATTCAAACCAAAACTGGCTGTCTTTTGGCTAAATATTAAGACTATTCTGTAAATTTTGAAGTTCAAATTTAAGTGTATATCTTTTAAGAGCACATAGAGAATAATCCATAATCATATTTTTCGAACATTGACAACATCTCGACATAGAGTTGAACATGTCTGGTACGAAACACGCAATATTTTCATTAAAGTATCAATAATTCCTAAAGTATTTTTTATTAATATTTCATTTTTGTTTATATTGACCGAAAGGCCCTGAATGGTACCACAGGCAACGCCGGGCGTTACTTCTAAAGCGATATATTTTATGCAATGTTAAAACATAAAATCTATGATTGTGCTGTTAAAAAACCGTACAAATTAAAGATGATTAAATACATCAATTTACAAGACATTTTATACCGTTTTTATTGTAAAAAAAAGCCATATTAAAAAACTTGATGGCCAGATAAAAAAAACCTTGGTCATCAGTGGCGACAAGACGACCGCATTTGTCAAGCCCTGGCTAATACGATATATTTTATACAAAAAAAAGATAACAATTGTACTGTTAAAAAACATACATATTAAAGATACTTTAACACATTTATTTACAATACATTTTTATCTCTTTTGTAGTGTCAATGAAATTTAATTTTCTTTTCATTAATAGAAAGAAATGGAGAAAGAACAGGGAGTGAGTTAAATGAGACTCATATGTTAATTTATTGTTTTTAAATTTTACATACGTTAATTTTCTCGTTTACTTTGACATTTCTTTTATACTGACCTTTGAATTTTTGTTTATTTAAGGTTAAATTAAAGAGAAAAAACGCAAGCTTAAAATAATATTTTAAAAGAAATACATTACATTCTTCATTTTAGGTGCGTTCGTAATTATATAAATACGTATCACATATTGTCGTCGTCTGGTCCGTCCGTCTGTCTGTCCGTCCGTCCGCCTGTCCGTCCGTCTGTCTATCCGTCCGTCCGCATATAACAACGCAAAAACTACCCAGCCGAATGGTTTGAAATTTAAGATATATTGTCTTTGCAGAATTTTGTCGAGACATTTCAAATTTTATAAGAATCGAATCAAAACTGTAGAAAATATTAATAAAAACATTTATTAAAAAATGTGATTTTTTTTTAATTGGTGCTTTTTTGTTATAGAAGTTTCCGAGGTTGAATCGTCAAGCGACCGAGGTACTTATTTTATGACAGAAATGAATCTGCAGACGATATAATTCATTTCACAGAATTAAAAATCATCAAGATCTGAATAGTTATATAACTAGCCATAGTACGAACGCACCTCATTTGTCACGTTTGACGTACAATTTCCAACTTGTTTATTTATATTTTCTTAATTTTAGTGTTTAAAATATTTCATTGTAGCAGTTTCAAAGCCAGTTGCCTATTTTTACCAGAATGATTTGGCGCATTATTAAATCCATTGTTTTTGTAACTCGCAAGCTTAAAATAATATTTAAAAAGAAATACATTACACTCTTCATTTTTTATTTATATTTTCTTAATTTTAGTGTTTAAAATATTTCATTGTTGCAGTTTCAAAGCCAGTTGACTATTTTTATCAGAATGATTTGGCGCATAATTAACTCCATTGTTTTTGTAACTCGCAAACAGTTATAAAAACCCGAAAGAATATTTGGCGATTAATCCCATGCGGCTGGGTAATTGAAAAATGGTTTAAAGTTAATTTATTTGTAATTAAGTTCTAAAAATATTAAAATGTTGTACTGTCATTGAAAACACATCTTTACGCATATATATTTTTTAATTCTATCAAATTAGGAAGTGAGAGAAAAATCGATTACAAAATTCTATCGTTACATACAAAAACTTAGTTAAGTTAACGAAAATAATGTAAAAAAGGATGCAAATTTACTTAAACAAATCTATTTACAATAAAAGATTTGACAAGACATTTTTATCCCTTTTGTAGTGTCAATGAAATTTACTTTTCTTTTCGTCAATAGAAACAAATGGAGAAAGAAAGGGCAGGGGAGGGAGTTAAATTGAGACTCATATGTTGAATTATTGTTTTTTAGTTTTTCATGCGTTTATATTCTCATTTAGATTGACATTCCTTTTATACTGAAGTTTGAGCTTTTGTTTTTTTTTCATGTTAAAACAAACTGAAAGAAACGCCAGCTTATTTAGACATTTTAAATTCTGCCGTTATTGTTTTATTTTTTTTTAATATGAAATATTCAGAAAATTTAATAGAATTTTAAAAGAAGCTGTCAAGCTTTTTTCTGTCGGGAATAAAAACAGAGAAAGGAGCGAGAAAGCTAAAGAAACAATCATGTTTGTTATTGTTTTAAAACATTGTATATATATTTTTTGTCGTTTACATTGCCGTTTCTTTTATAATGCCATTTATTTATTTTTCTTATTTCAGTTTAAAACTAGCAGAAAGAAGTGAACACTGATTTAAGCATTTCGTATTCTGCATTTAATGTTTTATCTTGTCAACACGAAGTATACAAAAATATTAATATAATTTTTAAAATAGCTGTCATACTTCCTTAAAGAACATTTCATTATTATAAAAATACTTATTTACATTTTTATTCTGATTAATTTTAGACTTGAATAGTGAAGCGAAACACTCAAAGCCATTTTTCAGTAAAAAAAAAAAGAACATAAAAAATCCGTTACTATTATAACACTTTCATCTTTCATCTTTTCACGAAGGATTTAATCAGTTACGTAATTAGATGCATTTGTTTTAAAGTATAGACTTATAAATGTCCAAACCAGATTTTCCCATTTATCTTTAACTGACACATTTCTTCATACAACGCTATTAAACAAAGAAATATGCGTTCAAGCATTTACATTAATTCTAAAAAAAAAAAACACGTTTGTTTTATAGATAGTAAAAAGTATATTTCACAATGTTTTTAAAAGAATATTTTTAGTTAATGAAGAACTAAATTAATAACAGAATGGAATTATGTATGTTAAAAAAAATTACAAATATATTCATACGGATTTATAAAGATAGTATATAATATAAATACAACTGAAAATTATAATCTATTAAAGAAGATATGGATATAAAAATTAATAACAATTAAAATAATTTATAAATATATTTTACTGTAAAACCTATCTATAATATTTAGATAAGGTGAAATAGAATTAAATAATCTTTAGTAGTCTTTCTTATTTGAAACCTATTTTTTCTCGATAATGTGTCATTTAGAAGGGCTATATGATTAAAAGTATCAAAACAAAAACGTTTGAAACATGTTTCTTAACGTTGTTTTCTACAATTAAATTAGTCGTAAAAAACGATCCGCACTATTTATACACAAACTATACAAATGCGATATTTTTTATTTAAGTAAATTTTGTAGTTGAAATCATTCTGCATGCCAGTGTTTAAAATAAACATAGGAATTACTGTATTACTGGGGGGGGGGGGGGGGAGGCTCGAAAGCCAAATCACCGCGACCAGAGGTCTATTGTACTATCCACCCAGGTCTCCTAATTTTGAACCAATTCCAGATGAGAGACCTGGATCTGGATTGGCACCCCCAGAGGTAGCGCTTATACAGAACAGATTTAACGTGCACCAGCTCCCATTAACGTACACGGTCCCACAGCAGAGGCAGACGAGAGAGAATAGACGATGCACCCTCCCAAACAGTGACCGTGATCGATGCTGCTTGGCTTTCGGCGATCTTACGAGAGCCGAGCTTTACCGTCCGCGCCACTGCGGAACAAACATAGGGATACTGGTGATAAGATAAACTACACTGTTAAACTTTTTGTGTTAGGTTGAACCAACTTTTAGGGCTGCAGTAGCTCCAACAACCCGATGGTGAAACCTCGTCCCATCATTTGGAAGTATGGTTGAACCTGAGCTCCAAATTTTGGAAGGAGATTTCATCCTCTTATGATTGCAGCTATTGAAGTACCAAAAGTTGGTTCAACTTGCCACAAAATTTTTAACAGTGTATGTTTATTTAAATTTTATAATTTTAATTCTATAAAAATGATTATTTATATTTTAGTTGCTTTCATTTTAGACTTTGATAGTGAAATAAAATATTAAAAGCAAGTTTTTTGTAGAACGTGAAATAAAAATCTGTGTTTTATAACAGTAACCATCAATTTTTCTATTTGCAGATTTTAAGCAGAATTTAATCTATTAGATAATTTAAGTTACTTTTTTACAAAATAACATATTACTAATGCCTATTAATGTGATTTAATTAATCCAACGATTAGCATTTTAAGAACAAAAAGAATTAAATTTTATATTGTTCGCAAATTATATATTGATGAGCTTAAATGTTTTTAGCATTTATTTTCATTTAACGACATTATGAGTGATTTATCCTAAAAATGTTTTTTTGTAACATATAGCTGAATTATTGTCATTGTAATAAGCTACACGTTTTCGTTCACTTCTGAATTACAATAGAGAACATCTGTGTGGTAAATCACAGATTGAAATTTTAAATTGATATTATTTTTTATTTTCATATCGCAATTTTTTTTTGTACAATGTCACAATTTTAAAAAAGGAAATCTCTCAAGAAAAAGAGAAACCCGTTCTCAAGCATGAAAGCAAGACATTTTTTGAAAAATTAAATAGGAAATGTATTCGAAATTTTTATATTCACTGTCAAAAAGTAATTTAGAATGTGTCTGAGTAAGTCTTCATGTCGCAATTATTTTCATAAGCTGGCACAATTAAAAAAAATGAAGGTTATGGCAAAGAGACAAACATGTTCTCAAGCTTGAAAACAAAGTATTTTTTAAAAAATAAATAAGAAATTTATTTGAAAATTTCATATCTATTGTCAAAAGTAATTTAGAGTTTTAGAATAAGTCTTCATATTGTAATTTTTTTCGTAGACTTGCACAATTTAAAAATGAAGCGTCTCAAAAGAGGAGTGTGATGTTTAGTTACAAATGTAAGTAATAGATGGCAGCACCACAGCGAACTACGTCACATACTGGTATTAAGTTTGTTTACTGTTATGTGTGTAAAATGCATCTGTTGTATTTCGTTAGTGTTCGATGTACGTGTTTGTGATAGTATGTAAATTAAAGTTCTTTAAAGTCCACCTCGACTAATTAATAATGCTGCTGCTTTAATTTCCTTAATCTAAGTACTTAAAATACTATATAATGGCAACGAGAAAATCAAGTTTCTGACCGGAATTCAATTGAAAAGAAATTCCAAATGATTCGCAAAATGGCGATACTTCGTGTTTTGCATCTACAAGAGAATATGCTGTATTAATATTTTGAATGCGCACATCATTTCGAGGGTGGTAAGTGCTGACATTTTTTTCCTTCTCTGCAATAAATAAAAGTTCATAATGTTTGCTAATTTTAAGGAATACAATGATTCCATTGAAACGTTCCAATCATATGTTAAGAGATTGGAACAGAGTTTTTATTACATGATGTTGAGAAAAAAAAAGGTACCTGCAATTATTTCCTGTATGGGGCCTAAATTGTATAATTTGCTGTCAGATTTAACATTTCCGAAAAATCCTGAAGCACTGAAATATGAGGAAATAGTTGATATTCTGTTAAAGCACTTAAGCCCCGCCCCTAATAAATTTTGTTCTAGAATTAAATTCCGTAATTCTTATCAAAATGAAAACGAATCGATACAAGATTTTGTTTCAAAATTAAAGAAGTTAACTACATTCTGTGCGTTTGCTGGTGAAACACTTAATGAAAATTTGTTAGAACAATTTTTACGAGGTTTAAAAAATGAAAGTATCCAAAGTAAACTACTTTCACAAATAGATGATTTATCTTTTGAGAAAGCTATTGAAAAATCAATTATTTTGCAAAATAACGAACATGATATTTCTGAATTGAAAAATAAAAATGTAAATGTTAATAAATTGGCATATTCTAAAAATGTTCAGCCGAATAAAATTTCAAATACTTTCCAGAAACCGAAAATAAACAATGTAAATAAGGGGAATTTTGAAGTAAACAAAAATAAATTACAATGTTATTGATGTGGAAATCCTTCTCATCTTGCCAATAAGTGTAAGCATATCAACACTATTTGTAAAATTTGTGAAAAAAGAGGCCACCTTGGTAAAGTATGTAAAAGTAGTTCTCAGAAACAAACAAATGTATTGCAGACGGTTGATATTTTATCCGTGAGTCATGATAAGAGTTCTACTCCTATAAAAGTGTGGGTTTTAATTGAAAATAAAGCTAAAGCTGAAATGGAGGTAGACACGGTCTCAGGAATTTCTGCGGTACCTGTAAATCGTTTTCGGATAATTTTTCCACCAGACGTTCAGTTGAGAACTGCAACGGGTCAGGTATTTACACCTGTGGGATATGTAACAGTAGATGTTTCTTATGCAAATATTACTAAAAAGCTTAAATTGTATTTGATTGAAGAAGATAATTTCCCACTTTTATTTGGCAGAGACTGGGTAGCTGCATTTAATTTGTTTCCCACTAATTTTAAATCTGTGTTTGTCAATGAAATTGCAAATTCTACAGATAAATTGAAAGCATTATTAAATGATTTTTCTGATTTATTTTCGGATAAAGTAGGGGAAATAAAAGGTTTGAAAGCAGAACTTTATCTAGAAAAAGTTTCTACGCCCATATTTTGTAAGGCTAGAACAGTCACGTATGCTCTACATAATGCAGTAAATGATGAAATCCAAAGGTTACAGAATAAGGGTATTATTAAACCTGTCACCAGTAGTAAGTGGGCAACTTCTATAGTTCCAGTGGTAAAACCAAATGGTAAAATTCGGTTATGCGGAGATTTTAAAGTTACAGTAAATAAATTTTTGAAGGTGGAAAAATATCCTTTACCTAGGGTAGAGGACATGTTAGCTACTTTAGGTGGTGGTTTACATTTTACGAAAATAGATTTAAATCAAGCTTATCTTCAGTTACCTGTAGACGAAAAATCACAGGAATTGTTAACTATAAATACTCCGAAGGGCTTATTTCAATTTTTAACCAATGGGTCTTACTGGCTCTCCAGCAATTTGGCAAAGATCGATTGAACAAATATTAAGTGGTATTGATGGTGTCACTGTGTTCATTGATGATATTGGTGTTACGGGGGAAACTGATGAAATTCATTTAAAAAGACTAAAACAAGTCTTAGAAAGATTACGTGAATATAATATTAGGATAAATAAAGATAAATCAATTTTTCTGGCTGACCATATTACATATTGTGGTTATAAAATTGATAAGCAAGGTATTCATAAAACGCAAGATAAAATTGACGCTATTGTAAATGCTCCTAGACCAATTAATGTTTCACAAGTTAAAGCTTTTTTAGGCTTAGTCACATATTATTCTAAAATTGTAAAAAATTTATCTACAATTGCTCATCCTTTAAGTCACTTACTCAAAAAGAATGTAAAATTTATTTGGTCTCTTGTTTGTGAACAAGCATTTAAAAATATAAAAAATGAAATTATTTCAGAAAGAGTTCTTACTCATTTCAACCCTAAATTGCCTTTAGTGTTAGCAACAGATGCTTCTTCATATGGTATCTCTGCAGTTCTTTCGCATATGATGCCAGATAACGTGGAAAAACCAATTGGTTTTGTGTCCAGAACGCTTACGAATGCAGAAAAAAATATAGCCAGGTGGATAAGGAAGCACTAGCTATTATTTTTGGAGTAAAGAAAATTTTTCAATATTTATATGGTAATAGGTTTACTTTATTTACAGATAGCAAACCACTTGTGTCCATATTTTCTCCAAATAAAAGTATTCCTGTTCTTTCAGCTGCTCGGATGCAAAGATATGCATTATACTTACAAGCGTTTAAATATGATATTCGCTATAAGAAAACATCATATCATGGAAATGTCGATGCTCTTTCACGACTTCCATTACGTAGTGAAGATTTACCCCCACAATTAAATTCAAGTAATGTAGTTGATGATTCTGAAATTTTGCAAATTAACCAAATTTCTACATTGCCTTTAAACGCCAAATCAATTGCTGTATCTACAAAATCTGATCCTTTATTACGTCAACATTTTCATCATCTAATTTCTGGTTCTCCAATTCCTAAAAATTTACTTTTTGTTGGCAAACAAGAAGAATTTACTCTTCAACATAGTTGTATTTTAAAAGGATGTAGAGTAATTATCCCAGAAGTTCACCGTAAAAAAATTTTACGTGATTTGCACTATGGACATTTTGGTATAGTGAAAATGTAGTCCTTAGCTCGCAGTTTTGTTTGGTTGCCAGGGGTTGACCAAGATATTGAAGATCTTGCACGAAATTGCACTACTTGTGTCAATTTAAAAAATAATCCTCCTAAGGTAGATACTCAACATTGGGAATGGCCTACATCTCCATGGCAAAGAATTCACATAGATTATTTTGGTCCTGTGATGGGTAAAATGCTTTTGCTTGTGGTTGATGCTCATAGCAAATGGCCTGAAGCTTTTATTGTCCCTAATACAACTTCAGAACATACAATTACTTGTCTTTCTTCTCTTTTTGACAGATACGGGTATCCTATATCTCTGGTATCTGATAACACAAAACAATTTACTTCTGAAGAATTTGAGACATTTTTGAAGAATCATGGGGTTAAACATAGGTTTAGTGCACCATACCATCCAGCTACAAATGGTCAGGCAGAGAGATATGTGCAGATTCTTAAAAAAGGCTTAAAAGCCTTATCTTCTGAAGCTGGTACTTTACAGATAAAATAAATAACTTTCTTTTACAGTATAGAAAGATGCCTCATGCTACTACGGGGGAAAGTCCTGCATCTCTATTTCTAAAGAGAAATATAAGAACGAAAATAGATTTGATAATTCCAAGCGTTACAAATTTTGTGCATGATAAACAAAATGCGAGAAAGGCCAATTCTAAAGTAAAAGAGTTTCAAATCAACCAGAAAGTGGCTGTAAGAAATTATACTCCAGAAGCCAAGTGGAAAATTGGTCGCATTATTGCAAGAGAGGGCAAGTTGCATTATAGAATTCAAGTTGGTTCGAATATTTGGAAAATGCATGTTGATCAGATAACTAATGTCGGTTCGAAGATACATCTAACTAATGATTCAAATTCTGAAGAGAGTGGTACAGAAAGTCACAAAAGTGATATTGCAGTTGTTAATCAATGTGATTCTCAGCTAATGCCTCCTAGTACTCGAGATCCTCGACCAGCTGACTCAGTTGTCTCATCTGCTCCAAATCCTCAACCAGATGACTCTGTTGTTCCATCTACTCCAAATCCTAAACCAGATGACTATGTCCTCCCAAATACTGCAAGTCCGGCTCCAGTAGACTCTAAAGGGATACCTTCAGCTCCAAAACCCATGGTGTCCAATACTTCTAGTGATCATGCTACAGATACTTTAAATACTAATTCTTCTTCTTCCCTACAAGTACCTAGAAGATCCACCAGGAAAAGAAAAGCTCCATGTAAGTTCCCAAATAAGGAGGGGAGAGTATGTGATGTTTAGTTACAAATGTAAGTAATAGATGGTGCAGTACCACAGCGAACTACGTCACATACTGGTATTAAGTTTGTTTACTGTCATGTGTGTAAAATGTATCTGTTGTATTTCGTTAGGGTTCGATGTACGTGTTTGTGATAGTATGTAAATTAAAGTTCTTTAAGTCCACCTCGACTAATTAATAATGCTGCTGCTTTAATTTCCTTAATCTAAGTACTTAAAATACTATAAGGAGAAACACGTTTTAAAGCTTGAAAGCAAAGTACTTTTTAAGTAATAAAATTAAAAAATATATTGAAATTTTTTATATTCAATGTCAAAAGTAATTTATTTTCATATAAGCTATTGATTTTAAATAATCTTATGAAATTGCTTGAATATTATTATAGCATACAATACGCGTGTTTCTTAGCCTTTTAGCGAGATTAATTACTTGTTATTTTCAATGAATAACTAGAAGAAAACATGAGCCTACGTTGTAAAAGATATTTTAGAGTGTATTTCTAAGCAATGCCTCTCTCATAAAAGTAGTAAAAATAGTATATTTTGTTTTAGTAAATGCGTATCAAATCAAATTGCGCATATATTACATGTAGATGTAATTGAATAATACATTTCTTTTCCACATTTTTGTTTTTAAAAAAACTTGCATTTTGTTATTTAAACAAAAATAGATGTATATTCACAATTTATGGATTAGTTTTGATCCTGCAACACTGAAATCATAGACTGAAAGAAAAAAAACCCACAAAGTAACATTACATACAATGTTCTTTACAAAACGTTAGAATATAAATTAAAAAATGTTCAATATTTTGTTTAGAAGCTATTTTCTAAACATTTTTTAAAAAGTTTCTAAAATTAGATTCATTGTTTAGATAAAAGTTAAACAAACATGCCAATGTATAATGTTTTGAAATAACTATGAAATTAATTTTAAAGGGGAAAAAATGAAAGGGAAAAATAATGCTTACGTTGATTTACAACTTTTTAAATTTTTATTTATTGTTTTGCATTTTTAAATTTAAACGCTTCGTAATTCTTTTATATTTCGCAGACAAATGTTTAATTTTACTTAGAAGATTGTTTCAAACAATGCTGTTTTGCATAATTGCTTTTAAGTTTTATTAAGACACAGTTGTATCGTAGAAAAAAAATAATGAATTTAATGTAATTTTTCAGATGAACATGAAATGTCTTTAAATAAAGTCCTTCAGATACCAGTCCTTCTTTAAAAATATATTTTAAAGGAAACTTAAGCAGTCAATTCACTAACTAATTTCTTTTGAAATATGAAACAATAAAATATTTTATTCATAGTATGTTTTATTTTTTTTTCGAACAAAAAGTAATTTTTAACAGCTAGACATTTAACAAAATAAAACATTCTTAAGAACATAACACAATTGTATGCATTGGAAGTTTAATTTAATCTTTGTTAAAGCTGTTTTTTTAAAGAAAATCAAACTAAGTATATGCGTAGATATCGTTCGGTACCGTACTAAAATTTTCAGTGATTGTAAAAAAATTAAAAGGGGGGTAAAATTGAAAATTTAATTACGTAAGTTCATGAATATAAAAATTTCTTTTAATATAACCAAGCATCTGAAATTGATTAGGAGAAGAATGTGCATAATTTGAAATTAGTTTTTCTGTTGAATTAATTTTCTCCCTTAAAATTGATTGTCTGCATAAAGTAATGAAATATTTTTCGACAGGCCTTATTATATTTTCATGTAATTGATCTTTTTTTTTTTTTATTTCTTATATCTTTACAAGAAAAAATATATTGGATTCGTGAAAAAATTCTAATTCCGGTTTTCGACGGATTTATACATTTTAGAAGGTATTGAAAACGATTTGACTGTTTTCGGAAAATTTCAGAAAATGTCTGTCTGTGAATCTGTGTGTCTGTATGTGACAAAAATTTGTGGGCGCTCTGTCTCAAGAACTAATGCATGGAATTTAATAAAACTTTATATTCAGTTAGATCTTGATATAAATTGGTGTTGATTAATTTTTGGTGTAAATCGCGCAACAGGTGGTGCTTCTATGCATTTTGCGCGATTTCCGCAATAGCTAAATCTCAAGAACTAATGCAGGGATTATGTTAGATCTTGACTTAAATAGACGCTGATTAGGTTTGGGTGTATATCGTTGAACATTTGCTGATTCTATGCTATGTTTATTCCGATTTCCGCGATAGTTATACCTTAAGAACTAATGCATGGAATTTGACCAAATTTCATATTCTGTTATATCTTGAAAGAAATTTATCCTTATTAGGTTTGGGTGTATACCGTCCAACAGGTGTCGCAGCTATGCTCTTTTTTTCCTCATTTCCGCAATAGCTGTATATCAAGAACGAATAGATTGTCATTTAATTTGTTTGCAGACTATTTGATTTGTATAGATATATATATATTTTTTATGATGGCCACAGCATACTATTTAAGACAAAGATTCCCCACTAAAAATAATCTGAAGATTATCTTAAGAAATTGCCACTTTCTTCAGAAATTCTACAGAAATCTGAAAACATTTTGCAGATTTAACGTTACCTTTAAAAATTCTGCAGAATTTCTTAAGACATTTCGCAGATATTTTGAAGATTTGAGAAAAAGTGGGCCAAATACCTAAAGATTATCTACAGATATTATTTTAAGATAATCTTCAGATTTTTTTTAGTGGGGTTGTTATTAAATATATTACTTTTGAATATTTTTGAACGTACACTGTGAAAAAATATTAGATATTTCTTGGTCTAGGAAAATATAATATAACTACGAACAAAAATATACAATAACCTCTTCCGAGTAATCCACGATTCCCAAAAGCGTTCTTTATCTTAATATTAGAAACCACAGAAACTAATATATTTTCAAGATTTGAAAATCTATCTATATATATATAAATAAATAGACTTGTGTGTCCCTATATTTCACTTTACAGCCACAACTACACAGCTCAGACCACTGGTGTTTATGTGTGGTAGTAGCCTCGAGTCTCCCATCCTGCACTATGGTGGTTGCATGTCGGTAGCTGTGGGGGTATGGAAGATACGCTGGTTGAAAGTGGTCGACATAGGGTATTTTCATATTTCGACCAAAGTGTTCTAAAAATGTTTGGAATTTTCCTTAACGGGAATTGATTTATTCAACTTAACATGAACTAATTCAAAATATAGATAACTAAGTAACATGATTTTGCGCCCCTAGTGGTGGAAATTGAAACTAAATGATATTACACCGCGTGCGTAGCACGCCTCCTATACAGTGCCGTAGACAACGGGGACGAGCGCCGTAGTTTCGTTCGGAAAGAGGTTTGTTTAGAACAGAATGCGCGCCGAAAATGTCTCTTTTTATCGAAACCGCAAAAGAAAGTTACCGATTTCCGGGCAACCCCGGACGGATCAGCTAGTGAGATCGTAAAAACCAGTGTCTTTTGCGGCCACTGATTTTCGAAAATATTTCCGAGTACTTTTTATAGTGTATTGATCAATTTTCTCAAAACGGAATATAGGTTTTCAGGATGCTATCAATTCTCAATTAAACATTTTCAGCAGCGTAGTCGAATTTTTTTTTATATATTAATTTATTTATACAAAAATAACACAATAATAATAATTTTAAAGTAAAATTTAATGCTGTTGTTTATCACGTTAATCTCTAAAAGAAGTTTGTTGAACATGGAAATGTTTACTTAAGAGTTTATAGCACCCCAAAAGCTATATTTCGGAGTGAGAAAACTGATTAATACGCTATAAAATCTACTCGAAAACCTTTCCGAAAATCATTGGCTGCAAAATAAACTGTGTTTTTATAAATGCTTCTTTAAATATCAAAAATATATTTTTGTGTGAATTTTCTAAAAATAAGTAAAGCTTTTCGAAATCGTGGTCAACTCGGAAGAGATAATTCTATATTTTTGGTCGTGGTTAAATAAATTTTTCATAGATAAAGAAACATTATTATTATTATTATTATTATTACTATTATTATTTTACTGCGTAAGTATATTTATTGAAATCTTTCATGGCATGCATTTCTTAATGTTTCAATGTCTGAAAAAAAATGAAGGCTTTAAAAATTTTTAAATTTAATTACGTATGTTTATGACCATAAAATTTTCTTTTATTGTTACTAAGCATCTGAAATTGATTAGGAAAATAATTCAAGAATTTGCATAATTTAAATTAGTTTTTTAGTTGAATTGATTTTACAGGGTTTTTTTCCTTCCTTTAAATTGAATGTTTGTATAAATTGGAGATTTTCCGACAAGATTTATTGTATTTTTATATAATTGATCCATTTTTATGAAAAAGTTTGTTATAAAGTATTTTAATCCTAATAATATTATAAATCTGATTGTGTGCAAATGTTAGGCTGAAGCCAGCGTCAAAATGAAGCATTTAATAATCCTGTATCTTTGCATACAGACTGATTATAACCCTCAAATAAACATAGGCTGGTTTTTGTTTATTTTATTCAAATATTTTTCTTAATAATTCAAAATTTCGTTATTTTCATAGAGAATAAATGGACATTTTTCCATACAATTTAACCATTTTACTTTATCGTTGCTAGGGCTTTGATTGTTGCCAATAAATAAAAACGCGGAAAAATAATTTTTCCTCAACAATTATATTTCAATTGAACGATTTTCACGTGAAAACTGAAAATTAAAAAGAATTCAAAAGAAGATGAATTTCCGTGATATTTGAAACAAAAATATGGATTATTTGTTGTTATACATGAAGTATGAATATCGGTTACATAAAGATATTTTTCTGTCAAAAACTGCGTTATAATTAGAAGGAAAAATGAACAATAATTATATTATTAAAAATAGATTTTGCTTGGACCACGGAACTATGAAAAGGATCCTCTTCGGTTTGGACAAATATGACGTCATAAATAAAACATGTATTTTCAAATATTCGTAATAATACAAGGAGCATGACTATCAATGTATAATGAAAGTAGATACATAATGGACGTAATATTTAAGATGAAAAGCTGAAATTTTTTTTATCGATACTGATTAATAATTAGCTTGAATACCAGTTACACACAAATGTGAGTTTTCCGCTAAAATTTACGTCCTGATTGCCAGAAAAGGAAAATTAACAAGAATTATGCCATTAAAAAGAGATTTCTCTGAGGAAAAAGTGACGTCATATTTGAAATAAAACGGGGATTTTCAAATGTGTTTTACAAGGAGCGTGAATCAATTCCTTACATTAATAATACAAGGATCAGTAAGTATAAAAGCCTAGAAAGTAGATGAGTTTCACGCCATATTTAAAACGAAAAATTTAATTTTTTTTTTATCTATACCGATTATTAAGCATGAATATGAGTTACATACAGATGAGAGTTTTTTGCCAAAAACCACACCATGATTATTAGGAAAAGAAAAATAAATACGAATCTATTATATTAAAATCTGACCGCCTGTTTGTATTTCGCAACTACTCTTTTCAGATTGTCGAATGCAACGCGATTTACTTAACACCGGTTATCATTGATCCGAGGATGTCATAAACTCTCAGAATTTAAAAAAAATGATTTAAATTCCCAGATATTATTATTATTATTATTATTATTTGTAAATTTTAACGAAGTTTCTCTAATAATAGCAACTAAATTATTTTTATTTTGTGGATAAAAAAGGATAAATGAAACGGATTAATATATTTTTTCTCATTAAAACTGAAAATAAAAAAGAATTTATTTTCAATTTGAATAGATGGTGAAAGAAAAAAGATCTTGATTACAGTAAAATTTTTGAAAAGTAAAAACGTATTTTCACACATTCAAACATCATGAATCAATTTATTCTGGAGAACAAAAATCGTCTGTCAATATTTTGCCATTTAGAAATAAAGATTTTTTTTTCAGTTATAGATTAAATCAAGGAGGCAAATTTAAGCTCCTTGCATTTAGGTCTACAATTATTACTTCCTATTCACAAGAATTGAATTTAATGAAAAAGAATATACTATTTCCATTATCTTTGAAGGATGGCTATTAAAACGTTTCGCAAAGGCGTTAAAAGTTAAATTGTTTACCAGGTAAACTTGACATATGTTTTTACACAATTCGCCGATCTCCACGATTTCATTTGGCCCCACTTTCTTCATTGGTTGCAGTTTCCTTTTCGTGATTATTTGTCACAAAATTTCACTTTTTTAAAACTTAGTTATGTCCAGGCCTCTATGACATAGAAATACTGTATTGTCTCCTATGGAATGTGATAAAGAGTTAGTTAATTCTTTACGTTTCTAACTATCGGGAATGAAATATTTTGCTTAATTAATGTATTTATTCTTCTTTTATTGATACGTGAACGAAGTCACGGGTAACAGCTAGTTTTGTCAATAATTTTGAACTAATTCACAAAGTATGAGAAAATTTGAAAATTTAATTATACGTTTGTTTATTACCATAAAAATTTCTTTTAATGTTACCAAGCATTTGAAATTGATTAGGAAAGGAATTTGCGCAATTTAAAATAAAGTTTTTTCGTTGAATTGATTTTACAGATTCCCTCTCCCCCCCCCCCCTTAAACTTGAATGTCTGCAGAAAATGGAGATTTTTCGACAAGATTATTATATTTTCATGTAATTAATCAATTTTATGACAAAATTTGTTATTAAGTATTTTAATTCTGTCAATAACTTTGAATAAATTCTGATGGTATGGAAAAAATTGAAAATTTAATTACGTAAATTTATGGCCGTAATTTTTTTTAATGTAACTAAGCATCTGAAATTGATTACCAAAAGAATTTGCGTAATTTTAAACTAGTTTTTTAGTTGAATTCATTTTACAGGTTTTTTTTCCTTAAAATTGAATGCCTGCATAAAATGGAGAGTTTTCGACAAGATTTGGCATATTTTCATGTAATGGATCCAATTTTATGACAAAATTTGTTATAAAGTATTTTAATTTTGTCAATAATTTTGAATTAATTTTGAATGTATGGAAAAAAATTTTAAACCGTAAATTATATTTTGAAATTTCATTGACGATGGTATATTAAATTAAATTATATTTGAAAAATACTAGGATTGCTTAGAGTATACTACAAAAATTTGTTTACTGAATGGTGAATTAGATGTATCTTCAAAATTTCTAAAATTAAGAAAAACAAATTATAAAGGGTCGCCCAAATGAAAGTGGCACTGCTGTAATAACTCCACCATTTGAAGAGAAAGATGACTGCGCATGCTTCTATAGAGAGCGCAGACTGCTGGGAATGCATGCGATATCGTCAAATCTCGCCAGATGTGTGTGTAATAGCATGGGAGAACGTTAAAAGGCATCTTTCTCATCATGGATGCCTCCAAACGGTGTCAACGCGCGGTCATGCAATTTTTAACAGCGAAAAATGTGAGTGCTAGTGAAATCTATCGTCGAATGCAAAATGCATATGTCACGGATCGTATGTCACACAGATCGGTATTCCGATGGTGTAGAGATTTTCATAAGGGGGTAATTCCGCTGGGAGGTTCTCGAACATCCCCCTAACAGCCCAGACTTCTCGCCGTGTGCCTACCACATTTTCAGTCCACTCATGAAAGCTCTGAAGTGACGGCGATTTGACGACGATAATGGGGTCCAAGATGCCGTTGAAAATTGGTTCCACAACTAACCACGAGCTTATTCACCCAGGGTATCCATCGTCTGGTTGATTGCTGGGACACTTGTTTCAACCTACAAGGTGACTTTGCTAGCTTATCTGTTACGTCTGTATTACTTCTTTCTTTTGTATACTAATTTATATTAATACTATTAAACCATTTATCAAACAGACTGTGGTGCCACTTTCATTTGGGCATCCATATATTTCCACATATAAGATTTGTTTGATTCGGTGTCTTATTCGAGTTTACATGAACAGTAATTTTTTATATTATGCTATGGAAATTTTAGACACAACTGCCTTTAACGAAATTAATTCTATTTAACCGGCGATGATCTATCTATAATTTGTTTTTAATCTTTTTTGTGATGACTGTCTGTAAATTATCGGAATTTGTAGCACAATATTAATTACATGTTTGTGCAAAAAAGGTTGCGTAATTAATGTTTTTAATTTTCACTTTCATATGAAGATTATTTAGGATAGTTTCACTAATAAATCTTTTAATGGATAATTATAGAATGCGCAATTTTATTCTTTCCTTTATATAAGAATAAATGAAACGTATTTCAATTTTGCATAGATAAAAGTGTCATACATTTTAGAACGCATCATATGGTATTCTTTTGTAGATTTAACAAGATATTAAGCTGATAACATGCTTGGTGGGCTAAACTCATGTTTTCACATGAAACTAGCAACTCGCACTGTGGGACCAGAGATAACACATTTTAAATTAATAGAGTATATTAGGTAATAATGTTGCATTTAGAAAGGAAAATACAAATTAGTGCTCATTTTGACTGTGATTTTAGCTACGACTGGATGCTGACAAAAGTATGCATTTCCTATTTGTTTTCGCATTGTTTTGGATTTCACACTTGTTTTAGTTATGAATTTTAATTTTAGATTTAATTGATTTTGGTTTTAAGCTGACATATTCAACAACAAGAGTTACCAAACATGCATTCACGGGCACACTTGTGGCCACCAATCCAAGTTTCATACACCCACGAAACATCTATAAATTTATATGTAAATACATATTTTAGACTTAAGATGGAAAATGTTGGATTTGGTGGAATGATTTATACAGTTATTCTTAAAATAAAATCTGCTGTGAACAAAACACTGAAATATTTCAGTTGACATATTCAATCAAAGTGAATTTTGGACATTGGTTTCGTTAAATGTGACCTTGATAGAGGGAAGAAATTTCGTTTTACTGTTTGCATATGCAAGTTTTCATAAACATGCCACTATATCCATCCAACATCTATATATGTGAGAATGTATACTATGTTTATACAATGTGCATCCCATACGCTCGTATAAGTAATAATTTTGTGTACGTGAGAGGAGATGTGCCGTGAAATATGGCTAGAAAATTTAAATTTGCCTTTAGAGCGAAAAAGTTGGTGACTATATTATATCGAATGTTTCGAAAGGACAGACCCAATTTCCCACGGGTTATTTCATAAACTGTACATTGTATACAAATTACATTTGATTATATTGATATTAAAATGCATAGATGTTTACTGTACTCTTCTTCATCTGTATGGGCATCTAGATAGTATTTGAAGTCTTTCTACACCCAATGAAAAATGCCTTGCGTAACTTAATTAATCGCAGCTTTCGTTCTGTTATGTCCTTTAAAATTGTTACACGAGATTATACAGAAACGGTTTATTTTAAGAATCTCCATAAAACAACATAACGGTACCTCAGAAATGCAAAACATTTATGTTGAATAGTAGCCAACTTACAATTGAAATGTCTGCACGATTAGCGAGAATTAGGAGCATTTAAGGTTTAGTATTTGAAACTTTAGGCAACCCTTTTCCTGTGATACGTTTGTCAATTACATGCAGTGTGTGGTTTGAAGGGTGTAGTGGTGTAAAAAGTGTCGAACTAAGTCATTTTTCTACGATTTGTGTGTATGTGTATGGGGTTGGGAAGGCATTATAAAATCCCCTGAAAGATTTGCACTATTTGACAATTAGTAAGGATAAATCCTCGAATATTCTTTCTGGGGAGCATTTTCATGTTCCGGGGCAATGTTTCCCTCGGACCACCTCTTGAATTTATCACAGTTCATTTTTTAAAGCACTTTTTATGACACTTTAAATTTCATGAGTGAGTAAGATTTTGTTGCAAAATACAAAATATGTTAATACAGAAACTATTCCTCATTTTCCAAATATTCGAAAGGCGTTAATGAATTATAGGGTGTCCTAAAATAAAATAACGGTTTTTTAAATTCAATAACAAGTTCCCAGTGAGTGCTAGGGAAATTATCTATGCAGTTACAAATACCACCTATATATGGCAATGCGTTATCCCAAACTGATAGCACGTTCATACTAACATATAAAGATGGATAAACTTTCATTGATTTCTCATGATATGTATATCCTAAAATGCCAAATAATGGATTGTGATTTGGATTTGCAAGGTTACTTGCAGAATAATTCCAGTTTGAGATCGTACATTATCATCTATTGGTGAAATCTGGAACTAAAACAAGGAAATGCATTGTTGAAAACTTGGCTTCCTTCCAAGTTATTCCGGTGTGTCATAATTCAAAATGTAAGCATTGTGAGATAATAAAATAATTCTTATTATTATATTGAACAAGATTTTTATTCACATAGCTACACGATATTTTAAGGATCACTCCTTCAATAAAATGTACCACTTTTATACATTATAATTTCAGCTTTAGTTTTTAAAAGCTTTTACCACAACGTACAACAACATCTCATCAGTGGTTCAGTCACGAATGGGAAGAGTGTAAATTAGTAGCGACACCTGCATTTTATTTCAATTTCAATCACATTTTCGACACGCATTAAATAAGTTCTTAATTTAATACATAAGTCTCCTGTAAGAATAACTGCCATAGCTTAAAATCTTTTTTTAAAATTTGAATTTCGAAAACTGTTATTTAATTTAAGAAAACTTTTGCTGATAGGTACTTTTATGGTGTTGCTGAATATTAAAAGTTATGTGTATGTTATCTTAGTGTTGATTTAAAATTCTAATACGTTTTCCAAGACTCCAAAATTAAGATCTATTTAAGTTAATACGTACAAAAAGAAATAATAAATAGAAAATATAGAAAAGTATTTATCTTAGTTTAAGCAATGCACCTTTACATATAGAAAATAAATTGAAATATGCTAAGGGTACTCGTTATCTCTTATGATACGGTAAGAAACATAATACAAAATCAATATTCTGAGCATAGTTTCTTTACTGCTCAAAAAATAAATAAATTCACAAAAACCGATACAGTCTAATTTCCTATGCGTCTGTATTTCTTTTGTTCAAAATATGCATTTGTTTTAAATGCTATTTCCACAATAACACATAATTTTAAATTCCATGCGAGCGTCACTGGGAAATTTTCCTTTCAAATATAATTGCAATTTAGGTTAGATAACATTTCATTATCTCTATTGTAATCTGCTTTTATAGGCTGGTACTTTTATTTCAGCCAATTTACATTTTGTAATAACCGTGTGCGTGATTTTTAAGTAATGGGATATCAATATTTTATCTCGAATGTTCTAAAATAAAAAACAATATTTGTGAAAGTTTCTAAGGATATTTTTTTTTATTTGTTCTGAAAGCCGATATCTGTTTTTGAAATGATTTTGAATCTTTTTATTCTACTTGTTTTACAAATAATTTCTTCTATATTTGTTCTATATAACTTTCTTGGTAGCTTTAACCTGCTTTATTCTTCTACTATCAATTTTATTTAATGAAAATGGTTAGTTTATGAATTTTGTTTTCATTATATTTATTTGAAATTTAACAACATGTGTTTATTTCGAGCAAAATAATATTTTGTTGGTTTATCAAATTTTATTTTCTCTTTTTTTTTTAACTGACCTCAATAAATATATCTTTCTGGATTAAACATTTCTATGTAGCATGACCTGAAAATAGAAACATACATTTGAAAAGATACATTAGAAAGATACATTAGAAAAAAAATATCATTTTAAAAACATTTACATGGTACATTTACATTTGCATATGCTTTAGAATATAGCTAAGGATAATCATTATTTGATATGCTGGAGAAAGAAATATAATACGAAATCAATAGTGAGAACTTACTTTCTTTACTATACTAAAATAAACAAATTCAGAAAACCAATTTGTTATAATTTACTTGTACGTCTCTATTTCTTTCGTTTAAAATATGCATGTATGTTAAATGTTATTTGCACAGTAGCAGATAGCTTGAAATTCCGAGCCAGCGTCACTGGTAAATTTTTATTTTATATATAATTGCATTTTAGGCCAAATAACGTTCCATTATCTTTGCGATAATCTCTTTTTGTCTGAAATAAAAATTTTGTCATTACTAAAATTGTCTGTAATAAAAGTACTAGCCTACGGCTAGTATACTTTTATTTCAGACAATTTGCAATATTTGACAAATACGTGTGTGATTTATTAGTAATGTGATTTATTGTAACGGGAATGAAGTGAATTAAAAGACAATATGTGTGGTAAGCTTTAAGAATTTTTTTTTGTTGTTTCACGAAGATGATGTGTGTTTGTTTTTAAGCCAAATTTTTTTATTCTGTTTATTTTTTTGTCCATTTAAATGTCACAGGAGATGTATGCATTTTTATCAATGTATTTTATTGATTGAAAAATAATAGACAATTATTAGTACTTTTGACTTGGATAGATTTTGATTTCATTTTTAACACTTTCCAACATAGTTGAAAAGAGTTTATGCCTTTTAAAGCATACAAAAAGCTGGCCGTCTTTCTGCGCTGTAACTCGCGTAAATATATTATGATTACCATCAGCTTGATATATGTTATTGAGGTTTACTATAGAATACCCATAGAGATTTACCATATCCTTTTGAAAGTGGAGTGTGTAGCATTTATATTTCGTTTGCAGGCACATACAAAATAATCCCGCTAAATAACAGCCTAAGAGGAAAATAATTTGCAATGTATTTAATAATGTTACACTATTTCAAACATGAACACAATTGATGTAATACACATTAGTTGTTGAAGTTTTTATTTAGATATATTTTTCCATTTACAGTATTAAATAGTGAGTTTCCTTACAGGATTCTCCAAGTGTTGGAAAGTGTTTCATGATCTATACGTGACACATGAGTTTTTTTCTCGTTATTCTAGCTATAGGCTTTATATTATTGTATGGTTCCTAAATATATTGCGTTTTCGAGATGACATATAATATTACACTATATATTACATGCGTGAGTAAGGTTTTGTTATAAGTACCAGTTATATATTAACGTAGAAACTGTATCTTAATTTCGAAATGTGCAAATAAAGTTAATAATTCCTTTTCCTTTTTATCCATTTTTAAAAATAAGCGTACAGTCACTTAATGTAAATTAATATAAATTCGTCTTCCACGATACGGGTTTTAAAATATGTAAGAGCCTTGTACATTATCCTACAAAAAAACAAATAAATAATTTGCAGTGTATGTAATAATGTTACACTATTTCAAACATAACACAATTGATGTAATACAAAGCAATTGTTGAGATTTTTATTTAGATATATTTTCTATTTACAGTATTAAATAGTGAGTTTCCTTACAGGATTCTCCAAGTGTTGGAAAGTGTTTCATGATCTATGCGTGACACATGAGTTTTTTTCTTGTTATTCTAGCTATAGGCTTTATATTTTTGTATGGTTCCTAAATATATTGTGTTTTCGAGCTGACATATAATATTACACTGTATATTACATGCGTGAGTAAGATTTTGTTATAAGTACCAGTTATATATTAACGTAAAGCTGAATCTTAATTTCGAAAAGTGCAAATAAAGTTAATAATTCAGTTATTAATAATTCCTTTACCTTTTTATCCATTTTTAAAAATAAGCTTACAGTCACTTAATGTAAATTAAAAATTCGTCTTCCACGACATGGGTTTCAAAATATGTAAGAGCCTTGTACATTATCCTACAAAAAAACAAACAAAAAAAAAGATGAAAAGTTATATTACTTATCGTACGGCAATCAATCCGCATTTACATACAGAAAATAAAAAAAATTTAAATATACCTAAGGATAATCGCTATCTCATTCATTGGGAAAGAAACAGCTTTCAAAATCGATTTTCCGACAATACATTACTGCTACTACTACTAAAAAATAAAAATAAAATCGCAAAAACCGATATGTTCTAATTTGTTATGTCTGTACTATTTCCTTTATTTAAAATATGCATATGCTTTAAGTGGCTATTTCTACAATAACAGACAATTTCAAATTGCGAACTAGTGTCACGGGTAAATTTTCCTTTTAAACATGATTGCATTTTAGGTTTGATAACATCTCATTATCTATATCGTAATCTCTTTTTATAGGCTAGTATTTTTATTTAAGCCAATTTATAAGTTGTTATATCTGTGTTCGTGATTTTACATGTAATGAGATGTCAATATATTAGCTTGAGTGAAGTGAAATAAAACATAATATATGTGCAAATTTTAAGGAAAGAATATTTTATTTTCTGCAAGATGGTATCTGTTTTAAAGCTTATACTGATTTTTAGTTGCATTCATAATTACATAAAAACGTAGAACCTATAGCAGTCGTCCGGTCAAGTCCGCCTGTCTGCATATAACAGCGCAAACACTACGCAACCGAATGGTTTGAAATTTAATATATAGAATAGTTGCGGAGTTTTGTCGAGTCATTTCAAATTTTATGACACTCGAATCAAAACTTAAAAAGATATTAATAAAAGTTTTCTTCATTCTATTAAATCTTATCATACCTAATTAATTCAATAATATCCCATGATAGGTAATAATTCAGGTTGCCATGGTGATTACGTCATATTTAAGATGGAGTCATATTATTTCCGTATTACTGAATTTAAAAACCGAATTTGTATATTAATATTGTTTAATTATAGCAATCATATAATTTACCGACAGTTTTTTGGATAGATGTTTCCGGAGAAATAGATATTAAATGAAAAAATAGTCTAAATATGGATTTCTAGTTCTGAAATTCTCAAAGCTAGGCTTAAGTTTCCCATTCAAATTTTCAGCAAATATCAACAAAAGATAAAATGTTGCCAACTTAAAATGTACTTATTTTATTACGGAAATTAATCATATCATAATAACAGACGATGTAATTCATTTCACTGAAATAATATAGCGATGATTTTTTTTAATTGTCTTGTATTGAATATTTTCGCAACGTATAGTATAATTTTAATGTAACAAAATTGTAATTAATTGTTTGTAAAAGTATATTGAAACTTAATTTCATAAAATAAAATTAATATCTATAGTATAAAAATAAGCACATAATATAAATTTTGTATTCATGCATTTTTGCATAAGAGTGCAACAGCTATTGCACCAAGATATGAATATTTATAAAACTAGTTATAATAAGAACACACCTCATTTGACACGTTTGACGTACTGTTTCCAACTTGTTTCCAACTTGTTTTCATTATGTTTATGTTTTCAATTAATAGGGTAAATGCTCCAAAAGTTGGTTACTCCGTAGTAGTCGGCCACAATGAGATAAATTGCTTTATAAATATAGTTTATTTTTGGTTCCAAGCGAAATATTATACTTTCTCAATGCTCAAAGTTTTTTCACAAATTTTCAGCTGATAGCAAATAACTGTGGGTATTTATTTGTCTTAGTAATCAGCCATTTTGTTCTAGTACACAACAGGTCGACTACTGGTGCCTTTAACATATATCAGTTTACAATTCTCGGCAGCATTAGACTTTATTATTATTTTTTGAATTTTTCTGAATTTGAATTTTATTAATTTAAAAATTGTAAAGTAGTATAAGTATGTTAGCCTTGTATAGAATTCAATTTAGGTTTTACTTTAGCTACATTTTTTATTATTGTATTGTTCCTTAATTTATGTTGTTTCTAGCGGACGTATGCTATTATACTTCACGTTCATGTACTGCTAAGATGTTCTCAGAAAATACTAAATTCATTAACTTTTCGATATGTTCAAAAAAGTTAATGATATAGTTATAGTTTTGGTGATTCTGCTTTCCGCCTTTTAAAAAATATATAAGTATTCACAAACTTCATATAAATTAATAATTCATGTTCCAGATTCAAGTATAAAATGTGTGCGTTCTCATGCATTACTCTACAAAGAAATAAAACTAGCCGTTGGGGGCCACCGTAATACTTACCCATCATGGATATGCATAATATAAAATATGAAAATAAAACATGTGTAAACTACTTATAAAATGTATTGCAATTTGAATAAAATCGAGCCTTGATGACGTCATAAACTTTAATTCGAGGCTAACGAAAAAGACAGGTTACCGCGGTGCATTCCACTTACCTTTTTTTACAGACCGCTAGAGTGACGGGATTCCTTTTTCGTACACCTTCATTGGTGCATTCGAGCATCACGTGACGTCGGCGGTCTGTAAAAAAAGATACGCGTAAAGCACCGCGGTAGCCTTTCTTTTTCGTTAGCCTCGCTTTAAATGTTCTATTACTGAATTGCGTAAAAGAAACATCCTTATAACTCCAACACTGTTAATCATATTAACTAACGATTTATTGTGTCGGATTAAGCGTCTCATTTCCAATTAAAATGTATTTTTGAATTGAAATTTGGATGAAATACAGGGTCATGAAAAATTGAAGAGTGTTGAAAATATGATTACAAATATCTCGGCAACTCATTATCCGATCGACTTCATTCTTTATGCAAAAATTGTTTTTTTTTATTGTCTTTCATATTCACTCCTTAAAATAAAACAATTTCGAAAATTTTTATGTGCCTTTTATCAGAACGTATATTTCGAGAGTCCGAAAAAAATAGTTCCGGATAATCGAGGTTACTGAAATTCAATAAGCTTCTTCCCATTATTACATACTAAGTAAATGCCAAATTTCAAGTCTCTATCTTAATTTGTTCGGAGATAGAGCGTTTACAAACACACAGACACACACACAGGCAGACGGACGGCAATTTCTTTTTTTTAAATATGTTTTTGGTAATCTCCAGTGTCTGAAACGTGTAAATCCGTGAAATTTTTTTTTCGATTTTTAAAACGATTACAAGACTTACCCTATACATCGTATGATGGGTAAGTAAAACTAGAACATATAGCTCTTATCGTGCTTCAACCAATCCACACGTACATACAGAAAATAAATTTAAATATGCCTAGTGGTAATAGTTATCTTATACGATAAGTTAAGAAACAGAATACAAAAACACTATGCTGAACATTCCAATTTCTTTCTTTCTTTCTTTCTTTCTTTATATACTTTCAGTTTCAATGTTATTTTATAAATATCACATAATTTAAAATTCCTGAATAGAATCCCTGGGAAATTTTCTTTACAAATATAAATGTAGTTTAGATTATATTACGTTTCATTATCTGTAGTGCAATTATTCCAGACAATTTACATTTTCTAAGAACAGTGTGTGTGATTTTTTTAAATAATAGGATATCAATAATTTATCTCGAATGAAGTGTGCAAAATAGAGATTATATTTGAGCACAATATTTTAAGAAGAAACATTTTGTTTCTTGTATACAGTATCTGATTTTAAACAGATTTTGATTTTCTTTTCATTCTGTTTATTTTTTGAAATATTATATCAGTTTAACTTTTTTGGCCAGCTTTAGACAAAATTATTATTTTTCAGTGAACATTATTGATTGGAAAATAATAATGTTATATTATTATTTTTGACTTGTATTGTTTTAGATTTTATTTTTATTTAAGCCATTTTTTAAAATTATTGCATGAATTCTTAATTTTGTTAAATTTTTATCTGACTTATAAGATTATACTTTTAACTTCATGCTTAAGTAAGAGTTATTTAAAAATTACCAGACAAATGAATTTAATAAACTGTTTAAATACATTAGATACATTTATATTTATTATATGTTATTAGTAAATAGTTTCTTCTTGTCCAAAAATTCGGATGATGTTAATAAATCAATTATTAATAACTCTAATGGCTTTGCGTTTAACGTATTTTTTTAATTATACATTTATCTCGTAAAAATGTAAAATTCTTGTTCAGTGATTCATGTATCTGTGAGTTAATATATAATTCTACAAAAAAAAAAAAAATAGTAGTATTTATTTTGTTTCAAAAAATAACATTTACCGAAAAGAAATTGAAACATGCGCAAGAATTATCGTTATCTCATACGATTGGCTCAGAATGGGAATACACAATTAATATTTTGAATATATTTTATTTACTGCTCCAAGACATATACCATAAACAAAATCACAGAATCCATAATGTTCTATTGTCCTAAACGTCTATAATTTTTTGTTTAAAATATGCATTAGTTTTAAATGTTTTTTCCACAACAACACAAAATTTAAATCCCAAATCTAAAGTCGGGATTTTTTTCTTTAAAACGTGATTGAAGTTTAATTTAGATAACGTTTTCTTATCTACTTTATCTCTTTTATAGACCATTATTATTATTTTATCCAATTTACGTTTTTTAATAATCATATCCTCGATTGTTGTGATATAAAAGATAATACACGTGGTACTTGTAAGAAAAAGTATTTTTTGATTCTACAAAACGTTATCTGTGTTTAAACAAACTTTGATTTTTTTTCATTTTGTTTACATATATATCCCGGGTGTACGAAAATAAAGTTCACCTACTGAGATCTGTCTGTAGTCGATACTAATCATGAGAAAATATGAAACTTGAAATACGTCTAAATGAAGGAATGCGAAAGACATTTAGCTGCCTACCTCCGAAAACAAAAATAATTTTAAAAATGGCCATCAGGATTGGCCATCGTATTATTGGAGTTTTCAAAAATTGAGAAGGTCGGGTCAAGAAAGTGCCAAGCCACATTTTTGGTGAAATAAATCGGACACTGTAATCTGTTGCTTAATATTGTAAATTATAATATCCTACATATTACTTTATAAGTATACGTACCAGGTTTCGTTTTTGCCCCCATAGCTAATTTACAAAGAACGTAATAGTAATACCATTAAAATAATATACTGTTATTCCTCTGGTGGCAATTTTTGAATTTTGTTTTCTTCTAAATGCCTTTCGTATTCCTTTGTTTAGACGCAATATTCGTATTTTTCAGATGAATAATTTCGACTACAGACAGCTGTTGATAGGTAAACTTTAATTATGCGCACCCTGTATATATATATATATATGTATGTATGTATATAGGGTGACTATATTTAAAGTAAAGCTGCTTTAAAAATTATTCTGGTCCAAATGATATAAATTTCGGTATAAATACTATTTATAATATAAGAAACGGACTTTATATGAAAAAAAGATTTTACCACCAAAGACAGAAGACTACAGTCTCAATTTGGGCAATAAAATAGGAACATTTTACGTATTTTAATTTCTTAATTCGGTATTTCTTTCATTGTAATAAAATAGAGATTTTATGCGTGTGTGAACTGAAAATGTTGTAACATAACTGTATTAAAAATTGTGTTTAAAGTTATAATCAAGCGACATAATGCTACGTTTATTTTTAGCATGGTTAGGCAATATGTTTAGCGAAAGGTCCGTAGTAATTTATTTTGTGTCCACAATTTAACAGCACACAAATTCTATTTCCTTGCACAGCACCAAATTTACGTATTAGAAAACTGTCTGCTTTATAAAAAAAAACTAAAGTCTCTTTTATGATTTTTATCTCTATAAATAATCTATTATACGTTTGTGAATGGTTAGATCAAGATTCGACAAGGGTGGTTCAACTCCCGCTTCATTCCCCAAACATGTAGTATCATCTCAGTCGGCTTGTTTTATTTGTATTTCCTGTTCTATTTCTATAACTCCACTATCTGAATCGAGATGTATCTTTTTTTTTTTTTTTTTAGTTTCTTCAGGTTTTTCATCTTACTTTATGAAAGTCTTCTCCAATTACCATAATATGTTTACTCCATTTACTAGTATTATAATGCTCCATAGATAGTACTTATTAGGCGTTAAATGCCAATATTTGACTTTTTTTCAATAGCATATTAGTGTGATAAATGTGAAGAATATTTACAAATGCAATAACAAATGAAAAAAAAATTAACGTAAGTTAAAATCTCTATTAAAAAAAAATTGGCTTAAATATTACTTGCTAAATTTAGCATTCACATATTTTAGTTGCTTAACAACCAGTATGGATTTGTCTGTAAAATATAATGCAATGTGTACTAATTTTCACAAATTTAAATAAATATTTCAAGCGTTTGGTTGATGCTATAACTAACTTGATACGTAAGTTACAAAGCTAGTGCGTAAAGAATCAGTGGTTGGGTACATTGCTTGACAAATACGGTCGTCAGGTCGCTACTGGCGACTAAGTTATTTGATTTGGCGATTTAACTTATTTTTAAACAAAAATTGATTTCGGAAAAAGGCACAAGTTTTATTTTTTCTCTCACTTCTATTCATGCGCAGAAAGCAGCGATATTATTCTTCTCAAGTACTTTTAATGAAATGAAGAACCAAGTTTAAAAGGCATTTTCCATCTCATGCACAGAAATCGCCACTCTTTTCTACTCTAGCCAGCTAGCATGTAACATGATCAGAATGTTGGGGGGGAGGGGGGAGTTTCAATAAAACAGTAAGAAATTGTGTCAATCCCATTTTTGTGGAATCTAAAATATGATACATTGCTGAAAAATTCTCAAGTTTATTTGTAAGTTTCAAATCAGATTTTTGTGTTCAGAATTAAAACTGATTAATGTATTACATCCATTAAAAAAAATAATAAAATATTGTAGTATTTCATTTGAAGTAAATCTACAAAACTTAATTACAATTTTAATAATATAACATAATACCAGTTTAGTACTATTCTAGTTTAGTATTTTAAACTATGTAAATAATAAATCAAAACTATGCGTTTTATTATATTTTCTCAATTAATTAATAAAAACATTTGTGTTTTTTAAAGTAAATTTCGAGGGAGGTGGATGTGAGTAAATATTTTTTACTTGCGACTAGAATTTGCTGACTACCACTTTTTATAAAATTTGTAAAGCCCTGGTTAGGTTTATTTTTAACTCTGTTATAGCAGTTACCTCATTTGATCTAAAATAAGAGACTGGGAAGTTTTTAGCGAGAGAGGTGCTATTGGTTACATTTTAAGTTGCATGAATTGTAAAAATATTGCAGGTATGTAAGTAAAGTATGATGTGTAGCGTACGTATTGTAGGCATGTATACATGTTACGACATTATATATTAATTAATACATATAATTACATATTAATATAAATACATATTAATATAAATACATATTAATACATATAATTATTGGTGGTAATGTGTGAATTTTAATGAAAAATTCTATTAACCTAAGGCGATAATTTAAAAATTAAAATCTTTTATTAATATTAGTCAGTCTGGCACGTAAATAAATTCTAGAAATAAGGCAGATTTTTTTGTCTGTTTTATTTTCTTTAACCTCTAAATAGAACTAAATTGCTTTCATATTTACTAAAAACATAATTATGATAAAAAAAACTATATGGAATGTCTTTTTCACTGGAGTTAGATAAATTTTATAAAATACTTTTCTTTGATAAAAGTTTTGTTAGATAAAATTTAAATCAGATAAAGAAAAATCCCTCACCTTTTATTATTTTCTGAATTTTTCTGATTATTTTTGTAATTTAAAGACTTTATTTAAAACTAGAATAAACTTTTCAAATTTTCATATTGCAATAAATGAAATTTAAAATTAAAGAAAAAACTTTATTTTCTTTCAATACAATCACAGACTTTTTCATTACTTATTGTCTATACATAAAACTTTAGAATATTTCAAATAATTTTAACTAGAGCAGTTCGTCTGAATTTCGGATTTTTCTAAATAAATAAAAGCAGACTGGAATTTTTGAGAAAGATTTACTTAAGTTACTTAAAAAAACTTCAAAATTAAATTCCTTTACAACAAATTATATTAAACAAATTTTAATAAAATTGAAACTGGAATGTTCTTTATAAAATGCCAAAAATTATTTAACTGCATTTTTTGCTTTTTTAATTACAAATTCTATGGATTCCTTTGAAGAATTAGAAAAAAAGTAAAATTAATTATTTCTTAATGTGATAGGAAATTGTTTAAAATTATACTTTGATTAATTTTATTTTCTCTAGAGCGATGGTTTAAAATATGCCACGAATTAGTCAAGTAACTGATTTTTAGGTAGCTTTCAATACAAAAAAGTCTTTCCGGCCTGTACCGGGAGGAAAAGGCAGCTTTCCTACATGTTCGTTTTAAAATTTTAGCTAATATTACACGAAAACAGCAAGTTAAAATGCAAAGAAACGATGACAAAAGATTCGTTAATACTGAATTTGAATAAGAAATTCGCCAAATTATTGAGCAATAGCCAAATTGGCTTCATTTATGAAGACTTACTTTGGTCGCCAAATTTGGCGATATTTCGCCAAATGCCGCCAATTTTGGCGCTAACGGATATGAATATATAGTTTTATGCGTATGATTGGGAAAATTATTACAACAATGAAAGAAAGTAATTTGCGAGTAATCGCGTTAATGTGCTGCTTTGTTTCAAAATGTCAGCCACCCTAGAATTTCAAACTGCTCTATCTCAGCCATTTTTTAAGATAGAGGTAAACCAAAAAATGCTCTGGAATCCTTGTATCAAAGCCTAACACGTAATTAAAAATAAATTTTAATTTTTAATTTTTTTGTATATTTATTTTAGTTTTAAATTTTTAAATGACCGCCATCTTGAAACAAAATGGCGGACCAAGCTGTCCAACGAACTCGGTCGAGACATTGGTGACCTTAATACACACAATTAGTTTCATCAAAATCGATTTATAAATACGAGCGTTATCGTATGACATAGGTCAGATATATATATATATATATATGGATATATCTCTATATATAATTCAACATTTGAACGGAGGGTGGTTTTGTGGTCTGGGGGTCGTGATCGGTGAAAATATATCGAAATTTTCCGGAACTGCTTTCCTCCGAACGGCTGCAATAGGTAGCTTTATACTTTTTTGTATTGAAAGCTACCTAAAAGTATAAAGCTACCTATTGCAGCCGTTCGGAGGAAAGCAATTCCGGAAAATTTTGATATATTTCCACCGATCATGACCCCCAGACCCCAAAACCACCCTCCGTTCAAATGTTGATTTATATATATATATATATATATATATATATATATCTTCATATATATATATATATATATATATATATATATCTTCATATATATATATATATATATATATATATATATATATATATATCTTCATATATATATATATATATATATATATATATATATATATATATATCTGACCTATGTCATACGATAACGCCCGTATTTATAAATCGATTTTGATGAAACTAATTGTGTGAATTAAGGTCACTAATGTCTCGACCGAGTTCGTTGGCCAGCTTGGTCCGCCATTTTGTTTCAAGATGGCGGCCATTTCAAAATTTAAAACTAAAATAAATACACAAAAAAGTTAAAAATTCAAATTTATTTTTTAATTACGTGTTAGGCCTTGATAAAAGGATTCCAGAGCATTTTTTGGTTTACCTCTATCTTAAAAAATGGCTGAGATAGAGCAGTTTGAAATTCTAGGGTGGATGACATTTTGAAACAAAACAGCACATTAACGCAAATTATTTTCTTTCATTGTTGTAATAATTTTCCCAATCATACGCATAAAACTACATATTCATATCGTTAGCGCCAAATTCTCGCCAAAATTGGCGACATTTGGCGAAATATCGCCAAATTTGGCGACCAAAATAAGTTTTCATAAATGAAGCCAATTTGGCTATTGCTCAATAATTTGGCGAATTTCTTATTCAAATTCAGTATTAACGAATCTTTTGTAAACGTTTCTTTGCATTTTAACTTGCTGTTTTCGTGTAACATTAGCTAAAATTTTAAA
This sequence comes from Maratus michaelseni, assembly GCA_963931845.1. NCBI lineage: Eukaryota > Metazoa > Arthropoda > Arachnida > Araneae > Salticidae > Maratus > Maratus michaelseni. Next base: position 104,442,701 of record OZ007593.1, on the reverse strand, counting down.
ACGAAGATATAGGAAAGCTACCTTTTCCTCCCGGTACAGGCCGGAAGGACTTTTTTGTATTGAAAGCTACCTAATTTTGTAAATCAAAGAGGATGAACAAAGATGCTTTTTATATGTCCAAATGAAGGACTTTTCTAGGAAGGAAGGACTTTTCTAGTTCACTATATTTGTTAAAAAATGTATGTATCTCAACAAAATTGTACACAATATCCTCAAACTTTTATTTCGAAATCTATAATCTTTTAAAATCATTGAATAACAAATAGGTTTTAAGTATTGTATTTTGGAAAAATGCAGATTTAGTTAACATTTTCATCTAAAACTGACAAGCGATAAATATATAAAGTGATTTTTAAGCAATGTTGTTAAGTTTCTCATAGACTTATTGTAAATAAAAACAAATAATAATTGTAGTAAAGAATTTGTTTCAGATAAACTCAAAATTATATTAAATCATACGAAAACTGAACAAAGGAAATTTAATGCTACAATGCTTGTGTTACATTCTAGCTTGTAAATTGCTATTTAAAATATTATACCCAATATTACAGAGTTAGATTTTTAAACAGTTGAAAACTAATATTAATTATTTCATAAAGAATAATTTTATAAAGTGAAAATATCCAAATATAATCAATATTGGTTATATCGTCGTCTAATATTGCGCCAATATTGTCTTCAATAGAAATATGTTCAATTAAATATTACATTGAAATTTTACATTGATATATTGCATTGAGAATACGTGGAGTAAAATGCTGCTATTATAGAAACATTGGCTTTACCTTGGTAATATTAACAATGAAATTGTGAAATATTTCTTGTTAATAGTTGTGCAATATTGACGAAATGTAAACATTCAAATAATAGAGTAACATTTCCTATCAACAATGCTAATTTTGGCATAATATAGTTTTACTAATGTAGTTATTTTTCAATTTCGGAAATTTAAAGTATATCAAAACAAATAAAAATGTAGATGAATTTAAATGAATAAACAACATAGACTAATAGTTAATGTACATTGATATATCATCATGATGTCTGACGAATATAAATATATGATACTGAGTTTTCAACTGCAAAGTTTAAAAGTTGAAAATTGTCAGCTATTTCTATTTTATCATAAATCTCTTTGATAAATGTTCTTTTACATTGCCATTTCCTTTTTTCCTGCATAGTTTTTCATAACATGCGATACTATTATGCACTGCCTTATGTAACTGGAAACTGAGCTTTCGATTTCGTCTGCGTATTTATTTTACTTATACTTTCACTTGCTTTCATTTATTACCACATATTTTCTCAAGTCTTTCGTACTTTTGATTGCTTGATATTTCAAAATTTTTCATTAAAAACACCAGACTGTAAACTTTCGTATGTTATTTTTTAAAAATAAATACTTATTCTTTGGAAAGATTTTGAAGCGTTTTTTGCACTCTTCTATTTAACTTAACTTGGTTCGTGTATCTAAAGTTGAAATTTTGTAATCGATTTTTCACGCACTATCTGATATGCTAGAATTATAACAATTATGTACACAGATGTGTTTCCGAAGTGAATACAGCATTTGAATACTTTTAGAACTTAATTTTAAATTAAGTAATTTTTCCGTTACCGAGTGCAGGTGATAAATCTCGAAAGATTCTCCTTGGTTACAACTGTATGATTGTTACAACAACAATAGGGTTTGTTGTTATTATTATTATTATTGTTGTTATTATTATTTATTTTATTAATTATTAGTTTTTTATCTACATTTTCTGCTTTGTTGTGTTTAAAATATTTTGTTATTACAGCTTCACAGCCAGTTGGCATTTCTTGGTGAACGTGGTTTGGCGCGTAATTAAAACCGTTGTTGTTGTAACTCGTAATTGTAACCATAAAGAATATTTGCCGTTTTATCACTTGTGGCGGCCTAATGGAAAAATGCTTTAAAATTAAGTTATTAATTTATAATTAAGTTTTAAAATGCTAAAGTGTTCTAATTCCATCGGAGACGCACCTTTGTACATAACTTTTATAATTCTAGCAAATCAGCAAGTAAGTTAAATTCGTTTACAAAATTCCATCTATACATACAAAAAGCAAGTTGGGTTGAATAAAAGATTGTAATGAAGAGGGTAAAATTAAAAAATAATTCGCATTCAATTTACCCTTGAAATTTCAATATTAATTGTTGAAACCTATTGAATTTATTAAACGAAAGTCTGATTGATCGTTTTTTAGACTATAATTGCAACTTATGTTTTTGGTTTAAAAAAAGAAATACTGAATTTTTATAATAATATGCTAAATTGATTCTTTTGCTTTCGATAGTTTTTTTAGTAATGAAATCTTTTTAAAAACGCCGTTTATTTTCATTAGTTATTACCGTACTTGCAGCTTCAACTTATTTACAAGTGAATAAATTATTATTATTATTTGCTTCTTTGATTTAGAGATAGATTAATTCCTAATTAAGGATTAATGCCTCTGAAACACGTTATATCTTACACTAAGCAGATGTTTAGCTGATTTTTACTATACTTGGGGGGATTAATACGTAATACGAAGAAATAAATGAAGTATTACTCTTTGCAGTGAATAAGAGCAATTGTAGTTAATTGAATTTCTTTAGTTTTGTGCAATTAACGGAGAAAACATTTATTACTTAAATGAATAAACGTATCATAAATTTCATTTCGAAGATAAAATACATTATGCAATCTTGCGGCTCCATTTATTCATTATTTTAATACTTTGAATTTCCTTTTTTTACAAAATTAATGTAGAAATAAATGTTTCTTTATATTTTATCAAAATTTGTTAGTTACAAGTACTATATCAGAAAATCAACGCAAAATGTAGGAAATTTGAGATGAACAAAAATCGTTGAAATCAAGAAATATTGTGACACTCCTCCCAGTTTCTTGTATGTTATGTAATATAAAAAGTAAATATTTAATAACAAGTACATTCAATCAATTTTCCCTATCATCGTTATACATAAAGCGGATATTTAGTTTGACTTAACAGTAATTTTAATCGACTACATCGGTGAATTTAATACATATTTTTGGGTTATATTTACTTTTTGAGAGGTATTTCACACGGGTATCCTTTAAATATCAATTTTTATTCCCGTAAACTAAATGTATTTAATAACTAAAATCTTATAGTTTGCCTTTTGTCAAAAGGTATTGAACTAACAAAGGATGTAAATTTTCACTTTGCTACACAGCGACAACCAACAGAGCGAAAAATGTCCAGGCCGGGAATCGAATCCGGATACCTTGGTATTGTGCACGAAGTGCTTTACCATTTAAGCTTAACTGGTAAAGCACTTCGTGCGCTATATCAAGGTAGCCGGGTTCGATCCCCGGTCTGGACATTTTTCGATCTGTTGGTTGTACTCTGTGTAGCAAAGTGAAAAATCACATCCTTTGTTAGTATTAATGTTCGGCATAGTTTCAGCCATGCTGAAAAATTTAATTAGATAATGTATTGCATTTTTGTATGTTTTTTTAATACGTTAATATTTTTTATATAATAATTTCCTGTTTGGAAGTTCACTTTTTTAGTTGTTTTTTAGTAGTGAAACCTTCCAGAAACTGATCAGATTATTTGCTATAGTATGTTCAGGAAAATCAAATTATTGTAGCATTTGAACGGTAACTTATTAGCGTGTAAATAAATCATTATTTTGTTTCTTAGTTTTGTAGCAATAGATTAATCCTTAATTAACGATTCATAAACCTAGAACAAGTTATCCTTTACTTTAAGCAGATGTTGTTTAGCTTATTTTTCTAAGTGGCATTAATTTGTAATTAGAAGAGATAAATGAAATATTACACTTTGCCCTGAAAAAGCGCAAATATCTTTAATTGAATGTCTTTAGTCTGGTTAAAGGACCACAGAAAACAACAATTATTTACCGGAAGAAACGGTTCATAAATTAATTTGGAAAAGATATTACTGTATGTAATTTCGTGGTTCCATTCATTTATTAGTTTAGTACTTTCAATTTATTTTGTTTTGCAAGTAAATGTGAAAATAAACGGTTTAATTTCTCATTGTGAGATTTTATTATTCATTTAAAAATAATAAATCTGAAATCAATAGAAAAGTTAAAAGAATTAGCGGATTCATTCATTTATTAAATTTTAACTTTCAATTTAGTTTGTTTTGCAAGTAAATGTGAAAATAAACAGCTTACTTTCTCATTGTGAGATTTTATTATTCATTTACAAATAATAAATCAGAAAACAATATAAAAATTAAAAGAAATAAAACTATGAAAAAACTTAGTAGTTTGTTGGCTTTTTTTTATTATGTAATGTTTTCTCACAGTTTTCTTTAGAAATATGTTAGTTTAGATAAATTCTATAATTACATTAAAAATATATTAAAAAGTATTGCAAAAATCACTTAAACTTCAGATAGTTCATTTAAACGTAGGTAGCAAAACTATTTATAGTTATGTTATCATCAGAGCTAATTTGTGATTTTCTACTTTCTTCCATAACAGAAGAAAGTATTGCAATAGAAATTTTTTTCCGACTTCCCGTTTTCTCACGGATTTGCGGGGTCAGAGATTCCGAAAAACATGATTTTACAAAATGTCTGTTGCTCCGTGTTTGTGTGTTCTTTTGGTATCATCGAAAAGTGTATGAAGTTATGCATAAAATTGAACCACATTTTATATATATATATGTTTCAGTTGAATTTGGGGATGTTCCTCCGAAAAGGGGAGCTGTGATAGCGATTGTTGGGCCATTTTGAATATTGTATCATGGGAGATTGTACGAAGTTATGCATAGAATTGAACCAAACTTCATATACCGGGTGCGCCATAAATTCTTTAAAACTTTAAAAATTCATTAAAAAGAAACACATGATCAAAAAATTACCAATAGATGCCGCTGGTAGGCTTAATATGAAGCAGATTTATGCAAATCCGATTGTCAATAAAACTCCTCGATGCGCCCATAGATTCTTCATTCGATGCCATCAGTATGCTATCATTACCAGATAAAGCATTTTTGTTTAACCTCTTTTACAAGAACGGGGAATCAGCATCCGGCGCATTGCGACAATTCCGCGTGGTAAAATGACTCAAGACGAGAAAAGGGTCCATTTCATGCGCTTGGATGCTGAAGCTTGTCAGACACTTAGAAGAAACGGGTATGCCACTATAAGCCTGTTTTGCGTACATCTGATTCATAATTATGCATGTCAATGTCATCTATCGATATTTTTTTTAATCATAACTTTTTTGTTATTAAAAAAAACGATCTCCTCTAATCTCATTCGTGCGATCCGCAATATTTCAGCATCATTTGTCCTTTTTTACAGAATTTTTAAAGGTTTAACGAATTTATGGCGCTTCTGGTACATGTTTTTGACTATGGACGTCAGGTCCTAATTCAAAATGAGGATATTCCCCCAAAGGAAGAAGTCTCATGTCATTAAATCCGATGGCCTGGAGAACAAAGCGAGGTCATTCTCACTGATCTCGTGCTGTCACTTGGTGCACGCAATACAAAGTTGATGAGTTTGCGGTTTTTTTTCATATATCACTCATATTTTCATGTGTGATACTTTTGAATTATATAGCGTTTTGAAGATGAATGAATCTTTTATAGTAGCCCTGTATTTAGAAAACCATCTTTAATATTTTAAAATAACGAGCGGATACAACTCGGGCTTCCCGAGTTATAGAACGTACTATCCGGTGTAAGAAACATAAGTGAAACCAACTTTTAATTAAAAACTGTTGTACATTTTTTACATATTATATATTTTTTAGTTACCCAGTAACAGCACCAAAGAGCATTTTTATATGAAAACTACTAATTACTCAAATAAAGTTTTGAAATATCTCAAAAGGATACTTTCGAATTAACCTCATGCCAGGAGTTAAAAAAAAGAAGAAATCGCGAAAATTTCGTTACTTACAGCAAACTTTACATTCTAATTATTTCAGAGATTAAGTGCGTAGTTCGACATATTTGTTAAATTTGTGTTTTTATTTTATTTTATTTATTTATTGATGAACCGGAAACAAATGCTGAATTATTTATATTGTTTTAAATCTAAACAGTTTAATCTTTTGTAATCGGGATGCACGCGATAGAGATAGATGAAAAAAAAATCAAACGTGAAAATAATTATTATAAAATAAATTTAAAAAAAATCATTAAATTGAAATACCATTTTCAGACAAATTGAATTTGAAAGTGAAAATTTTTTCTCTATTCGATGGTGTAAAGATTGAAATTGTGTAAAGGTTATAATTTAATAAATTTGCGAAATATTCGAATTAGTTTGGTGAAGTTGCTGCCATCGTCAAACTGACGTCAGCGTTACTCCCTTACTTGTTTTTGCTTTATAATATAGATACGCTAAAGTCTTTTTAGCTTTTCATAAACTATGTTTCAGGAAGACTCTATTATTAGATTTTGATAATAAGTACATAAAGATTAAAAAAAAACTCGTCAAAAAATGAGTACGTTCAGAATCATATACATATGTATCTCAAACAAGTATATACTAATTATACCGTATTCTATGTCTCTCATCTGGAATTGGTTCAAAAATTAGGAGACCAGCTCTAGAAGTCCAACCTCTCTTGAGGTTCTGGCACCCCCTCTTTCAGAGAAGTGTCATGGCACTTTCTCTGGCAAGACAACAACAACAACAACAACAACAACCGTATTCTATAGAAATAAGAAATGTGTTCAAGTTTTTTTTTAATATTAACATTACAATATCAATATTCTGAATTTCTTTTTAGCACTTCTTTTATTTACGAATGCATTTTTATTATATACCTTTATTAGTTTACTCCATAATTGTCCGAAACTACTTAAATTTCGTACTTAAGTTCATGCAATTTCACTCTCATATATTGCAATACGCATATAGTATTACATTATATATTTTATAATATACCCATATTATACTTCGCGAGATCTTTGTTTTATAAAATATAATCCTCAGCAATCTATCAACAAAGTTCTGCATTCAGATTTTTTTAATATTTTCGGAGGAATCGCGGTAAAGCAGAAAGAAACTTAAGTTGTGGCCAGGATTTCTGGAAAATTCGCTTCTATGCGCTGGTAGTGAATAGTGCTTATTTTAGCTAACTAAAAAATGAGCAACAGATTAAGAGGCTACGCTAGTCACAGAAATTTTCGGTTCAAGATGGCCGCTGGCGTTGAGAAACAAATAAGAGGATGGTCTAACTTCAAATGATTGACAAGACAACTCCTCCAATTGAGAAAAAGAATGAATTCAACAAAAGATAACTGACATTTCTGTCACTCTTGGGTAGTTGCCAAGATTTTAAGTCTACAAAAAGAAAGGATTTTGCATCTTATCTTTGCATGGAATTAGAAAAGAAAAATGTTAAACAGATATACAGATTTAAAACATTGTGTATTTTGTACTAGGGGAAAGGGGAAATTAAATCTAAGTGAAAAGAGAGAGCGATGGGCCGATCCCCATTTTTTGGAAAATTTAGAGTTTAGAAAATTAGATTTTTTTAGAAATTTGCCCCCACCCAGGGCTTAATTTCTAAAAAAAAAAAAAAAAAAAAAAAAAAAAAAAAAAAAAATTACCGGAGCCCTAATATTCCGTAGTATTAACAACCGTAGCGTACCATTCCCCTCCGCCGTCACTCCAGTCTGCATATTTATATTTCATATATTATTTTCAAAATTTGAAGTATTTTTATATTATTATTTTTTTTCACATAATAAAAAATTTAAATGCATCTCTCTGCGCACACTTAGCTATCAACTATTCTACTTTTTAGTCATTATTACTTCCAAATATAAATCTTTGCCGAATCTTAGTGTTAGTTAATCGCATAATTCTGCGATTAAATAAGCTAAGAATTATGATTCGGAAATTGTGTTAACACAAAAAATGAATAGTTCGCAGCTATGAAGAATAGAAAAAGACTTTACTTTTTATTCTGATCAAAATAGCGTTAAAATGATTTGAAATGGAAAAAAATTAAAATTTGAAATTTAAAAACAGATTGAGCTGGAGTCTGCCGAAACCCCAAGACTGATATAAAAACCGAGCCTGTTTCATCTCCATTTCTTACGTGAGCGACACTTTACGTCATTTATTAGTGTTTTGATACAAAAGAAGGCAAAAGATTGGAGATGGGAGGAAAAGGAAAGGGTAATTTAGGATTCGTTTTTCGGAAGCGTTATTGCATTGGGCTCCGGAGTTTCTATCTTTACAAGAAGAAAATATTGGATTCGTAAAAATTTTCGACTTCCGATTTTAAACGGATTTATACGTTTTAGAAGACCTGAATACGCTATGACTGTTTTTAGAAAATGTCTGTCTGTATGTATATGACAAAAAAATTTTGGGGCGGTCTATCTCAAGAACTAAAACACAGAATTTAATCAAATTTTAGATTCATTTAGATCTTGATATAAATTGGTGCTGATTAGTTTTTGGTGCGAACCATTTATGCTGCTTTTTTCACGATTTCCGCAATAGCTCTCTCTCAAGAACTAATACACAGATGTTCACCAGCCTTCCGATTCAGCTAGGCGTGGATATAAGTTGTTGCTGATTAGGTTTTGGTGTAAACCGCCCAAACTGCCATGCTGCATTATTCACGATTTTCATATCTCAAGAACTAATGAATGAATTTTCATTAAATTTCAGATTCAGTTATTACGTTGATATAAGTTGTTGCTTATTTGGTTTTGGTCTTAACTACCCAACAGGTGGCGCTGCTATGTTCCATTTTTTAGGATTTACACTATTTTAGTGATAGTCATATTTCGAGAAACTAATGCATGGAATTTAATAAAACTTTAGATTCAGTTAGGTATTGATGTAAATTTGTGCTGATTAGTTTCGGTGAATATCGCCCAAAAAGTGGCGCTGCTATGCTGTATTTTTCACGATTTCCGCATTAGCTGTATTTCAAGGACTAATGCACAGATTTTCATCTACTTTCAGATTCAATTAGAGTGGACATAAGAAATTTCTGATTAGGTTTAGCTCTATACCACCCAAGAGGTGGCGCTGCGAAGCTGCATTATTCAGGATTTTCAAGAAAGTTATATCTCAAGGAATAATGCTCGAATTTTCATCAAATTTTAGATTCAGTAAGACGTTGACATAAGATGTTGTTTATTAGGTTTTCGTGTAAATTGCCCAACAGGTGGCGGTGCTATGCTGCATTTATCAGGATTTATACGATTTTAATGATAGTCACATCTCAAGAACTAATGCATGGAATTTAATAAAAGTTTAGATTCAGTTATGCCTTGATATAAAATGGTGATGATTAGTTTTTGGTGAATATCGCCAAAAAGTGGCGCTGCTATGCTGCATTTTTCACGATTTCCGCACTAGCTGTATTTCAAGGACTAATGCACAAATTTACATCTACCTTCAGATTCGGATACATGTGGACATAAGAAGTTTCTGATTAGGTTTAGCTGTATACCGCCCAACAGGTGGAGCTGCGAAGCTGCATTATTCAGGATTTTCAAGAAAGCTATATCTCAAGGACATATGCACGAATTTTTTTCAAATTTTACATTCAGTAAGATGCTGACATAAGTTGCTGCTTAGTATGTTTTGGTGTAAATTGCCCAAAACATGGCGCTGCTGTGCTGCAATTTTCAGGATTCCCACAATAGCTGTACCTCAAGAACTAATGCACAGATTTTCATATACCTTGAGATTCAGATAAACGTCGACATAAGATGTTGCTGATTAGGTTTTGGTGTATACCGCCCAACAGGTTGCGCTTATACGCTGCATTTTTCAGGATCTCCACAATAGCTTTATCACAAAAACTAATGCATGGATTTACAATAAATTTCAGTTTGAGTTTGACATTCACAAAAGTTGTTGCTGATAAGGTTTCGGTGCATACCGCCCAAAAGGTGGTGTTGCTCTGCTGCATTATTCACGATTTTCAAGATAGCTATATCTCAAGAACTAAAGCACAGATTTTCATTAAATTTAAGATACAGTTAGACGTTGACATAAGATGTCACTTATTAGGGTTTGGTATAAATCGCCCAACAGGTGGCGTTGGTATGCTGCATTTTTCAGGATTTCTGCAACAGCTGTATATCAAAACTAATGCACAGAATTTCATCTACCTTCAGATTCAGTTAGACGTATACTGTATTTTTCTCGATTTCCGTAATAGCTCCATTTCAAGAAGTAACGCAGGGAGTTTCAACAAATTTCAGATTCAGTTAGACATTGACTTAGGTTGTTGCTGATTAAGTTTTAATGTATACCGCCCAAAATGTACGCTGCATTATTCATGATATTATATAGCTATATCTGAAGAAATAATGCACGGATTTTCATTAAATTACAGATTCCGTTAGACGTTGACATAAGTTGTTGCTTTTTAGGTTTTGGTGTAAATCGCCCAACAAGTGGCGCTGCTATGCTGCACTTTTTCAGGATTTCCTCCATAGCTCTATCTCAAGAACTAATGCACAGATTTTCATCAAACTTCAAATTCCGTTACATGTGGACATAAGTTTTTGCTTATTAAGTTTTCGTGTATACCGACGAACAGGTGGTGTTGCTATAAGTTACATTTTTCAGGATTTACACGATTTTAGCGATAGTCATATCTCAAGAACTAATGCACGGAATTTAATAAAATTTTAGATTCAGTTAGAATTTTATAAATGTGTACTGATTATCTTTTGATGTAAATCGCCAAACAGGTGGCGCAGTTATGCTGCATTTTTCAGGATTTGCGCACTAGCTCTATCTCAAGAACTAATATACAGATTTTCTTCAAACATCAGATTTAGTTAGAAGTGGACGTAAGTTGTTGATTAGGTTTTGGTGTATACCGCCCAATATGTAGCGCTGCTAAACTGCAGTATTCATGAATTTCAAGATAACTCTATCTCAAGGACTAATGCACGGATTTTCATTACAGTACAGGTTTAGATAGACATTGAAATAAGTTGTTGCTTAATTGGTTTTGGTGTAAATCGTCCAACAAGTGGCGCTTCCATAATGCATGTTTCAGGATTTTACACGATTTTAGTGATAGTCATATCTCAAGAACTAATGCACGGAATTTAATAAAATTTTAGATTCAGTTAGATTTTGATAAATGTGTACTGATTATTTTTTGATGTAAATCGCCAAACAGGTGGCGCAGCTATACTGCATTTTACAGGATTTGCACACTAGCTCTATCTCAAGAACTAATACACAGATTTTCATCAAACATCAGATTTAGTTGGAAGTGGACATAAGTCTTTGATTAAATTTTGGTGTATACCGCCCAACAGGTGACACTGCTATGCTGCATTATTCATGATTTTCAAGATAGCTCTATCTCAAGAACTAATGCACAGATTTTCATCAAACTTCAGATTCTGGTAAACGTGGATATAAGTTGTTGCTTGTTATGCTTTGTTGTATATCTCGCAACAGGTGGCGCTGTATAATGCATTATTCACGATTTTCAAGATAGCTCCGTCTCAAGAAATAATGCACGAAATTTAATAAATATTTGTATTCAGTAATGACCTTCATATAAGTTGGTGCTGATTAGGCTGATTAGTTTTTGGTTTAAATCGCTCACCTGGTGGCGCTGCTATGCTACATTTTTCACGATTTTCACGATTGCTATATTTCAAGAACTAATGCACAGAATTTCATAAAATTTCAGATTCTGTTTGATCGTGATATAAATAGACGATGATTACATGCTTTGGTGTAAATAGCCCAAAAGATGACATTGCTATGCTACTTTTTTATGATTTTCACGAAAGCTAAATCTAAAACACTAATGCACAGAATTTCGTCAAACTTCAGATTCATTTAGACGTGGTCATAAGTTGTTGCTGATTAAGTATTGGTGTATAGCGCCCAACCGGTAGCGCTGGTATGCTGCGTTATTCACGATTTTCAAGATAAGTCTATCTGAAGGACTAACGCACGGATTTTCATTACATTACAGATTCAGTTAGACGTTGGCATAAATTGTTGCTTATTACGGTTTCGTTTAAATTTCCTAACAGGTGACGCAGCTTATGCAGCATATTTTCAGGATTCACACGATTTTAGCGATAGTCTTATTAATGGATGGAATTTAATAAAACTATCCAGTTAGACTTTGATATAAATTGGTGCTGATCCGTTTTTGGTGTAAATCGCACAATTTTGGTGTAAATCGCGTTGCTGTGCTGTATTTTTCTCGAATTCCTCAATAGCTCTTTCTCAAAAACTAATGTAAGGATTACCAACAAATTTCAGATTCAGTTAGACATTGGCATAGATTGTTGCTGATTAAGTTTTGGTGCATACCGCCCACGGGGTGGTGGTGCTATGCTGCATTATTCACGATTTTGAATATAGCAATATCTCAAGGACTATTGCAGGGATTTTCATTAAATTTCAGATTTAGTTAGACGTTGACAAATGTTTTACTTGTTAGATTTTGGTGAAAATCGCACAAGAGGTGGCGCTGTATTTTTCAGGATTTTCGCAAAAAACTTTCTCCTGAGCAAATGCAAAAATTTTGATCAAACTTCAAATTCAGTTGGACGTGGACATAAGTTGTTGATGATTATGTTTAGGTGTATACCGCCCAACAGATGGCACTGTATGCTGGTCATTCATGATTTTCAAGATAGCTATATCTCAATAATTAATGCACGGAATTTATTAAAACTTTATATTATGTTAGACCTGCATATATATTAGTGCTGATTAGTTTTTTGTGCAAATCTTTCAACAGGTGGCTATACTGTAGTCGTTAAAATATAGTAGGATTAAACCATATGACAGGTTCTATCAGAATTCGGGGATATTTCGACGAAAGGGGGCGCTGCGATCAATATTTTTGTTCCATTTTCACTATTGTACCATCTAAGAGTGTATGAAGTTATGCTTCAAATTGAACCAGATTTTTTTTTATGTTTTTGGCTATGGCAAGCAGGTTCTATCAGAATTTGGGGATATTTCGACAAAAGGGGGCGCTGCGATCGATATTTTTGTTCCATTTTCACTATTGTACCATCTAAAAGTATATGAAGTTATACTTCAAATTGAACGAGATTTTGTTTCTATGTTTTTGGCTATGGCAAGCAGGTTCTATCAGAATTTGGGGATATTTCGACGAAAGGGCGCGCTGCGATCGATATTTTTGTTCCATTTTCACTATTGTATCATCGAAAAGTGTATGAAGTTATGCTTCAAATTGAACCACATTTTTTTTCTATGTTTTTGGCTATAGCAAGCAGGTTCTATCAGAATTTGGGGATATTTCGACGAAAGGGGGTGCTGTGATAGCCAAATTCAAAAGGTCAAAATAGCCAAACTCAATTTCAAATTCAAAAAGATGTGCAAAAAAATTAGAAATCCTACAATTTTTTTCGTTAAATGTTGAGAGAATCCGGAACAATTTTTGTTTTGCCTCTATCTTAAAAAATGCCTGAGATATAGCGGTTTGAAATTTTAGGGTGGCTGACATTTTCAAACAAGAAGCAAAATTCATCCATAAACGAGTTTAACTTATGAGTTATAGTTAACATGGTTTTGGCAAATTTTCTTTCATTGTTGTAACAATTAATCCTATTATATGCTTATCACTATATATTTATATTCGCCAACGTCAAATTCTCGCCAAACTTGACGACAGTTGGCGAAATATCGCCGAATTTGGCGACCGAAATAGGTTGTCATAAATGAAGCCAACTTGGCTGTAGAGGACTAATTTGGCGATATTCTCATTCAAATTCAATGTTGACGAGAACTGGGATTGAATCTTCTTTAATTAGGTTCCACGCATTTTACCTTCGTGTTTTCCAGTAAAATTAGCTAAAATCGAAAAAACAAGAAATAGGGAGGCTATCTGTTCCTGTCGGTTCAGACCTGAAGGACTTTTCGTAGTTTAGTATTATACATCAGTTGATCGCATCCCGGTAACCCGACGATTCGAAAGCAGCTGACGTACAACGGAATAACGAAAAATATTGATTTTATTGGGGATATGATAACGAATTTTGAAGTATTAACATGACTGAGATAGAAGAAAGTTTTGGGATTGGCACATCCGACTAGAATATTCTAGTCATATGGTTAATCCTACCATGACTAATCCTAACGTTCTATCCTATAGCTCTATTTCCAAAGGGTTCGTTGTTCCTTTGGGAATTTTATTACAATGTGCAATTCCTCTATTGAGTCATAAGCGATGTTACTGAGATGTGAGCTCACCCTGTCTCTCTTTACCCACTGGTACCTCTGTATGCTGGGCGACAACATTTAACATCGCATCCAAGTGCGTTCCGATCACATTCTGGAACGGCTGCCCTTTTGTCACCTTCTTTAATGTGGGGAGTGTTGTGTCGTTCTAGAACGGACGAGAGTCCTGACATGGTTATAACTTACCCTGCACTGTTAAAATAAATCCATTAATTCACGGTAAAATTACTGGCAGCAAAGTTGCCGGACTTTTTCCATTCCGATAATAGATTTTTCGTTTTAAGAGATAAAAAAAGGAAAAACTCCGTTTGAAGAAGCGGTTACTTTCCGTTACTCTCTCAGAAATTCTTCGAATCACAGAAATATTCCTGGCATTACTGTCAGGAAGGAAAATTTTCCGTTATGAATAACCTCGGTTATAAAAAAAATTACATCTCTCTTTGTGCAGCCATCTGTAGATATTTATTATTTGATATACCTCAAGAATATTTTATGGCTGACCTTTGACTCGAACTAGGGACCTCAGTGCCTTCAGCCTTAGTGTTTTACATGTAAGACCATTTGGCCCTTTCTAGAATAGGATTTTGAATGATGATACTGGATTTCTTCAAATCGCGGCTTAGGACTTAGAAACCTGGTTATTTTTAAGTTAAATGCGGGGAGATTGCGTAATGAGAAAGTGATGAAGGTTTCAAAATTTAGTATTACTAGAGGATAAAACATGAATTATATATATTCTTAATTGGATTGTTAGATGTAAAATATGAATATTATATTTAGAATAAAATTCGGTAAAAAATGTTTCCTTTCTTGAAAAAATCGATTTTTTTCAACTATTAATTATTTTTAAATGTGTTCGTTTAGAATATATTTTCTGCGCGAGTGTTTTTTATAACTTTAAAAAATAAATTGTGCATAATTTTAAAGGAATGGGAAAGTTATTTGTTACATATATTTCTTTTAAATTCTAAAGCATTATTTTAGTTTCTTTTTTGAGTAAAATCGATTTTTTTACCTAATTTAACTATATATATATATATATATATATATATATATATATATATATATATATATATATATGCAATAACAATAAATGTTCGCTATTTTAGTTTAATTAATTTAATCCAAATTCTTACAATTCTACTTTTTTTCCTTTCGTTTAACAATATCTTAAGTACCATTTATATTTTAATTCCGTAACTTTAAATCAACATCTTCTTTTATTTCTTAATCTAAAAACATTATTCTATTAAATGCAACACTTCTTGTAAAACACACTTGTTTTATTTCTTGATACTTTAAGACATTGAATTTTTATTTCTTTGGAACATTTTGTAACACCATTTTTTTTTTAAATTATCATTCCATATCCCATGATTCCTTTCAACTCCCGCATAAACTATTCACCTTTTTAAAATTATGCTCTAAAAGAAAGAGTTACGACACGATGTCAATGGCACCCCCTTTTGGCCCACTTTTTCAATCATTAGCAAGCGCTCCACCTCTTACTACCCATTTTTTCTCCTAACACAGATTTCGTTGGTTTCTTAGAGAGCTCAATGTAACTTAGATTTTTGTTTTTTTTTTATACCTATACCGCATACACTGACTTGGACGGCAAATTTTTACGCATGCCGAAGGGTCCAAATAACCTCGTCACTTGAGAAGTCCTTCCTCTACGCGTCGATAGATTTTCATCAATAAATTTTAATAGATCTAATTGGGTCTGAAGCTTCTATTGAAGTTGTGTTTATGTGGAGTTGTGCATTAGTATAATTTAGTATGGAATAAACTGTTTGTCTCAAACCCAGTCTCTTAAATGCTTTGGAGAAACAACTTTCGGAACTGTTGCCACTACTCAGCTCGATTGTACGACTGCAAATACTCTAAATATTTCAACTGCTGCTTACACTAAGAGTGTGAATTATATCAGCCATTTAGTTAACGTTTTGTGACACAGTCAGCGCTTGTCTTGAAAAAACTTTCATTGATCTCTTAACCAATGCTGCAGTTAAAACAGGATTCAGGCCTGATCATACTGATAACGTGTTATATATAATTTTATATTACACACACACACACACACATATATATATATAGACCGGTTGCGTCATAAATTCGTGCAAACTTAAAAAAAATCATAATAAAAGAAGTAATGCTCGGAAAATTTTTCGTTTTAAGCGAGTATGATCAGAAGGATTTTGGATTTTTCTCCATGTAGTATAAGAAAAAAATGATTCCAAAAGTAACCAATAGAGGGCTCTCATACGTAAAACTGAGGCGTTTTATGCAAATCAGGCTCGCAATAAAACACCTGCCTGGAAATGGATTCGTCATTTGATCTCGACAGCATGCTATCGTTACCAGATCGAGCGCTGGTGGTTATACTTTTTTACAAGAATGGTGAATCGAGAACTATTGCATTGCGAAAGTTTCGCACGGAGAAAGAACTTCAGGCGCAAAAAAAACCTATTTCATTGAAAGGGATACTCAATTTAGTACGACATTTTGAGAAAACGGGGAGTTTGGAGGATCGTCCACGTAGTGGCAGACCATCCTCGAGCACGGATCGCGTCAATGTTGTAAAAAGTGTCATGGAAGAATTGGAAGCCGAGACATCAATGGGGAGTAGCAGTGCTCGTGAAGATGGGAGAATAACGGGGATTCCGTAATCGTCGATTCGACATATTCTGAACGGAATCTTAGATCTCTATCCGTACAAGATACAGGCAATTCACCAGTTATTACTGGCAGATACAGATAAAAGACTAAAGTTTGCTACATGACGCTGGCAAAATCGGAGCGGGACCCACAATGGTTGTTGACCGTGAACTGGACGGATGAAGCACATTTTTCATTGCATGATGACGTCAATACGCAAAATCAATAAAATCAATGAAATCGTCAATACGCAGTCGTATTTTGAACAACGTCAAACCCTCGTGAGTACCTGACCAAGCCACTGCATGCTCCTCATTTGACTGTTTGGTGTGGTTTCACCGCGTCTTTTGTTCTGGGCAGTTCCCAACTTATGCAGGGGCCTGTGGGGCAGCTGCCTCAGGCCCCCAATCTGAGAGCCCCCCTCCCTCCCCTCTGCTCTTAATTAGGATTTTTGTTAAACGGATACAAAATGGTTTAAATTGGCCAAAAATGACAAAAATTATTACATTTTCAAAGATTTAGGAAAGGAGTGTAGCCCTCCACTTCCACCCTCTGCTTCCTGTGCCCCAAGTCTCCTCCTCCCCTAAAAAGAACAATCTACAACATCAGAAAACTAATGTTATAAAAATTTATATAAAGGTATTTTAGAGCATGGGGAATGAAGTAACAACGTAACAAGTGTTGAAATTTGTTGCTATTAGTATCAGGGCATGCCTGCACTTATCTTTCCATATTATAGAATCGGCCAAATACATGCTGATGCACAACAAATATTAAATTTTATAATATAATAGAAAATTTTACATTATAACAAATAACCAAGAGTGATTGAAAGATCTGCATTTACACTTCAAACGTTCACATCCGTCATTAAATTCCTATACCAACTAGTCGGATGTGCCAATCCAAAAACTTTCTTCTATCTCAGTCATGTTAATACTTCAAAATTCGTTAACATATCCCCAATAAAATCAATATTTTTCGTTATTCCGTTGTACGTCAGCTGCTTTCGAATCGTCGGGTTACCGGGATGCGATCAACTGATGTATAATACTAAACTACGAAAAGTCCTTCAGGTCTGAACCGACAGGAACAGATAGCCTCCCTATTTCTTGTTTTTTCGATTTTAGCTAATTTTACTGGAAAACACGAAGGTAAAATGCGTGGAACCTAATTAAAGAAGATTCAATCCCAGTTCTCGTCAATATTGAATTTGAATGAGAATATCTCCAAATTAGTCCTCTACAGCCAAGTTGGCTTCATTTATGACAACCTATTTTGGTCGCCAAATTCGGCGATATTTCGCCAACTGTCGTCAAGTTTGGCGAGAATTTGACGTTGGCGAATATAAATATATAGTGATAAGCATATAATAGGATTAATTGTTACAACAATGAAAGAAAATTTGCCAAAACCATGTTAACTATAACTCATAAGTTAAACCCGTTTATGGATGAATTTTGCTGTCTTGTTTGAAAATGTCAGCCACCCTAAAATTTCAAACCGCTATATCTCAGGCATTTTTTAATATAGAGGCAAAACAAAAATTGTTCCGGATTCTCTGAACATTTAACGAAAAAAAATTGTAGGATTTCTAATTTTTTTGCACATCTTTCTGAATTTGAAATTGAGTTTGGCTATTTTGACCTTTTGAATTTGGCTATCACAGCACCCCCTTTTGTCGAAATATCCTCAAATTCTGATAGAACCTGCTTGCCATAGCCAAAATCATAAAAAAAAACTCTGGTTCAATTTGAAGCATAACTTCATACACTCTTAGATGGTACAATAGTGAAAATGGAACAAAAATATCGATCGCAGCGCCCTCTTTCGTCGAAATATCCCCAAATTCTGATAGAACCTGCTTGCCATAGCCGAAAGCATAGAAAAAAAAATCTGGTCCAAATTGAAGAATAACTTCATACACTTTTCAATGATACAATAGTGAAAATGGAACAAAAATATCGATCGCAGCGCCCCCTTTCGTCGAAATATCCCCAAATTCTGATAGAATCTGCTTGCCATAGCCAAAAACATAGAAACAAAATGTGGTTCAATTTGAAGCATAACTTCATGCACTTTTCGATGGTACAAAATAGACCCATACAGACGGACAGACGGACAGACAGACATTTTGTAAAAACATGTTTTTCGGAATCTCTGACCCATAAAACGTGTAAATCCGTCGAAAACCGGGAGTCGAAAAAAATTTCGATTACAATACTTTCTTCTATTCTAGATAGAAGAAAGTAAAAATTTCGATTACAATACTTTCTTCTATTATAGATAGAAGAAAGTAAAAAACAGTGTTCTGTCATTTGTTAAAGTTGTGACCCTTTCTTGTAATACACTGTATATGTATAAGATGTAAATAGCACTTGGTTCGAAATTTATGTATACATAAAATAGGTATGGAGAGAGAGAGAGAGAGAGTTTAATACTAGTAACTTCAACATAATTCCCGAACAATTTTCATGGATAGATAGAAGGGGGCCTTCCAGAATGATGCTTGCCCCGTGCCCCAGATTGTCTAAGTCGGTCCCTGGTTCTGGGTCCTTTCTTTTTTGAAGAGTCTTGTCCTAAATTCGGCTGGAAAACCTGTACCGTCACTGCAGAACGGTATTTTACGCTTTTGCGTGACCACGTTTTGCCTGCATGCAGGATGGTACCCCGCCCCAGGTTGCACGTGAAGTCAAGACGTCCTGTTGAACACTTTCACTGAAGACCGAGTAATAAGTTGAGGATGTAAGTTTGAGTGGCCCGCACGATCTCCAGACATGACCCCGGCAGATATTTGGCTGTGGGGATACTTAAAGTGTCGTGTACACCGGGGTTCCCCAGAAACTTTGGTGGAACTGAAAGATGCCATTCGACGGACCGTCGGTGGCATCGATGCCGACATGCTACATTCAGCTGTAACAGGTGTATTGACGCGCCTCACTTCCCTAATGCCTGGTGATAGAGGTCATGTTGATCATCTTTTACTTTAAAATAAATGCACAGTGTCATATTATTGTGATTTGTTTTATTGTCTATTTGTGTTTGCCTGATTTGCATAAAACGCCTCAGTATGACGTGTGAGTGCCCTCTATCGGTTACTTTTGGAATAATTTTTTATTATACATGGAAAAAAATCCAAAAACCTTCTGATCATACTCGCGCAAACCGAAAATTTTTCTGAGCATTACTTCATTTATTATGAATATTTAAAGTTTGCACGAATTTATGACGAGCCCGGTATATATATATATATATATATATATATATATATATGCCATGTAGACGTGGATATTATGCAGAAGTTTCTATATTATTTTATTTACAATTTAAAGGTTCTAATTTCCAATATTATTTCAAAAATGATATCTAGTGGTAATTTAGTGAGGTGATTTATAATGTTTTTAGGATAATCGATGTAAGTGAATTATATTATATATTCTTAATGGTTTTTTATTTCCAATTTAAATATTTCCAATCTTATTTTTTCCAATTGTTATCTGGTAATAATTCAGTATACTTGGTTTTGATTGTACTGTTCTTAGCATCATGCCAGTAGAATTATGAAATACTGAATTATTTTTTAAAACACATGTGGGTGCAACCAAGCTGACGAGTGCATCTACATGTGTTTTTTCATATCCAATTCTTGTTTGTTCTCTTGTGGTCCAGTTTTCCATTGTATAATGTTCATATTTGGTTTATTAATCCATTTGTGTTTACTTAATAGCACCTCCAATCTATAAATTTTTTTTTCCCTTTCTCTCTCTTTCTTTTTTAAATATTATTCAGGTATGAGTAAATTTGGCCAATTACCATTGAAGCACATGCTATGGTAAAATTATGATTGCACATGTTAATTATTAGATATATTCTGTTTACACAATATCATTATTTATCTCTTTGTAGATTAAAGTAGAATGATATAAGAACTTGATATGTATTTTGAAATTCATAGATATTATAATTATATATATATATATATATATATATATATATATATATATATATATATATATATATACTAGCTGACCCGCCCGGCGTTGCTCGGACCCATGATAATAAAATTAAACAAAACTAAAGTTTGTATGATTTTATATCTTTAACCTGATTTTGTATTAAATTATTTATTTAAAAGTGCTTTGCACGTCGACTGAAAATCCTGTATCTCCACTTTCCGCAAGTACGGGCGCATTCTGTTAAAACGAACCACCGACACTTGTTCCCACTGCCTGCCGGACCGTATAGTATGCATGCAGCGCACGCGCTGCAAACTTTTTTAGTTCCACCTCCCGCCGCTAGGGGATGCACCCTGTTCTAAAGAAACCACCTGCCGAATAAAACTCCAAATTGTGTTCCCGCTGCCTCCAGCATCGAATAGCAAGCGTGCTGCACACGCGCTCATAATCCTTTAGTACCGCATTCCAACGCCAGGTGTCGCAATTTGTCCCATACGAACATCCAACACGGGTACGCGTTGCTTAAAGGAGTTGATTGAACCAATGCCCGTCGAAATCAGGCCCACAGAACTCTAAAAAATAATGCCGCCCTTGGCGGTGGAAGGTGGAACTAAAATCTGTGTCACGAACGAAAACAAAGTCGAATCATCTAAAGGCCGTTGTGATTGGGAATCCGTAGAACCCGAGATAAGAATGCACAGTTAGATAAAAAAACTCGTAGGATTGCTTGTAGGGCACTCGGTTAAGTGCTCGACAACAATTCATTTACTTTGATTGTTGGTAACCATCAGGCATATACGGGTTGTGTATTTTTATTAGGAACATAAATTAAACATTTATGAAAATCGTTATTTAAAATTTCCCGTATTCTCTATACATAACACTTAAAAAACGCTACGTTAGAAGCTAAAAATATTAAATTTCTTGGGAATTTGTTTTGTGAAAATCAGAGCAAGGCGTTAACCCCCTCCCTCCCCATACCCGCAATATAATATGTTCAAGAAAACCACCTTCGCATACATTAACGTGATCATTAAAAAAATTATTTTTTTTATAATCAGAATATAACGAAGACACTACGCTAGTCGTGTCGGCAGATGACATCCCTTCTCATCCACAATTTCCAATCTATATCTTAATTATTTATCTAAAATTTTGTTCATTAGTAAAATTAGTAAAATCCTGTACCAAGCATAGATTATGAAACACTTTCCAACACTAACAGAATACTTTAACAAACCATCGCTGTTTAACAAGGTAAATAAGCTATCTAAGTAATCATTTCAGAAAAATACAAAACAAATTTGAAAACCAGGTTTCAACAATTACCATCCACAGCCGGAAAAGTACTCCAATTATTTTCTGCAGCCCTGTATATAATTTATATGTTTGTATATACCCTATAGTATGCTGCAGTTTAGTTTAGAAATAAAACAAAAAAAAACACAGTTGGAAATTCATCTTCAACAGTTTCTACCAATAGATGGAAACATACTTGAATTATTTTGTACAGCCCTGTATATAACATAAGCTTTTTGTACACGCGAAATATTAAGCTATAGTTTCATTCAGGCAAATACACGCTGAAATCACACTTCCAGGAATTATCGCATACATAGTCAGCCATGTATTCAGTTCTTTACGTGGTCCTGTATATGATTTTATTTATATTCCACAAACCTTCCTTGGTATACTAAATATATTTCACGTTCAAAATTCATAACTCGATTAAAAACCCATTTTAGTCAATTTACGCTGCTGCACCGTAATGCTTACAAATTTTTTTGTTTAGCCCTGTATAGGATCTCTAGCATTTATACATAACACATAGCATTCAAAAATTTAGTCAAACCCATACCTAACTAAAATCCTACTTCCAATTATGGCTTATAAGCAATACTTCCGACACAGTACTATATCTGAAATATTTATATGTCCCTGTAAAAGAATGATAAATCCTTTTCGCATAACAAATGTCTTGTAGTAAACCTCAATAATGTATATCCATTTCATTATATTTGAAATGGCGTAACATAATTAAAATATGCTGCAAATAGTTTTTCCCCCGTAGATCATCATCTAAAAGAATACTTTTGTGTGGCACTGTAAATGAAAGAAATACAAAAGGAAAACTGCCCAGTTAAACTGAGGGCATTGAGCTCACAGCTTATTCACACTAACTGTATATTATATTCTTATTTCAAAGAATTTGAAATAAGCCCCTCGAAAAATAAAGAAATCGACAATATATTAAGGGGAGAATCATACCCCTCCCCCTTATAGTTAACCAGTGAACCCCCAAAACTAATCAGAAAAGCGCTTGATCAGAATGAACCTACATACAAAATTTGAAGAAAATTGGATAATTCCGCATGAAAAACCCATTTATCTAAATTAAGGGGGGAAGGATTAGCCCCCCCCCCTCTTTACCCCTTTTATACTTAACCAATGAACCCGCAAAACTAATCAGAAAAGCGCTTTATCACGATGAACCTATGTACAAAATTTGAAGAAAATTTGATAATTCTGCAGGAAAAACCCATTTATCTGAATTAAGGGAAGTTAGCACCCGTTCCCTCCCTTTATACATAACCAATGAACCCCCAAAACTAATCAGAAAAGTACCTTATCACGATTAATTTATGTACAAAATTTGAAGAAAATTGGATAATTCTGCATGAAAAACTCATTTATCAAATTCAAGGGGGGGCTAACGCTCCCCCTTTTATACTTAACCAATGAACCCTCCCCCGCCCTTCCCCTGGAGTATCTCCAAGTCCGCTCTGGGGCTATTAGTCAATTATTACGAACGTTAAAATTTATAAAGTAAAAAAAAAAGCACGTAAATATTCAGAAAGATAAACTTATTGCTTACAGTCTACTGGAAAGATATACTTCTCCATCAAAAGAAAAAAAAAAGTATTAAAATTGGAGTATCCCTTCTAAAGTTTTGCGTGGATATACATACAGAAAAAAATATATATACGCTGAAATCACACTTCCAGGAATTATCATACATAGTCAGCCATGTATTCAGTTCTTTGCGTGGTCCTGTATATGATTTTATTTATATTCCACAAGCCTTCCTTGGTATACTAAATATATTTCACGTTCAAAATTCATAACTCGATTAAAAACCCATTTTAATCAATTTACGCTGCTGCACCGTAATGCTTACAATTTTTTTTGTTTAGCCCTGTATATGATCTGTAGCATTTATACATAACTCATAGCATTCAAAAATTTAGTTAAACGCATACCTAACTAAAATCCTACTTCCAATTATGGCTTTTAAGCAATATTTCGGACACAGTATTATACCCGAAATATTTTGTGTGTCCCTGTAAAAGAATGATAAATGCTTTTCGCATAACAAGTGTCTTATTGTAAACCTCAATAGTGTATATCCATTTCATTATATTTGAAATGGCGTAACATAATTAAAATATGCTGCAAATAGTTTTCCCTCGTAGATCATCATGTAAAAGAATACTTTTGTGTGGCACTGTAAATGAAAGAAATACAAAAGGAAAACTGCCCAGTTAAACTGAGGGCATTGAGCTCACAGGTTATTCACACTAATTGTATATTATACTCTTATTTCAAAGAATTTGAAATAAGCCCCTCGAAAAATAAAGAAATCGACAATATATTAAGGGGAGAATCATACCCCTCCCCCCTTATAGTTAACCAGTGAACCCCCAAAACTAATCAGAAAAGCGCTTTATCAGAATGAACCTATATACAAAATTTGAAGAAAATTGGATAATTCTGCATGAAAAACCCACTTATCTAAAGTAAGGGGTGTTAGCCCCCGTTCCCCCCCCCTTTATACTTAACCAATGAACTCCTAAATCTAATCAGAAAAGTACCTTATCACGATGAACCTATGTACAAAATTTGAAGAAAATTGGATTATTCTGCATGAAAAACTCATTTATCAAATTCAAGGGGGGGGCTAACCCTCCCCCTTTTATACTTAACCAATGAACACTCCCCCCCATTCCTCCCCTGGAGTCTCCCCAAGTCCGCTCTGGGGCTATTAATCAATTGTTACGAACGTTAAAATTTATAAAGTAAAGAAAAAAGCAATGTAAATATTCAGAAAAATAAACCTATTGCTTACAGTCAACTGGAAAGATATACTTTTCCATCAAAAGAAAAAAAAAGTATTAAATTTTGAGTATCCCTTCTAAAGTTTTGCGTGGATATACATACAGTAAAAAATATATATATCAGAAAAACATATAGCCATTATCGCGGTGAGGTTTTTCCGAGGGGCGTATCTACAGAGTTCAGAGAATGCTTTGTCAAATCACAGAATACCAGTGGGCGTACCCGATTGGAGGCAGTCCGCATATAATTAATTCTGATTTTTTTCACAATTTTTCTCAAAGTTATCCCGTGATTATACTCGCTGTAATTGCAATAGAATTATAAAAAGCATATTTTTGGAAAGCTTAAACCCTGAGCTATCGTTCTTAGTTCTTAATTTTTTTTTTAATTTTGCTGGTATCGATTTTATAAGAGTTTAAAAGACACAACAACTCGATTTTTACCGGATCCAACTATTGAGTTGGTCCTCAGAAATAAACTAAAACAGAAATCGAAAAAGTAAAAACTAATAACGTTGTAGATTGGTCTCAGCTATCCTATGAAAAAAAAATTATTTAAAAATATTAAAATGCGAGCGAGAAAACGCGCGATAACCTTCCCATAGACTTAACATTAGCGTGAGCGTTTCTTCGCGTGACTATTGTAGGCTCTTAAAACATACATTACAAATGTGTCACAAACAACAAGGTAGGACGGAAAGGGGGAGACCACCCCCCTAAACCATTCCATACACTGAACAATTGACACTGAACCATTCCGTACACTGCAAAAAAGACAAATGTTTCTTAATAAAGGAAAATATAATATAACCACAAGCTAAAATATACAATAAACTTCTGCAAATTAGTTATGATTCCGAAAAGCATTCTTTAACTTTAGAAACCTCAGAACTTAGTATACAGATTTAGAGAAGGAACTGTAAAACAAAGTTTCATTTGCTGCCACTGATCTTCGGAAACATTGCCTAGTAGATTTTGTATTGTTTTAATTAGTTTTTTCAAAACGGAATATCGGTTTTTAGGATTCCATCAATTCTTAATTAAACATTTTCTGATACGTAATTGAATTTATGCATTTAAGTGTAATAAAAGAATATTAATTTTAATGTTAGTAGAGTTAATGTATCATTTTTGTCTGTTAAACATGTTTGTTAAAGAGGAAAATGTTTGCTCGAAAATCGATATTATCCGAATAACATATATTCCGGTTGAGAAAACGTAATACACTGTAAAAATTCGGTGAAAGTTGTCCAAAATCTAACGTATTTTGTCTTAACAAAAAAAAAAAAAAAAAAAAAAAAAAGTAACTGAAAACTATCGAGCAAGCTATTTTACTTTTATAATAACTGCTAGACCATCAGAAATCTAAGCTGTTTGCTAGAAAAAATCATTAGGTCAGACAGGAAAAATATTTTAGAAAGAAACTTAAAACTTATTTACGTTTTAGACGTTTACCTAAGAAACGTTTTAGACGACCGGCTGGGTAAAATGGGGTACTCATATAAAATAATAAAAAATTGAAGCCTAATGCGAAATTTTATTAAACAAGTTTGTTTGGACAACATTCTTTTGCGTACTGAAGTTATTATGCGCAATGAAGTTATGAATACAGAAAAATAATACAAACCAATGTAACATTGTTATTATTGTTAAAAAAAATCAATCGTAATTATTGTTGTTAATTATTGGTTATTGTATAATTTTGCTCGTGGTTATATTAGATTTTCTAAGTTAAGGAACTTTTGTCTTTTTCACCGCAAGAAAAAAAAATCACAAAATAATAGATTTTGTTGTATGGAAATATTTAGTGAAAAAATATTTTTTTTTTAAATGTGGTCTCCAAAAGTAACGATCCTTCCCCTAAACTTTATAGTTAGATTAGTCTCGGGCGTAGATTTTTATATATGAATATATCTATTTACCTCTGCATCTATATATCAATCATATCATATATCAGTATCGTTTACTCTATCTTTCTTTTAATGTTGTTAAATCAAATCACGCGTAAATATTTCGAGTCAAAAGAAATGATTATCTACCCCTATCTAACCGTTGAAAAGCTTTTTTTTTTATTTAGTTGATTAAAAAAAATAAAATAAATAAATAAAACCCTCTAATAAAATAAATTATTTTGATCCTTTTTTAGAGCTATAAAAATTTTATGTACCTGGAGAATGATTTGGAAACACGCTTTGTATCATTATTTCTTTTGCACCTTGAGAGCAGTACTGTCCTTATTTCTTATTTTGTTTTTATTTCCCTCGAGGAAGGGATAGTAAAATAATAATGAACCATTTTTATGTGTTTGGTTTCGTGCTATTTCTAAATACATTATATTTATGATTTTTTATGTTATCCCTCTACAACAACAAAATATCTTTGTTGCAGTATATTTTTCATATTTATAATTTTTATATAGAGAGAAATATTTCTTTTCTAAAAAAGGCACCAACGCTGTCACCGAGGACAATGAATTGTTTGTGTTCGGAGATCTTTCTAGGATAATATTAAGAAAGCTATTGCATATAAAAATATAAAAATTGGTAGTATTACAGAGAAATGTTTGATAAACACGCTGAAGCAGACAGTTTTTAAATCTCAGAATTATTTTAAGAGATAGTTAATATTGAATTCAGTCAAAATAGTTCTGTTAAAAAAGTTTTATAGGAACAAAACTATGCGCAGTAATTTAACCATAATTTGAAGGGATATAGTTGACAACTCTGCGGAGTGCAGTGTGCAATTACTTTTTTAATTTGACTAAGTGTTTGAGTTTTTTTTTTTTTTAACTTTTATTCAAATTTTCATTATTTCGATGGAGATTTATTTCATATTTCGAAAAGGCCATTTTTAAAATTGTTGCCTATCTGTACAATAGCGCAAATTATAATATTCCTTTCCAATTAAAAAGCGTATTTACACATGACTATTAAAAATAGAAATAAAACTTTAAAATAATAATAAAATGTTCGCTTGTTAAAAGCAGTAAATGGAGAAAATTATGACATATAAATGTACTTGCACGTGAATATTAAAAAGGGAAATAATACTTTAAAATAATTATTAATTTATTACGGGTTAAAAGCAGTAAATCTGAAAATTACACCATTTGTAAAATGCTCAAATATTATTTCCAAACAGTTTCAATTAAAAAATATATTCACACGAGACATTCATCTCGCACTATCTTTTATCCATGAATTAATATTAAAGAAATACGTCTCTTCGATGCTTTTGGCGGGTAAACAATTTTCTACAACATTATAGAAAAAAAAAAAAAAAAAAAAAAAAAAAAAAAAAAAAAAAAAAAAAAAACGAGAAACTAATAGAATAGTTTTCGGCTTTTGCGTATTGAGAATATAAGTTTATCGATAACAAAACAATTTAAAAGAAATTTTTTAGACTATTAGGAAAGGAAACAAGTCGTTGGGAACCACTGTAATACTTACCCATCATGGATATGCATAATATAAAATATGAAAATAAAACATGTGTAAACTATTTATAAAATGCATTGTAATTTGAATAAAATCGTGGCTTGATGACGTCATAAACTTTAAATGCTCTATTACTGAATTGTGTAAAAGAAACATCCTTATAACTCCAAAATTGATAATAATTTTAACTAACGGTTTACTGCGTCGGATTAAGTGTCTCATTTCCAATTAAAATGAATCTTTGAATTGAAATTTGGATGAAATACAGGCTCATGAAAAATCGAAGAGTGTGGAAAATATAATTACAAATATCTCGGCAATTAAGTATCCGATCAACTTCATTCTTTATGCAAAATGTATGTTTTTTATTGTCTTTTCTATTCATTCCTTAAAATAAACAATTTCGAAAATTTTTATATATTTTTTATCAGAACGAATATTTCGAGAGTCCGAAAATTTAGTTCCGGATAATCGAGGTTACTGAAATTCAATAAGCTTCTTTCCATTATTACATACTAAGTACATACCAAATTTCAAGTCTCTATCTCAATTTGTTCGGGAAATAGAGCGTTTACAGACACACAGACACACAGACAGACGGACGACAAATTTTGTTTTCTAAAAATATGTTTTTCGGAATCTCCAGTGTCTGAAACGTGTAAATCCATCAACATTTTTTTATTTTATTTTGAAAAGTATTACAAGACTTATTCTATACTACGTATGATGAGTAAGTAAAATGGTGAATTTACACAGATTAAAAGAAATTTAAATACGGAAATAAATAGAAAATATTTAATATAATAAAGAATTTAAGAAAATAGGATTTTTAAGAAGAAATATTCTTATGAAATATGTTTTTTACATCTTATTTTCGGGAAATTAAAAGTGAATTTAAGTAGATTAGGATAAAAAATGTTTTAAATATGGACAGTAATGGAATATGTTTAAAAAAGAGAATATTTTAATAAACTATTTTTGTAAGTGGATTATTAATAAAAGGAATTTTTTATACAATAAATTTAATAGGGTATGGAAATTTAAATTTTGTAATATATAGATAGATAGATAGATAGACACATAGATTAGAGTGCTTAAAAGAAAATAGTTACTAACTACTCATACTTAATTGTAAACAAAATATACTTAAACTCATACTTAATTGTAGACAGTTATGTGAATTTTAATTCACAATATATTCTAAATTACTGAATTCTTTGTTTATGACACTCAACTTTTTAAACTATTAGATGAACTAGGTGTGAAAATATTTCAGAAGGATTATAAAGCGATATGTGAAAGCCAGAATAATTTAGTGAATTGATGATTTAAACATGACATATTCGTAGAAATGCAAAAATGTATTCAGTTAGAAAATTAAAGCTAATTTTTTAACTATGTCTAAACTGAAAAAAAGAACCTTTTTGTGGTTATTAATAAATAACTTCGAAGGCGCTTTATTATGCTTGCATTATTTGTGGATTTTCGTAAAATATTTATATATATATAAGGAATTAGTTATTTGTATAACGACAAATTCAAAAAATATTTTCATAAGTTACTTTCATTTTTCTTGATAAAATTCTGTAAGTAATTTGCTGTAGTTAAAACATTTTGACTGTACATTTTTCAGAATTTTAAATATCTAACAAAAAATACTATTGAACTGAAAATTGTATCTTAGATGATTTAATTCTACACTTTTAAACTTATATAATGTGAAGTTTGACGTGGAGGAACCTATGGCAGACATGATTTGTTCAATGCAGTGAAAATACATAGGTATTTTATAAACGTAAATCTATTGAGATTTTTAGGATGGATAGATGGCTCAGACATTAATACTAATCTTAAACATAAATATTGCCAGATATATAATACACTATAATTATATAATTTACTTAAGAACAGTATCGGTGTCATTGATATCTTAATTACTCTATAAATTCAAGGTTTCATCGAATTTTATTTTTCACTAGAGTGCTTTTATAAATAAGAGATTGAGACATCCGGTGTGTAACATTTTATTGATGGAACTCAGTTTGTACAAACATTTGGCATGCTTGGAAATCCCACGAAGATAAAGTTTGTTTATTGGTCACACGAGTCTAATCGAAAGTCTAGACGAATATATCCAAGATGTGGAATTTGGGTGGCCATAGTTGTGGAAAAAGTCTTCCTGTTTGAGCATGCATCGTATGCACATGTATCCATTCTTTTATTTAAAAAGGCACTTTATTATTTATTCAGAAAACTCGCTTAAAGAAAAGAGAACTATCGTAATTGTCAGATATTTAAATGGGATCGAATAGTCAATCCCCCTTCGGAACTTATAAAACCTTTTAGAGGATTGTTCTGAAACGTTGGACAAACATTAAGAGATAATACTGCGCACCAAAACAAAAAATGTCAAAGAATACGTGGGCGAAAAATCTCAAACATGTAAAATATGAAAGAAAAGAAAAAGTTATTTTTGACTTTTTTGCAAAAAAGAGTAATTTCTGGAAAGAAGTAAAGAGTAATATCTGTTGTTAAAGAATTTACTCTTTACTGAAAGAGAAATTACTCTTTACTTGTTTTGAAAAGTGTAATTTCTGTTGTTATTTTCTGGTAGAAAAAGATAACTATGCCAGAAAACACCAGTAGTTAAAGAATAAGAACATTTTTGTAAATTTCATCTGTGTATGAAAAAGAAACGTTATGGAAAATTTTGTAATGTGGAAGAAAAAACATCAGCGGGCTTAGTGAGTCACATACAGTGTGCAGCAGTTTTTTGAAGTAATAATTTATAAGAAGATGAAGAGGTTTAAAAACAGAGAACAAGCCGATTTTCATTTCCTCGACGGCGCTGCAAATTGCAATATCAGAGAAGCACCACGAATGTATGGAGGGCGTTCCTTTTATACCCAATCCTCAATACTTCCAAACTTTCATTTGCAGGAGGGAAAGAGGACCATTTATGTCTACAATGTCCTATTCAGGTCTTCCAAGGAGTACTAGAATGTTAGGCATGGGACAGGCCATTCTGGATTTAAAAAAAAAAAACATATCAGTCACGCACAACCATAAGATATGTAGGGTAAATATTTTGTGTGCCACAATCCATGATACGGCGAGTGTTGTATGGTGAACTGTTGTACCCATAAAATATTCGCCTAATTAAAGCATTGACTGATTAAGAATAACTTTGTTGCATGGTGTTCGGCCACAGGTTTTTGTAGCAGAAGGTGGCATATTTATAATTTCTAGTAACCGTTTTTTACTGATAAATAATGATAATGTATAATGATGGCGCATTTAACACCCAAAATGTACATGTGAAAGCTCGTGTAAACCCATTTATAACATATTCATATGCTCATTAGAGAACCTTTTCCGTCAGTGTATGGGCTGGAATTATCAGCGATTGACCAATAAGGCTGAAAATGGCCCAAATGGGCCAAATGGCTGGCCCAAATGGGGTGATAAAATAAATATTTTCGTGCAAGATATGTTGACAGATTGCAGATGGATGTTCCAACAAGCATCTGGGGGCGTTTATGGTTTCATCATAATGAAGCATCGCTCCATTTCGGCGACAAGTAAGAATGAACTGTCTGGACGTCACTTTTCAGATTGTTGATTGGGCAAAGTGGTCCATAGTTCGGATGTCACGATCGCCAAATAGGTCAACTCATAATTTCTTTTTGTGGGGACAGCTCAACAGTCTTGACTATGAAACCACTCTTGAATCTGAAAAGGAATTTCGGTCGATGCAAAAGAAGGGCGGAATATTCCTGGAATATTCCAAAAAGTTCTGCAATCTATCTTTTACCGCTCTGAGACGTTAAAAAACGCTTTTTTAAGTAATTCTTGAAATGAATAATAATTAAATTTGATATTATGAATTCGAAGTCTTTCTTGTGTGTTAACATGATCACCCGGGTTTCACCGTCATGCATTTTATAGCACTTTTACATTTAATTTTCATCCATGCAATTGATGACGACAAATGTTAGTTTTAGTATGCACTACCACATCTTAAAGTTTGTCCAATCTCTTTTTAATTAGTTCATATACAGGAGACAACCTATCTAACATTTAGTCATTGAAAAGCTTACAACTGAACAATCTAAATGAACTAAACCGTCTCAATTGGCTGATTCCAGTCACAATTCTACATTATGTGATTTATAGGGAAGAAAAACATAATTTAAATATTTTTTAAAGTAGAAATAAATACTCACTGACACAAATTTGTGAAGTATTTCACTTAACTTACAAATATATATTTTTTAATACTTTAGATTTCGTAAAATTTTAAATCGGTTTTATTCAATGAGAAATCTAACTAAGGATTTTCTAAAAATTTGTGAATATCTGATAAACACATATTCCGTAGAATGGTATAAATATGTTCAGAATAGACATAATTATTAATACTTAAAAATTAATCTAACATAACATTATTTATTCAATGAAAACAGAAATTCTTTGCAAAATAAAAAGAAGAAAAACAAGATAAAGCAGTATTAATTTGTTTTTACGATATCTTTCCTTAAAATAGATAGAAATACAAAAAAAAAAAAAAAAAAAAAAAAAAAAAAAAAAGGATCAGAAATTTTTTAATGTTAAAGGGCGACATTTTCATTTTTAATATTAACGAAATAAGAAGAAAGGAAAATTCTAAGATAAATGTTTGACTTATGACGATTTTTTGTATTATTACATAAACATAATTTAATTATTTAAGTAATATTTTTCAAAAATGGAATTATAAAAAATATGTTGATTCTTTTAACATATTCTCTGCCTTTATTAAAAAACCCATTAAAAAACCCATTTAAGCATAAATTAAAAAAATATTTCTTTAATTGTTTTCAGTTTTCTTTTGTTTATTTCAATAAGCAGTTTGAAAATAATAATAAATGCATTATTTTTTCAAAAAACTATGTCAGTTCTTTTTAATAAAGATTAAACTTTTCTAAACGTTTACATTGATCAAAATATTTTACCGTGTGCAGAGGTATTTAAATTAAACCTCCTAATGCCCATGGTAGAATGCGTTCTAGAAATTTCGTAATTCATAGAATCCAAATTCATATTAAAATCTAAATAATGAATTTCGCTTTATTTAAAGACAGAATGTTTGTTATTAAATAAAGCAAAGATTAATATTATAAATTTCTGGTATGAATTCGGAATATCTGAATTAAAAAAATCCCGTTAATTGGGAACACTGATGGTAGCGTAAATGCTACATGGTCAATGGGGGATTAAAATTTACTTGGCTCTGAGAAAAGAATAAAAAAATATATTCGTCACAATTTGTTAAAATATGGCAATGTTGTGAAAACAAACGTGCTTTAATATTAAATGGGCTACACTACATAATGGATTTATGCAATATCAGGCAATCCAATCCGGGCTACCGGAAATACAGAACGTAGGTAAAAATCGTTTTTAATTGAAAAATTAATAGTTTTTAGGTGGGTTCGTAATTATATAAATACGTTGTACCTATAGTCGTCGTCTGGTTCGTCCGTCTGTCCGTCCGTCCGTCAGCATATAACAGCGCAAAAACATCCAACCGATGGTTTGAAATTGAATATATATAATCGTTGCAGAAAATTGTTGAGTCATTTAAAATTTTATGAAAATCGAATCAAACCTTAAAAGATATTAATAAAAGTTTTTTTTATTATATTAAATCCTATCATATGTAATCTATATATAATAAAAGTGCAAGTCATGTGACTGAGGAAAACAAATATGGGATAAACACTTCTTTTTTCATATGCCAAGCGGCCATTTTTATTCAAAATTATTTTTTCGAATAAAATTATATAAAAGTTACATTTTGAGAAAGATCGTTCAGAAAAATAGTTTACTTGAGATATGAGTTACATTAAAAAATGTAACAAAATTAACAAAATAGCCATTTTGAAATGGCTTAAACAAAATGGCGTGTTATGTGCTTCTCTAACGCAACAGAATAACCAACTTTTCGATCGCATTGTGACATGTGATGAGAATTGGATCCAGAACAATAACTGGTGGTGTTCAGCGTAATGGGTATACCAAGATGAAACACTAAAATCCTTTCCGAAGACAAAACTTCACGAAAAGAGGCTCATGATTGCTGTTTAGTTTTTTTTAACTTGCAGTGATTCTGTACAACTTCTTAAATCCAAGCGAAATATGTACTACAGAGAAACACTGTCCTACATCTAAAAAAAGCATAAAAAAAACTAAGACCAACATTGGTCAACGGAAAATTTCCTATTCTTCTCTATTCTCCGTCATGTCTCTCGAATGACCTTACAAAAAATTAAAGAGCTAGGCTATGAGACATTTCATCGATCTGCATACTCACCAGACCTGAAATCGAAAGTTTGTAATTTTTTTAAACATATAGACGACTTTTTGTATGGAAAAATCTTCAACAATCAAAGTACTGTTTAAAACACTTTTAAGAATTCTTGTTTC
Source organism: Maratus michaelseni (assembly GCA_963931845.1). Lineage (NCBI taxonomy): Eukaryota > Metazoa > Arthropoda > Arachnida > Araneae > Salticidae > Maratus > Maratus michaelseni. The sequence continues at coordinate 104,407,832 of OZ007593.1, read as the reverse complement.
ACGTTCGCAAAAATGTGTATAATCAAATGATGTTTGTTTTGATTAATAAATGTTGATGTAAAAAGATTTGCCCGTGTTTAAAAATAATAGTTAAAAACGTCTTTATTTTTGTCTTAACCGAATATTTGGAAAAACTGCTAATACATTTTTTTTTACCTCTATGAAAATTTAAGAAAAAGTAAATAAACTATACCTTTTTCTGGTCCTTTTTGATCAAAGGAACTAAAATATAGTATAAAAAATAGCTGGTACCGTTTGAAAAAAGGAAGTTAGTACATTTTTCAATATGCGGATTGTCTTTTTTTCAATAATGCAGTTATATTTCGAAAGAAGGCATTATTTAGATTATTGCATTTTATTGTATCTCTGTATTGTTTTTATTATAAATAATCTGCGAATAAAGGTAAGTGTATCGTTTTCCTTACAAGGATTGTACCTAATTGCGGTATCTTAGTTTTATTTTCAAACTGCATCTGCCTTATAATGATACACTTCTGATTCCAATTAGTGACGTATTTAAGCTTGTGGTTAGATATAAAAAATATTTCATGGCTTCTGAAAATGTTATTTTCAGAAGTAAAACAAAATTTCATATTAAATCGAGGACGCTCTACAACATTATGATTGAACTATCAGTTGTGTCTCCTATAGTTTGTATGATATAATAGATATATTATATAAACTATATTAAATATAATCTCCAATTTTGGAATTTACCATTAGAAGGTGCTGCCAGATACCATCGAGTACCGCAAACCCGTTTTACTATACCTTGATACATTGATGAATGTAGCTAACATGGTTCATCCGTTACATACTAGCTTCCAACCTTCCAATTTTTAAAAATCAAATACATATAGTTTGAACCAGAGATATATTTAATAAAATGTATCGTGTTTAAGGTATTACAGATGTAATAGTTTTTGTATTATTATTAAAGGAAATTTCTGGTACAATATATATCTATTTGACTCGAAACAACAGGATGGTTGGCAACTATGCTGTTACTTGTGGTGAAATGGAACTAAGCAATCGCCCTGTACAATGTTTCTTAATTGCGTCACTCTTTATAGCTAAGATATCGATTTCAAGATGCAAAATCTATATCACTTGTTTTTTAATTACCTCATCGAAATAACTTTATAAGGTGTCCCAACACTTTCATTATTACTAGGTATGCAAACTTACTGGATCAATATACGCTCTTAGTAGGATTGATAGGGTACTACTATAGAGATGCATTCCCAATTTCTTTCCTACATATTGAATCTTCCAGCTTGAGTGCTGTCGCAAAGTTTTCGACAATTACGATGTTTTTTGTCTATTTTTTATGCCCAATGATAGGACCAAAATTAAAAAAACAATGTAATCTTGCATTTATAGCAATAGCGTAACTACTCTCAGTTATAAATACATTATATAAATACCTTCAAAAAACTAAAGTGCCCGCTAAAAAGTTAAACTGCGGTTTTACGGCTACTACAAGACAGCTCCTCAATATGTTAGCCTCAGACTAAAGTCCTGTGGATAGAATATTTAAACTGTAAATTTCCGGTGAAGATAAAAATTTTAGATATAACAAATCGTGCGTTTATTTAAAAATAATCAGATTATATGGATGGAAACATACAGAATAATAATATATATATTTTTTACAATTCATGCGACAGTTATTGCTGAAAATCATTTATAGATTGGAAAACCTTGATAAAATTTCTTTTAATGCTAAATATTTTTAAGAGTTCATAATCAGTTTTCAAAATCAATGTTGATTTTTCAGAAATTCAAAACAGAATGCTTATGCATAGTATTATAAAACATGTACGATTTCGAAATATAACAAAGCGTTCTTTGCTTTAATCTAAACGAGAGCTAATTAGCTGGGCATTTCAAAGTACTGAAATATACATTCTGAAACCTACGAACAAATGAATAGTTTGCATCCATTCATTATTCTTAAATACGGAAAGTTTCATAGAGGCGGTTATTTAGATAGAAATGATTGCAGCATAGCTGGATTGTTTCCTGTTTTCTAAACTTAAAACTCTCATTATAGATTCTATGTGGAGGTTTATAATGAGCTATTTGTCATTAAAGACATCATAGATCACGGCAAAACAAATTGTTTTACTACAGAATGAAAATAAACTCAGGGAACTGTAATTAGAATTAGATAAATTGAATAATGATCTTTAAATGTGAAGTTATACATTTCTTATTCATTTTGATAATTTTTCCAGTTTTATTATGGAAAAAAAACTGTAAAAGAAGAAAACAAATGTTTAAAAAAAATTAAAAATGTACTTATTTAGTCAATGAATAGAGTTTAGAAAAAAATAACAAATTTCGATGTTTTTTTCATTGTTTTAAAAGTATAAGGCATGTAATTAACTAGTCGGATGCTTCAATTCGAAAACTTTTTTTTTCTATCTCATATATGTATTTTTATTACACTTCAAGTTTTTAGTCAATAAATGTTTCAAACTATGAGGGGAGGGAGGGTAAGGAAAAATTTCTCAATGAAGTCTAATGAATGGGTAATATAGGAAAAAACATGAACAATTTTGTTTAAAACAACTATGCAAATTAAACCTAGATTAGACAATTAATTGGGTAATTCAGTATGATTTTGTGTAACAGCTACTACTCCCATCCAGAAAACCGAACAAAATTCGTTACCTTAAGGCTCAATTTCTTCAAAATTTTATACAAACCTCGATCTATTACATTACATCTAAATATAACATTTCGTCAAAAAATACCCATAAATTCCTCACATAAACTGCACAAAATCGAGAAAATCCCACAAAAATAGCTATTACAGCGCTCTCATCTGGGGGATTTTTCCTATTTTCAACTTGGACCTGACGTCCATAGTCAAAAAAACATATATATGACGTTTGATTCAATTCTATCCGTAACTTTATGCACTTTCCGCTGATACAAAAAAATCATACAAAAACGCTATCACAACCCCCTCTTCCGGGGAATTATCCCCAATTTCAATCGGGCCTGTCCCGAATTTCACCCTGGACATGTTGGCCATAATCAAAATCATATATGCGAAGTTTGATTAAATTTTATGCATCACTTCATTCACGTTTCGATAATACAAGGAGAACACACGGACACACAGACGCATGGGCACACAGACAGAGAGACATTTTAAAAACCTTTTTTTGGGGATATGGACCCCCTGTATAAATTCGTCAATAAACGGAAGTAAAAAAAAATCGATTACAATAATTTTTCCTATTATAGATAGAAGAAAGAAAAAGCATAAAAAAACTAGCATCAGATCATTAAAATTGAAAGCTTTGTAAAAGAACACCATAAATATAACCAAGTATTGTTTTATTTAACTTAAACAAGAAGTAATTAGTTGTGCATTTCAAAATATTCAAATCAACATTCTCAATTGTATGAACAAATGAATGGTTTGAGTTAATTCATTATTCTAAAATACGGAACACTTCATTGAGGCAGCAGTTTATGTTGAAATCATTGCAGCAGAGTTGGATTGTTTCCTGTTTTCTAAACTTAAAACTCTCATTATAGATTCTCTGTGGAATTCTATAATGAGCTATTTGTCATTAAAGACGTCATTGATCACTGAGGAACAAAATGTTTTACTACAGGCAGAAAATAAACACAGTGAATTGTAATTACACTTAGATAAATTAAATAATGATATTTAAAACTGCATCTATACGTTTATAATTACTGCTGATGAAATCCCTAATTTTTTAATGAAAATATATTTTAAAAGAAGAAAAAACATCTATATTTTTTTAATTTGCAAATACTACACACTGTTAAAAATAAATCCGTTAATTCACGGTAAAACTACTGGCAGCAAAGTTGTCAGACTTTTTCCGTTACGTTAGTACATTTTCCGTTTTGAAAGATAAAGGAAGGGAAAACTCCGTTTGAAAAATCGGTAAGTGTCCGTTATAAATGAACTCGGCTTTAAAAAATGTCATCTCTATTTGCGCTGGCATCTATTGATTATTACGGGAGTATTCAACATAATGCAACAGCATTTTCTGCCAGACCTGAGGATTGAACTGGGGACGTTAGTGGCTTGAGCCGAGTGCTTTACCGTAAGACCAGCGGGTCCTTGCAAGAGTAAGAGTAGGAAACGATGATACGGGATGTCTACAAATCGCAGCTTGGGACTTAAACAATTTGGGGTTTAGAAAACTGGTAATTTTGAAGTTAATTGCGGGGATATTTCGTAATGAGATGATGAATGAAAACTATAGTATTAATAGAGGATAAAAACATGAATTATATATATTCTTAATTTGATTGTTAGGTGTAAAATATAAATATTAAATTTTGAATTAAATTCGATATTTTTTTTTCTTTTTTGCGAAAATCAATTTTTAATCAACTATTATGTGTTTTTTAAATGTGTTCGTTTAAAATATATTTTCAGTGTGAGTGTTTTTTGTAACTTTAAAAAATAAATTGCGAATAATTTTAAAGGAATGAGTTTAATTCGAAAGCATTATTTTTGTTTGTTGCTTTTTTAAATAGAATCGATTTTTTTTCGCTTAATTTAGCTATTTTATATATATATTAATTAATCTGTTTGTTTAGAATATATTTTAAGTGCGAATACTTTTTTATAACTTTAAAAAATGAATTGCAAATAATATTAAAAGAATGGAAAAAAATAATTTTTGCTTTTTTAAATTCGAAAGCACTATTTTCTTGTTGTTGTTTTAAATAAACTTGAAATTTTAATTTATTGAATTTTTAGTTTTTCTGTGCAGCAACATGTCAATTTTTGAAACATTGAAAATAAACATGCAGCAGATAACGGAATATATCCGTTGGCTGCTTTTATCATGTTGGCTGCTTTTATCTGTTTGGCTCTTAAATCATCAATTTACTAAAAATTATTAAACATCCACAACCCAAAACATTCCAAACTTCAGAATGCCACTATAACTCAAAAACGTCGTAGAGTAACATTATAATGAAGAGGAGTGATATTATGAACTAAATAATTCCATAATTGTATATAAACTGTATCATAGCTCACGTTCGATGAATCAAGAACTTAAGTAGAAAAAGATTTGGTTAGTAGAAGATTTCGTAGATTTACGACATGATTTTGCAACTCAACTACAACATTTCATAGCAAGATGACCTCACAACTTTCAAACTGGATAACAATATTTTGTTAAAATTTTCTGCAGCTCATATATTTTTTTCCTAATGTGTTCTGTAATCCGAGCCGTAGCTCGTAATCTAATTAGTTGTTGCTATTAGAACTGCTTGACGAGAGTTGATTTTGACAAAATACATTATGATGTTGTAATTTAATGATGAAAGGAATTGTCAGATGTGCATACAAAAATGCCTTCACTTTCGTTCAATGATCGTTAAGGTAGATAAACTAAGTTAATTTTAAATTTAAATAGTTTCATTTTTTTTAAATCGATAGGTTAATTTTGCAATTTTTCTGAATATTGTAGCATTTTCTCCCCATCAATGCGAAAAATATGAATTTGGCAACATATGAAATTGCTTATAGCATCTATCACTGTAACACGCGTTTAAGCTCTTCGTTCCCATGAAAACAAAACAAAAAAATCTGTAGATGAGACTAAATAGTTTTATCAGAATCTCTAAAAATATGAAATTGTTTATATCCGCTATCGCTATAACGCGTATATGAGCGCTCCACACTTATGATAACAACAACGAAAAAAAAAATCAGTATATTCAATTAAATCGTTGTATTGGATTATCTAAAAGCAGAAAATTCGTTTAAGACGCAATATACTAATACTAGCCGCCACTGGCGACCAGTTTGGTCTCCCTTAAATGTATGTTAAACATTGCAACATGTTACATTTATTCATAATTTAATTTTCTCTTAATCCTTCGCCAAATTGGAAGATTCTAATAGACAAATCATGAACTTTTGCGATCATGGTAGCATTTTGCATATTTTTTGGGCACAGGTGTCACATACGCACGTTGGCGCAATTTTTCCCCCCGCCAATTTGGCGAAAACTTTGTTATGGAAATTGTTGTTTATTTACTTTTATTTTTTTTTTAGTTCTATAAATTATTTTTGATATGTATATCAATATTTATTTACATCAAACTATCATTTATTTATTTTTATTTCCTTTTTTAATTATGAGTATTTTTGTTAGCCGGGATCAGATGATAAATCGCCAAATATTGTTCCCATCACCATCATTCATACTACATTAATTTAATTTTTAATTATAAGCCTGTCACTCATTTTATTTAAAATACTTAACTTTAATCTAAAATGCTTATATTACATTAATTTAAAATACTTCACATTTTTCATTTAAATAGAAAATAAATAAACAAATAAGAAATAATATCATAAATCAAAACATTTGATTTCAAAATCAAAACATTTGATTTCAAAATCAAAACATTTGATTTCAAAATCAAAGTATCGTTTCTAATTTGTACACGCGATAAATAAAAGCTGTATTAGCGATTTTAAAAATGCTAAAAATCTGATTCATTAAACATTATTACATGAGTTCAATTTACGTCAAGAAAAGGTGAAGTTGAGTTGTATAGAACATAATTATGGTAAACTTCGATTGTCTCACTGGTGCGAATTATTTTTTTGACGCGAGGCAGCGGTCCAAAAATTCATTTGCGAAGAACTAGCTTTGCGAATGATTACCTCTATGATTTAATATTTTAAATGTTCACGACGAACCAATCTTTTTTTTTGTTTACTTTCATGAATAGAGAATTTGAACTGCGAACCCAATTTCGACTGAAGTTATTGCAGAATATATACAGAATTGAACGTAAGTCATCTCTCAAATATTAATTTATTTTGAACGATCTTTCTTAAAATGTAACTTTTATGCAGTTTTATTCAAAAAAATAATTTTGGATAAAAATGGCCGCCTGGCATATGAAAAAGTGAAACGGCCATCCCGGAACTGTTGATGACAGTCACATGACTTACGCTTTTATTTTAGAAGATTAAAAAATTCACATTATTTAAACTGTTAATATTGTTTCACCTGATTTTTTATAACTTAATTAAATATTGAAATTAAAAACTTTCCATTTATTCAAACGTGCTGCTAATTGAATCCAAACACGGGTTTACAGAACTAGAAACAAACAACATACCAATTGCTACGCAATCATTCAAAACTAATTTTAATAAAAACACAAGAAGTTATTTTTCAGCAAGTATGATTACCATCAATGTACGCTATAACACTGCCAGATTGCGAGTTACGATTCTGATCGTGGAACATATTCGAAAAAAATTGGTTCTCCAGCAATTAGAAAAATTTAGGGAGTTTTTGTTAAAAACTGAAAATTTCCAATAAATTAAATATATTGCATCATTACTTTTAAAATGCGTACTAGCACTTCATCAAAACTCTCTGTAGTTTTAAATGTATAAAATAAGTACAACTTTTTAGATTTAAAATTTTCCTCCTTGTAATAAATACCTTTCAATTATGAAAAAAGTGTAACAAAGTGTATAAGCCCCCCTCATTAAAATATTTATTCCATCGTGTTTTTCTTTTTTAAATAATATGTTCAGCACATTGCTTTTAATCATGAAAAAGAGTACGACTAAATTTTTTTTAAAGGGAGAGCTGTTAATTTGTGTATATCAAAATATTTAAATCAACGTTCCTATACTTAAAACTAAATCAATAATTTGCCCCATTCATTATACTGAAATACGGAACGCTTCATAAAGGAAGTTATTTAGGCGGAAATCATTGTAGCATAGCTGAATTGTTTCCTGTTGCCTGAGCTAAAATTTCTCATTATAAATTCCCTGTACAATGCTGCACAGAGCAATTTGTTATTAAAATCATCATTGATTACTAAAGAATAAATTGTTTTTCTACAGTCTGAAAACATGAACGCAGTGAAGTTATATGGATATTTAATTTTGAAGTTATGTATTTCTTGAAGAGGTTTTATAATATTTTAAATACAGAATTACTACATATTATTTAATGCAGAAAGTAAGGTTCGTTCGCCAGTAAACAAAACGCAAAAGTAATGCAATTTTTTTGTATATTGAAGTACAGGATGGGCCAAAATTTCTTGGCACATTTTCAAATTCAATTTGGAATCAAGTTCAATCACACAAGAGTTTGGTTTGGACGGAAATGGTTCTTATGATCACACATTTTGTTTAAGAAAATACAAAAATTACTTCCATTTAACGCCTATAGATGGCAATAAACCTCCAAAGCTATCTGAAAAGAATCAAAATCTTAATATAAACAAGTATTTGATTACATATGACGCCACTAGAAGGACTTTTAAAAAAGAAAATTAAACTTAGAAGACAGGAGTTATATTGAAACAGATGTCGTGTGAATCATGCCGAAATATATCGAAGAATAATTTATTACTATATACGTTATGTATGAATATAGTGAACATAAAGGTTTCTAAAACCTTTTAATAAACAAACAAACTATTTTCGTACGCACAAATGGTGGCATTCTCAAGATCAGTAATGATAAAATAAAGTATTTTCCCAAAAGAATTGGAAATATGAACAGTATAAACAAGCATCATGAGATATCAGGCATTGTAAAATCAGGTGCTGTAATAGAAATGATTATCCGTAAACTTGATTTATTTTATCTTATTTTTAAATTTATGAAGCATCTCGAGCCAAATTCTAGTTAATTCAATGGCCTCCTTTGAGTTATCTAGAATTCATGTTTCGTAGCTCAATTACTAAACGGAATTGAAACTTCATAAATAAGTAAATAAAACAGGAATTTAACAGACAGGTAATCGAACTAAAGCGCTTGATTACTGAAATAATCAAAATAAAAAAGTTTTCTATAAATAGTTAAAGTTTTCGCGATTAACAGCTGTTATGCGTCTCATACGAAAGTATCAAAACTTATTTTGGTGTAGTCGGTAAGCAATCTAAGAAAATACACTAAATGTAAAAAATCTATTAGAGTTTTCAATTAAAGTAAATTAACACGTACTTTCTGTAAACCAGACAGTATATCGTGTATATTTGACCCGGATAAACCCGGGTGGTATCACGTAGTGTATTTAATGAGAGCTTATAATTAAAACTTTTATGTTATTATACTGTTAGAAAAATGCTTTTCTAATGATAGTTATTAAATTTCTCTCTGGAGCAATAAGATTTTTTTTTTGTCTTTTTAACAATTTTCAAGATATTTTAATGTGTTTATGACCTCCGTTTGTCTGTCTGCCGTCTGTCATGCTCTTGTTCTCGTAAAAGTACTTGGAATTCCATGTAAATGATATATGTTATTGAGGTTTACTACAGAATGACCGCTGTTGTAAAAAGATTTCTCAGCGTTTACAGGGATAACCAAAATGATCACGTTACATTATGGTCTAAACTAAGAAGTAATTATTCAAGCATCTTATAGACGGTCATGTCCTAATAATCTCCGTTGTAATTTTTTTAATGATTTGAAACTTTGGGTTCTGTATATTTACATGCGCGTGCGTGTGTGCATAAATCATCTTGTAATATATTTTTATTATACTACTAGCTGATACCGCACAGAGCACCCTGCGCTCTAGTGTCTACTCTTTGAAATCGTGTCAATTGCTTCACTGCAGTGAAATATATACAACTGTCTGTTTCATGAAATATATATAACTGACAGCGAAATATATACAACTGCCAGGTCTGTTATGCTCATTTGAATATAGAGAAGAAACCATGTGATAAATCTGGCCATGTATACGGTAGCAATATGGGTCGGTTAACGTTCTGTGGCTCGCCTAAGCCTATCAGCTTCATTTCGTGTGCATCTTCTTTCAAGGATTTTGTCAACAGTTTCAGCGACACGCCGCGCCATTGTCTTCTGCGTAAATTATAAACTTCACACTGTAAACTCATTTTTGCAAAAAAAAAAAAAAAAGGCAAAAGTTTAGCGAAAAGTTATCAATTTTTACATCTCAACATGTCCTCTCATCCGATCAATGAATTAAATTTCGCATCGCGACACGCCGTTACATCAACAAAATCATCGTAACATCATCATAAAATCACCGTATCAAAATATTGTAATCATGAGTAACTCATTTTTTGCGAGAAATAACACAACAAATAACGACGCCGACTGAAGTGAGGTTCAGCATGTTTGATTTTCTAAACAATCACTCATTGCCATTGGCAAAGGAGAAAAAACCACTTTTTTGCCGCCACGTACCTTAGCGTTATATATATATATAGATAAGCATAACAAACTGTACAAAACCCGTTATTTAAATATTTGCTTTATGAAAAATTATATTTTTTTACTTTTAAAACACCATTCATATCGAATTAAAACACCATTAAAACACCATATTAAAGCACCATTCATATCATAAAAATACGTTTTTTTAAATCGATTATAGTTTAAGTCTTTAATTGAGAAAAAAATAGTATATAAATTTATCTAAATCCACAGGCGATAAGTTTATATGCTTCAAATTATTTAAATCAACATTCTTGTGCTAAAAAGCAAATGAATAGTTTGCTCTCATTCGTTATACTGAATTACAGAAAGTTTGATAAAGGAAGTTATTTAGGTGGAAGTCATTGTAGAACAACTGAATTGTTTGCTATTGCCTGAATGTAAATTTCGTATTATACATTATTTGTACAATGCTACGTTTAGTAATTTCTAGTAGACAAATAGTGTTCTTTTATGAATATTATTTTTCTACAGATTGTAAACGAACTCAGTGAAGTGATAGGATATTTAAAACGGTAATTATACAAGTCTTACAAAATTTCGTAAAGTTTCATAATTATTTTTAGTAAATGAAATTCGTGAAACAATGATGAAGAGTTTCTATTTTAAATATATACAAAAATACTTATTTAAACAACTAATGATGTTCGAAAGATCAATCAACCTTTGTCATAATGCGAGAAGTGGATTTAACATGATTGAAAATTACTTTAAGAGACACACACTGTTAAAAATTTGCAGCAAACTGTCCAGTCACTTGACCGTTTTTATAAAAAAACGGTTACATAACCGTAATTTAACTCTATTCTGACCATATTATTGCCCATATTATGGTCAGAATAGAGTTAAATTACGGTTATGTAACAATTTCCTATAAAAACGGTCAAATGACTGGACAGTTTGCTGCAAATTTTTAACACTGCATCCACTATCAGAGGATTTCATTGGGTTATAAATATTTATATTTCGTTCATAGATAAAAGAATTATTTAATTACATTTTAGGTGACCACGTTATCGGAACCTCTATTGTAATTACAGTAGAGTTTCTAAAATACCAAATAATTGGAACTGAGATCCCCCCAGATTAGTAATTGAAGTGGAACTGAACCGGAAAAATAGAAGCTTGACGATGAAAATTTTATACAATTTTAAGAATAATTTTGTATCACACAATATAAGCTCTATCTTGATTTTCTATCTTAAAGCTGTTCAAATCATAAATTTATTTTGAAAGCCGTTTAATTTGAGTGCATTTTAGACAACTCGAAATAAACAGAACTTCAGAGTTTCGAGACTACACTGAATTTGAGAGATTTCATATTGTGACTTCTGTAGACCTAGAATTTAAGAATGGGCGTAAATAAATCCTTTTCTGTACAAAAAAGTCCAAATATAGGCTAGGGTCTACAAACGGGCTAGCTATTAAATACGATACAATCAGGTTCGGCTATCTGCGGCGTGGTCATGAAACTATCATAATTTGGTAAGGAAGAAGGAAGAGCTAAATCATTGATGCCTTTTGCAATCGCCATTTTCCTTTTGAAAATCAAATATTCTGAGACTACGAAACTTTATCAGGTAAATAATTTCGTATTCCTGTATATTTTAATCAATAACTATTTCAGGTTTTCTTTTTACCACGTCGCTGATATGATAATGAGATACGTTTTGAGGTCCTTGATCAAAAGATATCTTTAACCGATAATGGTTGCCTTTCAGTAAAATTTGAACATTTTGTTTGTTTAAAAATGGGCTAGGAGAGTCAGTCTAAAGACTGGATAGTCTCAAACGGGCTAGCCTTAAACCTTCTATAAATCTGGTGTGTCATCTACATAACTGAGCCCATTACTGGGCCATCTTCTCAACTGATATCTCTTCAATTCCAACTGTTTACACGAAAAACACAACAACAACAACAACAACAAAAAACACTGGAGATCGCATATTTTTTATGGCATGTCTTGCGACGGGGTCACCCTACTAGAACGAGTTGATTCAGTTCTTGTGCAATTCAGCCCTAAACAAAACCAAGAAGAACTTATTCTAGGGTCTGTGAGTGAAGCCCGATGAGTTTAAAAACTACACCTAAAAATAAGCAAATTAAAAGTGGCACAAAGAGGACTACTAAGAATCAACCTTCCGAATCCGTCAAAGAGCATAAAGAACCGAAGTTAGATGTAGTTAGATGATAAAGACAGTGACCATGATACTCCCCAAGAAGAATCCTTAATGACAGCGATGAGACCTGTATTGTTTGTGAAGAAAATTTCTCTGCGGACACAAGAGAAACGCGGGTGCAATGATTTTAGGGCCAAATGCGGGCATACACAGAATGTGCGTGAGTAAAAAAGGATGTATACATGTGCTACGACTGCAAAGAAAATTAAAAGGGAGAATGTTTAAGATTGTTCATCGTTTTAATTTAATTTTTTTTTTATTTTACACAAATGTTGTGGGTGGCTTATATTTAGATCAGCATTAGAAAAACAACTAATGGCAACTCAAAACTTTGACAATTAAACATTGTAAAATACACAGAATATTGTAAGCATTTTCTACCTTCCTATATTGATATTTACATGTTTTAGCTTGTACTAACTTATTAAGATCTGGAAAATAATAAACATATAGCTGGTTCGACCTCAAAATGAAACATGTAGCTCATATTTAGACCTTTTACTCTAATAATAATCTAATACCCTTTTATTACAAGTTAAGCGCCGTAATTAAAATGCCCATTCTGTAACTTAATAACAAATAAAAATCCTTTAAATCTTTGAAAATTTAAGCCTTTAATTAGGAAAAATAATTGTTAATAAAATATCTAAAATCTGAGGTGATAAGATATGTTACAAATTATTTGATTCAATGTTCTTATCCTAACAAACATATTAATATATATATACTAGGGGGCCTACCCCCTGCGAGCTACGCTCGCCAACCCCCACTCAGACTTTGAGGCCTCTAAAAACATGACAGCGTGTTTTATTTTTAAAATATTGGTAAATCTGTAATTGGGTTGCCATGCTTTTAACGTTTTGATGGGGCATTTATTGATTACCATGGTCTCATACACAGCTGTTGCGGCAACTGACGACTGTTTTCGGGATTGATAAGTAAAATCAATTACAACTTGAAAACCAGCTTGTATATAAAATGGTTAGGTTTAAATTGTGGCTACCCCTCGGACTTTTATAACAACGATCTGTATTCTATTCTTCCTTTGCGTTTAAAGATGAGAAAAATTCCATCTGCTTGTGAATAACATTAAGAACCACGGTATTGAAAAGTACTATGTTATACACATTTTCATTAACAGGTTTTAATTTTCTCTCTATTTTAGTGCACCATCATGCATATTTTCATGTTATTTTAAATACGTAAATTATTTATTTTAATTAATATGTATATACGAATTTTCTAATAATTATGTATCATACAAAATTAATTAAATATTTTGTGCATGCATGCCTGCATTTATTCGGCATCAATTGATGAGATATTTAAACAAATTTGCTATCCGCGATAATTTTACACCATGTTATGTCACTTGAATATTGTCCATAAGAAAATTGGGTACTTTTCCAGTATAGGATCCTTTGCTTTTAGGTTTGGCGTAATTCGAGCTTCAAAAAGGGATATATTCGTTAATATATATAGATTTGTTGCCAAAAGTTATGAAAACAAACCCAATGAACTTTTGGTGCTCTTCTATTATAGGGGTCTTTGACGCTTTTTTAAAAAAGCTTGGCGGAAAAAACCAAGCAGGATATTTTATTCTCCTTCCGTTCAGTTGGACAATTACTATTTTATATATTCGTTTCAAATATCCGAATTAGTGATTTTATAAATTCGTTTAATTAAATTTTACAAAAAAATAACAAAATGATATCAATAAATATTAATTACTATTAATTCCTTTCCCCCCTTTCTTTTGCGTTTACATAAATGACGTCATTTGGACGAATTTATTCAAAATATTTTCAGTTTATAAATTAAATTAAATGATGACAGACGATTGAATCCTGACGATAGAAGTGTGATTTTTTTTTCACATTATCCTGAAAAACATAATTTAATCACAATCTTGTCTTCATTATCGATTGAAATAAAAGATAAATTCAATTTCAATTTGAAAATGACGAATAAAAAGAAATCAATAATCCCTATCGGGATCCTTTTCAATTTTTTTCCCTTTTTTGTCACAAAAAAACTGAGTAATTAGTTGCCATCATTACAGAAATGGCATTAAAATTAGGAAAAAATTAATCGAAAACTAATTCCAATTTCAAAATTCTATTACCAGTTTTGACATCCGCGGATTTTTATGGACAATTGGTATTAATTTCACCATCAAGCGTTTAATATTTTATTAAAAATAGCCCTGAAACATAATCAGTCGTTTCATAAAATCGTTTCATAAATTCGTTTCATAAAATCGTTTCACAAATTCGTTTCATTAGGATTTTATATAAATAGGGTAGATATATTTTTGCATCCATCATACCCAATACAGAACTCGTCTAAATAAATTTATTTATACGGAAATCATGCATCATCTTTTGTGATGTCGGAGATTAAATTTCTCATTAAATATTTTCGGTATAGTACTATATTGAGCAATTTTCCTTTCAAAACATTATTGATTATGGCAGAATATTTTTTTTTATCTCTGTGAAAAGATAATAATACTTAAAACTGCACTTATACGTTTCTATGAAAATTTTATAAGATTTCAAATATTCTTAGCAAATACAATTTGTTAAACTATCATAGAAATTGTCCCGCAGTGGCGCGGGCGGTAAAGCTCGGCTCTCGTAAGATCGCCGAAAGCCAAGCAGCATCGACCACGGTCAGTGTTTGGGAGGGTGCATCGTCTATCCTCTCTCGTCTGCCTCTGCTGTGGGACCGTGTACGTTAATGGGAGCTGGTGCACGTTAAATCTGTTCGTGGCTCCAAAGTCCTCCAAGTTCTGTATAAGCGCTACCTCTGTGGGTGCCAATCCAGATGCAGGTCCAGATGCATCTGGAATTGGTTCAAAATTAGGAGACCTAGGGGGATAGTACAATAGACCTCTGGTCGCGGTGCTGTGGCTTTCGAACCTCCCCCACAGTAATACAGTAATCATAGAAAAAATTTTTTTTCAATCTATATGCAGAAGTACTTATTTAGATAATAAATGATGTTTGCGAATATCAACCTACGTCATAAAGTGAGAAATAAATTCATTATTAATAAAAAGCATGTTAACAAAATCATACACTACCAGATGATGTTTTACATTTATAAATATTTATTTATCGTTTATTGTTATCAAGTTATTTTTATTTATCTTACAGGCGAAATCATTATAGGATAATTATTTTAAAGATTTCCTAGTGCGGAATATATTTACGTGCATGTGATGTGTACGTGTGTTCATTGCATTAATTGTCATTAAGGCATCTTTTAATACCCTTTTGTCATATGATAAACGTAACAAATTAAACAAACGTCCATCATTTAAATACTTATTCTGTAATTTCACTTTCAAAAATACAGGGTGGCATGGGAAAATTTTTTTTTGAAGTAACTATCACAAAAGTAAAGAAAGACACGAATTTTCAAGTTTTATTGTTGAAACCAAAAAGTCAATTACCTGCCATTAAGGGGACCGTAGACCTTTATTTGTGCAAAAATCGAATCAAAAATTATTTTTGTGTATATTATTTTTCCCCAATTTGTTATGAGCCATTTGCAAAAAACCGCATGGAGCTGCGACTATTTTTCGCAAAGTTACAAGCGTTTGAATTTTGTACACAAACAATTATTCGGCCCTTTAATACACTTTAAATCTGTTTTTCTCAAAACTGATTTTTTAACGATTTCAGATTTTTGAAATGCTCCGAGCGTCAAGAGATCAAAAAAGAAATGCTTAGATTTGTTTGTAATATAGTTTTAAGTGATTAAAATTCAACAGCAAGGCGTTTTTATTCTAAAAAATAAAAACGCCCGGAGCATAATAAAATTTTAAACTAAAAAAAAATCTTAAAATTGCAAAATGATTGGAAATTTCTTTTAATGTGCTTTATATACTTATGATGAGATGTATATATGCAAAAAATTTTATATCTCTATGATGAAAATTAAAAAATATATATAATTTAACATCCACCGTCCCTTTAATATAACTGTTTCCAGACAAACCAAATGTCATTTGTTTAAAGCAATGCGAATAAGATGACGACCGTTAGATAATGACCACGTAGACTGTTCTTTCCGTTCCTGCACAACTTGAATTATATATGGGGAAACGCCAAATATCCCTGGAGCATTTAGCAGAAGGTGGTGTGGTTTAGATTAAATGTTTCTGCGTGTTTCCTTGCAGAACGTTATGGATTCCTGCCGATTGACACCAGAACAGCTTCGACGCTTTCTGAAAGGTTCGTTCAGTTCACCGACCTTTTTTTAGAATTGAACTCACCTCCTCGAAATTATCACCCAATGTCTTCATGGTGTGGCATGATGGAACGCTTTCGAGGCGTCCTAAATTGAAATGACTTCGGAATTCCCTGCGAGCATCAGTCAGACTGTCATCATACTTGTAAAATGCATTCACGGCAAATGCGCGTTGTGAACCGACCTTCTATTCTTTAATTATTATGTAGGCTGTTGTGATTATCCATGCAGACAGTTGTGCATGGAAGAATTCCACTCTCGTCTTTCTACCAGCTCTGCGTGGCTGCCACTACTACTTTTAAAAATTTCCGTTTCGTAGTGTCCACATGTATCATTAAAATTATACATAAAAAAACTTTTATATCTTTTACAGTTTAATTAAAAGAAAATAAATTTATTTAAATAGAGAAGCAGTAAATTGTGTGCTTCAATTATTCAAATCAACTTTTCTATGCTGATAAGCAAATGGGTTGTTTGCTTCCATTCATTATACTGAAGTGCAGAAAACGTCTTACAAGAAGTTATTCAAATCCTTACCCTACAGTGAAATTGTTTCCTGTTCCATAAGCTTAACTTTATCATTATAGATTATGAAACAATTATTGATAACTCCAGAACCAAATCACTGCATATCCCCAAAGAACCGCAGTTAATTATTAAAGATGTTTAAAATTGAAGTTATATATATTTTAATTACTTTATATGCCATTTTAAAAATAGAATTAGTTAAATAATGATAAAGATGTTTAAAAATAATATAATAAAATCCCTTATTAACTTTAAATTAAAGTGTAATTACTGCTTAAAGTGATACAAACATAACACAAAAGGCTTAAAAATACCTTTTAATATAGCATGAAACATATGCCATCTATGTTAAAAGGTATTTTTATGCCTTTTGTGTTGTTTTTTATAACTTTAAGCAGTAATTACACTTTAATTTAAGGATGTTTACTTTTACTCAAATTTTTAAAGATTCTTATTTAGATAACAAATGACATTTGAAAGAAACGACCTATAATAATGATGGAATTTAATTATACAACAACAATATGACAATGTTAATGTAGAAAGTTATAGTTTAATTAATTTTTAAAGATTTCGTTAAATAAATGCAATGAAGAACAGACATGTCGTTCGCTACAGGTGTTTTGATACTAAATCTTAAAAACGAAGGAAATGGATTTTGCGTTTTCTCACTACACTTCTCACTCAATTTATGTTTTAAGCATTTTTTAGTTCTAGTAGTGATCTGTTATTGGTAATGCATCTTTATTATTTAATCATGCCTGTGATATTTTTTATAGAAATATTTATTGTAATTTGATTATTTGTTTGATTTAAGAGTGTAGGAATTTTACATTTATAGAGTATAATCCAGCTTTAACGCCCCCAGATTCACGTTTTCCTGAAATTTACACTTTTTCTGTTACTTTTCTGGAAACGAGGCTCCACTGTATGCATATGTGTACAATATATGACAACTTATATTCGAAGCATTTCTGGCAAAACTGAGATATATTCGATAGAACACAAGGTTTCGTACTTTCATATTGTTATCGTCGGGAAGTCACACCGCCAACGGTGAAATTTATTTAAACAAAATAAAATAATACAAAATAGTAACAAATTATATATATAGGGTGTACCAAATAGATTGACAAGGGCTGTAATTTTTTACTTGTAGGAGATACGTAGGGAATGTAAATTGCAACAGTATTCAAACTAAGACATGAATTAAGATTATATTGATAAAATAGTCCTGCCATTAATTTTCAAAACTTTACATTTCTCGACTTTGTATACAGTCCCTGTTATATTTTAAAAGTTTTCCTCTTGCTGTGTTAAGTAAATATTTCATTCTTCTACGACCGAAATACACCGTGTTATGATACTTTGAATTTATAAATTTTCGGAGCTTTCCGGCACTATAAATGGACAGACGATTGTTTACAATGTAAGCAATGGTTAAAAGGACACATAATTAAAGTGATTTATCTTAAAATAACAAAAACATTTTTGTTCATAATGACTCTGTGTATATTGTAGAAAATTTACATTTAAAAAATAAAGTTAAACATAAAAGTATATTTTTTCGAATTTTATTTTTTGTGCCTGGAATAACAAAAAAATTAAATTCAGATTGATATAGGTATAATCTATTAATTGGTGAAGATTACATGTAATAATATTAAATAGTTTCTGACAAATCTTGCGTGCAGTTAAACAAAACACATTTTTAACATTTTGAGATAAATCACATTAAAATTTCCATTTAATCATTGCTGATAACGAGAACATCGAATATGTTTTAGTCATAACTAGAGTTACATGGGATTTTATTTTATGCGAATTATTTTAAAATGTTTAGAAAATATCTCTCTTTCAGATATATGAAAACGATATTTTCAATAAACAACACCGAATTTGTCCCCTTAAAACAAGAAGGTTATAATAGAATTTTTCAACGCAGAATTTACAAAAAAGCCGGTATAGAGACATCGTAATTGGCGCTTTTTCTTCTTGATTAAAACTATGTATTTCGACCAATACCCAGTACAGGGATTTTCAAATTGAACCAAAACGAAGGTATCCGGTTTCACTTGACTGTACGGATTTACCTTACTTTCTTCTACAATAAATGACAGAATTTCTTACTATTGACTTTTTAAGATTTTTCAGGCAATGCCATTTAAATG
This sequence comes from Maratus michaelseni, assembly GCA_963931845.1. Classification (NCBI taxonomy): domain Eukaryota; kingdom Metazoa; phylum Arthropoda; class Arachnida; order Araneae; family Salticidae; genus Maratus; species Maratus michaelseni. The sequence continues at coordinate 104,388,434 of OZ007593.1, read as the reverse complement.
TAAACGATTCTACTTTTTTGTCGCTTACTATTTAAAACAAGTTGGAAATTGTACGTCAAACGTGACAAATGAGGTGCGTTCGTACTATAGCTAGTTATATAAATATTCAGATCTAGATGATTTTTAATTCTGTGAAATGAATTATATCGCCTGCAGATTAATTTCTGTAATAAAATAAGTATCTCGCTCGCTTGACGATGAAACTTCCAAAGCTCCTATAACAAAAAAGCACCGATTTTTTAACAGAAATTCAAATTTCTTAATAAATATTTTTATTAATATCTCCCAAAGTTTTGATTCGATTTTAATAAAATTTGAAATGTCTCGACAAAATTCTGCAAAGATAACATATCTTAAATTTCAAACCATTCGGTTGGGTAGTTTTTGCGTTGTTATATGCGGACGGACGGACAGACGGACGGACAGACAGACGGACGGACAGACAGACGGACGGACCAAGCGACGACAATAGGTGCTACGTATTTATGTAATTACGAACGCACCTAATAACATTTAAAATACATTATTCAGAATTCAAAGGAAAAAACTTGCATCAGTTTTCAACTTTGTTTTTCCTTTTTAAGAAAAGAACAAGAGCCCAACAAGTAAAGATGCAGCAAAGTTTTAGACACTCATCAAATTAAATAAAATCAGTGTATTAAATGTAATTTATATAACAAGAAATCTGTAACTTTAATATCATCAAGCAAAGACTCATATATCTTTAAGAAATCAGAGCCCTTATATACAAATATAAAATAAGAGTCCGCAAGACACCATGAGATATTTTGAGAAATCACAGCATGGGACGATCCCGAAAGTGCACAGTATAGAAACTTGTTAATGACATTTTCAAATTGCTTCAAGATTAATTTTCTTATTTAAAAATCTCTGTTAAGGTAGAAAAAAAGCATTAATCTTAAATAATCTCCAACTTTTCGGGGTTTTCATGTCGCTGAAAATATCTTTAAAATCTGTTTAAAACTTATACCCAACCACTGTCAAAAATTTGCAAAAGTCACAATTTTTATTCTTTTAAACTATAATTGTAAAACGATGGCAAAAATGGATTCTGTTTTCCTGTAATTCTAGAAAAAGACTTCAAACAGTAGGTGGAGATAGACAAAAGCAATTCGCACGGTTTCTTTATGTTACTAACGTGCGCAGTCTTTAAAATCCGATTAAATATTTCTCCTACCCCATCAATAACTATTTAATTTACTTTCGAACTAATTTGCAAAGGATTATAATAATCCGTTTAAGAAATTTACACTACATTCTTGTTTCTCAAATATAAAGTTTTCCTTTATTTCAATATTAGGTAAAGCCAGGAGAGATGGCGCGGTCGGAGAGATTGCACACATAGGGGTTCGGGGGGAAGGAGTAGAGAGAGCGCGCAGCGACTCCAGGTAGTTGTACAACAGCAGTATTGGAGTGTCTACTTGAAAGTGCACGTTAATTGTTTTGAGCGTCTAAGATAAAACATTGCTATTTTGTTTCGTTTTCCCAAAGTAAGTGCTTTGAATTTTCATAGCTATTCATCAGAATTTCTATACGATGTCAGTAGTACAAAATATTTTTAACTTAAACGATTTCTCATAATCTACTAATCTAGACTAACAATGTGAACATCAACGGTTCGTTTTAGTAGCGGCCATGCCTCAATAAAAGGCCGCGCAATCTCTCCTACCGAAATTGGAGAGTTTGCGCATCTGCTACTTAGATGAGATGGCGCATTGTTCCCATTAGTTTCTATGCTAGGAGAGATTACGCAGCTTATTTGTAAATTTGCATAAAAAAATTAAAAATGAAAATGAACTAATTTTAAGTTAAACGTGTTATCAAGTAACTTAATGTTATTTTGTAATCTTATCTGGACTTGCTTTTTCTGATTCCTTAATTTTTTTCCTTTAATTAAAAATATTTAACCTTTTTTACAATTATTTCCTTTTTCTGATTCTTTAATCATTAGGTTTAAATATTCACTCCTAATACAATAATATTTGTTCACGAAAACCTTACAATGTGTCATTTATGTGTAATTATTATTGTTAACAATTTAATTGTAGTTATTATTAGTAACAATCTCTCCTACCCATGTGCACAATCACACCAACCCTGTAAGGACAGATTGCGCAAAATAACTTTCTTGGTTTTATTACAACTGCTCTATTAAATTGCAACATACAAACAAAATGACAATGGAAATGCATAAAAAACAAATGAAGTCAAAATTATTCATGGATAGTTTAGCAAAAAATTAATATTTAGATTTTTTATTGTTATTCTTTTGAATTGTGCGCATACTCTCCTAGCTTTACCTTATACAAATAAAAGAAAGTTTCGCTCTGTGTGTCTGTTGGCGATGGCTAGCAAAATCGAGCGCACCTAGAATCCTGAAAATTTAGATTTAGGTAGTCCAAGTCCACTCCTGATGCACCTGAGACTCAGAATTTTAATATTTTAATTAATTACTGAAATATTACTTAAAATCCACAAAGAACGCTCATGAAAAATACGATATTTTTCCTTCGGTTGGTTGGTTTTATGGTCTTCACAGAAGTAATTAAATAATCCAGAGTAGCGATGCAATGCTCAAGACGTCTAACGAAATATTGTTAATATGGAGTGCAGTTACCGGTGTACAGATATGTTAATGTAGCGTCACCTGCACACCACAAATTACAGAGGCCTTAAACCTTTTTCCAGGCACGTTTTGCTTTATGATAATTAGCTGGGTTTAAGGGGGTTTTTTTATATGACATATATTATTATGATAGAGATTATTAATATGGAAAACATTATTTAACAGATTATTTAGATTATTTGTTATATTTGCGGAGATGGAGAGAGGTAAGAGTAAACAACTTTTTATTAAATATGACATTTATTTTACTTGACCGCGGGACACCTGGCGGCGAATTTTTAATTCACCCCCTTATTAAAAAATCTATATATACTGTTTTGATTTCAACAAAACTAATTACAGCCGAGTCCTGATAATCCGAGTTGATCCGGACCGACTCCACCTCCGATTACTGAAAACTCGGATTATACGGACTACATAATAGAATTGAAGAGAAAAATTCAATTTATTATATACACATAAAACTAAAAAATAGAGAAATCAAATAGCGAAAAAATAACGAGCACACAGACTTGTAAATATAAATATTTTAAATAACAACGTATTTTAAATAACAACACACTTACTTGATTTAATTTTTAAAAAATGAATCTAAAGTTGTTTGTTTTTGAGCAGAAAGTCTCTTTATTGCTGCGTTGTCTTGCAAGCCTTTCAAAAATAAAACGTCATGTGGTAAAGCATCTGTTTGCTGCTTAATATAGCGAAGGGCAACATCTAACGCTATCGTGCCTTCTGCAAGCGAAATTATCTTCTCCGTTTCATCGTTTAAATCTGCAGTTTCATCAACTTCTTCGGTAATCATACGAATTATTGCATCGTCGGTAATTTTCCTCTTCCTTATCACCATAAAGCCATTCTTCGACGCAAACATTTGTTACCTCTTCACAGCCGGGTAGCTTCAAAATTACATTTTTAATTTCAAAATGTTCTTGATTTTCTATCTTTTTCTTTTTCTGATTGTCTGAGAGGTCTTTAGTTGTCTGCAAGCTGTTTTTTGTTGTCTCCAATTTAATTTCCCCCCATGATTCAGCAAGCCAATACATAGCATTTTTGACATTAATTTTTTTGATTTGTTGAATCAAAGATGCTGTGTCTTCTTCCAAAACATGCGTACGCATAATTTTTCGGTACTTATTCAATTTCAACAAATTGATTCTTTTAATCAATTTAAGATCATTAATAACCCCCTGTTCCATAGGGTGAATAAGGCTAGTAACATTCGCCGGTAAAAACATGGCTTTAATATTTCCACTTTTCAAATCTTCTTCTTCAGGATGTGAAAGGGCATTATTTATCAAGAGAAGTGTTTGACGAGGAAGCTTTTTTTCTTCTAAATGCTTTTCTACTTTTGGTACGAATTCATCGAAAAACCATTGTTTAAAAATATCTCTATTCATCCAATAGTTGTTTTGGTTCGTATAAGAAACTGGTAGGGCTTCAATAGCGTGTGTTTTTTAAAGCCCGTGGCTTTTTCGATTTTCCAATCACCAATAAGCGTAGTTTGTGCATCCCCGACGCATTGGAGCAACGCATCACAGTTAATCTTTCGTTGCTTTGTTTAAAGCCAGGAGCAGATTTTTCATTTCTGGAGACTATGGATTTAGTAGATAGTCGTTTAAAGTTCAACCCTGTTTCATCACTGTTGTACAATTGCTCTTGTGCGAGATTTTCTTTTATCATTAAATTGTTTAATTCAGTACGAAACTTATTTGCAGCCTCAAAATCCGCTGAAAGTTTCTCTCCGTAAATAGTCATCTGGCGAACTTCATACCTTTTTTTCCATCTGTTTAACCACCCGGTGCTGGCAGAAAAATTGTCGGCTTCATTCATTTTTTGGCAAAAATATATGTTTTTTTTCTGCAACATCGGACCAGATATCGGCATGCCTTTCGACCTTTGTTGAGAAAACCACATAAAGAGAGCCTCACTTGTTTTTTATTATAATCACTTTCACGCATTGTTCTTCTGTTGTTTAAACAATCATCGGGTTGTTAGATCTCCTGCACTCCACTTTTCAATTTTTGCACGATTAATTCTCCAGTCACCTACTGTCACTTCTCCAACACCTAATTCCTTTGCAATTTTTTTAATAGTTTCTCCCGCATCTAACCGTTTTAAAGTTTGTCTTTTAACATCTAACGAAACAGACACGTGTTTCCTTTTCCCGCCCATTCTCCTCACAAACGTATGGTAACTTCTATGAGTTCTCGAACTGAAATTATTCACATGTCGGAACAGGCTGATCGAAACTGCAAAACCTCGCTATTTACTGCGCATTCAGTTCTATCTGAAATGATAACCAGAATTGGCAGTTCAGCGTTAAAAAAAATCGTCAAATACTTTACGAAATGCCAAAAATTCGCACATACTCAGTAGCATTTCAAAGGAATCCGTAAAAAGATAAAAAGAGAATTGTGTTTATTTTTTCTAAATGAGAATGAAATTAAAACAAATAATGAAAGAAAAACGAAGATTTAAAATAACATAAATAAATTTCGCAATATTATAAAAAGTTAGAACAGTTTAGCTTTTTTTTCTTTCTTTCTCCATTTGGTAACCTATTTATTTACATTGTAAAATATTAACGGTATATTAAAATCATCTGAAATTATTCATCGGAAGTTTAACAGGAAATGAGGAAATGTAGAACATATTTTTTTTATTTTTTAATATTTGTCCATTTAAACTTTTAGAATATTTTTTTCTTGTAATATTCTTTTAAGCAATTCAAGCAAAAAGTTTTTCCTTTTTTCGCTACCTCGGATTAAGCGGAGCTCGGAATAACAGGACTCGGATTAGCGGGACTCTACTGTACATTTAACAAATTTAACATTTCTAGCTTCACCCGTAGCGTTTAATTGATGTTTTATATAGAGAATACAGCTGTTTTAAATGTCCGCTAATAATATTCAAACCAGTTCCATTTTGGGAAATTTTCGTAAAAATCATCATTCATAGCTTCAATGTGTATTTCTAGAAAGCAGTTACCAGTATTTCCGAATAATAGTCTAAGCGAAATTTCAAATTAAGTTCTTAGCTTTACGAAATGAAACAATCTTTAAAGATGTATAGTGGTCATCCTAATTAGATATTTGCTGAAGAACACTTGAACATTCGCTCCCCCTCGGCCCCTCCTTCAAGGTATTTTCTCTAACTATGAAACCGTTCCCATATCTCAGCAACTATCTTTCCGATTTCAACGCAAGTGCTTCCAAACATTATAATTAACTTAATAGTCACCCCCTATAACATTAAACTAAATTTATGAGTAGCGGTTACCACTATTTCCGAATAATAGTTAAAACCAAATTTGTAATTAATTTCCTATCTTAACCAAACGAAAGCATTTTAACGATGCATAGTGGTCCTCCTAATTAGTCATTTACTGAAGGACACTTGAACGTCAAATCCCTCCCCCGGTGCCTTCTTCAAGGTTTTGTCTCTAACTATGCCCCGTTTCCATATCTCAGCAACTATCTTTCCGATTTCAGTGCAAGTGATTCCAAACATTATAATTAACTTAATAGTTACCGTCTATAACATTAAAGTAACTTTATGAGTAGCAGTTACCACTATTTCTGAATAATAGTTTAAGCCAAATTTGTAATTAAGTTCCTAGCTTAACCAAACGAACGAATTTTTATAGATGCATAGTAGTCCGCCAAATTAGTCATTTGGGCACTTGGACATCCATTCCGGCATCTTCCTCAAGGTTATTTTCTCTAACTGTGCCTTATTTCAATAACTTGGCTAATAATGTTTCCATCTTCTCCAAATCAGCTCAATTTTATAGCACGCCTACTATACAGTGCCGTAGGCAGCGGAGATCTGTCTCAGAGGTTCGTTTGGAAAGAAGTTTGTTTAGAACAGAATGCTCCCCTGGCGGTGGAAGGGGGGAAATAAAATATTTTCCGGTGCGTAGGAGCATGCCCGGCACGGAAGCCATCGTAGACCGTGGACAGAGTTTCGTTTTATAAGATATTTAAGTTTCTTACACGGTCTCGGGCCACGCTGGGCGAGTCAGCTAGTATCTGAATAAATAAAATGTTTACTTTGAGAGTGATTCCGCCCGATCCCGATGACTGCAATAAAAATGTAGGAAATTTTTAGATACTCATCCTAAAATTAAAGAAAAAATATATCTTAAATATAATTTTTATAAAAAGAAATCTTTATCTTTAATACCATCGCGCAAAGAATTTACTCATAATAATATCTTTGTTTCATAATAACTTTTAGAAAACCGATCCCTTAAATACAAACATAAAATAACACTGCTTGACGTGTAATAATATTGAGCATTTTAATTGAGTATTATTTTGGGTTTTCCAAATATCTATATTATAAAACACAAACGTGTCCGTGCGTTATGCTGACGTCATTTTGCGAATGGCAACAGTTGACGAGGAAATTTCGGTTCTGCGATTTTTACTATTGCAATTGTTTAAATTTCTAAACATCTCACATTTTTAATTTTTACACCGTTATATAGGAAAAAAATCTACTTTGAAATGCAATTTGTTTGAAAACTGTATCTTAATTGGCTGATTTATTATGGCTTTTAAAATTAAAAAAAAAAAGGTGTTTTTCACTTTTTTCGTGTTTAATGGTTGCCATTAGTATTTTTTTCCCTCTTGGCGACCGCATATTGAAATTACTATTATTAGTTAGAAATTAATACAGACACCTTGAAAAGTAAAATGAAAAAACTTTTACTGATTTTATATGAAATACAAAATAATAGTAATAATAATAATAAACGTTTTGATGAGCGATAACTTTACAAATCAAAATAATTTAATTTAAAAATCAAAGGAATGTTTGTGATACATAAAAATATTTTTCAATTATGACTCAAAACAATATTTGGCTATTTATCGTTTGCGCCAGAATTATCACGTTCAAAAATCAATTTATGCAGTTTCGTTTGCTGTTTAAAATGGAAATTCTAAGGTTTATTTTATTGACGCGCAAGGGCTGGAAAAACAATTTTACTTAATGCAGTTTGAAAAACGATGACATCATATAATATGGTTACGTTAGCTGTTGCTTCTTCTGGGATCGCATGTTTGTTACTAGATCAAGGTAAAACAGGACATTCAAAATACCTCTGAATTTGAACGGAACATCTACGTGTGCCATTAGTAAGCAATCTGACCTTACTGAATTTATAACAGAAACGAAGTTAATAGTCTGGGATGAAGCACTCTTGATGAGTAAATTAGTATTTGAATGTGTAGACCGTACGCTTAATGACGTAAAAAGCAATGATTCGCTATTTGTTGGAGTAATAGTTGTATTTTCTAGCGACTTTAGACAAATTTTGCCTTGATTTAAACAAATATAATAAAATTCTTTTATTACATTTTGATGCTAATCTTACGTAATCTGATCCATGTCAAGGGAGAGTTACAGATAAATGATGTTATCAAGAATATGTTTTAATGATAATAATAACCTATATTATAAACCAACACATGTCTGATTATTGCTGAAGTCATTGTTATGGTAACAACGAATTGACTAATAAATTTCGCTTTCACTGCATCTTTTTAAACTTCTAAACATCGCACAATTTCAATTTCTACACCTTCGATTAGAAACAAAAATGCACTTTCTTTGAAAACTGTATTTGAATTTACTGACTTTTTATGATTTTTGGAATAATTTCCAAACATGAATTAACCCCTTGAGGGGCACCGGTATATAATATATACCGCTTTTTAATATATAACTTTGCCACCAGTATTATTAAATAAAAATATTTAGTATTGTTTTTTTGCAGATTGAGAAGGTAAAAATTCATTATTTAAATTTACTGGTTTCAAAACATTGCAAAATTTAGCATTTTTAAACCACGTGCTGCCCTCCAAGGGTTTAATTTTAAATCTTTCTCTTCACGTGCTGTCCGATTGCGAAATATTAATCCGTTTACATTTAAAACAATATAAATAGTTCCGCATTTATTCCCCGCTAATATTACAGAACAAAATTAAAACTTTTTCCAAATATAAATATAAATAATAATATAATATAAATAAAATGCAAACATGTTCTCGAACTACGCGCTTAAGCAGTTGAAATTTTCAGAGTAAAAAACCTGCAGTAAACAGCGAAATCTTGGACGATTCCTTTGAGCGTTAACATCTGGCATGCGGTTAATACAAAAGTATCGATTTATTAAATTTGGAAATTTTATTTGAATATATTATTGATATTTTTCTTATAAAAATTATTTTCTCCGTTGTTAATGAATCTGTTTAAAAAGTATATATTAAATATGAAAAATCTATTAGAATTAGAAAAAAAATGGTTTTCGCCTATATTCTATAACCCGGGAAGCCCGGGTTCGATTCCCTAGTATATATTAATGGAGATGTAAGATTTTTTCATTACAAATGATATAAGTAATTATTAGAACTTTTTTATAACAAAAATAAAAATTGTTTATATTTTTGATGAGTTTTTATTAACAATATGTATTAAATATGGTCGCTAACAATATTTACATAACGCATTTTTCCATGCAAGTTAAACAATACGACAGGCGCGCGCGCGCGCACACACACACACACACATAGAGAGAGAGAGAGAGAGATGTTAGTAATTAACCAGAAATCATTATCAGAATAAAAATAAATAATATTAAACAATAAAAACTATAAGTGTTTTTTTTAACGCATGGTATCAAAACAAGTTCTGAACATCAAGTAATTTGGTCTACTTAGATGGATTCTATTTTTTTTTAATGATAAAGCTATTTAATAAATGAAATTTTACGAGAATGGTTCGATTTTTTATTAGATGGAGATTTATTTATTATTAAAATATTTTTGCTCATTTTTGGTAATGTAAAATTACAGGAAAAATTGTGTTACTATAGAAAAATATTATTTCAAGTTACATAGAAATTCCTAAATAAAGTACAATGTTCTTAAGCAGATTTCATACAAAAAATACGACCATATAGAAACTATAATTGAATATTTTGTATAAATAATTTATAGTTCTAAAATTTAGTCATGTTAAAACATCATTTGCATTCAGTATGAATTAGTAATGTTTTTTGAAAGTTTTAATGCGAATTTTCAGCCTTTGTCAATTTTATAAATTTTTATTGTCAGATAATATAATTACCGATTAAATGTTTTTTTTGTTTTGTTAATGAACAATGTATTAATATTCTTTTTTAAAACATGATGTTCGTTAAATAAATTATACAGACTTACATATACATTATTTTCAAATAATGAATTAGTTTAAGAATTGGTGCAGTTAATTATTTAAAATTTGTAATTGTTATTATTTTTTGTTTTTAAATATTTAATGAGAATGTCTACTCAATGTGATTTGAATATTTCCCAATAGAATAAAATTCAGTATAGTACTAAAAGTATTCTATATATTTAATTTTAAAAAGTTCTCATCATATTAATTAGTGACTTCGAGAACACTTTTTTTCGTTAGCGTATTAATTAGCAAAGTACTTTATTGAGTTTAAAATTAAAATATATACATGCTCTAAATCAATAGAAGTGATCAAATAGGATGTATGATGCTGTTAGTAGATTAGAAATACTTAAAAAAAAAAAGAAAAAAAATTAGGACTATATCGCTAAAATAAATATATTGCTGAATTGGAATTTTCATTTCATTTATTTTAATTACTGACTTAATTAAGTCAATTTCCTTTTAATTTACGCCTGTACTTTACAATCTGAGAAAAAATAAATGGAGAAAACCCGCATTAAAAATTTTCAATTAAAACTAGCATTTTTTCACTTATATTAATAAAATTACAAAAAAAAAAATTGCAATCTAAAATGCTATTCGAAGAAAGGTAAAGTAAAAATATATTTTTCTTTACACTTTTATAGTAGCTTATTTTGTGCGGATATTTCAGTTAATATTTATATGTGCATAATTCGTGAAAAATATTGCAATTAATATGAAATACAAGTACCGTCACGGAAAAAATTAAAACAAAATAAATTTAAGTTTTTATCACTATTCTTTATCTTTGGAATTTCTTAGTTATATGATTTTGAAAAGAAAAGGTTTCTGTGATAATATAACAGAAAATCTGTTTGGTTAAATTCGTTTTCTTTATTTTAAGTAATTGTTTAAACAAAACAAACAAATAAATAAATAAATAAATAAAGGAATTTAATACAAAACTGTGACTGTTGATAATTTAATGCTTAGTTAAATAACATTATTGTAGTTAAAACAACAATATTAAAAACAAAGAAAATTTGAAAAAAATAAGTGCTTGTAATCGAGAGCAATAAAATATTTATTTCGGATATAAATTACCGATAATAGATTTTAATTTTCCTTGATGCAATACCTTCTAAAATGAGTACTGATAAGTTACAGTAAAAAATTACCGCTCGGTTGAAAATGTAATTGTGTAACACAGAAAGCCCCTTTCAGAAAAATAGACTCTTCGCTGGCGAAATGCGCAGCGCATCACGTGATCGTTTGATCAGTTTGAAAGCGTGACGTTTTGATCAGTTGAGCAGACGCGTGAGCTTAGCCGAAGGAAGTTTGTTTTTTTCGAAGTGCGGTTATGTAAATAAAACGTATGTGTTTTTTTTTTGTTCTCCGGAAATGTGAAAGTGAAGTCCTATATATATACGTGTAATGTGCCGTTTGTGATGTGTGTGTTTTATATCAACAAGTAATAATATTTATGAAAATACCAGCAAAGTATGGTTCCTGGTGTTATTAAAGAAATATTCTTTCCGCCCCGAGATTTGAAAGGTATAAATATTCTACAGTCTTGATACAATTGTTTATTAAAATATATATATATATATATATGTTGTGAAGTTATACATTCTAGTATAAGAATCTCTTACAATTCTCCCCGCCGAACTTTTGAACGCCGAAAGCTATAGTGACAAAAATGTATAGTAAAGATATGGTAAAGTGACTGTGCACTTCGCTCAGGCTGCTTACAGTGCTTCATAGTCGCAAAAGTATGAGTTAGTGTGAAGATGTTTAAAAATGTATGAGTTACTGGGGCAGAAGTCAATTATAAAGTTATAGTGCAGCATCGATTTAATACGAAAAGACAACATGATTAGAACCTTACTCGTGTACCCCGATACGTTCTGAAACGGGGTAAAGGAAATTGAAAGAAGTGCCCAGGTTTATATTGTAACTGACGACGATCAGATTGTACATCGAAAATAAATGTATCTAGTGACAACTATTTGTTCTTTCTCTTTTTTAACTCGTTCTGTGTTACGTCACAATATTGGGAACTGCCAACAAGCAAATGATCATTTTACCCGTTCTATTCTTGTCATTTATATTAGGGTTTGAAATGTAATAAAATGTGCTCCAGCTGGATTGACGTGCCAAATTTTATATTATTTTTTTATTCTGTAAGTTTTGACAAGTAGATTTCAAATATCTCAGGTGTCAGTTTTTTCTTACAGATTTTTGAGGTGATTTTCAACATGGCGTCCAAGATGGCTGCCATTTACTTACTTCTTTAATATTTGTGGCTTATTATTGACCACTATGTCAAATTATACGTTTTTGGGATCAAGAAATACAAATCTACAATCAAAATAGGAGTAAATTGAATTTTTCAAGTATTTTAAGTGATAAGATACAAATAAAGCGCAAGAAATATGAAAGACATTATATATATTAGTGTTGTATTAACCAATTATACACAAACAAAATATTTAAATGAAATAATATAAATAATTCAAGATATTGAACAGAATTATTAAAAACAGCATTTATTAAAAGCAGCATTAATATACGGTACTGAGATGTTACATATCCTCTTCTGAATCACTACTGTCGATGTGGTTACGTTGATAGTCCTTTGTATTGTTACAGTCGCTGCATTTGCAAAGGGCAGTACAAACCAGAGAATTATTTAAGCAAGAACATTTCCCAACTGTATACGCTCTCTTACACACACATTTTACAAGTTCAATAACTCTTTTGGGAGCAGGTAACTCCAGGCATTTGACAGGAGAAATTACTTCTTCGCCATTTATTTGCCAACCATTACCAATAAGTGGGGTATTGTTGGTCGTGGGTTTTTGTAGCCCTTTCCGTTTGTGCAAATTAAGTTGGATCGTAGAATACTTTTAGTTCTGAAAAGGTGCCATCTTAACTCTGGAATGTTTAAAAAATTACTATTTTTCAAATAAGCCCAGTTGGTGAATTTTTCAAAGAAAGATAGATTGGATAATGGATAAATATTAGGTTCCTCAAGTTCTTAAAAAACTGTTATAATATCATTATCACACTGAAGATTGAGATACACTTTTATCGACTTTTCTTTTGAAATGCTTACAAATTTTCCTCCCCAGTCTCCACCAATATATGAATGTAAACCTAGTAGACCTTTGCTTTTATGAACACCTATTGCTCGACATCTTTCATTAATATTATTTTTTTGTGTTTGTTGCTTCGACCCGTAACGAAATTAATTTCATTATTTGCTAGGTGATTTGAAAACAAGTCAATCAGCAATATGAAATGTCGGTATCTTGCGAAAACACATCAATCTCATAATTATCATGATGGTTAACTATATCATGTACCTGAAGAGGTATAATGGTTTCAGCTTCTTCATATGTATGATCACTTAAACCTTAATCGAAATTATTCGTGCGGTTACTGTATGCCTTACTGCGAAAAACAACAACAATTTTTTCTCACTAGCAGTACAAACCTGCAGTTATTTATTCCCGAGATACTCAGTTGTGATTTTGTTTCATTGTGTGACAGAAACGTCTTGAATGACACCGACGTTATACTGGTACTATTTGTAATAGTAAATCTTATAGGTTCTGCCTTCCCCAATCGTTTCTTATGAGTTTTCTCCTTCAATGAATGCTCAAGGTATTGGTCAAATATTATTCTTCCCTCACTGTATCCATTTGTCATTTTCATAATGATATCGGGGAAAGCTTTTGCAAAGTCTTCACAAGTTTTCAAGGCAGGTGTTTTTTTTTACTGCCTCTGTGATTACCAATCCATCTGTAATACGCACTTTTTCTATCTGAGACGTCATCGAGGATTCTAATGATTCAAGTATGGGAGAACAATTATACTGTCTATTTCTGCAATAAATGAGCTTTTGTCAGATGGAATATGAAGATATCTATCACAAGAAAATAATTATCTTGATATTACAGAAAACTCGTAGTTTCCAACTGCATGTTTTAGGTTTGAAGAAATTTGAGGTCTTGACTCCATAACAATTAGAAAACGAGCAAGAAGTTGCCTATCTTCTAGAATTTTAACCAATTTATCACCAATCTTAAATGAAGTCTTCTTGTTGCATATACTGAATGTGTTTAATTTAATTTTTTTCAATGGGTGCCAAACTGACCGTTTAGCGGGTTCACTCTGTAGTCTATCTCTTACAAATTCTTTGAATTCCAATTGCCTTTTTTGTCACGATTGATATGTGATATCCAAATCCTTGCAGTCAAGTGGTTCATTTATCATTGAAATACATTTATCATTGCACGAATGTTATTATTTTCTCTTTTTTCTTTAATGAACAGGAATGTTTCTCCCATATTTTTGGTAGAAACATAAAATAATTCATCCTCGTTCGGTGTTGTACATTTAAATATACACAGCTTCTCTTTAACATGTTCAAGGTTTCATATAGATTTAGCACTTTCACAACCGTCACCCATATCCGATGAGGACGTAGAAAGACGACCCTTTTTTGCTGGCATGGGTGAAGATTCGTGAAATCATTTTTGAGCTCTCTGGAGTTTTTGAACATGTACAATTTTTTTGTAGCAGGAACTATGATATCGGGACATACAGTACTCATCTGCTGAGAGTTTACTTATTCGTTCACAGAGTAGAGCTAACGTTTACTCACTAAATTTTGTTCACTTTGTAGTGCATTCTTTCAATTTTTACAAGTTGTCTATTCGAGGTTTTTGACATAATTGTCCACCTTTCAAGTACACTAAACAATTCATTGTGTATTTGCAAATTTTAACACAGTCACTAGTATGAGTAAGTATCTTCCAGGGAACACATACCTTTCACATCTGCAACAAAAGAGAAAACAAGCAATAATAGTAATTTTGTTAATAAATTTATAAATAAATAATTAATAACTCAATTTACACCTATTTTGATTGTACATCTGTACTTCTTGACCCCAAAAGCATATAACTGGACATGCTGGTCAATAATATGCCACAAATATTAAAGAAGTCAGTAAATGGCAGCCATCTTGGATTCCATGTTGAAAATCACCTCATAAATGTGTAAAAAAAATTGCACCTAAGATATTTGGAATCTACATGTCAAAACCTACACAGGGTGGATAGTGGTCAGGGCAAAATACATTAAAAAAAAGTGAGAAACTCCAGTATATTCTTATAGAAAAATTTATGTTGATTATTAGATCAAATAATCAATTTGAATTTTTCTATAAGAATATACTGGTGATTATCATTTTTTTATTGTATTTTTCCCTGACCACTAGCCACCTTGCTACAGAATAAAACAATAATATCAAACTTGGCACGTCAATCCAGCTGGAAAACATTTTAGACCCTACTGTTATGTACGTAAGATGTATTTTGTTCTAAATAGATGTTGCTCTATATCTTTCAGATTGACTATTTCCACGTATCTCGAATAGATTTCGAAATGAGTATTCTAACTTCATTTTCCAAACGGGGGCTCTGTAAGCAGTTTCATAGAAGAGCATATAGTCACTTTATTAAATTTTGAGACCATTTTTTCCTTTATACCTGTTAGCGTACAAAAGTTAAATGGGTAAAAAACACAAGCGTTTCTGTGCTAGAATATCTAACTTCACAATATTCAATTATTATTTCTGTTATAAAAAACTGAATTTTTTTCTGTAACTTTTTAAAACTTATTTAAATTTAAGATTTTTTTCCAAGAATCATTGAAATCGGTGGCTGGAAATATCTGTACGGTATTTCTACCTATTCATGCCTATTCATGTTTTTAAATTCAAACATATTTCTTCTATTTTCGCAAAACGTTCTCAGGAAATTACATATCTTTAAATATATTTCAAAAAGAAAATGTAACTTTGAAAGAAATAAAGAAATGATACATGTAAGAAGGGATTCTTCTGATTTCTCTTATCTGGAAATTATCAGATAAGCTTACACGCATCATTTGCTCTACAGGTAACGAAAACACATAAATGTATCGAAATGGTTATAAATTGACATTTTTTAGATTTTCTGTATATATTTTTATTTTGGAGAAAGAAAAGTGTGCATGGATGCTTTTGCATTATATGCATATTGCATATACCGTGTGCACTTTAAGCTCGTTTAAACTTTAAAAATTCATTAAAAAGAAACAAATGATGCTAAAAAATTGCAGTTTGCAGGAATGGGATTAGACGGAGATAGGATATTTTTAATGACAAAAAAAATTTTGGCTGAAAAATTACCTAGAGATGGCGCTAGCATGCATAATATGAAACAAGTGTATGTAAATAAGGCTTTTAGTAAATGACCCATTTCTGCGAAATGTCTGACAAGCTTCAGTATCCGAGCACATGAAACAGGCCCGATTATTCAGTCATTTTACGGTGAGGAATTTTCACAATGCGCCAGTTGCTGGTTCCACGTTCTTGTAAAATAGTTTAACCAACACCGCTTGATCTGCTAACGACAGCATACTGCTGGCGTCGAATGAAGAATCCGTGTGCATTGAGGGATTTTATTGATAACCCTATTTTCATAAATCTGCTTCGTATTAGGCATGCAGCGCCATGTATCAGTATTTTTTCTTTCTTTTTTTAAACCCAATCTCTCTCTAATGTAATTTCTGCAAACCACAGTTTTTTCAGCATCATTTGTTTCTTTTTAAAGATATTTTAAAGGTTTAACGAATTGATGACGCACCCGGTACATAAAATAATGTTTAAAATTATGATTAATCAGTGGAAAGAAACAACACCCCCTATAATCAATATGAATATAGGGGCTGTTGAAAGAAAGGGAATATTGAAAATTGCGGTAGGACTTGGCGCAATACATTGTAAGTAAATAAAGTAACGGTTTAAGCACCAAAATATTCAAGAATTATTTCATACTACAATGCAAAAGATAAACAAATATTTCTTAATCTGCGAAAATATAATATAACCACGAACGCAATTATACATGGTTACCCATGATTCCTGAATCCGTTCCTTTATCAATAGAAAACTCAGAAACAAAAAATTTTCGAGATTTAATGAATCATTTATAAAAACAAATTTACTTTTGCTGCCAAGGATTTTCTGAAACGTTTCTGAGTAATTTTTATACAGTTTTCTCAACTCGTAACATAGGTTTTTAGAATGCTTTGAATTCCCATTTAAATATTGAATTTATATTTGCAATGGTAACAAAATAATACTAATTTTCATGTTAATGATGCTTAGTTATCACGTTTGGCTGCAAAATATGTGTGTTGGGAATGATATTATTTACTTGAGAATTGATAGCATCCGAAAAACCTATATTCCGGGGTGAGATAACTGATTAATACACTAAAATAACTATTCAAAAACATATCCGAAAATCAGTGGCAACAAAGGAAATATTGTTTTTATGAATGTTTCTTTAAAACTCGTAAATATAAGGGGTTTTGACGTTTCTAATAATAGAAAACGGTTTTCGGAATCTTTAGTGACCCGGAAGTAGTTACTGTATGTTTTCGTTCGTGGTTATTTTTAATTCGTGGTTATTTTCCAAGATTAAGAAACGTCTCTCATTTTTTATAGTGTAGGTTTGATTACATTCCACGTGCTGTCCTCCGAACAAAATGCAGAATTTAGTGGAGAAGTAAATCGGGCAGATTTTCTTCAAACGCGCTCCAATTTCTTTCTGATTTTTTTCTCTGCTACATATATGAGCAAAATTACATAATATTTCGCACTGATGATGGTACGCTGAATTCTACCGAAACTAATATGCAATACTTGTTAAATCGTTTGGTGGTCTAAGCATCGTTTTATTTACTTAAAAAGGAAATATTTATCTCAAAAATATGATATTGTAGTGAATTAATTAATATAGTGTTAGTTTGATATAATTTAATCATTAGCAAGGAAGTATTTTTCGCATTTAAATAATGAAGGGTTCTATAATATATATTTTAACTAGTTATTAACATTTAGCCAATTAATACTAGTTCAATTAACTAATGCAGCAAAGCCTTTCATTGGGGCACTTGCATACAATGCAATCATGTTTTAAAGGGAAAAAAAAACTTGGTCCCTACACAAAGGAAGTAAATGATTCAATAAAGAGTGTGTAACTGCTAAGACAGAAACCTGTCTAAAATGAATTTTCCTGCCGTTATTTGTTCGTGTTAGTAGACTTTAGAAATGAAATTTAGAGCTTTCATTTATATGCTTATTGTCGAAAATTATGTCTTATGTAGATATGGATTACAATTTAACTGTATTATTATTTAATAGTCTTCACCAGACTCGTGGTGTAACCATGAATAAATCAGGAGCTGACTAGCATCAACATAAAATAATGAAGAAATAGAACTGAATATAATACCGAAATAATATTTTCCTTCTTCTTCAAATGCGTTTAAAAGAATACGTGAAGGTCAAATGAAGGTCCATGATGAAGTTCGGAGTGTGCGGCCTTCTGTTGTCAACGATGATCTCGTAAGGAAAGTTGATGAAAAAATCCACGAGAACAGGTGTTTCACAATGACAACGCTTTCAGATGATTTTCCGCAAATTTCACGAACTGTTTGGAGTGTTGTCTGTCGTCACTGGCGGGAAGTTTCTATGAAGAAGGTATAGATAAGCCGATCACCCGCTACGACAAGTGTTTGAACATTGGCCGAAACTATGTAGAAAAATAATTTAAGGTATGCTCGTTCATGTAAAAATAAAATTGGCTTGAAAAAAAAAATGTTTTATTATTTTTTTTTCAAAACGGTACTTACTTTCCGAGTACGCCTCGTATATTCTTGTTTCTCAAATAGCAAGTTTTTCTTTCCCTTAGTTCAATATGTGAATAAATAAAATTTTATATTTAAGCTCGTGCCCGAAAAAGGTATACAAATCGAGCCCAAGGATGTTTGGGGCCCGGGTTTGTTCTGAGCTCATCTAATCTTTAATATGCATTACCATATGTTCTATATAAACTTATTTAAATGTTTTTAAACATTCACACACACAAAAAAAACTTGAAAAACAAGTCCTGTTAAATTTACTATTGCTAGAATTATTACTTACTTTGCAGTTGTTTATCATCAAATTTAGGTATAGTTCACTGAGGTTTAAATTAAAAATTCTTTTCTATATAAGCTTTAATTTCCAACATGAAGAGCATAAAATCGCCATGTGTTCTACATTCTATCACTAGATAAAATCATAATCTTTTATGTACCAAAATCAACCCAATTTGTACCTTATCATACTATCTTTAGATAAAAATTTAATTCAGAAACATTTCTTATATAATTAAGTTTCTATCGCTATCCTTGTAATTCTTTTACAAATAAGAGGTTTTATCATTTTCACCTCAAAAGCCTGTCATGTTGAAAGTAAGACAAATTTTTATTATCTTTTAATGTCTAAATCTTTCGAAGTGCCAGATAAATAGCAATCAAGATATATATTTTTTCAAGATATTTTTCAAGATATTTCTTCTTCACGGATATTTTGATACAGTATTTCTTTTACTTCTAAAAACTAATATTTTCTTTATATAACAAGTTATTTCGTTTAACACTTTTCAGAAAACATGTTTTGATATAATTAATTTTCTTTCTTATTATTTATGGTATTACGTAACTTTGCATCGTTTTCATTAAATCTATGAGACCATAATTTTGCCAAACAACCAGCAAAATATTCTTTCGTAAAATATGAAATAGTATTTGAATTTCAATCATTTGGCTTTTGGAATTGTATTTAGTTTTTAAAAATGGTTCCAGTTAGAAAAGCATTGTCAGGCTTATTTGCCTATTTAATTTTTTTTTTCATGTAAGTATGAGAGACTTTACAAAATGCAGATTTAACATTTTTTAAATTTTTATTATTATGTTTTTCATAAACTGACTGTTCTGGCAATAAAGATTTTTACACAAACTGCGACTCGCTGTGAAATTTAGAAGTTTCACAAACCAAAACTTACGCCATATTATTTTGAAAAAAATATTATGGTAAAAAAATGCGTCCAATATTTAAATCATATATATTATAAAGCAAGAATCCCTAAAAATGTATATCTGGGTAATTTCAAAAATTACGGGATGGATTTTTTTGCAGTTTGTACCATCGGATAGAGAAAATTCCCGCAGTCATTGTTATGTATAATATACCGATATAACCATGATTTTTGATAATAAAATTTGGTATTTTATCCTTATTTTGAACGGAAGGTTACCATTTGTATAAGTGTCTCATCTTGGCGACAGTATATTATGCAATCGTTTGGTTAACAGTCTTTAGGCAACGGCTGTATGAGTTATGAGTTAAGAGAGAAAAAAATACAAACACCTCGAAAAAATATATATTGTTATGAATTTTGTATATATCTGTAAATATTCCATTTGTTTAAATTTATTTTATTTTATTATTGTGAAATTTGCAGTATTATTAATGTATTTCCTATTGAGCATCATGTAACTCAATGCTAAAGGCCTCAGATGGTTTGCAAGGAAAACAACCTTACACCCTCATCGCCAAGGAATGGGTTTATCGCCAAGTTGGCGATGGTTTTGGCGACTTATTTTTGTCGCCAAATTTGGCGATATATCGCCAAATGTCGCCAAGTTGGCGACGGATTTGGCGACTTTTTGTGCAACCACCCCTCCTTATACCTGTACATTGGGATCCTTTCTCGCTTTGGTTCTCTATCGAAAGTTAAAGCACTTTCTGGTAATTTCTAGCATCTGAAAGCTCTGGAATAATCTGGAAAGATCTCTGAAGCCTATATAAGGGACCTCCACCAGTCCAGTTAGTTAGTTGTCTGTCAACTGCGATTGAATTCATACGAGAGGCTTTGCATTGAGAACTGTGTTTCTCGGATCGATTTTGTCGTTGATACGTCGTATTGAACGCATTGTTTCTGTGTGAAATTTTGCTGCTTTTATTGGATTTGAAGATTACTGAATATCTTGTAATTTTCAGAAGATATTTGTGATCGTATTGCACTGTTTATAGTGAATAAAGTCTTTTTATTGTTCTTATATATTGGCATCAGTCCTTTCGAACCCCGAGCTCACAACATTTGGTGTCAGGAGTGGGGTTGAATGCCGATCACCAGAGCAATGGAGGGTGAACTGAAACAATTATTGGAGAAATTAGCTGCGAATCAGGCTGAGATGTCAACCAACCTTGGCGAGATGAAAGAAGAAATGAAGAAGGATATGTCAGCGATGGATGAGAAAATGACTGCCAACCATGGCGAGTTAAAAGATGAAATGAAGAAGGAAATGTCAGCGATGGATGAGAAAATGACTGCAAATCTTGGCGAGATGGAAGAGAAAATGACTGCCAACCTTGGCGACTTAAAAGATGAAATGAAGAAGGATATGTCAACCAACCTTGGAGAGTTGAAAGACTTAATAGAGGATAAAATAACATCTTTAAATGACAGAATTGACGGCGTGGAAAACAAAGTTGAAGGAAGATTTCAACAAATAGAAGGAAAAGTAGAAGAAATTCAAAGGACAGCCAATACCGTAGAAGAAAGAGTAGAAAAAAAAGTTCAAAAGATCGCCGAGACCGTTGAAGAAAGAGTAGAAGAAAAAGTTCAAAAGATCGCCAAGACCGTCGAAGAAAGGATTGAGAGTGTAGAAAAGGAGTTGGAAAATGTGAAGAAACAAAAGATAACTGCCGAAAACTATCCCGAAGATGCCAAGTATCAAGCTATGCTTCCTCGGGCCTCTATTAAACTCTCGACCTATGACGGAAAATCCTCATGGCCAGTTTTTAAGACACAATTTGGGATCGTAGCGGACGCCAATGGATGGAATTCCCAGACAAAAGCTTGCCAGTTAGCTGCTTCTCTACGAGCTGATGCTGCCGACGTCTTACAGACTTTGCCTGCAAATGAATCGCTGGATTTTGAAACGCTCGTCAGTGCCTTAGAATTACGCTTTGGCGAGAAATGCATGAAGGAATATAGCAGACTCCAGCTCAAATCTCGACAGCAGAAATCCACTGAATCCCTGCAAGAGCTGGCTACGGATGTCGAGAGACTTTCCCATCTTGCTTATCCTGGCTGTCCGACTGAAATTAGAGAAAGTTTAGCTCTGCAACATTTTATCGATGGTGTGCGTGACCCTGAGATCCAGACAGCACTCCGGATTGCAGATCTCAATGATTTAAAAGGGGCTTTGGTTTACGCTCTGAAATTCGAGGCAGCCAAGCAAGCTACTAGGAAAGATCGACACTTTGTGCGAGCAGCCAACCTGCCTGAGACGTCGGATAGAGCTGTGGAACGCTTACAGCAGCAGATGAATGACATAATGAGAAAGATGAACTCCTTAATGGCCAACAAACCTTACAGGAAGATCAAGTGCTGGAAATGCGGTGGAGAAGGCCATATCCAAATCGACTGCCCAAGACGACCCAGCACCGAAGGTAATATCTCTCCCGCTAAAGGAGGAGCAGGAAAACTGATTAATGGCCATCTTGCGGGGCGGAGGTTGCCAGATTTTGAGAAGCCCCATTTTCAAGTATGTGAAATTTCTGCAAGAAGTTGCGGCGAGAACGGAGTTTTTCTAGTCGGAAGTGTGAATGATTTGCCCTGTAATATGATCATCGATACAGGAGCCAATGTGACCATCATTCGGAAAGATCTAGCTCAGCGGCTGAAAGAAAAACTCTCCTGGACCCCGCCACGTGTTATCCTTCAAACTGTGACAGGAGATAAGATCGACATATTTGGAAGAATGACGCTGAAAATAAAGTTTGGGAACGCCGCTTACCATCATACAGTCTATGTAGCCGATATTTCAGACCCTTTCATACTCGGACTGGACTTTTTAAAAGGGCATGGATTTACACTGGACTTTAAGAATAATGAGTTACGCTCTGCTCAAGAAGATGTCACTATTTTTAAATTTGGAAATGAGTCCGGGTCCATTCAACGGATCACAGCCAAGGCAGATGTTATCATCCCTCCTCGAACCGAAATGATGATACCTGGAGCAACTGGAAACGAAAGAATTTTCCAGTATGGCTTTACTGGATATCCTGAGAAGAGCCCAAAGGGAGTGCTAATAGCATCAGCGCTGGTAGATCTGTCGAGAGATGTGATACCCGTGAGAATTGCAAACGTAAGTGAAAAGTCTAGAATTATCCAGAAGGGTGAAGTGCTTGCAACTTGTGCTCCAGTCACCTGTGTTTGCAAAGACCCGAGCTTGACGTTGTCGGAGCCGCCTACAAGTTTAACACCTGAAATTGGACGAAATGAAAATTTATCTCCTGAACAGAGACATGCCGCAGAAAGACTGTTCCAGGAATTTAAGGATGTGTTTTCTCAAAACGGGAGTGATATTGGTCGCACTTCACTGACACGGCATAGAATTGATACTGACGGCCATCCACCGATTAAACAGCATCCCAGACGTTTGCCGTTCGCTAAACAAGAAGAGGTTTCTAAGCTCTTACAAGAGATGCAGGATAGTGACATCATCGAACCGTCATCAAGTCCGTGGGCCTCTCCCATCGTGTTGGTCCGAAAGAAAGATGGCTCCACAAGATTTTGTGTGGATTATCGTTAACTTAACGATATCACGAAGAAGGACAGCTATCCTCTACCAAGAATAGACGACACGCTAGATACTCTTTCAGGACATAAATGGTTTTCCACGCTGGATTTGAAGAGTGGATATTGGCAAGTAGAGATCCATCCTGATGACAAAGAGAAGACCGCATTTACTACTGGACAAGGACTTTGGCAATTTAAAGTTATGCCGTTCGGGCTCTGCAATGCTCCAGCAACGTTCGAGCGCCTCATGGAGACAGTGTTAAAAGGTCTGACATTTGAAGCTTGTCTCATCTACCTAGATGACGTCATCATTGGTGGCCGCACGTTTGAAGAACATCTTGGAAATATTCGAAAAGTGTTAACGAAGCTAAGTGCGGCGAATTTAAAGCTGAACCCTCTGAAATGCAAGTTCTTCCAACGCGAAGTAAATTATTTAGGACACATCATCTCAGCTGAAGGTGTTCGAACAGATCCTGAAAAAGTGTCTGCAGTAAAGAACTGGAAGCGTCCGGAAAACGTCCATCAGTTGCGAAGCTTTCTGGGACTATGCACTTATTACAGAAAGTTTGTACAGGGGTTCTCCAACATCGCAAGGCCCTTGCATAGGCTCACTGAAAGCAAGCAGAAGTTTCTATGGACACAAGAATGCGAGAATTCCTTCCAGCAGCTGAAAGAAGCTCTCACATCCTCTCCAGTCCTAACCTATCCACACCCCGACAAACAATTCATTGTGGACACGGATGCTAGTCATGAAAGTGTCGGTGCTGTACTTTCCCA
Organism: Maratus michaelseni; assembly: GCA_963931845.1. Lineage (NCBI taxonomy): Eukaryota > Metazoa > Arthropoda > Arachnida > Araneae > Salticidae > Maratus > Maratus michaelseni. Next base: position 104,364,257 of record OZ007593.1, on the reverse strand, counting down.
AGAAATAGATGGCCAAGAACGAGTCGTAGCATACTGGAGCAAATGTTTGTCGAAACCAGAGCGGAATTATTGCGTCACTCGTAAGGAGTTATTAGCTATAGTAAAAGCCATAGAACACTTCCATCACTATCTCTATGGCAGGAAATTTCTCCTTCGTACTGATCACGCATCCCTAACATGGCTGATGAATTTTAAGAACCCAGAGGGCCAAGTAGCCAGATGGATACAACGACTCCAGGAATACGACTTTGACATCAGGCATCGCAAAGGCTCATCGCATGTAAACGCCGATGCCCTATCAAGAAGACCGTGTCCCGAGAGCTGTCGCTATTGTTCCAGAGCGGAGAGCAAGTATAATCCCGAATATGTCATACGCCAGACGAAGACTTCACTACTGACGCCACCAGATCCCTGGAGTGATGAGAAGATTCGAGAAGATCAAATGGCAGACTCTGAGATCAAACCAATCTTGGAGTTATTAGAATCTTCTAGCACGAAGCCCAGTTGGAAAGACATCTCGACTTACAGTCCTACGACGAAGCAATATTGGGCTCTTTGGAACTCCCTCCACGTCAAGAATGGTGTCCTGTTCCGAAAATTCGAATCGGAAGATGGGAAAACATCTCGGTGGCAGTTGGTACTTCCTCGATCCCGAATACCAGAGGTCCTCAAGGAATTACATGGCAGTCCCACTGGTGGCCATTTTGGAGTCATGAAAACATTACACAGAGTCCGAGAGCGCTTCTTCTGGGGAAAGGCGAGAGCTGACGTCGAACAATGGTGCAAATCTTGCGATGCATGTGCAGCTCGGAAAGGACCAAAGAAACGTAGCCGAGGAAGACTACATCTCTACAATGTAGGAGCACCTTTTGAACGCATCGCCCTTGACATCCTAGGTCCTCTGCCAAGAAGTGCTGATGGCAACAAATACCTCCTTGTTGTCATGGACTATTTTACGAAATGGCCTGAAGTTTATGCCATCCCTGATCAAGAAGCTTCTACGGTTGCGGATGCCTTGGTACACCAGTGGATATCAAGGTATGGAGTTCCCCTTCAAATGCATTCTGACCAAGGGAGAAATTTCATATCTGCTGTGATTGAGGGTCTTTGTCAACTTCTCGGAATGGACAAAACTAGGACGACGCCTTTACATCCACAGTCGGATGGCATGGTTGAGAGGTTTAATCGTACCATCCTCAACAACCTCTCACTGCTAGTTTCAAGAAACCAACAAGACTGGGGCCAAAAACTTCCCTTGTTTCTCCTCGCCTATCGCAGCGCCGTCCATGAAACGACCGGCTATTCCCCGTCTCAGATGCTTTTCGGTCGTGATCTTCGTCTACCTTGTGATCTGATTTTTGGTCGCCCTCCAGATGCGCCTTCATCGCCAGAGGGATACGTGCAGAATCTCCAGGCACGATTTCAAGACGTCCACAACTTGGCTCGAGAGCGGATCAATATACAGACGGAGAAGATGAAGACCAGGTACGACACGAAAGCCACGGGACATCAATTCAAAGAAGGTGACAAGGTTTGGTTTTATAATCCGACTCGACGTAAAGGACTTTCTCCCAAACTGCAATCGCACTGGGACGGTCCTTATACAGTCCTAAACAGACTGAACGATGTCGTAATTCGGATCCGAAAGTCACCAAGTTCGAAGCCTAGAGTCGTTCATTACGACAGGCTGGCTCCATACTATGGCCATAGTACTTAGTTCTTGATTGTAAATAGTGTAATGTAAATTAGTATGACCATGGTCTTGTATATAAATTAATGTAATTATTTATTTTGCTTAGCATTATCATTATTATTGTTATTATTATTTAAATACTTGTATGTAATAATGTCTATGCTTTAATTTTATTTTATTTTTAAATAAGTGTATATTTTGTATAATTCAGCATCATGAATGTGTTTTGAATAGTATAGCATTTGTTGGTAACGGGTTTGCTTTCCGATCAAAGGTTGAACTGCCCGGGACGTGCAGTCCTTGAGAGGGGGGCAATGTTATGAATTTTGTATATATCTGTAAATATTCCATTTGTTTAAATTTATTTTATTTTATTATTGTGAAATTTGCAGTATTATTAATGTATTTCCTATTGAGCATCATGTAACTCAATGCTAAAGGCCTCAGATGGTTTGCAAGGAAAACAACCTTACAGCCTCATCTTTATAATGGAAGTCTATGGTAAAATCGCCAAGGAATGGGTTTATCGCCAAGTTGGCGATGGTTTTGGCGACTTATTTTTGTCGCCAAATTTGGCGATATATCGCTAAATGTCGCCAAGTTGGCGACGGATTTGGCGACTTTTTGTGCAACCACCCCCCCTTATACCTGTACATTGGGATCCTTTCTCGCTTTGGTTCTCTATCGAAAGTTAAAGCACTTTCTGGTAATTTCTAGCATCTGAAAGCTCTGGAATAATCTGGAAAGATCTCTGAAGCCTATATAAGGGACCTCCACCAGTCCAGTTAGTTAGTTGTCTGTCAACTGCAATTGAATTCATACGAGAGGCTTTGCATTGAGAACTGTGTTTCTCGGATCGATTTTGTCGTTGATACGTCGTATTGAACGCATTGTTTCTGTGTGAAATTTTGCTGCGCTTTTATTGGATTTGAAGATTACTGAATATCTTGTAATTTTCAGAAGATATTTGTGATCGTATTGCACTGTTTATAGTGAATAAAGTCTTTTTTATTGTTCTTATATATTGGCATCAGTCCTTTCGAACCCCGAGCTCACAACAATATATTACTGATTTTATTTAAACTACATCGTAAAAAATTTTAATGAGAAATAATATCATAAAACGCAGTTATTTAATTTAAATATGAAAAAAACGTTTGTATGGCTTAAAATAAATATTCAATGTCCAAGGCTTCCACTGAAACAATATTTGGCAATTTATCACTTTTGTAGTCTATATTTGGCATTTGAATAAGAAAAAATTAGAGCCTCTTGCTTTATGATGTATAATGAAAGTCATGACAGTCGCAGAAGACGACTTTTTAAAAAATGTTTTTTATATCGTAAATTTTATGTCTCATTTACAGATGATTTTTGCATTTCCAGTTGAATTTTTATGTATGATGTCAACAGTGTTTTTACTTGGTAGAATTAAAACATATTTTAAATATAATCTGTAAATTTTTATTTGTGGAAATTAAAAATGATGTTGAGTTAGAACTTTGAATATAAATGTATTTAGAAGTATCTTTAAATCATCATGGCACCCATGCGAAGCCGGACCGGGTTGGTAGTTACAAAATAAAATAATTAAAATAGTTAATGAATTAATATATCGAGATTTCATCATCGCTTCAAAATTTAAATAGTTTCCACATTTACGACAACTACAACTGAAAATTGCTCACTTAAAAAAACTCACCCATATACAAAATTAAAAATACTAGCTGAAGTATTCACACGCATCTTTTAAAACAATCTTATAAAATTGTACTAGCTTAACAAACAGAATATGGTACTCAGATTTGCTTTCTCTATCTAAACTGTCACGGTTTAAGAACATAAGTTCAATACAAAGACTGGCATTATTAGCTATAGCTTGTACATGAAAATGTACCTAAACAGCAGCCTTAAAAATTGTAAATCCTATTCCTCCACTTCATAAATACATATTCTTCACTTTATAAATACATATAAAATTCATAATGCTTGAAATGGTGCAACAACATCAAAATACACTTGAAAAGATTTTTTGCCATTCACCGTAAAGTAAATGAATACTTTTGACTGTCCCTGTAAAAGAATTATAAATGCTACACACTTCGTTTTAAGTGACGATCATGTTGTAGTAAACGTTAATAACATATAAAAAAATATAGGGCATTCCGAGTACATTTACGAGAGTTAGAGCAGAGACAGAAGGACAAACAAACCAAAGTCATAAACATTTTTCAAATATGTTAGAAAGGGTTAAAAAAGAGGGTGAACTCGGATTTTTTATCAAAATTTTAACAATAATAAAATTTGAGAATTATATTATCAACAGACTTGTTTTCCTGGCTGTGACATCATGAAAAGTAACGAAAATGGCCATCATTTGCGCTAAAAGAACACTTCGCTTGATACTCCATAAAAAAGACTGTAGTTAACAGTACATTCGGAGTCACCCAGAAACTTACAATATACTTCCAGTATTTCACATGATGTCATTACATTTCACATAAACAAAGTTATTTTATTAAAATGCTCATAAAATCTCGTCATTTTTATTGAAATTTTGAAAGAAAATTCGGATACAGCTTGAATTGAACCCCCCCTCTCCTCTTTTTTTTGATTGAATAAGTAGATTGTAACCCTGATGATTTCCGGAACAAAATAGTCTTTCAAAATCGTTGACTTTCTGTTTGCGAAAGTAGATTTACAATTTCAAAAGCAGATTCTGAGTCGATTAATGAAATTTATTAGGCGAATATTCCAGAAACACGACGAAAAGATTTAAATTTCTATCACATCAAGTAAACAGCGCAATGAAATTCAGGTAACCAAAAATAACAAAATTGCACATATTCTCCACAAACTAAAAATGCTTGAGAGATAAAACTTACCAACGTTTCCGGAGAGGTAATATTTATATATCCTCCCTTGATGATGTCAACCGAACGTGAAATGATGATATATTTCCGATTTTGAGCCACATTCTCGACATTTCTTTTAATATACATCCCAGAGTTTCCGGATCGACAAATTTCCAAATAAGTATTATAACGAACAAAATTCTTAAGAAATCGTCAAATCACCAGGAAAGTAAGTTATTTCGTTGGGAAAATAAATCATTTAATAGCAAAGGATACGGTCGTAGTCGTATATTGTTGAACATAACTATTTTTAACTCCTTTATAAATATTTAGATTTTCATTGTTAGATTTTCCTTTATTTTGTTGTTTTAGAAATTTTGTAGCAAAAAGACTGTTATAACGATCTTTACAACATTATACTTTAATCCATTTTTTTAATTACAGGGTGTTTCACATATTATAATTATATCTACATATATATATATAGTATATAGAAATTATACAAGATGTTTCTCTACCAGACCGACAAACTTGCACGAGGTGAAGAGGGCACAGAGACGACACGTAATCACATAGCAATGCAGGGTCGGAAATGCCGTAGTTGCGAGCTATGGTTCAAAGAAGCAGAGAAAAAGAACAGAAACAGCAACATATTAATGGGACAGAAAACATTTTATTGAAAGGTTGTACTACAGAAGAATTTCAAAATTACGAACACAGAAGTCGTCTTCTTCTTCTGGGGTGAAATGAAGAGTTTGGTTTACGCGATCCCCGTTCCTTCTGTTGAAGACCTCGCCGATCAATTATTTGTAGCTGCCGGGAGGATACGCGACACCCAGGAATTTTCCAGAACGTAAAGGCATCCATGCAGCGCCGCTGTCAAGCCTGCCTGACGACTTCTGGTTGTAATTTAAAACAATTCTACAAATTCTTTAGTACAACCTTTCAATAAAGTGTTTTCTGTCGCATTAATGTGCTTCTGTTTCTGTTCTTTTTCTCTGTTTCTTTGAACCATAGGTCGCAACTACGGTATTTTCGACCCTGCATTGCTATGTGATTCCGAGTCGTCTCTGTGCCTACTACACCTCCTGCAAGTTTGTCGGGCTGGTAGTGAAACACCCTGTATATCTGTATATGGTTATTGATTTCATACTCACTTATGTATTTAGTCAGTAGATATAAATTAAATGTGTAATATATATTCGATTAAAATCAATAATATATATGTTTAACTATATACAGTAGGAGAAAATAAATTGGCAAACATATAATACAAAGCACTTGGTTAGTAAAACTTTTATTATGTTAAAGCTTCCGTTATATTTTCAAGAAATACTAATTTACAAAATACATTAAAGTTTTTTATGTTAGTGTTTTTACCATTTTCGGAAATACACTCTTGTAAACTTTGCATTCCAATGTCTAATTACTCCAAAGGCTTATGGGGCAACAATATTTACAACAATACTGGTTGACTTTTCCTTATAAAGAACTTTTTAGCTAATAACAAGCTAATTTTTAATTACTGATCAAGTTTTTCGGTCATTAAAGGAATTAATTTCCATGATACTCCATAATTTTTAGTGTTTGGTACACTTAACTTATTTCAAGTAACCAGATCTTTACGAAGAATTGGCAGCCTTTATAACAATTTTCAATTTACGTCTTGAATGATAAACTGGAAATTGTGCCGGCCAATGCTGATCATTATCCGGCATCGAATATTTGCCTCCAGCCTGTACAAACTATGTCGTCACTCGATAATATATTTTAATGGCATCTCTATTCTCAGACTAGCCACATTTTGTCCCTAACACCTGATTTGTTGAGAAATTGGAGTATCTTTCAATTTTGTTTTTCCTTCATACTCTTATTTTAATTCTATGTTTATACGAAAGTCATAACTTTATGATAAAAAAAGTCACTAACTTTGCTTAGGAAGTACGTTGCAATATTAAAGCAAAGTGCTAATTGTAATATTTATCTGAATATTTTGATATTTCTTTAAAAATAATGTTTACTATTTTTTGTGCGATAATATTTTTGTCATGATTTTACTGTATGTAGAAGTAAAGGGATCTAGAATTTGTCAAAAGATATCCGAATCAGAAATCGTTTTTTGAAATTTTCAGTGATTGATCTTAAATTGTATTTGTAATAGTCGTAAAGCTTTTTTTTTAATCTTCAAGAGCTTTTCGATTACAGTTAATCCGTTTGAAAGTAAAATAAGTTAAATTTCTCTACATGAACACGCGACATGCAATAGTCATTGTGATAATTAATTATCATGTAAACTCATTCCAAGAAAGTTTTGAGATTTTGCTAGCATTTTGTTTATTGTATTGGCAAAACTTAATTAGAAACTCCAAACGGTAAAGCAGAAATGTGAGATCAGATTAAGTGACTGCGATTCTTGTGTTTATGACATCTGTTTCTAAATCTGATCCAGATGATATGGTCTTCACCTAACATTACTTAGTAACATTTGTGTTGCATTAAGAATGTTTTTATCAGAAGTCATCAACAACGCACACTTTAGCGCATATGCATCTACTGACACTTTTTTTTGTTCACACGAAGCCTCATAAATGTATATGTATAAATACATATTTTGCATTCGTGAATACTAAATATTGATTCAGTTAGAAATAAATAGGAAGCCTATACATGTTTTCTTAAAATAATATCTTCTTTTAAAGTACCCAAAAACTGAATAGTGCTGAAAAGAACTGCATTTTTGGGGTACGGTTTCATTCTTTATACACGTGTGTAGTAATTTAAAAATTCTCTGTCACCTTTAGCATATGCAAATTTTCATATATTTTTATTCACAGTCATCAAACATGTGTATGAGAAGTGGCATATATTTATAGCATGTGTAATCTCAAACATGTACATGCATATGAATATGTACGCAGGGGCATAGATGGTTAGACACATAAATACGACCATGATAGTAAAAATGGTTGACAACCTCTGATCCAAAAGCTTCATATTAACCAACTATGTCTACACTCTTTAACATGATACCAAGGCGTTGATATTTCCAGTGTTTGGAAAGATTTTAAAAATCTGTCGTAGACTAGTTTTTCTTGTTACAAACACTATTCATCAATATGTAAATATGCAAAAATGCCAAGAAAATAATGTGGTGAATGATTATTTGTAATTAGAATACTTTGATCTCCTGGACATAAAATATTATTTCCACATAATTAATTGCCCCACCAGTGGCTGAGAGGTTCTGCTCTCGAAGCTGGTAGACGGGAGGTGCTGGGTTCGATCCCAATTGCGCCCGTCGGCCTAATCGTTCGGAGTTTTCGTGGTTTTCTTCAAGCCGTGGATTTATCCATGCGTAAATACGGGTTAGGTTCCCTAAGAAAGACCCCCACGAAGGGCACTCCCCCCGGCCTATATCTCTAGTGTAGATAATTGGCCGTCAATAATCAACCCAACTCAACACATAATTAATTACGCTTACCGAGTTCTTGTTCTGAATTATTTTTTTCAACCCTGAATGGTCGTTCTTTGCTTATACATCCCAGTTTGACGAGTTCGGCATTTGTGGCAGACGTCAATGATCTTTTACGTGTTTATATAATTATTTGTAAAGAGTTTTGTGCACTCTTACATCTAAAATTACGTCGCATATTTTTATGCAGTTCAAAACTTTTTGCGTTACTTTATGCGTATGAATATTTAAAATATGCATTAATTTTATCAGCTATGTGTGTTTAGAAAATGTGTTATCTTGTATGTACCTCTGGATATATTACACGCGTTCTTGTTCACAGTTACTATATTCTATGGTAATTTGTAGCATGCGTTATTCTGTTCACTTATAATAAATGAAATTACTGATAAAAAAACTCATGAAATAATTGGAGACAGTTCTTAAAGATACTATTTTATCTTATACCCCTTTCTAAATTAACCATTACACACCATATAAAATCTGCTATATAACTATTGGCACCTTTATTGAAAAGCTTTGAATTATGTTATAAGTAAAGGAAAATCTTCATTTATGGTAACTGAAAAAAAGAGAAATATCATTCGACACGATAATATAGATCATGTATATCATTAATTATGTATTGTTACAATTGAATTTTTGCCGAAATCTAGTGCCAAATCACCCTACAAAAATTAAGAATTTTTTTCTTAAAGTCATCAAAAAATATAAATAGAGCGTCATATTGAAGGAATAGAAATCTAACGTCATTTTAATATTGTACATAAAAAGGTACAAATAAATAAATATATGGAATGCACATATACACAATATTATAGGACATATAAATATAAAGACAAATAAGTGATATATAATGATTATAGTTTGTAACTTATTTTCTGTTACCTTTTATATTTGAATTTATAATCAGACATTCTAGTTTTTATTCCACCAAAGAAGCTTCTTTATAAAGCTGTTTAATTTATGTTAAACTCTAATATTTTAACTCCAAACTTCAGAAGATGAAGCTTGTGTTTTAAAAAATTATGTTTCCACAATTTCAATTCTTATTTTTTCTTGAATATTTAAATATTTATAAATTTTATACAAAAGTTTTGAAACGAAAAATTATTTATTTTTCACATTTGGGAACGTGTAAACAAAAAAAATAACACAGATAGTTTTTAAAACAATTTTTTCTGAATAACACAGTTCATGAAAAACCTAAAATATTTTATTTAAAAAACTCTTTCTTAGATTTCATACAGTATCGGTGTTAATCTAAATTGATAATTTATTTAAGGAAAAATACGATTTCAACATTTTTCAGGAGACATTTTGATTTATACTTTTAATTAAAAAGCATACAACGATGTCGTAATTTGCATGTATTGTCTCTCTCAAGTTCCTCTCTCAAGCATTTGGGAACGTGTAAACAAAAAAAAATAACACAAATAGTTTTTAAAACAATTTATTCTGAATAACACAGTTCATGAAAAAGCTAAAATAATTTATTTAAAAAATTCTTTCTTAGATTTCATACAGTATCGTTGTTAATCTAAATTGATAATTTATTTAAGGAAGAAAAATACGATTTCAACATTCTTCAGGAGACATTTTGATTGATACTTTTAATTAAAAAGCATACAACGATGTCGTAATTTGCATGTATTGTCTCTCTCAAGTTCCTCTCTCAAGCATTTGGGAACGTGTAAACAAAAAATAACACAAATAGTTTTTAAAACAATTTATTCTGAATACCACAGTTCATGAAAAAGCTAAAATAATTTATTTAAAAAACTCTTTCTTAGATTTCATACAGTATCGTTGTTAATCTAAATTGATAATTTATTTAAGGAGGAAAAATACGATTTCAACATTCTTCAGGAGACATTTTGATTTATACTTTTAATTAAAAAGCATACAACGATGTCGTAATTTGCATGTATTGTATCTCTCAAGTTCCTCTCTCAAGCGTGTTGAAAGTTTTATTAAAATTTGGAAAAACATTCTTTCTGCAAATTTAATTTGTTATTTTTTCCACATAAGAAATAGAATAAAGAAAAACATCATGTAAAGATATCCTGTGCTATCTGCTTAGATTTTAATGCAAAATTTTAAGAAAAAGTCTCTAGAAATTTCTGTAGTATCGTTAATCAATCGAGGAGAGTTTAAGGTATCCGAATACCTTCGGAGGGCCTTTTTTAAAATTATTTAGAAATATGACTTTTTTTTGCATTGTATATCATGATGTGATTTAAAAAGTAAAATAAAACAGAGAAAGTTATACATTTCAAATTATTTTTTTATATTTTGGGGGAAAAATAATCAAAAAACAGCGAAAATAACCACTTCCGCAAAATATTATAACTCAATTTTAAATCAAGATATTTTTATTTTGTAAGCATTATTATTATTATTAAACCTTTTTCTGGGGAATGAACTACTCTCATATTTGTGAGTCAAATATTTAAAACTACATAGAAAATTAATCAGTGATGAAGCAAAAATTACTAAAAATTTATTGCAAATTGGAAACTTTATCAATAATTAAAAAAAAACTAATACACTTACTGCTACGAGTGTAGTTCATTTTCTTTATTGCACTTTGCAAAGCATACAAAAAAAATTTGAAAGAGATTCATCCATAATTTTTCCCTATATGATGTTTTGCGTAAACATAAAATGTTAAAAAATTGATTTTCAGAAAACGCAAAAACAAAATTTAATTCAAAATCTTACCTTTATTTTGAAAATCAAGCCTTAATATGTTACTCAATTTATACGCTATATTATCTGTTTTGTTTAAAACAATTGCTGTTTTTCTTTTTTAAATTCTTTTAAAATTTTCTCTGCTTCTTTACTTTTGGGTTTACATAGCATTGAAAAACGTGCTGACTTCCGGTGAGCAGAACGATACTTCCGGTTTCAAAATACTGATACTTGGTAATTTTAAAAAGCAATAACTTGACTTCTAAATAAGATACAAACAAAATTCAAACAGATTTGGAAAGATAAAGAGTCCGGCTGTTATATTATACCAAAATCTAAAAATCGATGATTTGGCCGAAAATCGGCTTTTAAAGGTGTTCGGATACCTTAATATGAATTGAGAGTAAAATCATAGAAAACAGAGAAATTTGTATAGTCGTGAAAAAAAGAAACCTGATCAACCCCTACTAACTCTGCAACAAATCATCATAGAAGAAAGTTACTGGTACGATAGGAAATAAAGACTACTTTTAAATGATGTACATAAAATTTGCTTAGGAGGCCATTTACGTATCAAAAACAGCCCAAACTGTGTTTTTTCCAATAGCAACACAAGATATTGATACGAGATTTTAAATCTTCGGTTCCAACTATGCCTAAATACCAAATTTCAAGTCATTTGGATGAAAAGTTTTTGAATTATAAACATTGAAATTTGAGAGTTTCTAATGTTAAATTACATGTTACTATTTTTATTAATATCACCTAAAATTATAATCTTCATGTGCTAATTTTTTTTTTTGGTTATAATACTAAAAAACCCAAACATGAATAAGTTGAATTTGTAATTTTTATAATTTATAGTATAAAATATGAATTATAAAATTAATATTCGAAAAAATTATGAATTGCAACCTGCAATTTTTTTTGATGGATTTATATTTGTTATGTCCTGCTTTATGCGCATTCAAATTTAAACATTTGTCTTCCAAGTAGTTTTCAAATTCTGCTTTAAAAACGGCAAGTTGCTGTTTTAAGGCACCGTCTATGATGTGCAAAAAAGCAGAATTTGAAAAAAATATTTTACTCATTTTCTTGTTGATTAGAATAAGATTTTTTAAAATGACATTTTCTGTGTCTTCTTTTAATTTTTTTTTTAATTACGTAAATCGTATTTTCAGGAAATATAATTTTACGTCACTGTAAATTAATTTCGCTTTTATTTTTAAATTAACAAAAAGCTCATTTTTTTAAAAATGAACAATCTTGCATTAGAAAAAAATCTTACTCATTATTTTTGCTACCTTTAATTGAATTTCTAGCTTCTTCTCCAGTCTAATAATCCTTTATTATTTTTTCTGCGTTGTGTTCATATGTTTGAAATAAAGTTACTTATAAATGCATATGTGTTGTGTATTCTCTGAAAAGTTTTAAAAATATGCCATTAGCAATCGAGTTAAGATTTATATTCAGACTGAAAAGCAATTTGTCTGGTTTTTTTCTACATATTTTCCTTATACTGCTTCATACTATTTTTTATTCTAAATTTTGTATTCGCCGATATCCTTCACATATAAATTTAGAAAAGAGCCAGTAAAATAAATTTAAAATCTGAGAAAAAGCATTATATAGACACCTACAAAATTCCTATCACATTTACATATTCGAAAACTGTTTTAATCACATATCAACTTAGATATTTTTAATCGGATAATACAACTCTTGTGAACATTATAAAATGAATATTGAAAAGAATTTTACCGTATATAACAATGGCGAAACATATTAAGTGTGTAAAATGGTCCAATTGGCAGAAATAATACATTCTGTAGCATTTTAACAATAGACTACCGAAATTCAATTTGGATGCAGCCCCTAAAATATTATCATTTTAAAATAATTAATTTCTCTGAAATTAATCGTAGGAATTTTATGAAATTCAGTATCTAGACAGAGTTTTTATTAAAAATGTAAAATATTTTCTCAAAGTTGGGTTTTGCCATATGAAAAAAAAAAAAATTGGGTTTGTTTTGATATGTAAATGGCCTTCTAAGAAAACTTTATATATATATCAAAAATGCAATTATAATGTTGCATTATTTCAAAATCAAATTTGTAGGTTCTTAAAAGAAATTTTAAACTTTTTTTCAATATTTTATACTTATTATTGACTAATTTGTATTTTAAACTGTTTTTTTTTTTCAAAAACCGTCAATGTTAATAGTCCGATGAGTGGTCTCGAAAATTGCATTTTCAGAAACTTATACTGCTGTTAAATCAAAAACTGTTATTGTGATGGCGTTCGACTATCACGTGTGCCATTTTCGTATAGTGGAGTATAGAATCTCAGTTTCGAAAACATTTTTTTACTGAAAGAAAAGTTGTCTTTCAAAAGATTAAATAATTCAATTTCGTACACGACCAATTGTTTTATTTACATGTCAATATTGAAGTATCAAAGACGCTGATAAGTCAAGAGGCATAGCATTAGCACCCAAAAATGATTATGAACAGACATAAGTATTTTTCTTTCAATCTACGTTAACAGGAGCACAAGCCTTCTTGATACCATCACCATTACATAACTGACTAATTTTTTATCTAAACAATATCGCCAACACAAATACTGGCGAAAAAAATAGATTCCCAACTAAACGTACGTGTAAAAGACGTTAGATAGAAAAAAAAAATTAAATTGAGTGCGCAGAAAGTAAAAACAAACATCGCCCTTGGCGAAACGAACATGTCAAATACGACAACCCTATGAGGAGCCGCCTAGTCTACCCACACATCTGTGCTATTACTTAAGATATCGTTTTTATTTAAATGAAAACAGACAACCGAAATAAAAAATGAATTTCAAAGGGAGGTATAAAATTTAATTGTTTTTAACACTTTAGCAAACTGTAACGGAAAAAAGAAAAGAAATGATATTTTAAAGTAGTATATTAATTATGTCTTATTATTAGGTTTTATTTATTACAAATTTACGAAGGCGCACTCAATAAAGAAATAAAAAATAAATCCTTTTTTAAATACAATTTAAATGGGGAAATATTAATTTTGAAACATTTTAAAATGAAAAAGGAAATAAAATATGTGACTGCATCACAGTGATTTTTTCAGAAAAATTTTATAGATTCTCAAACTTCATAATATAGGGCTTTAAAATACACCAGGTCTCAATGCTAGGTTCGAGCTGAACCAAAAGTAAGTAGGCGAACTCTTGTATGTAAGCGAACAATATATTCAATAAATCTGCAGTTAATTCACGAGAATTGTTTCTTCATTTTCTTATTGATTTTCGAATCTAACTTCAAAATACGTTTCAATGTTACTTTTATTACACAATTCTGTTATATTAAAGTGTGAATCTATTTTTAAATAACTTTGAAAGTACTTTGTACAGTACAAGCGGTGAATAATTAACATTTTGCCATTATAAATTTCAGATTTTCTTTATTTAAAAACATGATTTGATAGCGTTTTTAAATAAATAGTTTTTTACAAGTTGACATTTTCTAAAAGAATAATTTTAAAGATTAGCTACTAACCAGCACAACACAATAACAAAAGTTCCACTAAAACAAAGTCCCTTGACAAGTTTTGCATAACCCGTTTTCTAAAGCCAACAAGAAAATGGAATTAAAAGATCTGTTGTTCAGTTGCTTTCTTTTTCTACTTTAATAACGTCAATAATAAATTCATAACTGTAGAGAAATACATATTTTTATTTAAATATTACTCTTTAAGACACCTATAAAATATGGTGGTGTTCTCTTGTTCACGGCTGTATGTATAAATATTTTGATGTAATTATTTTCAACCGAAAAAAAAATTCAGCTAGTTTGACTCTTGAGACTTTTAATCATAAAAATCATCAGATGTACTAAATTCACCTTAAAATAGCACTTTCTGTAAATGTTAGTACGCTTTCCAAAAAAAATGTATCTAAAATATAAAACATGATTTGCATATAATTGAAATCTGCTATCTGTAACACCATTTTACATACATTAAATTGGTGAGAAAATATGATTCATCATAAAGAAATTTTTAATAACAAATACTATGTTCTTTTGAATAAACAGTAACATAAAAACATTAAAATGTAATCTATATTACATTATCGAATAAATAATCGTTGAAAGGCAACATATCTTTTAATGTTTAAATTATTTTATACAGCTTATTCAGAATTTATTTTAAAGAATTTATTTTAAAGAGTAGCTGGTAAATAATTAAATTTTTGAAATAGAAGTTTTTTGTAATTCCTTTTTCAAAAGATTTATAACAACTCAGTGACATTTAATATTTTTATAAACATTTCTACATACAATGACTGCATTTTTCAATAATAAATATGTAAATTTCTAAAGTACAAATGTTTTCTTTCAATTTTCTGAAATTTTAAATGATATTAAATTGAAGTGATTGCTTTTAGAAATATACTTAGCAATAGAAAAACTATATATAAACAATGTTTAAAAGCGGCTGTTGATAAATGATATATGTTTGATAAATTATGCTAACGTTTTTTTTAATGTAAATTTTTAAATTGAAATACAGAATGATACATTCTTAACGCAAGGAATTTTTATTCGAAAAGATTTAGTATTAATTTTCATATTTTCAACACGCTTTTATGCAAAAAGTAATATCATAATGCATTTTTTATACTTTTGAAAGCATAAGGAATTCCGGATCGATGTATGTTCTGTGTTTATTCTTATCTACATTTTTTTCGAGTTAGCATCATGAAATATTTATGAATATAGCTGTAATATTTCCCCTTTTTTTTGCTTGTTTAATCTACTTTAAAAAAAGTTTTTAGGCTTTAATTTATTTAATGTAATTTGAAATGTTTTGAATTTTTACATTGTGTGTTTAGTGACATATTTTTTCATGTAAACATAAGTAAATTAATCCTGGCTATACTATAATAAAATCTTGCTATA
This sequence comes from Maratus michaelseni, assembly GCA_963931845.1. NCBI lineage: Eukaryota > Metazoa > Arthropoda > Arachnida > Araneae > Salticidae > Maratus > Maratus michaelseni. The sequence goes on along the minus strand of OZ007593.1, from coordinate 104,348,585 downwards.
AAAAAATTCTGGAGACCACCAATTAAATTATTTATACTGAAAAATTCATTAATGTGAAATTTCGATTTGGTTTTCTTTTTTCTTTCTTTTTCTTTCTATATATATATATATATATATATATATATATATATATATACAATTTTTTTGGAATTGCATGCACATGGAATAAAAAATATATATATTATTACTACACTTATATTAGATTTCGGTTAATATGCAAGCATGTCTGTAAATAATAAATATACAGTATAATAAATAATAAAGTACAGTATAATAAATAAAAATAATAAATATATAGTATTGTGAGCATACTAGTTAGAAATAAGATAATAATTAAGTGTTTTATTACGTGTGTTTTTGCCGGCATGGAATTGTTTTTCAAATAATTTACGTAGTGTATGCAAATGTCATGGTAAGTTTTGCAAGTGCCCTTGTTCCACGTTACAGCCTGCAGCAGGTAACTACCATCAACAACAAACGATTAAGTGCGACACAATTTGTGTTCATCAACAATGGCGAATTCAGCATACAGTGCGGACTTTACGCTTTTCTGCATGCCGGAATGTGTAAAAAGGGACGAACGGTACGATACGGAAGTAGATAAGGAAAAGAAAGTCAAAAGTTCAAGGAAGTTTTTGTTAGATATTTAGAATAAGGTTTGTTTTTGTTTTGTAAATTGTAAAACTTTTAATAAAGACTAAATATTAATTTATTTATTTACTACAACGATAAAACTACTTGTATAACTTACGGCAAAAGGTCAGTAAGTTCGCTGTCACTAAATTGGTAGAACTTTCGAAACTGAAAGGAACACATGGGCCTGCAGCTTGGCAGAACCCTCTCACCGTTATTGCCCTTTGGACACTGCTACAATGCAATTGTCCTCGTCTTCCTAATTCCATCGAAGGACTCCACTCTCAAGGGATAACGTAATAATGGAAAAGATGAATGAAGAATGGAATTGAATTGGTCACTTCAAAAACCACATAAGTCAATTTTTTCCCCCAATATATTTTTTGTTTCTTGCAAATATTTACTTAATGTAGAGCCATGATCTGGATAATAACCACATGTCAGTGTATTACTTACTCTTTAATCTCTCTTCTAATTTTCGTTTATCACTTAAACGACATAAGTCAGCGACTTAAGTGGTTTTTGCATGCAATACCAGATGGGGTAGCATTCGTGTCTGAGACATTCCCTGTCGTAACTTACTTTATTTTAGATTTAATCTTCATTAATACTGTGTCTGAGAAGTTATTTTGTTTTTGAGAAATGTTTTCAAGTGAAACAAAGAATGAAAGTGGGCCAAAAAAGAAGAGAATGCGTAATAATCAACATACAAAAGAAACGTTATTAAAAATTCCAAAATTAAAGGACAGGAACATATTAATTATAAAACAAAACTGAGAGCTCCTAGGTCCACTGGCCAAAATTGCGGGTTCGTATTAGTTTTTTCTTTTCACAAACTTTTATTTAGTTTCACTTTTTTAATATTTCCGAGATTTAAAAAAGCATATATAAACAAGAATTAAAATTTCTTTTGTTGCCACTGATTTATGGAAACGTTTACGAGTAGTTTTTATAGGTTTTGTCAAATCACAATATCTGTTTTTTGGGTGATATCAATTTCCAATTAAACATTTACTGCTGTGTAACTGAATTTATACATGTAAGAGTAACAATGTAATATTTATTTTAATCTTAATCTTAATGCTGTTAATTTAGCATGTTTGTTTGTTGAACATGAAAATGTTTACTTGAGAATTGATAATGCTAGAAAAACCTATATTCCTGATTAAAAAAACTGATTAATGCAGTATAAAAACAACTCGGAAACGTTTAAGAATATCGTTGGAAACTTTTCTCGTTTTTTTTTTTCATAAATGCTTCTTTAAATATCGAAAATATATGAGTTTCTGAATTTTCTAAAGACAAAGAACGCTTTTCAGAATCGTGGATAACTCGGAATAGTTTATTGTATATTTAGTTTGTGGTTATAAAGTTCTTACGTTTAGAAACATTCGTCTTTTTAACACTTTCCAACCTAGTTGAAAAGTGTTTATGACTTCGGTTTGTCTGGCCGTCTGTCCGTGCTCTAACTCCCGTAAATATGCTCGGATTGCTCTGCAATTTTTATATGTTATTGTCGTTATCTATAGCACGTTCCCTATTTCAACGGAAGTGTGTAGCACGTATAGTTTTTTACAGGGACACTCAAAAGAATTCCGTTACATTACGGTCTATGGGGGAAAAATTATTTGCGGTTTATTTTAATGATGTTACACAATTGCAAACACATTGTAATTGATATATATCACTAAGGTGTATTACAAGAAGCTTAATATGGAATAGGGTGTGCATAGCACTTATAGTTAATTTACAGGTACAGTCAAAAGAATTCAGTTACATTACGTCTATGGAGAAAAATCGTCTGCGGTTTATTTAAATAATGTTTCACTATTTTAAACGCATTGAAATTTATACAGATCACTAAGGTGCATTACAAGAGGCTTACTACAGAATAGTGTGTGTATAGCAGTCATCGTTCATTTACAGGGACACACAAAAAATTCTCTACTGTCTGTTAACAATAATTCCTGGAAGTGCGTTTTAAGTTGCTGAACGCGATTTTAAATTTAACTCACTTTTTGTCTATTACGTGATGTGTATAAATTCTGTAGATCATATACAGGAAAGCACAAAAGTTCGCGAACACATTTCCGTTTATTGACAGAAACTCCAGAAGGAGAATTTTAAGCTGTGCTACGCATTTCTTAACTGAACGAAAATTTAGCATACTATGTAGTATATATACAAATCTATAGATCATATACAGGGCTGAATATTCGGATATTTTTCCGAATATTGTGTACGTTGGAAATTCTTGAAATTATGTTTTTAAATATGTTATGTGTTTTCGAAATTGTTCACTTAGATGTTATCTTTCAGCTTATTAAATGGTATGATTTGTAAAATTATTTTGAAAGCGTTGGAAAGTGTTACATAATCTATGCTTGCCGCATGATTTTTCGTTCTTGTTTTATATATAAAAATAAATAATGAGCTAACTTTGTACAAAGTAAAATATTTTCATGATATATTATTTACAGTGTTGGTCCGATTTTAAACTAAGGCGCGTTTTTTAACAAGTTTTAAGTATTCTTCAGTTGTATGTAGTATGGTAAGCATTTCATAAATACAATCTGCAATATGAATGTAATATATCTATTCGTTTTTTATATTCAATGAATTTCAACTTTTTAATTTGGATAAAAATAACGATGAAGTATCTCTTCTATATAAATCTATGTATTCGACATTCCTTTTACACTTACATATAAATGTATTTTCTTTTCAGGTTTAAACAAAAAGAAAGTAACGACTGTAATTTAGAAATTTAAATATTTTATCCTTTGATATATCTTTTCAATTCCACGTGCTTAGAAACAATGATAAAATTTTAAAAGAAGTTAGTTGTATTATTTATAATCGTAAGTATGTTGTATTATTTATAATCTTTATTTATTATTTAAATCTCTTTACAAATGCTATCCTGAACTGAAACAATCATTTTTTGACCATTGAATCTTTTTCTTTCTCTTTATGTTCAACAATATTTGTCTAAAGCTACAATTAACTTCATGCATTTTGAAGTATAAAAGAATAATTACAAATATATATATATATATATATATATATATATATACATTTATTTATACATTTAAATAATGCCTTTGTTCTAAATTTAGACGCTTAACAATTGGAAATAATTGTAAGTGCATAAGCATACTTGTTCTAACAATGTAACAATGTACAATCGCAGCTTTTTACCAACGAATGTCAGTATTTCTTTCTTACTTACTTTTTTTTTCCTCTTTTTACAATTAGAAAATAATTTATTTCATAAAATTTTAAAATCTAAAAAAAAAAAAAAAAAAAAAAAAAAAAAAAAAAAAACATATTTAAAAATGTTTATATGTATATTGGGATTTATAGAATAAGGTATATACAGGGCGGCCACTAGCGACTAATTTTATATTCTATTCGTATCACTACTTTAAAAAAATGTGCTATATTTCTCTTGTACATGTTGTCAAAGTGTATGCGAAAAAAATTTGTTTAGAGATAGTGGTGCGAGATACAATTAAAAAATAGTCACCAGTGGCAACCCTGTATATATAATTTGAATGTAATCAAACATCGAGTTTATTATAAGCATATTAAACATTCAAATTCCATTTAATTTTAAAATAAATTGTTTGTTAATTTAATTATCTTTCATTTTTTTTCATTTTGCTTCCCCCTCCCCCCCCCCCCCCCCGTCTCTCTCTCTACGATAAATTTATTCGACTCTCTAATATGTTGAAAACTTTTTTTTCAGATGTAACACAAATTGTTACATATATTGACAACATTTTAAGACATATTATAAATTTAAATTATGTGAATTTTGCATATTCACATAATTTAAATTTTTTAATTTTAAATATAAAATATATCCAATATTTATATACATATACAGTGATGGCCAAAAGTTTGGATATTTTTTGAAAGTTTCATGTTTTTCAACTTTGTGTGCTTGTAGAATACATTAATTTTCATTTAAATACAAACGTTTACATATTAAATTGAAGGTAATTTAATGTAGAATATAATAATAAAAACAGTATTACAATATCTGCATTACAAAAAAAGTTATGGTCATTTTAGTAAAACAAACAAACACAAATCGTTTTGAATAAGGACGTGTTTTGTAATAAAAGCGTACTAGCCAATCACAAACACTGTTCTGAGGACCAATCAAATGTCTGTAACTATAGTTTAGGTTATTTGGATGGTAAAAGAGTTATTGTTGTGGAAATATTTTGCGGAATGATTTATACTAGTACAATTAAATAGAGTATTGCTGTTTTTGAATATTTAAAGTCATTTTTTAAATTAAACTAATTTTAAACAATGTCATCAACAAGAAGAACTAATTGGACATCTAGAAAAAGAAGCCGAATTGCCATATTGTTAGAAAATGGCCTAGTATGCAAAGCATGGTTTCAAAACAAAGGCATAGATATATTACCATTGCCAGGAAACAGCCTGATCTCAATCCAATTGAAAATTTGTGGCGACGTTTGAAAATTCTTGTACGAAAAAAACGTCCATCCAATAAAAGACAACTTATTGAAGCTATAATTGATTCTTGGCACCATGTGATTACGAAAGATGAACTCCAAACACTCGTTCACTCGATGAAAAGACGCTGTGAAGCTGTCTTAAAAAATAAGGGTTATCCTACTAAATATTGATTTTGTAAGTATCACTTTAAAAAAATGCAAATCTAAGATAGATCTTACTATTAGTTGCATAACTTTTTTTGTAATACAGATATTGTAATACTGTTTTTATTATTAAATTTTACATTAAATTACCTTCAATTTGATATGTAAACGTTTGTATTTAAGTGAAAATTAATATATTCTACAAGCACACAAATTTGAAAAACATGAAACTTTCAAAAAATGTCCACACTGTTGGCCACCACTGTATATATATATTGGATATAAATGATTATATATATATATATATATATATATATATATATATATATATATATATATATATATATGTTACGTAGATATAAAATATTAAAAGTTTAAGAATGTTTAAGCTTTGAGGAATTTTTTAAAATGTTTTAAAGTTGACATACTAAGTTCATTCAAATTAATTTATCGAAATAAGCTAAAGTCAAAAGTAATGATTCAATATTTATCCTATTCAAAATACCTTATATTTTGTAAAAATACATAGTTTTCCATAAAAATGAAATTTTACCTAAAAAAATCAAAACAAAATATCAAGTGCTTGAAGTAAAATTCTTCAAAGTTTCTTTATTTCATTTGATTAGAAAATATCCACTAAATAAATATAAATATGGGGTTAAGTATATACATATATGCGATTTTAACTCTTTAAGTATTAAATATATGTTTAAATATAATTTTATATGTAATATATTGTTTCCATATCTGAACTCGATTCACTTAAAATAAATGTTTTGAAAATGATATTGCTGTTAAAGTAGAATAACGTGTTTATTTCAGTCACTTTGCATTTCTACGTAATGGGGAATATTGAATTTCCAAAAATGTAAACTAATATCGCATGATGAATGAAATAAATCAATAGACAATATTGGCGTTAAATGTTTTGAAAAGAACAAGTTAATTTTTACATTTTGTTCTTACATTATGATTTCTGTTTCATTTCATTAATAGATTTTTATAAAAAATAAATTCGGATTATTTAAAAAAAATCTGGAATTTTTCATCATCAAAAATTAATTATAAAATAATAATTTCTAATTTTTAACACTTTCCAACCTAGTTGAAAAGTGTTTATGACTTCGGTTTGTCTGCCGTATGCCGTCTGGCCGTCTGCCGTCTGTGCGTGCTCTAACTCCCGTAAATATGCTCGGATTGCCCTGCAATTTTTATATGTTATTGTCGTTATCTATAGCATGTTCCCTATTTCAACTGAAGTGTGTAGCACTTATAGTTTTTTACAGGGACACTCAAAAGAATTCCGTTACATTACGGTCTATGGGAAAAAATCATTTGCGGTTTATTTTAATGATGTTGCACAATTTCAAAGACATTGTAATTGATATATATCACTAAGGTGCATTACAAGAAGCTTAATATGGAATAGGGTGTGCATAGCACTTATAGTTACTTTACAGGGACAGTCAAAATAATTCCGTTACATTACGTCTATGGAGAAAAATCGTCTGCGGTTTATTTATATAATGTTTCACTATTTAAAACGCATTGAAATTTATATATATCACTAAGGTGCATTACAAGAGGTTTACTACAGAATATTATGTGTATAGCAGTCATCGTTCATTTACAGGGACACACAAAAGAATTCTCTACTGCCTGTTAACAATAACTCCTGGAAGTGCATTTTAAGTTACTGAACGCGATTTTAAATTTAACTCACTTTTTGTTTATTACGTGGTGTGTATAAATTCTATAGATCATATACAGGGAAGCACAAAAGTTCGCGAACACATTTCGTTTATTGACAGAAACTCCAGAAGGAGAATTTTAAACTGTGTTACGCGTTTCCTAACTAAATTAAAATTTAGTATCCTATGTAGAATATATACAAATCTATAGATTATATACAGGGCTGAATAAAAGTATTCGGATATTTTTCCGAATATTGTATATGTTGATAATATATGTTGGGAATTCCTGAAATTACGTTTTTAAATATGTTATGCGTTTTCCAAATTGGTTACTTAGATGTTATCCTTCAGCTTATTAAACGGTAATGATTTGTAAAATTATTTTGGAAGCGTTGGAAAGTGTTATATAATCTATGCTTGACGCATGATTTTTCGTTCTTGTTTATTATGGAATTGATATAAAATCGTAATTTGTATCAAGTACGACACTGCTTTTTGACCGCTCATTGCTATTGTGAAAAAATGTAGCTGTTTTGTATAATCTATATTAATTTGAAATGCAAATATATTCATTTAAATACTTTTTTGTATGGTAATAAAGTATTCATGGATATCAAAACCAAAATATACCGATATTTCATTTATATTGAATTTTACGATCAATTTATAATTACAATTTCGTTACATTTTATATCACATCAAAAAAAAATATATTTATATAATTTTTTTTATTAGCACTGTTTAATTTCATATAATCTATATTATAAAGCATACATAAAATGTAAAATAAATAAAATGATTTATATAAAATCTATATTATAAAGCTGACCTTATATTGACGGTGACAGTAATCTAAACAATACATTTGAAAATTTTGCAAATTTAATTACTTCTAAACATCGCATAATTTAAATTTTTATTCTGCAGAATAGGGAAAACAGTGTACCTTCAAAAGCAAGTTTGATTGAAAGCTGTAATTCAATTTACTGATTTTTATGAGTTTTTTTAATAATTTTCAGACAAGCTTGATTACGGAAGCTTAACACATTTTCACTTAAAACAATTTAATATTTCAGGAATTCTTTTCGGATAATATTGTATAACGAAATTAACACTTCATCAATAAATAAATAAATAAATAAAATAATATAAATAAAACATAAATTTAACAGATATGTAATCGATCTATGTGCTTAAATATTGAAATAAACACAATAAAAAAGGTTGCTGTCATCGCAATCTCCATCGCCAATCGGTAAATACAAATGTAAAGTTTTGAAGAAATTTTAAACTTTATTTGACAACAAAACCGACATTTTTTGAAATAAAAATGCGCTTTGGTATTGTTATTGGGCAATAAAAAAATATATTAAATGTAAAAAATCTATTAGAGCTTTCAATTAAAAAGGGTTTCTGTACACTGGGAAGCATTTTCTGTAACCCGAAAAACCTGGATTGTAAAAATGTTGCAGAGTTACAAATTAGTATTAATAAGTATTAAAATTCAGTTAAAACTGTTACATTGCCTAAAACTTCAGCCTTTGTATACATTATTTTATTTTATTTTTTGTGTTACTTACACATATAAAAAATATGAGAATATTTATTAACGTTTTTATGTAAATTTTATCTTACATGGAGAGTTAATAAAGTGTTACTCTCTAATCTTTTTCCAACTTTGATGCTTTGAAAAGCCGACCTATATATCCAAATCAAATATGAAATTTATTCTTTTATGCATCGCAAATAAAAAGGTTTTCGCTAATTGAAATTTTCAATGTTTAAGGAATTTTAACAGTGTACATTACCTTTTTCTCACAAAAATCATCTTCTTGCTTTTGTTATTATGAGGCATACATGTTGGGTTTTTTCCTCCAACCTGTTTTTAACAAATTACATTCGAAACTAAAGATATTTCAATTCTAACGTTATTTCAAATTTTTTTGGAATAATCGTATGGCTATTAGGATTAAAATGAAACTTGTACGTCGATACTTGTATCATATGTAAGTGTTTGAGGATGTTCAATACAGCTAAATATTAGACAAATAAAAATACTGACAATGCATAGTAATATGAAAGGGTGTATGAGATTAAGGCTTATACATTATTAAGGTTTAAAAAAGTCGTATTTCCGAATTATTAATATGTTTTGAGTAGGAAATAAACAATAAAAAATGTAAAGATATATAGGGTGTCCCAAAAGTCCTTGACACATTTTGAAATTCAATAAAAGATCAAGCAATTGGCGTACGAGAGTGCCGTTAAAAATTATATTAGGAGTAAACATATACATTTTAAAAGGCAACTTACAAAACTTGAGAGAAAATGAAAATAGAAAAAGAAATATATATATAAACTAATTTATATTATAAAAAATATTTATATTAATAAAACAACAATTTTGAATAATTGAAATAATAATGAATAATATAGTGATAAATGTCTCTAGTTTTATATTATCTAGCTTTATATTCTCTAGTTTTATATATAATATACGTATGAGAATGAAAAAAAAATATTTACAAAACGTACATTGTAAATAATTTGATGTACACTGTCCTCCACACAAATAATTGATAACAATGAATACGTAACCCATGTTGCAAAGACACCCCATTATATACAGGTAATGTTCTCTAAATTTGAGGCCATTTGGAATTTTTTTCGTTTATCATATTGCATTAGTATACACATTAATTTTTCATTTTATGTTATACAAAATCATATTTTGGTAGTTTTGGTCTGATCTTTAAGGAATTTTCTAGATATTTAAAAATTATTAGAATGTAACATAGCTAGTCTCTTTGATCTCTTATCTAAAATGTTGTAATAAAGGATGAAATATACATTCACAGAACGAGCATAAATTATGAATAAAGACATATTACGTCGATATTTAAAATTGCCATAAATTCATTCATGGTATCGAAATGTCGGGCACTATCTGAGAATATTGATTTAAGCGTATAAAGCCATCCTTGAATTATTAAAGGAACGATTTGTAAAGCCGAATTCATTAATCATAGCTCTCCATGCAGGAGAAACTAATGAGATTTTGGCCTGGTAATATCATATCTTTCGCGAAATTAATCATTAAAACGTGAATCCAAATACTTAAAGTTTGCAAAAAAATTATGTTTAGCTGGAGAATAGCACAAAAATATTTTTTTGGTTATTGAAATCTTAAATGGTTTTAATTTTGTTTTAAACTTATTTACTCAATAAATATAATTGAATTAGTTCCTCAATTTGTTTCTACTTAAAAAAGAATGAACATTTTTTTCTTCTTGTTTATAATTTTAAATGTATATAAATTTTCAGACTTTATTTTAAAAAATCATAATCTATATGAAAAATGCAGATGCGCATTTTCAAGTTGTCTTATAACCTTGAATTCCAATAAAGCAGGGACAAGAGACAAGAACATCTTGAACCAAGATCCTCAAATACAATTAACCTTTATGGGGTGAACAACATGGGAAGGCAAATCTACCACTGTAAATCCTTGTTAACGGTCAGAGTGCAGAAAAAATATAATGGGAGGAACCTCCCATTTTTAACAAATAAAGTTATGATTACATAATGAAGAATGATGGTTACATAATGAAGAATGATGGTTACATAATGAAAAAAAAATAATAGATCCAAAATGAAGAATTGATAACAACATATATAGTTTTCCTCGAAGACAAAGTCTACGCTAGATTAACAAATAAACGATTATGTTTTCTGGAAAAGAAATTCATTCTTTTCAATTAGATGCATACATTGGATAAAATGGTTCGATAAGACTGGACGATCTAAGATGTAGGTGAACCAATCGTGAAGAAACATCTGGTCATCCTTTATAACATGATAAGGAAAGATAAATGTGTATTGTAATAATATTATAGTGAGAGTAGGAGAGTAGACCGCAGACACACAATGATGAAGTCCTTTTTCCCAATTTGGAACAGCCTATGTAGTTTATAGCTTTTTGTTCTCTACCGGTACTCATATATATATAAAGGTTATAACTTTATATGTAAATTATTACAATTGACATATAAAAATATAAGCCAATAAAAATTATACATTGGAGATGCAGACAGTCATGGGAACTTTAGAGAATATTCTGAGGAGGAAGATTGGTATTAGTGCAGTAAGGTTAAAGATCAGCCTCTAAATAGTTCTCTCCAGATAAAGCAGGGACCGTAGCCCCAAGCATTAAGCCCATTGGAGTGCATTTCCTATGGTCTGTTAGCAACCATCTGTTTACTGTGGTACGACGAACAAGACCGGACTCCAAAAAAAAAAAAAACATGGAGGAAATCCCTCCTTTCGTTGGAAACTTTAAATTTTAAAATGTTTGTGATAATTTAGCAGTTTTAGAATAATATTAGACTTGAACAGATTAATTTGCATTGACTTTTTATAAAATGGGAGATATTTTGTAATGATGATGTTTTATGCAGCTGTAGTTTATTCTAATGTTCATTGTTTATTTTCTTGCAATGCCCCTTTTATATTCGGAATGTCTATGGAAATGGAAGTTAGCTTGTTTCTGCTTATTACTCTGACTAAATATATTTAAGTCCCTTTAATGTATTTAAAAATACTGTAAGATTTCATTTTAGTAGCTACTTGGTTCAAAACATGCCAATTAATATTATATACCTCTAAATAAAGCTGTAACGATTTTAATTAACTCAGAAAGTAACTACGCAAAGAGATCTTAAAAATAAAGTTTTCTTGAAGAGAAAGAATTTTTTTATGCTGACAATAAAAATTACAATAGAAGAATGTGCATTTTTAAAGTTTGGAACATATTCTTCAGTAAATATTTCTTACATATTTTTAATAACCCTTCAAAATGAGCTGTGTTCTTAACAAAAAATGACAGTTTCATTCATTGTTCATTTAATGCGGAGAGCATTTTTACTTCCGAGGGATTAAAACGAATGATAGGAGAAAAGACATAGGTGGATTTTAAATTTTACTTCCGTTCTTTTCTGATTTCTAAACTAAACACTCATTAATTCTTTTGTTTTTCCAGAAGTGTATTCTAATTTCTGTATAAGAAAAGCTTGGTACATAATTAAAACTTTTACATTGCTTCTAATTTCCATTTTTTATAGCAAAACTTTAGGAAATATCTATTTAAAGCGGTTTTCATAGATCAAATTGAAAGGTCTTAATATTATTATCTGAATAAGAAAATAAATTTTTGTTTGATAATTTTACTTTAAACACTTTTAAAACTTTAACTTTTAAGAAAGATTAAACTATTAATTATTTTCTGTTTCATTTTGAGTTATGAAACAATAAATGTCTTCATCAGATAGCTGTCCCTTTGGTTAATGCGAACAAACTTTTTTTTAAGAATCATAACATTTAACTAATTAAAATATTCTTAAGCTTTGAAAAAAGTTACTTTCTTTGAAAGCTTGATTTAATATCTTTGGAACTTTTGTTTCAAACTGAAAAAAGAGAAATATATCTTTGCACACTGGTCAAAGACATGCACAGCTTAACATTTGAGTATCTTGATGATAGAAAAAACTTTTATAAAAATTAATGTTAATTATGTATCTTCATGGCAAGAAAAAATATAATTGTGTAACCAATGTTTACGGATTTTGTCTTTCTTCGAATATACTTTTTATTTTTCCTCACAAATTCTTTATGGTATGATATATATGCATTGTTTTAGGAACAATTAACAATTAGAATATTCTGTTATTATGAAATTTGATCCCTTTTTAAAAAATATGTTTTTTAGTTATTTGAGTTGATTTGAACTTAAGATTGAATTTCTGAAAATAACAAGTATAACTGCTGTTATTTGACGATTTTGCTTTTTATTTATATCTGAAATCTTTTGTAACTATATAATTTTACATTTTTATAATGAAAACGTCACGTTGGTGGTATGCTGGATATGGCTGTACAAAACATAGTTGATCGAACGAATTTTTTGGTGTAGTTTATTTTTGTTATTTTGTTATAAAATAAATTATGTCATTTGCTCATAAATACAAATAATAAACAATATCAGAAAAATGTTTATTTTTTTCTATTGTGAAATGTTATAGTATAATTATACAATAAAATTTACTAATACGAAATCGCAAGGTACCTGAAAAAATTTGTTTTAGAATTCTTTTTGTCTTAGAAAGTTACGTTTTCGGTTACAGCCAGATTCCAATCTAGAAAAGTTTCGCTTTCACAGCTTTTACATTGGCAAAACAAAAAAAAATCTTTTTTGTTTAACTCTATTTAAAACGGCGATGAGCGATCAATTAGGTACTCACAAATAACAGGAAACTTTGGGCCAATTTTAACTATCTGCTTGTTCGTAGATGTTTGCTTATTTGGAGGTTTTTACACTAATTTTTATTTTACACTCATGTAAGTGAAAACCTAAAATTATCTGAAATCCCTCACACATTAATGAACTGGATTTCATCGAGTAGTTTTTCGTTCCCAAAATCTTTAATGGAGTTATAAATGTCTTTGTTGGAGTCACCCCACCTCCCTATTTCAGAGTGTTGGAAATGGTGTTAAGTCAAATACGTATCTTTTAAGCTTACTTTTTTCCAGGGCTGTGGAGTCGGAGTCGGACCTATTTTTGGGCAAAAGAGTCGGAGTCGGAGTCACTAGAAAACAAGCCGACTCCGACTCCGACTCCAGCTTGTTTTTTAGACAGTTTGAAGTGAAATTAAACCAATTCTATGTAATTTTAAATTTATAAACTGAATTATTATTTTTATATTTGAACTATATATACAAGGAAACCTATGTTAAACAGTTCCAATATACTGTCCAGTGTACATCATATATGAAAACTGTTTTTAATTGAAATCTCTAGTTTATAGTTTATATTTAGTATATAGTTCGTTACAAGATGATTTTTCACAAAAATATAATAAATTTCACAAAAATAACCTTTATTTTTCACAAAATGGGCCGTAAGAAAAAAAAAAACCTGCATTGACCCCTGGGTTGATATGCACATCATATGCTTCAAGGTCAAGCAGGAATGTAACAGTAGGTTGCAGTGTTGCCAGTTGAGGTTTTTTCATTCCGATTGCTTGATTGCTGCCACTTTTTTAAAAAAATAGTAATATTTTCTTTATTTAATGAAATAATTTCCCCAATTTAATAAAGCGACTATTACTATTTCAAAACAAACGACAGCAATGAAGCAATCTGAATAATAGGTATCAACAGGCAATACTAGTATTTTAGCCATCCTTGAATCGGAGTCAGAGTAGGAATCAGAGTCGGTTCCTTTAAAATTTCAGGAGTCAGAGTCGGTTATTTTTCCCACCGACTCCGCGGCCCTGCTTTTTTCTCCCACCTTCTTCTTCACGATTTCTTCCCCCCTAAGAAATGCTTTCAAAACAAGTTTTACAGTTTTTTGACGCATAAGGTAAAGCTAGGATAGTCTGCGCACAATTCAAAAGAATAGCAATAAAAAATCTAAATATTAATTTTTTGCTAAACTATTCATGAATAATTTTTACTTCATTTGTTTTTCATGCATTTCCATTGCTATTTTGTTCTTATGTTGCAATTCAATGGAACAGTTGTATTAAAACCAAGAAAGTTATTTTGCGCAATCTCTCCTTACAGGGTTGGTGTGATTGCGCACATGGGTAGGAGAGATTGTTACTAATGATAACTACAATTAAATTGTTAACAATAATAATTACACTTAAATGACATTGCTGTAAGGTTTTTGTGAACAAGTATTATTGTATTAGGAGTGAATATTTCAACCTAATGATTAAAGAATCAGAAAAAGGAAATAATTTTAAAAACGATTAAAAAAATTTTATTAAAGGGAAAAAAATTAAAGAATCAGAAAAAGCAAGTTCTGGAACACTGCGCCATCTCTCCTTAGTAGCAGATGCGCAAACTCTCCAATTTCGGTAGGAGAGATTGCGCGGCCTTTTATTTAAACATGACCTCTTCTAAAACGAACCGTTGATGTTCACATTGTTAGTCTAGAATAGTAGCTTATGAGAAATCGTTTAAGTTTAAAATATTTTGCACTATTGACATTGTATAGAAATTCTGATGAATAGCTATGAAAATTCAAGCACTTACTTTGGGAAAACAAAACAAAATAGCAATACTTTATGTTAGACGCTTAAAGCAATCAACGTGCACTTTCAAGTAGACACTCCACTACTGTTGTTGTACATCTACCTGGAGTCGCTGCGCGCTCACTCAACTCCTTCCCACCGAACCTCTGTGTGCGCAATCTCTCCGACCGAGCCATCTCTCCTGGCTTTACCTTAAAACTTTGTTATTAAACTTTCAATAACATTTCAATAACTTTTATTTTTTGGCAATACGTGTTGTTTATACTAATAAAATGGTTTTGTAATGCGCGACCCATTGCGTTTTTGATCTTTTGTAAAAATAATTAACAATAGAACCGCGATGAGGAATCAATTTGCCCCGTACCAAATGATCAATAGTCTATTCGAACCAGAAATTTCTCTATAAAATAAATTAAATTACATACCGCATAAAAATAAGTTAAATAAATAAGGTAAATAGTTTTGAATAAAAATTCTGGTGTAAAATATTTTTATAAAACTTGAGTAAATTTTTCCGCGGTTCAAGTGTTAAAAATGCTTTATTGTTTCGCACAAAACAATGCTCTACATTCTAGAACTATATATTCATATCCATTTTATTAGATTATCTTGAATTTAAAGTGAAACGTTGTTAGCATACTGGGAAGTATAAATTCAAAATCTTAGCTAGAGATGGGCAACAGGCATTTATTACAGGTTAGGATTGTGCTTCCTAAAAATTATAGTAGAAGACATTAGTAGAAGATAATTTTATAATTCAGGGGCACAAAATCACCTTCCTGTCATTCTTTTTACGACATGACGTTGATAAACCTAACCTTCCCAGGTTTTTGCTAATGTGTGGTTACTTATTTTACATTATGTTTAGCTTTGATCTATTTTTGTTTTGAGATGAAAAGTTATCACACATTTAATTTTCATTGTATCAATAAAACTCATTAAAAAAATACTTGATCGAAAAAAAATGCAACCTACTTTGATTTCTAAGAAGGTTTTACATGACATTTAATGAATTATTTGTTACTGAATTTGAAGTTTCTGTTTTATTCCTATTAGAGAAGAAAGACTAAGCATATATACGCTCTCCAGTTTAATTAAAAAAATATACATTTTCCAAGATTAATTTTTTTATAAACATTCATGCAATATTTTAGAAAAATGTAGCAAATATAAAACAAAAAAAATTGTCTTTCACGCATTCTACATTATCATAAAGAATAGAATATTAAATTTGTCTAAGGACCGCTTTTATCGGATACAATGGAAGAAGAAATATTACCTCCAAAATCAATATTGCACCACATATGGTCTTAAATGTCAGAATAGAAATAAATTCACAAAAACCGATAAGTCCTAATATTCCTTATCTATTGCTTTTGTTTCAATTATGCACTTGTTTTAAACATTATTTTAACCATAAAATATTATTTAAATTTTGGATTTAACATTGCTTAAAGAATTCTATTTAAATGTAATTGTAATTCTCGTTTGATAACGTTTCTTTTTATCTATGATGTAATCTCTATTATTATAAGATGGTATTTTTATTTCAGTAAATTTACATTTTCCAATAACTGTTTGTATGATTTTTCAGTCAGTAATGGGATATCAATATTTTATCTTAAATAAAAGGAAAAACAAAGCGATTTTTTTTTATTCTAAAAAAAAAAATCTAGAAAATATAATATTTATTTTGAATCAGATTTTAGAATTTTTGTATCTTGTTTTTTATTAAATATATGTGCCAAATTATTATTTTATTTACAAATACATATTGATAAAAGTAAATGATCAGCTTTAACTGACCAACGTCGTGTATGTTGTATTTTCTTGAAATCATTTTCTGTTTTTATTTATTTAATAGCTAGAAAATACACAAGTCTACTACAGATCAGAAGCCTCACAGTCAGCTCTGCAAGTCTATTTTTTTTTTTTATCTCATTTTGCATAACATTCAAAGTCATACAGGCTACAATTTAGGTTATATATATATATATAGAAGATTTCTTGAAAATGCAGGAAAACTTTAAAGAACGGTCACATTATACACGATTTTATGCAATAACATTCTGAAACTGCTTATTCTTGTAATTCTTTAAGAATGAAAAACAACGCCTAATGAAACCCTATAAAATGGTATGATTAAACTTTTTGCAGTTATATAAAAAACAAATGAACAACGTGAAAATAGCAGAAATGAAATACATGGAAAAATAGCATACAGCTGTTTCGGAGCTTCTAAAGCTTTCTCACCAGTACCAAGGTTAAAAACAGATGTAAGCGTTTAGACCATGGCAGTTTGTGTTTCAACACTCATCGCCATTCCACCTTTGCCGTGAACGGAGACGCTTGCATACTGGCATGGTCTAAGAACTTAAATCAGTTTTTAACCTTGGCACTGATGATGGAGCTTTATAATCTTCGAAACAGATGTATACTATTTTCACATGTATTTCATTTGTGCTATTTTTACGTTGCTCATTTATTTTTTATGAAACCCTGTCTCATTAATTTTATGCTCGTATTTTCCAAGAAATGTGGTTTTTCCACATTGATATATATATATATGAATGCATTTTACACTGTAAATTTACCAGCAAGAGCATCTCGTTGCATAGCAGTTTCCATCCTATCCTTAAAATAATACTTACACATCTTGCATCCACTAAAAATATGCATTTTTTGCAGACATTAGATGAAGTTTCGGGTGACTCGAGTAATTTGATAGTTATACAAACGTAAACTTCTATTACTAGATTTTTATCTAATTTTATAGTCCAACGTTTTATCATCTCTTATACAAATAAATCTTACACTATTTCCATAGAAAAAAACATACTAAAAACGCGCAAAAAAATAACCCTGTGCTAATAAAAAATTGCGTCAAAACAGTGCGACTTTCAATTTCTGATACACTATGGCAGGGTCGGCGAACCTATGGCACGCGTGCTGTAGCTGGCACGCGAAAAGATCATTTTGGCACGCCGTTGATTTAAATTCTAAATCAAAATTCAGTCGAACTCTCGAAAATTCTGAACCTCATTATTTATCTTCCATTAATATACGAGTTTGACTAAAAGTAGCTTTTGTTTGTTATAATAAGTACACGTGTACTCGTCATATCATTAAATTACCCGCTCAGAACATCTGATCTCTGACCCCCCCCCCCTTCTTTGGTTTTGAACTGCCGGCGCCGATGATCGCATTGAAAGAGAGAGAAATATAGCAAATAAATTATTTTTCATTTATTGTTTCTGAAATTTCTGCACCATTTATGCATGTTTAATGCATGTTGATCTGCATATGAGGCTTTATTTAACTGTTGCTGTAATTTGTTAATTAATTTTTAATCAGTTAAAATGACAAAAGTATTAATAAAACTAATAAAACATGCCCTTATTTCAGATAAGTTAAAAAACAATAATACATTGGTTGTTAAAACAGTTAAAAAGAAATGAAAACTATAATTTCAAAAGTATTTTGTCTGCCGATAGTGAAAGAACATGAAAAAATGGGATATGTAAACAATTTAAAGATATTTCCAATAAATAAGTACCAAACAAAAGCTATTAGATTTTTCTTGCCTTAGTGATAACTTACTCTAATCATTTTTAATTATTTAATTCATTAAAGATGCACAGATAATAGTAAATGATAATACTAATATGTTGAATATTGAATAACAAGAAATATTTTTGCCCATTTATGTATCGGCTTCATGGAGCGGGGAGAGGGGTAAGTAGTCCAGCAGACGACTGGCTGCCGATTCAATTCTGCTATACATAATCTGAGTAAATTTAGTGGCTAGTCATTTTATCATTATTCTGATTTGCTTTTATTCTAGTGATGCTTTCATCAACTCTATTATGCATGATCTTTTTAATTGTTAAACTAACTTCCTATAATCAACGATGGTAAACTAAGACTGATTAGATTGCACCGTTAAAGTAATACAGTGCGCAGCAAAAGTTTAGACAATGGTCGATTACGCTTCTGTTCTGAGAAGTATGTAACGAATTGTTGCAAGTCAACTGCCATATATTGCTTGTGACTTATCCTTTATTCACAAACAATAAATTTTAAATTATACACTTTCCATAATATATAATGACAAAAAAACAAAATTAACATTGTTGCAAAAATATAGACAAATATTTACATTAAAATAACCATAAATTAAAATTGAATTGCATCTCTATTCTTTGTAATTAGTTCAAAAATGCGACTTTCCATCGAAGAAATTAAATCCTGCATGACTTGGGGATCTATTTCGTGTCAAGGACGTTCAACAGCAGCTCGAAGTTCATTATGAGAGGAGTATTGTTGAAAATTTGCATAAACCTTACGAGACATGATGCCCCAAAGGTTTTCGATTGGGTTCAAGTCAGGACTACACGCGGGCCAATCGAGAACACTAACATTTTGAGAGTTAAACCAAGTTTTTGTTTTGTATGCAACATGAATGGATGCATTATCTTGTTGAAATACACACTTTGGACCAGCTAAAAGTTCTCCAAATGGCTGGAAATTGTTCTCCAATGTATGTATCTAGTCTTGCGGTGTTTAGCGACCACTGAGGAACTCTAGAGCTACTTGACCATTAAAGCAAAATGAGGACCAAATCATTAATCAGCCACCACCTTGTTGTCGACTAAAGAAAGTTCTAGGCTCTTTACGCAAATCGTGCCAATAATAGGCCCACCCATCTGGGACATCCAAATTCCACTTTATTTCTTCACTGAATATCACAGTACGCCACTAGGGTCTATATGACAAATGTTTTGCGAGCCCACTGCATTCTCTCTCAATTTGTGGTGAGATTTCAAAGCTGGCTGTTTTTTCATTTTCCTATAAGCTACTGTACCTCTGTCCTTAATTTGCCTACAAATCGTATATATTGATATAGAAAGTCCTGACTCACTTTTAATCTGATTAGCACTCATCATTTGTGCAGATGCCAGTTTTTGGATCCTTCTACCATTTCGTTTTCTGGTCACACGAGGCCTCCCAGATCTACGTTTTGCTTTGTAGGAGTCACCCTTAGACAATACTCGATAGACAGACTTCTTTGAACGATTCAAAGTAGCTGAAATTTCTGCAACAGTCTTCCCTTTCGATTTCAACTTCCATATTTCAATTACTTCATCTGACTGAGTCCCTTTAGTTCGCGGCATCTTCAGTAACCGATGCTAATGTAAGGTACACTTAAATACTTCATGCATGTGACGTCATAGGTTTAACATTTGAATTTTTCCGTGAACAGTTGCCAAAAAACAATAAAGTGTCTAAACTTTTGCAATATGAAAATTTCACTTTTTTCAATTAAATTAAATATAATCCTTCATTAAAATCACTATTTCCGTCCTAAAATGTTTAAAATATATTTAAAAATAAGTATACCGATTTGTGTAATCCAAGAGTTCGTATTTTTTGTTTAAAGGTTAAATATCATCAGTGTCTAAACTTTTGCTGAGGACTGTATTTATTCAACATAACCAATTTGGCTAAAAAGTAGAAAGTGCAAGATAGTACAGAATTTCAAGCGTGGTGGACTGAGAAATATGGGATGGTTAATAAAGATACATACTAAGGCTCTGTGCGTTTTATGTTCTGGGACAGTGGTCTGCAGTAAAACAGCAATATGGAACAAATCACAAACCTCTTTCCCCAAAACGTTATGCAGAACAAAAGGAATTCATTTCCAGTGCAATTTCTGCGATGGAGAATTTTTGAAGGAATCCTGGTTAACATGCGCTCCATCACTTTTTAACGATTTCGAAAATAAATATAAAATAATTTAACTAATTTAACATACTCTTTTATCAAGAAATACAGTCAAAGATAGAATCTTAAAAATGGCAGAAAATGTAAGAGAACAACCAAAGTCTGATATCGTCTTCTCCTTTCACCTTATTTTGTCTTAATGAAAGTACAGATGTAACTAAATCTGCTCGTTTAGCTGTTTTTGTACGATATTTTGTTGAAAATGGCATTAAGGAGGATTTATTTTTGTTAGTATCATTATCAACTACAATCAAAGGTGCAAATAGTTGTACAGCAGTTATAAATTCACTTACTGAAAAAGAAATAAATTTGTATAAAATAGTTTCTGTTACAGTTGAAGGGAGCACCAGTATAATAGGTAAAATAAATGTTTTTTTTTCAGTTAATTTCAAACTCACATTGAACATATTATTCTTGGATTTCACTGCATCATACATCAACAAGTCCTGGGTAGGGTGCATAGGCTGGTTTTGAATCTGTTGGTGATACTATAGCCGTAGTCACAAAAATAGTTAATCTCATATCGTCACAGGCTTTAAATAAACGAAAGTTTGACGCTTTGTTAGGTCTACCTTATTTCCACAAACGGTAGCTACTTTATAGAAGAAACAAACATTTGTGACAATGAGAATAATACCGAACTCGGTGAAGAGAAACTAACATTGAAATTCCAAGATGCTGTGGCTGCATTGCGTACCTTACGAAGTTTTAAATTTTCGCCTGAAAAAAGATTTTGCTGCAATGCTTAAGAAATTAGAAAATAAAATTCAATCAACAAAAACCAAAGAGAAAACAGATTTCTTAGGCAGACTTTTTAGGTAATGCTTTTTATAATTTAATAATTTCTTCTTATGCATTGTAATATATTTCAAAAAATAATAATTTTCTATTTAATAGCAGGTGTAAAACAAATATTTTGCAGATATGAATCGTAAATGTTTCTTTTTTTTCAATATTTCTTTTCTAATTGTCTATTTTAAAATAAAATCACCTGAATTATAAAACCACCACCCCGCTTAAAATGTCAAAATCAACAGATCCCAAGGGAAACATCATGTATTACCATAATTATTCCAGTCATTTGGCAAGTTGTCTCGATTTGAGATTTTAATACTTTTTTTTTTACGATTAACATAATTATATCTTATTTCTTTATAATTATATCCACTTCTTTCTATAATTATTACTATCATTAATTAATCTTTTCTTTGTGACAAGTTGTTTTGGTTTGAGTTTTCAATATTATACATTATTTAATTTAATATGTATGTTGATATTACCTGAAGGTTTGTTATCCATATCTTAATCTAATAATAATAATAGTAATTTTATTCATTGTTTTTATAGTTTTTTAGGCGGGTGGGGGGGGGGGGGAAGGGGAGGGTCATTGGTACGCCATGGTTCTTGAAAAGTTTTTTTGACAAAAATTGTCACGCGGATGTGAAAAGGTTCGCCGACCCTGCACTATGGAATACGTTTAGATAAGCAACGGGCATATGAAAGAGGAAAAGAAGAAATACATTGAAAAAATTGCAAAAAGTTAAAGAAATATATAAAATGTTTTGTATTTTTCAGCAGATGCATAAAATTTCATCAAACGTTACACAATACACCTCTAATTTGAATTTCACTTAAATGTATTTACAAGCGATTGGTTTAATTGTTGCACTTGATACTTTTGAATTTTTAACACTTTCCAATCTAGTTGAAAAGTGTTTATGACTTCGGTTTGTCTGCCGTCTGCCATCTGTCCGTGCTCTTACCTCACTTAAATATACTCTGAATTTTTTGTATGTTATTGTCGTTTACCACAGCATGTTCCCTATATCAAATGAAGTGTGTAACACTTATACTTTTATTACAGGGAAAGTCAAAAGTATTCCATTACATTACAGTCAATGAGAAATAACAGTTTCAAGTCCATTTTAATGATGCTACGCCATTTGAAACATGATGAAATTGATATATAACTATGAAGCGCATTAAAACATGATTTTTGTAGAATATGGGGTGCAAAGCATTAATCATTTACTGGGTGAAACAAAAGAATTCTGTTACACTTTGTTCTACGGAGAAAAATCGTTTGCAGCGTTGTTTAATAATGTTTCACTATTTGAAACATAATAAAATTTATATGCATTAGTATAAATTGCTCTTTTAAAAGTATGGTGGCATTGTGTTTATCGTTCATTTACAGGGATACACAAAATATATCGGTTATAGTGTTAATGCGATACTTACAGTCTATGTGTGATAAGTGCGTTTTCAAGTTTAGTTTGCGTTTTTAAATAACTAAATTTTTTCATATTACGTGGCGTGTATAAAGTTGGTTGATCATATACAGGGCTACACAAGGAACTCATAAGTATTACAGAATATGGTAATGAACTGCTTAAGAGTAGTTATTAATTGTGTTATGCACTTTCTTGCTGAAATATATTTAGTAGACTAATATAAGTTTGTGGAATATAAATAAATTCCCATACAAGGCTACGCAAAGAACAAAATACATTGTCGTTTGCGGTTGGTATTTGCTGGGAGTGAGTTTTAAGTTGCCTTTTTCGTTTTTTACCTGAATCAAATTTTAGCTTAATATGCGGTGCATACAAAAGTGTTTAGATAATATACAGGGCTGTACAAAATGTTCGAGTGCATTTCCATCTATTAGCGAAAATTGCTAAATGTGAATTTTTTAACTGAACTAAATTGTATCATGCTCTGTATTATATCCAACTACAGATCATATACAGGGTTGCACAAAATAATTCGACTCATTTTTTACAAGGGAAGGTAATTTCGAAAACTGTATTTTTCTATGTGATATATGTTTTTTTAAACTGTTTACTTACATATCTTCTTTTACCTTATTTAATGGTGAATTTTCGTTACAATTTTGTCGATGTGTTGGAAAGTGTTTCATAGTCTATGCTTGACGCATGGGTTTTCGTTCTTTTTTTTATTGACTGATCGCTAAACTCCATGTTAATTTCAAACGAAAAATCATGCATTAGGCATAGATTATGAAACAATTTCCAACAATAACATAATATTATTAAGAAATTTCATTTTTTCATACACTGAAATAAGATATTTAAATGATAAATTTAAAAAACACATAAGTCAATTAAAATTCACTTTCAACATTTCCTGTCCATATCCGTTAATGTATGGGAATTATTTCGAGCATCCCCGTATATGACCTATAAAATTTATACGCATCACAAAATACACCAAAAAATAGATAAATTCAAAAATGCATACGACAGAGCAAAAACTCACTTGTAGCAATTATCAATCATAACCCTGTAACCAAATTATTTTGTGCGTCCCTGTAAATGAACGACAAATACATTGGATTCCATATTCTACATAAAGCTTGTTTTAGATAACTAATGTGTTTCAAACTATTATTATCGCAAAATACAAGACATAGCTATTTTCGAAATATTAAAACTACCCGTTTCAATACTTTCGTCTTTTTTAAAGCAAAAGAAAGCAATACTTCTTACGTGAAAAACAGTCTTTTTAAAACACATAACGAATATCTTTTTTATCTCACTTCCGTGCCGACAAAACATTCCACAAAAGCCATTTTCGACAACAACATTTTTTCACACACCTTAGAAAGATACATCTACAAAAAAACAAAAACATCTTTCTCACACAGCTTAGAAAGTTATATCTCAAAAACAAAAACATCTTTCTCACACAGCTTAGAAAGATACATTTATGAAAACATCTCCTGTTAGTAGGAGCCAAGAATACATTTAATTCAATTGGATTCGCGACAATTATGTTAAAAAATATTTCTAAAGAAGTTTTAAATTACATCATTCCTTTAATAATTTCATTATGTCACTGTTAAAAAATCATGAAATAGGTCTATTTCTAAAACATTGCAGTAGTTTTACAAAATGAATAAAAAATGTCAAGTTATAAATATATTCTCTTTGAATTAAAAAAAAACTTAACTACTGAAATATTAAAAAATCTTTTTAAAAATATATTTCAAGGCTTTAAAATTTATAATTAATATTTTTTTAATTTATGCTTATCATTTAAAATCCAATATATAATATCTTAACAAAATAATTGAAAATGGATAATTCTGAAACCATTATTGTAATTCGTTGATTTTATAGAATTTTATTTCAGCATTTAGTATTGGTAATTTAAAAAATGCTGGCAATGAAAAATAAAAAGCGGCGAGTTTCTGAATTTTTACTAGAAATTTATTATGATAATTTGATTTAATTTTTTGATTTATTGTTTTAGAAGAATATGATTTCATTAGACACTAAAGTTAATAAAAATAACTTTTGAAATCTATCCAATGGAGGTAATAAATTTTGTCGTAAGAGGTTTTTAAAAAGACAGTTGTGTTAATATCATCAGTTACAGGAATAAATATTTTTCCAGTGTTCTGATCCATCATATTTATACTATCAGTAATGATTTTATGACAATATATTTATTTAAAAATATCACATTAATTGCGATAGAAGTGATGTTAAACAATACGTTATTCTTTACTACAGATAAAAGCAGATAAAAATTGTTAATGCAAATAATTTATATTACTTGAGATATTTTAAAGATAAGATATTTGTAACCACTTTGGGACACATATAGTAAATACAGTTACTTGAAAATTCTCTTTAAAACTGGTATAATTGTATTATTTCAGAGGAGATGTAAATAAATTGTTTTCTTATCATTTAGTCATATATAAAACGCATTTTATTTTTTAAATATTTAAATGCAATTTCGCATTTATATTTTTCCTTTTTGGTGTGAGATAACAAAATTTTTTATACATTAATATTTAATTAGTAGACTAATAATGTAAAAACTTCGCACTAAACTTGAAAACTGTGTTAAGATTTCCATTACTGTTAAGAAATTATTTCAATCTTGAGCCCATGTAAAAACATGTTTAGTTATAAAAAACAAGAAACTTTTTGCATTACTTTTATGATTATTTTCTCTAAAGTTAAATTAACAGTATTATTTCGGAGTCGATGTAAATAATATATTCGCTTATTGTTTAATCATATATAAAACCCATTTTATTTTTTGAATGTTTAAATTCAATTTTGCTTTTCCCCTTTTTTTTCTGTTTGGTACGAGACAACAAGATTGTGTTTGAGACATTAATATTTAACTAGTAGAATGATGAAGTTAAAGTTTCACACTAAACTGAAAACTTTGATAAGATTTTCATTAAAGTTAAGAAAATTATTTCAATCTTGAACCCATATAAAAACATGTTTAGGTGTAAGAACCAAGAAACTTTTTGCATTACTTTTATGATTATTTTCTCTAAAGTTAAATTAACAGTATTATTTCGGAGTCGATGTAAATAATATATTCGCTTATTGTTTAATCATATATAAAACCCATTTTATTTTTTGAATGTTTAAATTCAATTTTGCTTTTCCCTTTTTTTTTTCTGTTTGGTACGAGACAACAAGATTGTGTTTGAGACATTAATATTTAACTAGTAGAATGATGAAGTTAAAGTTTCACACTAAACTGAAAACTTTGATAAGATTTTCATTAAAGTTAAGAAAATTATTTCAATCTTGAACCCATATAAAAACATGTTTAGGTGTAAGAACCAAGAAACTTTTTGCATTAATTTTCTGATTAATTAAGTCAAATTCGTTTTTATAATGTAATAAATATACTAGAGAAATATGAAAAACGGAGAAAGACAGAAAGAAATGGAATTAAATCGTATTACCAGATTTTTTAAACTTAAAGTTCCCTCACTGCGAACTTAATCAAAACTTTCATAAATATGAGTCTTTTTTTTATTTGGGTAAAATTTTACTTTTTTCCCTCTGGTAAATGGTATCGAGAACTAATTAATTTAACTCATTTATTTCATGAATAATATGAATGATGGTTTTCATAACGCGATAGTTCCACAACTGTTCGGAAAAAAGCTTTAGGTTACAACGTAATCAAAATCATTCCGATTTTTCAATATTTCAGGAAAAGCACTTAAGCGTTCAGATGTTTCTTCTTTCGTCAAGATAAAATATTTATTCTCAGATTAAAAAACTTCTTGCAATATTTCGAATAATTGTGCATGGAAATTCTGTCAACAAATGAAGTTTTATTATGTTTCAAAGTGAACATTCAAAGATCCATTTTAAAATTGAACATTTTCAAAATACGTTTGGTACAAAATTGTTCATAACTAATCTATACGAGTCCAGCTAAATAATTATATAACTAAATGAAGCATTGCAATGCACATTGAAGGAATCAAATCATTTACAGAAATAAATAATCGTCACAGATGTCAGAATAATTAGATTTTCTTCCCATGAAATATGTATTATTTCCACTCCTTTAACAGTATCTCTTACTAGCGCGCAATATATTAAAATTATCTCAATTTATAAACAATATGATTCAACAATAAAATTACAGATTATAAAGTCTTGAAAGACAATATATTAAAGCGGGTGGCAACTGAGCAAAAAAATATTAACATTATCGAATTAAAGAAATTTTTAATTTTGTAGAAGTAGTTGAGGACGTGTAAATAAAAAAAAAAATTCTGCATACCCTTATCTTTGTATTTTTTAGGTATGGAGGTAGCTTTGTGCACTTCTTTGACTCAGCGAAAAATTCCCTTAGTTAATGAATAAAATTGCTCACATTTAATAGACCTCGATCAATATTTTAAAAGGAAATGGTCTGTATAGTATATTTTGGCACGAATAATTTTAACGGTAGATTTTTAAGGGTATTTTTAACTCAATTTTAACAAATAACTCACCGAGTTTAAGGATAAATTTGTCGTCAAATTAAAACGTCTACGCACAATATATTCGTTTCTAGAACTAATCGTATTATTATTACTAATGTCGCAATTATTACGTTCTATTACATCATGTTATCCTAAAATTAATTTATTATATAATTGATCATTACGTCACTTTGCTGTTACCTGGCATACATGTATAAAAATTATACAATTTAAATATATGTTTTACATTTTACATAATATTTTCACAGTTAATTATATGATATCGTTTATAGCAGTTTCTTCTTTTTCGTTTAAAAACACAAAATTCATAGCATTTTTAATAAGTCTCTTGTTGTACTGTCGACTTCGACATCTTCAGTTGTCAGCGACTTTTGTTCAGATTTTTTGTGCTGTCACAACTAAAATGACGCGTGTCGTAATCTTTTTGCTTCATCCATCACAGCTTGTGATGCGCATCAGTCAGTATTTTCTTATTTCTTCTGTCGATCAGTCTTTTTCATCTGTCAGCTTGTCAGTTTCTGCATCTTATATAATTTGCTTGTTTCCACAATTTTAATAATTGATTTATTGCATACTTAAATAATGTTTCTTATCTTACAGAACAATATTTGTTTTTGGTTTTCTAAGAAAAATCCCTGTTATACGATGATTATAGATTTTAAATAAACGAACGGTTTTTAATTAAATGTATTTATCTAATGTGTAAATGTAAATAAATTAATTACATTATTTACATTTATGTTCTTAATTTTACATGCTATTTTCACATTTAATTATATAATCTCGTTTATAGCAGTTTTTTTTGCTTAAAAACACAAATTTTATAGCATTTATAATGTCTCTTATTGTGTTATCAACTTCGATATCTTTATTGGTCAGTAACTTTTGCTCAAACTTTTTGAGCTGTCATAACTTAAATGACACGTGTCGTAATCTTTTGCTTCATGCATCACAACTCGTGATGCTCATCAGTCAAGATTTTCGTATTTCATCTGTCAATCATGCTTTTTCATCTGTCAATTTTTTAAATAAATAATAGTATTTAAAAAATAATACTAAAAATAATGCTTAATATAAAATAATACTTAAAAATACTAAACTTGGACGATGGCCGAAAAAATTGGTATCATTCAACATCATATCGTGAGTACTCTCTAAGATAAAAGTTTCAACGAAATCGGGGGGTACCTTTTGGGTAGGGTACCTTGTCAGTAAAGAAATTAAAGGTATTAGTTAAATATTTCATGACTGCATTTATTTTCACATGAAACTTTGATATATAATTCACGAGTTAGCTTCATAAGCATATAGTACATGAGCAACGTTTTGATATCATAACGGTTTGTATATCTTATAACGGCAAATCTAAAGAACAAATTTGGAATATGGTTTCATACATAATATCAAACATTTTTACATCGGTTACAGACTAGACTAAGAGGACTATATTATTTACATATTTTGTTTTTGTATATTCTAAAATTTGAAGAGAATAATGTGCAAATTAGCTAAACTAAAATTTATATTTGTGAAATTGGGATTTTAGAATTTGAACTTATAGGTATTTAAATTCCTAGTAAAATAATTTGTATAACAATTAAAAACTAATAGTACAATTTAAATTTTATTCGCATTAAGCATTTTATAAAATCGTAATTCTTTTTTCTGTGATGCATGCACATTCTGTAGAAAACAAAATATCATCAAATTCCATGTTTAATTTTTGATAGATATAACAGCAGAATAAATCTTTTATAAAATCAGAACAGGAATTTTTTTAATTGATATTTTAAGAAGCCAAAACCAGTTTTTATTATTTTAATTTGCATTAAGTAAGAAAAAGAAGAAGACAAATTTCGTAAGTTAAGTAAAAATAATTCATTTTTATCTTTTGTTGACTTTAACTGTAAAGACAAAATTTGTAAGATAAATATTTGACGCAAAAAGTTTTATTGTACTTTCATATAAAATCAGTTTTTTTTAATATTTTTATAAAAAGTTTTATTAATTTTCTATAATAAATTGTTTTCTAAAAACTCCAAAAGGTGAAAAAATTTCTTTCCCCATTTCTTTAGTTCATTAATTATTCTTAACTCTTTTAAAAGCATTGCAAATAAAATTTTACTCGCCAAAGTAAATGTTTTCAAATTTATTGAATAAGTAAAATAATGAGTAATATAAACAAAACAAAAATCACTGTAGAATAACAAAAGGTAAACAAATTTTGTTTTTAATGAAAATATAAGTGTATCTATTAAATAGAAGTAGTTTAAATACAGATAGTTAATTTATTTTTGAATATGCGAATTCAAAATAAATTTTACTTTAAAAATTTTCAGAAATAAAGTATTTTCTATTTCTTTAAAGGGTAAAAGGTTTTTGCTATTAATTAGAATTAAAATTTGATTATTACAAACTGGTCTGACTTTCTCAATATTTTAAAATCTTAATCTAAAAATATAGTAGTGAAAAGTGTATTGATATTATAATCGCGGACCCTTTTGAAGACAGTTGGGGAGTGCCGTAGTCCTGGTCACGGAAGACTCAAAGGAAAATTTCAAAGCGAAATTAATTAAGTTAATCTCGCAAATAAAATTTACAAGTATAATGTTAATGTTATAAATTTTTAAAATATTTATTCTGTATCATTAACAACTTCCATACATTTATACTTCATCATGAATATATATTAACACTAGAACTATCGTGTTTCTTATACCTAGAACTACCGTGGTGGATCATAGCTGACCCTAGGACTTTAGTGATGCTATTCTTGTTTTGTATGGGAGGTACGGACACACAACAAGGTTTCATGTGATGTTTAATACGATGATTTTTAATTAATGATTAATAAAATTTATCTTGTAGAATATTACATAATAGGAAATATATTGATCACATATTATCAAAGAAAATTTATTTTTTTAAATTTTAGAATAAATACTTTGAGATTTTGACAGCTCGTATGAAATGTGAAATAATAAAATCTTTCAAATAATATACATTTAATTATGAATTTGAATTTCGTAATTATGTTCCTACAGATTAATATTTATTACAAATGAATAAAAATTAGATATATCTATGATTTTTTACTTACATTTTACGCACGGCAATTCTAGGTATACAGACCAGTAGATAAAAAGTATTCATTGGATTTCAACTACTAAATTCGTATTAAGGCATTATACTGTATGTTTAAGAAAAGACAAGCAAGTTAAAATTTCTATTCTGTAAAACAACA
The DNA here is from genome assembly GCA_963931845.1 of Maratus michaelseni. Classification (NCBI taxonomy): domain Eukaryota; kingdom Metazoa; phylum Arthropoda; class Arachnida; order Araneae; family Salticidae; genus Maratus; species Maratus michaelseni. The sequence goes on along the minus strand of OZ007593.1, from coordinate 104,317,704 downwards.
GTGATACGTGCGAAAAATCACGTCTTGGGTCATAGATGACACACCTTGGTAGTTCTAATGTTGAGGAATGAAAGACAGGACAGTAAAAATTTTATTACTCACATGCCAAAAAAATTTGATTATACTCTAAAAACGACATTTTCAAAACTGAGCAAAAAATACTCAAATCTGAGTATGCAGCATAGATAAAACGGCTCCGAATCAAAATTACTCAAGTTTGAAACATGTATATACTCATTTCGGAAAACATATACACATTCAAGAATAAAACATGATGTACTCATATTTGAGTATGTCCATGTTTCAAAAATGAGTTTAAACTGATCCTAATCCTTTTTAACACTTTCCAACCTAGTTGAAAAGTGTTTATGACTTCGGTTTGTCTGGCCGTATGGCCGTCTGCCGTCTGCCGTCTGGCCGTATGGCCGTCTGCCGTCTGGCCGTCTGCCGTCTGCCGTCTGTCCGTGCTCTAACTCCCGTAAATATGCTCGGATTGCTCTGCAATTTTTATATGTTATAGTTGTTATCTATAGCATGTTCCCTATTTCAACGGAAGTGTGTAGCACTGATAGTTTTTTTACAGGGACACTCAAAAGAATTCCGTTACATTGCGGTCTATGGGGAAAAATCATTGACGGTTTATTTAAATAATGTTTCACTATTTTAAACGCATTGAAATTTATATATATCACTAAGGTGCATTAGAAGAAGCTTAATATGGAATAGGGTGTGCATAGCACTTATAGTTACTTTACAGGGACAGTCAAAAGAATTCTGTTACATTACGTCTATGGAGAAAAATCGTCTGCGGTTTATTTAAATAATGTTTCCCTATTTTAAACGCATTGAAATTTATATATATCACTAAGGTGTATTTCAAGAGGCTTACTACAGAATAGTGTGTGTACAGCAGTCATCGTTCATTTACAGGGACGCACAAAAGTTCGCGAACACATTTCCGTATTATTTAACAGCCGTGGATTTATCCATGCGTAAATACGGGTTAGGTTCCCTTAGAAAGACCCCCACGAAGGGCACTCCCCCCGGGCCTATATCCCATGTGTAGATAATTGGCCGTCAACAATCAACCAACCAACCAACCGTATTATTTAACTCCAGACGGAGAATTTGAAACTGTGCTACGCGTTTCCTAACTGAACTAAAATTTAACATCCTATGTAGTATATATACAAATCTATAGATCCTATACAGGGCTGAATAAAAGTATTCGGATTACTTAGATGTTATCTTTTAGCTTATTAAACGGTATGATTTGTAAAATTATTTTGGAAGCGTTGGAAAGTGTTACATAATCTATGCTTGACGCATGATTTTTCGTTCTTGTTGAGTATGTTTATGTTTCAAAAATGAGTATGAACTGTCTATGACTCGATGAGACTATGACTGGAGTCTGAATCTCTATGTGATCAGTTTTGAGTATGTCCATGTTTCAATATTATGAGTATTTGTGGTATTTCAGAATTGAAAGCATCGGGTCGTCATATTTGAAACAAAAAGTTTTATAACAAAATGGAAAAATCGATTTACTCAGATTTGAAAGTGTCATTTTTCTCAGTGTAGAGTATTCCCTTTCACAAAAGAATAAGAAATGAATTTGATCAAGAAATACCTCTTAACAAGTGGCACCTTGCTTTAAATGAACTCGGAAAACATACTATTGTTTCGCACCTATCTCGTAACGAACAACCATCCAGAAAAAGCACTTCACATTTCAAGACAAGAGAGGAAGAAGGTGTTATGTAAAATAAATTTAATTTCGAGAAACTTGAAGTGAACTCTTATTGTTATAATTTTAGAATTGAAAACATCGGGTCGTCATATTTGAAACAAAAAGTTTTATAACAAAATGAAAAAAATCCATTTACTCAGATTTGAAAGTGTCATTTTTCTCAGTGTAGAGTATTCCCTTTCACAAAAGAATAAGAAATGAATTTGATCAAGAAATACCTCTTAACAAGTGGCACCCTGCTTTAAATGAACTCGGAAAACATCCTATTGTTTTGCACCTATCTCGTAACGAACAACCATCCAGAAAAAGCACTTCACATTTCAAGACAAGAGAGGAAGAAGGTGTTATGTAAAATAAATTTAATTTCGAGAAACTTGAAGTGAACTTTTATTGTTATAATTTTAGAATTGAAAACATCGGGTCGTCATATTTGAAACAAAAAGTTTTATAACAAAATGAAAAAAATCCATTTACTCAGATTTGAAAGTGTCATTTTTCTCAGTGTAGAGTATTCCCTTTCACAAAAGAATAAGAAATGAATTTGATCAAGAAATACCTCTTAACAAGTGGCACCCTGCTTTAAATGAACTCGGAAAACATCCTATTGTTTCGCACCTATCTCGTAACGAACAACCATCCAGAAAAAGCACTTCACATTTCAAGACAAGAGAGGAAGAAGGTGTTATGCAAAATACATTTAATTTCGAGAAACTTGAAGTGAACTCTTATTGTTATAATTTTAGAATTGAAAACATCGGGTCGTCATATTTGAAACAAAAAGTTTTATAACAAAATGAAAAAAATCCATTTACTCAGATTTGAAAGTGTCATTTTTCTCAGTGTAGAGTATTCCCTTTCACAAAAGAATAAGAAATGAATTTTATCAAGAAATACCTCTTAACAAGTGGCACCCTGCTTTAAATGAACTTGGAAAACATCCTATTTTTTCGCACCTATCTCGTAACGAACAACCATCCAGAAAAAGCACTTCACATTTCATGACAAGAGAGGAAGAAGGTGTTATGTAAAATAAATTTAATTTCGAGAAACTTGAAGTGAACTCTTATTGTTATAATTTTAGAATTGAAAACATCGGGTCGTCATATTTGAAACAAAAAGTTTTATAACAAAATGAAAAAAATCCATTTACTCAGATTTGAAAGTGTCATTTTTCTCAGTGTAGAGTATTCCCTTTCACAAAAGAATAAGAAATGAATTTGATCAAGAAATACCTCTTAACAAGTGGCACCCTGCTTTAAATGAACTCGGAAAACATCCTATAGTTTCGCACCTATCTCGTAACGAACAACCATTCAGAAAAAGCACTTCACATTTCAAGGCAAGAGAGGAAGAAAGTGTTATGTAAAATACATCAAATTTCGAGAAACTTGAAATGAACTCTTATTGTTATAATTTTTAAAATTTATTTTCTACTGACAACGGGCCCTACCCAAAAGTTACACCCCGATTTCGATTAAACTTTTATCATAGAGAGAACTCATTATATGATGAAGAATGATATCAATTTTATCGGCCATCGTCAAGGTTTAACAATTTTAAAATATTTCTAAAGTAATTATGATGCAACTAATGAAAATTGCTAAATGTTTTATTCAAAAATATTCCAATAATTTCAAACAACGAAAGTCACAGAAATGATAATTAGTATAGAAATGAGTAAAACACAATGAATTTTTGCAGCACCCACAAATTATAAAATGAAATTTTTCACATTCATGACATTCGTTTCCATTATGTGTGAAACAAAAATCAACTGGATTCTGGAATGTCGCGGGCTTTTCATCAAGATATCCACGTTTAAACCATGCATATTTACTAAATAAATAATACTTAACAAATAATAACCTTGACTATGGCCGATAAAATTTGTATCATTCTATCATATCATGAGTACTCTCTGTGATGAAAATTTCATCGAAATCGGGGTGTACCTTTAGTGTAGGATCCCTTGTTAATCGCACATATTTAAAATTCCAAAAGGTGGTACTAAATAATTTTAGATAAACCTATTACATTTATTTAATAAAAATAAAAATTATTATTCCCTTCAAGACAATATGGCCATAAAATCAAGTAATTTTCTTAATTATAAATTTTGGACAATTTTCAGTATAAACTTTTAAAGCTTTGTGGTTATTTAAGTAATTTAAACAATAAAATATATCATTGCCTGATTCTAAGTCAGAGATGTTGAACCCACGTACCAGAAAGCCAATTGTCACTACTTATGCTGAATAGTTTCCATTCTCTTGTTTAATCTCAGAATTTAAAAAAAAAAATAAGTAGAAAAATATTTTTACGAAACAGTGGTAACAATTAGCTTTCACAATTCCTGTTTAAAGTTATTACTGGTTAATTATCGAGCAGTACTATTTTCCGATTTTGTATATGAACTTAAAATAACTATTAAAATATCAATTTTTAAAATATCAATTTCAGAAGAATGATCTGGGGTATCAGTATATGTGTGTAAATACAATGTATGAATATTTAAAGTATTAATACAACTTCGGTACTGAAAAGAAATCTATCCATTTAGAAATGTATCACTTTTAAATTTCACAAATAACCTTAAAACCCCTTTACATAAAAATTTTAAGGCAACTTCTAAAGAATTTTTTATTCAAACTTTTTCTTCTTTAAGACATTGTACTTTAAATTCACATCACAACTGTCACCTTTTAAAGGCGTAGAAGAAAAAATACACTTTTAATGAATTATTCAATAAGAAATTCAGATTTTAAAGTGAAGGAAAATTGTTAGCGTCACAGAAGTATATTTGTATATTTATACTCGAATCAGGAAAAATAAATGTAAAATTCTTAAGAGTTTACTACATATCTAAAAATGTTTCTTTATTTCTACAACGGAATTATTTATTTTTATTAAATGTAACGTGTCTGAAAAGAAAAAAAAAACTTTACGAAGTTTTGTTAAACAGCTTTGACAGTACATTTTCGAAGGATTTGTTTTACGTTATATTTGGAGAAAAACTAGATCATTTCAATTTATTTTAAATATAAACAAATCCTAGAATATGTAAAATAGCTATTGAATTTAAAATAAAAAATGATGTTTTCTGTATTAATAAAGTGACATGTTATGATAATCCATGTTATAGACCAGGCATACGTTTATTTTACATAGAACTATGACAGCTCTACTTTAAAAGAAAGTTGCGTTTATTAAGGATAAACAGTAGCATTAAATTGAAAATGTATAGTAATTTTATAGAAGTTTTCTAATAGGTTTATAAGAATAAGATAAGTTAACAAATTCCAAATGCTTTAAGTTAAATATATTCAATATTTTCCCATTTTCTATGTATTTTAGTTGAAAGATACACAAAAGAAATTGCACATTCACTCATTAAAATACCTATTTTACTTTAAAATTTGTGGATTGAACTTTGTGCAGTTATATTAAAATAAATGATCAACGTACAAATAAATATTAACTAAGCGACCCCTTAAGATTCGCTTGGGGGAACATAAAAACAATGTTAAAAATTGTGACACTAAACGCTCTGCGATTGCTAGCCATTGCTGGTCTAGCAATCACAATTTTAATTTTCAGAACGTACAATAATTCAGAAGTGCTCATCGATTTACGACCTTGATTTTTGGGAAGCTTATCATATATGGAAGAATTCTGGCAATATAGTTAATGATATGTCCAGTACACCAAATTTTTCAAATGTCTGGCTACCTTTCATTTAATTCATCCTCTTCACCCCCCCTTTTTTTTCTCCTCCTGACTTAAACTCGTCCAGTCTGGACGAGCGCTTCTATTATAGTCTCCTACTTCACATGTAACTCCTGACTTCGCTGTTGTTTTTAAAAACACCTCCGCCATTCTATCTTGGTCGCCTGCGGAGTCGCAAACATACTTACATGACTTAAACTTTTAAATCAGTTTTTAATCTTTTTAAATTTGGCGCTGACGATGGAGCTTCAAAGGCTCCGAAAAAGCTGTTTGCTATTTTGTACATTTTTATTTGTGCTTTTTTTACGTTGATCTTTTATTTTAATCTATTTTACTATTTGTCCTTCCTAAAATATGATTAGAAGTATGGAACAAAAGTTCAAAATTGAATTGTGAGTAATTTACTGTATAAATGTATATGAAACGAGAAATTTTGAGTTGCGGTTTCCAAAATGTTTAAATTGAACCACTTTAAAAATTAAATTAATATTTTAACATTGTATTGTATAAATTTTTAAGCGGACCACCGTTTCGTGAGTTATTTTTGCAAGCTTTTCTTTTCTTTTTCTTTCTCTCTTTTTTTTTTTTTTTTTTGCACAAAATTATAAATATTGCATTTTATTGAGATACGGAAATAAATGAATACAGTACATGACGCACTAAATTTTGTCATCGTTGAACGTTATCGATTGTGAAAATGACGTCATTTATAACAGAAAGGGTGGTTTTCTTGAAATTTTTCCTTACTTGACATCCAGACTACTTCATCATTTTTCTTCCTAATTTTCGAGTTACATATTTTTTATGCATCTTTTTAAAAATATATATACCTGTACTAAACTTCAGCGCTTCTTCATCATTTTCCTCTTCAAATTCGTAGGGATTCACAGTTATCACTCATCTTTTTAAGCATCTGTATACCTAATATAACTAAATATTTAAAATTTTAAATTCAAGAGAGAAATATTTTTATTTCATTATCCCATAAGAAATACACATCTGTTATTCTTGCATCCTACTCATTCTTTGTATTGAAGACATATGTTCTAACTCAAAACTTTCATTCTATCGATTTCTCGATTACTTTTCTTCCTGTGTCTTCTAGAATTTACAGGAATATATATTTTTAAAGCACGTTTAATAAATGCATGCAAAATATGCATGTCTGTATAACTTTCAGATTACATTCATTCTTTGTTCTTCTAAAATTCGGATGGTTACATATCTTTGATCCATTTTTTTAAAGATGTGTGTATCTGAAAAAAAGAAAGAAACATTTTAGATTATAAACTCAAGCCGCAAAATGTTTTATTTTATTACTTTAGGTAATATACTTTCCATGTGTATTCGTCCATTAGCCTGATTTTTCTTTCGTGATCACCTCTTTCATCTTCTCTTAAAAGTTTTCTTTATTTGATATCCGGATAACTTCTTAATTGATTTTCTTAATTTTACAGGGTTACATATTTTTAATGCATCTTTTATGAATATGTGTACCTGTAGAAAAACTTCCAAATTACTTTATCTTTTGGTCTTCTGAAATTCAAAGGAATGCCTGTCTTTAACCCACCTTTAAAAACTTCAGTATATCTGAAAAAGAAAAAGAATATTTTACTTTAAAAATTAAATCTCCCTAGTTTTTTATCCATAAGAACTATACATACCACTGCTATACGTGCGTTATCCTGATCCTTTATTCTTGTTCACATCTTTTAATCTCTCTAGAAACTTTTCTCTACTTGAAATCCATTTACTTGACTTCACAATTAGTTTTCTTAATTTTACAGAGTTACATATTTAAAAAAATATCTATACCTGTAAAACTACCAGAATACTTCATCCTTTGTTCTTCTGAAACTCGGAAGAGTACATATCCTTGACCCATCTTTTTTAAGCATATGTATACTTAAAAAAAAATCAAATTAAAAATCAAATTGCAAAACATTTTATATTATTACTTTAAGAAATATACATACCGCCTATATTCGTACGTTCTCCTGCTTTTCGTTTCGTACTCATCTCGTTCATCCTCTCTTGAAACTTTTCCTTAATTGATATCCAAATTACATCATCACTGTTTTCTTAATTTTTCCGGGTTACGTATTTTTAATCATCGTTTTGCGAATATATATATTTGTAAAAACTTCCAGATTACTTCATCCTTTGTTCTTCTGAAACTCGGAAGAGTACATATATTTGACCCATCTTTTTAAGCATATGTATACCTGAAAAATAAAATTCAATTTAAAAATCAAGCTGCAAAACATTTTGTATTATTACTTCAGGAAATATACATACCTCCTATATTCGTACGTTCTCCTGCTTCTCGTTTCGTACTCATCTCGTTCATCCTCTCTTGAAACTTTTCCTTAATTGATATCCAAATTACATCATCACTGTTTTCTTAATTTTTCCGGGTTACGTATTTTTAATCATCGTTTTGAGAATATATATATTTGTAGAAACTTCCAGATTACTTCATCTTTTGTTCTTTTGAAACTCGGAAGAGTACATATCTTTGACCCATCTTTTTAAGCATATGTATACCTGAAAAAAAAATTCAATTTAAAAATCAAGCTGCAAAACATTTTGTATTATTACTTTAGGAAATATACATACCTCCTATATTCGTACGTTCTCCTGCTACTCGTTTCGTACTCATCTCGTTCATCCTCTCTTGAAACTTTTCCTTAATTGATATCCAAATTACATCATCACTGTTTTCTTAATTTTTCCGGGTTACGTATTTTTAATCATCGTTTTGAGAATATATATATTTGTAGAAACTTCCAGATTACTTCATCACTTGTTCTTCTGAAACTCGGAAGAGCACATATCTTTGACCCATCTTTTTAAGCATATATATACCTGAAAAAAAAATTCAATTTAAAAATCAAGCTGCAAAACATTTTATATTATTACTTTAGGAAATATACATACCTCCTATATTCATACGTTCTCCTGCTTCTCGTTTCGTACTCATCTCGTTCATTCTCTCTTGAAACTTTTCCTTAATTGATATCCAAATTACATCATCACTGTTTTCTTAATTTTTCCGGGTTACGTATTTTTAATCATCGTTTTGAGCATATATATATGTAGTAACTTCCAGATTACTTCATCCTTTGTTCTTAAGGAATTCAAAAGAGCACATACATATCTTTGAGAATTTTTTTTAAACATATGTATAGCTGAAAAAAAAAATTTACGTTATAAAATGAAGTCTTAAAACATTATTTCTTATATTTCAGGAAATGTACATAAATATTATATTCGCGTGTTTTCTTTTTTCGCGTTCATCTCCTTCATTCTCACTTAATATATTATTAATAATTATTCGAGTTATGTATATTTCCTAATAGCATAAATTTAAAAGTTTGTATTTATAATTTAAAATATAAATCCGAAAAGAAAAGTATCATAAGTATCGGAATGTTGTATACAGTTAATCAGCAATCAGTGTGATTATTTAGCATACAGTTACAGACCAAACTCAAGTAAATAAGGACTGAATAATTGCTGATAAATATGCATTACTAGTCTAATGTTACATACTCGGGTACACAGAGTGAAAAATGAGCGACAAATGATCTCCTAGGATACTCTAAAATATTTCCAACACTAAATGAACTTGATTACACTAATGTACATAATTTTGCGTTAAATAACTATCGTTAAATTTAGCTAATTGGCTGAGAATCCGTTTATGAGATCTTTCCTACATTAATATATAATCCTACTGCTTATAAAGGAACTTTATATATAGTATTTATGCAATTTTATATGTCCATCCAAATTATTTTATTTATAATCTATTGGCTCCAAAGTTCATGGACAAAAAAATATGGTACTTTTCCGTTATACGGACACCATGGTCGCCAAGCATACATTTACATACGTTTAATACATACATTTACATACATTATGCATTAGGATACATTTTGGCATGGTGTCCGTATAACGGAAAAGTACCCAAAATATAGTTTTGATCAATAACGTGATCGAAAATGGACAGTTTTATTTAGAAAACGTTTAACCTACATAGTAAATATGATTTATTATCTGCAATTAAGAATTTTAAAATAAATATATTAAATCCTACCTAAATGTATAGGAAAATTAATTTTCTCCTTTCACAAAACAATCGAAATATCTAATGCAATTTAAAGGAAATACATATACTGTTTTCACAAAGATAGTATAATATGCTTCATGTAAATTTACATTATTTTACTTAAATAGTGTAATTATGCATGCTTATACAGTTAATAATTTTAAACATAATCGTTAAAGAATTAACAGTTGGCGGTAAATAGTTTGAGGCTTCGTGGAGAAAGTTTTCGTCACGAGCCATACCTAGACACGTAGAGTGTATAAAATGTTCTAAGAGCTCCATATATCTTCTACCTACTCACCTGGTGTCCTCTCTGACACAGACGTGCATCAAGAAATTTGATTCCCATAAAGGACTTGTTCCATTCTTGTTACTTTGTCAATATAGATTGCTATTTTTATTGTTATGGGCTGTTATTCATATACGCGGTTTGTTTGTTATAAAAATGTCAGATATACAACAATAATGAGTCAGTTATGAAAACTGTTAAATCTATGTTTTATTTATTTCCATTGTTATCCTCTCATCTTTACATTTTATAAAAAATGTATCATGAGAATTAAAGTGAATAAGAAATTGTTTTCTACTGTTTTAAATATTTTTTGGGATTAAGGCAGTGGTTCCCAACCTTTTTTTGGCCGCGCCCCACCTAAGCACATTTAAAATCATGGTGCCCCCTTCTCTTCTCCTCTGTAACATATAATTATTATTATATACAAAATGAACTCTTATTCCTGAAAAGCAAGTCTAACAGGGTATTAACTATGATAAGCTGTTTCACATCCTTTTACTTATAAAAATAATAAAATTTTCGGTACAAGTATGTTTTTAACATAATTCTATGAATGCAGTGAGGCCATGCATCTTCACATTTATACCTAGAAAAGTTTTATTGTTCTTTGGCAACTTACCTCCGACACAAAAGTGTTATATACTCTGCATTTTTATCTTCGTGAAATTTCTTTAAGAGAATCCCACATTTTGCCTTACATTTGGAAGAACTGATACATTTTATAATTGATTTTAGTATTTCATTTAGAACAGGTGACATTTTTTTTAATATGAAGTTTGTATGTATAAAATAATTCACAAGTACCATTTCCGGATTCGCATCTTTATCCATTTTAAATCAGGCTTTCTTTTTCCCATTATGGTTATTTGGGCACCATTATATAAGCCAATTTTAAAATTTTAAATCTGTGTATTTTGTCTGCACAAGAGATATAAGTAGACTTTTCACGAATTTCTTTCTGTGATGCTCATTTGAAGATTAATTAATTTTATAAAAGTAGCACCTCGTTTAGATACTACAAACATTTTTTAAGTTAAATATATTGAACATAGTCAATTTCAGATACACCCTTAAGTAATTTCATAAGTAAAAGTTTCTTCGTGTGACATATTGCTCTGTCAATAGAAATACAAGTTTCTGTTAATAAATAGTTAAAATAAAAAGTGTGTAATACTAAAATGATATTGTAACCAGAAAAATTTAATAATTATATATATATATATATATATATATATATATATATATATATATATATATGTGTGTGTGTGTGTGTGTGTGTGTGTGTGTGTATAATTATTCCAGTAGTAGTCGTGTTTTGAAATTTTAATGGAAATTTTTTGAAAATTTATTTTTATTCAGTTATTTATAAAATTTTCATGTGTTATTTATCTTTTTAGTCTGCAAAAATAATTTTATCAAAAAAGACAACGACAAAAAAATAAAAAATAAAAAATAAATAAAAAATAAAATAAAAAAACTGACAGGGACTGGGTTAATAACAAATCTAAAATTGCCCCCCCTTAAAAGTCAAATTGCCCCCCTGTGGGGCGTACGCCCCCCGTTGGGAACCACTGGATTAAGGTATAAATTTTTACTTTCTTCTATCTTTACAAGAAGAAAGTATTGGATTCATGAAAATTTTCGACTTCCGGTTTTCGACGGATTTATACGTTTTAGAAGGTCCTGAACACGATTTGACTGTTTTTAGAAAATGTCTGTGAGTCTGTGACTCTGTCTATCTGTCTGTCTGTCTGTCTGTCTGTATGTGACAAACATTTTGTGGGCGCTCTATCTCAAGAACTAATGCGCGGAATTTAATAAAACTTTATATTCAGTTAGCCCCTGATATAATTTGGTGCTGATTAGTTTTTGATGAAAATCGCCCCACAGGTGGCGCTGCTATGCTGCATTTTTTACGATTTCCGCAATAGCTCTATCTCAAGAACTAATGCTCGGAGTTTAATAAAACTTTATATTCAGTTAGTCCCTGATATAAATTTGTGCTGATTAGTTTTTGGTGCAAATCGCCCCACAGGTGGCGCTGCTATGTTCCATTTTTCACGATTTCCTCAATAGCTCTTTCTCAATAACTAATGCACTCATTTTCATCAAACTTCAGATTCAGTTAGACCTTGACATAAATAGACCCTGATTACGTTTTGGTGTAGATATACCAACAGGTGGCGCTGTTATACCACTTTTTTCGCGATTTCTGAAATAGCTGTATCTCAAGAACTAATGCACTCATTTTCATTAAACTTCAGATTTAGTTAGACCTTGACATAAATAGACGCTGATTAAGTTTTTCTGTAGATATCCCAACAGGTGGCGCTGCTATACCACTTTTTTCATGATTTTTACGATAGCTATATCTCAAGAACGAACGCACGAAATTTCATAAAACTTCATATTCTGTTAGACCTTGACATAAATAGATGCTGCTTACATTTTGGTGTAAATAGCCCAACAGGTGGCGCTGCTATGCTACTTTTTTCATTATTTTTACGATAACTATATCTCAAGAACTAATGCACGGATTTTCATCAAACTTTAGATTCAGTTAGACATTGACATAAGTTGTTGTTGATTATGTTTTGGTCTAAATCTCCCAACAGGTGGCGCAGCTATGCTGCATTTTGTAGAATTTACACGATTTTTGCAATAGTCATATCTCAAGAACTAATGCACAGAATTTAATAAAACTTTAGATTGAGTTAGACCTTGATTTAAATTGATGCTGATTCTGTTTAGTGTATGCAAAACCTGTGTGAGATAGAAGAAAGTTTTGGGATTGACACATCCGACTAGTTATCATTGAATAAATTATTAGTATTTTCAAATCTTAATAGGTTAATTGACAACTTTCGGTACGCGTTATCTTTCGAAAATTTTTGTGTTAAAATAATGTCTTTTTGAATACTTTATGTAGCAATCATTGCAGTAACAAGCCGATATTTAATGCTGACTTGGCCATTGTTGAAATACCTATGTATATCTGAAATGAACAAATATTTTACATTAAAATTCAATCCTTCCTCTTCAAAAAAATTAGTTTGTTACTCATAGTAAATATACATACCTCTGATATTCCTGCATTCTCCTGATTCTTCTTTCGTGGCCATCCACTTTATCCTCTATTGAAACTTTTCATTACTTGAGATCCAGATAACTTCATATTTTTTCTTCTTAAATGCACAGGGTTACAAAATTTTAATGCATCTTTTAAAAATATATATATACCTGTAATAACCTTCAAATTTCTTCATCCCTTTCCTTGTCAAATACGGCGGGGTATATATTTGTCACCCGTCTTTGTATGTATATCTGAAATAAAGAAATATTTTAAATTATAAATTTAAGACCAAATAAACTTAATTCATTTCCCATAATAAACATGCGCACCTCCAATATTCTTGCGTTCTCCTAACTCTGCGTTTCGTGATAATGTTCTTCATCCTAACTGGAAATTTTTCTTCTCTGTACTTCTATATTATTTAAAACATTTTCTTCTAAAATTCACAAGGATACATATTTTTAATGCATAATTTTAAAAATATGCACGCTGTAAAAATCTACTAGCTTACTTCATCCTTTATTCTTCTCAATTTCGGAGGAGTACATATATTTGACCCATATATTTAAACATATGATACCTAAAAAAAAGAAATATTTTAAATTATAAAGTCAAGCACCAAAACATTTTATTTTATTATTTTAGGAAATATACATACCTTCTGTCACTTCAAATGTTGCACTGTAAAACTGGTCTTAACTTTTTAGGGAGAATTCAGTTTCAGCTGCGTAATTGAATTTATACATGCAAGAGTAAGAAAATAATATTAATTTTAATGTTGACTTTAATTCTGTTTTTCATGATTTTCTATTTTCTATTTATCATGTTTTATTTTTAAACGTGTTTCTTGAAAATATTTACTTAAGAACCAACAGCATCCAAATAATCTATATTCCAGGTTGAGAAAACTGACTAATATACTACAAAAACTAATCGGAAACATTTCCGAAAATCAGTGGCAGCAAAAGAATCGTTCTTTTTATAAATGTTTCTTTAAATATCGAAAATATATTGTTTTTTGAGGTTGCTAAATATAAAGAACGCTTTTCGGAATCACGGGTAACTCGGAAAAGGTTATATATTTTCACTCGAGGTTATATTATATTTTCCTAGATTAAGAAACATTTGTCTTATTTTACATTCTACAATGTAGTTAATGTACAACTGCATAATATTTAAATCTATCTGTAAAAATAATAAGGGTTATATGTTGCAGTGTAATGTTAAATATTATCGCAAGTGAACAAAATGTATTTGACGGAACCTCATCTAAAGTACAAAACTGCAGTTTAAACTTTACATCTGTAAATACACCGGATGTGCCACAAATTTTTTAAAACTTTAAAGATTCATTAAAAAGGAACAAATGATGCTAAAAAATTGCGGTTTGTAAAAATGGGATTAGAAAAAGATCGGATTTTATTTTAATAAAAAAAAAAGTTATATTAATAAAATAGCGATAGATGGCGCTTGCATGCATAATATGAAGCAGATTTGTGCAAATCAGGCTGTCAATAAAATACCTCGATACACATAAATTCTTCATTCGATGCCAGTATTACGCTATCGTTACGAGATCAAGTACTGTTGGATAAGCAATTTTACAAGAACGAGAATCAGCAACCGGCGTATTGAGACAATTTTGCACGTTAAAAGTACACAAGACGAAAAAAGGGCCCGTTTCATGTACCAAAGCTTTGGATACCAAAGCTCTTCAGACCATTCGAAGAAACGAGTTTTTTATTATAAGCCTAATTTGCATACATTTGCTTCATATTATGCATGCCAGCGCCATCTATCGGTATTTTTTTTATCCACAACGTTTTTGGTATTTAAAAAAATCCGATCTTCCTCTAATCCCATTCCTGCAAACTGCATTTTTTTTAGCAATTTTTTCCCCTTTTAACGAATTTATGGCGCACTTGTATACTTTCCTTTAAAAAATGAAATAATTTTTACCAGATAGCACTCATGAAAACTTGACGGTAAATAACTTAAAGTTTTCACAGAAAAAAAGATTTAAAACATCAATTACATGCTAGACATTTTTGCAGAATATTTTTACAGAATTTTTACACAATTTTTACAGAATTTTTACAGAATATTTATTAGCAAAAGTTAAAATAAATTAAAATCCCTTCTTCCATAACCTAGCTGGAGAGGGGCTGAATGTTAACTCTCTTTACACTGATACAGAAAATAGAACATTCCCCAGAGAATTAAGTTTTGAGATCGAAAAAAGAGGAACTCAAAATTTCGTTTTCTTGAAATGTTTAAATTTTAAAATGTTCTTAAACTGAAACATTTAATTGGTATACAATATTAATATACGGCATCTCAGTCTTTCATATAAATATTTTTCTTTATTTCTGTTTTTTTTGTTGTTTTTTTATATTTAATTTTTTTTCGGAAAATATTCACCTACTTTTCTTAGTATAATGTCTTAGTAATTAATTGTAATGTGAAATATACAAAATATTGTAGATCATTTCAATTTATTTAATCGATAATTTCATGCCTTTAATTTAAAATGCCAATGCTTTTGTTTAAAATTTTAAATGCAAATCTTTAATGAAAAAAAAATGGGGGTGGTAAATTTTGTTTAATAACAATGAAGAAAAATTCTATAATCCCCCCTCCCTCTAATAAAACGTAATTAGCATTATTGAACTGAATTATCAGAAGACTAATAATATTTGAGAATCATCTTATGCCAAGAGCGGGTTTCGAACTCCCAATATCTTCAGAAAACCCAAATTACTCTTTCTGGCACGTTAGACAACTTGGCCATCTTGACTTCGCTCAATGTCCCTCTGAAGTGAAACCAGTTCAACACTAGTTTCCTACTCCTTTAGCGCCAAAAAAACACCTTTAAGTGCTCATTGCGTATGCTCAGATCAGCCGAAATTGGTCTTAACACATCCTCTTTTCGTTTTAATTATATAGATGTTAAAATTAACTGTAAACTTTTTCAGTAATATTGACAGAATGTAGAAAATTGTTTTATAATTTGCACTATTTTTTTCGAATAAATTATTTATTATTTGGCTTATTTTTCAGATTGAACAAAGTCCAGTTATTATTCGCAAATACAATGTTATAGTGTTCGGGTTCGTATTGTAAAACTGACTAAGACTGTGTGTAAGAAAAGTATTAATAAATATAAATCAGGCATTAAATCTTTCGGAAAATTTTTAAAGAAATTCTGTATTTTTTATTTATTTTTTGTACGCTGTGTAGTAGGCTGTGTACTAATAATTCACATCTTTTCTTATATTCAGAAATTCCTTATTGTAATAAAAAAGAATTATTTTTAAAGTTAAAAAATATCAGTGATTTTTCTCAATTTTAACGGAATTCACTGAGAAATTGGAGAAGACTATATAGCCTCATAAATCCTTAGCAAATGTAGACAGCCGTGGGATGAAACTAAGGTAGAAAAGATTAAACTTATTTTTCAAAATCAGACAGAGAGGTTTTAGATCATTTTTCACAGTGAGATTTGTTAGAAATGTAGACGAACTTCATTAACTTTAATAAGATATTCAAGATATTTTTTGCTTCTGAGATTTTGCACAATATGCAAATATTATAATATTTCTGAAATGCTGTGATTTAAGAGTAGTAAAAAATCTAAATAAGTTATCAAAAAGACTTTAAATAAACCACACCTTAGCAATATGTATGATAGATTTTCAGTACCTAAGTCTATACATTGAGAAAAAAAATATTTCAGATTTTGACACTTAATATGTTTTCTCAAAAACCTTTATTAGCATATTTATTTAAGATAAGAGAATATCCTTGGAATTCTGCTCGAAAGTAGATTTTGTAAATAGAAAGTGAAAAGTTTTCTTAAATTCTTGGAAAAAGTATTTTTGATTTTCTGAAAATGAAACATGCAAAAGTTGATTATAATTGTTTTAGATGTAAGTTACCATTAAAAAGGGCAATTTAAAATTGTTGTCATTTTATGTATAATTTTCATTTAAGTAAAATTCCCATTTTTAAAAGTCCATTTTGAAAATCTTTTAAAAATACGAAATTTCTGTTTATATATCTGTTTTAGTACTACTTTCATATAGTCACCCAAGTAGCACAGATTGTTGGTCTATCGTTGGCTGTTTTTTAAAACCATTGGGAAATGGTAAGTACAGATGATCCTCTAACTTGAAGAACATCCGAGCAGAATTCTGAGCAACTAGCGGATAGACCACTGTTTGGCCTTTGTTGTAAAATGTTTGTTAATGTTACGAAAAGGCGAACATTCCTTACTGTGGACTAACGTGGAGTAGTAATCAGCCAACAATTGGCCAATATTGTTCCAATCAGTTTGTGTAACCAGGGAAGATATTGGCGTACCACGTTGGGATTATTTAAATGTGATTCAAATATAAGATAATTTGCGGATGTTTTTTATTTGATATATATAAATTTAAAAAAATGCCGTAAACATTTCAAAATTCCTTAAAAGAAATTATGTACTTTAATATTCTTATGAAAAATTTTGTTATTCCCATATTATTACATAATACAATATTGGAAATTGGTATAGTGTATGCTCTGAGTTATTAAGATGATTAAGGCCTTAGACTTTATAAAACGTTTAGGTATTTTTCAATATAGAACGAAAAAATTTAATAAATTATTACCGGATTAGAAACGCGTTTACTGTTTTTATTTTCAATGTAAATACAAATATTTTACAGTGTTATTTAGTAATATTTAGTTCATATTTTAAATGTTATTTATAATGTTATTTATTCTCAAAATATAAATAGAACATGAAACAAATTCCGTGAAACATTGTATTTATAATATAAAAATAAATTAAATCTAATAAAAATAATGTATATTATTTCATGCTAATAATGTTTACAAAATAGTTATTTTAATCTTAATATTATTCTCATTTATCACATCACCTATATATTTACTTGAAAATTTCAGGGGTTTTTATTTACTGTACATTAAAATGTGAATATGTGATTAGAAACTTGTTAAATACTTTTTTAAAATTATTACATCAAGTGAAGGCCGCTTTTTAAAATATGAGGACTATTTTTTTGTTTAAAGGTTAACTTGTCTTTTACGTACTTTGTCTTTTACTTGTAAATTAACGCAAAGTAAACAAAAAAGTTTATTAAAAAGATTTAAAATTAGGAGAAACGAATAATAAATGTTTATTTTCTGCATTTTATATTTGTTTCTATCGACTGGGTGAGACAAAAGAACTAATTCAATTAGAACTCGGTGCTAAAATCGAGAAAGTTAAGAATTTCTAGTATTAAATGAGGTTTCTTTCTTTGTCTGTATGAAGTTTAAATCTTTTTTATGTATTTCACCATATATAATGGTTTAAAAGAAAACATAAAATGATAATTACATTTTATAGTTTACAAAAATAAATACTTTTCTTTCTATGTTTTTGGGGTTTTCAACAACTAAACATGTAAATTAAGACTTTCTGTTAGATCAAGTCAGAAACGTTTAAATTTTCATTATTATATGAATATTGACGATGATGAGCTGTAATGGTTTTTCTTTCAAAAAATATTTTAATGTATTATACTTTTAGTGAAAGAATAACAAGTATTGAACTGCATTTCTTTATTATTTCTAAAATACACAGCAGTTTTATTTTGGAGACATTTTATTCAGATAATACGTAATGTTTGTATCTTTCAGTTTACATTTGAAAGTAAATAGCGAAGCACTTTACTAATGCTACTATACTGATTCCTACACGGTTGAAAAAATGTGAGCATCTGAATTCGATTTTCTGTCCCACAGAAAGACAGATATAAATATTTTCATTATTCAGTTTTTAAGTTAGGAAGCTGAATTGTATTTATTAATTTAAATACAATACTTTAATTAATAACTCGGTTTAAAAAATATATAGAATAAATGGTTGAAGTACACTACTGTGCGTTTAAACCTCCTAGTACCATTAGGGTCTTTTAGGTAGCTTTCAATACAAAAAAGTAAAAAGCTACCTATTGCAGCCGTTCGGAGGAAAGCAGTTCCAGATAATTTCGATATACTTTCACCGATCATGACTCCCAGACCCCAAAACCACCCTCCGTTCAAATGTTGATTTATATATATAGATATATCTATATATATATATATATATATATATATGATCTATGTCATACGATAACGCTCGTATTTATAAATCAATTTGGATGAAACTAATTGTGTGTATTAAGCTCACCAATGTCTCGACCGAGTTCGTTGGCCAACTTGGTCCGCCATCTTGTTTGAAGATGGCGGCCACCTAAAGGTTTAAAACTAAAATAAATATACAAAAAAGTTAAAAATTCAAATTTATTTTTTCATTAAATGTTAGGCCTTGATACAAGAATCCCAGAGCAATTTTTGTTTTACCTCTATCTTAAAAAATGGCTGAGATACAGCAGTTTCAAATTCTAGGGTGGCTGACATTTTGAAACAAGACAGCACATTACAAAAATTTTCATCAAGTTGTAATCATTTTCCCAATCATACGCATAAGACTATACATTCATATCCGTTAGCGCAAAATTCTTGCCTAACTTGGCGACATTTGGCGAAATATCGCCAAATTTGGCGACCAAAATAAGACTTCATAAATGAAGCCAATTTGGCTATAGTTCAATAATTTGGCGAATTTCTTTTTCTAATTCAGTATTAACGAATCTTTTGTAAACGTCTTCTTTGCATTTTAGCTTGCTGTTTTCGTGTAACATTAGCTAAAATTTTAAAACGAAGATATAGGAAAGCTACCTTTTCCTCCCGGTACAGGCCGGAAGGACTTTTTTGACTTCATTTGTTCTTTGTCTTGAAGTTTTTCACGTTCCAAAACAAAAAAAAATATATAAAGATTTAAACTGAATAAATAAAATCAAATAGACATCTCGTAAGAGAAAGTTACACCTAACTAAAATAAATTTCGGATTAAATGATGCAAAACTAAGAATACTCATCAATACTTAAAACCTGGTACTAGGAAGATTAAACCAGATACGTCAGTTTAGATAAGTTAAAAAAATATAGTTCTCTAAAATTATTTACTGTTTAGATAATGAAATCTTTAAAAAAATAATAAAAAATTGTAGCTCTAATTTTTAATTTTCATTACATACTTGGATAGAATTTAAGTTTTGACTAAAAAAAATAATAACATTCACGCATAACTAGCAATATTATATTTCAAAAATGTGTATTAGTACCTTAACCACTCTTGTTTAAACTAAGCTAAACATATAAGTACCTAACTAAGCCGTATATTGTTTTGAAAAGAAAAATTGCCTGATTGGCTGTTTATTATTAGATGTTTTGAAAATATTCAAAATCTTGATTAGGAATTCAAAAAATGTGCTTTTTTTTAATATATATATATATATATATATATATTATTTAAATTGAGCAAAACATTTATATTTTTTAAATTACTCTGTTCTTTCATTACGAAGTTAATAAATAAATAATTAACCATTTATATAAATAAAAATAATATATTTTTTTAATTTCGTTGAAAAATGTTTGATTACTTTTCGGTATTAGTACATGAATACTCAGATTTTTAAAAAAAGATACCTGAAATATGCTACTAAAAATATAAGTTGAAAATATGCATTCATATATTTGAGATTTGTAAATGAACTGCATAAAAACTTAGCGAAAGCCTGCGAAAATAGCATTTTTGTATTTTCATATAGCAGTTTTGTTATGGTATCAGAAACAATGTAGATACTTTTAAATAATAAATCAAATAAGTGTATTATTAATCTCTTTAACAAAATATCAAATATTGTTTCATAATTATTGTTATTTGCAGTGTTATTGTCATTGAGAACAATGCTTTAAACCTAATAAATAAATAATGTGTACTGTATTTCATAAAAGAAATATTTTCAGTATTTTTTAAATCCAAGCTATAAAAGTTTTTAAAAGCAAGCAACAAAATATAAACAAAGAACTAATCAATTTTTGCATCACATGAAACAGAGAGGAAAACTATAACAGGAATGAATACAGTGAATGAGTTTTTTGATGAAACATGCATACACACAAAAGAAATTATTACTTAAGGAATAAGTATAGAAGCTGAATTTCAGTTTTCCTACACTGTTAAAAAATTTGCAGTAAACTGTCCAATCATTTGACCGTTTTTTATAAAACGGTTACATAACCGTAATTAAACTCTATTCTCACCATAATATTGCCCATATTATGGTCAGAGTAGAGTTAAATTATGGTTTTGTAACCGTTTTCTAGAAAAACGGTCAAATGACTAGACAGTTTGCTGCAAATTGTTAACAGTGTAGCTATTTTCAAGTATGAAATATACTGTAAAATGATGATAAATCTTTTTTTTTTAAAACAAAACACTTCAATACATGAATTATAAAATGAACTTATTCTTAAAAATAACCGAAGTTAATTTAACTGCATCTCTCTACTTGATGTATGATTAACTGTGTGAATGTGACTTATATACAAAATCATGTGAATTTTAACCAATTTTTAATTAACATGAGGGAAAGTAGCACATGTACTGTATCAGGGATAAACATTCTTCATTTTGCTGCACTTTCGTTCAGTTTCTGATTTTCAATTTAATTTATGAAATTAACTTGGAATGCAGAGCGCAGATAGATATTTATCAACTAGCTGACTTACCCGGCGTTCCCTGACCCATCAAAAAATTGTACAAAACGCGAAAAATATATGAAAATCACAATAAAAAGTCGCTGCGCGAATTCCGAATAAACTTTATTGGAAAGAGAAAAAACTACATTGGGCTAGAAGATTGAAACCAGATTACTTTTACTAATCTGGAAAAATCTCCGGCCGAACGCGATAAAGCTCTAAAAGTTGCATAAAAAATTCATGAAAAATTCAAAAATTGCTGAACGAATACCGAATAAACTTTATTGAAAAGAGAATTTACAATACTGAGCTAAAACCTTAAAACGGGATGGATTTTACTATTGTGGAAAAACTGCCTCCAATTGTAGAAACCCGGAAAAAATGGACTAAAAATCGTTAAAAATTCAAAAATTGTAAAGGGCAAATTTTACTATAGTAGTCTAAATTATTGTCAACGGAATTCATTCACGAGTGCCAAAAAATCGACTTGAATGTGAAAAAACGCTAAAAATCGCGTTGAAACTGGCAGATGACAAAATGACATACACTATATTTCCAATGATGACCGGTCACTTCCTATTTTAGACGTTTTGTTAAATATCTGGAAAGATACATGAGGAATTATCCTGAAACTTCAGGAGTGTAAACAAGATAATAGCCGTCATATATTTCCGTGAAGATTTTTTCCCGAAACCCCATAAGGGGCCGTCAACAATTTGAAGAAAAACGCATATATTTTGGATAACCCTGTAAAAACTAATACGGCAAAAGCATTCAAACTGTAGATTATGATTAAATGGATTATTGTAATAATTTGGGTTCATTTTTATGAAGATAGCATGTATATTCGGAGAGAAATTCAGGTTTTTATAAAAACAGTCCCAAATTTTACCACGTTTTTGCTTATAATTTGCAGAGTTTTTAATATAAAAACAAGTTATTTTCAAAAAATATGACAAATAAAATTATACACAGTACCCTGCAATCAGAATTAAAAAATAATATAAATTGTATGAAAAAAGAGTAGGTTTACTAAATATTGTTTCACGGCGCATGCGCGAATTCAATCAAAATATACTGTGCATAATATATTAGATAAATGTATAGACCAACTTTTATGAAAGTCTCAAAAACATAGCTTGAAAATTCTGATCGTAATCGTCGATAGAATAAACTCGAAATTCGCTGTTCCCAAAAGGAAGCAAAAAGATGAGAGGTTGTATCAAATATAGAATGAGAGACACTTCATTCTTATTATGTAAACTTTCATAAGCTAGTATATTTGGATACAACCCCTCATCTTTTTTGCTTCCTTTTGGGAACAGCGAAATTCGAGCTTTTTTTATCGGCGATTACTATCAGAATTTTCAAGCTATGTTTTTGAGACTTTCATAAAAGTTGGTCTATACATTTAGCTAATATATTATGCACAGTATATTTTGATTGAATTCGCGCATGCGCAGTGAAACAGAATTTAGTAAACCTACTCATTTTTCATACAATTTTTATTATTTTTTAATTCTGATTGCAGGGTATTGTGTATAATTTTGTTTGTCATATTTTCTGAAAATAACTTGTTTTTATATTAAAAACTCTGCAAATTATAAGCAAAAAACTTGGTAAAATTTGGGACTGTTTTTATAAAAACCTGAATTTCTCTTCGAGTATACATGCTATCTTCATAAAAATTAACCTAAATTATTACAATAAGCCACTTAATCATAATCTACAATTTGAATGCTTTTGCAATATTAGTTTTTACAGGGTTATCCAAAAGATATTCGTTCTTCTTCAATTTGTTGACGGCCCCTTATGGTGTTTCGGAAAAAAAATCTTCGCGGAAATATATGATGCTTATCATGTTGTTTAAATTCCTGAAGTTTCAGGATTCCTCATGTATCTTTCCAGATATTTAACAAAACGTCTAAAATCGCAAGTGACTGGTCATCATTGGAAATATAGTGTATATTAAGTTTAATGTTGGAAACCGTATTCCTTTTGCGAATGTCAAAAAATTCCCGCGGAACGCTAACAAATGAAAATCTGATTGAAAATCACTAAAATATTACAAATCGGAGAGGACAAAATTTACTTTATGTTTGAAACTGAATTCTTTCACGAATGTTAAAAATGTGTATTAAAAATCACTAAAAATTGAAAAAAACAAGGAGGACAAAATTTACTATATAAGGCTAAAAGTTTGAAACAAAATTCCATTACCATAGGTCAAAAAATTGCCACGGAGCTCGAAAAAACTCTAAACATAGCAGAGAACAAAATTCAACAAAGTTTGAAACTGGATTCATTATACGAATGTGAAAAAATCGATACCGACATCTGAAAAATTGCTAAAAATCTCATTCAAAATTGCATTAAATATCGCTAAAAATTGAAAAATCGCGGAATACAAAATTTACTGTATTAGGCTAAAAGTTTCAAACCAAATTCCTTTTCCGAATGTCAAAAAATCACCGTGGAACTTGCAAAAACGCTCGTAATCGCATTGAAAATAGCATTAAAAATATCTAAAGTTCACCAATATTGGAGAACAAAATTTACTATACTAAGCTAAAAGTTTGATAGAGATTTATATTAACAAATGTCAAAAATTCGCCGCGAAACAAGAAAAATCGTTAAAAATTTCACTGAAAATCACATTAAAAATTGCGGATAAAAAGTTCCTTATTCGGCTAAAAATTTGAGAACAAATTTCTCTTCCGATTGTCAAAAAATTGTCATGAAACGGAAACAAATCACCACAGAGCGTAAAATAATCACTATAACGAAAAAAATCACGAAAAATTGCCATAAAAATTGACAAACTTCAAAAATCGATGAGGACAAATTTAATATATTAGGCTCAAAGTGTGAAACCGAATTCCTTTTACCAATGTAAAAAAAATCGTCGCAAGATGAGAAAAAATTCTAAAAACCATAGAAAAAATTCACGAGAAATTCAAAAATCCCTTTACGAATTCCGAATAGACTTTATTGAAAAGATCATAAATTTTGCTAGATTAGGGTAAAGGATTGAAACCGTATTTTTATATTAATGTAGAAATATTTCCTTAAAACGTGAAAAATCGTTAACCTCATAAAAATGTCATAAAAAACTAATAAAAAAATCGGCCTTCGAGGTGCATTATAAATGGATACTTTCCTACTAAATTCTGTATGTCCGCGGGCAGCGATTACATCAGAACGCATCATACATAAACTTCTTTACTTATTATTATAAATAAATTAATTTCTTGAGAATCTTTTTATAGAGAGATAATTCTAATTTTTTCTATTTTTATTATTATTTCATTTCTATATTTAATGCTTACATTTCCATTTACGTATACGAAAGGTGTCCCACAATCCCGTTCACATTTCAAGAATTCATAAAAAAAAAAAAAAATTCAAAGTGTCAGATTTTCTTTGATCAGAAAGTCAGATTTTCTTTGATCTATACTTTGCCACAAACATACCGTCTATTTCACAAATCTACTGGCACAAAAATAGGTCAGGTAAGATAATACACTAGTTTCCAAAAATTAAGGAACAATCACAGAAATAGCTATAACTCGTTCAAAAAGAAAGCAATTCGTATGAAATTTGAATATATTGTCAAATAAAAGATGCTGAATAAAAATGCCAAATTCAAATTAGTAGCGCTGCAATCGCATTGCGTCATCTGTGAGGAACATAAAAATGCACCTTAGAGAGTAAGGCTCCAGTTGTCGCTCTGATAGTTATATTATAAATCTGGGATAGCCAATTCATTACAATTACTTCGAGGCATCAATTGACCACAGAACTGCGATTTAGAGCTATTGGGAGATGGGAGGCAGAACCAAGTCAGACAGAGCTGACTAGATGGCTAAATGTGAGTCCTTCTGTGGTTGATAAGCTTTGGCAACAATTTCAAACCACTGGTTCGGGCTCAAAGAGGATAGCCAAGGATGGCCAAGAGTTTCAACAAGCGCCGATGACCGATATTTGTGGTTATGTGTATGAAGGAATAGAATCGCAACCCCATCTCATCTTAG
This sequence comes from Maratus michaelseni, assembly GCA_963931845.1. Taxonomy (NCBI): domain Eukaryota; kingdom Metazoa; phylum Arthropoda; class Arachnida; order Araneae; family Salticidae; genus Maratus; species Maratus michaelseni. Next base: position 104,292,075 of record OZ007593.1, on the reverse strand, counting down.
GTCCTCCCTTGCAGCAGCCACTGGAAGGTGATCAATGTCTACTCTGCGTAGAACACTGAGCTCTATGATAATACGGAGAGCTAACTCACCGATCGACTTTCTGCCGCAACCGCATCATACTTTCAGTGCGTGCGGGTAATGATTCCTGCCCTTTTTTTAATGTTACAGGCAATTTTTTAAACTTTTCCGCATACTTTTTGTCACTTTTAGTTATTTCTACAGCTTTTTCATATTTTTATGAGCAATACATAACATATTTGTCATTTTTTTATTTATTGAGATTATATAAAATTTCCATTTTAACAAATATAAAATTTAATATTGGCGATGAATTTAAATAAAACCTGTAGTTTTTACAATAAAAAATGTATATCAGTGAAAATTGTAAGCAACTTCGTCATATTTTTAAAAGATAATCTAATTTGAAAATATCTATCCCATACTATTCTATGGGAGAAAATCTGTGTTTTTCCAAAGATTTTCCTCCGAAAATCTTTGGCATTGTATTCATGGGCGGACCGCTGGCTACAATGTATCAGAATAGGAAGTTAGCTCTCCGTTCTATTGTGGAGCTCAGTGGCGTAGAAGGCTTCACGGAGGAGGACTTTACGCGATGCGACCAGCAATTTCTGTGCCGCTCTCCTCACGTCACCGGAGGGAACGTTTGATGTGGGCACGTCAACATGTCCACTGGACGGCTTACCAATGAAGGCGTGTTCTCTTCACGGATGAGTCCCGGTTTAGCCACCAAAGCGATAGTCGGCGTTATTTGATTTGGAGAGAACAGGGAACAGGTTATTATCCATCAAACATTCGTGAAAAAGGCAATGTGTGCGTTTGGGGTGGTATCTGTTTGGGTGGACGCACAAACATCCATGTCTTTCCATGTGGAACCGTGAATGCGTACATCTATAGAGATGATATCCTTGATGCTTATGTGCGCCGTTATGCCGGTGCAATAGGTAATGGTTTCCTTTTCCTGGACGACAACACTAGACAGCACAGGGCTCGTATCTTGGAAGATTATCTTCAGCACCAGATAATTCAGCGCATGGAATGGCCAGCTCGATCACCGGACTTGAATCCTATCGAGCATGTTTGGGGTGCTTTAAGAAGACGTGTCACAATGCCCCTCCTCAGACCCTTGCCACGCTTACAACGGCTTTGCTAGAGCAATGGCTCGCACTTCCCAGCTATCTCATCGACAGCATAATTGACAGTATGACACATTGCTGTATGTGCAATATTGCTACTAGAGATGATCATACGGCATATTAAAGGTACTTTTCCTATACCAAACTGACAAATTGATTTTGGTAATTTTATAAATATGCTATTTTTTTAAATACCATAATTGCCTAGTAATTTCTTTTCATGTTATTTTATACCTTACTATGCGTTGTATATTGTGGCTGAGTTTCATTAAAATCTACATGTAATATTTTGAGTTATCGGTATTTATGTGATTTTTCCTTAATTTTTGGAAACTAGTGTATGTATGAATTAATTTGTATGAATATTTGAAATTTGAACTTACTTATAGGTCTCTTTAAACCATTTTTACACTCTTTTATTTAACTGAACTTGGTTTTTGTATGTAAAGATAAAATTTTATAATTCATTTTTCACTAAATTCTTGATATTCTAGAATTATAAAAAATATTTTCAAATGTATTCGGGTGACAATACAATATTTTAATATTTTTAGAACTTACTTATAAATTAATAAATCAATTTTAAATCATTTTTCCGCTAGTCTACCACAGGTGATTAGTCACCAAATATTCTTCATGGTTACAACTGTATACGACTTACAACAACAATAGATTTAATGATTCGCTAAACCATGAAAAAAAAAATCAACAAACTGTGAAACTGTAAAAATTCAATATTTTTAACGCTAAAAAGTAGAAAATAAAATAAAATAAAAATAAAGTGTGCAATAATAATAAAAAACACACTTTTATCATTTAATAGTTTAATATTAATTAAATTATGATTATACATTGAGAAAACTATTTACAAATCCCGAATAGGCAGTTTAAATGATGTTTTTTAATCTTTACTGTTACTATATCTTTAAAAAAGACAAAAATAATATATATGTTTTAATAAATTCACTAGCTCGCACTTTTTTCCAAGCTTAATAAAAATGATGAATGTTCCATAACAGGATTCGGAGCCCACGCCAAATTGATGTATTACAAAGGAAATATTTTGGAAAAATCATGAATTGCAGTTATGAGATTAGGCATGATTTTCAAGATAAACATTCATTGCTTATAACATAGTGAATATTTCAAGAAAACCTGTTTTTAGTTTTATACTTATTATTTTTCTTTTGTCTCAAAAAATCTTAGTCTTAGTCAAGTCTTATGATGCAAACCTTACTCCAATATGAGAATTTCTTAAATATTCTAAAACTAAATGGACATGTGGGACATCCTTCATTTGTTTGTTTATGAATATTTTGATTATGAATATGACCAATCCTAATAGAGAAAATATAATTATTAATAATTGTATAACATTAGCATAAAAATCCACTACTTTATTGAAAGAATAAATAAAATACACAGCAAATTCCCAGCACACATTGGGCACACATTTGGAACACTTTTGGAACTCTTTGATTAAAAAAAGTGTTCCAGTTACCTTAATGGGTACTGAAATATGATCCGAATATTTCCCTTCATAATAGAAACTGTTCCGAAAGTGTTCCAAAAGTGTCCCTAAGAAAAGTGTCCCTACCGAAAGTGTACCGAAAGAGTTCTGCTCAGGATATTTGTTAAATCTGGGAACAAATTTGAGACTAGATTGGAAGCACATTTGTGCACACATGTGAAATCCTCACTTTCTAAAAGTGCGCTAGAAAATGTGCTGAACAAAATAAGTGTTCTCAGAAGTATTCTAAAAACAAGTGTGCTTAAAGGTGTTCTTAGGTGAAAAAATAAGTGTTCTAAAATACGTTCTGAAAAGTGCATAAAGATTTGCAGTGTAGAGATCTTATCGTTAGATGCATTAAATCCAATTAGTTATACGATTTTGATTTCTGTATATTCTTAACTGCTATTCAAAATCTTTTAAAAGAATATCTTTATTTAATGTAATGAGCACGTTTTCTACTTTTTCTAAAATCAATATATGTAACACACTTCATTAACTTAAGAAAATATTTAACTTTCAAGGTATATCAAAAACTTCATTCGTGCACTTAACAAGAGTATTATTTGCAACGAACAAAAGAAAAGCTTTGTATTTAAAATAAAGAAAATGTTTTTTTAAAAATAATGAGTTTCTATTTCTGAAGTAATATCCAACATCATAAATATTTGTATCATTTTAAGCGATTTTTTTTAACCGTTAAATACTCTAATATGTTATTTAGTTTATAGTATAAAAATTCTGCTTTATCTGCATTGAAAGTAATGACACCCGCATTGAAATAAATAAGCTATTAACGAATTAAAAAAAAAAACTTTCGTTTTTATAAAGGAGCATTGTTTTCATTTTTGAAATATAAGTCGTTTTTATCTAACCCCCAACAATTATATCAAAAATAGTGTACCATTTTAACTCCTTTATTTAACCATGAAATGATTCCATATATGATACTGCTTTTGTAAATGGCAGTGAAAAATATCAACTTAATTACCTCTCAAATGCTTTCTTTTAAATGGATGAAAAAGATTTCCATTTAAAATTGTTTTTTAAATGGTATATTAAGAACAAATTTCACGTGTTTTACGCACCAAAAGTAATGGGAAAAAAATCGAAAATTACGTGAATAAATACGGTACGAGGGTGGTTTGATAAGTTGTCGGCCTGATAGTGAAAGCACAAGATTTTTGACATAATTTCATATTATTTTTCAAGGTATTTCTTTCCCTTGTAACTCAATACAAAGACATACTTTTTAAGAATAACTAAATAACTCAATACATTTAAGAATAACTTAATAACTCAATACATCTAAGACCGTATTCTACAAAAACGGTCGAATGACTGGACAGTTTGCTGCAAAATTTTAACAGTGCATGGACAGTAATGGTTTTCAGTAATTTACAATTTATTGTTTCTTTTAATCGAATAATACATTTTGAAATTTGTGTCAAATCAATTGGAAGTCACACGACTGCAATAATTGCCGTGACAATATATTTTTTATGACTACTAAAAATGTAGCAAGTACACACATTCAAACAAGGGTTTGCGTTTAAGCCAATAAGTGTTTGTGTTTAAGAAAGCATTCAGAGAGTATAAAGAGAATAGAATCTCAATCACCAGTGTCCTCGAAGCGGGGTACGCAGGAACTTCTAAAAGCTTGCTCCTGCCTTCAAAGTGGTAGCACGTCTTTGAGCCTGATGAATTAAGGCAAAGTTCTTTCGAAAGTTTTTTCGAATCTCTAAATTTTATGGTGTTATCATGAAGTTTAACCTTTATTTGCGTATCGCAACTGTTTGTTCGACATTTTTGTATCCTGTAAATGTTATTTTTTTAAAAATTCATTTTCATTATATATATATATATATATATATATATATATATATATATATATATATATATATATATATATATATTTGTAGTAATGTACTAATTCGTCTCGCAGTTGTGTATTTTATTTGAAATACACTGGTACCTTGGTTAACGACAGTAATTCGTTGCAGGAGTATCGTCCTTATCCAATGTCGTAATCACAATTCTTAAGATTCAATTCAAAATTGATTAATTTTTTTCAACTCCTTCCCACAGCCATAGTTTATAATAGAAATTAAGAAAAAAACATTTTAAAATGTCCGAAAACTATAAAAACCGCTTATTTTTTTATGTAATATACATATTTTTTAATATAAAAATATGATTTTGCGTCTAAAAGGAAATTTCCAATGTATTTTCGAGATTTTTTTTATTTTTACAAAAACAACTACTGCTTTTTCAGGGAAATATTCTTTAAATAACTCTTTTGTTATCCTATTTTTATTTGTTATGTTCAATAGTCTTGTTTATAGATTTTTATTTACTTCTCAAAAGGCGTTTTAATTAAAAGTGTGTAGATAAAGGTTCGTTGTTTCACTTCACAAATCTACAGTTTATGTAGAGTTTATAAATTAGAAATAATATTATACGAGATGTAATGCAATACACTAATGCAAAGATAAACACTCTACCACTTAGAAATAACAATCTGTTTTCTTGATCAGTAATCTGCTTACTTTTATTTTACTTTATGCATTTTTTGCAGATGGAGTAATTTTATAAATGGATGGAAAATATTATTTTCATATCTTGGGAATATTAGTTTTCTGTTTATAAAAATATTCGTTTTCCAAATAGTACAATGCTGTTATAAACAGTATTTAACATAAATCTTATCTTTTTCATCATTTGAAATATTTATCTCAAAAATTTAATTTTTTTTGTTTGTGAAGGATTATACCAATTTTCTATTATTTAACAGAAAACAGTAAAAATGTTAGAAAATGCGTCAGTTACATGTCGAGTTATGGGTAACATGGCGAAGATACGAGGAGATAAACAAATTAACGCATACATTGTCAGATGAAGCTCAAACTTTCTTCGCATGTTCGCTACTTTGGTGATAGTGCAAAAATGGTGTTGGTGAAAAAAAAAAAAAAAACAGTATTTAATATAATCTGTAATCTTTTCTGAAATTTTATTCGAAATATTTCTCTTGAAGTGTTTTTAATTGTTTTGTTCATGAAGGATTATCTGTTATTTAAGGAAGTCATATTATATATGGAAGACATCTATTATTTAACAGAAAACACTATAAGTGTTAGAAAAAAATGATGTAGAGTTATGGGTAATATGGCGAATTTAAGAAGAGATAACAAATTAACTCATACTTTGTCAGATGAAGCTCAAACTTTCTTCGCGTGTTTGCTACTTTGGTGATAGTGCAAAAATGGAGTTGGTGAAAAAAAAAACAGTATTTAATATAATCTGTAATCTTTTTTTGAATTATTCGAAATATTTCTCTTGAAGTGTTTTTAATTGTTTTGATCATGAAGGATTATCTATTATTTTGGAATGCATATTATATATGGAAGGCATCTATTATTTAACAGAAAACACTAAAAATGTTAGAAAAGTTTGATGTAGAGCTATGGGTAATATGGCGAAGATAAGAAGAGATAAACAAATTAATTAATACGTTGTCAGGTGAAGCTCAAGCTTTCTTCGCGTGTTTGCTACTTTGGTGATTTTAATTGTTTCGTTCATGAAGGATTACGTATCTATTATTTAACAGAAAGCATTAAATATTTTAGTAAATGCGTCAGTTTGATGTAGAGCTTATGGGTAATATCACAAGGATAAGATGAGGCGAAAATATTTTGCCAGAATAAACTCAAACTTGATGACTTTCACCCCATCCTTACTTCTTTGAAGACAGCAAAAAATTGTAATGGTGGATAAAATAGTATTTAACATAATTTATAATATTTTTTTCAAATTTTATTTGTAATATTTCTTTGGAAGTTTTTAAACTTTTTGTTTAGGAAGGATTAAACTTCTATTATATAACAGCAAACACTCAAAATGTTAGAAAATGCGTACGTTATTGCAGAGTTATGAGTAATATGGTGAAGACAAGATAAAATGATGAAATTAACTCATTTTGTCACTTGAAACTCAAACTTGGTGACTTTCTTTTCATATTTTCTACTATGGTGATTGCAGAAAAATGATGATGGTGGACAAAATGTATTTGAGGTAATATATAATTAATTTTAAAAAAAATAATTTGATCTATTTCTCTCGAAGTTTTTTTAATTATTTGTTCTCGAAGTATTAAACACATATTATTCAATAAAAAGCACTAAAAATTTTATGCAATGCGTCAGTTACATGGAGAGCTAGGGTTTATAACGCGAAAATAAGATGAATGAATAAACTACCTCACGTTTTGACAGATAAAAATCAAACTTGGTGACATTATTCGCATCTCTGCTGCTTAGGTGATCATGTAAAAACGAAAATAATGATAAAAGTGGATAGTAGTAAAAAATATTATAGTGATAGTAGAATAAATATCGTGGGATTGAAGATCTAACAAGCATAAAATCCAATAACATGCATACAATCCAAGTTAATAATGATTACTAGTTAGTAACATCGTAACCTAATATCAGACAAGTGATTTCCGATTATTTTGTACATATTTCTGCGGGTCCTATATTTTGTTCATACCGTAAAAATATAATAATAAAAAATGTAGAAACTTGGGATACAAAAATCGAATTTGATTATCAAAGAAATCTATCAATAAGACTGTAAATTGACAAAACATGAGTTCAATGCCAATCGATACACAGTTATCAACGACTGTCTGTTCATTAATTCATAAAATTCTTGTTTTTCTGTTAAAATTGTATCACGCTTTTCTCTTGCATTTGGTCATGCAAATACTTATTTGAGTGGCTTAATATTGTAATATTCTCAGAATGAAACGTATGTTTCATGAAAAAAGTCTGCGCTTTTCTAACAAATCTATTCACAATGTATCAGAAAATCGAATAATGTGAAAAACTGTTATATACCGGGTGATTATAATTGAAGTTACGATTTCAAAATTCGATAATTTTAAAACTACTGGTCAGAATCACTTGATATTTTAGCAGAACAATCGTGAGGCAATGGAATTTTGTTTGGCGAAGGAAAAAAATAGTTCCAAATTGTGCCGATAGATGGCGTTTTCAGGGTAATGTCAGGGGAAAGACCAAAAATGTATTCTTGAACCCTTTCCGGCGCGGAGTAAATTTGTTTGCAAAATGATGAAATAATAGACTTACACCGGAATTTACAAACGAATCCATTAATAAAAAGAAACTTGCTTATTTTTCTGGTTCTTAATGAAAGGAAAATTTTAATTAAATACCGGGTGATTATAATTAAAGTTACGATTTCAAAAATCGATAATTTTAATTAAAACTACTGGTCAGTTTGACTTGATATTTTAGCAGAACAATCGTGAGGTAATGGAATTTTGTTTGGCGAAAGAAAAAAAAAAGTTTCAAAATGTGCCCATAGATGGCGCTGTCTGGGTTCACATTGTCTGAAGATATGCAAATTACTAATACGTGACATGCGCACCGCAGACATAGCAACCATAAAAATGCAGAGCAGCAGCTCTTTGCCTGAATGCTTCATCATGACTCTGACTATGAAGGATCGCGCTCTGCTCTTGAAGCTTTTTTATAAGAACGATGACTGTGCACTTACAGCTATTAGGAAGTTTCGGACATTAAAATCCATAAAAAAAGGTCCAATAACAACAAATGGTCTGCAAAAAATGATTGCTAAATTCGAAGAGACCGGTTCATTTGACGTTAAACGGGGTAGAGGAAGGAAACCAGTTTCAGCTGCGGCAGTTGAAGATGTGGCTACAGCATTACAGGAACATACTGACAGTGATGCTGGAATCAGCAGTGCAAGGGGGATTGGCCGAATGCTGGATATGCCGAACAGCACGGTACGTAAAGTCCTACGGAACGTCTTACGCTGTTATCCGTACAAGATAACTCATGTGCAGGAGTTGCTACCTGCTGACCTGGAAGCACGTCAATCTTTTGCACTACAATTTCTTGCCCGGATGGAAGTGGACAACGGATGGCCATGGAACATTCTGTGGTCTGACGAAGCCCACTTTAATTTGCAAGGTTCTGTAAATACGCAAAATTGCAGGATATGGGCGACCGAGAATCCGTCCCAGCTACAGCCATTACCTCTTCAGTCTGAAAAGGTCACTGTGTAGTGCGGAATAACGGCAGCGTTTATCGTCGGTCCATTTTTCTGCGAGGAGATCACACCTGCGGGTCCCGTTACCTGCACAGTTACTGGCAAGCAGTATGAAGCACTTTTGCGTAACCATGTTCTTCCGGCACTTCAACAGCGTCAGTGTGTGGATCGCATAATATTCATGCAAGATGGCGCTCCTCCGCACATTGCTACTACTGTGAAGCAGCTACTGAGTGATAATTTCGGAGATGATAGGATCATAAGCCGCCATTTTCCAACAACGTGGCCGCCACGTTCCCCCGACTTAAACCCGTGTGATTTCTGGCTTTGGGGGTACCTGAAGAATGTTGTTTATAGCGGGCGGATTCAGAATCTAGCCGACTTGAAGGCAAGCATCACACAACACACCCATTGCATTAGTACAGATACCCTCCGATCTGTTGTGGAGCATGCCGTTTTGCGCTTCCAATTAGTAGCGGAACAAGGCGGAGGGCATATTGAGCAACTTATGCCTTAATAATCAGTAAGGTGTTTGTTCCATGAAGCTCTTTTTTTTTTTTCATTTTTTGTCATTATCGCTGTCGTCGCTGTAAACACGTAGTCTTGTCTTTTCGCTAATAAATTTTTAGTAAATCTCTGAACTCTATTTTTTTTCCTTTTGGCAACATCATTCCTATGTTTAACCCTTTAACGGGCGGTGGTCACAAAAAAGGACACCCAATTTTAATTCTAAAACTGACAAACGGCACCAAGAATATTTAATTAAAATTTTCCTTTCATTAAGAACCAGAAAATAAGCAAGTTTCTTTTTACTAATGGATTCGTTTGTAAATTCCGGTGTCAGTCTATTATTTCATCATTTTGCAAACAAATTTACACCGCGCCGGAAAGGGTTCAAGAATACATTTTTGGTCTTTCCCCTGACAACGCCATCTATCGGCACAATTTGGAACTATTTTTTTCCTTCGCCAAAGAAAATTCCATTGCCTCACGATTGTTCTGCTAAAATATCAAGTCATTCTGACCAGTAGTTTTAAAATTATCGATTTTTGAAATCGTAACTTTAATTATAATCACCCGGTATGTTTTCAGTTATAACTATATTTGACTGATAGTTTTTATTTTGTTGTCATTAATTTGTAATACTGATAAATTCTTCCTAAGAAGGAAAAACATTTTACGCGTTAAATTTTTTTAAAAATAATATTATTTTATTTAATTATCAAAGATTATAAATAATAAAATGAATATTTTGAATTATTCACGAGCTTATAATTATTTACGTATTTATAAAGAAACATGTACAATATCCCTGAATGTTCCAAATTATATATCAATTTTCTTCTATAGATCTGTATATTATTTACAAATATTTTAACACATTTTTAATTAATTATTTGTTACTTTTAACTAAGTTTGATAAAACTGTAAGGTTTTATTCTCTAATTACTCTTTGTAAATTATAATATATGACAAAATTATACAGTTGAGTCAAGCAAGCCTGTATTTTGAATGACAGAGGGCAGAAATCATACTGAAAGAAAAAAAAGAATTTTATATTGCTTTCAGGAAAACCTGCTAACACAGATTATTTTTGCGATTACATCATAAAATACTTTAGTTAAAAACTAACCATCAGAAATCAATTTTTAAATATGAAAGGCAATGGAGATACATTTGAGTAAAACACATCATTAACTAAACACAACACATTCGAATTAGCCATTAAACACATTATAAAAAAAATAAAAAAATACATATCGCAGAATAACTACAGGAAAACATTGTTTTGAAGTAACTGAAAACAAAATATGATTCAGCTGTAATTTGAGTAATAACCTTCGCGTCCTATATTTATACTCTTCTGAATAAAATTATTCTACTTAAATATGGTATAACTGTAACTTTATAAAATCATTAAAAGTACTAAAATTACACTTTACATTACAATTACATGAAATATTAAAAACATAAAACCAGAGCACACTCAGTGCTAATATAACTGTAACTTTCGCCCCGACAGTTTGTTGCAATATATTTTCTGTGTGTTGATGCTTTCAACTTCTTTTGACTTATGTTAAAAATTTTGCTGATGAGGGATATCATGTAAATCCGAAACATCCAATTTAAATATGTTTTTAATACTTTATGTAATTTTGTAATGTAATGTATGTAACTTTAATAATTTTATATAGTTATAAATATGTTCAGACGCAATATTTTTGTTTACATCAAATTGTATAACTAATATAAATGATTAAAATTTTAATAACATTTTAAAATCTCTGTCAATTATTCTTAGTTTTTTTTATTTATATTTCAGTGCTCTTTTTTCCAGAAAATAAATTAAAATATTCTAATGTACCTTATATTCAAATAGCAACACATTTTATGTTGAAATCCTTTATAAGAATACTGAAATAAGTAAAATAATTCAAATATTTGCACTTAAAGTTATGCTCCTGTTGAAACACTATTTAAATAAATAAAGAATCAAAGCAAATTTTTCTATACTTCTTGTATTTATCTTTGAAATTAAAAGCTACATTTTACCATACATTATATTTTATTGTTTCTATGTTTACAGAACAAAAAAAAATGCAATTCTCTTTATAATAAAATACATAAGAAGAACGTGTAACGACTTCGTTTTTATACAAAGAAGTAATTTAAGGAGGGAAACTTAATGACTTGGTGTTTTTATTGTAGGAAATAACTCGTGAAATAATATGTAGAATAAATATAATTGCAGTTTGTGATTTTAATTCCCAAGTGTAAAAGAAGTCGCTTTGAATTAACAGGAGCTCTGTGTTAACTTATATGTATTATTTATACATACAAATGTTTTTTTATGTGTATAATATGTTAGATAACATTTTATAGAAAAATATTGAATTGTCATTTACTATAAATTTTCAATAGTTATTTTAGTTTTAATTTAATTGCAAATGCAAATGCATCTTTTTATACATTGCAAATTATGGTTTAGGGCATGCCGTAAAAGGCTTCTGTAAATATTTTACGGTACTTTAAAGAATAATTACAAGAATATAATATTAAACGTAATCTTATTCGTTTCTTTTCTAGAATTACTTAAAAAAATGTAAATATATTTTTAAATATTTCAATGTTTACCATTAAAAAATAATATTTCTAAATGATAGGTGGACTCTAATGAAAAAATATACATAAGTAAGCATCCGAAAATATTTAAATCATTAAAATTTTTAAAAACTTAAATAATATGTAAATTGTTACCGGCTTCGCAGCAGAATTTTCGAAGGTTTTCATTACCACCGGGATGTACGCAATTCAAGCCTTTGCAAGTGTTGAGGCGGAACAGTGAAGAAGCTGTAAATTGATTTCTAAATAGTAACATCGTAACCTAATATCAGGCAAGTGATTTCCGATTATTTTTTACATATTTCTGAGAGACTAATATTTTAAACATACCGTAAAAATGCATTCAATAATTTTTACTTTTTTAAGATGCATCTAAATATTATTCAATTTATAAATTACACATCTTCTCACATTTTAAAATTTCATACGTTACGGGGTTTTCATTAACAGTTATTTCAGGAAATCTTTAAATATACATAAAGGAATCAAATAAATATTAGCAAAACAAAAGTATAATAAAAAATACCTGCTATTGAATTATTAAGCAGTTAATCATAAAATAAATAAACATAATGTACTAGAAGCTTTCATAACATAAATTAATATTACACTGAAAGAAGATATATATTTGAAAAAAGAATTCAAAATGATTTTTAATAAATAAAAATGGATTTCTAAATGAAATGTTTTTCTGTAAATTGTTGTATTGAAGAGATAACACTGTGTCAGTGGTTGAAAAGTCAACAACGCATATAATTTCGAGAAAACATAATACAAAGATTTGTAGTTTAATTATTTTAATTCAAATTTCAGACTATTGAATTAATTTGATGGAATTAAATGTCTTTGTAATACTAAATTATTTCAACTATTGAGTTGTATAAAAATGACGATGCATGCATAGGCGTAACAATGTAAAGTCACGGTTAATAAAACGAAATTTTATTTCTTTGTTATTTTAATATTTTTTTTTTGTTATGATTATTTAAACTTTTAGTCAAAATAAAATATATATATATAAAAGGATAATTGAAAATTTTAAAGCATTTCCATAAAGATTGAAAGAAATCTTAAATTGTTTATATTTATGAGGTCTCTTTTACTTGGTACTGTGAAATAAAAAGTAATGCACGATTGCTTAAAACTACGTTCAACGTTTAACAATATTTGTTAACGTTAAATTATATGATCTTTCTTCTTATATGAAGTATTTAAATTTATATTACAAATAAAATGATTTTTATGAGGAATTTTTACTCATGTGAAGTTAATTTAATCATTTAATTATTTAATAACACTTTTGTTTAATATTTTCCTCGTTTTAGAAATTTGCTTCTTTACATTTTCGCTTGAATATAATTCGTTATCAGTTCATTATACTTTCTTGTATAAATATGGGAACTATTTAAGCGTTATATGAATATTGAGCTTTATAAAATTTCATTCGCAAGAAAATATTTATAATTTAAAAAATTTTCAATACAATTCAAAATGTGATAAGTTAATATTGTTTTCGTAAACTGAATGTTAATATAAGTTGAGACATACATCTTTTTAAATTTTGATGTTTGAAAATATTTAAATGCCGATTAAATTTTTTATCAGGAGCTACAATATTGTAACGGTGAAAACCTTTTTATTTTGAATATTTAAAGACAAAGAAAAATGATTATAATGATGTTCAAAATAATACATAATAAATAAATTATTAGACATAATTCAATTTGACTCCACCACTTGGCAAACTTTTGAAAAAATGCCAAATTGGCGATTCCTTCATTGTTTGCTTACATTTATCATATTTTAATCACAATAAACAAATATAAGCATTCTGGATTTTTAAATAATTAAGGACAGGAAAATTAATGGCTATAGAGATAGATCAGTCACTGATGAATTAAAGGCTTAGAATAATATAATATATTAAATGCAGACATATTAAATTCAACTATAAAGATACATATTTTTTAAGATACTGCATTTATGAATTAAATAACAGTAAATAAAATACTTTATTCAAAAATTTACATTAGATTTCACAAAGAAAGAGGAGGAATAAATAATATATAATATAAAAAATCCTAATCTTAAGAATATTATAAATCTGATTGTGTGCAAATGTTAGGCTGAAGCCAGCGTCAAAATGGAGCATTTAAGGATCCTGTATTTTTGAATAAAGGTTGATTATAACCCTCAAATGAACACAGGCTGGTTTTTGTTTATTTTATTCAAATATTTTTCTTAATAATTCAAAATTTCGTTATTTTCATAGAGAATAAATGGACATTTTTTGTATAATATTTTAAAATGGTTAAATTTATTTTACCGTTGCTAATACTTTATCGTTGCCAAAACTAAATCAAAACCCGGAATAAAAATTTTTACTCACAAATTTAGTTTCAAATGAAAATTTTTCACGTGAAAATAAAAAAATAAAAAAATAAAAAAGAAGATTAAATACTATTATTAGAAATAAAACGTACTTTTTTAAATTTTTGATAATAATACAAGGTTTCAATATGCGTAACCATAGGAAACAGGTGAATATGACGTTATACATCGAAAATAAAGCGGATATGCTTTGATTGGTAAAATAAAATGATCTTGGGTTTTTTCTTCACTTTTTTCCTTTTTTTTTCTTTTGTATGGTAAAAATATTTGACGTTTTACCATCTACGCACGGCTATGATAACTATACCGTATTTTTTATTTAAATTTTTTAAAAAGTAAAAAGAAGTTTCAAAAGAAAATGGTTAGCAAATGTCAATAATATGCTCCGCAAAATTATCTGTGTCGAAAATGATGTCATGGATAGCGAGAAATAGTTATTCTTAATTCAATTCTTAAAACTAAATTCTTAAAACATTCATTCATTCAAAATTCATTCTTAAAACTAAAAGAAATAACTCGATTACCTAAAAAAATGACGAATGTTAATAGTTCCATTTTTGTTGATAAAACCTAAAGATTTAATATTCAATGAGAATTGATTCATTGAACTTTACATAAGCTAATTAAGATATAGATCACTAATTGAGACAGATTTGGTGCCTCTGGAGGGAGAAAGTGGAACTAAAAGATCGTTCGTGCATAGCACGCCTTCTATACGGTGCTATAAGCGGCGGGACACGTGCCGGAATTTCGTTTGGAAAGAGGTTTGTTAAGAGCAGAGTGCGCCTCTTGGTGGTGGAAAACGTAACTAAAAAATGTTGCATTTAATACTGGTCAGATTTAAACGAAATATTTTCTAACATTCTTCGGAGGTCTCCCAGGTACTGAATAAACTTCGGTATAATTTTTACAGCCGTTGGTTACCACCATTTATGATAATTAATCTCCAAGGGGGTGATTCATTTTCTCGGGTTCTAGGGGCCCGATTTCAACGGGAATATGTTCACCCAACTTAACATAAACTAATTAAGATATACATAACTAATTAAGACATATATTTGGTACCCCTGGCGGTGAAAAGTGGAACTAACAGATTTTGCACTCGCGCACAGCACGCCTTCTATACGGTGGCGCAAGCGGAAACGAGTGGGGAAGTTTTGTTCGGAAAGAGGTTTGTTTAGAACAGAATGCTTCACCTGGTGGTGAAAACTGGAACTAAAAGATTTTGCAGTGCGTGCGCAGCACGTCTACTATACACGGTACCGTAGGCAGTGGGGACACATGTCGGAAAATTTTTTAGAACACAATGACCCTTGCGGTGGAACTAAAATAATTTCCTTGGACGTGCACCGAAAATGGCTACTTTTATAAAAACTATAAAAGAAAGTCACCGATTCGATAATTTCAGACAACGAGTTAAACTCATTTTAACTCATCCTCAAGTATTAAGAAAAGTATTGGAGGTATCGATTCAAAACTCACCGTCTGTACGTAGTTTATTTTTCTGTTTCCGAAAATGCAAATGTTGTGAAAATTGGATGGTAACGTTTTTTAATTTTGACCAAAAACTGACTCGCTTTGAGTCAAATGATTCAGACATTTGAGGGCGTGGTATTGAATTTACCCCTTCGGTGTCCATCTCTCTATTTAATTTTGGAAAGACGAAAGAGTTAGCAGAGGAACGGTTTCGTGCCGCGATTTTTAGATTGATTTAGCATTTCGCATTATTTTTTGACGGGACCGGGCACCGCCGGGCGGATCAGCTAGTTAAAAATATAGACTTCTAAAATAGATTATTACTGTTCTGAACATTTGCACACATTTGCAAGTAAATAATCAAATGATATATATTTAATAGTTTTATAAATAAATTTAAATATACAAACAGAATTTATCTCAATAATTTTGAAGCAAATATACTACAACTTAAAAATAAGCAGAACGATGAAATATTAGAATATATCATTATATTTCCTGTAAAATTGAATTATTTCATTTAACATTAATATTTGCACAGATGTCCTCAAGAGAACAAATAAATGTAATTAATAATTTTAAATATGAATATATTTTTTAATTTAAATATTAAAGAAAAAATATATAATTTCTGAGAATATTTTGTTCTATTAAACATATAATTCACAAATGTTACATAGTTATCTTTTTTAAAACAATTATTTCATCGAACTTTATTCGGTGAAATCAGAAATCATATTTTACATAAACAAATATTCTACTTGTTTATTGCAACGTAAACGAAGAAGAATTTAAAAAAAAATTATAAATATGTAAAATATTTAGGATATAATAAAGTAAATATTTATATTTATTATGAGTGTAGCTTCAGTTACGTTTTGTAAGATCAACATGAAAAACACTCTTAAACTTACTATTTGCAGTTTTGAAGTTTTAATATTTTGTGTATACTAATAATAAAACATTCTGGAATGATATTAAAATTTATCGCTATTGCGTTTGTAAATTTTTGACATGCTATACATTTTTAGGAATAACAATGACATAAAAAATAAAATAGTTTAGTGAAAATAAAAATATAAGACTTGAGAACAACACAATAATAGTTATGTTTATGCAACATATTTAAATAATAAGATTTAAAAGACAAGGATATTTTTCTTAATAATCGAATAAATATCGTATTTTGTAAGGAATTGCCTTTGTTTTTTAGGCTTTAACATATTGTAAAAATATAAAAGTTTAGATTAAGTTCGCAAATTAAATAAACTAGACAAAGCAAATATTTTTCTCTATTGTTTGCTGCTTTTCAAGGAAAACATTTCTCATACTTTTAGTTATTTTGCTCTTAAGAGTAATATACCTTACCATACAAATATGCTTAGTAGCTGTAGCGCTGTTAAATTTCCGTTCTATGTTTTCATAACACTGAAAATAGTACAAAATCTTTATTATATTTTACTAGCAGTTTTATTAGTATATATATTTTTACAGAATGGAACTTTTAGCACATATCGATCGTTTTTCTACATAAATGCAAAATAGTTGCAAATATATATCAGAAAAGTTATTTAAATACATGAAATGTTTAGAACATGAAAAATTTTATTAAAAAATACATGAATTATTAAAGTACATACGAAGTCCCAAAAAAGATGGAAACGGTCTTTAGTTTTTTACCTATTGAAGATACGTAGGGAATATAAATTTCAAAAGTGTTCAAATTAAGGTAGGATGTTTGATTATGCTGATGACATAGTCTTGCCATTATTTTTTAAAAAGTTACACTTTTTAAAACTTTATGACACATTGAATTTTATGAAATTTCTGAGATTTCCGACACGAAACAGAGCGAAACGATTTTTTAGTGTAGGAAAGCTCCATTCACAAAATTCAAAGTATCATAACTCGGTGAGTTTCTGGTTGTAGACGAATACAATTGTTACTGTTGTACTTGTCACATCATATAGAAAACTTTTAAAAATAAACTTAAAGGACCCAGGAACAATATAAACATTTAAAAACTGTAACTATTTGAAAATTAATGGCAGACTTATTTCATCAACATAACATTAATTTCTACCTTATTTTGAAAAAAAATGCAATCTACGTTGCCTACGTGTCTCAAACAGGTAAAAATTTAAAGCGCGTTTCAATCTTTTTGGTGCACGTTGTATGAGTATTTATAACTATTATATATGATTTTTAACTATCTATTATACAAAATACTTTAATATTTTATTTAATATTCTTAATCTTAAATGTTTAGGTAAATGTTTTTTGTATTGTATATACATTTCAAAATGGTTATATTTTTTACTTGATAAGATATAAGAGAAAAGAGTTTCATTTATTTGAGTGAAACGTAATCCAAAGTTTGAAAAAAAGTCAAATACTTATAGATACCACAGCTATTTTAAACTAAGCAATATTAAAGCTTTATCGATATTTAATACTACACATAAAAAATACATTATTTTAAATTTAAAAATAATGCATATATGATTAATAGGAAAATATATATTTAAAGCAGTAACGCTTGAAAGTTACTAATCAAAAACCCAATTTATCTTAGTTTCTTTTGACAAATAAAGGTTATTGTATAGTTATTATAGATAAATTCGTTATATCTTAGTTATTACAGTTTATTTATAATAATGAAATAATATATTTATCTTATAATGAAATACAGGAGAGTGTTGAAAATGTTCATCATTCGTGACCAAACAAACTGATCAAGACACTCCATAATTCATAATGCAGCTGACAGTAAATTCTGCGTCGCCGAATGGACTATAGCGTAATCCCGCTCATTTACGTAGTGTTATTACTTTATAAACAAAGCAGGTCAGTTTATTGAATATATCACTAAAATATCTTCATTATTGTTAAAGTTATAAAGCAATGTCGGGTATAAACTTGAGAGAAGCGCTTAGTATATTTGAATAATCAAGTAGTTTATGAAAATGTTATGACAATTATTTCTTTAAAAAAATTGTTACGGATTCCCTTGGTCTTGCAGACGACTTTAGCGCTTTCTTTCATAATTTTGTTTTTGCCACATGGCAACAGTTAGTCTCTTTCGCATTTGTTGTGATATCCGCACGAATAATTCAACATGAAAAAAAACCGCATAATGGAGCTATTTTATTAGCTAAAATGACCATGGAGTAATTAAATATCGCAATAAGAAGTCATTACTTAATCATAGTAATGATAATATAGTTATTTATTAATGATCGTAAGAATAATATAGTTATTTTGTTCTTCAAGTGGTATTGTCCGCTCATTCATTATGATATATTTCGAAACTGACTATGGTGTCAGCACTTTGGATTTAAACCTAATGTATTGTATATATGTATATAAACATTTTAGTAATTTAGAGATTCTTCGCTTTATTCGCATCAATGCATTATATATTTCTTCATTACAGTCCACTCAGTCAAAAACTTTAGCACAGCGTAAACAAAATTATTATGTCGTATATTAAGATATCATGTTTGTAGCAATAATTTTTAGACTTGCATCTAATGTGTTTTAGTCGCTGAAAATTCCTATAAAATAAAATAACTTACCTAAATTCTATAAACATTTTTTTTAAATGTTTTATTCTTAAAAAGACAAAAAATGAAAAAAAAAATGTTCACAAAATGGCCAATGTAGTTCTTGTGTTTTTTTTTTTTTTTTTTTTTTGGTTAGAATGTGTTGTTTATGATTGTAAAACTATGCCAAATGCAACAATGGTTTCCTTTAAAAAAATTATAAAAAAAAATTATAAACTTCATGCGTATTTGTGTTATCGTCGCTAAATTTTTGTATTTATAAATTTAGGACATGTTGTATACATATTAAAAACATATTCTTAAAACCAAAATTTTCTTGCAAAGTTAAATGAAAAGGTCTTACACATGTAAAATATATAAGTAAAAAAAAATATGCAAAATAAATAGTGTCAGACTTATAAAAGACGTAATCGTTTTTTGTCACTTATTAACAGCAGTAAAAATGTATCATTTTCGAATTTAATGTTCCGTTTATATTTACTCAGAGATTTGTCTTTTTAAAAAAAATTAAAAATCCAAATGTTCTAGTTTTCCTCCCCCAAAAAGAGAAAAACAAATCTTCTGGAAAATTTCTGTCAAAACTATTTACGATCCTTCGTAAAGCTGTCTTCACTGTTTGGCTATAGTCCATTTAATAAAAGTATAAAATTTTATTACACAAAAAGGTAAAAAACTTTTATGGCACGTAATAAACTTTTAGATTTTTTCTCTCTATTTTTCATTTTAAAGTATATTCATATTTCTGTGATGCTGACAATTTTATTTTTTTTCCCAATTCTCAATTGTGTATTGAATAATTCAATACTCTCAGAAATATGGACTTTTAAATTATATATTTAATAGAGAGATTGACCAACAGCTCCGTTTTTTAGGTGCGTTCGTAATTATATTAATACGTAGCACCTATTGTCGTCGTCGTCTGGTCCGTCCGTCTGTCCGCATGTAACAGGCCAAAAACTTCACAACCGAATAGTTTGAAATTTAATATATATAATCGTTGTAGAATTTTGTCGAGTCATTTCGAATTTTATGTAAATCGAATCAAAACTTAAAAAGATATTAATAAAATTTTCTTCATTCGATTAAATCTTATCATACGTAATTAATTCAATTATATTAATTGATTGCCATGACAGGCAACGATTCTATGTTGACATGGAGATTACGTCCTATTTAAGATGGAGTCATATTATTTCCGCATTACTAAATTTAAAAACCGAATTTGTATACTAAAAGTGTTTAATTATAGCAGTCCTATAATTTACCGACAGTTTTTTGGATAGATGTTTCCGAAGAAATAGATATTAAATGGATAAATAGTCTAAATAAAAATTTCCAGTTCTGAAAATTTCAAAGGTAGGCTTAAGTTTCCAATTGGATTTTTCAGTAAATGTTAACAAAATATAAAATGTTGCCTTCCTAAAATTTACTTATTTTTTTATCATATCATAATAACAGACTATATAATTTATTTCACTGAAATAATAACAATACGAACGCACCTCATTTATTTCGTTTAACATACAATTTCCAACTTGTTGTTTCTTATAAAAACACTTACTTTATTTTTTAATTTTATACTTATTGAAATTATTCTGTTAGGGAATGAAAGAAAGGATTTAAAATAAAATTTAAAATAAAATTTATTCATTACTATTATAATTTATCTTTGAACAAGAATTGCAATCGGCTCGATGGTATTAAAAGCATGGATCGGAAAAACTACTTTTTTATTGTAGCGGACTAAAACTACAACTACTTTATCGAAAATGCAGTTAACTACAACTACTTGTTTTATAAAGTACCGCCTACAAACTACTTTTCAAAAGTAGTCACTAATTTGCTACTAGTCACGGATTAAATAATAAAGCGACCCCTTGTTATATTTCGTCTGCCGAGATATAATTAAATAAATGCGAGATAACCGAGGGCATTAAAAATTAAGAAAGATAACATACAATAAAATGTTTTGTATCTTTCTCGGAAATGTTAGTTTATATATACATTAAAAATTTCGCAGTAACATTAAGAGAGATATTATAATCTAGAAAATTACAGAAAACATATCTAAATACAAACAATAAATAAATCTGTATATGAGGCAATTCCGAATCATAAGAAACCTGGTGTTAAAACATTAACACCTAATAATGAGTAAATAGGCAAGTATTGGAAGCAAGAAAATTAATTCATTTGGAGGGTTATTATTTGATTTTAGCAGTAAGTGTCAATGGGAAAAATATATGACATCATGCAATGCGTTTCTATACACTACAGCTGAGATTCGCAAATTATTGAGCAGAACAAATTTTGCTCAAAAGACGCAATTTTCGGCAACTTGATTTGCAGAATGGCACCCAACTTCTGCAGTAGCGCGTCGGTTCTTGTTACAAACTACTGATTTTTTTTTATCGCGCTACTCGCTACACTACATTGTTCAAAATGTAGAGAGCTAAACTACAAACTACTGTAAAAAGTAGCGATTACTGTAGTTTCGCTACTTGTAGTGCGCTACTTGCGACCCATGGTTAAAAGTATATTTTTAGTTCGTGATGTGCATGTCAAGTAAAATAGCTTAACACTAAAACGACGAGCAGCGGTCAATTTGACCGCGATCAAATGAATAAATGTTGATTTGAAACAGACAAAAAAAAATAAATAAGTTAAAGCTATACCACACATAAAAAAGCTAAATAAGTTAAATAACAATTAACACATTTTAAATAACAATTCTGGGGTAAATTAATTTTATAAAATTTTATTAAAATTTCCGGTCGTTCTGGTGTTAAAACAGAAAAGATAAACGAATTGAAAAAACTTCTGTTGAGCTTGGTTTAAAATGCGATGTACATGGATTTTAAGATAAAAAGTGAAGTGGAAAAGCATTATGTTCTTCAACGGATATAATTAGACAAATCGTTTAAAAAGTTATCAAACTTAAATTTCAATTTAAACAAAAAATTATAATATAAATATAAAACAATTATAAAATTATAATTAATATAATGTTATATATATTAAAAATTGTATTTTATATGTTGTCTTGAAAAGCCCGTATCAGTGAAAAACAAAACAAATTAATAAATCGTCATAACAACAAACAAAGAACTGCTGCACTAAGGTGTTTTTGAAAAATAACTTTATAAAGTCAGCTACTGATGATGTGAATGATGACAGCCATACGCAAATTCCAGAACATAATTAAATTTTTACATGCTTGGGATTATACTTCAGAACAGAATGTTTTATGTGCTTGGGATTATACTTGAACACCAGGAACCAAGAAGTTATCCTGGGTTAAAAGTGAAACAAACATTTCTTTCTAATTGAAAATTATTTCACGTTTAAGTCAATTTTCCGTATAACATAAACAGAAGATGTAAATACCTTTTTAGCTAATGAATAAAACATTGCAGCTTATTTCAATTATTTATTTAACAAAAGTAATACCTGATTATGTAAACTATTTAGAAAGTATTACATTACATTAGAAATCACGTTGCAATAAAAATTGGCTTATATATTTATTTTTATTTTTATTTTGCTAACATTTCAACATAAATAGTATTTTCCTCAACATCCAACACAGAATATTTCAGCATCTGTTATTCATAACTAAAAAGGCTACACATATTTATTTAACAACAAATGTTTTTCATATGATTTTCAAGAAATAATATCTACCATTTTTTTCAGACAATATTACTTCAGGACAACGAATACAGATTCATGCAGAAGAAAAGATATATTGAATTTCATCTGGCTCATGAAATTGAAAATATAATATGTTTATCTGAATAAAATAGACAAGAACATGTGCATAAATACATTTGTAAAAATTTCGATTGCATAAATATTCCAAATCGTTTTTCAAGTTAAGACTGAATAATCTATTCACGCTTCCAAATAAAAATATTGGCATTATTAATCAACAGAGTTGCCATAGATAAATGCCGTCTCATTCCTGATAAAATAAAACATTTTATTGGAATTAAACTTTGTTTCACAATTGTTATCATGTAAAGAACTACTTATTATTTATTAATTTCTGTATCATACTCATCTCAAATCCACATCCAAATTATCAATTTTAATATGAAGGTAATACATTCATTGATGTTTAGTCGAAAGAGCGTTATAGAAGATTGTCATTACTACTTTCAGTTATGTAAAAATATGGAGTCGTTGCGTATGTTATACGTACTTTTGTAGGTGTTGATATTATTAGATATGTGAGTATATAACATGCATGTAAGTATGTAATATATACGTACTTCAGTACATAAGTGAGAAAAAGAGGAATATATGTACGAAGATATGTAATATTTACCAAGTAGTTAACATAAAATAAATGTAAATATACAAAATGTATATATAGCACTCTTATGCATAAATAAAGCCATTTAATAAAGCCTTTTTTAACCCTCTGAGCGCCCACTGGCTTTCCGTCATTTTCATAAAAATGATCGTAAAACTAATGTTATTTTAAATTTTCTTTCCCTGTTTGTTTAAAAAATGCCCTTCATATATCTTAACTGTATATATATCTTAAAATACAATTCTGTTAAAAATATTTCAATC
This sequence comes from Maratus michaelseni, assembly GCA_963931845.1. Taxonomy (NCBI): domain Eukaryota; kingdom Metazoa; phylum Arthropoda; class Arachnida; order Araneae; family Salticidae; genus Maratus; species Maratus michaelseni. Next base: position 104,268,178 of record OZ007593.1, on the reverse strand, counting down.
TATAGTTGATTTTGGGAAACGGAAAAATACAGGCAAACCGCTTAGAGGGTTAAATTTACTTTTAAAAAATGAGGTTTTCATTTCGGCCAGTATGTATGTTTGTGTGTCTATATGTATGTATTTATGTATGTATGTCTACAATTACTGATTGGATTTAAATGTAACTTATCATATCGCAATTATAGTACGTTAGACAAGGTTTTAAGCTGGAAATTGTCGCCGTAATGTGCATAGTTTTATTTATTTAGTAATTATTATTATTATCATATTTTTTTACAGGGACAAATAAAAAACACCTCTTTATTATGTGTTATTGTCTATTGCGTGCCAAACGGGAGCGATTTTTGTAACTAGTATGCCTTCATAAAGAAGAAAGTGACGACAATGCGGACAATAAAATTTTCATTCGAGAGGATTTTCACGAGCCTACCATTAACTCTAATTATGGAGCCTATTATTATTGACAAGATATTTTCGATGACTCTTCTCACCCGTCTAATAGAACTAACCGAGGCAACTATAGCCAAGTTCTAGAATTTGGATTGGCACATTTTGGATAAAACTTCTAATGTTGTGACTTGAACATGTGTCTTATACGCTTGTCATTACTCTCTTCTTTATAAAGTCATTTTTCTGACAACAACGTAAATACAATTGAATTTGAATAACAATAAAGGATTGTCACAAATAAACACTGTTTTACAAAACAGTTCTCATTAAAATACGCTAGTTGGTATGGAATTAGTAAATAAATAAAAAATAAACAGGCAATGTTAAGAAAATAATTGTTTTTTCACAATTGGTGGCACGTCGTGGATTATAAAATCGTTACTTGAAGTTTTAAATTTTTGCTTAAAAGTTACTTGTTTTTCTTATTATTTTTGTAGATTTTTCAGATTCAAAGATACGTTTCTGTTAAAAAAGCAGAAAAGAAAAACATTAAATGTAAATTATGAAGGCTATCGTGTACTTGAAACTAAATATTTGAGTGATTGCTTCTCTCAGAAATCTTAAACTAGGTTCATTTAAATTATTTCTTATTATTGAATTTCAGTTACAGATATAACAGATAAGTTTAAAACATCTATTACTTATAATCGAACGTTACAAATGTTAAACCAAACATTTTATTAAATATATCGAAAAATCTTTTCTAATGTTGGAACATTAAAATCATCTTCGTATACACATTACAAACATGAAAACATTTAATATGAATCACAATTTATTACATATCACTAAAATAGGTGTAAAATAAAATAAAGATTTTAAAACATTAAAATCCTTTTATAGATGTAAAATTTTTCATCGTAGTCCCAGGCGCTTCGACCAGAACCTGGCCATCATAAAGATGTTGAAAATGAGAAAAAATTCTGTAACTTCCGGAATGTACGCTATGTAATACCAGATGGATAAACAAAACATTTTATTTATAAAAAATAAACATACATTAATGGAGACCATCCACGCTTCATCAGAATTGAAAAAAAAAGTAATTTTTTGGACATTTGTGATAATAAAATAAAAACATAAAATTTCATTCCAGAATTTTTTTTTATTTTACTGTGAAGTGGTCTATATTTTTTAAACATTTTTTACAGAAAAATTTTAAACAGATTTTATGTTCATCGGAAACTGTAAATCTTTTTATCTGCCTTTATATAGAATTTATATATGACAAATAAAGTACTTTTGTATTTTACTATTCTATTCATAAACATTTCCTAAAAAGATATCGCGGTGAACTTTTATCCACAGACAAAATAAACATTCAACGGTTATATATATGTAAATGACAATGTGTTCACGAAGCAATGAAACTCTTTTCTTGCAATTCTCTTTTGAAAGTTTTGAAAGTATTTTCTTTTTGTGTGTGTGTGTGTGTGTTTTGAACAATTTAAGAAAGATTCCATGGCTTGTTCCTTTATTAAAATACTCTTTTTTGCCATTTTTGAAAAAGTTTTTATCAAGTTAGTTAATTAGTCAGTGTTTATGGTTTGTTAAAAATGAACTTATATTGTTACATTAATCATTTTTTATCACGTTTGTCTATAATATTTGCATCTCATTTTAGATAATACTTTATAGATAAAATGATTGAATTATTTTTTCTCAAAACTCACAGTACATAAAAATGCCTTTAGAAAACGGAATTTAATTCTCTTCAAAAGAAAAATTTAAAACACTACTTTCAGAGAATACCCTTTTTATATAAATGCTAATTTTTATTCTAATTATTTATTTTTCTTTGTTTCAGGCATAATAATACTGATAAACATTTCTATCTTTGTGGCAAAATTATCACGTGCCGTCTAATATTTATTGTGACATCTAACAATTCTGCCACTTTAAAGATTGTTGAGAAATAAAGAGTTGTGATGGAATTAAGTTATGTGAACATACGCTGTTCCGCCATCATTAAAAAATGTAATAGTATAGTAAATTTTAGTGTGATAATTTATAAGTAGAGAAAAAACCCGCGGTTTTTTTTAAATTCATTAAAAAAGAAAACGTAATTAAAACTTCTAGAATGCAGGAAAATGAAGACGGAACAATGATGATAAAAGTTTGCAAGGAAAAATAAATATTTTGAAAATAGAACTAAAGTTGAGCCTCTTAGTCATCTTTTTAAATAAATTGAAGATTGAATTTAAAATAATCCCATCGGATTAATAGGGAGGAAACTTAAATGAACATTTTCGTTGAAAATTAAAATGGCACTTTTTTAAACAAGGCAACATTATCAACTCAGCAGATCTCCGTCACACACCAACTAATTTAAAATCGCACACTTAGAATTTAAAATTAAAAAACGGGGTTTCCCTAAATAAAATCAGGTGAAATTCAAATGATACGTGAAAGTCATAGAACGAAAACATCGCGTCAGGAAATGAGGCCATTTGGTGTAAAGAAATGTTGGGAAAAATCGCCTTTGCGATGCGCTGCAGAAAAAAATTGCTGGAGCTGGCAGAACGAAAATGCCGATCCGCAAAACAAACATTGAGAAGACAAACATCCTTGCATTCTTATTTAATATGAAAAATTAAATTTCTCTTAATTTTATTATTTACATAATTAATAGCATAATAAATCATCTTAAAAGTTTATTTTTGCCATATCATTAAATTATGCATTTTCTGTTGCAAAACTAATCGTAAAAACTACAAGGGATTGTACTAATTGAAACTAACTCATTAATGTGCTCTAGAGAACATTTTTCATGTTTGTGGACAAATGCGTTTTTCTTATAATTATATCAAAAATATTGTTGTTAGTTTAGCATCAGGGTAACAAATAATCTATAAAAAAATAAATAACTCAATAAAATACAAGGACAAAAACAAAGGCTTGTTTGGTATCTATTTAAAAATAGCTCAAAAAAAGAGAGTCAACTTCAGTTAATTATAAACGTACTTTTTAGGAAAAACCGTGTTTGACTGTTTTCGCTGCGAAAAGACTTTCTTTAAGATTCTCCAACCTAAACACAAAAACATTTGTTGATACCTCGTAATTTGACATCTGTTTTTTTAGTACATCTCTTAATTAGTACCAAATAAAATGTACTATTTAATAATATCTACATAGAGGTTCAAGGTGTTACCCTTTTCATTGTATGCATATATCGCAATGTCGGAAAAAATCAAATTTTCCTCTGCATTAAAAAGTAGATTTTTTTTGTTAAATTTATTTGTATTAATAACTTGCTATGTGTAAATACGCACAATTCGAAGAGTGGGAAAAACTTAAGTGAGGCGAAGCCACTAAGTTCAGTCGAAGATGTAGACCCTTTCTATGTTGCTTGCGAACTACTGAATGTCCATCTACAAAGCAAAACCTTTGTCTTATCAATGAAAATGTGAACTGTGGACCAGTGTGAAGATTAGTTATGAGATAAATTATTATAAGCTTCGAATATTTAAAACTTCTTGAAATGAATTTTTGTTAAAAAGAGTTATTATTCATATATATGTATATGAACGAGTGAATGGAAAACGAACAGCATTTCAGCTGATGTAAATGCTGAGGAAGCACAAAAAACCATTTAATTAAAAATAGCTATCAATTTTAGAGAAATGCTCACCATTATTAGATTGTAGGACTAGTCGATGAGGGTCCATTCCATAAATTTCAAACAAAAATACAGATTAATTTATTAGTTATTATTAGTTTATTTTTCTTATTTGTCGAATGTTATCCTTTTTCCACTCACCCGTTCATATATACAGGGTTATTCTAAATGATGGACCCATTTTCAAAAAATTGTATTTATTAAAGTACAAATCCAAAAGGAACAATCTTTATACCAATGAAAAGAGGAAGTTTCAAAGTTTTTTTTAAGACATTATAAATGTTTAATGTGTCCACCGTTTGCTGCACGGGAATCATCTACGCGCGATAGCCAAACTCGTCCCACACACGAGAAAGCGTATCTGCTGTTACTGAGTGCATGGCTTTCAAAGCGGTGATGGTTCCAGATCCTATAGATGTCAGCATTAGGCCACGATTTCGTTTCACTGTCAGTTGTGAATGAGAAGGCTACTGTGGAGCACAAGGTTTTCTGCGTTTTTGATTTCGCAAGAAGTGAGCAAACGATGGACACATTGAACAATTATAATGTCTTAAAAGAAAATTTGAATCTTCCTCTTTTCATTGGTATAAAGATGTTCATTTTGGATTTGTAATTTAATAAATACAATTTTTTGAAAATGGGTCCATCATTTAAAATAACCCTGTATATTGAAAACTCATAAAGATATATGGTAGACAGGAGAAATTGGGAGCGCGTGCTCTATTTATTTTATTAAAACGCTTTCCTCTTGTTTAATCGCAAAAACAGGCACTTTTTGGTGTATGTTCTTTCATTATCTGTGACTTGTATTTTTGTATTTATCCCGAACCAACTGGGAAACGCTCTAATTAAATACATTAAATATGAATCCCCAATTCCCCACTGTATCCGATACCCAACTTTTTCGTTGTAATTAATATTCGAAAAAAAAAATATGAATCGTAATCTATGAAATATTTAAACAGAAATGAAATATTAGAAGCTGCAAACGTACAAATATAAAATTGTAGCTTATTGCGCTAAGCAGTTTTTGAGTTACCTTTTAAAATCTATCCGCATTGCACTCTTCTTTAAAACGATTAAAAATTGATTTAACATTATGAGTTCCAAACTTAAAAAAAATATGAATCGTAATCTATGAAATATTTAAACAGAAATGAAATATTAGAAGCTGCAAACATACAAATATAAAATTGTAGCTCATTGCGCTAAGCAGTTTTTGAGTTACCTTTTAAAATCTATCCGCATTGCACTCTTCTTTAAAACGATTAAAAATTGATTTAACATTATGAGTTCCAAACTTTAAATTTGCATAATTCCTGAGCATGCTTGACCTAATTTACTTCCTATTTGGTATAAACAAATAACATTTACGAAAAATTCCAAACGTGATATAAAAATTAGGTGTCTGTATTGAAAATTTTGATACAGTTTCAGTACGTAGACTAATCTGGAAAAAAATTTCACTACTTGATGATTATAAAAATAACAAATAAAGATCTTTTGTGCAAACACGATTATACTGTGACTTTTAAAATTTGAGTCATGACAATCGTTCGGGGATTCTGGAATTGTTTTTCACTTATTGTTTTTCTGTAATTTTAGATATTCCTTAAAATATTAATACAAATTGTGCACATACATGATACAAATTTTTCATTTTCGAGTATTGTAATGTATATACGCTATAACTAATCATATGTAAAAAATAAATAAGCAATCATCTGAGCGATATTATAAAATAAACACTTTTTGTCCCCCACCATCGGGCGGCGTTCTTTAACTCCTTTCTTCTTCAATTCTGACCACGTTTCTTTAGTGAAACGTTTAAGTTATTTCTACTACTAAAGTTTATTATAAAACCTCATATATTTTAACTCATTAAAGAATTCAAGGTTAATGATAGTGTTTTAACTATGAAAAATAATTTTTTTATGAAATGTTATACAGCATGATACACTTTAAAAAAAAACTTTGCAGTTAAATTTCGAGCTACACAATACCTGTGTTTTTCAAATTTCGTAATAATTTATATAATTTAATTTTTTTATTCAAAATTCTTATAAAATTATACATGCAATAATTACTGATACATTTTTTATTGGATATTAATACCTGTATACACACACACACATACACACACACACATATATATATATATATATATATATATATATTTCAAGAAACATAATTTAATACATAAAAGAAACCAGATGTCACTCAATTTGGAAATAAAATTGCATTCCTATATAAAACTATTAGGAGCGTTCAATAAATGTAGAGCCAAGAATCCTAGAACATAAAAGACTTACTTTAGTTCAAAATATTTACCAATATTGTTTTATATCACACCAAGATACAAAGAGTACAGACTCTTTCACGCCATCGCCCGATCCAAAATTCACCATAATCCTCTTAATTCACCATACATGGCAAAACCACAAGAGAGCAGGGGGGCCTAATTACCGCACAGACCAACTAGGCCACGGCCTTGGGCCCATTGGAGACGGGGTCTCCAAAATGATTAAAATTATTTAGAAAAAAATTCTCATAGAATTTTTTTTGTTTTAGTCTTCGATATCTAAGAAACAGATACCTCTAATAAACGGCTTGCCTGTACTTTTCTTCAAAAATAGCTTAATTTAAGAATGTTGTTGACAAAATATTTTTAAGGGACATTTTTTTGAAGAATATTTAAAATGAAGAGACATTTAAAGTATTATAATGTCAAACATCAAAAGAAAATTTGGATTAACCTGAGTTTTATGAGAAATTTTATAAAATGCAGGAAAATTTCCGAATACTCCCAAAAAATATTTTTAGGTACTATTTTGGTTTGAGGGCTCTGAAAAGCTACTGGGCCTTGGGCCCTAAGCATTCTTAATCGGGCTCTGCAAGAGAGGGTTTTATATGGGAAGAATATGTGGTTGTTTGACATACCACTTGAATTTTCAAAGGAGATTTCATGTAGCATTAACCTTGTATAGGGGAGCATTGCCTCCTTAAAATATAACAAGACTTATGAAAAATGTTCCAGGTAATTCTGATCTAATCACTAATCTAATCTCTTTAAGGTCAATATTTCCACAAAACGTTGTGTATTAACCCATTAAACGCCGCTTAATGAACCATGTTAATTAAATATAACTTTTTAATTTTTTAATACACATTTGATGCCTCTATTATAGAACAGTTAAATTTTATTCAAAAAGTGTAACCGCTTAGAAAATCTGGCATGTTTCCGCAACGGGAGCTTTGGCGTCTTATAGGAGAAAAATGTTCCCTTGATTGAACGCAAGTAGCGTTCGTTTTTCTGCTATTTAGAAGAAGTTATGTTTTTAATTATTTATGTTAATGTTTACAAGAAGTGGATTATTTTATTTTGCATAGAGTTTTGTTTAAATGTTTAAAACAGTTAATTTATTATCTATGCAGGTACAAAGAATTTAATACTGAATTAAAAATCATTATTATGATTTTAAATTTTAAATTGAAAGAAGCAAAGTACTATTAACAAATAAATTTTAAACTTAGAAAAGTTTACCTTTTTAATTATTTTCTTATAAAAATTTGTGGAGGCCTGTGAGCAGGGTGGTGCAAAATTTTAATTAGATTAATTATTGAAAACTAACGATTAAAAGTTTAATCATGAGTAAAGATTGACGATTGAACTTTTAATCTTTAGTTTTCAATTGTTAATCTAATTAAAATTTTGCACCACCCTGCCTGCGAGTACTGAAAATTTTATCTAGGAGATCCACACTTCCCGTATACTTATTATATGATGAAATTTTCTTCGGTTGAGATAAATAAATTTTCTTTTTTTCTTTAGAACACCATCTTTTTACCTGACCTAAAGGAGTCTCTTCTTCAAATTTTGATGCCAAACACACAACCTTGTTGTCTCTTCATTTTGCTATAGCGTACACAGATTTTCTGTGACAGTGGATTCAAAAGTTCCTCTTTCATTTTTTTTTCAATTGTTTACATTTACTTAGAGGGCAATCTTTCACTGATTGTGCCGTCTTACGAAAATTGCGCTTTCGCATTTCTTCTAATAACTCTAGAGATGTAATAAATTGTCCATATAAACCGTTTGTTTTCGGGATCGTAAGTGCACTTAATTAAGTCCAAAACCACCTTTGTTTCAAGGGGCTTAGTTTCTATTTCATTTTTTCTTCAAATGTATTTTTATTTTTTCCCTCATAAAATTTTAAATTTAGTGAATAACCTTCAGAATTAGAATTCAGTGTATCTAAATATTCCAAAGCTTGTTTTACTGTTAAAATGTAACAGGTATTTTAACATATATCGAGTCTTTTCCTAAATTTAACTAAACGCTATTACTTATCGACTGCCAAACGATTCAAATACACTATGTTTTTCCAAATAACAAACTAAAACGCACTAAAATACAAATATATTTCACCGTATTGTTGTTTCTCCGAACCAAGAAACTAAAAATTTTATTTTATCACTTTAAATGGTTACTTTGCATTCTTTTTTCCTAGGGGCGCATTCTTTTCTTTGTGAAAGCGAGCTCGCAGACAAAGGGGAAGTGAAATGCTACCAGAGAGCGCCAACATTCCCACCCTGGGAACATTCCAAACAAATCTTTCTATTGTTGCTTTAAATAAATCTATTTACTCAGAGTTTTGAATATATTGTTACTTGAAATGTTGGTTTTAAAACTGGACTGCATATGAACAAAACTGAAGATTTTTTTCTTTTTATCTAAATTTACTTGACATAGTCGTAAAAACAAAAAAAATCTCTTTTTTTAAAAAAAATCTACAAAAAATAGAAAAAGGGAAAATATTATTTTGAAATATATATATTTTATGCTCCATACTAATAACTGTATTATATAAAGATTTTTTTCTTATGCAGCTAAAAAATATTTTGAGAAAAAAGTATAAAATACATGTTTCCGCAACAGGAGCATTGGCGTTTAATGTGTTAACCGCGAATGTGTTTTGTACAAAGCCGACAACAAGAGGTCTTTTAAGATAGGTTAAAGCATAATCATTGCTGGAAGGTGCACCCAAATGGTTGTGCCCTTTTCTGCTGATTCCATTCAACTATGTGTACTATTTGATATTTCATTTCTGTGTGAATTTCTTCTGGTGTCGTTAAGTATGCTTCTACATTTCGCTAAAATATCATATTCCGATACATAGGCTCCACATTATTTATTGAACGCCCTAAAAATATTTATATTTTAAAACTTATCTATACTTTTTTTAATTTTCTACAATAAGAGCTCCGTTCATCAGGAAAAATTAGTAGATACTTTTAATACTATTCTTTTAAAAAGTTACCCAAATTAAGCTAAGTATATTGAACATTCTTTGATGTTTTTAGGTCATGTTGACAGCAGGTTCCAAAAACAAATTATCAAAAAGTCAGAATTTTTCTTTTCTTTTTTAAAAATAAAATGTATTTGAATGACAAACATGAAGTTAAAATGAATTGTAAGCGATTTATATTATTAATATTATTCATTGAGTAAATTTGGTGCTTAATTATAGTATTTGTCAAAAGAAATATAATAAAGAGTATTTCTTTTATTTATTTTATATAGCATGCTTAATCAGAAGGAAATTTCATATTCACAATGCCTTCTAATATCATTTTATTTATATTTGTTTGTTATTCGCTCAGCTATTAAATAAATTAGGTCATAGCTTGACATTATTTGATAATGTTCACTTTACATCAAGCCAAAACTCAGCGTCATTTGTCTTCCGAGGAGTTACTGAAAGGCTTTTATACGTTAATTGAACACATTAATTACGCTGCATCAATATACCACTTTGAACATTACCCTATAGATCACTGCGATATAAGATCAGAAAAGCGCCTAATAAAGTTAATGACAGAGGCAGATAATGTGAGCATTCTTTAAGACACCAGATGAAATAAATTGCTTAAAAGTGCAATTTGTAGAGAAACTAATTCAATACAATGAATGAATTTACAACGCTATATTTGTTTTGAACATGTATAAATAACTTTCCCGCTTAATAAATTCATAAAATGGCATATAATTTATGAAATATTGTTATTGCAGTCAAACTATTTGCAGACAAATGCCAATATTTCGTTAATACTAGTTTCAATAAATGTTTTAACTTAATCAAGAAGACAAAAAAACTTATATATATATATATATATATATATATACAAAGGTATTAATTTATTTAAAAAACTGGATAAATCTCATTATGTAATTAACAGACAAAAATACAGTAATACCTCGGTTTTCGTTCACTTCGGTTATCGTCGGTTTCGGTTTTCGTCGATTTTTACCGCGAAAATATTTTTCGGTTTTTCTCGGTTGCTTCAGATTTCGTTTATTGTGCTTTTTTTACTGATTGCGAGTGCTCCATCATGGGACCAAAGAAAGTTTCTTATAAGCAACTTGTTTAATAATAATGTCTTGCCCCATTTTGGGTAAATCTTAAAGAGGCAGCTGAAACAGACCACTTTAGACAGCTTTTTGAGCGACGCAGGGGTGTAAAAACTGGGCGCCAATGTGCCGATTGTCACCACTAAAGTATTAGTTGTATTAGTACTCTTATTAGGCGAAGAATACTAAAAATTTAGTGGTAGCAATCGGCACAGTATGGCGCCTAGTTTTTACACCCCTGGACATAGGTACTCTGATTCTGAAACTAGTCCTAATACCAAAAGACCAAAAAAGGAAGTGGCCCCAGATATAGTGCCTTGATACCATGCGCCAAGAACATTTCTTATGATTTTTAGTATTAAACGGTATAGTTATTTTCTATAAAATTTGTTTTTTGTACTTTGTTTGAAGTGTTTAGAACGAATTAATTGGATTTACATAGATTCATATGGAAATAATTGCCTCGGTTTTCATCGGTTTCTGATTGTTTTCGGACGGATTATCGACGAAAACCGAGGTATCACTGTATGTGAAATTCCATACAGCATACAATTGTGAAGCACTCACGGGATATTTCTTTTATTGTTTATCGTAGCAATTTTCGACAGTGAAATGATTTTTAATTAATTACGATTGCATTTCAATGTCACGGTGAATATAAGTATCTGAAGAATAACTGCGATGTAATAGCACAAAAATGTATATTAAAGTTAATGACAGAGGCTGATAATGTGAACATTCATTAAGACAGCAGGTAACATATATTACTTAGAAGAGCACTTTATACCGAATAGAATTCAATACAATGGACGTTTGCTTGTTTATTCTGAATTTGTGATAAAATTTCCGCCTTTATAAATTCACGAAACGACATATAACTAGCAAAATATTACTATTATATTCGAACTGATCGCAAAAAATGGCAATATGTTGAAAATATTAGTTTTCACAAATATTTTAATTTAATAGCGAAAGTATAAGTAGTAAATTTTATTGTGCAATCAACAAACAAAGAAAAAAATCTCATAAAGCATATACAGAGTTATTTACGAAATATTTTCTATGGAGCATTCTTTTTCGTAAAGAATTTCTCAATTTATAATGCTTTTCGTTGAGCTAAATAATCTTAAAATATGTCTGTTATTAAATTAATTTGATCAGATTTTGACATTATTTTATAATGTTCGCATTAAATTTATTCAACAGTTTGCTTGAATTGTCTTTCGGGAATTTTTGAAAGGCTTTTATTCGTTAATTGAGCACATGAATTACGCAGCGTCAATATTCTACTTTAAACATATCTCCATAGATCGTAGAGATATAAGATCACAGAAGCGCATAATAAAATTAAATTAAAAGGTAAATTATAATTAAAGGTAAATTATATGAGTATTCATTAAGACAGCAGGCGAAATATATTACTTAAAAGGGCGCTATAAAATGAGTATAATTTAATTCAATGCATTTATTTACAATGGCATAATTATTTGGAATTCGTATCATAATGTCCGTTGCTGTAATTTCTTAAAACAACATATAACTGATTAAATGATATTATTATATGCAAACAATATTTACAATTCAAATATCAGTACTTCAAAAATACTAGTTTTCACAAATGTTTGAATTTAATCATGAAAGTCATAGCATAAGATTTATTGACAATTAACAGAAACGAAATAACATATACAAATATATATCTCATATAAAATTACGAATCATTAACAATATTTCTTTGGTCAGTCTTTCTTTATCCTTTCCTATTTTTGATCTAGTTCTCATTTAAGAAATAAGGTCAAAGTCTGTCATTATTTTATAATGTTCATATTATGAAGCAAATATTTTGCATAATTTGTCCACTATTGAGTTAGCGAAAAGTTTTCTTTGCCTTAATTGAGTGCATCACTTACGTTGCATAAATAAATTACGTTGAACATATCCACAAAGATCACTGCGATATGAGAACGCAAAAGAGCATATAAAGTTAATGACAGATTAAGATTATGTGAGAATTCCTTAAAACAATAGATAAAATTATTTAAAATATCATTTTATAGTTAAATTCATATAATATAATGAATTGACTTTTATTGGTATATTTGTCATGAATTTGTATCAAATTAAAATATTTTATAATTTATAAAACTTTGTATAAACAATGAATTGCTATTGTATCCTATACGATTTTAGCTATACCAGTGTTAAGAGAATACTGGTTTTATTAGGCAAGCTTTAAAATAATTAAAAATCATTAATATTATTTGTAGGTCACTGAAAATTTTCTAACTTTATATTACTTTTTAATCAATAATTCACATTATGACTAGAGTTAACGAAATCAGATAACTGATAAATAATAAATATCAACTTCAGACTCATAAATGTGTTAAATAAAATTTTGTGAGTTATGTTAATGAAGTAAAACATTCAAAATAATTGACAGATCATTTTATAAATCATTGAATGTCTAATAGACAAAAGAAAAGTTAAATTTCATGCGCGTTTTAATTAAGAAATATTTGGGATATTTTTGCTATAATGAGATGTTTTGCAGTAAAGAATTCGTACAATCTTAATGCAGTTTACTTTTCTTTAACGGACTTGCACATACGCTCCGCTATTATGACGAAGTCTTTTAAAGATTGACGTTATCTGATAAATTTCGTATTAAATACAGCCAAAGGTTTGTATCGTTCGCCTTCCGCTAAGGTGAAGAAATGTATTTCCACGCTAATCTTAATGCAGTTTACTTTTCTTTAACAGACTTGCACATACGCTCCGCTATTATGACGAAGTCTGTTAAAGATTGACGTTATCTGATAAATTTCGTATTAAATACAGCCAAAGGTTTGTATCGTTCGCCTTCCGCTAAGGTGAAGAAAGGTATTTCCATGCTAATCTTAATGCAGTTTACTTTTCTTTAACAGACTTGCACATACGCTCCGCTATTATGACGAAGTCTGTTAAAGATTGACGTTATCTGATAAATTTCGTATTAAATACAGCCAAAGGTTTGTATCGTTCGCCTTCCGCTAAGGTGAAGAAAGGTATTTCCATGCTAATCTTAATGCAGTTTACTTTTCTTTAACAGACTTGCACATACGCTCCGCTATTATGACGAAGTCTGTTAAAGATTGACGTTATCTGATAAATTTCGTATTAAATACAGCCAAAGGTTTGTATCGTTCGCCTTCCGCTAAGGTGAAGAAATGTATTTCCATGCTAATCTTAATGCAGTTTACTTTTCTTTAACAGACTTGCACATACGCTCCGCTATTATGACGAAGTCTGTTAAAGATTGACGTTATCTGATAAATTTCGTATTAAATATAGCCAAAGGTTTGTATCGTTCGCCTTCCGCTAAGGCGAAGAAAGGTATTTCCATGCTAATCCAGAAGGTTATAACTGAAAAATGTCATATAGATAGTGCTAGGTTTGTGCGAGGACAGCAAATCTTGGTCCACACGTGATATTCATAGGAGAAAATGTTGATGCGTATGATGATATTAATGAGCGGTGAATTTAAGTTTGTTTTGTGAACAAACAAAGACAGAGTAAAGTCAAACGTCAGTGTAATATGAAGTGTCTATGTGAATATTATCTATGTGCATTATCTCTTGACCTACACAAAGTTGTAAAAATTAGCATGTGATGATATGACATGACACATGATAATTTTATACAGATGAAAATATTCCATATTACAGCGTGTTTTAACCTTTCTCTGCTACAATAGTGATAACTGTCCGGAAAACACATTTAAATTTGGCGCTCACTAATATTAGGGATGAAATCGCTGCGCCACAAACGGCCGATTGTCACCACTAAATGCTAATAGTATTATTTGTCTTATTAAATTTCAGAAATTCTGACATTAAATAAGGTGACAAGTATTATTAAAATAATACCATTGTGTCATTTGCTGCGCAGCGCTTACATAACCGCTAATATCAAACCTCACAATAACAATTTCCCCCTATGAAGTTCACGTGTGCACCACGTTTGACTTATTTTGCTGATACCTAGCACAATCTATAATATCTCTTTAAACATTACCTTAAGGGTCACCCTATATGCGTTAAATGAGCACACTAACTACGTTGGCCCTATATGCCACTGTGAACATATGCCTAAAGAACACTGCGATAAGTTTACAAAACCGCATATGTAAGTTATGACAGAGACAGATAATGCAAGCTTACGTTAAGACAGAAGACGAATTATATTACATTTTAAAATGAGCATAATTTAATAGAATGGGGAGATTTAATTTGGCACATTTATCAAGAATTTGTATCAAAATTTCTGCATTTATAAATTTAGGAAATGACACATATTTCATGAAATATTGCTGTTACATTCCAACTATTTACAGGAATTACCAATATTTCATTAACACTAGTTTTATACAAATGTTTTAATTCAATCAATAAAACTAAAGTCTTAATATATTTAAGTCATTGTAAAATTTGTATTATGTAACAAACCGACAAAAATAAATGAGTTGTCATACCACATACCATTATAAAGCATTCTCGATATTTTGTCTACCTACCTTTCTTTCGTAAAGAATAATGATATTTATATTGCTTTTTATATAACTAATTAACCTAGACATTTTCTGTTTTCTTAACTTTCTGTTCTGTTTGTATCTATCTATTTGACACGAAATGTTTTTAAACTGCTTGTAAAATACGACCGTAAAAAGTATTTGCTAAGCATATTGTGTTTTTGCTATGGAGAATGATATGTAATTCTTCTGAAAAGCATTTTATTTTATATATATCAGGGGTGCCAAAACTGTTTAACATACTTCTTGGTGTACAAAACATATTTGAATTTTTTTTAGTAAAAACTTTAAAAATATTTTACATTTAATTTATTTTTTCATACTGCCTTCTAATAACACCAAAAAAACTTTATATGCATTAATATAAAAAATGCGAATTACATATTCAAATAAAGTTTTAAATTTAATAAAAACCATACTTTCATATTTGCCCCATGCCAGCCGTTATTAGCAAAGAAATTGCCAAGGATTTCATTATTTAAAGAAATATTTTTGATTTTGATTATTTCAGCGTTTAAGCGCGTAGAAAACATATAATTTACATTTAATTTATTTTTTAGATTGCCTATTAAGAACGCCAAAAAGGTTTTTATATGCAAAATATCAAATATGTATTCAAATTAAATTTTGAAATTTATTAAAATCAGCTGCATGTCATCCGTTAATAGTCAAATAAATCGCCAAAGATTTCACTACTTAAAGAAATCTTTTTAATTATGATTATTTCAGCGTTCAAGTCAGTCGTTCATATATATAGCTGATACGTTTGCGTTTTATTATTTATTATTCTCTTATTTAAATATTTATCAAGTTTTAGTTTTGTTATGGAATGCTAGCTGAAAACATACACAAAACTGTTTATATTGTTTTAAGTGCAAACGTGTCAATCTTCCGTCATTGAGCTGCACGTGATATATTAAAAAAATATTCATGCTTGTAAATTATTTTATAATCAATAAAATATCAGTAAACGGAGATATAGGTTTTAAAAAAATCGTATTGGAAAGTTCGTTTTTTCCCTGTTCAATGGTGTAAACATTTAAATTGTGCGATGTTTAGACGTTAATAGATTAGCAAAAAAAGTGAAATTTATTATTTAGGTTATTGCTATCCCCATAATGACGTCTGTGTTACCTATGAACGTGTTTTTGCTTTACAATACAGATGCTCTCTCTCTCTATATTTTTAATTAGTACTTTAATTATTTGTGCATAGTAAATGAGATCTGAAAACAAGATTAAACAAAATTATGTGAAAACTTGACATAATTTAATTAACTTTATATTACATCTAGCGGACAGTTTGCTTGAGTTGTCTTCCGCGGAGTCATTGAAAACATTATTATGCGTTAATGGAACGAAAAAGGTTTGAAATCACGGAAATGGGTTGAAGTTTGATGTGGATTTTGAAACCTATCATTATTTGAGACTATTACTTTTTTCATTCATTTTATAGAAATTAAAGGAAAATTTTAAATTGTAAAAAAAAAAAAAAAAAGAATAAAAAAAGTTTTAATATTGTACGGTAAATTAATCATGTAAAAGTAGCTTTGCCAAGAGTTTGCAGTCAAAATTCATACATATATGAGTCGCAATTTATTCTTTATTCCACTTATTACGTTGTCTCTCTATTACACTTGAAAAATACACAAACTCTTTTTTCCTAGTTGTAAAATATATGATCACCGTTTATGAATTTTAAATTTATTATTATTATTATTATTTATTTTTACATTTGTTTTTGTTTTTGTTTGTTTTTCATGTATAGCCGAGAGAACATTTAATAAGCAGCGTAAAGAAGATGATGGCGATTTAAAAATATTCAACCTGGGCGCTTCACTCTATTGGTCGTACGCTGTGCAGTAAAGTGATAATTCACATCCTTTGTTCACATCCTTATTCATATTTTTTAACATGGAAAAATGAATTTTAATAAATAATAAAGATGGTATTTAATAACTTTTAATTAGAATAAGAATTCATTTTACGTCGTTTGATGATTTAATTTAGAGTAAATTTTTAATGGTTGTGTAGCAATATTAATCCTTTTATTTATCAATATTTTTTTAATTTTAAAAGGAACTATAAATATTAATTTATATAATTTTTTTTTCTTTTGGTAGATAATTTTTTAGATGGGTAAGATTTGTGAATATTTCTTATAAATTTGAATGCTGATATTTTTATAGCTTCTAAAAGATTTTTAATAACTTTTAAATAATTAATAACTTTAAATTAAAATAAAAAAACTAAATCGTTTTCACAAATTCTTTTGATTGTTCAAACAGTTGTAGGTCCTTTTTAAAATGAATTCAAAACCAGTTTTTAAAAATAAATAAATATAGGCTATTTTCGTACTTGGTAATTCTTCTGTAGAATATTTCCAGAAGGAGTACCAGGAAGTGCCAGGCTGGGTGTCGTTCCAAGTAGTTCAGTTGGTAGGATGTCAGTGCGCTATACTGATGACCCGGGTTCGAGTTGCGGCTTGGATACTTTTTCAGTATGTTGGCTTTACGCCTTTTAAGCAATTAAAATAAAATGATATATAGGCTATTTTTGCCAATTTGTTTCTTTTAATCACTGTTTGAATTTTATATGAAATATATATATATATATATATATATATATATATATATATATATATATTTAAATCCTTTTATTTCTTCCTTAACACCTTTTTTTTATCACACACGCACGCGCGCACACATATATAATGTATAAGAATAAAATAATAAAATTTTATTTCATATTGTTATAATCATTCCTTGAAGAAAAGTCGAAAAATATATAATATCCATTAATTTTAAAAATACATTTAAAATTCTCAAATAAACTGGAACTTGAATGAAAATAATTAAAAAAAGGTCTGCTAAGAATAAATGCTCCAAATTCGGACCAATGATGGCAGATCTATTCGGGCTACTATCTGAAAACATATATCGCACCGTTGCTATCTGCCGAAATTAATTGCTTGCCGATTTTTGTCCAAAAGCAGCCCGATAAGAGAAGCCAGCATTAAAAAGAGGGTATTCTATAGTATTTGCTGCCGGCATGATACCAACATATCACCGATTCCAGTATACACATGTCGATACTAAACCGACATTGCCGACTGTTGATCGACCTTTTGTCAAAAGGTCTGTTTTTGCTGAGAATATCATACACACATCTTGCAAGAAAGTTTAGATATATCGTTTTAAACAAGCTAAATTATGATAAATGGACTTTAAAGTTTCAGAGACGGGCAGAGCAGAACTGTTAATACAACACATATATTTTTGTATCAGCTGATGTAATCATCGTACAAATACGCGGTTTGCTGTATTTAATTTATTTGAATTTGCAGTATTTAATTAGTTGCAAAATAAACAATTATTATTATTTTTTAGAATTTTTATCCTCGAACTCTTTTAAATCAAAAATTGACAAATACTTATGAGAATTATTGTAATGTACTTAAAAATTGTAGTGAACAATTTAAACAAACATATTATACAAACTTATACTAATATTGATCCAGTTGGTAACTGCTAATAAATGATAATTAATAGGTATAAAACATAACATACATTTATAAAATATTGTGATTCAAAAAATAATCTCCTGAAAAGCTTTTATATTTTTAAATTTAATTTACATTCCTAATTACACGAACACAATGAAAACATACCGCATACATGTTCAATATATAAGATTGCCTGCTCTTATTTCTATTGTTTTTATATATATTATTCCGATTTATGTTATATCCACTGTATATTTTACTTTTATATATTTGTCTTTCAATATTGTCTTTTATTTCTTCATAACAAAAAAATTAAAAAAATTAAAATTATTGAAAATTATATTCTTCGAATAAAAAAAAAATTAATGTAATTTGCTTATAAAACAGTAAAAAATTTTAAAGAAGTATACACAAATAAGTTTGACAAGAAAAATCTCTTTCAGTTGATTTAATTAGATTATAGAACAGAATTGTTAAATTTCCGTTATTAAGTTATTTGCTAAAGTATTTATATTAAATATAGATAGGAAAGTTGTAAATGATAAAAAAACAAAGAGTAATTTTATTGGATGTGCATATGCGTTTTAATAATTGTCTGCATGCGCTTGTTCCATTTAATTGAAATATCAGAAAAATATTCAGTAAGGAGAAATTCTTTACAAATTTTAATTATGTTTAAAATACTTAAGAACTAAGAATGTTTTCCACAGGAATAAAAAAATTTAATATATTTTTGTTTATTAATGTCATTAAGGTTACATATTGGAAAGAAAAAAATTACTTTTCAGTTTAACATATAATCTAGAACCACTTCAAAACATTATAAATAGGGTTAATTTTTTAAAATTTATTTCAGTATGATACAACTGATTACATGACGATTTACTTAGAGTACAAACCAATCTCCTGTATTTTTTTCAAGTCAAACAAACATATTTTGACTAATAAAATTTGTTTAATAAACTGTGTCTTGTCCCTTTCTGGAAATTTTTTCCCCTTTATTATGTAAAATTTCTGTTTTAAAATATATTTGCTTGACTTCTAAATACTTTAGGTTTGCAGTTATGACTATCTGTAGTGTCTGGATAATGACACATGCGAAATATGACATAACAGCTCTAACTCAGTCAGTATATATTGATAAGTAGTTTAGGATTCACAAGTATTCACAAGTCCCAATTTTTTTAAGTTGCATCACTTTTCCAACAATTATGCGACATACAAATTAAGTTAGGCTGACATTTTTACTCACTTAAATACAAACAGAATTCCATTTCCAGCAGCGCACATTATATGATTAAAAGTAATTAATCAGAAATATTCATCCGTTAAGGGAAATTTATTCATCCAATTCAGTTATTTCAAAAATTAGCATTTTTTTCTGAAGTAACTGTTACAATTAATGATTTAATTTACAAGGCATGCTCCATGAACTGTCTTTATCGTGTAAAAAGTTTATGAAATTTTAGAGCAAGCTTTATGCGTTGAATCTTCTATACCAATTGACAATTAATTACTTCATATCTTGTGCTTTAGTAGCTTTAATGAGCTGAGTGTAGTAATTAGTGAATTTCTTACTTTTAATTTAAATTCTGGTTCTGAAACGGATATGACAACGGAAATGTTTAGCACATTAAAATTTAAAGAAATATGATATTAAAAAATATATTTCCGTTTGTACGTAATTGAAAATTTTATCAAATTGATCTGTTACGCAATTTTTATAAAGAATATTTCTTTTCTTGCGTTTTAATAATAACAATAATTACTTGAAAGTATTAAAAGACTTATAACATATTAAATGAATGTTCGCATAATATTTCTCATCAATAAAAAATATTAGGATGCCACTTTTAATGTATGTATAAAAATATTGTTAAATATTAACTGTCTCTGCATGAGTTTGATTGTTAAATATTAACAGTCTCTCAGTTACATTAATGAGAAGTTGACGAATTTTCGAGATTCTTTTTTTTATTATAATATCCACATAAAACAAATAATTTTTTTAACTTTATTTTAATTTCGTAAACTTAAAAAAAATGAAAAATGAAAAAAGAAAACATGGTGGAAGTTGTGTCTAAAAAATGGCGTGATATCAAATTTCCAAGCTTATGTTTTCGTACCTATTAAAATTTTCCATTACCTAAATTACCGTATGTAAGGAAAGTGCCTACGCATGATACGTTTATAGAAATTCTTGTCTCCGGCACTAAATGCCTGATAATTTGTTTCTGAAAATAATTAAAAAAATATACAGGGTGGCTACTAAATACTGTTACAAATATTCAGTCATTTTATTTTGCAAATATAAAATATAAAATGATAAATACACTAATATGATGAACATCAGAGAAGAAAGTTATACTGGAAATAATTTTACTCGAATCGACCGCCCTCTTTATCAATTACCAAAGGTAATCTCTTATGCTATTGCCCGACTGCGGCACGATTCATTTTAAGAGGTAATCGGTCCCATTCGCGCAATATGGAAGCTTTGAGAAAGTCCAAACTTCTGTGTTGTTTGCTATTTACTTTAGCCTGTAAACTCCCCCAGACGCAATACTCTAAAGGATTTAGATCCGGCGAGGAAGGTGGCCAATCTTCTTGCAGGATAAAGTTCGAACAATTGACATGGCGTCAAGCCTTTGTTGATTTAGCTCCGTGCAAATGCGTAGAATCTTGCTGAAATATCCAATTCTTTTTGGGATACAGCCTGTCAGCATATGGCAATAAATGTGTGTAGCCAATGTGTCCTGTTTGTAATATTGCACATTGATTTTTATCCCTTTATGGATGAATTTTAAGGCAATTTTCCATTGTTTGACACTGCAGCCCAAACCATAACAGAATTTTTGTTCTGAAAGCGTTTAACAGTTCGAAGGTTTTCAGGTATATCCTTATCGGTATATTCAGCAAAAGCTGAATATACGACATCATTTTTAGCATCATAACACTGTTCAGTGCAAAATAGCTTCTCATCAAAAAACATTATTCTGTCAACACTTTTCCTACAATGCCGCTTCAGTTATTTCTTGCATCTTTGTAATCTTTCTATTCTTTGTGCAGCAGTCAAACCTTGAACTTTTCTTTTACGATAAGGACGAAAAAACAGTTCTTCATTTATGATAACTTGCATAGTTCTGCGATTCAAGTTCTCTTCTACAGCCATTTTATTTGCAGAACGTTGGAGATTTCTTCATATATTTTCACGAATTCTTTTGATGCGCTCTTTTGTGCGAATTAGCCAAGGACGATCAGACCTAGGTCGGTCTTTACAGCTGTTAGTATCCAATAATCGATTTATAGTTCTATATATAAATGTTCTATTGAAACCAAGGCATTTTAATTGCTTAAAAATTTTACTTGTGGAATATGCTCCATCATAGAGCTGTTTAATCATCATTCTTGTGGCTCCCATCTTTAAAATAATTTAAAATATTTTCTTTATGCGAAAATCTCTCCACTAACAGAAAATTGCCAAACGCTGAAACACAGAAATAAATTGTTTTACCAAACGATTAAAATTAATTCTTATTTTTTGGAGTGTAACAATATTTAGTAGCCCCCCTGTATATGTATGATGGGCTTGGCGGCCCTTTTTACATAAATTTCTAAGCGCCCAGGTGCGTAATCAAAATCCGTAGATCGAAATTCTTATTCAAGAACATTTTACACTTTCCATACATATATATTTACAATACTTTTAAGCTGATCGCCAAGCTTATCATGCATAATTTGAGGTAAGCATCTTTGCTATTTTTAGACTTTTTGTCTATTTTTTGTTCGGAATTTCATTTTACAAACATATAGTAAATATTTGCATAATAAGCTATATTGAATTTTGTTACGATGAAATTTAAGTATTCCCTATTGAACATTTTTTGGTAATTTTTGAGATTATTTCAAATTTTAGAAAATTGCTGTTCACTCGTGAGTTATTACGAGATCGTTTTAAACAATATATCTGTTTAAAATGACTTTAATTCAAAAAAGCTAAAATAATACGAAGCGACTTTACGCTGAATTAAAAGTTATTCTTTAAACTTTCTAACTTTTCACTAAAAACTATATGTTTAAAAGTTTTACTGAATTAAAGTTCATTTTGTATTTTATCGATTATTTATATGCTTGCTTATTAATCAACATATTATACTCTTAAAATATATCATTGGAATTTTTACTTTTTATAATTATTCCCTCCCCCTTCTAATATTTCTGTTACTTAGGTAAGAAATCTTTACTAAATAATTTATATTTTTAAATATAATATGTTTTGATTTTTTATGTTGGATATATATGTACTAAAAGTATAGAGCTTTTTAATCCTGTATGCATTGGGAGGTGTAAAATAAATAAACTCTTCGGTGAACCTAATTTCATCTTGTAAAATATTTATATTGCTAAAAAGGTATAATATTGCACAATAAATTCGATCTGAGAGCATTCTTCAGAAAAAGTTGAAAAGGCGCAATTTTTTTTGGCTACATGTATGAAATAAATGAGACGAGTCTTTTATTAAATAAGTATTTTACCTAATTAATTTATAAAATCCAGCACTCGAAAAATGCTGAATTAAAAATTAATGCTTATTAATTATGCTTATAATAATGCTTATTAATATGCATTATATATATGTTATATATATATTATATATATAATATATAATATATATATTATATATATAATATATAATATATATATTATATATATATTAATATATAATATTATATAATATTATATAATATATATATATAATATATTATAATTATAATATTATATTATTATATTATTATTATATTATTATTATATATAATAATATATAATATTATTATATATATATATAATTATATATATATATATATATATATATATATATATATATATATATATATATATATATATATATATATATATATATATATATATATATATATATATATATATATATATATATATATTATATTATATTATATATATATATATATATATATAATTATATATAATATATATATATATATATATATATACCTATACATATATATATATATATATATACATATACATATACATATACATAGATATACATATACATACATATACATACATATACATATACATACATATACATACATATACATATACATATACATACACATACATATATACATACACATATACATACACATACATATACATACACATACATATACATACATATACATATACATATATATATACCTATATATATATATATATATATATATATATATATATATATACCTATTATATATATATATAATTATATATAATATTATTATTATATTATTATTATAATTATATTATTATATTATATTATAATTATATTATTATATTATATTATAATTATAATATATTATATACTATTATATAATATTATATAATATTAATATATATATTATATATATAATATATATAATATTATATATATATTAATATTATATATGCTTATTAATTATGCTTATTATAATGCTTATTAATTTAATTAATGCTTATTAATTAAATTGAATTAAAATTAATGCTGAATTATTACTTAATTAAAAATAACGGATATTCTAATTTGTCATTTATTTAGCACAAATCATTCAGCATTAAACGTATTATGAAGTCTTTTTATAAGTATTCAGTTTAAATGTTGAGAGCTATGTTCTAATGAAGGATTTCAGGTCTAATGAGTATAATTAGTGAGTTCTCTGAAAAGACCTAAATACGATATTCGAAATAAGCATAAAACAAATCTGCTCTCCTAATCATTCAAATTAAAATAAAGAAAATTCAACAACAGTATGAAATTAGATATTCTTAACCCTGAAATGGCAGAATGAGTGATATTGACTCCTTTTTAAGTTGAAGAATATAAGGGATAACAATTCTTTTTACATTCTAGGGTTTTACATTTAAAAAGCAGTTTTAAATTACTAAAGAAATTCTTATTAACAAACAAAAACACAAATCTGCTCTCCTAATCATTCAAATTAAAATAAAGAAAATTCAACAACAGTATGAAATTAAATATTCATAGCCCTGAAATGGCCGAATGAGTTATTTTGACTCCTTTTTAAGTTGAAGAATATAAGGAATAACAATTCTTCTTACATTCTAGGGTTTACATTAAAAAACAGTTCTAAATTACTAAAGAAATTCTTATTAACAAACAGGAAAACAAGTCTGCTCTCCTAATCGTTCAAAATAAAATAAAGAAAATTGAACAACAGTATGAAATTAAATATTCTTAACCCTGAAATGACCGAACGATTGATTTTGACTCCTTTTTAAGTTGAAGAATATAAGTGATAACAGTTCTTCTTACATTCTAGGGTTTTACATTAAAAAACAGTTCTAAATTACTAAAGAAATTCTTATTAACAAATAGGAAAACAAGTCTGCTCTCCTAATCATTCAAAATAAAATAAAGAAAATTCAACAACAGAATGAAATTAAATACTTTTAACCCTGAAATCTCCGAATGAGTTATTTTGACTTCTTTTTAAGTTGAAGAATATAAGGGATAACAGTGCTTCTTACATTCTATGGTTTTATATTTAAATACCAGTTTTAAATTACTAAACAAATTCTTATTAATAAACAAAACTAGTCGTTGGGGGCCTCCGTAATACTTACCCATAATGTATATGCATAATGTAAAATATGAAATTAAAACGTGAAAACTATTTATAAAATGCATTGCAATTCGAATAAAATCGTCGATTGATGATGTATTAAACTTTAAATGCTCTATTACTGAATTGTGTAAAAGAAACATTCTTATAACTCCAAAATTGATAATCATATTAACTAACGGTTTACTGCGTCGGATTAAGCGTCTCATTTCCAATTAAAATATATCTTTGAATTGAAATTTCAATGAAATACAGGGTCGTGAAAAATCGAAGAGTGTGGTAAATAGGATTACAAATATCTCGGCAACTAATTATCCGATCGACTTCATTCTTTATGCATAATTTATGTTTTTTATTGTTTTTTATATTCACTCCTTAAAATAAACAATTTCGAAAATTTTTATATACCTTTTATCAGAAAGAATATTTCGAGAGTCCGAAAAAAAAAATACTTCCGGAAAATCGAGGATATTGAAATTCAATTACTTCCCATTATTACATACTAAGTACACACCAAATTTCAAGTCTCTATCTCAATTTGTTCGGGATATAGAGCGTTTACAGACACACACACAGAGAGACACACAGACAGATTGACGGCAATTTTTTTTCTAAAAATATGTTTTTCAGAATCTCCAGTGTCTGAAACGTGTAAATCCGTCAATTTTTTTTTCGATTTTTAAAACGATTACAAGACTATGGCGTATACTACGTATGATAAGTAAGTAAAAACAAGTCTGCTCTCCTAATCATTCAAAATAAAATAAAGAAAATTCAACAGCAGTATGAAATTAAATATTCTTAACCCTGAAATGGCCGAATGAGTGATTTTGACTCCTTTTTAAGTTGAAGAATATAAGGGATTACAGTACTTCTTACATTCTAGAGTTTTACATTTAAAAAACAGTTTTAAATTACTAAATAAATTCTTATTAAGGAGTCTCAGGAGTCTTACTTTTTCACTGAAGGTATAATTTACCATCATGTCACATTTATTTATTTTTCTGATTCCCTATACGATACAAATGCATAAAATGTTTACCACTGAACGCTTAATATCTGTTCTGTGGAGCATAAGTATTTCAATTTTCTACAACTGATATATTAGTATTCTTTGAAAGTTTAATTTTGATAAAAATTTAAAATTAATATTTGACTTGCATCCACTGCGTGCAAGACTGTAGAATAACTATTGATTCTGGAGTCCCAAATAATATTGATAAAGATGTACAACTAATGTATCATGAGCGTATATTTTATTTTTAAGCAATTAAAAAATTCAGATTTTTGAAATATAAATTTTAATTATAAAATATATGCATTTTGAAAGAAATGTATTTTGTGTTGAAAAATTGTTATTTTTAAATAACCAATGCAATTATAATACTAAATTTAAAGTATAAGTTATTCCTTGAATCAAAATGAATGCATCTTTCAAGTTTCTTGAAAATTGCTTGATCGGTTTTTCAGAAATGTTGCACGCAGTGGATGCAAGTGACAAATAATTAATTTTTTTTATCAAAATTAAACATTAAAAAAGTAAAATATCAGTTGTAGAATTTTGAATTAATTTTGCTACATAGAACAGATATTAAGCTGTCAGTGGTAGAATTTTTATGCATTTGTATTGTATAGGGAATCAGAAATACAATTAAATGAGACATGATGCTAAATTGTACCTTTCTTGAAAAAGTAAGACTCCTGAGACCCTTTAATAAAACAAATTATAATATAGATAAAACACAACTCCTTCTTGGCATTATGTTATTATA
This sequence comes from Maratus michaelseni, assembly GCA_963931845.1. Lineage (NCBI taxonomy): Eukaryota > Metazoa > Arthropoda > Arachnida > Araneae > Salticidae > Maratus > Maratus michaelseni. The sequence goes on along the minus strand of OZ007593.1, from coordinate 104,241,192 downwards.
ATAATTCTGAATTGTTCATAATAAACCGCATTGTAATATAAAAATTAAAACATACCATTATATGGCAAGATTTACTCCATTATTTTATTGTAAAAATGAATGTATGATATTATATATTGCTTTTAATATATTTTTTTTATTTATGAGTTTTTGTTCTATTGAAGCTATTGATGTTTAAAATCAGTTGAGTAATTTCCGTCGATTAGTGGAAATTAAAATTTTTCGAAAAGTTGTTTTATGCAAATTAGTTAGAAATAGACAATAGAAAAAGAAAAATCGAACTCTTTGATTATGATCCAGGACTGGCGAATATTTTTATAATCAGTCATAGCATAACATTAAAAAAAAAATTTGTGGTAGATTTCTCTTAAACATAACCTAGTATAAGTGTATGGAATATAATATTTTTCAACAAGTGGTAAGATTAGAATAAAAATAATAGTCTACTGGGAATCCCAATGCTAATAGTCCCAATGCGTAAACAGAGTTAATATGCAACATTTAAGTGTAAATTATTCATGGTATTAGTTACTTATGTATTAAAAATAACTTTCTCTAAGATTAAAATATGAATGCACATGTTCTTATAACAAAGTTTTTAAATTAATAAAGTAAAAAAAAAATCGTTTAAAAATTGGAACGCATAGACTATTTTTAGATTTTTAACTAAGTAAATACTTTAATTTTTGTTTACATTTTCGGAAAATTGAATTTATTTAATTTTGTACTTCCACATGTTTATAAAGAACACTTCTTCAAAGAATTTCTAGTTGGAACAATGTAAATAATGAAAAGTAATTTCTAAAGTCCATAATTCTCCATAAGACCATAAGGGGTAGTGCTTAAGTTTTTAGAAAGTAATACAAGAAATAATTTGTTACCAATAATACATGTTTTGTCGCTTCTAAAAATACTCTCCTGCATCATGGATACATTTTTGCTTTCGAATAAACCAATTATCAAAACATTTATGCCACTCTGAAAGTGGCATAGGAGAAACATGGCATTTGCATGTTTCAAAAGCTTCCTCTGAGTTGTTAAACCGTTGACCACACACTTTATTTTTTATGAACGGAAATAAAAATTAATCATTAGATGCTAAGTCCGCTGAATAAGGACAACGAGTCATAAATTCGATTTTTTCACACTTCAAATAATCCTAAGTTAGCGAAGCAGTGCGTGAGCTGGTGTTGTCCTGTGCATAATGATGTGTCGTTTTGATTTTTTTTATTAGTTCTGCAACTACGTTCTGCAAACAAATTGTAGTGACCGTTTTCTCTAAAAACGGTCAAATACCGTAATTTAACTCTATTTTGACCATATTATTGCCCATATTATGGTCAGAATAGAGTTAAATTACGGTTATACGACAGTTTTCTATAAAAACGGTCAAATGACTGGACAGTTTGCTGCAAAATTTTAACAGTGTACGACCACGGGAGAATTCTTTAAATCAGTTGTAAATCGTTGACTTAGATGATGCTCCATTACCAAACGTCGATTTCATTCTATCGCTACACAGTTTCTATGTCAAACCTTGTCGAATGCCTCATCAAATAATGGTTCTGAAGTCCCTTCGACATAACTCCATAATTATTTAGCACTTTCGATTTTCGAAAAATAACAGTAAATAGAATTTCACAGCTTTTGATGTTCTGTAAACGCAGACATTCACCAAACTATTCGAATTTTGATAAAAATCGTCTGCGCTGAAAGCAGCTGTTTTTTCGTAGCCAGATTCTAAAAACTTCAGTACCGGCCCTCGTACTAACTCTTTTTTTAAGAACGACATATGTACGTATATATAAAATATACAAATAGATATTTCTTAATTACTGAAAAAAATATTTTTTCGAAACGAAAATTATCGATTCGTTTTTGAAAACCGAAAAAATACCGTACTTCAATGTAAAAATTAGGAAATTTAATTTTGAAAAAAAAATCAAATATTGATACTCAATTTTTTGCCCAACTATCCGAAGAACACACTGAAAGAAACTGGTGAGGCTAAAGACATGTTATAACAAGAGGGCTTCAATGAAAAAACACAGTTTTTAAATTTAATCATTTTATTTACTTTGTTGAGAAGAAATTCATTTTTTAGACTCGATTTAGTATCACAATATACGATCAACGTATGTAAACTGCAACGTAAAACTGCAGTTTTTGTGTTTGAAACATCTCATTTATTTTGTAAAATAACAATAATTTATCAAACTACAGTGTAAAATTAAATAAAAGATTATTTTAAAATTTATTCATGTTAAAATAAAGAATTCAACAAGGGATCTTGTACCTTGAAGAAAGCCCAAAACCAAATGACAAGTCTAAATACTCAATAAGTCTGTGAGAAAAATTCAATTTTAATATGTATAGAAAATATTTTTTAAATCACAGATTTTGTTAATTTTTAATATTGTTTATACAATATTTTTCTATACTTATGGATTTTCTACTTAAATTTTTTAATTTATTCATCAGTATTATACCGTTAATATACAGGGTGATTATAAAAAAAAACTATCCCGATATATGAGTCCTTAAACTATCACACCGTTCACAGAAACTGACTGAAATTTTGGTTTTAAGTATTTTGAGGTATGCGCTCAAGAATAGTATGAAAAACAACAGTTAAACTCTAACAATTACGGTTACAGTGACAAAATTTTAAAATTTCAAATGGCAACACCTATAATTTTTTTATTGGAATGTGATCTTCATAGTGAAAAACCATAAAAAGCGTTGGAACGGTACCTGTAGCATGAAAATTGCCGGCGCTAGACAGACTAAGAAGAAAAGTGAAAACAACGAATAAGGACAGAGAATCAGCAGAAAACAAAACATTTTATTGAGTTTCACAAATTTTCCACGTCACACACGTAGACACGTTGCATGCGGCAGATGGTGGATAGCACTGAATAATAAAATGTTTTACTTTCTGTTGCTTCTCTGTCCTTTATTGGTTGTTTTCACTTTTCTTCTTAGTATCTCTAGCGCCGGTAATTTTCGTGTTACATGTACCGTTTCAACGCTTTTTATGGTTTTTCACTATGAAGATCACATTCCAATAAAAAAATATAGGTGTTGCCATTTGAAATTTTCAAAATTTTGTCAGTGTAACCGTAACTGTTAGAGTTTAACTGTTGTTTTTCATGCGATTCTTGAGCGCATATCTCAAAATACTTAAAACCAAAATTTCAGTCTGTTTCTGTGAACGGTGTGATAGTTAAGGACTTATATATCGGGATAGTTTTTTTTATAATCACTCTGTATATAAAAAGCAACGCAAAAGCAAACACACCAGTTTTACATCCTTGCACATATTTTTACGAATCTGTAATGCAAATTTTCTTTATGATAATGTGTTTTTAATGTATTAAAGTATTGTTATTAAATACATGATCCTAAATTCTTGTTTTTTGTCATGGGACTAGTTAAATTTTACGAAACATTTCAGATACGAGACAGCACTTATATAATAAATATTTTGAGAAATTTAATGGTGTTTCATGTTGTTTTAATGGTTTAAAAGGGTAATATGTGTTTTTATGGCTATCAAGAAAGTAATTTTCTCAAGAAAAACCATCCTTTTGGGATGATTTCTACATTGAATGCTAACTTATATTTATTATATTCGTACCAAATTACAATTTTTCAGAATAAATTTATTGATAATTACCTTACTATTTTTTTATCAACAGTATAAAGTGAATACAATAAAACGATGATAATAATCTAAAATTAATGCTTCATAGTAAAATAAGTATTTTGGAATGTAATTTAGAATATTTTTAGAAACATTTTCCTGCGTAAAAATAAGTTACAACTAAATATCTTATACTTGAAATTCAATGGGGAGTTGTAAGATATTTATTTTAATTTTATTTTATAAAAAACATTGATAAAACATGTATAACATAATATTTATTTTCTTTGGTGAAAGAATATTTCTCTTTCATATTTAGTCTAAATAATAATTTATTTTCAGAAAATCAGTGAAAAAAAAAAACATCTGAGAGCACAGATAGTCTTCATTTAATAGACACTACTTAGCAGCCCTATGCATATGCCCTTAGCATAAGGTAAAGCCAGGAGAGATGGCGCGGTTGGAGAGATTGCGCACATAGAGGTTCGGGGAGAAGGAATAGAGTGAGAGCGAAGCAACTCCAGGTAGTTGTACAACAACAGTAGTGGAGTGTCTACTTGACAGTGCATGTTAATTGCTTTGGGCGTTTAAGATAAAGTATTGCTATTTTGCTTTGTTTTCCCAAAGTAAGTGCTTGAATTTTCATAACTATTCATCAGAATTTCTATACAATGTAAATAGTACAAAATATTTTAAACTTAAACGATTTCTCATAAGCTACTAATCTAGACTAACCATGTGAACATCAACAGTTCGTTTTAGTAGCGGTCATGTTTAAATAAAAAGCCGCGCAATCTCTCCTACCGAAATTGGAGAGTTTGCGCATCGGCTACTTAGGATAGATGGTGCATTGTTCCCATTAGTTTCCATGCTAGGGAAGATTACGCAGCTTATTGGTAAATTTGCATAAAAAATGAAAAATGAAAATGGACTAATTTTAAGTTAAATGTGTTATTAAGTTACATTATTTTATTTTGTAATCTAATCTGGACTTGCTTTTTCTGATTCTTTATTTTTTTCCCTTTAACTACGGGCGCAGACTCTCCTAGCTTTATCTTATGACCTATTTTTCTCCTAAGCACATCCTCAATAAGATTGTGAATCAAGCAACAGTATGCTCCAGGCATCCTGAACTATGCAAAATAATGTCATAAGGAGGTCCCCAAGAACTGAAAATGTCCATTTTATACCATCTTTGGGAGTTCCCCAGGACATCCTGTAGGTTTTTCCTGAGAAGGTATCAAAAAGTTTATAGAAAGTGATATAGGAAGAATATGGGAAACTTCAATGTTGCGGAATGTACTTTAAACTTCATTGGTAATTATGATTAATTAAATCTAAAAAAAAAATATATATAATAAGAAGAATTTGGGAAACTTCAATGTTGCGGAATGTACTTTAAAACTCATTGGTAATTATGATTAATTAAATCTATAAAATAATTATAGACACTTTTGGATATTTACACACAACTGTTATTAGGAATGATTATCATCCAGCGTAATCCGTTACAATCAAAGAAGTCAAACTTTCTGACTTACGTTCGCTGAGCCAAATTTGGACCTGGAAATACTCCAATATTGGACACGTGTTCTACTACCAAAGCGATCAGACTGTGAAGAGCTGTAATGAAAAATCGTTGTCTGTAGATGTAAAACATGAATAATTATAGTTTTTTTTAAAATCCAGAGCTCTTTTATTTTTATTTGAAATCAAACAATCAAACTGAATTCTTAACATTTATAACAGAGATAAAATTCATAATAGTTTGAATACCTATCTAGAAAAGGCACTGTACAAATAACTCATTATTCGTTAAATCACTTAAAAGTGATTTGATTTTAAGTCATTACATAAAAGTACTGTTTATAGTAGCTAAATATTTTTTTATTGTTTTTTATATTTAAACGATAGATATTATCGATCTAAATCCCTAATCTCGTAAAATATGAATGTCTGTTTAATAGCCTGTTTGATAACTAAGAGATAACCCTTTCATTGCCCTGGAGAAAAATATAAAGAAAACGACTGGGCGCAGAGACTTAATGTCCAGTTTGCCACTTCCACCGGTGCAGCCTGTTAGTACCTTTGTTTAATACAAGGCGAACGAACGCGGATGGGCTTCCTCAAACTCTCTTGGTCAAGGTGGAAGAAATTGGTCACCTTCCTTCTTTTTTTAGTATGAATTCAAAAATCAAATCACGGTTCTCAATTACCAACTGCCTGCGTGTCCCTGGTTATGGCAGCAATCAGTAAGGCATGAAAACAAATGCTCTGAAGAATCACTGTACTCGGCTTGGCTGCTATAAGTTACTGACCTTGGCTACGTATAACAGACGATCCCTATCTTTACTTTAAGAAGTTTTAAATTTTTTTTATATGTATGCTATGTTTATGTTATTTACTCTGAATTACTTTATATATGATGTGTCCTCATAGGACAGGATTTGTGTATCGATAGAGTATTGTGTATTTATAGTTAGTATATAAATATAAGAAAGCCATAAAGCACAATACTCATGGAGTCTTAAAAGAAAAGGTCTCAAAGTTTACGTCACAGTTTATAATCGGATAAATTTCTACCTTTGGCAAGCGGCTTCGTAGTAAAGTCGGTTGAACGCTGCAATCGAGATTTTTGTATTTGCGTTCTAATCCCGAGATAGACTCGTTTATGGAAGCGAAAATTTTTATCAATTACCTTTGAAAAAATATGTATAATCATTGAAATTTGCGAAAAACATAAATTATTTTATGTTTTGTATCATATAAATACAGTTTTAACTATGAAATTCTGCATGTTTAGATATTTAATGGAAAGTAAAAAAAAAAAAAAAAAAGTAGACAATTTATATTTTTATGGACCAAATATTTTTGCTGTAATTTAAATGAATAATCTACTATTTTTCACAGAGAAATAAATTAAAGTGCGTAATATAAATCTATAATATATTGTATTAATTTCAATTTATTATACAAATATTTTAAATATTTCCTGATTTAAAAAAAATTCTTTAAAATTTTAAATATGATTTTCTTAAATCTCGGATTCTTGGGTTTGTCTTTACTGCCTACGTAACAACTAATTTTAGTAATTAAATATCTTTTTTGAACTTATTTTTAAATACATGGACAGTTTTTCTAATTATAAACAGAATAATCCAAAAAAAAAGTTGTTTAAAATAAGATATATTTTGAAGCACTATTGTGATTGAAATACTATTAATACTAACAGAAAAATTTAAATTTGACAAATAATTAAAGCAGCACGTTATAATTTTATGAGACGTATTTTAATTCATTTCACGGTGAAAAATAGTAGTTTATTTATGCAAATGATAGTAAATAAATTTTAAAACAAGTAAAACTTTGTGATTTGTCGGAGTACCTACTAGGAGGAGTGTCTACTTTTTTGTTTATTTATTTGTTTGGATTTTACTTTTCAATAAATATGTAAATATGCAAAATTTCATAGTTTAAATTGTATCCATATAATTAAAGTGTATTATAAAAACATATTAAAGAACAAAAAAGCATTGAATTGCCAAAAACAATTATTATGTAGACAGTTATTCTAATTACAAAATAAAGAATCCGAGATTATTAAAAATCATATTAAAAATATAGAAACATATTTTCAATAAGTCAGAATTTTTTAAAAATATTTGGATAATGAAACAAAATTTAAATAATATATTATAGATTTATATCACGCAATTTAATTAATTTATTTATTTATGTCATTGTGAAACACAGTAGATTATTCATTTAAATAACTGTAAATAATTTGCAATAACAACAAACATGTCTGGTCTATAGAAATAGAAATTGGATACTTTTTTTTTTTTTTTTACTTTCCATTAAATATTTTAAATTATTTTGAAGTCCATAGTTAAAACTGTATTTATATGATACAAAACATAATTTTATTTATATTCTTTTTGAAAATTTCAGTGATTATACATATTTTTTTCAATTGTAGTTCGCACCGAAAATTGAGTCTAGGTGGGGATTTGAAGCGAAAAATACTGAATTCAGCGCTCTACCGACTAGACTACGAAGCCGCTTGCTAAAGGGAGAAATTTATCCGATTATAAACTGTGACGTAAACTTTCAGACTTTTACCCTTAAGAATCCCTGGGTATTGTGCTGTATGGTTCCATACATTTATATACTAACTATACTCTATGGTTACACAAACGTTCATCGCATTCTGTGACGACAAATCTCGGAACATCTTATAAGTGTCTGGAATTTAAATCCAAGTTGGCCAAATTTTATCAAACGTAATTTTGCCTATAATGCTTGCTTATCTATCATTTCCTAGAAATGTGGAGCCGATATTGAACAAAATTGGGAATGTATTAAGTTGAATTTCAGTTTCTTTATTTTCCATACAATCGAATTTAGACAAGCTCAGCTAGTTTAAAGTTGTGTATTTTGTGCAACTTTTAATTAGATAATCACTTAATATCGTGCCGAAAATATTCTGCTGCCTGCCATACGTTTGCCCTACCTGTCCTAGGCGGTTTCTCCGTAGGAATTACTTAGGCTTTAAATCCTAAGGAATTACTTAAATTATCTTACTAAGTAATTCCTGATCCTTTCATTTTATTATCAGGAAACATTTTAAATGACTTGGAACTCCTATGGAGGTCTTATAGAAAGCTTTGTGCTATATGGGAAATTAGATTTTTTTTTAAACGTGCATATATAAGAATAATATATGTATTTCAAAAAATTATATGTTAAAATAATATTTAATATTGGTACTTAAACTTAATTAAATTACTATATTTAAAATACTGCTATTTATAATAAAATTATTTCTATTTAAACTAGTTTAATATTCACCATTTGTATCAGAAAAGGTAGCACGAATGTTCTTTTCAAGTTTATACCGAAAGTCACGAAATTAGAACAACCTAGTTTCACACTCCCAATCAACATGTGTTTTTAACCTCTTTTAATATAAATTAAAAATATAAGGAAAATATTAAAGTGAAAGTCTGGAAAAAGCAGAAGTTTCAAAAGGCCCATTCTTTCCTTTTCAGGCACAAAATTACGTGATATGAAATTGTGAACAGAACGATACAGAAAGAAAGTAATACAGAAGGAAAGTTCATGTCGGAAAAAGTGAAAATTGAAAAGAAGGAGATGAATGAAAAAAAAAAAAAAAAAAAAAAAAAAAAAAAAAAAAAACAAACAATCTGAAGTTTACACGAAAAGTGCAATAATTAGGAGAAGCTTAGTCAAGTGAAAATAAGAAGGACGGAAAGGAAAAATAATCAATTAATTAATAAAAATAATAAAAATGTACATTTAAACACAAAATAAATTAAAAAGTACAATAAGAAACTAATTGAATTTTTAAAAAAGTATAAAGAAAATTAAGTAGGTAGTAATTACGCAATATGATTTTGTAAGAATAGTTCCACTATTTTAAAGAATATTTTAAGTCCGAAGACAATCTTATTCTACTGGATTGCCCGAAAAGCTCATGCCGGTTGATAAATTAAGTTCGTACCGGAAAATTCTGTCCTTTAATTATTAGAAATTAGATATCAGAATTAATGTCTAATAATTTAATGTCAGAATTTTTCGGTGCGAATTGATTTTCCCAACCGTCACGAATTTTCCGGGTAACCCAATACTTACTTCTATGTTAGAAAATTCTTATAATTTTATTTTTATAAATATTTTAGTAATTAAATGGTATCACTTTTTCCAAATTTGTGTTTATAGAAAACATTTAATTGTCTTTGTCTTTTTCCTTGAAATGGTTGGAATTTATCTTGTATTGGTCAAATTAAAAGAAATATCGAAATCCGCTGAAACGAACATTCACAGTGTGTCTCTAATGAAGAATTATTTAAGTTTTAGCAGCATGTTTGAACATGTTTGAACATATAATTAAATAATGGTATATAGGGGATACATTTAAAATGACATGTCATGTTTTAAATAAAGTTAGCGGCAGATTTTTATAAAATTTTTATACTATATAGTTAATTTCCTAAACTATAAACAGTAATCACTTTTGCACTTAATAATTTAATTCCATTTTTTAATTTGTTTATTTAAATCCTTCTTTAATGTAAGTTGCAGGCGTAAGCTTTTAAGTTCCTCAAAGAAAACGTATTTCTAATGAATGATTCATCGTTCAATGAAACCAAAAAAAATAGTTGGCCAAACACAAATATTTATAAATGAAAAAAAAAATGTAAAGGAAGATGAAAGCGTTTAAAAGTTTAATGTATTTTTTAAACTTTTTTCCGTATACATTAAATAAAAATTCTGAATAAATAAAATACATTCAAACAAGCAAAAACGCTTACAATGTATCCCAAAATAGTTTTGACAGAAGTTTTATAAAACTTTTTGATGTCATTTTTAAAAATAAAAAGGAGTCAATACGAATTTATTTCTCAACAACTAAGAAGCATTTTGGGGATTTCCTAGACGAAGATTTCATTTATATAATTTGTTATTTTGCATTCTCTTTAAAATTGTAGAACTGCACAGTTTGTTCCATTTAATTGGATATTTGCCTCTGTATATGCATAAATAAATGTAGATATTAGTATATGTATATTTGTAAGTAATTTTATCTAACTATAAATAGTTACAGTAATTTATATAAAATAAAATTTTTCAGACCAAAGATTTCATCAAAAAATTTAGAGAATAAAATTTTAGAAAAATTTTATATAGAGACGTGTATTTTTAAAAATAAACATTTAAAAATATTCTTATACAAATGTACAAAAAAAATTTTTTCTACTTATTTAAAAGACTTAAAGTTAGAGATCATTACAAAAATAAACAAACTGCATATCTAGGATGTCCGGAAGAAGCATAAAAACATATTCGTTCCATTTTAATTGATTATGAACCACAGATATGAAAACCCTCTTCCGTTGAAATGGTGATAAAAATGTATATATATATAGGGTTACTGATGTGCACCAATACCCTTTTTAATCCAATTGTATTTCGTACTTTATGATTAAATTTCAAGTTTTTCATCTCTTTATTATGGGTAAGGTTTCTTTCCTTTTTAATATTGTTTTTAGTTTTTGAACTGTAAGATTTTTTCACAGGTTTTATTCGTTGTTTATGTCGTGGTAATCCCAAAATCATATTCTTTAGCAATGTTATGGCTAATATGATGATGAAACCACTCATTTTATTTGTGGTATTTAGGCATTTGGGACTTGATAATTCTGTCTAAATTCCACAAATTTCATTCCTTCAATTTCATTCATTCAATTTTTAATTTGATTTCTTCTTCTTTTAAATAAGTGAATGGTATTTTTATTCAGAGTGTTGGGGAACACTTTCGTTGTCAATTAATTATTATATACTAATTCATAATTTCATAGTTGCTGTTGGTGTTGCGGTAATGTTTCATTAATGGTTATGTACAGAGTGTCTCATTTATTTTGCAACCCGCGTAAACGCGAAGCAAGTGAACGACACGAGTGCACGCGGACACCGTTAGCGCAGGTAGCGTCGTGGAGGGGCTTGCCAGCAACACTACCGACACGCTAAAAAACCGCACGAGACGCTTCAGTGCTAAGGAGAACGAAGTGAAAGGTAGTTTTGCGTCATGGTGCTATGTGCAGAAAAACGCGCGTTTATTATGGAACATTATTTTCGAACGTCTTCGTACAAAACAGTCAAGGAACAATATGCAAACAAGTTTCCAGACTCGGTGGGGCCGAATAAAAGCACAATTAAGTGAATCGTGGACCATTTTCAAACAGAATGGACTGTGGAACCGAAAAGAAAGAATCGTCTGTCGTTTGTCCTAACTGACCACAAAATGGAGGAAATCGTGACGAAAATCAAGGAGAAACCGGCCACATCAGTAAGAAAATTAGCTTTACAAACTAACGTTCACCGAGCCATTGCATACCGCGCCTTGAAAGGATTGAACGTGCACGCTTATCGGGCCACATTGATGCCGAAATTGAAGGCACCTCATCCAGCGCATCTTCTCAACTTTTGTCGCTGGTTAAAAACTTTTGTTCGAAAATATGGCTTTGGTGTTTTAGATCGGGTGTTCTTTATTGAAGAAGCCTGGTTTCATAGAACAGGCTACATTAATACACTCAATTATTGATTTTGATCATCCACAAACTCACACATTTACGAAGAAACAGAATGTGTCTCAAAACCTCCTCAAACGGGCCCAGATATGTAAAGATGAAGACGGCGGTCACTTCAACACCTTTTGTAGTCGTTTAAGTACTTCTGTAAAATAAAAATTAATGTTTATACATTGTTTTTTTTTTAGGGTTGCAAAATAAATGAGACACTATATATATTTCAAAATTCAAAATTCCACAGTTATTTATTAAGTTTAATCCATATTATTAAGTTTATTCTATTGGAAATTTAACATAATGACAGTTTTTGTTACAATATCATTCTGTTTATTTAACTTTAAGTACAATAACAACAATTTTATTTTTATGTAATAATATATTTATGTTTAAAATATTCAAATAAAAGAAAAACAAAAATATATTACGCCTTTAAAAAAAATGTAAAAGCAAAAGGTTCTGTCTTTTTCAAATGCTTGAAAGAAAATCTACCAAAGATTGCACACAAAATTGCAAATATCCAATAATGATGACAACCGATTTCCAAACCAACTAGAACTTAAAATATCATAATAAAATGACTGAAATTAATTAAAATGAAATTTTACAATATACTCTGTCCTTCAAATGCGTATGAATAAATATGTAATTAATATGTTTTAATCTACATATAGGCAGTTTCTAAATATTGCCTAACTCTTGACAGGATATAATTTAATTAAATTTATCAAGGACGATAGTAAAGCACCTCATAGTTAGGAGAATAAACCAGAAACGGTTAATATTACAACTCTTTCATTATTCGGGGAACACAATCTAAATTTTAATTTGCAATAATTAAATTCATTACATGACGAAAACCCACCGTATGCGTGGATATTTGACTTAAAAATAAATGATGAATTCGATGCCCTAATTTAATTTTGGACATTCAATTATGACTGGAGCATGGATTTAATTAACGAAAGTTTGATATACTTATGGAGATATTTCCGCGTTTGTCATGGCGATGCACATTTTAATGACGCAATGAGAGTCATTAATCTTTAGTGATATTTACCTGAATTGAAATAAACTTATTACAAACGAATACCTTACTACAACTTTCATTGGTTAGTGGTTACGTCAATTGACAAATTTAATTAGATTTTAAAGTTTTATGAACAGTGCTGAATTAAATGTTGAGTGTGTTAAAATCATATAAAATATGATGTCATTTTTCTAAAATTTTAGTATATATTATTAAAATTGTGTTATGTTATTAACATTATGTATTTCCCAATGCATGTTTTTGTAATATTTAGAACAAAGTAAACGTTACATAAAAATTATGTTTTTTTTTTTAAATATTTAGTTAAATTTTTTATTAAAATATAGGCAAACATATTTACTGCACTTATTTTTGCAGCATTTAATGTTTCTGTGTTAAATTTATAAATCTATTGACTTATTTTAGAAGCAGCAAACGAGAAGAAACTTTTTGCGACAGATATGGGCTACTGGAGGAGAGCTGCTTTGACATCCCGTATAGAATAAAAGAATAATATAGAAGTACAAATTATGAGGGAAATATAAGTTAACATCATTAACTGGATACACGTAAAATGGTTGACATGAAACAGGCCAGTAAAAAAAAAACGAACAGGAGATTACCAAAAGTAATTTTGGAATAGGGACACCTGGTGAAGGGAAACGAAAGATGTCTAAGATACACCGAAAAAAGATGTTAGGGAGAGCAATATAAACTAAGAGCAGCATTCTAATGAAATCACAAGGAAGAAAAAAAGTATAGAAATTTCTGGTCGAAGAAATTCTCAGCAACAAGGTAAATACTGAAGAGCAAAAAGTGTAACTTGTTCTTCAGAAATATTTTAACAATAATTCCAAAAACCTGAAAAAAAATTCAAACTAATTTCAGATTTTGTAATAATGAGACGTTTAAAATAATCAAATATGCGATCTATATATCTAGTATATATAACTAAATACATAATTATGTTTTCTCAGACAATAAAAGATGTCCAAACATATAACGGATTATCGCTACTATATATAATTAAATTGATATATATAGCATATATACATACATTGGATGTTAGAAATCAGAAATTAGTATGAAAAAAATTCATTAAAAAATAAACAAAGTGCATATCGGAGAAAATTAAATGCTGTAATTTATGATTACAAACATTTAATCTTACGTACACAGCATTAAATAAACAAACACGATTCTAATTCAAAATATATTATCATCCAAGTCTTAGTTAAAAAAATAATATCTTATCAGGATTTTATCCTCGTTCTAAATATTTTCATCATAATGGTGCAGAAGAATATATAGCAAGAGTCATTCGTTTATTTTGTGCTGTGATTCTAAATTATTCCGCTAGAAATTGATTTTTTCTATTGATATAAAATAGAAAACGAATAAATTCACAATTTGTATAATTCTACATATTTTTATAAAAATTAAACAACATTTTAGAGTGTATTCGTTTTCTGAATTATGCATTAAGAAATTAATCATAAACAAGTATAAAATATATACTCAGAAGCTGTATAATTTTTACGTCATTTAAGCTGACATTTTTAATAATTTTTTTGAAATTTATTTATCATCAAAAATAAGAGATTTAACCTATTCAATCATTCATACTTAGTAATAGAAAATATATATTTCAATCTATAATCGTTTTCTAAATTTTAGTATGTGTGATTTAATGTGCTGTATCTTAATGAACAACATCTCTATAAAATATAAAAAATTAAGTCTATAATTTTTTTTAAAGTGGTGAATAATAATTCAAGTTAATTGAAAGTTATACATACATTAACAAAATATAAAGTACTACTGTGGGCAAAAAATAGTAAGACTTTGTTCATAATTTTAAAATTCTTAATTTATTCTTCCAAATCTATTTCGTCCCCCTCAAAGTAATCCCCCCTGGCACCAATACACTTGTGCCAACTTTCTTCCAATCCTCGAAACAGTTGTTAAAGTCAATTTCCGGAATAGCCTTCAATGCGCGTAGCGATTCACGTTTAATGTCTACAATGGACTCAAAACGGTTTCCCCGGAGCGGTCGTTTGAGTTTGCTGAATAGCCAGAAGTCACACGGAGCTAAATCAGGCGAATACGGTGGTTTCGGCACGATATTGTTTGAAAAATTGGCGAAAAACTCACGAAGAATTAATGCAGTATGCGAAGGTGCATTATCGGTGCATCTTTCAAAATGGTTTTCACTGATCCTTCCTATATTCCAACGATGCCAGTAAGGTCTCTGACTGTTAATCGTCGATTCTCAAGCACCAATTACTTGATTTTATTGACGTGTTGATCATTAGTTGATGTTGATGGCCGTCCTGGACGTGGTTCGTCGTCAACGCGTTCTCGACCCTCTTTGAATAATTTGTACCAATCAAAAACACTTGCTTGCGACAAAGAATTATCACCGAAGGCCTTTTGCAACATTCTGAACGTTTCGGCACCAGAAATTTGATTCCGCACACAAAAACTTCTTTGTTGAATAATTTCACTCATTGTAAAAATCGCCGAATGCACTTTTTGTACTTCAGAAAGACAAGCGTATACTAAACACTAATGATTATTTTGATGTGACATTTGGCACAGATGTCACTGACAGTCATACCAACCTAGAAAAAAAAAATATTTCGACGAATGGGTTTTTGCGCGAAATTTAAATTAAAAAGTCTTACTGTTTTTTTGCCCACAGTAGTATATAGTGCAGAATTTTTAAAAAAGTTTTAAATCTGGTAGAAAAAGCAATATAGATTCGTTTTCTATATATTTATATAGATTCGTTTTCTATATATTTATATAGATTCATTTTCTAAAGATTATTTTTTACGGTAATATATATATATATATATATATATATAAGTTACGGGTTTTTTTTCTTTTAGGTAGCTTTCAATACAAAAAAGTATAAAGCTACCTATTGCAGCCGTTCGGAGGGAAGCAGTTCCGGAAAATTTCGATACATTTTCACCGATCATGAGCCCCAGACCCCAAAACCACTCTCCGTTCAAATGTTGTTTTATATATATACATATATATATATATATATATATCCATATATGTATATGTCGCAGGCTAATTGGGAAATCCGGCTCTTTGCAAACAGCCTAGGCTCTTTGCAAAGAGCCGGTCTAATTGGAGAATCATTTCCTTTATCCCAATCAACATGATGTTTTTCAGGCTTATTGCAAAGAGACTAGACAGCGTTAGGCTAATTGCAATATGGTCATTTATTTTTCAATCAGACTGACATTTTTTAAACTCATTGCAAAGAGCCTAGATAGCGTTAGGCTAATTGGAAAATGACCATGCCTATTTAGAAAATGACCAGTTCTTTGTCAAAATATGGTGTTGTACCCAACTCGAACCTGAAAAATTCATTCGAAGTCGGCCCGAACCCGACAGAAAAATTCCATCGGACCGTAACCCGATCCTAAAAGGACAAAATAAATTCTTTCGAGTCACAACCCGACCCGACCCAGAAAACTAAAGTTAACCCGAAATCCGACACGAACCCGACAAAAAAACATCGAACCGTAACCGATACGAACCCGGCAAAATAAATTCCTTCATGTCACAACCCGATCAAGCCAGAAAATTCAAGTTGACCCGAAACCCGACCCGAACCCAATAAAAAAATCCATCGAACCGTAACCCAATCCGAACCCGACCAAATAAAATCCGTCGTCACGCAACCCGAACTGAAACTGAAAATTGAAGTTAACCCGAAACCCGAACCCGTCAAAAAATCCATCGAACCGTAACCCGATCCGAACCCGGCAAAGTAAATTCCTTCGTGATACAACCCGATCCAAGCCAGAAAATTCAAGTTGACCCGAAACGCGACCCGAACCCGATAAAAAAATCCATCGAACCGTAACCCAATCCGAACCCGACCAAATAAAATCCGTCGTCACGCAACCCGAACCGAAACTGAAAATTTAAGTTAACCCAAAACCGACCAGAACCTGAAAATTTAATTTAACCCGAAACCTAATCCAAACTGAAAATTGAAGTTAACCCGAAACCCGAACCCGTCAAAAAATCCATCGAACCGTAACCCGATCCGAACCCGACAAAATAAATTCCTTCGTGTCACAACCCGATCGAAGCCAAAAAATTCAAGTTGACCCGAAACTCGACCCGAACCCAATAAGAAAATCCATCGAACCGTAACCCGATCCGAACCCGATAAAATAAATTCCTTCGTGTCGCAAACCAACCCGAACACGAAAAAAATAGTTAACCCGAAACCCAACCCGAACCAGGAAAAAATCCATCGAACCATAACCCGATCCGAACCCGAAAAATAAATTTCGTCGTCACGCAACCCGAACCGAAACTGAAAATTTAAGTTAACCCAAAACCGACCCGAACCTGAAAATTTAATTTAACCCGAAACCTAACCCAAACTAAAAATTGAAGTTAACCCGAAACCCGAACCCGTCAAAAAATCCATCGAACCGTCACCCGATCCGAACCCGACAAAATAAATTCCCTCGTTTCACAACCCGATCCAAACCAGAAACGGAGGAATATATTTTGTCGGGTTCGGATCCGGTTACGGTTCGATAGATTTTTTTATCGGGTTCGGGTCGGGTTAACTAGAATTTTCTGGTTTGGATCGGGTTGTGACAGGAAGCAATTTATTTTTTCGGGTTAGGATCGGGTTATGGTTCGATGGATTTTTTTGTCGGGTTCGGGTCGGGTTTCGGGTTAACTTCAATTTTCTGGTTCAGATGGTGTTGCGTGACGACGAAAATTATTTTATCGAGTTCGGATCGGTTTACGTATCAATGGATTTTTATTTCTCTGGTTCGGGTCGGCTTTCGGGTTAACATCAATTTTCAGTTCGGGTCGGACTGCGAGACGAAGAAATTTATTCTGTCGGGTTTGGATTGAGTTTCGGTTTGATGGAATTTTTTTCCTGATTCGGTTTGAGTTTCGGGTTAACTATTATTTTCAGGTTCGGATCTGGTTACGGTTCGATGGAATTTTTATGTCTTGTTCAGGTTGGATTACTGGTTAACATCGATTTTTTAGGTTCGGAGCGCGTTGCTTGTCGAGTTTTGGGTTAACTATTATTTTCGGGTTCGGGTCGGTTTGCGACACGAAGGAATTTATTTTATCGGGTTCGGGTCGGGTTTCGGGTCAACTTGAATTTTCTGGCTTGGATCGGGTTTTGACAAGAAGGAATTTATTTTGTCGGGTTCGGATCGGGTTACGGTTCGATGAAATTTTTGACAGGTTCTGGTTTTGGGTTAACTTCAATTTTCAGTTTCGGGTCGGGTTGCGTTTCGACTTTCTGTTACGAGTTAACTTTAATTTTTAGTTTTGGGTTATGTTTCGGGTTAAATTAAATGGTCAGGTTCAAATCGGTTTTTGTCTTAACTTAAAATTTCAGTTTCGGATCGGGTTGCGTGACTACGAAATTTAATTTGTCGGGTTCGGATCGGGTTACGGTTCGATATATTTTTTATCGGGTTTCGGGTTAACTTTAATTTTCTGGTTTGGATCGGGTTGTGACACGAAGGAATTTATTTTGTCGGGTTCGGATTGGGTTACGATTCGATGGATTTTTCTGTCGGGTTCGGGTTAACTTAATTTTCAGTTTGGGTTATGTTTCGGGATAAATTAAATTTTCAGGTTCGGGTCAACTTAAATTTTCAGTTTTGGTTCGGGTTGCTTGACGACGAAATTTATTTTTTGGGTTCGGATCTCGTTACGGTTCGATGGAATTTTTTCCCGGTTCGGTTGAGTTTCGGGTTAACTATTATTTTCGAGTTCGGGTCGGTTTGCGACACGAAAGATTTTATTTTATCGGGTTCGGATCTGATTAAGGTTCGATGGAATTTTTATGTCTTGTTCGGGTTGGGTTACTGGTTAACATCGAATTTTTAGGTTCGGGTGGCGTTGCGGCATGAAGGAATTTATTTTGTCGGGTTCGGATCGGGTTGCGATTCGATAGATTTTTCTGTCGCGTTCGGGTTAACTTAATTTTCAGTTTGGGTTAGGTTTCGGGTTAAATTAAATTTTCAGGTTCGAGTCAACTTAAATTTTCCGTTTCGGTTCGGGTTGCTTGACCACGAAATTTATTTTTCGGGTTCAGATCGGGTTATAGGTTCGATGGAATTTTTTTCCTGGTTCGGGTTGAGTTTTGAGTTAACTATTATTTTCGGGTTCGGGTCGGTTTGCGACACGAAGGAATTTATTTTATCTTGTTCGGATCTGGTTACGGTTCGATGGAATTTTTATGTCTTGTTCGGGTTGGGTCACTGGTTAATATCGAATTTTTAGGTTCGGGTCGCGTTGTGACATGAAGGAATTTATTTTGTCGGGTTCGGATCGTGTTACGGTTCGATGTTTTTTTATCGGGTTCGTGTCGGATTTCGGGTTAACTTTCGTTTTCTGGTTCGGGTCTAGTTGCGACTCGAAGGAATTTATTTTGTCCTTTTAGTATCGGGTTACGGCCCGATGGAATTTTTCTGTCGGGTTCGGGTCGACTTCGAATGGAATTTTCAGATTCGAGTTGGGTACAACACCATATTTTAACAAAGAAATGGTCATAATAAATGACCATATTCCAATTAGCCTAACGCTGTCTAGGCTCTTTGCAATAAGCCTGAAAAACGTCAGGCTGATTGGGATAAAGGAAATGATTCTCCAATTAGACCGGCTCTTTGCAAAGAGCCTAGGCTGTTTGCAAAGAGCCGGATTTCCCAATTAGTCTACGACATATATATATATCTGACCTATGTCATACGATAACGCTCGTATTTATAAATCAATTTTGATGAAACTAATTGTGTGTATTAAGCTCACCAATGTATCGACCGAGTTCGTAGGCCAGCTTGGTCCGCCATTTTGTTTCAAGATGGCGGCCATTTAAAAATTTAAAACTAAAATAAATATACAAAAAAGTTAAAAATTCAAATTTATTTTTTAATTCGGTGTTAGTCCTTGAAACGAGGATTCCAGAGCATTTTTTGTTTTACCTCTATCTTAAAAAACGGCTGAGATAGAGCAGTTTGAAATTCTAGGGTGGCTGACATTTTGAAACAAGACAGCACATTACAAAAATTTTCATTGTTGTAATAATTTTCCCAATCAAACGCATAAAACTATATATTCATATCCGTTAGCGCCAAATTCTCGCCAAACTTGGCGACATTCGGCGAAATATCGAAAAATTTGGAGACCAAAATAAGTTTTCATAAATGAAGCCAATTTGGCTATTGCTCAATAATTTGGCGAATTTCTTATTCAAATTCAGTATTAACGAATCTTTTGTAAACGTTTTATTTGCATTTTACGTTGCTGTTTTCGTGTAACATTAGCTAAAATTATAAAACTAAGATATAGGAAAGCTACCTTTTCTTCCCGGTACAGGCCGGAAGGACTTTTTTACTTTAAAGTGTTTCTTAAATTTGTCAGACACAAACACTTTCTTTAAATTTAATAATCTGCCTAAATTTGTAAGAATCATGTCGCATATTTTTGAATGAAATAATTTAAAGAAAACACATGCAAAGTTGTATCTAATAATTATCTAAATTTTTTTTATAAATAGTTTGAATTACTAATTTGAACCTTTGTATGAGTTGCAGTAAAGTTTCAGCAATCATTTTCTATATATTAATAAAATGTATTGATGATTTATTTATAATTGTGTTAATATATTCACCCTTTTCCCCCAACTGTTGTCATAAGATTATCATTCTTAGTAAAAGACAGAATAATAACATGCGTTTAACATTAACAGAAAAAATTCTTGGTAATAAATTCTTGGTATTTTATAAACAAATAAATATAAACCGCACTTATATGTTATTATTTTCTAAATAGTAAATACGATTACATAAATATGTGATTTATTTATGTATCAGGTAACTAAGAACGTTCGTGCGGTTTTTGAGCACAGCTACATTTGTTGCACAGGCGTGGTCAAACAGATTCTGATGATGTCATTTCTGTACATTGCCTTTAAATCTCAATCGGTAGAGAATTGTTTAACGTATCTCACGTTTCGCTATCAGTTATGTAGGGTGTACAATCGTTGACAAAGGACGTCGTTGACAAAGGAGATTCTGAGGCCTATTTTGGTCTACGAGTTCAAATTAGGAAACAAAGCTGCAGAGGCCGCTAGAAGAATATGCTCCGTGCTTGGAGAGACTTCAGTAAGTGAACGGACTGCACAAGTGGTTCAACAGATTTTTGTCTGGAGACGAGAGCTTCGAAGACTATTCTGGTCGTCCATCCATCTTAGACCAAGTTCAGCTGGAAGAAGAAATCAAGCAGAATCCTGATCTAACATGCCAGGAGCTTGCGTACATGTTCGGAGTATCTGACGAAGCCATTCAATCGCATTTTCATAGCCTTGGGATGTCGTGCACGTGGAAAATCGATAAGTAGGTTCCTCATGTCCTGTCCGATGAAAACGGTTGGTTTTGTTTCAATTAAAAAAAATTGCTCCAACGATTGAACATCTGTTTGATATTGCTGTCGCGCCACAACAAAGCCACTTTCCTGGATCAGATATTGACATGTGACGAGAAATAGGTAATGTATAATAACCGAAAGAGAAAACATCATTGGTCGACTTCTGGTTACGTCTCATTGGTTGCTAAACCTGACATCCATCAAAAAAAGATAATGCTGTGTGTTTGGTGGACTAGCGCTGGTATAGTTCACTATGAATTCTTAGAAAGCGGGAAAACAATCACAAGCGAAGTTTACTCGTCGCAGTTGAAAAGGGTTTCAGCTTCTTTGCTCGAAAAGCAGCCAGCGCTGGTCAACAGGAGAGAAGTTCTCCTCCTCCACGATAACGCCAGACCTCATACGGCCATTGCGACCAGGGACGTGACATTGGGCTGGGAAGTTTTGCCTCACTCACCTTACTCCCCGGACATCGCCCCATCGGACAATTACTTGTTTTTGGCAATGGATAATCACCTGCGGGGACAGCAGTTTCGAACCCAAGATGATGTCACAAAAACTATAACTCAGTTTTTAGACTCCAAACCAAAAGATTTTTTTCAAAAAGGGTATTTATAAGCTTGTGTCTCGTTGGGAACACGTAATTGAAGCCAATGGTGATTATCTCAAAGAATAAAATAAGTGTTTATGATTTTTGTGAGTCTTTTTTATGTCTGATGAAATCCGCACGAACTTTCTTGGTTACCCGAATTGTATTCGTTGTAGGTACTTCTTGCGTTTTCAAAATCAATATTTATATTCTGTCGTTGATATAACCTTGATAATGCTGTGGATGGTCGGTTGAATTTGATGTCAGAAATGTGTTCTTTCAATCTTTTTTTAAACTTACGAGTAGTCATGACTATATAGGATAAATGATTTTGCATTTCTGTACAAAATGGGATAGAATAGATTCCTGCGATGTCGCTATTGGGTATCGGATCGATTTTATTGTGAATTAAATCTTATTTCTGACATCAAATTCAACCGACCGTCTCGAGCATTATCAAGGTTATATAAACGACAGAATATAAAAATTGATTTTTAAAGCGCAAAAAGCACCTACAATGAACAATTATACTGCTAAAATCAGAGAAGAATTAGAAATTTTCAGTAAAAGAAATAGCGCATGTAATGATGGTTTATCTTACAACATACCTGATATATGGTTCAATATTTTGAAATTATCAAAGACTCCAGCGTCTGAATGCACGGACCTTTCAAACACCCCTGCAGATTAATAGACTAGCTCTTGTTCAAAATCCGTTACGTAACAGTACAGCGAAAGTGACAATTCTATCATAAGTCAACGTTTATCCTTGAAAATGGACGCGTTTGTGTTCGAAGGATCTCGGGATAAGTATGTTATAATATCCTATACATATGTCTTTGTCATTTCAGCACCTTTTGAGCATATTTTTAATAAGTATTTTATCTGGTTTAACTAAAGGGTGAATTTATCATTCCTCTTTAAATTCTTTTTGAATTTTTTCTGTTATTTTCTGTTAATTTTATATTAATTACACTGTACAAAATGAAAAATATCCTTTAGATGAAAATGTTTATTTCTTGTATATTATTTGCTGAAAATAATGAATCTGTAATTATTTTTAGTTTACCATGCACCATTTTCTAAAAAATCCCCATTTTAGCTTTTTAAGTATTATTAGTTCAGGCAATAGAGACCGTTTAGGGGCTCTAACTAGCAAAATTCATGGTAGTTCTGGGAAAAGGCTTATTTTATGTTTTTCGGTTCGCTGAAAAACGAATTTTTAACTTCCCACCAAAATTTCCCTCCGTAACCCCCCGAAATTTTGGTAAAATGCCCCCCCCCCCCCCCCCAAATAGGTTTTTTTTAACAAATTTAATTTTGTTATTGGTTTAGGGAAAAAATATCTAAAAATTCAGAAAGTAGACAAAATTTGCAACAAATAAGATGTGTGACATTATGACGTAGGATTAATGGGGGGGGGGGGGCTGGAAACATGTACCGCGTGCACTACGTTACGCAATTCAGCCTAACCACTCACATCGTTGTGAAGGGTATAAATGCCGTTATGAGAACACTGCATTAGGGGCGATCGTGGATCTTGGTGGATCCCGGCGGTGAATCTTGGTGGATTTAAGCCCCTCCTCTACTTTTGAGGGTGTATTTTAGTGGATTTCTTTGGATTTCTTGTCAAAAGTTGCCCCCACTTTTGACTACGGATTTCAGCGATAAGATAAGAAATGTATTAGAGTACGATAAGGGGTGTTCGCCACTTTTTCAGGTTCGTCCGCCCCTTTTTTTGAGGAGATAAGATTTTTTGACTGTGTTACAGTAGGGGATCAAATATGGATTCAGGAACAAAAGTATGGATTAAAGTGAGGCTAAAGATACAGAATGCGCATCAATATGATTTATGTTCAAAATACAGTCACCCATAAAAAAACTAAAATGCACACGCGTTAGAGTAAAAATTATGTTCAAAATACAGGCGTCCATCAAAAAGAAACTAAAATGCACATGCGTTAGAGTAAAAATTATGTTCGAAAGACAGGGGCCTTTCACAAAAAATGGGATACAACTCCTGTTTGAATAAAAAGGCCCTTTCGCAAAAATCCAATGGTTACACGTTATGTTATGGAGATCCTTCCTAAAATTAGTTTCTTCCCCTCTTTCTTTTTTTAAGATACGAGTGAGGGTCAAGCTCCAGAGGCCTTCACAAAAATTGCATACTGCTGTTTGATGAAATATGCTGTTTGAATGATGCTGTTGAAAATATGCTGTTTGAATGAAAAAGCCTACCTTTCCAAAAATCCCCCTTCACAAAAATTGGATAGATCCTTTTTTTAATAAAAAGACTCAAGTTCTCTACAGGACCCTTCACAAAAATCCAATGGATTCAAGCGAGGCTAAAGATGCAGCATGCACATCGATATGAGTTATGTTCAAAATAGAGTGACTCTTCACAAAAATTTGACATAGGTTACAGTAAAAAATACAGGGACCATTCACAATGTTCCTTGTAAAGATACACATATAGCTTATATGAAAAATGAAAAATAGCTCTACCTTGCTCATCGGCAGAACACACACGGGATTCTCAAATGGATCGAAATATAGGATAGTTTTTACATGTATTGAATTTTTTTTTTAGTGTATGTGAAAAATAAAAATTGAAATAGTTAAAAGTTACAGGACCCTTCACAAAAAATTAGATAGGTCCCATGTTTAAAATGAAAAGAGTCTTTCACAAAATTTGGATAGTTAAAAAGTTATGTTCCGGGACTCCTTCACAAAAATCGAATGGTTACAATTATAGATATTGAGACCCTTCACAATTTGCCCTGTAAAAATACTGCATGAGAAAAGAATCCCCCAGTGGAAAGTGAATGATACCTATTGATATATGTATACTCTAAAAGTACTGTAGGTCAGCTTATAATTCTGCAAAACATATCAATAGAGCACATAGGTTTTACACAGAATGCATTTTTTAGTATAATATGCAAAATAAAAAAGTGGATATCTTTGAATTGTCTGATCTATAAGAAGCATGACTCAGAATTTTTATTATAACGGTAGGCCTATTAATGAAGAGAGGGAATTTTATGTATGAAAATTTTAAATAAAGTCTGAATAAGTTAAGGATTAATATTGAATGGCAAATGCGCAATCCCCTTGAGGTATTTTGCAGGCGTGAATAAGATTTCTTTTTAGAATTATTCACTGCTCGAATAAATATGACTAGCACAGTCTAAGAAATAATACTATGACTCAGAAAGTTTTCGTAATGACTAGCGGATCACATTTTAAAATTATAATATTAATATTAGGAGTCAAATGCATGTTTAAAATTGTATGTGAATTGCATATGAATTATTTTTAGATTAATATTAGATTGCATAGTAAATGATAAAATATTCATGAAAAACTATTTCAGTAAAAGATTCATTAAAAATATAACCAAAGAAAAAAAATATTTCAGAAATTATTATACTATTTGTCAATTACAAATATGCACAAACTAATATAAGAAAGTATTATATTTTATATAATAGTGGCCAATTTCCGAAAAAAAAAAATACCCGCAAATGTTATTTATTTCAAAAATTAATTTAACTTAATTTAAGTGAGGAATCTACAAACTGAAGTAAAATATGCGTATAGTTTAATTTTAAGACAATTCTTAAAACAAATATTTTCCCCCGTTCAACAACGCGAAATTTAATTCATTGCAACCTCTTATTCGTTGAAGTGAATTGTCGACACTCAAAGGGCGGAGTCCAGTCACCCGTCCAGTTTCAGCTAACATACCTTTCATAAAATGAACTCGTCAAAAAGAAGGTGTTTCCCAAGTCTCTACTCGTAATGGGTTCACAATACAGTGACTTTTATGACGTGAAATTGGAGATAAGCGAGCGCTGCGGAGTTGCTGCATGATCGCACTCCTCTCGACCCATATTTCGAGACTAGCGCCTCCCTTCCTGTTCATCCTACGTCAAAATGTCATTTATCTTTTTGTTGCAAATTTTGTCTGTGAATTTCTAGGTATTTTCCCCTGAAAAGAATTAAAAAAACAATTTTTTCAAAAAATCTATTTTTTGGGGGGTTTGTCAAAATTTAGGGGGGTTGCCGAAAGAAATTTTGGTGGAAAATTACAAATTCTGATTCAGCGACTTAAAAAGCATAAAGTAAGTCGATTTCCATAACTACCGTTAATTAAGCCAGGTAAAATCAAATATTGCCTGGACTATTATTAAATATATTAATAACTTGTTTATTCTATTGAACATTTCCACTGCAGGTATAGATATACAGATGGAAATACAGATGTGTATAGTTTGTTCAAAAATTTTGTTTCAAAATTCCGGTGCCATTGTGACATTTGGGGATTAAACTTAGTATGTTCCTGTATAGGGGACAGTGGGGTGCAGAAGTTTAAAACTCTCTCAAAATTACTGGGTTCTATGCTTCAAGGTTGTAATCGATAAGAGAAAGGTGCAAAAATAAGTATATTTAGAAGACGACAAAAACCTTATGTAGACTATTTTGCGGAGAAAGAAGACATCGTATATTGCTGTGATGTGAATGGCCTATTTCAGGCATTGGGACATGAATATAATCCAGAAGATTGGTACTTTTTTATTGATTCGTCCAAACGTATTTTCAAAGGAGTGCTTTACCATATAAGCAATGTTTGTCCGTCTGTTTCTACAGCATATTCGACAAATTCAAAGGGAACTTACGAAATTACGTGCTATACTGAAGTTAACTGAGTAAACTACATTGAAATTATACATTTGTAAAGATTTGAAAGTTAGTGGGATATTAATAGAAATGCAACAACGATACACTAAATTCTGCTGCTTTCTCTGCGAATGGGACAGACGTGACAGAAAAAATCACTACATCCATAAACAGTGCCTTCCAAGATAAACCTTCATTCCTGGCACCAAAAACATATGACTTGAACCCTTGTGAATCCGAAATGTGTCTTTCTTCCATCATTGCACATTGAACACGGTTTGACGAAAATATTTGGGAAAGCTCTGGACAGAGAAGGAGTGGCTTTCTTGCATCTCAGGAACAAGTTCCAAAAATTAAGTGAGGGAAAAAATAAAAGAATGTGTTTTTATTGACCCAGAAATTAAAGCATTCTTTCATGATGAAGAGTTTGAAAATAAACTGTTACAAGCAGAAAAGCAGCCTGTTTGCCATTCAAATCAGTGTACTCACGTTTCCTTGGAAGTGAGAAAGCTGAAAACTATGAACATCTTGTTGCTGACATGGTGCAATGCTTTCGTGTTGTAGGTTGCAATATGTCATTAAAACTACACATTTTGGAGTAACATCTGGACTTATTTCCTCAAAACCTTGACGCAGTTAGTGATGAGCGAGCATAGGGAAAGGTTTCGCTAGGATATCTGTATGTTTGAAAAGCGTTTCAGTGGACGATGGAATGGAAGTATGCTAGCTGAATATTGCTGGTCTGTTATCCACCACACCAACCGATGCCTACAAGACGAAAAGGACAAAAAAACCTTTTTAATGTTTGTGTTTTCTATAATCAGGCCCCTGTTACATTTTCCTGTAACTTTTTTGTATAAATATGAAATGTGGGTCTGCTACCAAAACGGTACGTGATGGACCATTTTGGTTTTGATACACGAATCAAGCAACTTTTATTTATACAAAATCTCTTAGTTTCATCTAAAGGACATAAAAAACGTTCAGATTTGTTTTACAGTGTTATTTCTTCATAATTATTTATTTTCCCCTAAAGACAAGTTAAAATACATATTATGTTTGGTGTCATTTTACAAGATTTCGTTTTTATTCGTTTTTGCTCCTTTATATATATATATTGTAAGATAATATGTATTATTAAAGGTACATGATATTTAATTTAGTAAATTATATTTAGTTTATTATTATTTCACAATATGCATCAGTTAATAAACTTTAAAATTACTGTACATAATAGTACATATAATTTTTTCATGAATATACTTAAAATTAAATTATAAAAATTAATAATTAACAGAAAACTATGTCATCTGTAATTTACAAAATTCACTTTTTTAAAACTAGAAGTGCATTGCTTAGGGCAATTTCGACTTAATTTAACATAAAAAGAATTTGTGTAAGGATTTCAATAAATTATTCAGCATTACCAGGAATTATTAAGATCTTTTATAATAAACAAACCATTTATTAAATTTTTCAAAGAAATAGTACAAAAGCGTGTATTTACAAAAAAAAAAAAAAAAAAAAAAAAAATATGTACTGCATTTGAAAGGAATATCAATTTAATTCGAATTCTTTTATGTTATCTTCCAAATTAAATTTGTAGATGGTCTTTTGAACTCTATTAAAATATATTTTATTTTGTTAGAACTTCAGTCTTTTTCATTTTGGATAATGTAAATAATTATTTTTCTTAAAACTATCGCGAATAAAATAACACTTTCTGGTAGGGAAAACGATTACTGAAAATGATAGATTTGAAAAAAAAAAACAAAAATAAAAATAAAAATATTTTGAAAAATTTAAGAAATGGTACAGTTTTTTTATTTATTATATCGTGTTGCTTATTTAATAATTGATAAATAATAATTTTATTTTTAATTTATTTTTAATTATATAAATAATTGATTTTTTAAATCAGTTTTAGAAGAAAAGGTGATGAAATAAGAACATTTTTTTGAACAAATTAATCAAGAAAGTAAAGTATTGTACATTGGAAAATCCTTTAATTAGCCATCAAAGTAAATAATAAACAATATATATGGCGTCCGAATCAAATGTCCATGATTTTGAGACATTTTGGTTCAACTACAGTTAACAAAAATGTAGAAAGCATGAGAAAAATGCAAAATAGATAACAGTACTCACAAACGTTTAATAAAAAATCAGTGCACTTCGGACGTGTGCTACTTTAGTTGCCCTCATGATGTCCAATCGGTAACCCAGTTCCATTCATATTTTTTGTAGTAACAGTAACAGTAGTAATGGAGGCAGTTATTGCGATACGAAGTTCTTCCACATAACTGATTCTCCTTCTGTAAACTGTATCTTTGACGTAGCCCCAGAAGAAAAAATTCCAGTGCTGTGATGTCGGGAGATCAAGATGGCGAGGGAATTGGGCCACCACGTTCTATCTCGACCTACGTGATACACGGCCGGTGCATGACGTTTAAAACGTCATATGGTGTGGATTATTTTTACACGGCAATTGGTGCAAAACGGCGCGCCCACCGTTTTGCACCAATCGCCGTGTAAAAATGATCCACTCCATATGACGTTTTAAACGTCATGCACCGGCCTTATATAACGTAGGTCACTCTTCTATCCATCAATTAGGGAAAGTTATGTCTAAATATTCTCTACCCTCCTTATCCCAGTGCAGAAGAGTTGGAAAAAATCAGTGAATGTGAATGCTGTATGAAAGTATTGGGTAAATTTTAACTTAACCAGATAAGTGTTAGCTGTCACAGATGTTCTTCAGTACTCTTCCGGTTTGAAGGAACATTTTGGTTAACTTCTTAATGCTTTTAACATCGGGTGGATACCTTTTGCACACTATTATGAACATTCTTTGCATTGCTATTATGGATTTCATTTCAGTATATCCCAGAAAAATTTGTGCTTTCTCCTACGGTGTTGCCATGCTTCTCTTTGTCTGCTCGCAACAATAGCGGGTGCGCCATAGCATCAACAAAAAAAAATGTCAACAAACTTTAAACTTTCGGTTGCCATATTCTTTAAATAGCGCCATCCTACGTCAGAAATATGTTTTAATGGCAGTTTTAAATTAGGGACATTTGATTCGGACACAATGTATTTCAAACTATTAAATTATCACAATAAACAATGGTTTAAACGACCCTCCTTTGTGTATTTTTCCCCAAATTTTAACACTGTTTCAAAATTCAATAGAATCAAACTAGCCGTTTACTGCATATTGTGGGAAGAATCGAAAGTTTTGAAGAATTCATCTGATTACCAAATTAATGGCTATTTTGGAGATAACTTTGAATAATTTCACCAAGTGATAGGAATGAAATTGACCAGCTTCACATTATGCTTCAAATGCAGAAAGGAGTATAAAAAAATGTTTGTAGATGTGACATCTAACATAAAAAAATAAATTACATAAACAATATACTGGCAAATTATGTGGTACATCCATAACTAAAAGCTCTTTCTAGATTAGCTTAGAATGCAAAAATATTTTGAAAACTTCTTGGAGTTAAAAATTTTATCAAGTTAAGACGGGTTGAATTCTTAAACGGTTTCAGTTATTCTCACAATATATTGCTTACAATCGGCATTTGGAAACGTATTTTTATTTGATGCAGATTCTTAAAACAGCACAATACTGCCACCATGATTTCGTAAAATCAATGAATCAAAAAGTCCCTAGCGCCATTAGTAACGTGGTCTTTGGGAGTTTTGTCCTACTATGACATATTCGCTATGGTGATTCATTATTTAAAATGCATATTTTAAACATGTGTAAAAAATATCTTTAGTTTTCGATTGACTTTTATACTGAAGAGAAGTGTGTTTAAGGTTTTAAACATCTACAATAATTTTTATTTTATTTTCGTTTGTAATATTGATGTATTTTTTTAGATTATTAAATGTATTTTTAACTTTAATTTCAAATTCAGACGTAATATGTTTAGTTATTTGTAATTTACCCATTTTCGTTATATGTACTTGTAGAAATTAATGAGTAAGCTGTACAATCCTTAGAGGACTAGTGCCTTTGTGAAATACAGAAAATTAAACTAAATAAGAAGTAAAAGTAAAATATGAAATACAGTTTGCTGCCTTGTGTTATAAACTTCCACCATAACTTTGAAAAACTAAGTTAATTACTTGAAGCATCAGAACTGGAGATAGATAATAGAAGTGTCGTAATGAGAAAAGAAACATTTACTCAAGGAAATATATTAAAAAAAGGGAAGAAAGACCAAAATAATTAAAAGAAGTTATAAACAAAAAATACGTTTTAAATATTTAGTTGAATCACCTTTTGTCCTTAAAAACTGTTACATTTTCGTGTTATGTATGTGTACTTCGTTCAATATATTTGAAACGAGCATTTGTTAACATCTCTTACAACAGCTTTTTGGATTCATTAATTTTCAGCAATTTTTATTCCCAATTAAGACCAGCAATACTTAACTGTTAGGAATAATTTTGCTTTTGTAATAGCACAACTACTGTATTCATATGTATCTCAAGCGCATGCTCGTGCAAAAAAATTAAGGGTGTCCATTGAAATGTTAAATTATCTTTCTAAAACAAGTTCGCTGCATTGTTTAAACTTATTTTCTAATTAATACAGATTAAGTAAATCATTTCCAGTTAAAAAAATACTTTTGTATATGTGTAAAAAGAAAATTATGAAAATCAGCAACTTATAGTATAAAATTATACCGATTTTAAAATTTAATTAAAAACAATGCTGGGAAAATTAATTTAACGCGAATAGTCCCGCTATTGTTCAATATGTCGATTTTTAATTTCACACCCAACACATGCTTCATGTGAGATTTTTTCTGAGCTTCAACCGAAGCACAGGATCGTTTATAAACATCAGCTGGCGGAATCTAGTCATTTAAGCTTTCAGGGGTCTTGTACTGAAAAAAAAAAAATCTGAAAACAGACGGGGAACTAACATAGACGTGAACACGGGTTTAATGAAATTGAAATTTTTATTTAGGGCACTATTTTCATGATACCCTGAATAAAGCTGCAATTATGACAATAAATCTTAATTTTTAACTTTCTAAATAAATTATTTCTAGAATCAGAAGTGACACAAATAAGAATGTTTTGTATATCGTAAGATTAACACTTTAAAGAAGTAAAAATGTTTAATATACCTTTTTCTTTATTAAAATCGTTTAAAATATGAAAAAATGGTTCAAAAGAAAATAAATACGATAACTTTGAACTATACTTCTTATTTTCCACTTAAAAATGTTGATTTCATTTTTATATTTTTCATTAATAATAATTAGAAAAAAAAAATATTAATTCATCAATTATAAAAAAAAAGTATACGTCTTAATTTTTTTTTCCATTACTATTAAACGAAAAAGTGATTTATTTTATTTTATATTTATTTTTTGTTATGTTAAATATGTCTTTAGAAAAAAAAATAAATTAGTGTTTGATGTATTTCATTAAATACTACTTTTTATTCCTTTTATAATTAAGTAAATGCCTGAAAACTAAAACATTTTTTTTTAAATTTACCCTCTATACAATCACTAATCTATCAAAATTGCTTAAAGTTTTTAATTTTAAAAAATACACAGTAATTCGAAAAAAAAAATAACATAAAATAAGTAAAGTAAAAAAGAAAAATACTCAGTTAAACGCACTGGACGAACGAATTTGATTATTTTATTTATATAAATGATTTTATTTTTATTAAGAAGCAAAAAATAATGTTTAAATTTTATTTTAGGGAGATACTTATGAGAAAAAACATAAATGTGAGAGAAAACCGAATTAATATAATTTTATTATAAGCTATGTTATTTCAACGAATATGCACAGATGAATAGAGTAATTTGCCCGTGGGTGTTATCTTTTTTTAAATGTTGTGTTTGGAATTAAAGTTATGGAGTATATTAAAAAAAAAGTATTTTTAAATTCTACTTCATTCGTTAAAAAAATGATTTTATTTTTTTTTCAAATATGAAGAATGTAAATGATAAAGTATTCAAAAAAAGTGTAAACCTGATTAATTTTACAAAAGATTTTCTCACAAATTTATTATTTTAAGATTCATAATTTTGTACTAAAACTGTAGAGTTTAGCTAAATATTGTCATATTTACTAACGTTTTCATTTCACAGAAAAACATGCAAAGATTAAAAGAAAACAGGCAGTACTATAATATAATAAGACAAAATTTCGAGTCGGTATGTGAAAATTTTACCCATAAATTATAACCATTAGTTTCTCAATTGAGAAACATAAAATAGTTGTTTCAGATTAATTGTTTAATCTTAATTGAACCATATTTTCTTCTTTTTACGCAAAGAAATTATAAACAGATGTTATCCTATTAAAGCAAATAAACAATACGTCTGATTAGTTTTAAAAAAATATATAATTTAAGAACATATTAATTCAGACAGAACTAAATACAATAACCCAACTTGAGTGAAAAATTGACTTGGGGCAGAACTAAAACCTGGGACCTTCAGCGTAATGTACTGTTGCTCTGAAGCCACCCTGTTTGATATCCGAGCCCGGCAATTTCCCACATTTATACATGTTGAAAAGAGTCGCCAGCCAGAAAATCATGCTTCACGAGATGGCAATAGCAACGATGAATTAATAAATATTAATCGATCAATAATTACATATTAAAAGCACATAAACAATACGTCTGATTACTTTTTTATGTAAAATTTAAGAACATATTAATTTAGAGATAATTTAATACAATAATCCAAAATGAGTGAAAAATTGATTTGGGCCAGGACTCGAATTTTGGACATTCAGTGTAACGTGCCCTTACTCTGAAGCCACCCTGTCCCAGCAATTTCTCACATTTATATATGTTGAAAAGAGTCACCGGCAGCAAATCATGCAGCACGAGATGTCAATAGCAACGATGAATTAATAAATAAACATTGAACACTTCGAATTTGCGCAGTATCATCTATCGGTGATATACACTGTAAAAAATTTTGTGAAAAGTTCCTGAGAAAATCTGTGGCACCTTTCTGCCACAAGTTTTCTCAGGAATTTCATCAATAAAATTCCAGGAAACTTACACAAGTCAGTTACACACAAAACATATTGAACTTTACACAGATCACCGATCACTCTTTTACAATAATTCCGAAAAGTTACACAAAAGTTCAAAAGTATACCTGAGAAAACTAAGGAATGTTACACACAAGACATATGAAACGTTTCACAGTCGATCAGTAAATTCCACTTTCTCAAGTATTCCGAACAGTTACACAACATTGTGGAAGATGTTACACCAGATTTCTCGGTATTCTCGGATCAGCAGAAATAATCCGAGAAAACCCCGGAATGTTACACAGTTATAGTCAGGAACATTATGCAGATTTTTTACAGTGTATGGAGCTATACAAAAGTGCATCATAAATAAATTTCTAATTTCACACATTAATCTCATGCAAGAATAATTTCAATGGGTGTCAACGTTTATTTGTTATTGAATTTAAAAATCTGTTAGTACATCTTAAGACTAATTAATTAGATTATTCTTTTTCAAATGTCAATCAGTATAAACCAACCTTGGAGAGATTACTACTATTTCTTTTTTATTTTCAGCATTTTGTTTCTCTCCATCTAGACATTAGTTACTCCAGTTTGTATATCTTCTTATGGCATTTTATTATTCACGAATTCAATCAGAATTTTGTTTTACAGTTTAAAAATATTGAAAAAGAAATTAGCACAATAGTTCAGGAACGGCAAACCGTCTTTCCAAAAGGTCAATTACCATCATTTTTTCAGAAAAATATATTCTTCTACTTATTTAATGAAAGAAAATCTGAGATTAAATAAAGCGAAGAAAACTATCCAGAAAAGGTGCTGAAAATTAGCCTTCTAGCACGCAAGCTAGTCGTTTCTCCAATAGTTATTCCTTTAAATTAACGTATTAAAAGTTAGACGTAAAAGATTTAATAATTATAATGATTTCTTTCAAATATAAAACAATGCACGATCTTTCTCTTTCTGTTTTTATAACAAATAATTTTCTATACTATGTGATGCGTAAGATTTTGAAAACATTTGTCTACTCATGACATTTTATTATTCATAGATGCAAGAATAGTTTTAGTTTAGAGGTTAGAAAACAAAGTTAATTTTTTTTCGGTCTGTTAAAAAAAAAAAAAAAATCAATTTTTAAAAATCTCAAGCAATAAAATTTTTGGAAATGAATTGTATGCATTAAAACAAAATACCTGCACAATTCAAAACGGTAAAAATTACTCATAGATTAAAAATAATGAACGTGAAACATTAATCCGCATGATGAATAAAAAGAGAAAATATAAGTCATTGATATAACGGATTGTTCTATAATTGTATACATAGTTTCTGTAATAATTATATAATTAATCAGAATAATTTCTTTTCAAATATAAATCGTATGAAATGCATGTATGTACTGAAATTTACAGTAAAAATAAAACTATTATTACGTTTTTAAAAAGTAAATAATTAAAAAAAAGAAATCACATAATTCATGTCTTAAAAACAAATTACACAGTTTTAAAAATGATGTTAATATCGTAAGAGGATTAAAATGTATTATCTCTTTAAGTAAATAGCATTACAAATACTTTACTTATTTTTTAAGAGCACTTTTTTAATATGTAGAACTTATTTTATAAACATAATTGTTTGGAAATATTTTTTGAAAATGTACTCTGACGTTTTAATTCATTAGATTTAAACAGAAAATATAAATAAAAATATTAAGGTAGTAAATATGCTTAAAAAAGTAAGCAGAAATATAAAACATATTTATTTAGAATATCTTATATTTATTTATTTATTTATTTATTTATATATTACAAACCTGATAATTTTGTTTAATTTGTTAATTTAGAAAATCATTTAAAATACAAATAAATTTCAATTTTCATTCATTATTGTTTCAGTGAAATCTTTTAAACATTCTAAATATAATAAAGAATTTTTTAATTATTATATTTATTTAACTGTATATATTTCATCTAAATAACAGTAAAAAATTTATATGAATAAATGTACTTCTTACAATTACAATATTAGCGATTTTCGAGGAGTAAATAAATATTAAAAAAATATTTTCATCATTGTTTGCCGTGTTATATAAAAATCAATTTAAAACATAAAGGCGTTTTTTTTACAGATATATCAAGAATGACTGGCATACAAGACTTGGAATCATGCTTTGCTTCTTGATTGATTAAGGCACCAACAGTGGCTGAGAGGTTCTGCTTGCAAAGCTGGTAGACGGAAGGTTCTGGGTTCAAAACCCTGTCGCGCTCATCGACCTAACTGGTCGAAGTTTCTCCGGACCTTGCCGCAAATACGGGTTAGGATCCTTTAGAGAGACCCCCACTTAGGACACTCTCCCCTAGGACCTATATTCCTCCAATAGATAATTGACCGTCATAAATCAACCAACCAACTCATTGATCAATTAAATTTTCAATATGCATGTCCATCAATCTTTGTGGCGTTTCCTTACCTCATAGCTTTTGATAAAATTTTAATGATCATTATTATTTTATTATAATCATTTGATTATTAACGTATTGAGATGCAAGTTTATGTACATGGATATTTATTTGTTTAGTAAAAAAAAAAAAAGACTTTTAGACTTGCACTTTATGATTATGTAATAATCAGTGGCCCCGTGCGAGTATTTCGAACTGCAGTGTAATATTTTATAGCAATACCGGATAATTTTTAAATGCAGGTTTAAACTTCTAAAGAAACATTAAGGATAAAGTATCTGCAAACACCATTAGTCAAGCCAGGATGTTATCTCATTTATTCCATCAAAGTTACAGTAGAAACATATCAAAGATAGCAAAAGGTACACGCTAGAAGAAAATTATCAATCGTACTTTACCTGCATTAGAAGATGACGCCATCCGCTTCTTGAAAAACATGAAACAAAGAAAAGTAAATTGAATGCATTTAAAATAAAATTGAATATAATAAAGCCTACCTTTTATTCTACACGTGAGATACCACTGCTTCGATTAATCGATGGTGTCTTTTACTTCTTAACATTTCATTTTTAATTTTGCTTTTTAACAATAAATATTAAATAAAGAC
Organism: Maratus michaelseni; assembly: GCA_963931845.1. Lineage (NCBI taxonomy): Eukaryota > Metazoa > Arthropoda > Arachnida > Araneae > Salticidae > Maratus > Maratus michaelseni. Next base: position 104,204,581 of record OZ007593.1, on the reverse strand, counting down.
GTGCGGAGAAATCATACTTTATCTTTTTGGTACTATTTATTATTTTTTTTTATAATCATTGTTGAGCATCCTTTAATGCGGTATTTTAGTTTTGTGGCAACAATAATTTGAGGAAAACCTTTCATTTCATTTATGAAAACAACGCCGATTTAATTTTTAATCAAAAAACATGTTTTAACGAAATGTGAGCGCACTATGTCAGAAGCCGCTTAAAAAAACCTTTCCAATGATATCTCATTCGTTGTTGGGTGTTTCGTAAATTCATAGAAAAAGGGAAGTTGGCAAAAGAAACATTATATATGATTGATTAATGCACCATAAAAACTACTAGGAAACGTGTCCGAACATCAGTGGCAGCAAAATAAACTTTGTTTTAATAAATGCTTCTATAATTATGAAATATATATTGTTTTCTGTATTTTCAAAACATAAAGAACGTTTTCGGAATCGTAGTAACTTGGAAGTGGTTATTAAATATTTTATATGAACTAATATATATATATGATAGTTTTTGCAACGTTCTTAAATGAAAAGTTAAGAGGTAAGAAAATCCCGTCTTTTATTTATGAGCACCCTGTATATCCTGTAGAAATTCCTGTCTTTATATTTTATGAAGGATAAAACTTTTTCATTACATATGATTGTTTACCAAATTAAGAATGTATGTATGTATATGACGTGTTCTTATTTATAAATACAATCACAGTTTAGTTTTCAAACTTAAAAAAGAAATTCAGTTTTTTTTCGGCTACCCAAATTAAAAAACTTTCTGTTACTGAAGCTTTCTAGCAAAAATTTTAAACTAAGTATTTTCAGAATAAAAACAAAACATTCGATTAATCAAAAGTCTAAACCACACATTGACATCCATCTCCCAATTCCAGCCACATACATAAAACGTTTACTAAAAGCAAAAATACTCACGGAAGGGCAATCAATCTGGGATAACAGCAGCAAAGGCCGACACACATATAATCTAATACCGAAAGTCTCAATAACACACTACAATCTCTTCGCACACACAACAGCATTTCTCACGGGGCACGGTCCCTTTCGAACATACGTCTACAAATAATAAATATGCAGACACATTTTTTTGCGAGTGTGGCGCAGAGGCGTCGGCTCCCCATTATTATTATTTCACCTGCACGTTAACAGCACAGTGGCATATTAGGTAGACTGCAATCTCTCCCAAGAATGGCTTCCTAATATTCTAAAGAGGCATACCCTAAACAGAAAGCTAGATAAAACCTATATTTTTCTGACACAACTCTCTAACCTTACATAGTAGTAGTCAGCTGCCACTCTCAATCTACAACTCCTACTCAGTCCCTCCCAACTGTCGCGAAAACTGTCCTTTCATGGCAGGGCCGGCTTACACATATGATCTGGTCCTTGACCATAGTTTGTATTTGTCTGAAACTTTCAGTCTCGCTCCTTGTCGCGTTTAACGGCGGGTCTACCTTCGGCTGTAGATTGTAATTTTTTTCTTAAGACTTTTATAAAGGGGACCGGGAGGGACACTATGCTCCACAGACTTACCAGTCTGAGCATTCCCTCTTAGGATATCAAATCAAATAAAATTATTCAAAAGCGTAAGAATTTGCATGTATCAATGAAAAATAATGTAAATTAAATATGAAACCACGTGGAGTATAAGAAGACCAAACATAACCATCCAATAAACTGTTTTTTTCCTCTGGATGCTTGCAGCATTAATTAGGTAATACATTTAGAAACTGAATTAAATTCTTAATACGGATAAAATCTTACATTTTACTAACACTCTTAACGATTAAAAGAGCTAAGATTTTTCAATATATAATTTTCAGATATATGTTGTTTCTCTTTTTAAACTAAAATGCGTTAAACTATATTTTTGCTCTTGTATTTTTGAGAGATAGGATGTTTTAAGATTACGATATCATGTGTATCGTAAATGGATTAATTTAAGTAAGATTTCCTCACTACGATTATAATGGAATTTAAATAGAAGTATTTTCAAATTTTCTCAATTTCTAAAGTATTTTACATTCTAAATATATTTAATTTTTAAATTAGAATATTAAAAACCGTTTACGTTATCTTCGAACAAATTAAAAATAATGAGCATTTTATAAATTTTATAATGTAGAATGATAGTTTATTTTCAAATGACATTTCTAATTTAACGAACACGAAATAAAGTTTGTTAATTTTGAGAACTTTTGTATAATATTCAATCAAATAAAATTAAGTAAAATATACATTTTTGAATATTTAATTTTCTATTAATATTAATTGTGAAATTATTATTAAAATTCTAAAGTAAAAAAATACATAGTAAAAATCCATGTACTGAAATTTATGACAAAAATAAAAACATTATTAAGCTTTTAAAATGCAATTAATTTTAGAAATAAGAAATCAATTAATTCAGCTTTTAAAATTAAATCATGCAGCTTTAAAAATGATTCTAATATCATAAGAGGATTAAAATTTGTTATTTCTTGTTCATGCATAAGTAAATACTTTATTATTATTTTTTTAAGACCGATTTTTAATGTGCAGAACTCTTTTTTGTAATTGTTTGAAAATGTCTTTCAAAAATGCACTCCGACGCTTTAATTCGTTAGATTTAAACAGAAAATGCAAAAAAAAAAAAAAAAAAAAAAAAAAAAAAAAAAAAAAAGTAGTAAATATGCTTTATTATTCAGAATATCTTTATTGCTTTTGATGTTTATTGATGAAAATCAATTGCTAAAAACAATTTATTATTTTATTTATGTACTTATTTATACTTAGTAATTTAACAACATACAAATAAAGTTACGACATATTTTTAACCTATGACAGATTAGTAATTCATTTAAAATACGACTTAATTTGAACGTCCGTTCATCATTTGAGTGCAATCTTTTAAACATTCCAAATATACTAAAGAATTTTTTTAAAGAATATATTAATTATATATAATTTATCTAAATAGTGGTAAAAATTTAAAACGGATAAATGTAATTCCACAGTTGAAAAAATGGTAATTTTCGATGAGTAAATATATGCTTTTAAATGTGTTCATTAAATTACTGGCATTGTTTTCTAAAAATTATGTTCAAACATTCAGAAATGTTTACAGATGTATCAAATATGATTAAAATAAAGAATTTTAATCATACTTTGTTCATAGATCAATTAAATTTTTGTCGAAACATTATCTAAATACTTTTGTACAGCCTTGTATATGATATATAGATTTGTATATCTGCTTATAGAGTACGCTAAAATTTAGTTAAATTAGGAATCGAATAGCACATTAGAAAATTCCCCTTTAGTAATATCAGTCATTAAACGGAAATATATTCGAGATCTTTTGAGATGCCCTGCATAGTATCTTTAGAATAAGTAATATGTAAAAGATTAGTTTAATTTAAACACGCGATTTGTTCCTGTCTAGATGATTACCATTCTATACCTTCTTCACATTATAAACTGTAGTTAAAGAGTTAGTATAGAAGTCTGTAATTATCTAAGAGAATCATCCTGCACACAGTCAAGAAATTACTGTCAAACTTTGTATTACTTCAAAATGCTGATTGATATCAGTATTTGACAATTATATCACACAGCTGAAACTTTCAGCAATTATTAACCGAATTTTGTGGTGTGTTCCTGTGAATTAACGATAAACGTAATTCCCACCATATGTTTTAGTAAGAATCTTGTAGTGTGCACCTCAGTGATAAATATTATTTCAATATGTTTGAAAAGTGTATATCATTAAAATACACAGAAAACGATTTTTCCATACACCAAAGTGTAACGGCATTATTTTGAGTATCCGTGCAAACGAACTGTAAATGCTACGCACATTCTTTTCAATTCCGAACATGTTATAGTAAACTTCAAAAAAACATATGTCAATTGTATGACAATCCGAGTTTATTTAGGCGAGTTAGAGTATGGGCAGGCAGATGGCAGACAAACAAACCGACTTCATAATTTTTTTCAACAATGTTGGAAAGTGCTAAAAAATATAAAACAATGATAATTCATAAATTTAAAAACATAGCTATACATTTTTTGCGCTCACTATGCAATTCATTTTTAAGAATTCATTTTCATTATAATTTTCACTAAGCAATATCTTAAACTGCAAATTGCGAACAAAAAAGCTGAGTTTTTGTAATTTTGTGTCTTTTTCTATACACTACATCATCTTTTTCTATATGCTACATTTTTTAAATATACTCCAAAAGCACTTTAACTTAAATTTTAATTTATAGCACTTTTTTATGTTATGCTATGCTTAAGATTATATTTTATTTTGCGATAGATACATTACATACTAAACTAATTCGTTTTTGTAATAGTTAGTCAGATATTTATTTTCGTAACAATAACGTAATTGCTACGGCTATTTATTGAACTTCATTCGAAATTTATGCAAGCAGTTTTGTAATAGGAATATTTGCAGAATAATTCATCAAAATTCCTATTCTAGTTTGAATTTGTAAATAAGAAATGCATATTATAATTACCCTTCTAAAGGCTTTATTTGGAAATTACATTTGGGTTAATATCTACAAAACAATAGCCCATACTGTTATTTACACATATCTAATTTTACGTGTGCGTGTGTATTACATAATGCTTATTTATAATGCGTATTTATGAAGTTAGTGGAATTCACTCTATGTTCAAATCACTATCATTATGTTTAAATGAACATGCATATATTTATCTGCACGCTCTTCATACTACGTCATAAAATACACAATGTAGATGCATTGATTATATAATGTAATTGTTACTAAAATAGGTGCAAATACAAAGTTTTAAAACATTAAAAACATTTACGATGTGAAAAACAGATGTCAAAGATCTTTAGCGCTATAGGCTAAACACTAGCCTACATCCGAAGATATCTGTTTTTAATATTCTAAATTCTTTTAATGTCTTAAAATTTTGTTTTTGAATTTGAACCTATTTTAGTAAATATTAAATTACATTATAAATGTATTTACGCTGTGTATTATAAGTTATGAAATTGAATTTGACTTTCAATATATATAATTTTCTACATTTTTAATTACTACTTCATAGTTGCCAACTTTCCAAATTTTTGAAATTTAAATGAACATATTTTGAACCGGAACATTTATTTTACGAAATGTAACTTCTTTCTAGGGAAAATTATTTCATTCATTTATTTAGTAAAAATTGCTGTCAAAATATATTTATTTGACTTTAAAAAGAACGAAAATGTTACAGGTATTACGTAGTAATTTTGAATAAAAAAATAAACGAAATTTCCCGTGATTTTTAATGAAATAATCATTAGCGATCTGAAGACATTAAAATGTTATTTTTAAAAAATCTCGTCACACTTCTTTTATTTTATTAATACTCTGGAAATCTAAATTATTCAGCAATCAAAATCAGATCTAAAATTTGCTTAAAATAACATAAAATATTTTTAAAGTTACGCTTAAGAAAATCGGACACAACAACATTTGTGAAATACAGGATGATTATAAAAAAACTATCCCGACATTTGGGCCCCTAACTATCATACCATTCACAGAAACTGAGTGAAATTTTGGCAAAAGGAATTTTGAGGTATGCGCTCAAGAATGATATGAAAAACAACAGTGTCATTTAAACAGTTACGGTTACAGTGAGAAAATTTCGAAAAAAACCAAATGGCAACACCCAGTTTTTTGTATTGGAATGTGATCTCCATTGTGAAAAACCCTAAATAGCGTTGGAATGGCAACTGTAGCATGAAAATCACCGGAACTAGGCGAGGGAAAAGTAAAAAGGACTTTGCCGTGCACCAGAGCATTAATTTTCGTTTCATTTACGTCACACGTCACACCGTTTCTTTGACTGATATCCCAGCCTGATTAGTTATCCACAAAACGAGAAGAAGAAACCAAGAAACGCAAATTTCGGGTTCTACGTAAGACACAGTCATGACTGACGTCGTCATGCTAGGTGAAAGAAAAGGCACTGCGAAATACGAGCCGCGTATGTTCCTTTCTGTCATTCCGAACAAGATGCCGCTTTCAGGGAAAGAACGTGGGGGAAATCGTAAAAATTTATTACCTGAATGGACAAAATGCCGCAGAGACATTGCGTGTTTACCGCAGAAACCATGGATTACGGCGAGGTCCGTGCACTGTCAAAGCTGTACGGGACTTGATTCATAAATTTGAAGAAACTGGTTGCACATGCAATCGACCTCGGTCGGGATGACCTTCCGTTCCTGTGGAAGCTGTTTCAGAAGTCCATCAGACGATAAGCACAGTTCGTCCGGAAACTGCACGCGGTGTTTCACGTGTTCTGGATCTGCTGAATTCAACTGTACGCAAGATTCTGCGCTCTGTTCTAAACATGTTTCCGTATCGATTCCAGCGTGTCCAGATGTTGGAAGCGGGAGACTATCAATTACGGCGGGATTTTGCAAATCAATTCCTTATCCGGTACGATGAAGATAGCAGCTGGCCTTTACGCATTCTGTGGATAGATGAGGCGCATTTCTCGTTAACTGGTAACGTGAATTCGAAAAAGTGTGTGCACTGGGCAGAGAATAATCCACATGATGTGCATACACGTCCATTACACGAGGAAAAAGTGACTGTGTGGTGTGGTATAATGAGTACGTTCATCCTCGGCCCTTACTTTTTTGAAGAGTTTACTGCTGGTGATCTGCAAACGTGTACAGTAATGAGTACTCGCTATCTGGACATGTTAACTCATTACGCGATTCCCGCATTGCAACGGCAAAATGCTCTATCTGAAGTTGTGTGGATGCAAGTTGGCGCTCCTCCACATATCGGGTCTTCAGTCGAACGTGTCTTAACTCAACAGTTTGGTGACAGAGTTATCTCCCGTCATTTTCCGTTTCCGTGGCCAACAAGGTTTCCTGATCTGACACCAATGGATTTCTGGCTGAGGGGATATCTGAAATCCAAAGTGTATCAGTTTCGTCCTCAAACTGCGTGATTTGAAAGATGCCATCAGATCTGCGATTCAAGAGATTCCTATTGCCATGATACGTGCTGTAGTGCTATCCACCATCCGCCGCATGCAAAGTGTCATCGTGTGTGAATGAGGTCGTGTGGAAAATTTGTGAAACACAATAAAATGCTTTATTTTATGCTGCTTCTCTGTCCTTATTGGTTGTCCTCACTTTTAGCCTATCTACCGCCGGTGATTTTCATGCTACAGTTGCCGTTCCAACGCTATTTAGGGTTTTTCACAATGGAGATCACATTCCAATACAAAAAACTGGGTGTTGCCATTTGATTTTTTCGAAATTTTCTCACTGTAACCCTAACTGTTTGAGTGACACTGTTGTTTTCCATATTATTCTTGAGCGCATACCTCAAAATACCTTTTGCCAAAATTTCATTCAGTTTCTGTGAATGGTATGATAGTTAGGGGCCCAAATGTCGGGATAGTTTTTTATAAACACCCTGTAATACCATGTAAAAAAGCTGATATTAAAGTATCTTTTCCGCGGAACTACAAAAACTTTCAATAATGTTATTTTAATGGTTTTGACAGTAGCTAAACTATAAATTTGGCATGAAAAAAAAATACAATAGCTACATGATTTTGCAAACAAAGATTCTAATTTTTGTTAATTTCCATAAAAAAGGAACTGATTTTTTAGGTAAAGTAAAAAATCGAATTCTAAGTATTTATAAATAAAAAAATAATGAATCTCTTCAGTTCTTAGTTTCTAGGAAAATGATACGTGAATATCAAGCGTTTTTCATAGGATTTAGCAAATATAGTTTTGCCTCCTTGTGTTAGAATTACAATATAATGCATTAGAGTGTACGGTTTTACGACATAATTTTACTAATTTGTTAAGCATAGTTATACTTTTTTATTTTGTAATTTTTTTTCATTAGGGCACTAAATAAAATGGAAAAAAATGCCTGACTAAATGAAGTATTATTTTATTAATATTGAATACACCTTCACATTTGCTGAAATGTGAAATATTACTATATAATTTTTTTAACATTTAACTTTTGGTGCAAAATAGTGGAAAAGACTGTTGAGTAAAACTAATAAGTGAGAAATTTATTTAACTTCAACAATAATTCAAATGCATACTGTAAAAAAATACAAACGTTTCTTATTCTAAGAAAATATAATATAGTTGCGTACAAAAATATAAAAATAACCTTTTAGGTAGATTTCGTAAGAAATACTACCTATTACATTCTCCCCTAAGTTAGAATTTTTGAAAAATTTTCGCAGATCTACGCCGATCATGACTCCCAGAACCCAAAACCACCCCCAGTTCAAAACTTTTTCTATCTATCTATCTATCTATCTATCTATGTCACTTTTTTATGAACACGATAACTGCAGTAATTCTGCACAAATCTCTTCCAAACTGATACATAAAATCAAGGGACATAAAATCTCGGTCAAGTTCGTTAATGGGCAAAATCGAACCAAGGGGGGGGGGAATGGGGGGAGCTTTTTGTGAAAACAGAAAAAAACTCATAATTTCTTAATTATGATACGTATCGAATCCGTTTAAAGGTATTATTACTTCTAGGAAAAGGGCCAAAAATTTTTGTATGACAGATTTTTGATATCATTAAAAATGGATCACCTCAGAAAGGGGGGGGGGGGGAGTTAGAAGAAAAAAATTCATAACTCCGTCAATTCCCAAGATATCAAATCCGTTTAAATTTATTGTAAATCTCCTTGAAATTATCTACCACTTTTATATTGACACGTTTTTTATAGGACAAACTCTTACGGCAAAAACAAAATTAAAAACAAAAAAATCCTTGCCGGCCCCGCCTACAAGCGGACTTGAAAACAGAAAAAAACCCATAACTTCTTAATTTTTATACATATCGAATCCGTTTAAACTTATTATTACTTCTAGGAAAAGAGCCAAGAATTTATGTATGACAGTTTTTTGATTTCATTAAAAATGCCCCCAAGAAGGGGGGGGGGATAGGGGTTTCAGAGGGAAAAAATACATAACTTTGTCAATTCTCAAGATATCAAATCCGCTTAAATTTATTATAAATCTTCTTAATATTATCTACAACTTTTATACTGACAGGTTTTTTATAAGACCAACTCTTACGGTAAAAAAAAATCCCTGCTGGCTCCGCCTACAGGCAGAGGTATATTTCAAAGTGGGTGGTCCCAACTGCCACATCATGGTAAATAGGTCTTTCTTCTGCAATTCCCAATAAACAGGCGCCCCACGGTCTGAGTCTTCGAAATCTACCTGTGCCTGTAGGCCGAACCATCAGGGATTTTTTCGAGTTACTCACGATCCAAAAAACTTTCTTTATATTTAGAAACCTGAGAAACAAATATATGTTTGAGATTTAAAGAAACCTTTATAAAAACAAAGTTGCTTTTGCTGTCAGTGATTTGCGGAAACGTTTCCGAGTAGTTTTTATGGTGTATTAATCAGTTTTTAGGTGCGTTCGTAATGATATAAATACGAAGCACCTATTGTCGTCGCCTGGTCCGTCCGTCCGCATATAACAACGCAAAAACTACCCAACCAAATGGTTTGAAATTTAAAATATATTATCTTTGCAGAATTTTGTCGAGACATTTCAAATTTTATAAAAATCGAATCAAAACTTTCGCAGATATTAATAAAAATATTTTTTTATGAAATTTGATTTTTTTTCTTTTTAATCGGTTCTCTTTTGTTATAGGAGCTTCCGAGGTTTAATCGTCAAGCGACCGAGATACTTATTTTATTACAGAAATTAATCTTCAGACGATAGAATTCATTTCACAGAATAAAAAATCATCAATATCTGAATATTTATATAACTAGATATAGTACGAACGCACCTATTTGTCACGTTTGACGTACAATTTCCAACTTATTTTTTTTTTAACTGGACATGCGCTTGTAGGATGCTCTACAATCTCAATTAAACATTTTCAGCTGCGTAACTGAATTTACACATGCAAAAATAGAAAAATAACTGTAATATTAATGTTAGTTCTTTTTCGTTAATGCTAATGCTGTTATTGTATCATGCTTGTCTGTAAAACATCTTTGTTTAACATGAAAATATTTACCTGGGAATTGACAGCATTCAAAAAGTCTATATTCCAAGTTGAGAAAACGGATTATTACTCTATAAAAACTACTCGAATAAGTGTCCGAAAATCAGTTGCAGTAAAAGGATTCATGTAAATATAAATGATTTAACTTAATCAAAAATATATTAGTACATCTGAGTTTTCTAAAGGGAAAATAAAAGCTTTTTAGAATCGTGGTGTAAATCGGAAGTGGTTGTTGGATATTTTCGTTTGTAGTTATATTGCATTTTCCTAGATTAAAAAACATTTGTCTGTTGTTGCAGTGTATATTAACACTACAGTTATAACATAGTTTTCTTTTTTTAGTACAAATGAAATAATGAGATTAAATGCAATATTTTAGACATATAAGAGATATTAGTTTATTTATTAAGCATCTGGAAGTTGTGTAAAATCTAGCATCTGTTTTATGATCAACCATAAGCAGAGAATATCTCTGTTTTTACTCACAAGGAACAGAATAAAAACCTTTTCTCAGCACATACTCAGAAATATTATGCTACCGTAACTTTTAATTAACAAGTCTAACACAACGACTTGTTTTATATTATCCTTTGATTCTTCTAGGAATACTTTCGTTTGTTTTAGTTAAACTTAATGACACTCCAGATCGTGGGAATGGTCTAGGAACACGTTTTAAGGCTTTCTTCGATGGTTTGTGTCTACAAAAAGTGTGTTTATTATTATTTTGGTCTCTTTTTAATGCTCAAGAAAAAGAGAAAAATATAAAGGAAATGTATTGTGTATTTTTCTTACGTCTGATAATATAAGTGTTGAAATATTTGTATGAGATTTTATTGTAAGTATGTAATTTTGGTAATTACTTCTCTATTAAAAACAGAAACAAATACATTTGCCAGTGTTATTTTGCATGTTATTGAAACATTATTCATTCGACTCATGAAAATCCCCATTTTTTAAAGTTTGAGATTCACGTACCGTTTGTTTGAATAAATCTAAGTATATTTGAAGTAATTAATAATTAAAATTATAAAACGCAATAAAAAATGAAACTGTTAGATTGTATATATTATGTAGCTAGTCTCAGATACTGTTATTTGGTGTTTGTAAGAAGACATGTTAAATTACTTACTTTAAAATAGGTGTGGGTCTTTTTTGAACTATAACTGTTTGTAAAATTTTTAAATATTCCGTTTACAGATTTTTCAAATGTGTTTGCACTTTTAATAATGATCGTCCTAAAGTCCGTAAAACAATTGTGTGATATATAATTCCCACCGGGGTTTTACAAGGCTATAGGAAAAAAAACTACGACAAATACAACATAAAAGAACCTTGCACATATATAATTCATGTTTTATTACAGACCTTACAGGAGTTCAATGTCTGAACTCCATTGTCAAACGGCAAACATCAAATCCATAGCCCAGTTCTTGCCATACTGTGCCCAGAATGGCACGATTCACGGTATTGACTGCGCGTGTGATACATCCACGCAGTTCGGCTAAACCACGCGGCAAAGGGGGTACAAACACAAGATCTTTGACATAGACACAGAAAAATAAGCCACATTGTGTTATGTCTGATGAGCGTGGGGGTCATTTCGGTGTAATGCGTACTTTTGAATCTCCGGAGTGAATTATGAATCAGCCTGCACGTAACAGCCAACATTTACATTTTTTTCATATCTCATTTTTTTAAAGAAATACTTGCCTTAATTAATCCTAGATTTCTCGCGATTAAATAAGGCAGTTTTTTCTTTTACAAAATAGTGGTAAGAAAAATAGCGTAAAAGTTGACAGCAAAGCAATAAGTTTGTTGTTATCATCAAAAGAGCCGCATAGATAGAGAAAGAGTGCTATTTCCTCCGACTTATCTCGAGACAGCTGTTGAAATGTTTTTAATCAGGTCTAGATAGTAATTGTAAAATTATTAATGAGGAAAAGGATTTCAGAGTTAAAATGTAATATGAAGATTTTATGTGACAACCCGATCTGTATTCAAACAGTGCACCCTGCCTTGAGCGTTTGATCGATTCTTATTTTCGGTAAACTTTGTGAAGAATCTATTACAAAAATGTATCTGTAAGTAAGGGGAATGTGACACAGTTCCTCTATCATGTGTATGCTTTAAAGCAAAGTTTGCACATTAGAAACCGACTATCATCTTAAACAATTGATAGTCTTCCTCGTCAAGCATGCGACCAAGTCCTTAAAAAATGGATTCACTTGTTATATTTTTATGCGAGTGCACACATTTAATAAAAACATCATACCCCCTAATGTATACAAAATATTATTATGCAAAATACACTTCCGAAGAAACATACCAAAGTCAGAATATTTTTAGTCATTAAAATAGTCTGTTTTGTCATAAAAAGGATACCCCTAAGTAGTTAATGTGAAATAGATAAGGCAGCGAATTTTCAATCACCGGGAGTATATGAGTTTTGACTTTATCGTCGTTTTCACGATAATAGATGGAAATGAATCTTTGTGTTACAACTTGAATCGAAAAAAAATCATGAGTATGATTACCACTATGAGAACTCTCCATCTTACGAAGTGTTGACGTGAATGAAACAGGAACTGATTCTGGATTAGTTTGCAGCAAGACGTGTGTTAAAAGCAAGTTCATACTAAAAGTACACTACAGAAACTCAAAGTGGAACGCTGAGAGTTATCTCATTTTTTCACACATGGTTATATTACTCTACATCAAAGGGTGAAAACAGCTAAATGCAGCAGTGCATGCGATGACGTGTGTTTGAATATGTTGCGTCTACCGAATAATAGTGTCATTAAAAAAACCTCTGAAATGTCGATGACTGTACAGAGATCAGCCAGTTAGTTGAAAACTGCTTTCATAGTCAACGATGATGATTCCTTACTCAACTTATCAGCAATCTAAAAACGCGCTAGTGCTCTTATTTGATCCATCAAGCTAAATATAGATAAAGGTTTTCCATTCTTACATTAATGATTATAACATGAAGAAAAATTTAAAACCAATACAGAGTCCAGAGATGATAGCAATGAATCTTCTATATTGGCAACAAATGTAGCAATAACACGAAGTGACAGGCATGATTCTGTTTGAATATAGTTATAAAAATTAAGGATTGATTACTCAGCTGATCTTATAAATATAATTGTAATTCATTCTATTATTTTCTGCTGAAATGGTAATTTTGTCATGAACCTCAGCCATTAAAAAGTTCGGTTGCATACAATAAATTTTGTAATAATCATCTAACATACTTTTCTCTAAATTTTGTTTGCAAAAATTACCATTGAATTTTGTAAGCATATATATATATATATATATATATATATATATACAGGGTGATTATAAAAAAACTATCCCGACATTTGGGCCCCTAACTATCATACCATTTACAGAAACTGAATGTAATTTTGGCAAAAGGTATTTTGAGGTATGCGCTCAAGAATGATATGGAAAACAACAGTGTCACTCAAACAGTTACGGTTACAGGGAGAAAATTTCGAAAAAATCAAATGGCAACACCCAGTTTTTTTTTTGTATTGGAATGTGATATCCATTGTGAAAAACCCTAAAGTAGAAAAATTTGTTAAAGATTATTCGAGCAATATTTTTTTAATTTTTATTTTATTATTTTTTTTTTCAAAAAAAGAAAAAGTTTACTTTAAAATTTCTCAAAAATTTAAATGTGTACGAACAAAATATTTTAAGTCTCATAAATATTCTATGCTTTTAAATCTTTCACAATTAATTAAAAAAACTGCCATTTTAAATTTGAAATTTGAAAAAATCCTTAATTAAAGCACATGCTACCAGGGAATAAAGTAAATTAATTATAAAATGTTTGTATTTTTTGCTTTTTCTGCTTTTAAAACAGGAAGAAAAGCTCACTTAAATTATTCTGAGAATTTTAAAAGTTAACTATTCACAGCTCTTCAGAACATTTCTAACTTTTAAACTTTTACAATTTTTATTAATACACGTGGTTCAGTATTCTTTTAAATTCATGCCACGTTACACTGCATGTTAAATAATAAAAATACTTTCTTTATATTCTGGAAAAATTTAATAAACTGTTCATATATTTTATATTTTCAAACATAATATATTTAATAGAAAAATATATTTTAAAAAAAGCACAAAAATAAAACATTTTCTTGAAATATATCTCATTAATTTCAATGGATTAACAACACTTGCGAAATTTTGTGTATAACAAAAGGGACTGAGGGTTTGTTTTTCAGAAAATGCTGCACCAATTTCAATATTTTGTTAACTTAAAATTTATAACTTCAAAAGAAATAAAAATACATAAATTTATAGTTACGCCATATGGTTCTAAGTTTTTTTCATATTACTAAAGGAATTTATTTTCCGTAAAAAAAAACAAGTTTAGCTAATTATGATGTCAAAAATATAATAAACATAAATTAATGAAATCGCTCTAGTTGCTGTCGAGAAAAAGATGCATTAATGTAACCCTTTTCCTATAAGATACAGCAGCTGTGTTCGCCTTCTTAAAAGTATAAAGCATGTAAAGTATGCGTACATTAAATACTTTACGTAATGCAATAAACACAAAGCGAATCAAATCCTAAACAATTCGCTTTCAGAGACATGACAGTTCTGGAGAGTGTATGTTTCGCTAAACAGTGCAGAAACTATTGGCGTCCTAGGCTATGATAAGTTGAATTTTATGCAACAACTTACTTATCAAGTAATGTCAAATGAATTCGTTACGTCTTTTTAACACTGCGTCACGTTATCTAACTGAGAGGAGATTGTATTAATATATCTGACTTTCATGAATTAAATACATACTTTTGCTTGAATAATATGACTGAATTTGGATAGCTGAAACGCATTCATTATTTAAATGAAAGTCAGTGATTAGATGTACTATAAGAAGGTTCTTTCAATTTATCTTCTTAAAATAACTTATAGTAACACTAGCGGAGCTTCTGTGGTCGATTTAATAAATCTGGAATTAAATGAACATGGATTTGGGGGCGCCCACTGCCTTCAGAAGTATACACTTGTGCCAGATACGTCCACTCCGATATCGAATCAAGCGAATCTTGAATTATTGCGACTTTTTATTTTGAAAAAAAAATCAAATCTTCACCATCGTCGTTCACATTGTTATAAGAATGATTTAGCTTTCTTCCAACTTGAATTTAATCACTGCAGTAGCAATTTTTCCAGCATTTTTTCCAGGAGAGATCTTTCCGTTTCAGGAAAAAACTTCTCTAAAAAACGCCGCAAAAAGCAAAAAAAAAGCTAAATAGTTGGAAAACAAATTACTTATACAAATGCACAAAAAAAAAAAAATCACATAACGCAATAAATCACGTAATAAAACGCGAAAACTCGCATAAAAATATCGCGAAAAATTCAAATGTTGTACAGGACAAAATTCACTATATTGATCTAAGATTGAAACAGGATTACAATTACGAACGTCAAATTTTCGTCGCAAAACGCGAAAAACCACTAAATATTGCATAACATTTTCACAAAAAACAAAAAATCGTTTAGGACAAAATTTGCTATGTTGGAACAAGATTAAAACGGGATTCATTTTACGAATGTCAAAAAATCACATAAAAAAATCTGGACGAATTCAAAAATCATAAAGCACAAAAATTACTGTAATGGGTTTAAAAATTGAAACTTGATTCTTCTTACAAATAAAAAAATTCGCCGCAAAACGCCAAAAAATTCTGAATATCACATAAACAAATTGAAAAAAACAAAAAAAAAACAGTGCGAATTTCGAATAAACATTACTGAAAAAAGACAAATTTTATTAAGATTGAAATAGGATTCATTTTACTAATTTGGGAAAATTGCCGCGAAACGAAGGAAAAAAAATAAAAAATCGCATAAAAAATAAAATTAAAAAATAATCTAAAAATCCAAAAACTGACTTTAAGGCACATAAATTGACATATCTTCCTTCTGAATCTTGTAGTTTTACGCACAACGGTCTCTTTAGAAAACAGCACAAATAAAGACTGACAGATAAACATCTATCTTTATTATTATGGATTAAACTCGGCACATTAAGATTCAGTATTTAATCTTAATGTGCCAGTCTCCAATAGTAATTACAGTCTCCATTTGAAAAACTGTAAATATATTTCTATGTGTTTTTAATAATAAATATTATCAAATATTCACTCCTAAATTGCTTCAAAAATAAGAACGCAAAGAGTCTTTTTACACCGCCATCTATAAATGTGAAAGTGAGGTCATGGTAATAATCAACAGGTATTGTATTCTCATAGCTATTGGAAAAGTTAGAAGTTCTCATTGAAAACATAGCTTAAAAAAAAAAGAAATGTAATAATAATTATTATAAACTAATATAAACAACATAAACAATGTAGAATGTACTTCAAAATGTACTTCTTATGTAACAAAAATATAAAAATTACATACTTACAGTTAGTCATAAAAGTTATTAGATAACAGTTATTAGATAACAAAGCATTATTAGATAAAAATTTATCTAATAAACATTTATAACAGTTAAAACCTGCTTGAAGAACTTGAAGGAAAAACAACGAAAATAACACGTAATCTACTGGGGTTAGACAAATCTTCATTTTGTTGGTACACAAATCAAATATCGATCTTGGTATCACAAATGGTAGTTGCTTATGTTACAATAAAACTACGCACGTGTGATTTTCTGACAGTAATGAAACTTGACGTATGATTTACATCCATCCAGTCACTAGCTGATCCACCAGACGCTAATCTCTATTACCCTTTATCCGTGTTCAAAACGTTTCTAAAACTCTTTCGAAAAAAAAAAAAATTTTTTTTAAAACTTAATCCATGCCTTATTCTGAAGAGAGAATACAAAAATGTATTTAGTAGTCTTTATAGTTTTATTGTACTGCTAGCTAATAAATTATTAAAGAAAATTTTAACAAAATAATCATCTGGTAAAATTTAATAAAATTTTAAAAAGAAGAATGATTGGTTTATTAATTAGAGATAATATTTAAAAGTAATATATGTTCTCTTGAAACATGCTTGTTTATTTTTAACAAAAGATGCATTATAAAGCTACAAACTGATAAACAATGTTTCCGACATATTTGCTAAGCGCTAAATCTGAGTTTTTTATTAACGTGAGCAGATTGTTGCACAGAACACATTTTCAAGGACAATGTGCTGACCGTATTTTTCCGCGACGAAACAAAAATTCAATATGGATGGATTTCATGTCTAGAATTGATATTGGCATGACCTCAGGAAATAGTAGCGCACTTTCTTCAGCAGACGGCAATGAGCTGTCTCTGATTGTTTGGGGGTTATTTAACCTTAATTGTCAAACACCCCTGGCCTCTCTCCATGGGACAAAAATCAACAATATATTAAAAGACATTAGAGCAGTATCCACTTTCATTTGGTGGCATATTAGGAGGTCCTTAATGGAGATTTCAGCACCACAATTCTTCTATGCACAACTGACATAATGCAAAACATTGGCTTTCGCGCAAAATATTAACATTTGAGATAGGCAAGAATTAACCTAAGACATAAACTCAATTGAAAACATTTGGGGTATCTTAACTCACGAAGTATAGGAGTATGGATAGCAACATGATTCTAAAGAAATTAAAATTATCTATTTAAAAAAAAAGCATGGTATTATCTGCAAACTATAGCATTACAAAAACAAATTGATTCAATAGAAACAAAACTATTTGTAGTTACTCCTTATAAAGGAACTACTATTAATAAATAGCATCATGTAAAAGTATTAAATGATGTATTTTCTTCCATTGTGACTGTACATTTGAGACACTTTAGAGTTAGTATTAAACTATTAAACTATTAAACTATTTGTAGTTACTCAAGGAACTACTATTAATAAATAGCATCATGTAAAAAGTATTAAATGATGTATTTTCTTCCATTGTGACTATACTTTTGCGACACTGTATAGTTACAGATTTTTCTGAGATTTAAATTTACAATAATGCACACATTTAATTATTTTTAATTGATTTATTTGAGTAACTTTATAGAAAATAATAAATAAATAATACGTTTACGTTTCATTTAGTATTGTTATTTAATAAACGAGTTTCTGGTTGTGCCTACACTTTTGGGATAGGCTCTATGGATGTTATGTATTGAACATGAACAATCCATTTATCTATTAAACGTTGTATGGAAATCGATTTGATGTATATGGATTATATTAGTCAACCTCCGAATTATTTTAAAGTAAAAGTGTTAGTCCTTTCAAATGTACTTATTTTCATTCATTAAATAAATTTCTGATTTGATGTATGTCTTTTTATTTAAAAGAAGATGGAGTTTCACATGTATTAGGGATGTATTTTGGATGTAAAGAGCGCAAAACAGACGAAATATCTAGTTCTTGTGGATTATTAAGTGCTGTGTGGATTCGGCCAAGCATTAATTAGTAGATATTATTACTAGTCGAAATGTATCGGTCATATTTCTATATGATGATTTACGGCACAGTTAGTAGGAGATGATCTCATTTTACCCAGGACTGTAACTGTATTTTACAAATTACATATAATTAATTAATTAATAAGAAAATTGATTTTCTAGTATTATCACTAAAACCTCCACATCGGACAATCCCGATAAACGGACTCTTTTGCGTTCCCCAAAACCACGGCCAAACTCGATCTTTCTCTCTCCCCTCATACGGCCTTCACAATCACCCCTTAGTTTCGGAATCGTTAAAGGGCTACTTTCGCCGGTAGGTTGCGCGCTATACTTACCATAAATAATGCTTACTAAAGGTTACTTCTATACATAAAAATACAAAAATCTTTGCAATATATTCATTATAAAAGGTATGTATAACATATGTATCTTTTGTTTCGGCGTTTTCTTTACTACAAACAGGAAAAACTAAAAGATTTAGAGATAAAATAAATAAATACAATGCTTTTAGCAATTAAAAATAGTTTAAATAACTCGCTACTATAAAGTGCAAAACAAACATTATAAGTAAATTTTATATATTTATATACATTTAAATTCTTGATTACTTGAAACATTGATAATTCTAAGCGTAAAATACACAGTAAAAAATTTAAAAAATAATTACTAGTTTCATAATAGTAGTAAGAAAATTAAGCAAGTTCGCCAATATCCGGCAATGAACTCATATCGTTTTTTTTTCTCAAAACATGGATTATTTTTACACTATTCTTAATTATTTAAAATATGTATATATATGTATATTAAAAACAATTTTCAATAAATTTAATCATTATAGGTACTGATCTGAAATATATAAGCATTATATATAACATATCTATCTTTTGTTTCGGCGTTTGCTTTGCTACAAACAGGAAAAACTAAAAGATTTAAAGATAAAATAAATAAATGCAATGCTTTAAGCAATTAAAAATAGTTTAAATAACACCCTACTATAAAATGTAAAACAAACATTATAAATAATTTTTTATATTTATATACATTTCAATTCTGGATTACTTGAAACATTGATAATTCTGAGCGTAAAATACACTGTAAAAATTTTTAAAAAGATTTACTAGTTTCACAATATTAAGAAAATCAAGCAACTTCGCCAATATCCGGCAATGAACTCATACCGAATTTTTTTTTTTCTCAAAACATGGATTATTTTTACGCAATTCCTAATTATTTAAAATATAGGTATATATGTGTACATTCAAAACAATTTTTAATAAATTTAACCATTATAGGTGCTGATCAGAAATATATAAGCATATAGAAATATGATAGAATTACATATCAAATTTAATATTATATTCTAATTCTGGAAAGTCATGGTATAAAAGTATGTATATGATAAAAATAAAAATATACTTTCATGTTTCATAATATCAACAGAATAAGACAACCTATTTCGCCAATATCCGGCAATCACCTCATATCGCTTTTTTTTCTCAAAATACGGATTATTTAACAAATTCATAATAATTTTTAATTTAATATATTAAATTTAATAAAATAGTTTCGACGATTCCGTTTGAATTTAGGATTGGTATAATCCTAAAATTCTAGTAAAATTCAGTCTAAAATTGTGGAAATTAGACTGATGAATTGTAGTTTAGGATAAGACAACCCACCTCTATCCTGATTGGCAATTAACTGAAGTATGGTTGCATCACATTGATCTGTTTCTATGCTTGATAAGCAGGATTCTCATTCAAAATTTCCTTGAATTACTCTTACAAGATTACTTATCCGCTAACAATGGCAATACTTGCAAACTTCAGCTTAACTCTTGGTGGTGCTAGCAGTTAAAAAGAAATTAATTAAGTGGTTTATAATTTCGAACATTAAAATTCAGTTTAAATCTACAAATAAATTGAGAGCCGCAGCAATTATATAAGGCACATATTTCGAAAATTTTGCTCTGTACTTCTACTGATTGCTGGTGTATCGGTAATAAAAGCGCCTATTCATGAAAAGAAATTCCAGGTATTTTTTTTTCTCTGAATTTGAAGCACAATGTGGAACACAGCAATGAACCATTTTCAACAAAAGAAAAATAAGAACACGCAATTTCATTTACGTTATATCTAAGAAAATACAAGAGTGAAAGGCGAGAATAAGGAAATTCTCCATTAGCCATGGTAAGTAATAGCGCCCCCTACTTTCTCCGGGGAGAAAATGTTATTCCTTTTGAACAAAGGGAAAATGACTTTTTGTTACGGCCGTATAAGAGGAAGGAGAACGATCGAGTTAGGCCGTGCCAAAACCTGTTTACTTCTACATTATTATCTCTGAATAGGGGACACCTAAGAAAAGCGGACAAATTCTGCGTTCCTATGTCCATTATTCAGACGTTTTTCTATATTATAAAATAATTCAAATTAAAGAGTTTTGTGCATAATTTTTCAAGATAAACTTTTCAACTTTCTTCTATCTATATAATAGAATAAAGTATTGTCAAATTTATTTTCGACGGATTTACTCGTTTTAGGAGTCAGAGATCCAGAAACACGTTTTACAAAACGTCTGTCTGCCTGTGTGTCCTCTTTGTAACTTCGAAAAGTGTATGAAGATATACATAGGATTGTACCAAACTTCATATAGTATATGGTTTTGACTGGTTTTGGCTCGGTTGAAATTTGGAATATTCCCACGAAAAAGGGTTCTGTGATAGCGCTTTTTGTGCAATTTTTCTCTTGTATCATCTGAAAGTGTATGAAGTTATGAGTAGAAATGAACCAAATTTCATATATACGTTTTTGACTGTGGACATCAAGTCCCAGTTGAAAATGGAAATATTCCCTCAGGGAGCACTGTGAAGTAAATAAATGAAACAGGAATTTAAGTTAAAAATCAATGTAAGTGTAGTTGTTTTTTGCACTGGATGCACGGGGCAGCGAGGCATTTCGTCATCTTGTTTGTTTCTAAAATGCATAATTAAAAAAATACGCTTTTTGAAGTATTACCATGCAATAGATAGAAGAAAGTCTTGAGATTAGCATGTACGACTAATTTTTCGATTGTTTACTAATTTAATCAAATATTATCAAATCTGTCAATGCAAACATTTTAAGAAAAGCTAAATGAGTAGATTATTTTCCCTAAATCAAGGTTTAGCCACCAATCACAGTGTTAGGCTGGATAATACAGTACATGAAAAGTTTTCAGTAATTTTGAATGAGTGACGGATAAATATTTAAGATATTTCATTTTGAATTTCACATAGTTTATAAAAAAACGCTGTAAGTTTTATCAAAAATGCAGAAATTTGCGGAATACTTTTTTTTTAGTTTTAAAATATGCCAAACAATTTTATAAAAAGTATTCTAAGAGAGAAATTATATTTGAAATCATTGAATGATTTACTTTTAAAGTTAACTCATCAACTTATTTTTAAGAATTTACGCCTATAAATTTGAAAATTGTGGCATTTAATTAAAATAAGAATGAATTAAATAGAATAAAAAAAACTAAGTGTGAAATGATTAGTCATTTTACAGGAATAAAATATTTTTTTCGGTTATAATATAAGTAAATCAAATAAACAATAAGATCTATACGATCCTCTATGACGTAATATTGGCATAAGGTAAAATGTTTTATAGTGTTTTCTCATCTTATGATCCATGTATGTAATATGTATGAGTTTGATATTTATACAAACTTTTTTAAAAATATACAAATCTAAAAAATACTAGATTAAGCAAAAGAGAAGTTTTTACCAGAGACCCTGAAAAAAAAAAACAGAAGCAATTTTTTTTTTCAAATGGGACGTAAAATTAAAAAGAGGTTTTTTGAAAACGTAAAAAATAAAATAGCAACGGATAAAATTACGTATGGTAGTTTTTCGTTAGTTGGACCATTTCGATTAACGTAGATGGCGCAGATATTCAGTCTAAACGGTTTTTAACATAGTATTTTCTCTAAACTAAATTTATATTAATGCTTTATTTGTTTTCCATTTATGTCTGAGGAAAATATAGGATGTTATATTAATATAAATTTCATTATAAACTATGCAAAACATGTTATAAAAGTACGCCAAAATTGGATTTAATTAAATTTTGTATTTAAAACAAAAGTAAATTTATACATGATGCATATAAGAAATTTTATACATTCTGTTATGTATTTGTAATTCTTTCAAAATTATTCAAAACTGTTATATTCTAAGAAATGTTTTTCTCACATTCAAAGCATTTTTCTTGAAAATTAAATAACAATAAGATTTAATAACAGTAAATATACTTCTGTTTCATTGAAAGAGAAACTTTTAGAAGTTGCCAAAATATTTTTATGTCGAACTGTATTTAATTTTTCTGATGTAATTATTAAAAAGTTTCAATATACTAATCATATTGTGGAAAATTTCTAAAGAATTATGGAACGGTGCTTTGAAGTTATCATATTTAGCGAATTAAGGTTTATTCTTGAAATCATAGTTAAAATATTTTAACTAAATTCACTTCCAAACGAAAACGAAATCCTTTCGTAAAGACATAATCTAATTTATAATTAAAATTTTGAAAAATAACATACAAGTAATTTTGTTAGTATTATCATAAAGGTTAAATTCATTAAATTTATTTTAAATCTCCATATTTCATCAATTTAAAATCATGTTGATGTCAAAGGAAAATTTTCCTAATCAGATTTTTGAGTTTTAATAAGATAACCTTTTCACAATGATAAATGAAAAATCTCCCTTTTGAGTTTTAAAATATTATATTTGACAGAATAGTACTTTATGGATTAATAAAAATCGCATTTTTAATCAGTTTTACACTTAGAAATGCCGTATTGGAATGTATTTAAAATGCTTGTTCACAATCTTTCGGGCTCAGAAATGCGATATATATGCACTTTATGAACATTATGAAGTTTTGTGGTATTTCAATTCAAAAAATTATAAGTAATGTAATTGTAAACAAATATTAATTAAGAAGTGTATTTATATATGTATTGTATGTATTTGGTTGTAATAAATATATAATTGCCAAGAATTTTACATAAAACAATATAAAATATTTCAGTCAATGGGCATGTGTGTAAATAATAGATTCTTTATATAAAGTTTTACGTTTATTAATGTTAAAAAAGGTTGGTAATGAAAGTTATTTTACTTTTTATTACTGGCAGAGCTCTTTTAAATAGTTAATTTGCAGATTCATTATGTCTAACTTTCATTATTAAGGCTTCATTATATTTCCAACTTGATTCTGAATATTTTTCAAAAATTTCTTTGTTTTTTGCAACAAGCTTGTGTAATTAAACTTTTATTTAATTATAAGAGATTAACTGAGTTATTAGATGATAATTATAGTATTTTAGATACCGTAAAATTAGGTGAATAAGAACTGAATGGTAATGCAGAATAAAACTTCATGAGAAATCTAAAGCAAAATCTTAAAAATATTTTTTTATATCTTTATTTTTTGTCAGTTCGCTAATATTACAATAATTTGGGAAATTACGTTTTACGTTGTGGGCATTACTAGTTTCATACTTACAAGTTTATAAACAACAACAACATAAATTAAAGATATTAGAATTATCTCATCTATCTCTTGTAAGCACAAAAATGCTGTTAATATAGGTATGGGATTACTAATTTCTTGTTACATATAAGGGTATATAGCGGTACTACATCTTAGTTCGTCCATTTTTTATGGAAATTCCTACAAACGACTCTTGTTTGCTCTGATGTCATAGAATTGCAAAGAATGTGGTGTTTTTGTGTTTCTTTTCAGATCCGACAGCTATAAAGGAGAAAGACATTTTTAAAAATGCCAAATTAATCCAAAAATTATCTTCTTCAGATTACTAGGATTACTCCACATACGACAGTGAGAAATAGTTTGTGTTTTGAGCGTAATCTAAAGAAGATTGTGACATATTCTCAATGTCTTAAAAGGGCTGTAACTTTTTACGTCTCCGAATTTACCGCCATTGCAGGCTTCCTCATTGTCAAATGGTAAAACCAAGGATAATGTTTGGCTCTATGTTAGACTACTGCACAGTCAGATAATATTTATGTAGAAATTTTTATAAAAAGTTTTTCGAACTTTGAATTTTGTTAAAGCGGAAGAACAGGCAATATTGGACTGGACACTCAGACATACATTTCTTTTTGTAATTGCTGATAATATGTCGAATAAATTCCAATAATTCTGATAAATTTTCATGATATGCATTATTAACAAGCTTGAATGTAGATATTAAAAAATATATTATTTGATAGAATGCAAATTAAAGAACATATACCGGGAAGAATTGGAAAAATAATAATCAAGATATCACTAAAAATTAATGTTAATGGATTTATCTAACATGGTAACTTTAGCTAAAATATTATATTTGTCAAAACATTTAATTCAAAATTTAAGCACACAAAAATTTTAATATTGTCAATATTTTATTTCATTTATAATAAACCCTTTTTCCAGAAAAAAGCTGCAGTTCAATATTAAGCCAATAATGTTTTGGTATATGAAGTGTTTGTTTTTAGTGTAAAACAAAAATGAGAAGGATATCATTTGCAATATCAACATATTAAAGTAAGATAACTTTTCAGAATAATATTTTTTTTAAGTTTCGCATTTAATCATATATATTATTTCTGTTGTCAACATCATCTTTCTAAGCAAATACAAAAAACAGAGCGATAAATGAGATGCCATATGAAATGATTTTAAACAGGCTTCTGACATAGTACACTCATATTTCGTTAAAACATGTTTGTGGATTAAAAATTGCGTTTAGTTAAAAATTAAATTGGCATTGTTTTCACACGTGAAATGAAAAGTTTTCCTCAAATTAGTGTTGCCACAAAACTAAAATACCGCATTATGTGATGCTCAACAATGATTATAAAAAATAAATAGTACAACCGTGACGTAAGTAATAACAGTACATTATTTACGTAATACATAATGCGCAGAATACATAATAAGTACAAAAAGCATGAAGTGTGATTCCAGTGCACGAGTTTATTTCAGATTTATGATTAAAAGGAAAATAGAAATGTTTAGAAGAAAAAACATCATCGATCGACCGAAGTAAAATTGCAGTTAATTAAAATTTAAATCAGCAATGTTTTTATAAAAGAAATGAAAGGTATTTCTCAGTTTTCCCAAAGCAGGTGACGTCATTCTCTAATGCAGTTAAAATACGATCGTAAATTTCTCTTGCGCGTGCCTTTTGCTAACTTTGATTAGTTTTGATTATAACTTTGATGGAATAAATGAGATGATAATCTGGCTTCACTAAAGCTGTTTGCAGAAATTTGTATCCTTAATTTTTCTTTAAAAGTTTAAAAATGCATCTCAGAAATATTAGATATTGCTAAAAAAAAATATTAGACTGCAGTACGAAATCCTCGCGCGGGTCCACTGGTGACGATTTATTTTAATGAATTCCGAGCTCATACCAATATCATATGTAAATAAAGATTTGTTAGTAATATTATTTTTTTATTCTTTAGAGTAATAGACTTTTTATATTATTACAAAACAAACGAAACAAACAAAACAAAACAAAACAAACAAACAAATAAACAAAACAAATTGAATATAATATAGCTTTTTTTTCTTTTACCACACACGTTTACCACCACAGTCGCTTCCCCCCCCCCTAGGATTGGATATTCGGAAGGTGCGGTACAGTAATGGGGCAGTGTGAGTGTTTCACATTAGGCCTAGGACCCGGTTCCCTTTTGGGATCCCGGCTACGAAGCTGTGGCTCACTCTCGCTACCCGCCCAAGTGTGAACCTAGTGGTCCGTTTATAAGGCCCCATTAATGTCGCTTCGACCTTTGTCGTCTTTCTCATTTGGGAAAGGGTGATGAAGTGCAGGTAGGCTCACGCCCCCGCTTCTCCCCCGGCCGAAGAGCACCACCTAGAGGGTCCCCGGGTAAACTGGATCCCTCCTGGTCGTGACTCGCATGGGCTCTTCAAGAGCCTGGAATCGGCGGATGATGCGCGACTGCCTTCGGCAGCCGTGACCTCTGTCTTACCACACATGTTTCCAGGTGGTTGTGAAATTAAAATTATCACAATAAATAGAAGAATGTATCTTTTTGTCAAGTAGGTAAATCAAATTCAATGGCTGCAGTATCATAGTTCAGGTTTATGCCAAAAAAGGCGAAAGATGTCCGTGCCAGGACTCGAACCTGATTACTTTGGATTGCGATGCAGTTAATTAAGGCTGCAGTTTTTGCAGCCATATTCAACAAATAAGAGTGATTTATGTCAGAAAGGATATCGTTCGGGTAGCTCAGTTGGAAGAGCATTGGCACAGCAAGCCAGAGGACCTTTGTTCGAGTCCTGACCCTCACATCTTTTCCTCTATTGGAATAAAAATCAACTATGATACTCTAACCATTGATTAAGAATATTATCACATCAGTTGTAATTATTGAATATCAAACTTAAAGCTTTTAAAATAAGAAATATCATCAATAGCAATCGTTATTTTGTCTCACAAATGAGAAATTGAAAATAAGAAATTGCATAGAAGAACTATATTTTATTACTTTTAAGACATTTAGTTTAATTTTAAAGCAAATTAAATATAGCCGCATAAAAATACACAATTTGAATCTTTTCAGACATAATTTTTTTTATTCTTTTAGCATTTTTTTTATTCTTTTGAAAAAAAAAAATATATACTTAAATATGGCCATACTTATATATTATTAAATTAAAAATATAAAACATTTAATAACTACATTAAAAACAGTAAAAACGATTATGAAGGAAGAAATATTAATGTAATCTGTTTCCCTCTTAAAATTTTGAGATTACTTGCACTATTTTCTTTTATTATAATTTTTAGCTTTATCTAAACATTAATTCATAAAAATAAGTAATTCTGTGATGTTATTCATTAAATATAATTTTTATCTCTTGATACTTAATTGAATAATTTAATAATAAAACATTTTTTTCCCTTAATTTATACTAGAAATAAGTAAATATTGCGAAATTAACTTAAGACATTGATTTTAAAATATTAATAAAGCTTTTTTAATTATGCATCTTCATTAAATATAGATAAGCAGAAATAAATGTATTAGAAGAAAAAAAAATTGCAGCTTAACGTATTAACCGAATAAATTCGATTATTTAATTCCTTTAGTTATTTTTGTAGCTTATAACGAAAAAAGGCTTTCAACGTCTTATCAAACAGTTTAAAGAATACGATTATTTAAAATAACAAAGATTGTAATATTATTATACATCTAGGGCTTAATCTACCTCTTAAGTTAATAGTTAATAATCTCTAAATTATTAATTAATTAAAAAAGGAAATAATTTTCTTTACTGTATAGGCACTGACTTTATAAGACAGATTAAAATATAAATATATCAATCATATTTAGAAGTTTTGAATTAAAAAATGTAAAATGTTTCAAAACTGCAGTTGGTATCAAAACTTAATTTTGCTTAAGTTTGATTACAAATTTTACCTTTTTGAGAATTTGAAAAGTTATTTCGAAATATACGATTTTTCTGTAAATGGAACTTGTAATTAAAAATATAAGTTAATTATATTAAATGAATGCAATGATATTTATAATTTTCTGAATATGTATTCATTGACGTTTTGATGAACATTTGTGGGTCGCCTGCTAGGAATAAAAGCTATTTAAAATAATAAATACGGGTGATCGACAGTATAGCGGGCAGCCTGTAATGAAACATAATCAAAATAAATAAGCTCGAAAACTAAAATTTTGAGAGGGGATACTTTCCCCGAGAAATGTAATAAATTCAAGCACTAACTCAAAAAGAAAAAAAGCAAAGAAAGAAATGGCTACACCGATTGTTTGCAAGAACATAAGAAAATATCACTTTAGTTTCCAACAAAATGTGACTAATAACTCTGTGAATAGCACTATGAAATGTTACTTTAAATACTGAAATCAATAACAAAGAGAACCCCGTGGATTCTAATACTCTTTTATTTGAAATACCAAACTTTAACTCCTCGCGACGCTGGCGAAGTTACAGTTGAAGATTTTACTGAAAAAACGTCAAAAATAGAAACTTTACTGGCTACCCAGCGCATGAAAAACACTACTTTCTAAAACATGAAGCGATGAAAACCTTGACTATATTATCACTATGTATTATATGCTAAACTATCACTATGTACCAGATTCAACTAACAATCGACTGAATTTAACTCCTACCGCAGTATATATATAAGCTTACAACCACAGATACCTAACTTTCAGAATATTGCACAACATAACCATTAAAATCAGATTAGATTCAGACACTCTTTTTCAAGTGTAATGAGATGGCAGAATTCACGCACAAATGTAAGAATTTAGAACAACACAATCGCACGCAAAAGGCTCAAAGCACACTCGACTATAGACTACCTTCATAACGAGTAGCTAGGCACTGTTACAATATGTATCTAACTTTCCTGTATAAGACTTTCCTGCTAGAAAATTTCTCCATATAGTATAAAAGTTTAAAAAAAATGAGTGTAACCTCCTAGTTAGAAAAAAAATTCGCCGTTTTCTGCACCCAATTTTAACTTTGCATTATGTGCATTTATGGTTATAATAAAAGAAAACTTTTCTAAAAGTTTTCTAATCCGAAATTTAAAGTTTTAAAGTTTGATATTTCTGTAGTATTCTTTTCAGAAATATTTTTATTTATCAGCTGGTGCCTTTCATTGGACTATCTCTAATTTTTCAATTGTCAGAATATGTTGTTGGCTCTGTTGTTCTAACACAAATATCCTTTAATATGGAGCAGCATGACTATTCGCAAGCCCAAGTTGTTTTAGAGTGGTACGTATTTAAAATTTCAAATTAAATGGCGTTTGAATTAGCAGTTTAGAATGCATGCAAATAGAACGGCGTATGTATTTCAAAGTTCATTTACAGACACAGGGTATATTATTCATTTCGTCAAGTTATTCAACTGCTTAAAAATAGGCATGCGTTTCTTTATTTTGAGCATTACTCATCACATCTATTAAGAAAATGCAACGTAGTTTCGCATTTAATATTGTTTCACGCGTTAAAACACATAGCAGATATTTTCAATTATATCCTAAATTGATAACTTAATTATTCTTTAGTAATGCCAAATTCATTAATTTTTACTTTCATTTAATACTCCACTATCGCTGAAAACATATAGTTAATAAAATTCCAATTATATCTTAATATTACATTTGAACTATATTTTCATTAGTGAATTTCCTTATATTTTTTTATTGAATTTAATAAATTTTCATAGGTTAAAATATTCTGGGAATATTTAAAAAATTATTTTCTAATTTTACACTTTTAATTATTCTTTTATAAATGAATCATTTTCTAAGTTTTAATTTTTTCTTTATATATAAGCTGCACCTTTTTAGTATTTTAATACGAATGTCTACGTTCTAAATTTACATTTTTATAATCTCCTAATTTGTGGAAAGCCCTACCCTAAATTAAAAAAAAATTAACAAGCTAAATTTTCAACAGTTAAATTATGCATAAATTGTTCATAATAATTATTATTTCTTCAAAAAGCATGTAAATGACAATGTCAAATCTTTTTTAATTTTGTTGTTAAGCATTCGTTTGAAATGTTACATTTATTTATAAAGGATTTTGTTGGAATAACTATAAATTAATCAATAGTTAACTTCAACACGAAATAAGTAAGAAAATCAAACTTACTTGCATAAGGTTCAATTAATTGAGGAGATAAACATGTCAGGTCTCATTATACTACAGTATAGAGACAGTAATTGGTAAGAAAACATTTAAGCAAATACCCTAATAAGCTACGAAAATCTGGACATAAGTTATATTTAATTTTAAAATTACCACATTTTTTTAAAATTTAATTAGCGCCTTCATGTTTGGATATAAACATTTCGTTCCCTTTTTGTATGTGATTAACGTACAACTTAAGAATTAATTTAAAAGTTTCAATTTTTTCCACCAAAATATGATGAAAGTTTTCCAAGAAAGAAGAGAAGAAAACGAAAACAAATTCTGGATAATATTTATATTTAATAAAAATGAAGTTTAACTATTATTTCCATTCATTTATTTTTTATTTTCGGGGCTGCACATATATTTATGCAAATAACTTTTACAAATAAAGTTTACTTACTTGCATATACTGCATATAATTAAATTACAGAATATTAAGAATTCCTTTAAATGTTGAAATTTGCTACAAGAAATGCAATGGGTGATTTTATATGATTTATTTTCGTAAAAAAAAAAAAAAAAAAAAAAAAAAATGTATTTTGTTTTCTACTTATCTCTTACTTAGACAGCTAATGATCAAAGTAAGAAATAATCGTTTTTCTTTCCGTAAAAATAACATTTTTTACAGTAATGACGTTATAGTTTTCCCTTGTGGGTCAAGATTGAAGATGAGATGTTATTTTTAGGACCAATATTTCATTATTTTGCATGTTAATGTTATCTTTATTGGCTTATATCCAAAATCCCTTCATAATATATTCGTTCTTCATAAATAACTTTGTTTATAATGAAAAATAATTCTTCAACTTCCTATTGTGAGTTTTTCATTTTAAAAACACAAGATTACAAAAATTGCAAGAAAAATATTTTAAAACTTCAATTTATTTATTTTCAGATTAAAACGATAAAGTCTAGTTGTTTCTCATTATGATGGTAAAAATGGTGTTTTCTTTCTAATATTTTAATTATATAAACCATTTTTTTCTGTTGTGAGTTTTCAATAGACTAATGATGAATTTGTTTTGATTTTTCTGTCTAATTTTATGTACACCCACTCTAAATTATAAACATATATCTATTACAGAAAAGAAAATTTTAAAACAAGAATTTTTAAAAATGCGAAAAAATCTGTTCCATCATTAGGCATTAGTTTATAAAATATGTAAATTGTAAAATAAAATTTCCAAACTCCATTTATTACTCGCAAAATGATACAAATTCTTATAACAAAAAAAAAAAACCAATAATGAGTTAAGTATTTGTATACATATTTATATCTAGTATTTACGAATTGCTTATAACTAATTTAATAATTAGAAAATAGATTTGTTATTATTACTTCTATAAAATAATTAAATATAATGAGTTTATGCATAGATTTTCAATGTCATTTTTTTTAAATCTTTTGTTAAGCTACTTTAATAAGCAAGTTTTTTATTACAAATTTCCGCAAGAAAAACTGTTTAACTCAAATTAAATGAAATTTTTGTTTTAATGTCTATTAATTATAGTGTTAGGCGTCATACGTGAACGTTTTAGTGTTGTTTCAATGGTTTACGGACAAATAATTACGAAATGACATTCTGAATATTATATAGTTTATGAAAGAGTGCGTTAAGTTGTATTAAAATACGGTATATTAAAAAAATAATTTTGTTAGTCACAAGTTGAGAAACCTGTTAATCAAAATGAATATTGTTAAAGTATATTGAAAATTATTTATACATAATATTTATGAATTATATGTTGTCAAAAAAAAAGACAAATGTTTCTTTATTTACGAAAATATGATATAACTACGAACGAAAATATACAATAACATCTACATTTATACATTTTATTTTATATATATTTCATATATATTTATTTCATATACATTTATTTCACATACATTTTATTATTAATACATTACGTCAATATTATTAAATGAGGTACCACCATTCGGAAAAGTGTTTTTTAATCTTTAGAAACTGCTGAAACTTACATATTTACAATATTTAAAAAAATATTTATATTATTATTATTATTATTATTATTATTTTTTTTTTTGCTACCATTGATTTTTGGAACCGTTACTGAGTAGTTTCTGTGATATATTAATCTGTTTTCTCGATCCGAATCTGTTTTCTCAGTCCTATCGATTCTCAAACAGTTTCAGCTGCATAATTCAATTTGTACATGCAAGGGTAACAAAATAATACAGTAGCCTCCCTCTTAACCGGCCTGCTCTTAACCGGAACTCCGCTTTAACCGGCCGACTTTTTTTCTCAAATCAGGCAAAATTCAGAGCGAAAGGAAAATTTTGGTTATAAATGGATACGCGTTGACCTTCACAGCATAGGAAACTGGAATGACAGGATTATCTCATTCAGCGGCAGAATGTAACTGGCACTGTTTCTAAATTCCTCATACATGCTTAAATTCCTCTATAAGGGGTAAAAGCATTAGAGTTGGCACTACGCTATGTTGAGCAGCAGCCAACAGCTTCCTCGGTTGATTGAGATATTATGCTGCAAAATGCCAAACATCTTGCATTCAACAGAAGGTCACTGATTTCTTTATGGTTGATTAACTCAAATTTACATAATGTCGAATAATTTCAACTTCTTATAAAGGTATGTGACACACGATTTTCAACAATATAATTTGTATTAAATATTTTTCAATATCTGTTATTAATGATAGTTTTTCTTTCAATTCAGTTAATTACAACTTGTATTCATTAAAAAAAATATATATAGAAATTATACACTTTTTAAAACTACACAAATTAAAAACTAAATAGATCCTACGCATTTAATTAAATACATATGCAACTACTTATTTAATGTTTTTTACTTCTCGGGTTTAACCGGTTTTTCTCTTAACCGGCTAACTCTCGGTCCTGTTTAGGCCGGTTAAGCGGGAGGCTACTGTATTAATTTTAATGATAATATAAATGCTGTTAATTTATCACGTTTGTCTCTAAAACATGTTCGTTGAACATGGAAATGTTTCCTTTAGAATTGATAGAATCCGAAAACCCTATATTATGCGTTCAGAAAACTGATTAATACACTGTAAAAACGACTGGTAAACCTTTCCAAAAATAGGTGACAGTAAAAAAAAAAAATTGTTTTTATAAATACTTCTTTAAATATTGAAAATACGTTGTTTTATAAAGTTTCTAAAAATAAAGATAGCTTTTCGGAATGATGGGTAACAAGAAATAGATAATTGCATATTTTCGTTCGTTGTTAGATTATATTTTCCTAGATTAAGAAACATTTGACTTTTGTACAGGGCATTTACATAACTAATCAATTTAGAAAGATTTATTTTTTATATTTTTTATAAAGTAATAAAATTTAAAGAATGCATGTATCATTGTTTTCTTGATAAACCTTTTTGGGTTTTGTTAGTTAAATTAATTTATCAATTAATCACAAATTTGAGTTAGAATAACACTTAAATTTTAGCTAAATGCCAAAATTTTTTTTTTAAAATAAACGTTTACTCATGAATCATAGAATTTGATATGTGAAATGTTTTTATGATAGCTTATTGTTAATTCAATGATTGACGGGAAAATGTTTATATGAATTTTTGAATTTCTCACAGTATATAAAAGAGTGCTGTAAGTTCTATCAAAAATGCAGAAAATTTAATAATTTTTTGACTTTTAGTTTATAAACATGCCAGCCACTTTTATTAACTGTATGGCTAGAGAAAATTTGTAGTTGAAATAAATAAATAATTTATTTTAAAAAGATCATCTGTGTGAATATTTCTATGATATTTATCTGTGTTATATATTTGAAAAATATATTGCATTCACATTTAATCGACATAAGAATAAATGAAATAAAATTCAAAAATGTAAGTGTGGAAAGATTAATTACTTTATTACAACAAAACAATTTATTTTGTTAATATAGAAATAATTCAAATGAACAATAGTTAAACAGAATAAAAATAAAATCTGTACAACGTGATATTGACGCACATTGAAATAACATATACAATTTGTTTATAATCCATGCATATAATAAATATATTTTTCATATTTATATTTATGTACGAAAATATGTAAGCATAATAAAATGTTTTTTTTTTTTTTTTTATCAAACAAAATAAAATATTTTACTCGAGAGTTTGAAATAAATAAATCGGAAGCAAAATGCGATTACCTTTCGACTTAGGTCTACCTTTCGGCTTAAGCTCAACTAGCCCTGCCGAGCAGGTTTGTTTACCTAATTATACTGTGCATTACAAAATTATACTTTGTGATATTGATAAAAAAAATACTATGTAATGTAGAAATACAAATTCTGAAAAAACAGGATTCCGAAATACAAAATCTGAAAATACAATTTACCAATCATACTGAGCAGTACTAAATACTACTATGTGATACTGAGCAATAATACTACCATATAATAATACTGTAAGATGCTGAAATAAATAATAATGGATATAAATAAGTATTAAATGAACAATAATGAATGAATAATAATACTAGAGTAAACAATAATAAATTATGTTTAAAATACTAAATAACACTGTATGATGCCATTAAGAATGACTAAATTGTTAAGGTTAGAGTTTATGTAGTGTGTAGAGGACAAACGCATAACATATTTAAAAACCCAATTTCAAGAATTACCAACAATATTCGGAAATATATCCAAATTCTTTCGTGATGCCCTGTATATGAACTTTACATTTGTATATACACTACATGGAATGCTAAATCTTTGTTCAGTCAGGAAAAGCTTAGCATATTTTTAAATCCCCCTTATGGAATTTCCATCAATATACGGAAATGAACCCGAGGGCTTCTGTGGTGCCCTGCATATGATCTACAAAATTTGTACACACCAAGTAATAGACAAAAAATTAGTTAAATTTAAAACCGCGTTCAGCAACTGAAAACACACTTCCAGCAATTATTGTTAACATACAGTACCAAATTCTTTTGTGAGCCCCTGTAAATGAGAATGAATGCTGTACAAAAAATATTCAATTGTAAGCATCTTATAATGCACCTTAGTGATAAACTATATCAGATTCAATATGTTTGAAATAATGACACATTATTAAAATATATTCCAAACGATTTTTCTCCATAGACCGTAATATAACGGAATTACTTTGAGTGTACCTCTAAAGGAACTATAAGTGCTATGCACACCATACTCCATAGTAAGCCTCTTGTAGCGTCTCTAAGCGATGTATATCAATTTAAATATGTTTAAAATTGTGTAACAGCATTAAAATAAACCATAAAAATAAATTATTTTTTCGCATAGATCGTAATGTAAGGAAATTCTTTTGAGTGTCCCTATAAAAGAACTATAACCACTTCATTTTCAATACTGAACATACCATAGTAAACATCAATAGCATATATCAATTGCATGCAAATCCGAGTATATTTACGCGAGTTAGAGAACAGACAAACCGACAGATGGCAGACAGACAGAAAGGCAGACAGACAAAAAGACAGATAGACCGGGAGACGGCAGCACAGACAATCACCTCATCGAGTTCACGGCTGAAATTCCAGAATTAGTTAAAACTCGATTCGCATATTAAAACGCAATCGGTCTGCCAAGTCATATCTTGGTGGAAAAGACGTGAAAACCCGATTTTAGCGGTTAACTCGTAGGTTTACCATTGTGTTTTCTTGCACCCAAAAGTATGAAAACATGGAGAACTGGGTGCAGGAAAACACAATGATAAACCTACGAGTCAACCGCTAAAATCGGGTTTTCACGTGTTTTCCACCAAGATATGACTTGGCAGACCGATTGCGTTTTAATATGCGAATCGAATTTTAACTAATTCTGGAATTTCAGCCGTGAACTCGATGAGGTGATTGTCTGTGCTGCCGCCTCCCGGTCTAAGACGGCAAACAGGCGGACGAACCGAATTCATAAACAATTTTTAACTATGTTGGAAAGTGCTAAAAAGGACAGTACATTCATATATCTTTCCGTATAAACTATGAAAATCATGTAATCAAACACAGAATAATAAATAGATTTAAATGTTTTGAATCATAATTTAAATCAAAAGTAAATTTTTCACATGATGCATGTAATATAATTATGTATACTGTTTATGTATTTCTAATTCTTTCAAAATTCTTTTGGGTTTATTGCATATTTCATTAAATTTGAATTATAATAATATTTAATAACATTAAATATAATACTGCATAACTATTAGATAAATTTGGAGAATATGTCAATTTTTTTTTATCGAACTGCATTTAATTTCCTTAATATAATTACTGAAAGATTCAAATAAACTAATAAACTATATAAATTTTTGCAGTAATTGTACTGTCGAAATATTCTAAAAATTTATGAATTGCTCCTTTGTTGTTATCTTTTTTTTTTTACAAATTAAGGTTTCTTCTTGAATTTATAATTAAAATATTTTAACTAAATGTCATTCCAAATTAATGCAGTATCCTTAGTTAATGCAGTATTATCTAATTTATTATTGAAATTTTAAAATGTAACGTCGATTTGTCACATTGTTAAGCTGATAAATACATGCGAAATTGATCAAATAGATTTTAGATCTCAATATTTCATCAGTTTTAAATTATAATAATCCCATTAGTAAATCTTGTTTAAACATCTTTTTATTTTTTAAATGATAAATGTTGCAAGTGTATTTCGTAAATATAAAAGAAATTTTCCCTTTTGTATTTTAAAATAATAGAAAAGCATTTCATGGATTTATAATAAATTTTTTTTTGCATCAGTTACAAACTTAACAAAAGCACGTTTTTCGGAAGATTTTTTTAACTGTATGGTTTTCAACAAAAATCGGTTTCTATAAGTTTCAAATTTGCAAATCGAATTCAAAATTACAGATCATTCCGTCAATTAGATTTTAAATTATAAATGAAAAACTGTCGGCATTGCAATTTGTTTTACAACGATTACTAAAGAATTTAACATTAGGAGTTCCAAACGATAAACCTTCATAATTGCTAAACGACTTGACGTTTTCCCTTACTGTCTTTTCGTTTGGTAGGCTAAGATATAATTTGCCGAAAAAACCAAATATGATGTCAAAACTATCCGTTCGTATTAAAAAATTCAGAGTTGGATACAATTTCCGTAAGAAGGCTACCTCTAAGCTTATTTTAGTAAACATAAATTGAAAGAGCATATAATTTCCAGTCGAATGGCTAGTTCTGTTTTCACAAGGAATAATCTGGTGTTTAAAATGTATGGGGTGCTCCCTTTTTTTGGCCAACTGTACGTCACAGTTTAGAGTGAAAGTCTAAATTATGTTCGACAACATCGGTAGGATCATTGCGTTGAGCATTACAAAGGACTGCGGAAGTCCGTGATTCAATGGGCACGAAAAAGTGACTTCTTTACCTGACACAAATGTTGTGCTGTCGTCCTCGCTTGAAGGCAGTTTGTGAAATGTAATTCAACGCTACCAAGATGCTATAGACATTTCAAAAATTCGAAAAATCTGATATTTTTTGACGATGGATGCGATCCAAATTGACGAGAATCCACTGAATCTATTGAAGAGGGAGGAAAGCCTGCTGATAGTTCCAATATAGTTTCATGGTATTGCCTGTGCAAGTTGAGCAAACTGAAAATCTACATATTACAGAAAAATGCGTTGGGTGTCGCTGTCGCTCGTTTACGCCATTTAATTTAAAACGGCTTGCCCCATTGCCAGAAGCTATTGATTTTAGACAATAATTAGAAATTTAAAGAAGCAGTGGACATTTACAGACTACTAAGGCTCAAATTGCCGGACCGGGACTTTTCTTTTCTGCATTTCAGCATAATCCTAACAACTATGGCTCATGAGCCATGTGGTGCAAGGAATTCTCCGGAATCATGTACAAAGGACGGGGAATACATAAAACATTTCCCCACGGAGGTTTCTGATGAAAAGGTATAAAGTCACAATGGATATTCCAAGTACCAAAGGACCAATATCTGAGTGACTGCAGACAAAAGAGTTTACCAAATTTATAAACGGAATATCGTTCAATACAAACAATACTTACATTAAAATGCAACGTTCATAAAAGTGAAAATTTGATCCTGTGTGTAATCACTAAAATTCCTGCTAAAGTAGGGGTTAAAACGGTTTTATACAACATGTATGGAATTCATCCAAAACATTAGTGACGGAATTTAACGTGAGTTGATGAAACTATTTAACATGTCAGCATGAGGTATGTTGGCACCCACGAATGTATTTGGTTGCTTATTCCCAGAAGATTCTTGAGCAGTTTCATATTATAGTTTACAATTAATAATAATAATAATAAACTTATTTTGAGTGTATTGTGAGATAGTCGGGAAATATGGAATAGGGGGTTAAAAATTAAGAAAGCTAACACAATTTGGCACAAAAAAGATGGAATGGTATCAAGAGAGCATGATCAAAATATAGTGTCTAGGTAGTCAGCCCATATATTCCAGATCATACTTCAGAATTGCACAAATCATAAATATAAGGGTCTGTCTTTGCGCCAAAATAATAATGGACTATTGTGAGATATTGGTATTCCATATAACCTGGCACCGCAGGTTTGGAAAAAATTACTTATGTTATTTAGGTATGAATCGCGAGCTTTAAAACGAGTATTATATCATAAACTGTTATCATTTTGGTGTGCATTATGCTTAATTTCAATATAAAAATATCACTTCTAATTATGAATATAAAATATTGGAAAATTATCTCTTCAAATTTTTCAAAGATGAAAAACAAATATTTATTCACACAACGCGCCCTGATGCCGATTGATGAACTCCGCGTTCTTGAGGAAATTCTGGAAACGTTCTTAAGTAGTATATGATATCGCCACTTGTTGGTAGTACTTTACCAAACAGAAACTTTGGTATTTCTTGTTCCCGATTATTCCATAATACTCGAAGTTCCTCTATGTCTAAAAGTTCACGAATCAGGTCTCCATAACATCTACATTGTAACAGAAGGTAAGGATAGAGCTCTAGGGACTTCAACATCAAAAGGGACTAAGTTTACAGTATGGTTCGATTTAAATCGCACAGATCCATCTACCAATCCGTATTTATACACCGAGATACCATAATATTACAGGTTCATAAACAACCAGTGATTCCTACGTCATAAGAGATGGTATCAAAGTGATTGGATATATATAAACATGATATTTTGGACGATACTGGATGATCTAAATTGGAGATATTTCCTACAGCAAACCACCAGATACCTACAGTAAACAGCAAAAAACCAAAATGGTACCAAGTACCAAAGGACAAATAAGTGAGTGACTGTACAGAAAATGGTTTATCAAATTCAGAATCCAGACATCATACTTTAAAATACAACGTTCATATAAATGTAGAAATTTGCTTCAGTGTTCAATTAATAAAATACCTGTTCCAGTATGTCTATAAAGAGTTTAACTCAGCTTGTATGGAATTCGATCGAACCGTTAATGACGGAAATGAATTTGGGTATGATGAAACAGTTTTTAATGTCATCATGAGGTGCGTTAGTGCCCACGAATGTATATGGCGGTTTATTTCCAACTAGATGCATGAGTATTCTCATAACACAGTATGTCTAGAAGTTCATGAGACCCGGATTCATAACATTTACTTTCAAACAGAAGGCGAGGAGAGATCTCTTGGAACTTCAGATATAAATAGAATTAAGCTGGCAGCATGGTTGGATTTAAATCGCGCATATCATGTGTCAATCAGTTTATATACATTAAGGTATCACTAAATTACAGGTTCATAAACAACAAGTAAATTACACGGCAGAAAGGTGGTAACAAAGTGATTAGTATAGTTATAGTATGAAAAATATATTTTGGACGATACTGGATGATCTAAGTGGGAGATATTTTTTACAGAAAACATTACATCAGGAAATATTTGTCGAGACCAAACTCATAATTTCTTGTTTAATTTTTTTAGAGAGCTGCGTTTTATTAGATAAGTGTTAGCAAAAATAATGTAAAAAATATTCAAGTCAGTTTCACAAACAATATATAACGTTTATAGATTTATTTTTGTTGACATTATTTGTGAATTCAGTTTATCCGTTGAATGTCAGTTGTCATCGTTTTTCAGTTATTTCATGAAACACATCCAACATCTAAAAAATCAAATTCTTGGTATCAGATAGGGCCAGCCTTGAATATTGTTCTTATGCTACACATACAAAACTTTGTTTCATTCTGCACCATTTAGGAGTGATGTGGAATTGTAAGAGCTCTTACTTTAGGATGTGTGGTATTAACAATTGTTGAGTTTTTGCATACAAGGCCATTTTTCTTGTTTGCATTACTACAGGCAATGCACATAATAAATTTCGTTAAATACTGATATTTTTTTCATAATTAGCTGTATTCACGATCATGAATATATGCCTTATTATATTATTAATTATTAATATATTATCAATCTATTAACATGATATCCTGCAGAATGTAAATTTACATAAAATCACTAAAAAATATGAAGTAGTATTCATCAATTTATTTTTTTATCTAAAATTTATAATATATTTAGAATTTTTAATAGTTAAATTCCATTATTAAAAACTACTTACATCTTGGAGATGATGTAATATTTTTACAATGTAAACAACATACTAATGTAAATGCAAATGTCTCTTATATTATTTTAAGTTTAACACTTAATGGCGATTTATTTTAATTTATTTTTTATTTCTTGCTAACATTGAATGTAAAAATAAATATTGATATTAATATTACTTTTTTTTATTCGTTATAGTAACGATTTAAATAATATTGTATTATATTAGTAGAACAAAATGTCGAATGTAGAATAAACGTTTGTTTACCACATGGGTAGATAGTTTGGAATTAAATTTATTGTAATAGATGTATTTTTTTAAATACGAAATACAATATATTTAAAATAAGCAACATTATAAACAATAATCCTTATTCTGTCTATAAGAAATATATTGTAATGTCCTTTGTTTTTAGATAATCATCTTAAAGCTTTTTCTTTAATTCAAAATCATATTAGAAACAGAATTAAAAAAATAAATAGTTAGAATTTTTCAAAAATATTTCTTTTCATCCCTTAACTATAATTTTTATTTTATCAATAAAAATGTCTTTTATAATCAAAGTAAAAATACAATAAATTATGCATTTCCATTAAAATAAGTGTAAAACACTAATTATGTAAGAAAGCGTACTAAAGGAGACTCATTTCTTCTTTTAAAAAATGCTTACATTCGATTTTTTTATTATAATATTTATTTTATTTAAAACATTCTTTAAAATAAATATTTAATTATTTCATGTTATTCATTAAGTATATTTTTTATTCGTTGATAATTAAATGAACAATTAAATAATAAAAATGTTTTTTTCTACGTATTCTATATAAAGTAACTAATTTTTTTTTTCAAAGTATTTGTAGAAAATAATTTTAAGATATTAAAAAAGTTTTTTTTAATATTATGCGTATTCATCAAATATAAATGAGCGTATATAAATAAATGGATTTAAAAAAAATCTCACCTGAAACTATCGGCCGAATGAATTAGATTACTTAATTCTTTTAACTACTTTTTTGTACTCCATGACCAAAAGAGGCATTCAATGTACTTTTTAAAAGAATAATTAGAAGAAAAATATCATTTTCAAAAAACGATTGTAGTTGTATTGTATGTCTAGGCTTTAATCTAATTTTTATGTTAATAGTTCATAATCTCATGTAAGCAATAATTTTTTTATGTATTACATTAAATGTAAAATGAAATTTCGAAAAAACGTAAACGATACTTTTGAGTATTTCTGAATTAAAAGATGGCAAATTTGTTTTAATAATGATTGGTACCGAAATTTAATTTTACTAAGTATTATCAATTACGATTTTCAAAATAAATTTGATATTTCTGAAAATATGAAAGGTACTTCGAATTACATATTTTTGTATGTAAATGGAAATTGTAATGGAAAAGTTTGCGTTGACTACATTGAAAGAAACTAATATAACTTTTATAATTTTGTGAAGACATTGGCCGGTGTCTAAACGCACTATAAAAAATGTAAAAACATTTCTGATAAGCCAAAATTCGTAAACGTTTGAATAATGCCAAAGTAACGTGGTAGTTTCCATACATGTACCTGTATGTATCTGTATCTTGTCATTTGATTTTAGTAGACTTATTAACTTTAAAATCCAAAAATACTGAACTATTTTCATACATGGACGATTAAAATTTGAAAACAGGCATATATATAGGCTAATGCTTTTAAATTAGTAGACTCCGTGTGGGTTTATTGTGAATGGTAACGCCTTATTGTGGAATTGACATACATTTAAGATTCACTTCAGTGTTAAAAAGTTAAAAGTTTTAGATTCCTGGTGAATTTATTTAAAACTTTTTGCAATCTTTTACAGATTTTTGTAACTGTAAAAGTCTATAAACGCTGTTTCAATTTCATCATTATTCTATTTCTGCATTCTGTTTCTTTTTACAGACTCAATTTTTGTAAATGTCTTTAAAATTTGTTTATTTAATTTACCGTACTTTATTCTCGGTTTTTGTTTACTTGTCTTTTTCTTTTTTATGTTTGCATGGCAATTGTGTTAGCCTACTTGGTGTTATAATGTTGGATGAGTTTTCCACTTTTGTGTAACATTTTTTAAAATAATTGTCTGTTGTTTTGCCTGACTAATCTTGAGGAAATGGCGTTGCTGTTCGGTGGTAGGAATTGAAACTCCCTCAAAGATCCCTCGAAGCTCCCTCGATTTAAATTTCTGGTAGGCATTTTTCTTCATTCTTCTTCAATCTTATTTTTGAGTGGCGCTCATCATTTAATTGCGTTTTGTTATGTAATTATTTTTTCATATTATTTGACTTAAATTCTTTCATTTAATTGAAATTTCTGATTTTACTTTAGTGCATCTATGTTATTTTAGATTTTGCTTAATTTTATGGCTTCCATAAACTTGGATTCTACTCAATTCCATATTTATAATTTTTTAGGTACATTTAAAAGGTTAATTTTTAATTGTTTTTTGTACTCTTGCATTTGTTTTTGTATATATTATCTGTTTTATTTTTATAAATTTTTTGGCACAAATGTTAAATAAATTTATTAGTTTTTATGCATATTTTTATTTTAAGTTGAATTCTGTTTTATATTGACATGATATGCATATTTTATTGAACAGTGTGTACTATTTGCACGGAAAGCTTTGTCGTTCTTTTTTCCCTCCTTTTATTTTAGCTTATTTTCTCTATTTCCTTCGTAATTGTTTTTTTATTTATTTCACTTTACCCAAAACGTCCCAGCTGTTCCAAAAATATTTTCTTTTTCGCCATTTTCAGTAGATACGACTGCTGGTTTTTGCTTTTATCTTTCTATATTCCTTTCCTTCACAGAGATATGGGTGGTGATAGTGATGCTCTACTTCAATTTATTAATTTTGTTACCTATTACAGATTTAAATTTAAGACTAAATACTTGAATAAAAATTTTATAATTACCAAGGTGTCCAACTCCACGAACTGACATTATATACCCACTAAAATATTGTTGAAATGTCTAAAGGTAGACTTAGAAAATGCTTCTCGCACCCACAATTGGGAAAACTAGACGCTGTTTTAAGAGAAGAAAATATTATGTTCGTTGGTGAATCAGACCCAAAGACTCCTTCAATGTCGAATGCAGAATGTACAAATCCACGAAAGAAACAAATGTACCACATAGTACTCTCAGCTCATTCTCATCCGATCGTACAAATCCATCGCCTAAAAGGTACAAAACAAAGAGACAAAATAACGAAAAGACAGAGAAAATTGTTAAAAGCATCAACTTAGAATCTAAGTAAATAGTGAAAAATTCCTTGAAACAGAAAAAAACTCAATAGTCCCAGGATAAGACACGACAATCATGAAGGAAAACATAATTTAAAA
The DNA here is from genome assembly GCA_963931845.1 of Maratus michaelseni. Classification (NCBI taxonomy): domain Eukaryota; kingdom Metazoa; phylum Arthropoda; class Arachnida; order Araneae; family Salticidae; genus Maratus; species Maratus michaelseni. Next base: position 104,160,333 of record OZ007593.1, on the reverse strand, counting down.
TCTGCAGAGGCATAATTTAAGGCATAATTTAAGACATTATTTAAAATCTGCAAGGAAGAAAATCTGAATCCATGCAGGAAAATAGAAGAAATGCAAAACGATAAGAATAGATCGGAGAAAGAGTTCATCAGAACAAACCTTAAAAATATATGTAAAAGAATAAAATAAAACGTACAATATCTTCCTGAATTTTTATCAGATCTGTCAACTCAATAGGATTAACTATAGACGAAATACCTAAAGATGTAAATACATTACTAGAATTACTGGAAGGATACGACGAGTTAGAAAAAGATATGAAGGAAGAAATCAGAAGACAACAGGATTACATTGAATCTCTTCATAATGAGACAGCACAAGAGCTAGATATAAAAACAGAAATAAAAAGGTTATTCGACAAGCAGTATTATAAGATACAACTGAAATTGGTAACATAGGAACCAGTACAATTATCTAATAAAGATAAACCCTCTTATACTTTTCAACTTAGATCTCCAAGAGAAACAATTATAATTACAAGAAAAGATCCTTAACTTCAACCCCAAACAATATAAAAAGAAGTTGATGATTTAGGCATAGAAGATGTTTGTATACAGGACTGCAGAATCGTTAAGGAAGGAAATCTTCAGGTTAAATGCAAAAAAAAAAAAAAAAAAAAAAAAAAAAAAAGATGCGAAGAAATTATAAAACAAAGTAGAGCACTCAAATTTCAGAGGAAGTCTAACAATTATACAGAAGAGACAAATACTTATTATATTTTCAATCCCTACTCAAGTCACACAAGAATCTTTAAGAGAAAAGATAGAACAAAATATCACATACCTAACGGATCTGAAATTCATAAAGAAGACAGGAGTCAAAGAATACTATCATCAGACAATAGAATTAGATGTTCCTTCAGCGCAGAACTTTTTAAAACATAAACGTCTTCTGATCAAGCTACATGGTTGCCCAATTCGCAGATACATCTCATTACCAAGATACTATCGTTGTCAAAGTTTGGGTCACATTGCCTTAAAATGCGATAAAAAAAATAGGCTCAACGCTGTGAATTTTGGGCAGGTCAGCGTGTCTCAAGACAATGCGAGGTAAAACACAAAACAGAAAAATATCTGTATCAATTGTTTGGGTCAAAATCAAAACCAAGCAACAAAACTAAATATAAATACATCATGCATCGTATAGTTGATGTGGTTATTATAGAAGAACGCTTTTAGAATACGTTCATCTGCTCCTCGTTCTTAGTGACACAAATAAATCTCCAAAGAAATAAATCAGCAAGTGCTTCTCTATTTCAGTTTCTATTAGCACATAACTATAATATTGCATGTCTCCAAGACTGTTATGTTACCAATGGAAGTCCGCATGGACTGCCCTCCTCATGTTATTCTTCATTCAAAAAAATGTTTTATTGTCATAATTGATACATCCATTCAACATCTACAAGTAGATCAACATGACCATTCGGTCTTCATAAATATTTCACCCACGAAATGCAAAATCACTGTAGGAACTCAATATTCACCTCACACGGCGGACTTGCATGAGAACCTGCAAGATTAGCATGATACATCAGGCATGAGCAAATGTTTATTATTACTAGGTGACTTAATCGCTCATAACGCTCTCTGGAGATATACAACAGACGACGATAGATGTCACCATTTGATCCAACACATTAGCACCAAACATCTTCTAGTACTGAATGTCCCTAATTGAAAGCCGAGATTTGAGATCCAGTATGCACAAGGTTGGCCTGATGTCTCGTTAGCATCCCTCCCACTGTTTCCCAAAGTACGAACCTAGGAAGTTGAAGACAGCATGCATTATAGTGATCACTGTCTCATTTCACTCACACTAGATCTATTTATAACAGCTATACCTCTTAGAAAATACAGAAAAAAACAGGCATTATTAAAAAAATGTAACAATATTCTTCACAAACAACTAGAAGAACATAAGATTAGTTTCAAAGATATACAAAATGTAGAACATTTTCAGCATAATAAAATAAAATTATTCAGGTCCTAATAGATTCATATAATGCTTCCTTCAAAAAGAAGAAATCCACCTTTCAGCCTAGACTAACACAGTGGAATCAAGATTTGAGAAGACAAAGCAACTATGTAAAAGCGTTATATAAAAAATCGGAACAACTATGTAAAAGCGTATATAAAAAATCAAAACTTAGTATTGCCACACAAAATGATATAAACATCAATAAACAATAAAGGCAATATATAAAAAACAAATTTTAGAAGCATGGATCTCGTTTTGTGTCAACACAAAAGATCCTTATGGAAAAGTAAAAAATATTGCATTTAACTATTACTACCTTCAAGAAGCCTATGCCCTAGCTGGTTCAGCCACAGAGTCGCATTCAAAACTGACGTTTTTTGAAGAACTCACAACGTCGATTTTTGGACAGCCAAGCCCAGTACCATCACAACTGCCTGAATCCATTCATTCAGTACCTCAGTTCACATCAAAGAATGACAATAAGACATATTTTCCTTTCAATATTAACAGATCCCCTGGAATAGACAATATGGATCATAATATTACTAGAAAACTATTCAGAACCCAATCACCACTCCTATTAGAAATGCATAACTCCCTTTTATATCTGAACTACGTCCCAAAATCTTGGAAAATAGGGGAATTAGTATATTTTATAAAGAAGGTTAAACCACCTGATGATCCCACCTCATATCGTTCCTATCGTATTCAATCTCGTTCCTACCAATACTAGGAAAAATCCTCGAAAATTACTACGAAAGTGAATAAACTACTCTTTACGAATTTTAACAAACCTGCAAAATAATCAATACGGCTTCATTGAAGGAAAATACACGGAGTCGGACGTTCAAGAAGTCTTGTCACAAATAGATCTCAATGTCCAAAACAACAAATATACATCTCGATTTCAAAAATGCCTCTGACTGTCTACCGTGGGCCGCAACACTGGAAGAGATAAAATTTCTGAATCTGGAAATGACATACTACAACACGGTCCCTTCATTTATTTTAGTGAGGGGCGCACTAAGAATCTGAAGGTCTGACAAGGTTAATTGGTTTCGGCGTGGCTGCTCACAGGGATCATACATGGGCCCATTCCTCTCGCGCATTTTTCTGAACGGTTTATTACACTTATTGCGCTCAAAAGGCCTAACAGTTGTTGCATATGCAGATGACATTATAATTATTCTCAAAGGCAGCCTCAGAAGCTCATTAGAGGAAACTGGTAAATTGGCTTTAGATTTTATGAGTGAGTGGACTACATTACATGATATAAAATTTTCCGACAATAAATGTAAAGCCCTTAATATCCGTAAGCCGAGATACCTAAAACGTGCTCTAGTTTTCAAGTTAGATGTTCACACAAGATTGAGAAAGAAAATGCTATACTATATCTGGGTATAATATTAGGTAACACCCTCTCCTTCTTAACACAAATAAAGAAAGAGATCAGAACTAAATAAAATAATTCAAAATCTCTTGAAATTTGCAGCTGTAAACGGTGGTATGAATAAGACTATCCTAAAATTCTGGTATAAGAACATCTTAGACAAAGAATTAACCTATGCCGCATCAACATCGTTCTATAGATTACAGAAATCTCATCGCTTACGTGCAATCTCGTTTGTTAAGGCTCAAGGATTTCTATTGATGTTTTTCCGTTACTAGAAGTCATGTTAAAATGGCTGTTGAAAAATATATCTAAACAGAATTCTTTTTTGAACTGTATCTGGATTGAGGGAATATATAAAAAATATTATAGTATCAAAAAAGTATATATTCTGGGATTTACAAGAATATTTACGATAATACAGGAAAACCCGCAAACGGTGAAAGGGTTAAAATTTAAAATACAATAAAGATTGAATTAGAAGTTTAGAATGCATGCAATGGACTGGAGTGGGAGAAAGTTTAGTAAAATCATATAGTTGTATGAAGCCGAACATCTCAGTTTTTATACAATTTGAGCAGCATTGTAATGGGTAAGACTCAAAATACTTAGATTTAGGCCAGAAAGTGAAGTAGCCATTACGCTATGCTCGTAGTGGTATTTATGTAGTTTCTGTGTTTAAAAGTTCATTTAATTTTTTTTCAATTTTTCTCTAGTTTTCAAAATTTTTAAATATAACACAATTGAAGTTACTGAAAGATTTTGTACTATTATGTGTTGCATATTTATTAAATATTTATTTCCCACATTGAAAATGTTTCAGGTATTTAAAACAACATTTTTATACCTTGCTTTCCAAACCACATTCTCTTGCAGGTAAAGCTAAATATCCTATTAGTTTGGGTGAACAAGATTATTGGAAAACAATAGTTGTAGAGTCCATATACTTTGTTTAAAGAAACGTACTCAAAACTACATGAACAAGAGTAATTATAACTTTTATAATACTGATAAAGTGGTAAACTGATTTTTTTTAATTTCTCAAAATCTAATGAAAGTAATTATGTTTTCGTATTCTAATATTAAGTCTTTTGACTTATAATCGAAATAATATTGTTTTATTTCTTTAGATAAAGACGATAAATAAAATATATTGATCCTTTTTAAAAGAAAGTCTAAACATTTTCAGTTTCTGTAAGAGTTACATTACCATGTGGTTTTACTCAACCATTGGGGTAAGACCGTATGATTTGTTTTTAAAAATAAATAATCATTTTTTAATAGAAATGTGAATACATGCTATATATACTAATGCTACATATAAAAACTAATTATACATTTAAAATGATACTCTGGTATAAGAGTACAAAAGATCTTTGTATGCAAAGTTACATTAAATTCTGTTAGAAATTCTAGCTTTAAAAAGGAACTAATTAAAAAATTATTGTTTATATCTACTTTCTTCTATCTTTTGACGTTTATATAGAAACGCATATTAACTATTTTCATCAATTTCTGTAGCTGCTTCATATTAGACATACCTTTATTGGACATCGCAATTCGAGAAACTTAAGTATTCGTCTGGCTATATAATTCCATTAAAAAAATTATCTCACCTATTTTAGCGAATGACTTGGAGATAAGGATAGTCCATGGGTTCCATACAAAGTTTGTTGTGTTCGTATATAGGATTTATTAAAGCTGTCCATTCCTGTTTGGCAACTTATTGGTATGGAGAGGAACTAAATACTACACTGATGATTCTCCTTTTGTCCATGCGCTATTAGTGGTAAATATGTAAAAACAAAAACAAAAAAAAGAAACATTAACAATCTGACCAAGTGTAACCCAATTTTCCGCATCTGTAGCGTTTGGTCCACACAATACACAATTTTTGGACTTTCTTTTACAAGTCATATTTCACGACTCACCTGATTCCGATTCAGATAATACTTCTAAGTATAAATTTTTGTGTAATATATGAAATGATGCCCCAGAACTATTCAGTCAATCTTAATGTTCTCATTTAAATATAGATTTGGTGTTGTCTGAGGAATCTGCATAAATTTTAGGCTCGAGAATAAAAGTAAATATTGTTACCTCCTAAGACATCTAATGCGGTTTATATAACCAGGGAATAAAATATTTCTTTATTTCTACAGGATTGTTTACTTCTGGGATATCAATACATTGATGCGCAAATTTGAATTTTTATACTAAAGACAGAATTTTTATACTAAAGAAGGACTTTTATACTAAAGACAGACTTTTTATACACCGTAAAAAAGACAATGTTTTCTTAATCTAAGAAAATATAATGTAGCAACAAACGAAAATATACAATAACCTCTACCGAGTTACACACAATTTCGAAAAGCATTGTTCAACTATAGAAACATCAAAAACTAATATGCTATCGCGATTTAAAGACGCAGTTGTAAAAATAATCTTTCTTTTGCTATCACTTATCTTCAAAAGCGTTACAGAGTAGATTTTTATAGTGTATTAATCAGTTTATTCAACCTGAAATAGGGGTAGGAAAAACTGCTTTAGCGAACTACAACTACAACTATTTTACCAAAATTGTAGTTAACTACAACTACAACTACTTGTTTTAAAAAGTAGTGACTACAACCTACTTTTCAAAAGTAGTCGCTACTTCGCTACCCACTTGAAATTGAAGACACGGATTAAATAATAAAGTAAACCCTTGTTATATTGCGTCTGCTGGAATACAATTAATAAGTGCGATATAACCGAAGGCATTAAATAACTAAAAAAATAACATACAAGTAAATGCTTTGTGTTTGTATACAAAACGTTAGTTTATACACATGTTACAAATTTCGAAATTAAGAGATATATACATAATACAATCAATATTTAAATTAAGTTACATAAAAAAATCGGGTGTGATTTCACTGGACAACTGGATAATGCACTAACACTAAACACTAAAGTGTTCAAAAAGTCCAGTGGAGTCACACCCGATTTTTACTGTGGGGGAATGTGTTTAAAGAATTCTGTGGGTTCAAATAAATGATAATAATAAAAATAAATAAAAGCTTAAATCGTAATTTTACAAAGGGGAGCTCTGTGTACCTGAAAACGTGAGGAAATTTTAATATATGCATGCTTAAATCCACACATATACATATGGAGTCACTGTCATAGTTTTTTTCCTCAAGTAGCGTTAAAAGTAGCGCCAATTCTCGCTACAAACTACTGATCTTTTGTATCACGCTACTCGCTAGACTACATTGTTTTAAATGTAGCGCGATACGCTATAAACTACTTTAAAAATTAGCGACTACTGTAGTTTCGCTACTTGTAGCGCACTACTTCCGTTCTCTGACCAAGAATATATGTTTTTCGGGTGATATCAATTACAATTGAACATTTTCAGCTGCGTACTTGAATTTATACATGCAAAATTATTACAATGCATACAGACAGACATGCTAAATTAACAGAATTAAGATTAACAAAATAATTTAATTAAAATGTATAAATTCAAATACGCAGCTGAAAATGTTTAATTGAGAATTGATAGCATCCCAAAAATTGCTATTCCTGTTTTTAAAAAAAATAATTTAAAAAAGACCCCTAATAACTACTCGGAAATATTTCTGAAAACATATGACAGCAAAATAAACTTAGTTTTCATAAATGCTTCTTGAAATCTCGAAACTATATTGGTTTCTGCGGTTTCTAAAGACAAAGAACCCTGATCAGATTCTTGGACAACCCAGGAAAGTTATTGTATATATTCATTCGTGGTTATATTATATTTTCCTAGATTAAGAAATAATGTGTCTTTTTCTACAGTGTACTAAATGAAGTTTCATAAACATTCTTTCACAAAATGGAAACAAACGTGACTATGTGAATAATGTAACAGGGTCAGTGGAATAAGTGATTGAGGATTAATGCTGGATGTTTAATCGTAAATATGCAATATCATTAAATAGCTGAAAAACCAAAAAACGCATCTCCAGCAAAAGAAAGAGGCAGTGTCAGACATTCAACTCTGAAACATAAATGAATTTAAAATTATTTTAATGCAATGTATACGTATTCGGATATATATATCTACGTATGATTTTAAGTTTTAAATTATTCTTTTTTATTTGTTTGTCAATATTAAGTTTAAGAGGCTATATAGATTAATGAAACCCATGTTGACACAGATGGAAAAAAAACTGTACGTGATAGACTAAATCGGAGTCTAATTTTTGTATTAAGCATAACGTAAAAATATAGAATCAGTACAAATTTAGAAACAATTCACAAATTTAAATTTGTAGACCTATGAAATTTTGAATAGAAGAGAAAAATATAAAAATGATGGAATTTCTTTTTGTTCTGTGTATATTTAAAAAATAATAAACAGAGCATTTTATCTCTATTTTTAATTCTACTTTTTTAAAAGCTTAAAAACAAGAAATAGAAAAAGGTTATTTCATGTTTTTAAGTTTTTAAAAAAGTAGAATTAAAAATAGAGATAAAATGCTCTGTTTATTATTTTTTAGTTATACACAGAACAAAAAGAAATTCCATCATTTTTATATTTTTTCTCTTCAAAAAAATCATTAGAGAAAAATGATTCAATAAAATAATTAGTTAGAAAAACTAATTATTTTATTGAATCATTTTTCTCTAATGATTTTTTTCATATACAAATACAGAAAAAATTAACTGTTATTAAATTAATATATTTCTCTCACTTTTCTTCAAAAAAAATTACAAAAAAGTCTTTGGAATTAGTCTTTGCAAACTCTGATTATTTTACGTTTTTTTCCATAGTATGATTCAATGTTGTCATTCAGTTTTGTCATAATTTAAAATTAACGTGGAGTTTAGATCTAAACAAAAAAATTATTTTTAAATCGAATGTATTAGCTAAGCTGCTGCATAGAAAATTTTGACATTTTACGTATCTCTATTTTTTATAGACTACATTTGTCTGTTCAATAGTTGCAAGTAAAAGTGTGTCTTCTTAAAATCTTAGCAATCTTAATTCTTCCATAATCGAGCTGCACATAATACAGATAGATAAAAGAAACACATGCTTGAAATTTATTTTAAAGTCATAAGAAATCAGTAAATTGCGATATAGTTCTTAAACTGCATTTTAAAGTAGAGTTTTTTCCGTATTCAGTGATGTAAAAAGCGAAAATGTGATATGGTTAGAAGTTAAAAAAATGGCGGTGAAATCAGAATTTATTTGCCATGTGTTGTCATTGTCCATATGACGTCAGAGTTAGTCACGGACATGTTTTTGCTTTATAATATATATTAACTATATTCAATGTTACATTAATCTTGATTATTATTTTTTTTTTCATATTTATGTGGTTTCACTATAACGCAGAGATTCTTAATATATATATATATACACTGCTCAAAACAATTAAAGGATATTTGAAGTTTTATGTAAAATAAAGATATAAACGAAATTTTTTTTGCCGAAAATAGAAGAAGAGAATCACAAATTCAAATTTTTCTGGTTTTCAAATTGCGGAGTATGCAAATTTTGAGTTCGACGTCAAAAACGTCGCTTCAGCGGCAGCGAATGAAATTTGACTTTCAACTGGATAAAAGAGAATGAAGACAAGGATGATCGGCATTCAGTGATTGCTTTGTTTCGATGAGTACGATGTCTCAGCGAAGTCATTTGACAGATTCAGAAGCTTGGAGAATTGTTGATAGGTTAGAAGGGGGCCAAACTCAAGCCGAAGTAGCGCAAGCCATTGGAGTGTCACAAAGTGTCATTTCCAGGATCTGGAACCGTTTTTTGGAGAGTGGATGTGCAGGCCGAAGACCAGGGCAAGGTCGTAGACGGGCAACAACGCCCAATGAAGATCGGTATTTAGCGTTAACAGCTCGGAGACACCGAAACATGAACGCTACTCTTCTCCAGCAACACCTTCGCTCGGCTACAGGCACCACGATTTCAACTCAGACTGTCCGAAACCGGCTCCATGCTGTAGGTATGTATGCTCGCCGACCGATGTTATGTGTTAGATTAACATCAAGGCATCGTCGCGACCGCAGGGAGTGGGCAAGCGAGCATGTCAACTGGAGGAGAAATGAATGGAGCAATATTCTGTTTTCTGACGAGTCCCGTTTTTCTGTGCATCCGGATAATAGGCGTATTTTCATCTGGAGGGACCGTGGCAGTAGGAATAATCCTGCGTTCGTGCACGAAAGTGTCAGATTTGGCGGTGGAGGAGTGTTGGTGTATGGTGGCATCTCCATTGACAGGCGCACTGACCTCTACATCATTCGAGATGGAGCTCTGACTGGTCGCCGATATAGGGATGAGATCCTCAGACTTATTGTAGTCCCTTACGCTGCATCAATTGGAGATAACTTCACTTTAATGGACGATAACTGCAGGCCACATCGTGCAAACCTGGTGGAGGATTTCCTTTTCGAGGAAGGAATCGTTCGAATGGAATGGCCAGCGTGTTCTCCAGACATGTATCCAATCGAGCACGTTTGGGACGCTCTAGGAAGACGAGTTTCTGGCCGCCAACAACCCCCACAAACTCTCCAAGAACTGGAAAGAGCTCTTCTGGAAGAGTGGGGCAGAATACCCCAACTCGTCATTAATAGCCTCATTGAGTCCATGCCTCAAAGGTGTTCAACGTTGCTGGCCGCCCGTGGAAACCATACCCCCTACTGAAAATGATTTTCTTTGAAGAAAACACCTTTTCTTATTCTTTTTTTCTCATATTCACAAATTGTGTTTTTTTCCTTTTGTACACAAATGCGCAATAAAATGCATTTTTTTCTGCCAAACATGTGTAATTTATTCTCATATAACCTACTGTGTCTGTCGACCATATATCAATCAGCTAAAAAGTTTCCCAGATACAAAATCCACCTAAAACTGCAATATCCTTTAATTGTTTTGAGCAGTATATATATATATATATATATATATATATAACAACTTCAAATAAAGTCTTGTTATACAGACAAAAATTATATCGTTTTATTTTTTTATATTAACGTTATTCATATTTTAAAAATATTTACACATTTTTCAATTAACATTTCCAAAAAAGTTTTCAAAAGAATTGAAATTTCTATTCAACAGAAAATAATAAAAAAAATTCTAAATTTATTACATTCATAAATATTAAACATATAGAAGAAAGACGTTCGCTTTAAAATTATATTTTTTTAATCTAAAAAGGGAAATTCTTAAAACAAGAAATATGCAATATTTTTTCTTTTTAAAATTATTTAGGAATACCTTTTGTGTTGGATATTGCTACAGGTAAAATTTGAAATTACAAGCTAGTATATATTCAAAAATCTTTTTTATGCTGCTAAAATAAGAAAACATTTCATTATCGCAGCTCAAATCTCTTTGTACAGACGGGAATTATCGTTTCAAATAATTTGCATTTCAGCAGTGCTGTAATTGTTTTTTTACATTCTATCAAAATCTCTTTTTGAATAAATTGCTATAATAGACTGTAATTGGGCTATATAAAAACTATTTTGAACTTCGATATTAAACAACATTTTCTGTTTTAAACTCGCTTTGAATGCTTCTCAGATTTTTTTTTACCCTTTATATTGCAATTTTTTTATGAGTATTTAGTTTCTAGCACATTTATCGAAAATAAAAGAATATTATTTTTTTTTTCAATTTAAACTTTTAATATACACTCGTATGTTATTTAGTGCCGAAAATTTATTTGTCATGTGTTGTTATTGTCCATATGCCCAGCTAAAAATGAACTGCAGTGAAACTACAAAAAAAATGCAGTTGGAAAACTGCGGTGATTTGGCACAAATCCCTGCAGTTTTTTTGAAGTCGACATAACTACAAATTTACTGCAGTAAATTTGTAGTTATGTCGACTTAAAAAAAACTGCAGAGATTTGTGCCAAATCACCGCAGTTTTCAACTGCATTTTAACTGCACACTTACTGCAGTAAATTTGTAGTTATGTCGACTTCAAAAAAACTGTAGGGATTTGTGCCAAATCACCGCAGACTTCCAACTGCATTTTAACTACACACTTACTGCAGTAAATGTGTAGTTATGTCGACTTAAAAAAAACTGCAATGATTTGTGACAAATCACTGCAGTCTTTCAATTGCATTTTTTTGCAGTTTCACTGCAGCCTTTTAGAAATTTATTACAAAATATGTATATATATAAAATATTAATTTTTCTGTATGAAAAAATCAGCACTAAAATCTAATTAAATATTTTTTTTTCATATCTCAATTGATATGCAATATGTGCATAAAATATATCATGCATACAACGATTAATCATCACTGAAAAATATTTTTTGATCATGGCTGACTTATTCAATTATTATGGTTACTTTTTGAAAAATGAAAGAATTCAAGAAATTGTATGAACGACTTTACTCAAAATAATAATATTGAAAGATGAGTGAAGTATTCATAATAATCATAGTACTTCAATCTTCAAGCAATGATTTTTTTATGGTATTGAATTGTTTTTATTTTTTCAATAGTTTCATTACTGGGCAATTTCTTTGAAATCAAGGACACATGGTTATTGGCTAAAAATTAAAATCTTACTTTTAAAATTTTGTAATAAAAAGTGCAATTTTATAAATAAATTCAATGTGAAGAAGAAAATTGATAATATGTATTTAGTAATTCCATTGCAACAATAAAAATTGCAATTAAAAATAATTGTATATGAATTTAAAAAAATTAAATTATAATTCTTTATATAATGGCATATCTTTTCAATCCTCTACAGAAATTTCAAATTGATAAAGCAAATAGATGCACAAGAATTTAAATCAGAGTGGACATAACTTTTTCTTTGTCCATTGTAATTTTGTTACCCAAGCATTTAAACATTTTTATAAAATATCCTTGTTTTTTTAATTGCTGTAACTGTTTGATTATTCAATATGTACTTAATGCCACCCCCCCCCCCCCCAAAAAAAAATTATTTTCTTTGTAGCTTGTGAGAATATATATTACGAAGCTTGTGAGAATATATATATTGTGCGAAAGGGATTACAACTTTTTAATCTCATAAGCAATTCACAATGAAGTCTATTGCGGCAGATTTAGATGATAATTTTAAATATTAAATGTAGGGGAGACTGGTACACAGTGGACCACTTTTTCAGTTAAATTTTTTTTTCTCTTTAATGGACAAACCGATCTGCATAAAAAATATTTTTGAATATTCCTTAAACCTTTATACATTTATCATAACATAGTTTTCAATATATTTTTCAAAAGAAATTTTTTTATATGCATCCGTAAAGTGGACCGCTATTAGGTATTATCTGAAATATACAATATAAGTCTATTTTTCATTAATCTAAGTCTTTTTTATTTTCCCTTTACCCACGAAATAACATAGTAATATAAATTTACGAGTAACATTTTGAAACAAAAACAAAATGAATTATATTTTGAAAATAATAACAGATTAATACAGGAACAATTGCAATTTAGTTGAAGTTATTACTTAAGTACAAAACAATCAGCGCACATTACAATTTGCAAATTAAATTCCAAAATACTTATGAGTATGATTGAGCCTGGAACTTTCCTGAAATACTTTTGGGTCTGAGAGCAATATTATGAAATCATTGACATCAACAATAGATTCATCTACAGTTTCGGGAAAAATAAACCGATTTTCATTCAATTTGCATCTCACGAATCTTACTTGAATAGAATAATCACCAATTTAGACTAGTTATATTTATCAAAGGCAGTAAATACAAAACAAAATATTTCTTACTATATTAAATAAATTGTCATTTTTCTTTGTTTACTTTATTTTACAGTTAAATAACTACTTTTAAACACTATTTCTTTATAGTAAATAAGCAATTATTAAATATTTTGAACATTCTGCATTACAGGAGCAAAGTGGATTGTGGACCACTGTGCCCAGGAGTGGGTGGTCCACTGTGACCCATGTTGAAGTTCAATAAATAATCGTATTAATATTGTTTATAGCTTCCTTTTAAACATATTAACTTTTAAGTTAAATAAAAACAAGTATCTTAGCTTTACAAAACAGCTGTTTTATCTTGTTTATCTACAACCTTTAATTACTAAAAAAATTCAAATATGATGAAAAATTTTACTTTTAGAAGCTCAAAACAACCAATCAGGATAAAATAGTTCAATCTGAGCTAAACATATTTTCTGAAGGCTATAAATAATCAGTGCAGTCCTGTTGTCTATTAGGATATAAGAGAAGCTTTTAAAAAGTTTAAATAAATAAAATATTAGGGGGTGGTCCACTGCGCCCATAGGTCCAGTGTGTACCGGTCTCCCCTACACGAAATTTAAATGCAAAAATTAATTTTAATTGCAACTAATTTTTCCACAATGTAAATTTCAAATTTGAATATTTTTGCATCTCTTAAAGAAATTATCTATATGTGCATTGAATATTTATATAATTTTGAATATATAAAATAAATTATATGAAAGGATACATTACATATATGTAAATTTCTAAATTATATACCATTTACTATGAAATAAAATGTATTACATATATTACAGCTAATAAAAAATAACTGCATAAAATTCATATTAAAAGCAAAACAAATATATGCTTTTCTGTTTTTCTAAAAAAATGCTAAAATTTACAAAAATTACTCTTACCTGCGTCCTGATTTGTCCTTCCAATTTTATCTTATATACAATTATGGTGCAAATAAGGTTTAAATTAAAAAAAAAACCATTTTATTAACATTTGATGTTTATGCTTTATATAATTTACATCGTATTTAAATACCAAATGTATTTACAAATTCTTCTCACGTTTCACAGCCTTTGCTGCCGAATTTAGCTTGTTTCGAATAGTGGCACGTACAAGTGATACATTTACAACAAACATGCAGGCAACATGGCCCTGAATATCCATTATCCTGGATCCCATTACCAGAGGAGACTGCGAAAACACTTATATAAATGCAAATATATGCAATTATCCGTTACCGGATTAAGCAGGTACATTAACCGAACATTAACTCCGCATACATTAACTGAAAAAAAAACCCTGGATGCATGAAACTCACCATGCAGCAATCTCTAGAATGCATAAAATTCATTCAAACAGCAGTTAGTAACATATATATGTATGCTTCGCATACATTAACTGAAAAGCCCCACCAGTGGCTGAGAGGTTGTGCTCTCGAAGCTGGTAGACGGGAGGTGCTGGGTTCGATCCCAATCGTGCCCGTCGTCCTAATTGTTTGGAGTTTTCATGGTTTTCTTCGAGCCGTGGATTTATCCATGCGTAAATACGGGTTAGGTTCCCTTAGAAAGACCCCCACGAAGGGCACTCCCCCTGGGCCTATATCCCTAGTGTGGATAACTGGCCGTCAATAATCAACCCAACCCAACCCATTAACTGAAAAAAAAAAAAAACGTGGATGTATGAAACTCACCATGCAGCAATCTTGAGAATGCATGAAATTCATTCAAACAGCAGTTAGTAACATATATATGTACGCTTCGCCTACAATAACTCCCCCCCCCCCCCCAAAAAAAAAAAACACTCCTGGATGCACGAAACCCACAATGCAGCAATCTCTAGAATGCATGAAATTCATTCAAACAGCGGTTAGTAACTTATATATATATGTACACTTCACGCACATTAACCAAAAAAAAAAAAAACACAAATTGAATTTCGGAAGAAAAATTGCAAATTTCACCATTCAAGAGTGCAAAAGTCCTGAATTTCATCGATAGTGCGTGTAAAATCATGAATTTTCTCAATCGTGTGCGTAAAAATAATGAAGTTTGTCGATCATGCTCAGAAAAAGTAATGAATTTTGTCGATCGGCTACGTAAAAAAACTTCGCCATTCGGGAGTGTAAAAATCCTGAATTTCATCGATCAAATGCATAAAAATCACGAATCTCGTCGATCGGGCATGTAAAAATCATGATTTTTAGCGACTGAGTGCATAAAAACCATGAATTTTATCGATCGGCGTGTAAAAATCATGTATTTTGTCGATTGGCTACGTAAAAATCAAATTTCGTCATTCGGCAGTGTAAAAATCTTGAATTTTGTCAATCGTGTGCATAAAAATAATCAATTTCTTCGATCGGCTGGAGAGAAATAATGAATTTTGTCGATTGGCTACGTAAAAATCAAATTTCGTCATTCGGCAGTGTAAAAATTCTGAATTTCGTCGATCAAACGCATAAAAATCATAAATTTTATGGATCGCCACGTAAAAATCATGAATTTCTTCGATTATGCACGGAAAATCGTAAATTTCTTCAAACGGGTGCGTAAAAGCCATGAATTTCTTCGAACGGACGCATAAAAATTATGAATTTCGTCGAATGGACGCTGAAAAATCTTGAAATTTAGGAGAAAATGGTAATTGGGAAATCCTGCATTTGGCTTGTGCTTTCCACATTTTTAATCGCCAGTTTTTAAAGTTTAATCAGCAACTGGCGACTGCTTATTTTCACCTTTAAAGGGGGGGGGGGGGGGAATCGCAAAATTAGTCGCTCAAGGATTGCCATGGAATGTGTTACCTGAAAGCAGAGGTGGTAAACAATGACGATGTTTTAATTGCCGTTTTACAATTTTAATCGCTATGTGGTGAATAGCTACTGCTAATTTTCACCTATAGCTAAATTCTAAACCTGTTTACATTTTACATGCGACTCTCGGCATTGAGCAATAAGTGACAGCATTCGCCCATTATTTTCCGTAATTCGCTAACTTTGTTAATATAATAATTAACACCTTAATTCATTTTTTAAATGTTTATACATACCCATAAGATAGCTAAAAATATGTACCGACAGACACTTCTTCAAAACTGGTTTCTCTTTAAAAAAAAATTAGATAGATTCAACGTATTTATAAAAGCCTTACTAGAAAAAATATTTCATAGGATATTTGTATTTTCAAAGTTTTGTTCATATTATCTTATTTTAAACTTTTCTTTAATAGTGATGGAGTTAATTTAGAGTTTGTTATTGTGAATTCAAATAACTCATATTTATTACAAAATTAAATTAAATATTTGAGCCTTTTATCGTTACAATAAAATTTATAATATTGTTTGGGTTGATCTTGACTGTACTTAGCCTGTGTGTCAATACAATTAATGGTTTCTCAAGGTTTTTACATATATTTTCATTTGCTTTTAATCAAAGTTTACAAATAATATACCAGGAGGAAAATAACTTTATAAAAATTACAATTTAATTTAAAGTAATGCTATTTTAAATATTGTCCTCCTGAATGATGATATGTTACATGAAATGTGATTAAAAGCTTTTTCTTCTTTTTCCAAGATAGTTTGCCAAATTGGTATGTTACAGGTGTCAGTTAACATTTTTCAATTAATAACAAAATATTTGTTGCTATATTTTTATACTTGATAGCAGGGGTGTAAAAATCTAGTCGCCAATGGGTAGATTACTATCACTAAATTTTTAATATTCTTCGACTAATAAGAATACTGATAAAATTTAGGCGAAGTATATTAATAAAATTTAGTGGTGAGAATTGGCCCATTGACTCCTAGATTTTTACACCCCAGCTTGATAGCTTATTTTAAAATTTTGGATGCTGTTACTTGTTTGTAATAATAAAAACTTTGGATTTAAAGAAAATAATTTTTTTTTTTAGCTTATTTATCCATTGAACACATTTCAGGATTCATTATTTGCATTTTTTATTACAAAATAATGTAAAATTAATATAAGAAAAAACATCTAGTGACCAAAATTTATCAAATTATAAAGCATATATGACATTATAATAATACTATATGTGTTCAACATTTCGTGATTTGGCCGAAAGTTATAGTCATATGATGCAAATAATATATATATAATGACGTATATAGCATTAAAATGAGTGTTTGGTGTGTAATATATATATATTCATATATACGATGCATATGTAAGCTTGGCGATGATTTTGATAAAATCATAGCTGCAACCTTGGCATAATCGTAATTGTAGGGGCAACAAACTTTAAATTAACTCCATCGCTATTACAGTATTTAAAAAAAAAAGTCTAAAATAAGACAATATGGACGACACATTGACAATACAAATCTCCTCCGAAATAATTTTTTTTTGGCAAGACAACGTGGTACTTTATAAATACGTTGAATGTATCTAATTTTTTAATCTATCTAGATTTGTAGAGGTGTCTGTCGGTACATATTTTTAGCCATCTTATGGCTATATATAAACATTTAAAAAATTACGGCATTAATTATTATATTAACAAAGCTAGCGAATAAGAAAAATAATATACAAACGCTTGCACTTACCGCTTACCGCCGTCGCGCCGTCGCCGTCAAAATGTAAACAGAACGATCAGAATCTGAGTTGAGTTGAGATGTAGCGTTTCTTCACATAGTCAGTTACGGAAAAAAAAAAATCAAATGTTCAAAAGGAGATTTACATTTTTCACTTGTTTTTTTGAAGTAAAATTTTCTTAAAAACTGGAAGTCATCATGCCTGTAGTTAATAAGTGGAAAGGCAATTTCCCCCTCCCTCGATTTTGAAATTTAAATAACTAAATAATTAAAATAACTAAAATAAATAATAATAATAATAATAAAAAAACTTAAAATAAAAGAACTCAAAGAATTTTTCGTTGTGTGTAGGGTGTATATGTGTGTGTGTGTGGGGGGGGGGGTGTTCAATTACTACTTTCTTCCTGAATTTTAAAGTTTAAGTAACTAAAATTACGTTTTCTCCGTTTTTGAACAGCATAATAAAATTGGTTCTTTTGAGAACTTAAAAGAGGAACTAAAAATTTTCCGTTGGAGGGGGGGGGGGCGTCATTAACCCTACCTGGATTTTGAAATTTTATTTAATTTTTTATTTTGACCGATTTTGTAAAACCGTAAATTTATTCTTTTTTCGAGTAATTTAAAGTAATTAAACAATAAGAGAAAGTACAAATTTCCCGTTGGGGGGAAGGGCGGACTTTCCCCCCTTAAATTCCCCATGAAAGTTATTTATTTGTTATTTTTTATATTTATGTGTTAAAAATTTATCTCAAAAGGGGTGGTTCAAAGCAGTGTCCGCTGCTTAACTCGCTGTTCCTCGCTTAACTTAAAAGAGGAACTAAGAATTTTCCGTTGGAGGCGGGGGGGGGGGGGGGGATGCGTCATTAACCCTCCCTGGATTTTAAAATTTTATTTAATTTTTTATTATGACCGATTTTGTAAAACAGTAAATTTATTATTTTTCCGAGTAATTTAAAGTAATTAAACACTAAGGAAAGTACAAATTTCCCATTGGGCGGACTTTCCCCCTTAAATTCCCCATGAAAGTTATTTTTTTTTTTATATATATATATTTATGTGTTAAAAATTTATCTCAAAATGGGTGGAAGCAGTGTTCCCCCCCCCCCCCCCCTGAGGATTTTGATTTTTGTTCAATTTATTCCCATTAAACTACAAGTCTTGAAAACAGTGTTAATTAATAATAACAGAGTAAATATGCAATATTGTCAAAAACTGAAAGACTTTAATATTGCTTAGCTTTTAAAACTGCAGATAAATTGCAGAAAATATCTCACAAACTTACTAAAATTAAGTTCTCTAAAATTACCTTAAAGTAACTGCAGTTATACTGCAGATACATCAGGAAATATAATACTGAAATAATAACTGTAAAAATACTTCAAATTTACTACAGTTTTACTACAGATGTAAAGTCTCATTATTTTTTAAATTTATGATTATAACATAAATTCACGTAAACTGCAGTATTTTTGCAGATAAAAGCTCACAGTATTTTTGAAATAAATTACTGCAAAATTACTTCACATTAACTGTAAAATAACTGAAGTATTTTTACAGTCAAGATTGCACTACAGAAAATCTACAGTTGCCTGTAGAAAAACTTTAAAAATACTTCACTTCTGTAGAAAAACTGCAGTTCATTTTCAGCTGGGTGACGTCAGGTTTCTAGATCACTATTTGCCTGTTCCTACAGCTCTACAGCCACATTATAAATCGCTTCAGTTTTCTGACAGATTTCATGAACAGTAAAGTGTTTTTTGGGATTTGAGAATCATATACATCAGACTATATGAAGACATTAACCAATTGTCCAGCGCTTTAATATCCAGAACATCTTTATCCCTTTAAGACCTGAAGAGTTTTGTAGAAATTAAAAGCTTGGTTTTTAAACCTAATTAATAGGATCATATTTGATTTAAAAAAAATTACGTTGTCAGATTACGTCAGAGAGGATCCACACAATTGTGTGGTGCAGCCTTGGCTTTAAATCGCAGGGAAAGAGGAAATTGTTTTTCTTTTTCCTTAGGATCACCTACACAATTGTGTATGTCAGGTCTTAAAGGGTTATAGCAGTTGAGGCACACTAGCAGATCTGATAAAAGCTTTACGAGCAGACTGCTATCATTTGGTGACAACATAGTGATTTGTACTCAGACTTAGAGTAATGAGAATCATTTGTATTCTACATTTTTTTTAATATAATGTACTTAACATGTTACGTTTCTAGCTGTTTATTATTATATTATCATTTGGTATTGTTAAATCTATTCTATTTTGTAAGTTCTAAGTTTTGAGACTTTTTTATTCATTTTTATTTTGAAATAGTTCATAACTGATTGGCGTATATATACAGGGTGATTATAATTAATGATGCGTTTTAAAAACACTATAACTTTAGAACCATTAGTCAGAATCACCTGATATTTGACCTACATATATCTACGTAGAAATACATTATTTTGGCGGAGGAGTAAATACTTCCAGAATTACATTCTAATTAAAACTTAAAATAGAGACTCACAACGTAGGCTGCCTCTTCCTACAACTCTATAACCATATTATTAACCGCTGACATCGTAAATGTTTTTGTTCTGTTTTCTGCCAAATTTCACGACTAGTAAAGTAGTTCTTAGGATTTGAGAATCATATACATCAGACTATATGAAGACATTAACCAATTATTCAGCGCTTTAGTATCCAGAACATCTTTATAGCATTTGAGGCACATTAGTGGTTCTGATAAAAGCTTTACGAGCAGACCGCTATCATTTGGTGACAACATAGTGACGTGCATTTAGATATACAATAATGGGGATCATTTATGCTCTACATTAAAAAAAAGTTAATGTACTTAACATGTTACGTTTCTATATAGCGTATCTTTAAAACATGATTGTGTGGCAAACTTTTCGCCTTTGATGATCAAATCTTCGGTATTTAGAAATAACAGCACCATCTATTGGTACACTTTTGAAGTATTTTTTTTTATTCCTTAATCAAAATTACATTGCGTCATGTTCAAATACATAAAACAAAATATGAACAGCAGTCATCACTCCAAATATAAACGTCGGAGAAAAAAGATATTTTATGATATTTTTAATCCTGTTACGGCGAAATTTTGTTGAGTGGCGGTATGTATATTTATTTTTATATGAGTTCTGAAAATCTCCGTACGGAGCTTTCTATTTCTGTATTTCATACAATTTCCCATGTCTATTGCGCACTAAGTACAAATTAGCATTCTTTAACTTTTAGAGGAAAAAAGAGTCAACTTGAGTCCGGGATATAAAGTTCTCTAGGTATTATTGTAATCATTTTTAAAGGTGTAAATTATATTTTTTTAATTCTTTATATTTTAATTAATTAATTTGTAATAAATTTATATGTTTATAAATATATTTTAATTATTCAATTTCAATTAGTATTTTTTATTAATTTCCTCTTTTAATTAAATTATCGTTTAGTAAATAATTATGCAATTTTCCACTCAAATTTTCCAATCTATTTAAATGAAAATATGCACATTGCACATGTATCTATATTTGTTTTATCACTTTAGAAGCGAATTCGGTGTTATTTTTCAATTTAAATTAGACAAATGTAATGAATACGGTGTGCTACATTATTTTTAGCAGGAAAGTTTTCTTGAGATGCCTATTTTAGGTAGGTTTATTATCTTTTGCAACTAAGAGATAAAAACCTACCTAACACCCTTGAAATTACCAACTCCGTCTGTCCCTCCATACAGTTCACAATCGAATTTTGAAACTAACTGCCGGTTACCATTTCTAGTTGTTTATATAGAAATAAAAGAAGATACCAATATTCAACACATTGAAACCTCTGTTTATCATAAACCTATCTTCTCCGGAAAATACTTAAGTTTCGGATCAGATTGTCCCGCATCACATAACATTGAAGTTACTAAGACCCTGGGAAATAGATCTTTAAATTATTGCAGTACTGAGTAGTTATTCGTGATAAAAGTAGGAAGAATTTTCAGAGATCTAGAAAGAAAAGGCTATCCCCGTCGTGGCTTGAACGAGTTTTTTTCCAAGTTGATGCGTTCAGCTGCTCTGACTCTTCCTCCATACCAACGTGAAGTAAATAAATCCTATGAATTTATCCCTTATTACAAATGTCTTTCAGAAAAATCTCAGCACTGCCTAAGTCCTTTAATATGCAAACAGTTTTTTTCCGCAAAGGCAGTAGCGAAATATTCTTTGTAAATTCAAGTAAGATTATTCGACTGAACAACAGAAAGATCGTGTTTACATAATTCCATGTGGAAACTGTAACGCGATATACGTTGGCGAGACAAGTCACACCCTAGAGACAAGACTTAGATAACATAAACATGCATTTAAATCTAAGAACACTAATTCGACATTCGTTTCACATGCAGTTGAAACAGATCACTCATCTGACTCTGCGAAAACTCCGATTATTGAACGGACTGTAATATTTATAGAAGCCGCATTTTCCTGGGAATCTTGCATACACATTCAACTGTTAATCCAATTAATGAAGCTGGAAATATTCTAGCTGTGTACTCGCTCATTTTATAAAAATCCTTAACTTTATAATTAACTTTAACCGATGTTTTGATGCATGTTTCACATACGTAAGTTTATTTTGATATCTGTAGTGATTGTCCGCTATTGTACTGAAGAGGGATGCTGTTTTCATCCGAAACATAAACAATTGTTTTTAGTGTTTTAATATTCCTATTGTAATTAAAAATGTCTGTATTTTAACTAACTTTATTTCTTATTTATCATTAATCTATCATTTTTTTTACTGTAAACACATTCATTATACTCTAAAACTTTTCAATAAAGAAAGCGGCTTACTTAAATTAGTCATCTTTTCTATGGCGATACAGCAATATAACATAAACTCCAAAATTTGTATGCAATCACTTTAACTAATGCTTCAATTGACAAGCTCTTTTTGAATTCTATTTTCAAACATTAATTTTATTTTCAAATTGAGAAGTGATAGGTTAAATACATTGAGTTTTAGAATCCTTTGATCAAGCCCGTATTTGTTTATCACCTATATAATAATTCAGCGTATTTCTTGAAATACTATATAAAATATAGAAAATAATTCATGTGACTATTACTTAAATAGTTAATAAACTTTTAGAATAATCTGTTACAAATCATAATATAGTTCAGAAGTGCGAAAACGGAATATTAATGTATATCTAATATTGAAGTGACATAATTTTCAAATGACACTTTAAGAATATTTACAGTAGATTGTTGCTCTAAGATATTATGTGCCTCAGAGCAGAATCCAAGCTGAACTTAGCATTTAACAATAAAAATTTAAAGAATAATATTTTTAAATTTATCAGCTTTAAATAATGCACTAAAATCAAATTACCTGACTCTTAACTTTTTGTTAAATTTTCGAATGATTATATGAAATATTTTGTTAATTATTTTTAAGCTGCATTAGTCATAATTAATCACAAGTTATTTTGCTATTACTACTGATTTTTACAAAATACTTGTTAAATTATGTAGTAACAAATTAATTAGTCTCCCTTTTAATTTAAGTGGCATCTTAGAAAAATTTATTTGTCATTTTTGGAGAGAGTTCATGATGACAACATAGCCACATGTGCGTGCACATACTATATAACATCGGTTTGTTGCAAGGGATTCATTATTTTTTTGTCTAATTTTTAAATTTCGCAAAATCACCAAGGAAAGATTTTCAATATAAAAGAAAAAATATATAAAAAATAATTAATTCAAATTAACTAAAGTACAGTAAGTTGCTGAAAAAAAATTACTAAATGTTAAAAGAGAATAAAAATTTATAAAATATTAATGCATAATTATAAATTATTTAAACCAATAAAACATTACATGTGTAATCGAGTTTCTTTTTTAAACTTTGGTTAGTTTTTTTTCTTCTATTATTTCAGTGAAATTTAGATAAAACTTCGTAAAGAAAATGACTTGCCTGAAAATCAATACCAACGACGGAATTTCTGGGTGACGGGTTATCAAACATTTCAGTCGAGAAAATGAAAAGGTTTGGCAATAGATTAATAATGGTTGAATGATTGACGGAGAAGTATTTGTAGGATGAAAATTATGAATTTATATAAGTACTATGAAATCAATAAAATTTGCAAAGATATTTATAAAACTGCTGTTATCAGGACTATATATAAACAAAGATAACCATAAATTATATGGTACATTAAAAATGTATTTTTCAAGTGATTTTAATCAAAAGCATATTTTCTTATTACACTTTTTGAGATACCCATATCTATATCTATATTTATGCATATAAAATATTGTAAGATATATATTCAATTTTTTTAAATCGAAAAATAATTGATATCCTAAATATGTAACATTAATAAAAAGTAATCGAAACCCAGTATGTTGGGCCAAATCATATTTTCTTCCTAAGTGCTGCTATATTATTGGTACTTTAGTGAACCCAGATTAGGGATAATGAGCTAGTTAAGAGAAAGATATGTGCCTCCTCTAACAATTTACTAAGGCTTGAACGAGTCCAACTGAGTGCTGCCCGTGTAACAGCTGGCTTACGTCAAAGTTGCCCGGGAGAATTGGTTCTTTATGAATGCGATTTACAGCTACTGAGTTTTAGACGAACAATAAGATTAACGAAATATTTTAATAAACTCTATAGCTACGGCACACATAAACGTACCTCTTTGCTTCTTCGTAACTGGACAAACAATCAAAGGCTGAAAAGAAACAGTCCCTTCTCTCTGGCAATCAAACAGGGTTTTATTGATACCAGCGTCGAGGTTCACTCCCTAAAACTTCGTATTGGACCTTCTAAGGGACTGCCAAGAGTACACTTTAATACCGATATTCTTTCCTACACCAACAAACAACAAGACATCCCAGTCTATCTTACACAAATTGCATTAGAAACCATCATTACTATTCTATCTAATGCCTCCAAATTTTCACGGATGGTAGTAAAAATGAGCATAATCATTGTCGCAGTGGCATATTTCTGAAAATGTCCTCATCCAAACTTGCCTTAAAGATCAGAAATGCGGACAACTGCTCAGTTTTTCGATTGGAGCTACTTGCGATTGAGGAGTGCTTCAAAGCTGCCACTCCCTGTACCACTTATAAAGATATTTGGATTCTAACTGACAGTAGCAGTTCCATACAACACTTACAAAATTGGGCTCACGTTGGTGAGAGAATTTCATTATGTATTCTATCTATACTCAGAGGACTTTCAAGCTACCATGACATATTATTTCAATGGATCCCGTCGCATGTTGGCATTGGCAGAAATGAAATGGCAGATAAATTGGCTAAAGAAGGGGTCTCTTTGACACCGCACACTTCCACCTTGACTTTTCTGGAGATCTGTTCAAAAGCCAAATATACTCTTGACACATCTTGGCGTTCCCCTCCAGTTCAAAAATGGTACTGTGGCAAAAAGCCTGGAGGAGCTATTACTCTTGGGGTTAGCCTTGACCAGCAGTCTGCTATTTCAAGATTTTTGAGTGGACACTTGAGATGCCTGAAATTTGACAACGGTTTCAAAGTTTTCGCTATTTGTGGAAAGTGCAAGACAGCGCCAATCCAACCCTGACCATCTCCTTTCATGTTTGGACTTGACTAGGAGTGACCTTTTGGAGTCCTTTCATCTTTTTGGACATCCTCCAAATTTTTTGGCTCATGGACTTGGTCTAGCCTATTGTCTACATCATTTAGGATTAGAAACAACAACATAGAAAGATATTAAATAACAATTCAATTTTGCATGCACCTTTTATCCTCATCTCGTATATTTTTATAAAGTATTTTTACATAAGTATATCTCTTTAAAATATCATGAAATACAATACTTGTTATTTATCCGCAGGCAAAATACAGTACATAGATAAAAATCTGGAATTATTGGTACTTTCGCCCTGCCGGATTATGGATAAAGAGTCTTTAACAAACTGCTCAAGAGAAAAATGTTATAATTTAAATTACTTTCCTTACAAAATTAAATTAAAACATACTATTTTCATTTATAAAACATTGCTGTCAGATGTGTCAATCTTGCTTTTTAAGGCAATACCTTTTACTCAATTTTATGTAGAGGCATTGTCCTGATATTAAAGGGCTGTGCCCAATTTCAGACGTTTCGTCGAATATATTACTGAAACTCGTGAGGAAATGCCCGGAATGCCCTTGAACTTTGAGGTTGTAAAGAACATGTTTGACTTCATCCAATAGATTACATGAGATTTCCTTCTCAATTTTTCAATTATTGCTGTAATTTTTTGAGTTTTCACGATATTTCACTGGCCTTTTTATATGAGTTGCCCTATATTATTGACTATCAAATCATGACAAAAAATTCTTTGCTGTAGTTCGCGCATGCTCAGTTAAAATGTATTTCATAAAAATACCTATATTTCATCAAATATTCAAGATATTAATGAGTTTAATCACAATATACTATTTCTACGATTTTTTGTCAAGTTTTAGAAAGCGGTGTTATATTCGGCTGAAAATTCTGCATGCTATATATATATATATATATATATATAAATCTTTGAATTTTTCACAGAAACGTTAACATCTTCACGATATACTTGCTATGCTTACACAAATGCCACAAATGTTGAACAGAACCTACATAGTTATTTGCTATAGTGACAGATCATTTTTAGAATTTTCTGTTACTTGGGGGATCGAAAATATTATTTTATTATTAAAATTATTATCCCCCTCCCCCTTATTGTCCTCGCGACAAAATATTCACTGAAAAAGATAAAGTCAAACATTTTCTGTACATCTTCAAAGTTCGAGAGCATTCCGGGCATTTCCTCACGAGTTTCAGTAAGATATTCGACGAAACGTCTGAAAATGGTCACTGCCCCTTCATTTCGGGGCACCAGTATATTTTCATAAATTATAAAGTTTTTTTCTCCTGTTATTTTAATTACTGAATCAAGTGCCACAAAATATTATCCAATGAAATGATTTCATTACTTTCCAGAATTTCCTTATATTTCTCCTATTTATTCTCAGTATCGAATCGAACGTTGTTTTAAATTTAATACCATACTGCAAATTTCCTCAACAGTAAATTTCTGTATGACAGGCGCGATTTCATGATATTTCAAGTTATTTCAATTTTACTGATGCTGTTTTTCTATGCAGTATTTTTATTAATGTAGTTCATTACTTCAAGGTATGTTTTTTTTTTTTTTTTTTTTTTTTTTTTTTTTTTTTTTTTTTTTTTTTAGATTTTACTTTGCTTTTTCTTTTGTAAATATTGTTGATAGCCACAAATTATGACATGAATTATTTATTTTTTTATCTTTTGCACATCGTTACTTCATTTAACAAAGTTCCATACTTTAGATTTCACATTGAATTCTTTATAAAATTCCTGGAGGGTCGTACTATGTGTCTTCTTTAAAAAAAAATAATATAAAAAATAATTTTTTAATGTCAATTCCTACTTAGGTCAACAAAGAAAAATTTTATTTTAGTTACTTTTTATTTAATAATTAATATTAATATAATTATGTATATACATATGACAGAGTCACAATATTAAGTGGCAAAATAGAAAGCGAATTTTCTTGCAATTTTCCATTTTAATAAATAATTTAAGAACGGCCCGGATAATACGTAAGTACGAAAAATAATATGAAACAGTATAGAAAATAACATTAAAACATAATCAGGAGTTAGCAGTTACCATGCCAACAGTTTCATGTAGTAGCGGCTCTTTCGAAGAGTGGAACCTAATGGAGTGTTTCTGCTCATTTATCTTTGAGTTTTGAATGCTAGTAGTTTGGTTATTTAAT
The DNA here is from genome assembly GCA_963931845.1 of Maratus michaelseni. Classification (NCBI taxonomy): domain Eukaryota; kingdom Metazoa; phylum Arthropoda; class Arachnida; order Araneae; family Salticidae; genus Maratus; species Maratus michaelseni. The sequence goes on along the minus strand of OZ007593.1, from coordinate 104,132,770 downwards.
TTAATTAATGAATTAATATTCGAAAAAAAACTGTATTAACATCAAGTGTCAACCACTTCAAGTTTTAAAAAATGTATTTGAACTTGAGGGGATGAATAAAAAGTATTTAAATAACGATTGAGAATTTGAACAAGATATATAAAAATATAGAGAGTGTGAGCTAATAGTAGGAATTGAAAAAATCCACGTATGTTTGGAGTTTAAGCATAAAGATAACAAGTGGGTAAGTGTGATTGAAGATCTCACAAAGGGTTTCGTTTAATATTCCTTTCAAACCACTTTACCCTTCCTTTAATAAATTCAAATAAATTTAATTTTCAAAAAAAAGTAATATTTTTATAAAATAAAAATTTATCGGTCTATTTTTCTCATTTTTTCGAAAATCTGAACCGGTCCGATAGTGGGAGAAGCCCGCTATTATACTATGTCATAATAATATCTGTCATGTGGACTAAATGCGATATTAAAAAAAAAATCAATTTCAAAATTAAACATGTTGTATAGAGTCCTTCAAAATGTTAGACGTCAGATTAATTTTCTTTTTAATTCTCTAATGACGCCATATTAAGCTGCTTTCTGTATTTACACATACTCATATTCCTTGTATTATTGAGAAATGTTTGAAGATTTCCGTTTTATTTCCAATATCACGTCATATTAATCTTTTTTTTAGTTGGTGAAACTTTTTATTTCATTTTCATTTTTCATGTGGAAATCTTTCAATAGAAAATTAATTATTGTAGGAAGAACTTTATTGTGGGTTTTTAACTGTTAGCAACTGCTCTAACTAAAAATGTTTAAATTTAATAGGAAAAGGCTGATAGATTTTTGGTTTTTTATCTCTATATATTAAAATAATACGATTTTTCTAATTTTATGATTTTGAGCTTCATAATAGGTATTTAGCTTTAAGTACACAAAATTGCATGGCTGTAAGTTACATAGTTTCTGAGAACCGGCTCTGAGACGGACAGACAACGAAGCAGGAGTAATAGGGTTTCGTGAGATAAACGAAACCCTAAAAATAATATTTTTTGTTTCAAACATAACGTTTTTTTACATTAGTTAAATTAAATAATATATGTTCCGATTATTAGATCATTCCTGTTTAGATGTATCCCAATTTTGGACTTCGTGCATGGTCCCATATGAGAATATTTATTACAATGCAACAATTTTTTACAACATAAAAAAATTTCTTAAAACAAACTTTTGCATTTTTATATATCTTTAATTAATTAATTTCAGGCATTGATTAATTCCATCTTTAGGCAGAGGGGGGAAATGTTAAAATATTTGTTTTGTAAATATTAAAAACGTTTCACATTGATTAATATTTTTGGTTTAGCCATGAATATTAAAATATTTATATCCATAACAATATAAAAATATAAGTTTAGTGTGCATCATGCCACTTAGTATGCATCATATATCTGCCTGTCATACACAATAACCTGCCACTTAGTTTTATTATAAATTACTTTATACTTTCAAAAAACTTTTACCACATTATCAAAGTATATTTAAAGAAGAATTGGATTTATTTGGAATAAATTATAAATGTTGTGAAACCATTTACTTGAATCCTTTGAAAAATATGAATCATAATTTACTTTTAAACCTTAGAAGAGATAAAAGAGAAATATAAATTCGTTAGAAAATCACAAAAATATAGCCGTTATTTGAAAAACAAAGCATGGAAAATGTCGCATACATATTTATCAAGTATCATCGAATGTGTATAAAACACAGTATGTATGCATAATAAATATTATTTAATAAATAACCTAAGCATTTTTGAACTTACAGTAAGTGCCAATTCTATTTCTCATAAATCACAATTTGTGAAGGGGATGAATGACAAAACATCACAAATATCTTTGGCATATTATTTGAAGTTGGTGCTATATAAAACGTTGGGTAGGACAAATTTGAACCGTCAGATACTGCTGATATGCAATACAGCATTGTTAAATGCCTGTTTGCCATCCAAATTGATGCTGAATGTGCACTGTCATTGGTATATTAAGCGAAGTTCTGTGTCTGTTATAAATGTGTACTGGGACTAACAATCATCATATCAACTACATTATCCTCACAATCCATGTGTGCGAGTTACAAATGCATTTGCACATTTATTTTGGGTCTATTCACATTTATACTGCATCTCTTCTATGGGTTTAAATGTAATTTCTCTTTTTATTGCTGATTATCAGTTCAAATGGTGTTTACGTGCTAAATAAAAAGCGCGAATCCTTTAAATGTGACTGCGGATGCGTTAAATGTGAAAGATTTGACTAGAATTAAGAAAATATTTTAACTAATTGTTTTAAATATATTTATAATTTTTAAATAGTCCTTCCAGCCTGTACTGGGAGGGAAAGGTATACACCTTAGATATAGTATATTCATGCCAATCTTAACACATACACGTATAACAACACGACACAATTACATACTTCAATAGAAAACCGTTTAATATGTATAAAATATATAAAAAAGGTATATTACTTTTTTTTCAAGAAATTAAAATAAAAGTAACCAATGAAAAATCTTCCATACTTCAGATTCAAGTAAAAAATAATAAATCTATTAGTATGATGGTAACACTGGTAGGATTTAAATTTTATGTGAGTTGAGTAGCATACAGAAATGAATCAATACATTATACTATTACAATACAGCAATGATATCACAAAGATTACTTACTCTGATCATAATTCTGTTATCATAAATTACAGGAGATTGATTGCAATTAGCAAAATTGTTAATCAATAAACTTAGATTTGATTTTGTTTTGTAGATCTAAAGTTATTTTTGCTAAGAAAGTTAGTTAGTCACTCCGTGAAGCACTTAACGTTCACAAGCCGTGCCTTGTACGACGAAACTTTTTGTTAATTGTTTGTACAGCTTCAAAGTTTTGCACCACTATTGTTTAACAATAATCTTTATCTTATTTAATTACAGAATTTCTGTCATCAAATAAGACGAAGATTGCTCTTAAAAATAGTAATAGGAGCCGTTTGGAGATACGCAACTAATTCACAAAACATCTGGATGTGGCTAGCATTTCTTTCCAACTTAATGAATTTAGCAATGATAACATTCCTGATATTTCAATTTTCTTCGTATTTTTTTTTATTGTAATTAAACAAATATTTTTCTAGGATTTTTTTCGCAAATGTTTAGGTTACAAATTAAAAATGGATTAAAAATAGAGAAAAATCTATTAATTTTCAAAATGATTTTGTTTCTTTTAAAATATCATGATTCATATATATTTCTCAAAAAGTGTAATCTAAGCGGTTAATTTAAATTTGAAGGATTTATATAGGATTTTGTCAAAGTGAATCAAAATATTTGAATTTTTTTTTTTTTTTTTTTTAGAATTCTTCAAGAGTTTTTGTTGTATAGGATTTATATATCATAATAATTAAGAAATTTCCTAGTTCGATAAAACATTCAATAGATAAACGCAATGATTTTATTTTAATAATTTAGCATGATACTTATATATTATTCAAAGATTTTTAAACAGATAAATTTGAAAGACACAGCCTATTTTATTTTTCAATCAAGAATTCCATTTAACGTCTAAAAATTAGACAGAAACCAGTTAGGTCTTCGACTTTATATGTATCAAATGAGATGATTGTGAGATTTAACTTTATTCTTAAATAACTAATTGAAAAGTGAACAAAAAGCAACGGAAACTACAGAAACAGCAGACGTTTCTAATTAAATTCAAGGATATTTGTATTTGTAAAGATACTTGTCCAGCTGTGTTTTCTTCTGAAATAAAATTTATTTCAACATTATTCTGGCTAATATCGGATGAAGTAAGATTTTATGGAACATGATAAAATATCTTACACAAGTTGATAACAAGATAAATATGCATGTTTTGTTTTTAATTACAATTTAAAATAGGAAATTACAAGTTCCATTTAAGACTTTCAATAAAAAATGAATTCAAATTATTTTTACGATTTTTTTAATTATAAAATATATTTAAATTAATTTATTATTAATATCTTAAATTCAGCTTGTAATTTCTCCTTTTAAATGATAATTTTTAAAAAATCACATGAATATTTATACTGTTATCAACTTGTGCAAGAAAAATGTCACCAAAATAGATTAGCTATATTTTCATGTATGGAGGATTTTAGCCTGATATATCTCATTATCATTTTGAAAAAAATATGTTTATCTTATTTTGAAGCTCCATTTTACTAAAAAAATAGATAGAAAATCCAATAAAATGTATTTAAGCAAAGAAATTTTTTTACTGAAAAGGTATTTTTTCAGAAGCATTTTACTGCATGAAAGATTGTATTAAATTTGGGAAAAAAAAAAAAAACTTTTGGATGTAAGTCAATAAGTAAAAGCAAGACATGCGAAACATAAAATATTAGATTACACTATAGAAATTAAGCCTATTATTCTTTACTATAGATAGGTGTTATTTGCTAAAAATATATTGCATAAAAAAATAGAACTTTTTGAAAATTTTAAAATGAAGATTTATCAATATACTGTGTAGTGTTACGCACGTAACTCATCATAAAAATTTCATCCTGAAAAATTTAAATATATATATATTACTCTACTAAAAATACAATTTTATTTTAAATCTTGTTAGAGATATTTTAAAATGTAATCAGGGGGTTCTATAACGATAGTTAGGGAAAGTTAACATGTAAAGAAATAATTTATTGATGCGAACAAAAGTGTACATTTATTTATGTTTTTAAATATAAGTTTTGTATGCTTACATATTTTTCACATGAAAATCAAGAACTATTTAAAGTAGATCGATCATACGTGTAAAAATCAATAAAAAATAGTTATTGATCAGTAACTGAATTTTATAATGTGAAATGATAATAAATTACATAATGAAATACAAAATTGTATCCATTTTCCATTTAGATTTTGCTAGAACTGATACCATAGATGTTATGGCGTTGTTGTTCGCGATTGTTCTAATTACAAAATGAACTTTGGCACATTTTGTTCATGTATGTTTAGATCATTAAATAATTCGAGAAGAAATAATCTGTTTTCTAATCATCCTATATATTAAAATGCCAGGCTAAAATCTTAAATTTCAGCACAAATTCGATGTTTTTGCGCATGCATGAGATTGAATCTAAAACCTGTTCAGTTTTAAGGTACGCTTGACCGCGGTCAGCGTAGCTCAGTGGTCAAAGGCGTTAGTTTAAGCTGTGGCTCTCTGCAATTAGGGAGAGTTTGAATCCCGTTTAAGTAAGGTATTTGGAATCTTTATTTTTTATTTCCATTGTTAGGTTGTGATCCTTATAAAAAAAATACTTCAGAATATTATCAATCCTCAGAGGTTCGTAAAAACATTATATTTTATTTGCTATTTTTTAAATTACATAATGGATTTCTGAAAGAGTCTTGTAATATCACTTTCTTTTGCAGAAAATTTTCAGTAATTTTGAAATGTTTCAGACTATAAATCACGATATTGAAATTAGTATATTTAATTAGTATATTTGATTTCCATAACTGTTAATGCATGTTTGTTATAAAATAATTTTGCTAAAAAGTAAAAACAAAAAACAAAAAATACCACAAAAAGCAACAAATATGTTACCAAATTTATGTTGATGCGATATTGCATCATCAGATCTGTATTGCAAAAACTATAATGCAATTCTTTACAATGATCTGTGTTTCTTTTACGAGTGCTACAATATGGAACAACTTTTATGTGATACAACTGCAATGTTTGAACTGCAATGACTGAAAATGTTTATATTTCAGAAATATAAAGTTATTACTATCTATTGACACGAGCACAAATTAAGATAAAAACTGTAGGAAATTTATATACATTTTCACAATTAGAGATATTTTTAAATATATAATCGTGTTAAAAATATTTTCAATAAAATATTAATGTAGGTTTTAACTTAACGTTAAAACTTAACTTAACATAGGTGTTAACGTTAAGGTTTTAGCTTGTATATTTGTTTTAAAGCAAACACCGGAAACAATAAAATAAAATGAAAATGAAAATCGATTCGTTGGGTAAAAAAAAAAAAAAGCTATGAAACTGAAAAAACAAACAAGCAAACAACAACAAAAAAAAAAAAACTTCCAATAACTTAATAATTTGATATGTATTTATGGTGCAACGATTTATCTTATATGTATTTCTTAAATCCATTTACACGATATATGCATCTACTTTCTTTTTATAACACCATTATTTTTTTGGCTTCACTTTACTATCAATTCTTTCAGATAAATGAAATTTTAGACTTCCAAATATTCTCATAAATATCTTTTTTACAAACATTTAAATACGATTTTACTGGATATAAATACATATAAACACAGAGGCTGTTCACAGTTTTTTTAGACTAGTTTATTTTAGTGAAAAAATTGTCTTTATAGAGAAATTATTTTTAAATTCTAATATGTTTTTGAAAGTATAATGTCTCGTCTGGCAAACTGAAATTTTTGTTTAGATGCAAAATGGCGCTTTTAAAGAAACGATAGTTGGAAGGCTATATTTTTGCATTTTCTGAAGAGAATTATCCTTATTCGGTTATTATAAAATGCTGTGAAAGACTTGGTTTTTCTACATTTAAAACCGCAGTAGGTTATATTGTCAATAAGACAGGGGAAAAAACGTGAATGTCTGGCTTCAAGTGAAAAATTTTCTCCAAATATGTACCCACGAGCGAAAAGGAATTCTTCGAATATTGCAAAGGTAAATTATACTTTTATGGTAAAATAAATTCTCCAAATCAAAGGTCTGTTGTTAAATCGTTAAATGCTTGGTGTGAGCTGTTACTAAAATCATTAACACTGATTTGAATTTTAAAAACGACAAAAAACACAATGGTCACCATCTTTCTCCACTACATATCGCCGAACGTAGAACACGATGCAGAATTCTTTATGAGAAGCATTTGTCCGAATCAAAAGGAAAAAAATGTTTTTACAATAGTTGAAGTATAGGTCTATTTAAAATATTGTAATGAAAAGAAATCCATTTATTATCATCAAAGAGGAAAATTTATCTTAAAGCATCTTTCAGTGTATCTAAAAAAAGTTTTACCAAACGATTTATGATTATTTCTGGCTTTGCATGCAACGGCAAATTAAAAATAAAGAGAATGTGAAAAAACATTAAGATCAACTCCACATACTATCAGAATAGTATTTTACTCCCAATATTCAAACATAAAATACCATTTCTTTACCCACAGTGCCATTAATATGTTGTCAAGATAAAACAATCAGCCACGCATCACAATTCACTGTTAATTTCCTGTAGAAAATGGAACGAAAATCTGGTATAAGGGCCATATCCTTCACCGATCCACCTGGTAAATCTCCGGATGTATCACCCATGCATTTTTACGCTTTGTGACTTTTAAAAAGCGCGTTATCCAAACTTTGATCTACAAGCCTTCATGGACTTTAAAAAGCTGTTCAAGGGAAATGGGCCAAAATACCGCTTCCAAAACTGCAAAAGGCATTATTGTTATAGAAAGTATGCTGTAGAAATGTAGTTCAAAATAAGGATTACCAGATTGAATATTTTAAACACAAATATCTTATTTAAAATATAAAATAATTCTGTAAGTACGATTAAAATCGTCTAAAAAGTATGCAAACACCCCTCTATAAATTAAATACAGATTTTTTTTTTTTTTTTTTTTTTTTTTTTTTTTTTTGACATTACACATTTCTGAATACGATTAACTAATACAAAATTTACAAACGTTAAAAACGTTACAAACGTTAACAATTACAGTACGAGGAGAGTATTATTAGGCATACAAAACTTTAAAAAGGTCAAATAAATCATGAATCTTTGTTTCGTTTTTCTTTTACGTGTGTAGTTATTTTAGAAAACAAGTTATTCGTTAAATTTTCATTAAAATCCCTTTTAGAGATCGATTCTCAGTGTTAAAATGAAGTCATTACGCCTTTCTCTGGAGTATTAAAAGCAATAAAGAACGATATTGGATTTCAGCTCCCATGTCGGTGCTAAGGAACATTAAAGTCAGACATTTGCTTTTATGTAGATTCTATGCTTTAAGAAAAACAATCTAAATTAAAAAATGATTAAAGGCAGTAATTTTTTAAGTGTGTTTTTAGCTATTTTTCTTTACACGTGTAAGGATAAAAATTATTGCTTATTGTTTGAGATTTTTAGAACAATTATTTATATAACAAGATTATGAAATAGATAAGAAAATGTCAAAGATATTTTCGAAGTTTATTTATTTATTCCAATTATAACACATTTGTAGCATTCATTTTGCATTCTATATGGTGCCCTAAAAATATTTGAATGTGTTTTAACATTTTAACTGTAGGGGACATATGGAGAAAATTAATTACAAAAGTGTTCAGAAAAGGTTGGGATTAAGGTTATGGTGATTAAATAGTCGAGCAAATTATCAGAAAGTTAAGCTTTATTATTTTTATTCTGCCTTTTGATCCTATAAGTTTTTTGCTATGCTCTGACAAGTTAAAATTTAAAAATACTGCGATAAAAACGTAATAAGTTGTGATTCTTTGAAATTTAATAAATTTCGGAGTTTTCCGGTACTAAAAGACGAACAAACAATATTTAAGTATTGGACAGCTCCGAAATTTCACAAAATTCTAAGTATCATAGCTAGGTAAATTTTGATTGTAGAACAATGGAAATTTTACTGTTTTAATTGTCTGAGCATAGAAATTTTTTTCTAAAAATAAGTTATAGTACGCAAAGACCGTATAAGAAATTAAATTGCGTAAAATTTTGAAAATTTGCGAAAGGACTATTTCAGATATGTAATTTTAATACCTACCTCATTTTTAACAATATTGTGCAATTTACATTGCCTATGTATCTCCAATAGGAGGAAAATTAATTCGCGTTTCCATCTGTTTGGGAAACCCTGTATTTGCTAACAGAAATAAACATACTACATCAGATATTTTTGTGACATCATCGTACATATATATATTTTCAGTTTCTTTTGATATAACATTAATGAAGTGAGTTATGTAGGATTTTTTTCTTTACTGAGAGCTTCTGAATTTTATTGTTTATTTTTTCCTGAATAATACTAAAAATCACGTTTTCATTTCTCTAAAATACTTTCAACGATTTTGTTCATAAAATAATTAATAAAAATTTATTTATTAGAAATAGAAATAAATATATTTTGAATTAATTATTTATTTGCCTTGTAATTTTGAATAAAATTAATATCTTATTCATATTTACCCAAATGGATATATTACTAATAATGGATATAATACTAATATATAATATAAAACTAATGCGAATATTATGCATGTAGCGTTTGAAAACAAAACTAGAAAAGAGATATTTTCAATCGTTTTATTTAATTTTGATTAAAATTTGCATGTTACTTTTCTAAGAATTTTAGAAAAGTGTTTTCATTAAAGGTTCTTTGTAAGATTTATTTTAAGTGTTAAAACAGAGTAATTAAACCTCCTTTTTAAGTATTAAATACAATGAAGAACGATATTACACACGTTCCCATGTCGGTGCTAATATAGAATAAGATGAAACGTTTGTTATCAAGCAGTTTCTAATTTCAAAGATAAACACGCTAAATTTAGGAATTATTAAAGGTTAGTTGTTTCTTTAAGCGTTTCTCTAAAGATATTTTCTTTCACTTTCTGATGAATAAAATAAATTACTTTTACTTCAAACTTTATAGAGCAATTGTTATAACCATAGAATCATGGAAGGTAAAATAGAAACATTAAAACTTCTTAATAACACTATTAAATAAGGAGTGCGCTAGGCCTTTCGAAAGAACCTTGTCTCACTTTGTCAGGAAAAAGAAAAAAAAAAAAAAAAAAAAAAAAAAAAAACGTTTTACCATTTTGAACGCAGGAGCAAGACTGAAAGGAAAATGAAGGGAAAGAGGAACAAGTTAAGGGGAAATAGCCAATATGGAAAAAATTAAGAAATAGCCAATATGGAAAAAATTAAGAAATAGCCAATATGAAAACAAGATAAGGAAATATCCAATAGAAAAACAAGCTAAAAAAACCAATAAGAAGGCAGAAGGCATCATCCAATCATAAAAGACAAATACCTAATCAGAAGAAGATATTGCCTTCTGCTTTCATAATTGTTGTTTTCTTAACTTGTTTTCCTATTAGCTATTTCTTTAACTCGTTTTCCCGTTTGTTATTTCCTTAATTTGTTTTCCTATTGCCTGTTTCCTTAAATTGTTTCTCTTTCCCTTCCATTCCCTATCAATATTGCTCCTGCATTCAAAGTGGTAGCTCGTCTTCTAGCACCTGACGGAGAGTTTCGAAAGGCTTAGAGCATTCCTTGCTTTATGGTGTTATTAAGAAGTTTTCATGGTTCTATTGTATCACACCAGTTTATTCAATACTTTAACAGAATCATGATTTAGAGATATATTTACGAAGTTTCATTACTTTTCCAAATATTTTTGTTAAAAAAAAACATAATGCTAACAAATATATACATATTTATATATGTGTATCCACAGATTTCTAATTTCATTCAATATTGGTATTATAAACGAACAAAATACGCTACATATTTATTTATTCAATTTCTAGGAATGTTGTTATTCATATGTATTTTGAAGTTTATAAGTATTCTGTATGTATTTTCTTTCAGATTTTCTGATTTCCTAAATTAAACGGAAAATTAAGTTTCTTACCAAGAAAAATAAATTAACCCTCTGAGTGTCTGGGGGCTTTCCTGCATTTTCATACAAATATTTTTAAAACTTAAGATAATTGAAATTTTCTTTCCACGTTTGTTTCTAAAACACACTTCATATCTCTTTATTTTACATAAATCTTAAAACACAATTTTGTTAAAAATATTTTTGTCTAGAGCTGATTTGAGTTGTTTTTAGGAAACTGAAAAATACTGTCAAAACACTTAGAGGGTTTTAAATGTATGTTCTCATCCATACGTAATCATATCGTACAGCAGAAGTTGCAGGTGGTGTAATTTTAAGTGGCTTTTATTTTTAACTACCATTGCAGTTTTCTAATCATCTACATTATATTTCAGTTTCTTTCTAGTAAGCAAAAATCCCCACAAATCGAAAATAGTATTGTATCAGGAATATTATTTTAATAATACTTTATAGAGCATAAATACGTGTTTATATACATGGGTGAATCTAAAGAAAACGTTACTTTCTCTGTACATGGAGGTTAATCTTTGACAGAATGTATTTTAATGGGGAAAATTTTATAGCCGCACAGCACACTTTTTAACTGGCAGTGAATTAAGCTCCTCTGCTACGCTGGGAAATGAAACGTTAATTTGTGCAACAAAACGCAGTCGCAATCATGTATTTTTATAAAGCTGTGAATGAAAAAAGCCCATTCATGATGCTTAGACGTGAAAGACCTATTTATGCAACAATTAATGTGACGTGAACTAAAACTGATATATTTTCGCAGATTTCATTTATATTTCAGTAATACCTATGTAATGACACATATTCACACATACACATATAAAAGTGTCCTCTCACATTAAAATGTCGCCAAATGTGGCCATATTTGGCGCAAGATAGACAAATTTAGCGACCAACATAAGATGCCGTAAGCAAGTCAAAATTGCCGATAACTGACTAATTTGGCGGTATTACCATTTCAATCAGATTTTGAGTATAACTAATAAACTTTGAAATTTGAGTTCCACGCGAAAATGATGCACTTTTTAAGTGCAGCGAACCGAAGAGAACGAAAGTTCCTATGTATACACTCTAATCTGACAATAAAATAAATACGATTTTTTGGCAATGGCTCGACACTACATCTTTTCTTACTGGTCATGGACCCTTCAGTCAGTACCTGCACAAATTCAAATGTGCATTTTCAGAAAGATGCGAGTGCGGTGAACAAGGTAAAGCGTCACACACATATTTTCAGAGTAAACTGATAAGCCAATGGCATCTCAGATACATTCAAAATCATCCTAAAAATTGGCTAACAAATATCTTCACTCGAAATAAATTCACTAACAAATATCTTCATGTTTCCGCCGAATTATTAAGAAAAAAAATGTTGCTTGAAAATATTTTTAAATATAACTAAAATCTTTGAGTTTTGGAAATATAAAAAGAAAAATAATGGGAAAATGCCTTATTTTAAGCCATTTTCGCAATTACTAAATCTGATTATGACTCAATTGGAATGTCCAAAAAAAAATGTGCTCAGTGTCTTTTTTCTTCATAATTCATAACAATTAGATATCATGTACCTCCCAAAATAAACATATTTAATTTCAAAAGACAAACCATCACTTTGGAAAACGATTTAAAGTTCATTCAATGAACACAACGCTCTCATTTCGACAAATAGAAAAATATCGTTGTTCTTGTATGGGAATAAAAAATTGTATGGAATGTATCCTCAATGATTAATCTTTATCATGTATCAAATTTTTGTCCATATGTTGTAATTTTCGAAATCAACTCTTAGCGAGCCAGATTCTCAAAATCTTCCACTGTGCGGCCGTATTTCGATACAAACTTTTTGTAGAACCTCGGCAGACGATATTTACATAACCTACAAAATTTTCAAAACATTCAAACGTGTAGAAACATTTGAAAAAAATAATAAAATCTGAGAAATATTTGAAAAATAACGCAAAAAAGCAGGGTGTTTCGGCGTGGCGTCACTCTGCTTCAACTCATGTTTACACTACTAAATATGCATATTTTTTTCACGAAATTGTACAGAGATTGGATACAGTTATATTTACAACCTATTAAAATTTAAGATAGTTCGGAAGAGGAGAAATATATTTTTATTGTTATGTTAAAGGAGACAACGCAAAAACACACAAACAACAACAATAACAACAAAAATAATCGAGTAGAAACATATTTATTTTACAACTAGATAACTATATTGTTTCTCAAAATTTTTACACGGACTGTAAAATCTCTATATTTATAACAGATAAAAATTTCGAAGAGTTCGGGCAACAAGATTTAAAAAAAAAACTATGAAACAAACCTACGTGAAAAAACAAGAAAATGTCTTTTTACGACTTTTTATCACTAAATATCAATATTTTTTCGCGATTATTTAATTTAAAAATATAATTGCATACAAAATAGGGTTAAATATATAAAATCATACAAACTTAATGTTTGTTTATTAAGGGGTCAGATAACCTTTGAAGTGTCAGAAAATCGATTTTTTTTTAAATAGCTTATAATTAAGTATGATTCTTTAGGAACATTTTAAAGAAAACCCCATGCAAAAATTCACACTAGAAGAGAAGTTATGGCCAAAACAATTCAAGCCCTATTCGTGTTTTGCTAGTATTTAAAGAGCCGGATTGTTTGTTTACCTTTTTTGAATCAGCTGCTAGCGAGCGTAACTTCAGTTTTATGTTATTTTCGGTTGTATTCTGACTCTTAAATTATATACCCCATGGTTTACATTTCCATTATTGAGTGAAGCTGCATTTTATTAACTTCTACTTCAATCTATAAGGGTCTGTTTACTGCAAGGACCTCAGAAGCCTGTGGTGAGCACGCGGTCGATTGTAACATTATTTATTGAATCTAAACTGCTTTTTTCAAAGCAATTTCGATATTTTCGATCTATATTAATTAGTTTATTTTATTAAACATTGAGATGAGTAATATAGAGGGTGATTTGCATCCTAAAAGAGCATCTGGCAAAAGAATACGAAAACGTAAGTTTACAGGAAACAGATTTACTAAATCTGAAAAATCTACAGCAGAAACAGATCTCAATCAAAGTGCTTCTGGAAAGAAACTTAGTGTATGCTATGATGAACCTAATAATGAGACTGATAGTCTTTTTAAAGGATACACAATTATGGATTTGCAATCCATGTTTTATTTTATTGAAACTTTTCTATGCTGCAAAGAATGTGGAGGAGAAATAAAGTTGGAAGAAAGAGTTGTGTATGGACTTTCTTCTAAAATTTCAATAAAATGCAAAACATGTTCTGAATTGTGCACATTCAGAAATTCATCAATGACTGGTTCCAAAAATAATGCTGCTGAAATTAATCGTAGATTTGTATATGCTATGCGTACCATTGGAAAAGGGCATGCAGCTATGGATATTTTCTGCGGTGCTATGGATTTTCCTAAACCTATTTCAAAAAAAAGTTATGATTCAGTGATTAAAAAACTGACAACGTCTACCAATAAAATTGCAGAAAATTCAATGAAATGTGCAGCTAAGGAAGAAATTGAACTTACAAATTCTGAGAAAATTATTGTCAGTGGAGACGGTACTTGGAAAACCAGAGGACACACTTCAAAAGTGGGTGTGTGTACAGTTATCGGGGACAAGACTGGAAAAGTTATTGACAGAGAAGTCTTATCTTCATATTGTAAGGCTTGCGAATTTTGGAAATCACAAGAAGGGACCGCAAAATATTCTGAGTGGAAAACTGGTCATGAAAAAGAATGTTTGATCAATCATTCTTGTTCGGCTGGGAAAATGGAAAGTAGCGGTATGGTTCGAATTTTTAAACGCTCAGAAACACAAAATGATGCGAAATATGTATCATATGTAGGTGATGGCGATTCAAAAACTTTTCAAGCAATAACCGAGTCATCCCCATATGGAGCAGATATCCCAGTCACTAAACTTGAATGTGTTGGACATATTCAGAAACGAATGGGTACTCGTTTGAGAAAGTTGCGACAAAGCGGCGTGAAATGTGCTGATAAAAAATCTATTGGAGGAAGAGGCCGTCTGACAGATAAACATATTGATAAATTAACTGTTTATTATGGCATTGCCATAAGAGAACACAAACACAATTTAGCAAACATGCGTAAAGCTGTGTGGGCAATCTATTTTCACAGACGGTCTACTGATTCTGAACCATTACATACTTTTTGCCCACCTGGTGTCCACTCATGGTGTCACTATCAGAAAGCTGTTGCTATGGGTACTGAACATAGTTTTAAGCACAAGATATCAATTCCTACATGTGTGATGGATATGATATAACCAATTTTTAATGATTTATCTCATCCTAAACTATTACAAAGATGTCTTGGTGGCAAGACGCAAAACAATAATGAGTCATTAAATTCACTTATTTGGAAATTGTGTCCCAAAACTTTAGGAACAGGAAGAAGAATAGCTGAAATAGCTACAAATGAAGCTATTATAATGTTCAATGAAGGTAATACAGGGAAAATAAAGTTGATGAAAGAATTGGGGCTAAATGTTGGTAATCACGCTCGAGATTGTTTCATAAAATTAGATCAACAACGAATAAAGACAGGTGAAATGCGGTTCCTTCAAAATACAAAAGAAATGCGGCAAATCAAAAGAAGAAATGAAAAAGCTATTGCAGATAAGTATCTATCACAAGAAGGACTAACTTATGCTGCAGGAGGGTTTTAATTATACTTTTTAAAACTATTAGACAGGTATGTTAAATTTTTCTTTATTTCATGTGCATTTTTTGTTTTTATGTATTATTTTATACCTGTAAATACACTCTAAATGTTTAAATAAGAAACTGTTTGAGGAATGGAAGGGGTTAATTCAATTTTCATTTTTTCATCGTTATCGGGAAATCAATCTTTTTCAATTTTTTAATGATAATAATCATAATTTCTTAGTAATATTTTATCAGATGATATTTTTTACGTACTGAAGAGTGCTTTCGATCAATATGAATGTTTTAATTGTGATATATCAGTGAGTTTATATGATTTAGAGATAGATTTATTTTGAATGTCAATTTTCTCAAAACGACGATTTTAGTTTATGCGCGCAAGATTTCTGAAAAATAGTTTGCTGGAATTTCATAAAATTTTGACAGAATGTATTAACCGTATAGATGCACAAAATGACCTACTATTATGTTTCTCAAGTAAGAAGTTTAGAATTCATAATTACTTTTGCATTAAAAAAAAAAAAAAAAAAAAAAAAAAAAAAAAAAAAAAACTTGATATTGTGAAATTGAATATTGTTCTCAATCGTGTTTTATGAATTTTCATTTGATTAATTTTAGTTATATATATAGAAAACGACATTGAACATTGATTTATCTTAATTATTTAAGTATTATATTGATAGTATCAGTTGCAGTATCAAATTTCCATGTGAACATGAAAAATGCATTTTTTCCCCGTTATCGGGAAATCCACCGTTTTCAATTTTTGGTACTTTTCGGTTAGCCGGGCGCCAGTGATATATGTATATATATTTTATACATATAAGTGTGTATATATATATGTAAGTTTATATATATATATATATATATATATATATATATATATATATATATATATATGTAAGTTTATATATGTATATATATATATATATATATATATGTGTGTATATTTATATATATATATATATATATATATATATATATATATATATATATATATGTATATACATATGTGTGTATATATACATGTATATATATCACTGGCGCCCGACTAACCGTAAAGTACTCAATTTTTTAATGATAATAATCATAATTTCTTAGTAATATTCTATCAGATGATATTTTTTATGTACTGAAGAGTGCTTTCGATCAATATGAATGTTTTAATTGTGATATATCAGTGAGTTTATATGATTTAGAGATAGATTTATTTTGAAAGTCAATTTTCTCAAAACGACGATTTTAGTTTATGCGCGCAAGATTTCTGAAAAATAGTTTGCTGGAATTTCATAAAATTTTGACAGAATGTATTAACCGTATAGATGCACAAAATGACCTACTATTATGTTTCTCAAGTAATAAGTTTAGAATTCATGATTACTTTTGCATTTAAAAAAAAAAAAAACTTGACAATGTGAAATTGAATATTGTTCTCAATCGTGTTTTAAGAATTTTCATTTGATTAATTTTAGTCATATATATAAAAAACTATATTGAACATTGATTTATCTTAATTATTTAAGTATTATATTGATAGTATCAGTTGCAGTATCAAATTTCCATGTGAACATGAAAAACGCATTTTTTCACCATATCGGGAAATCCACCGTTTTCATTTTTTTAATGATAATAATCATAATTTCTTAGTAATATTTTATCACAGGATATTTTTTATGTACTTAAGAGTGCTTTCAATCAATATGAATATTTTAATTGTGATATATCAGTGAGTTTATATGATTCAGAGGTCAGTTTTCTCAAAACGATGATTTTAGTAATTGCGCGCAAGATTTCTGAAAAATGGTTTGCTAGAATTTTACAAAATTTTGACACAATGTTCTAACCATATAGATGCACAAAATGACCTATTATTTTGTTTCTTAAGTAAGAAGTTTAGAATTTACGACTACTTTTGTATTAAAAAAAACTCGATATTTCGAGTTTCTTAAAAAAAAATTTTTTTTTTCAGGAACTACACATTTTATTTTTTTCGTGGTAGGTCATTTTGATAACACATTATATCTCTACTGATAAAAAAAAATTGGATGGTTTTAACAATTCAAATATGAAAAATCTTGCGCGCAAGGCATGCAAGCATAATTCTTTCGTAAAAAGTGTATTATATTTTGAAATTAATTAAAACGCTTTATATGAGTGTATACATTTTTTGATAGTTTTAATTTATAAAATGAACCTTTGTTAATATGTGTTTGAAATTTTATAATTAAAAGTCAATTAATTATCGAGTGACAGCAATTCTTATAAAGGTCACTTTTTCATGTATTTTGTGTGTTCAAAGGTTACCTGACCCCTTAAATTTATTATCACGGGTCAGGGTCAGCTAGTTATCAATCAAATTCTAATATATATCTTCAGTATTGATATTTCATTCATTATTGATAGAACTCAAGATGAAACTATTTGTACATCAGATATGTCTTCCTGCATTACACATTGATACGTTGACATGGATTCCCTCAGCCTCTCAAACCGTAGGTATATAAGATTATCTTTGTCATTAAAAACTAAATACTGCAATGCAATATTCATGACGAGGTACACAACATTTTAAAGCTTCAATACAGAACTTAAGAAATATATTCTATAAAATAAATATACTATGTGAGACATATTTATTATTATTCCTTTTTTAGAATGGTTGTTAATTATTAGTTATAGTATTTTCATAACCTTTTTTTTTTTTTTTTCATTTTCCAGATTTTCTTATATAAAGCTATTACTCTCGTTCTTTATTTCAACAAAATAGCTTATTGCTCATGCCGACAAAATTATATCTTATAGATTACATATTTTCAAAACAGCTTTAATTTTGAAAGGCCTTTCTTATTTTTAAAACCCCCGCATTTTATTGCCGGTTGTTTCCCGCAAGTAAAAATCATCACTTATAAAAAAATATACCAAAAATATCTTTGACACAAGCATTTACAATGTTAATTTACTGTTTGATTTCCGAACAACATTTTTAACATCTTTTATAGTCAGAGAATTTCTAATATTTTTCGCTGATTAGAAAAGGCGAATAATTCGGAAATATTGGTACTCAAATGAAAGGACAGTATGCACCTTTATTTAAATAAAAATTTTATTGATAATAACTACATAATGATATAGCTTTCATGTACGTTTTCTTTTGCACATTGCACAGTTATGAAAAGTTTTAAAACATATAATATTTTATCCATATTACAGCAAAATCGAAAGTAACACTAGACATATGGCATGTGAAACATCTATGAAACTTAAACAATTAAAATTAATATTGCTACTTACATTATTTTCATTCTGATTAAAATCTGCATGTGAAATTTCTAACTGCCTTAGATAGGAAATAAGGATTTTATTAAATTCCTTTTAAGAATGATTCTCATTTATAAAAACACGCTGTTACATACATCTCCTCAATAATAAAAATAATGAAGAAGAATGTTTCATTCCATTTCCAATGTCGGTGCTAAGAAAAAATAAAGTAAGACATTTGTTACTATATATCTTCTAATTTCAAAAATAAACACTCTAACTTTAGAGAATGTTAAAGGAAATATTATTTTAAGTGTTGCCCTAGAGATACTTTTTTTACACGTGGAATGATCACCGCATTTTGTATATATATATATATATATATATATAGTCTAAGTTTTCTCAAACAATTATTTTAATAACAAATTTATGATTTAGAATAGAAAATGTCAAAAATATTTACGAAATTGCATTATATTCTTAAATATTTGTGCTATGAAATATTATCAACGCTAATATATTCTAGTATTACTATTTCACTCAATATTGGTGTAAAAAAAAACATGCCACGTGATTTTTTATATAATTTTTTTTTGAAATGGTCGTTAATAAAATAAATAATAAATAATAAATCTGGAAAATAATTGCATCTGAAAAATGGAAAAACGGTTATGAAAATACTACAACTAATAATTAACAACCTTTCTAAAAAATGAATAATAATAAATATATATCACATAGTATATTTATTTTATAGCATATATTTCTTATGTTCTGTATTGAAATCTTAAAATGTTGTGTACCTTGTCATGAATATTGCATTGCAGTATTTAGTTTTTAATGACAAAGATAATCTTATATACCTATGATTCGATAGGCTGAGCGAATCCGTGTCAACGTATCAATGTGTAACGCAGGAAGACATATCTGATGTACAAATAGTTACATCTTGAGTTCTATCAATAATGAAGGAAATATCAATACTGAAGATATATAACGAGATTTCTACATAAATGAAACATATATATATATATAATGAAACATACATTATATTTGCATTAGAGCAGGCTCTTGAGCTGTTCTAAATTTGAATGGGAAGATTAAAAACTGGATACTTTTGATTACTCGATTTATTTTTGAAGATGTAATGTTGTCTTATCGATTACACAATCTTTAATTAGCTTTAATAGTTTAATACCGTACATTTTCCTAAAACTCCACAATTTATTGCAGTTTGTGTCCCATAAGTATAAGTCATATTAATAAAAAAAAAATAGAAATATAGATATTTTTCATAAGATTTTCTAAGATGCAAGAGGTCTTTACTTCCGAATACCTATACTTCCTAATTTTAATATTCACTTTTTTAAATCGCAGAAATTATAATAATTTCTCTGATTAAATAAAGAAATTTCAGTATTCGAAAATTTTTGTACCTATAAATAAGAATAGCATGCACCCAAATAAAATTTTATTGAGGATAAACACATATTAATATAGCTTTCATATATGTTTACTTTATTTGATATTGCGCATTTATGAAAAAGATTAGACAATAAAATATTTTATCCATTTTAGAACTAAAGCCAAAGTAACATTAGACAAAGAGTATTTAAAAGGTAATCTACGAAAGATAATATAATAAAAATAAATACTTCCAGGCATTTTATTTTTATGCTGATTAAATTCTGCATCTAAATTTTCAAAATGAGTCAAAGATGAAATGGTAATTTCATTAAAGGTATTTTGGAAGATATAGTATAAGTGTTAAAACGAAGTCTTTACAACCGAATTTAGAGTTTTAAAGTCGACTAAGAAGGATTTTACATTCAGCGTCCATGTCGGAGCAATAAAACAATAAGGCAAAACATTTATTATCACATAGTTTATAATTTCAAAACTAAACACTCTAAATTAAATAATTTTGAAAGGTAGTAGTTTCTTTAAGTGTTCCTCCAAAGATATTTTTCTTCACACATGGGTAGATGAAAAATATTGCCTTTTCTGGATATTTATGTTAAAATATTTCAATAAAACATTTACATATATCCCTCTGAGCGTCTGAGGGATTTCCTGCATTTTTATAAAAATATTTGTAAAACTTAAAATAATTAAAAATTTCTTTCCCCGTTTCTTTCTAAAATACATTTCATATCTCTTTATTTTACATATGTCTTAAAATACAATTTTGTTCAAAATATTTTTGTCTAGAGCCGATTTAAGTTGTTTTGGGGAAACGGAAAAATATAGGCAAAACACTTAGAGGGATATATATATATATATATATACACACCAGCAGTATTCATATATTATTAGATATTCATATTACAATAAAACATAATACGTTGTATAATATTTTACTATTCATTTTTTAGGAATGTTTTTAATTTCATATTATAAGTATTAAATTTTGTTTTAATTGAGTTTTTGAATTTTACTGGTTGCATAAATAAAGCTAAAAATTTTCCCCTTTACGTCACTAAAATTTTTAAAACAATTTTTTATACAGACATAATTATGTCTTATTTCAGACATACTTTCATGTTACATATTTTTGTATATTCCTTCCCATTTAATACCGAAACGGTATTTATTTATTTACATTTTATTGCAAATTTTTTCCAGTAATTAAAAATCCTAGCAAATTAAAAATAGCTAATGTATCAGAAATATTTGTTCACAAAATAATCTAAATAAACTTTTATGATGCATAAAGTATCACATAGGTTTTCTTTATTTGGAGAGAGAATTTTGCATTTATGAATATGTTTAAAAAAGTAATATTTTATGCAAAATAAAGTTTTTTGACCTGGGTAAATCATATTCAATGTAAATGCTATAGTTATAGCTTGGATTAATGAAATTATCACGGGAGTTCGCAGACAAAAAATAGCAGTGAATTATGACAGCCAGTATACCGTTCGAGTAGCTCAGTAGAAAGAGCAATGGCACGGTAAGCCAAGGCGCACATGACCGAGTCCTGGCACTGACATTTTTCGCTCTGTTGAAATAAATCCAACCATTGAATAAATATTTAAGGATATTTCAACTTAGGCAAAATTAACATCAGGCATAAAGCATATGAACAAGAATTCACGAAACTCGAATAATTAAAATTAATTATTTCACTCCTTTTATTGTGATTGTGATTAATATCTGCATCTTATTTACTATGTTAGAAATAAAAAAAAACTATTTCATTAAAGATTTTTTTCATATTGATTCTCAATGTTAAAAAGAAGGCATTACACCTCCATCGGGAGTATTAAATAAAATAAAGAACGATATTAAATTCCAGTTCCCATGTGGGTGCTATGAAACAATAAACTCAGACATTTGTTATTACAGTGTTTCTAATTTCAAAGATAAACATGCCAAATTAAGGAATTATTAAAGGCAGTAGTCTTTTAAGTGGTACCCTAGAGAAACTTTTGTTTAAATTTGGAAAGATCAAAGATAATACTTTTTGCCTGAGCTTTATAAAACCTTTATATTAACAGTGCCTGTTTAATTTGCAGTAGAGAACTATTAGAGACATTTAACAGAATTACACATTGTTTTTCAGCTATTCATACAAGGAAATTATTAATATATGTTTGATTTATCTGTAACATTCAAGCTACATTTAATATTTGTATCTTAAATAAACATATTACGTCATATATATATATATATATATGTGTGTGTGTGTGTGTGTGTGTGTGTGTGTGTGTGTGTGTGTGTGTGTGTGTGTGCCTGTGTGTGTGAGAGAGAGAGTTAAAAGAAATTAGAATGGCGTTAATGATTTTGCATAATACCATTTTATTATTTTATGTAATCTGATGTATTTTTCAGATTTTCTTAAAGAAAAATCAAAAATATTGTTCCTTTTTTCTCTAGTAAGTACACACACAGAGAAACAAGCACAAAAAAAAACCACACATGTACACCCACCCACACACACACACACACACATATATATATATATATAATCATATTCTAATATAATGTAATACTTTCTTAAACTCTAATATAATATAGGTATTAATTTAAATTAATGTTCTTCCCTAACCACTTATATCATGTGTATTTAATTTTTAACTTTGTATGCAAAAACATAATATGTAACTATTAATTTCAATATTTAATTAATATTAATTTTAAATCCATAGCAACTTAATTCACATAATTTAGTATTTTGATTTGCCCACGGTCGACGCTATCATATTCTAATATAATGTAATACTTTCTTAAACGCTAATATAATATGTATTAATTTAAATTAATGTTCTTCCCTAACCACTTATATCATGTGTATTTAATTTTTAACTTTGTATGCAAAATCATATTATGTAACTATTAATTTCAATATTTAATTAATATTAATTTTAAAGCCATATCATCTTAATTCACATAATTTAGTATTTTAATTTGATTTTAATTTAATTTTTATGATGTTGCTTTTATGGCAAAGCTATTTAATAGTGGCTATGTCATTTCTTGGTACATGTACTTTTATGTAGTATTAATCATTAATTCTCAATTTTACCACATTACATCTTATTTTTTAACATAGAATTAATCATTACTACATCCATTTTTACTTTAATGTAATTGGATATTATTTATTTTATTTTTAATTTCATTTATATTTATTAACTTAATATTATTTATTTTATTTTTAATTTCATTTATATTTATTAACTAATTATTATCACTTTAGATAGAATAGTTTCATTTTTAATATTGATTTTTCCATTGCATATGCACTTTTCATATCATAGATGGCAACACCCTGCTTTGTGTTGCTTTAAATTATTCTATATATCCAAGTAATTCATTTTATAAAAATTATTTTTGCAACAGGGTTTATAATCTTCTAAAATGTTTTTGGCATATTTAGAAATATTTTTATTTATTTATTTATTTTTTTGCAATTCATTGCCATTGTATAGTTATCTTCATATATCTGGTCAATGATGTGAACCAACATCCATCTTCATCTCATCGTTTTTAGTACTTAGGGATCTAATATCAAGTTTTTCTCATGATTATGGGTAAGGTTTCTATCCTTTCTAATATTGTATTAATATTGTATTTATTTTTTGAACTTTGGTTTTTTTTCACAGGATAATTCTATGTCTATGAGTGGTCGTCCCAAAATCATATTCTTTAGCAATTTTAAGGCTAATATGATGATGAAATCATTCATTTTATTTGTGGAATTTATGCATTTGGGACTTGATAATTCTGTATAAATTCCACAAATTTCATTCATTCAATTTTTCATTTAATATCTTCTTCTTTTAAATGGGTATTTAATATCTATATTCATGGTGCTGGGGTTACAATTTCGTTGTCAAAAAATTATTACTTACTGAATTATTACTTACTAAATCATAATTTCACGTTTCTGTTGGTGTTTCGGTAATGTTTCATTAATGGTTGTTTTCATACATTTATAAATTAACTTATACAATAACAAATTAAATTATACATGGATAACATTGGTGATTATAACTAATAAACATATCTATTTGCAATATATATAAATATAAATATATATATAGTTTTTATTTTTTTCTATGAATAATTAAATTTAACAAGTATTTTAATTACTGCATTGCATTAATTTGATTGAAAAACAGTAGTAATACTATTAATTATCAATTTTATAAATTTTGAGATATTTTGAATTGTTTATGAATTATTTAATTAGATATTTAAATTAATCTATGAAATATAAAATATATTTACAATGTAGTATAAATTAAACATTAATTATTTAATAACAAGTCTAATATATATTTAAGTAGTAGTAAAAATAAAACATTAATTATTTAATAATATGTCTATAATATCAGTGGATTAACACAGCTGGCAGCAAAAACAATTTGAATTAAAATAATATCTCTTTTACATAATATATTCTTGTTAAGAATATCTGAAATGCTGTGCAAGTTGAATTAATTCTGTGTAGATTTATTCATATGGTAGTATTATATTTTATTTGAATTTAAAGTAAAACTACAAGTTAGTATTGTTTTTTAAAGTTTATTTATATAATTAAATCTAATGAAGTGAGTATGTTAATAATAAAGTGGATATCTAACTAAATATTAATTATGAATTATTATAATACCAATAGATGGCGACACTTTACCTTTCAGGTAGTTGTTGATAATATTGTTAATATTATATTTAATTTAACTATAGAGGGAGCTATTGATTGTATATTAATTTTACTTTCAGGAATTAAA
This sequence comes from Maratus michaelseni, assembly GCA_963931845.1. Lineage (NCBI taxonomy): Eukaryota > Metazoa > Arthropoda > Arachnida > Araneae > Salticidae > Maratus > Maratus michaelseni. The sequence goes on along the minus strand of OZ007593.1, from coordinate 104,107,831 downwards.
ATTGGATGGAGTAATATATATTCACGGATATAATTTTGTTATAAGTGTATTAAAACCAGAATTATTTTGTGTGTTTTTGAATCATTTTGTGTTTGGGTGTCATCGATGGGGTTGTGTTTTAAAAAAAGTGTGCTCTCAACTTGTCTTTCAAATCATTTCTCTCAACTCGACTTAGTCAACATGTATGATGCATTGCCATGTGGATGTGAATATTATGCAGAAGTTGTGACATTTTAAGGATTCTGTATAATTATTGTGAGTATAATATTTTATCTACACTTTACGCGTTCATATTTCCAATTTTATTATTTCAAAACTGTTATCTCGTGGTAATTTCGTGAGGTGTTAAATACAGTTTTTCGGATAATCGATGTTATCAAATCGATGTTATCAAATCGATGTTATCAAATCGATGTTATCAATCTAATGAGTGAAATATATTGTATATACTTAATGGTTTTTATTTCCTATTTAAATATTTCCAAATTTTAATATTTCCAATTGTTGTCTGGTAATAATTCAGTGTACCTGGATGATTCTACTGATCTTAGCATTATGCCAGTAGAATTATGAAACACTGAATTATTATTTAAAACACATGCGGGTGCATCCAGGCTGATGAGTACATGTGCATGTGTTTTTTCATATCCAATTCATATTTAATTCTCATGTGGTCCAATTTTCCATTGTATATGGTTCATATTTAATTTATTAATCCATTTGTATTTACTTAATTGCAACTCCAATTTATAATTTTTTTTCCCTTTCTCTCTATTTCTTTTTTCTTTTTTCAATATTCTTTAGGTATGAGTAAAATTTGGCCAATTACCATTGAAGCACAAGCTATGGTAATATTATGTTTGCACATGTTAATTATTAGCTATGTGGTATTTTGTATACACAATATCATTAATTATCTCTTTGGAGATTTAAGTAGAATGATAATAGAACTTGATATGTTTTTTGAAATTCATAGATATTATAATTATATAATTATATATATATATATATATATATATATATATATATATATATATAGCGTGAAGGTGTGACGTCACGATCCGTACATTCAGGCCCGGAGAGAAGTGTTACTGACCTGCGCGCGTAGCGCGATCATCGAGAAGGCCCTGAGCCGACAAAGAGGCGACTGGCTGTTTCTCGCGAAATCCTTTGTTCTGGTAGATTCACTCAGCTTTGTCAGTCTTATGCAAGGTTTGATGGTGAGAGCAACGCTTTCTTAATTTTTTTCCCGATACCCTAATTTATACAGAATGAATACTGCAGTGAATCTGGATCTTTTTCTTGAAAAGTTAAATGCATTAATTGTGGGAAAACGAGAAGACAATTGTTTTTATTTTTCTCAAGAAAAGTACTCTAAAATACTTTCTGAAGTGGTTTCTGCTAAAACTAAGTGCAACAAACCTTTGGATTACAGACGATTAAAACGTTTTGACGTTTTAAAAATTAATGATGAAGAGAAGTTAATTGTACCATTAAAACCAGGAGAAACGAATATACAGTATTATGTTACCAATGAGGAATTGTTCAGTATACTATATGAAACTCACACCAGAATAGGCCACGGAGGAAGAACACGTATGCTTAAAGAGTTGCAAAATAAATACAAAAATATTACATATGAAGTTGTAATGTTGTATTTAAATTTATGCTAACAGTGTCAAATGAAACACAGTGCACCTAAGAAAGTTATTGTTGTGAAACCCATGATCAGTTCTGAGTTAAACTCAAGATGTCAAGTTGATGTGATAGATCTACAGTCAAACAGAGATGGCGAATATAAGTTCATAATGGTGTATCAAGATCATTTAACTAAGTTTGTCCAGCTACGACCTTTCAAAACTAAGACGGCGGAAGAAGTAGCGTATCACGTTCTTCCAATATTTTTAACATTTGGTGCTCCAGCAATATTGCAATCAGATAATGGTAGAGAATTCAGTAATCAAGTCATATCCGAAATATGCGCTATGTGGAAAGATGTTAAAATAGTTCATGGAAAGCCTCGTCACAGTCAAACACAAGGCTAAGTTGAAAGGGTCAATCAGGATATACAGAATATGCTAACTGCATGGATGAACGATAACGATACAAATAAATGGCCAGAAGGTTTACCCTTTGTTCAATTTGCCAAGAACACAGCATACCACGAAGGAATACGCCAAAGTCCTTATGAAGTAATGTTTGGCATTAAAGCAAAAAGTGGCATAGCATCGTCTTTTTTGCCTAGCGATCAAATCGCAAATATCGAAACCGAAGAAAAACTTAAAGAAATTGCCAATACTTTTGAAGCCGAAGAACAGCTTGAAGAAACTGATAATACTTCTGAAAAAACTTGAGCGGTGGTCATACCGAAAACCATATTCCAAAGAAAAATATTAAAGAAGACTTGCAATCTACCACAACTTCACATCAAGTTCTGACTGAAAAACACGAGTTAATTCTATAAAAAGAGCGGCCGCGAAAGAGAATCTTCTACTGCAAGCAACAAAAATGTTAGGAACCTCACAAAAACAATTTCCTTCTGCTCAAATTGGTGATACTGTACGAATACAAGTCCCTGATGTCGACCGTGGTCGTACAGATAACCGAAATGTGTTAGCGGTTGTTGTTGGAATAGAACACTCCGACTTCTATAAACTTGCAAATGAAAATGGTACCCTCAAGCAGCTTTACACACGTAATCAGTTCGTAATTTGTAAAGAAAAGTTACTTTCCATAGATGAGATTTATTTTAAAGAAGTTTCGCTGAGAGAAGCAGCTGCAGCTAATTCGAGAAGCGGTGGGCAAGGCTTTACACGCTGTCATTGCAAAAGGAAGTGTTCCACAAATAAATGCAGTTGTAAAAGCAAGGGCCTCTTGTGCAATTAAAAGTGTCATAATAGCTTAAGTTGTTGCAATAAATAAGATTTGAATCACATAATTTAGTAAGTTTTTTATTACTATTATTTTATTTTCTCATTTAGAACGTACTGTACAATTAAGTAAGTTTTTAACTTCTATTATTTTCCTTTCTCCTTTTGAATGTACTGTGTGTTTTAAGTTCTTAGTCGTTCCTCTCAGAAAGAGAGGCGAAAATTTTATCGCGACTGAATTAAGGAGAAGAAAATATAAATCTCGGACATGTTCAACATTCACCATTAGTGCATGGTGAATGTCGACATTTACCGGTGTAAATCAGAAATAAAGGTATTTAGCAAATATTTCGGACATACACCAAGCGACTATGTGTCTGTTGACATTCACCGGTGAAAGTCGACATTCTCCAGATTTCGGTGTTTCACCGTAACATATATATATACATATATATATAAAAATTAGGAAACTCTGCCCCCTGCGCCCTTCTTGCGCCAATCTCCGGACATTTAACAGACTCGAACGTTGCAAACTTTTGTTCCTAATTCACCCATCGGTGGAAACTCACCGTAATCCACCCTAATAACAAATTTAAAATTCTTGGATTAAAAAGCATTTTTAAAAATTTCAGTTGTGTATAGAAGAAAAGGTCGGCAAACATGGTTATTCAACGTATGCATTTTGCTGTTTTATGTAACAGCTGAGTTATTCTTTTAGTATAAGAATTAACTATTAAAAACAGATTAACTAAGAATTAACTATTACTAATTTCTAATTATTTCCATATTCATAATTTAAAATTTTGTTTACATTAGAGATGAGTTTAAATTCAAAGATGAGTTTAAAGGCCCTACCAGTGTAAAAAAAAAAAGAAAAAAAAACTTAGTTTTGACTGTGGTGTTAGCTTATTCTTAAAGATTACGTAAAACGTATAAAATCAGTTTTATTTAAATTTAACTACCGTATTTCCCACTAGGGGTGCTAGAAAGAAAAATAAAATTTTGTTGAATCTGTCCAACCTATTTTTAACTTTAATGCGGCTTTATACAATAAAACATAAAAATCATTTTTCTGTACATTTAGGCACATTATTTCCCATCAGTGGCGCTATTAAAGCAAAATAAAATTGTGTTGAATCTGTACACCTATTATTAGATTGAGTACAACTGTCATAGAGTGAAACTAACGCACAAAAAATAATTAAATTTAGTCAATCTATTTCTTGCTAAGGGATTTTATCAATGTAAAAGAAAGTTCAGTTTGACCTGTCTTATGTAATTTTAAATTGAAGCATTTTTCATTTCTATAAATGCAAAAACAACAGAAAAAAAACATTTTAACATTCTATATATTCCATTTTCCCCAAGGGACGCTGAAATAGTTAAACAAAACTCTGTCATGTGCAACTTTTTTTCTCAACATAACTTTGGCCATTGTGGAAGCTTATTCCGAAGGTTTATTAAATTATTAAAAGTTTAGTTACCATAATTTCCGTCAAGGAACGCTATAAACACAAATAAATTTGTGTTGAATCTGTTTTTAATTTGAGTACGGCTCAATACAGTAAAACCTGAAAAAAAGCTCTTCCAACAGTAATTAGCGATAAAGTATAGTGCTTCTAAATATTTTGTGTTATTCTGTAAAAAAAAAATATATATATATATATTAATGTTACACCCCATACTTTCAATGGGGAACATGACGCAGATAGCCTTAGTAACATATACAGATTAAGTAGAGTTCAAAATAACATAATGACAATGAAATGCATTTTATATAATTACCGCCCATAGATTGCCGCATAATCGAATCATTTTGTGCTTCCCTATAAAATAACTATAAATTCTATGTGCACACTCTTCAAGAAATAACTTTACCAAAAGTATATTACCGTCAGCCATCTAAAAACGCTGCATTTAAGCGTTTATTTTATTTTATTTTATAAATTAGTTTCCTAAAATCGTCACATAAATTCGTTTTGTAAAATTGTATTATTAATTGTATAAAATTGTATTCGTAAAATTAATTTATTTATACAAAAATTTAATGATTATATTAACTTTTACGTTGTTAAAATGAAATCTTACAATGCAATCCTTTCCTTAAATGCGTCTGAATAAATCCATGATAAATAAATTGTAAATTTATTTGTACAGATTATCTAACTCATGAAATTATATTATTTAATTAAAGATGTTGAAAATTGTAAAATATGTTAGATTGGCATGAATCCACCAGCTGCAGTTAATACCGATTTTCTCTTTCTTTAGGCTGTAAATGTAATCTAAAGTTTCTGTATGAGATGATTAAATTCAGTGCTTTAGGAACATATTAATAAAGTATATGCGCAGTTAGGCTTCTAAATAAAGGACAAGTTCATTCAATTAATTGGAAATCAGATATTCTACAAAATTTTGGATAAATACTGATTAGATGAATGTTTGATATATTTATGCAAACATTTCTCCATTCAGAAATTATATTATTAGCTAGAGCTAAGAAACATGCAGAAAAAAATCTTTTTACTCCCATATAAAGAGTAGCGATGACAACTATAGTTTACAGAGTAATTAATTAAAAGTATAATGATAGTAATAATTACTAAAATATGAGAAATATTATTAATTAATGAACAGAAGAAGAATATAACCAAGAGTGAAAATGTCTCTTTGCCAATTTAGTTTCTTTGGCATGACATCTTTTATATGACATTTTTGTCTCTTTACTATATGTTTCTTCGATAAATAATTAATAATTTTTAGCATCTTTCAGTAATTAATATTAATATAATTTTATTAGTAAAACATATATTTAACTCCCCTTTTGCCACTTTTGATATATTTCTCGATATTTTAATTTGAGTCAATACCCTAGGTATTTCATAAACACCTCTACTACTTCAACTGTGTTTATGTCATCTGTGTTATCGTTTATGTTCCCCCTTTTCACGTTCCTTCTCAATACCTTTTCTAATGGCATATTTATTACTCTTAGCATTCACTGTACGAGAAATTACCTTTTGCATTTTTGAAATTAAAAATCTAAAAATCTTCTTGCAAAACTCGTTTTCCCGTTTTCATGTTAACAACGCTCTGCTACTAATCACGTGATGAAGATAGCCGATGATATTTAAATGCTCTCGAAACTATAGTTGTGCTCTCTGCTCATTATATGGATTAAAAAGAAAGATTTTACTCTACACTAGATCACCGGTCATGATAATAAATAATAAACCTCAAATTTGTATGATTTTAATCTTTAATCCGATTTCGTATGAAGCCATATTTGTGTCGTCTACTTGCAAAACCGGCCATCTCCAAAAAATAAAATTTTTGGTAAAAGCTGATTTTTTACCACACTTAGCCAAAATAAGATTGGAACCAAAACTTTTTCGTTTTATAGTCATTAGGACAGTATATTTAAAAACACGAAATAAGGTGGCAGGGGCACATGAAATGAGGGAATTATTTAAGTCCTTGTTTTGGATTTGGCCACCTTTGCAACTCACTTCGGAGTTGGCCGATTTTGTAACAAACCAGAAATTAATTTTTGCTAAATTTAATGTGACATTGGGTTTTTATAGGTAGTAAATACACAAAAACGTTTGAGGAGGCATTGAGAAGCAACGGTAAGCTTTGGAAGAGTGACCACAGCTTGGATTTCTTGGATTACCAGTAGGGCAATACCTGAAAAAAAATAATGCCAGAAATTATGAAAATGTAATCATAAATGTATTCTCTCAGATTTTAACTGTAACAAAAGCCCGTTCATTCTCCATCTACAATCCTCAAAATACTAAAATTTATAAAAAAAAAATAAAACAAATAAAAACAAATAAATGGAAGAATTAAATAGATTAAAAAATTCTTAAATTTATCGCAGAAAATTCACTTACAGTTTTATGAAAGCGAAGGGGAGGGCACAGAAAAGTATTTTGGCCTAGAGTATAAAAACATGTTAACCCTTTTAGGGGCAAAGTACTTATGTTTCGAAAATGTTGAAATCAGTGAGTCACACCGGGATTTAACAACAAATTTATTTGGAAAAAAGTAAATGCTTTCCTTCACGTGCATTATAAAAGTAAAATTTGATTCCAAAATTCCGGTGTCATTGTGGCTTTTGGGAGTTGAAATTAAGTGGGATATATTATATCCCACTGCCCTTGAAGGGGTTAATCCGCCCCTGGTTATCCCAAGGTGTGCATTACCTTTGAACTTTGGCTTTGTTCCTTTTCCACGTTGTAGGGTCACTTTTCCTATTTCTTGATTGATTAGGAGATACTTCTTCCACAAACTTTTCCGTAGTCGGAGAAAACATGAAATTATTTAGAAGAATTTATTAGAAGTTTTTTTTATTAGAAACTTTGTATGCACCAAGGAGGAGCAGTCACAGTCCAGAGAAAATACTATAACGTTAATCTAATCAACAAGTGAGAGGTTATTGTGGGGGGAAGTAGAAGCACAATCTAGCGGATATGGAGATGGCCGCTTTTGAACCTCACCGGTTGATTGATTTGGCTGGTTTTGCAGCAAATCATGATTTTCAAACGCATAAAACACAGGGATTTGACTGAGTTAGGCTTGTTTATTATTTCCAGATGATAGAAACGTTTACTTAGAACTTAAAAAGCTGAAAAAACACATTTTCAAATTTTGAGGAGTTGGCCTGTTTTGCAACTAGACGACACATTTTTAAGTGAAAAATTCGCAACAAATTATGGATATTTAGTGATAAAAGCGCTCGTAAGAAGACATTTTCCTATTTGTTTATCCATTATCCATTTCTTGTTCCAGAACTCTTGGAAATTTTTATCTGTTATAAATATAACGGTTTTACAGTCCGAATAAAAATTTCGTGAAAAAATATAATTATCTAGTTTAAAATAAACATGTTTTCTTCTCGCTTTTTCTTTTGTTTAAGCGTCGGATGAAAAAAAGATAGTTATCGTCTTCGAAATCTCTGAAATTTTAATCGGTTATAAATATAATTGTATCCCAGTTCTATTTTATGAAAAAATATGCATATTTAGAAGTAAAAACATCAGCCGAAACAAAGCGTATCCACGCTGAAACATGCCTGTTTTTCGAGTTTTTTTTCGAAAATTCTCATATTTTATTTATTTTTTAATACTTGTAGACGTCCGAATGTTTCAAAAATTTTTTAGGTGATGAAAATCTTATCTACCAACATGTTCTAAAACGTTTGTATTGAAATATGGACGTTTAATTACTTTTAGCATATAAAAAAGATCGTCAGCGTGAAGCGCGAAATAACCTGCATTCGTCAATATGTCTGCAAAAGTTAAAATTAGTATTTTTAAAAATCGATTACAGCGTCAATTAGAAGAAGGTTTCAGCTTTAAGAGCATATTTTTGGGTTATCAGCACCTCTAAAATTGCACTCTGGAAGAGCATGGCCATAACACGACAAACGTTCTTCATAAAAACGAATCTTTTTGAATTATTTTTATTAAAAGCGTTAGAAACGATTTATTTTCGAATTGATTGTGGTAGTTGATATGTAAAGGTATGATCTTTCTGAATATGTCTTTCAATTTTGGTGTATTGAACTGTTTGGTTGATTTAGGTCGATTTAAAACTACGAAAGAATAAACAAAAATGCGCGTTAGATTATCAATTTCCTCCCGATGCGTAAATCGGATTCTGGGTATGCGCGAGCGATTTTTCCGTTTCACGAAGAATGAGATGAGTTTTTTATTAATATCGCCGCTAATTATGAATAAATTAAAAATCTGAACATCCGGTGTATTAGGACCTTTCTTAAACTATCCTCACCCAAGACATTTACGTGCACTAGTTTTCACTAGCCATCGCATACATTTATACACAGAGAGAGAGAGAGAAACTTCCTTTTATTAGTACTAGGGGGCTCTGTCCCCTGCTCGCTACGCTCACCAACCCCCGTTCTGATTTCACAGCCTCTTAAAACCTGGTAATGTATCCTGTTTTAAAAAGATGATGATGATGATATCACGAACGGCGACTATCTTCTGTAATCAGGTTATAATGCTTTTTCATTTAACTGGTTATAATGCTTTTTCATTTAATTCATCTTTTTTATTTTTAATATTCATGTGCAAACACAATTTTTATGACGTAATTTTCTTTACTTCCTGCTTTCAACACGTGATCATTTAATTATTATTTTAAACTTTCATTATTGTTTTTAATAATCTTGCGCAAATACATTTTTTATTTGAGATAAATCATAATCCTTTGCGCTTATTTAGAAATTGGCAACAACATAAAAAAATGACTTTTTAAATTAAAGATTTTTTGATTTTTGAAATTCGATTTTTGAGGGTTTTTTGACTTTTTATTGTCCGACCGTGATAATTTTTTGAATTTCTGAAAGCTTGTTATATTTCTCGTCTGGTGGTATGATTTTCGAATCCGTAGGATGGCTAGAAAAAAGTAATAGCTCCTCAAAAATGTCCCTAGTGAAAAAGCGATGAGAATAACCCGGAATATCTACGCAGATTTTCATTGGTCCATTTCCAAACCATTACTTTTTTTTATATATAGAAGGATAGATATTTCTCTGCTTGTCAAAAGTATAAGCACTTTAACAACAGGCATACATCAAATACTTTGTGCGAATTTTAATTCATAAACCAAAACCAATAACAACGTTGTAATGCACAAATATGAAAAATTGGCGCAATTTTTGTGAAAATTTTTATTATTTGTGCGTTACAACGTTGTCATTGGTTTTGGTTTATGAACTTTAATAACAGAATTACTGTACTTAAAAATAATATGAAATGGAATGCTTTTGTACTAAACTGATATTACCTTACACCCATCTTCACTGGATATCATGCCCATTAGCGAAAATCAATAGATTGTATTCTGATAAAAAGGATTTTAGACTCTAACTGTTTAACATATTAAAAGTCTGATTCAATGAACGTCTCTTGTCACGAAATCCCATATAAACGTATGGGGAATTTAAATTACGCGATTACTTACTACCTAATAAAAATATTTTAAAAAGGCTTACACCATCTGAAAAAATTTTAAGATGCACGTGCAGTGAATTTTCAAAAATAATTTTTCTACTCTTTAAATCAATTTAGGAAAAAGGTAAATTTTAAAAATTTTCTTTGTGAAAATTTCGAAGTTTGAAATTGTTTAATATTTAGAAGAGTAATTTTAGGAAACGCACTACGTCTGCATTTGGCATTTTCTTTCTCATGATGATAACTTTTTTCCTATATTTATATTATGTAATAAGTAATCCCCGTATTAAATTTTCAAATAGCTATAGGCGTGGTCTGTAAAAAAAATGCTTCTTAATTTACGAAAATATATAATATAACCACAAAAGAAAATATACAATAACCTCCTCAGCGTTACCCACTATTCCGAAAAGCATTCTTTGTCATAGAAACCTCACTAAACAAAATCTAAGAAAGAATATTTTCCATATTTAAAGAAGCATTTTAAAAAATAAAAACTTTGTTTTACTCCTAGCGATTTTTGGATACGTTTCAGAGTTTTTTTTATAGTGTATTAATCAGTTTTATAAATATGGAATACAATTTTTTCGGATCCTATCTATTTTTCAGTAAATAATTTTATTCACTGTTTTACAGACGAAAATGATAAATTAACAGCATTAACATTAAAATAAATTAATATTATTTACCCTTGCACGTATAAAAATACTGTTACACTGTGTAAATATACATATAGTGTATATATTGTGTATAAATAATGTTTCACTGAGCATCGATATCATCCTAAAGACCGTTATTTCGGTTTGAGAAAACTGATTAATACATTATAAAAACTATTCGGAAACGCTACCAAAAATTAGTCGCATCAAATAATACTTTATTTTTATAAATAAGGTAATTATGCCTGATTGTGACAACTCATAAATGCGACAATTTTGCTTTACTTAAAATATTAACTAAAGAATCGTATAAATCTATACTTATAAAGGAGTAGCTTGATTTTCTCATAAGCAACGCCGAGCCTCAACATTTGGTCCTAGAACAATGAAATTTGGAAGGCATGTTCTTTACATAATGTAGGCGTGTACTAAGAAAGGATTTTTGAAAATTCAAAGCATAAAGGGGTCAAATGGGGGGTCGAAAGTTTTAGATAATTTCGTCTTTCCGGCAAATCTCAGCAGGAGTTTTAAGTAGGAGCCTGAAATTTGGGATAACAATTCTACTAAAGAATATTTAAACATGTATTTCAGTCGATTTTAGAAATTCAACCATTAAGTGAGTTAAATGGGGAGTCGAAAATGTTGGTGATTTTACATTTTCACCATATCTCATCAGCAGTTTTAGGTAAGAGCGTGAGCTTCAACATAACAAATCTACTAAAAAAATAATTAAACACGCATTTCAGCGATTTTAGAAATTCAACCACTAAGGGGGTTAAATGGGGGGGGGGTCTAAAGTTTTATGTCATTTTGCCTTTTCACCATATCTCAACAACAGTTTTAGTTAAAAGCGCGAAATTCAAGATTTAAACACATATTTCAGCGATTTTAAAAATTCAACCACTAAGAGGGTTAAATGGGGGTCGAAAGTTTTTAGTCATTTCACGTTTTCGCCATATCTCAGCAGCAGTTTTAGATAGGAACGTAAAATTCAGGATAACAAATCTACTAAAAAAATAATTAATCACATATATCAGCGATTTTAGAAATTAATCAATTAAGGGGGTTAAAAGAGGGGTCGTACGTTTTAGGTCATTTTGCCTGTTCGCTATATCTCAGCTGCCTTTTTAATTAGGAGCTCGGAATTCGAGATAACAAATCTACAAAAAAATATAGATAAGCATATATTTCAGCAATTTTAGAAATCCAGCAACTAAGAGGGGTTAATTAGGAGGTCAAATATTTTAGGCCATTTTGCCATATCTCAGTAGAAATTATAGGTAGAATGATGAAACTCAGGATAACAAATCTACTGAAAAAATAGTTAAACACGTATTTCAGCGACTTTAGAAATTCAGACACTAAGGAGGGTTGAATGGGGTTCGAATGTTTTACGCCATTTTGCCATATCTCAGTAGAAAAGTTATAGTTAGGAGCGTGAATTTTGAGATAACAAATCTACAAAATAATAGTTAAACATGCATTTTAGGCGATTTTAGAAATTCAACTACTAAGGGAGTTAAATAGGGGGGGGGGGTCGATAATTTCACCTTTTCACCATATCTGAACAACAGTTTTAGTTAAAAGCGCGAAATTCAAGATAACAAATGTACTAAAAGTTAGTTAATCACATATTTCAACGATTTTAAAAATTCAACCACTAAGGGGGTTATATGGGGGTCGAAAGTTTTTAGTCATTTCGCGTTTTCGCCATATCTCAGCAGCAGTTTTAGATAGGAACGTAAAATTCAGGATAACAAATCTACTAAAAAAATAATTAAATACATATTTCAGCAATTTTAGAAATTTAGCAATTAAGGTAGTTAAAAGAGGGGTCGAACGTTTTAGGTCATTTTGCCTGTTCGCTATATCTCAGCAGCCTTTTTAGTTAGGAGCTCGGAATTCGAGATAACAAATCTACAATAAATATAGATAAACATATATTTCAGCAATTTTAGAAATTCAGTAACTAAGGGGGGTTAAATAGGAGGTCAAATATTTTAGTCCATTTTGCCATATCTCAGTAGAAATTTTAGGTAGAATCATGAAACTCAGGATAACAAATCTACTGAAAAAATAGTTAAACACGTATTTCAGCGATTTTAGAAATTCAGACACTAAGTAGGGTTAAATGGGGGTCGAATGTTTTACGCCATTTTGCCATATCTCAGTAGAAGTTATAGTTAGGAGCGTGAATTTCAAGATAACAAATCTACTAAAGAATAGTTAAACATACATTTTAAGCGATTTTAGAAAATCAACAACTAAGGGAGTTAAATAGGGGTTGGGGTCGATAATTTTCGATGATGTCACCTTTTCACTATATCTCATCAGTAGTTTTGGATAAGAGCGTGAAATTCCGGATAACAAATCTGCTATAAAAATAAACACATATTTCAGCGATTTTACAAACTCACCCATTAAGGGGGGGGGGCTAAATGGGGGTCTAAAATTTTAGGTCATTTCGAATGTGCGCAGAAGTTTTAGTTAGGAGCATGAAATAACAGATTCATGATAACAAATCTACTAAAAAATAGTTAAACATGTATTTCCGCGATTTTAGAAATTCAGCCACTAAAGAGGGTTAAATGGAGGTCGGACTCCGCTTTACAAGTCTACAAAAAAGTATTTAATTATGTATTTCAGCCATTTTATAACTAGAAAGTTTATGGGCAACATCGGCTATGAACCCGATTGCGGAAGATTAGAAGAAAAACAGAACTTTTGCTGATTTTTTATTATATACTAGCCGGTCGCTTCTGAGTGGGGCCCAGATACAAAGTACTACTTGAGCCCCACCTCTAGATAATCACGGTTAGGACCAAATAGTATTTTGTCAGAAGGCTCATGGAAAAAAAATTATGTCGCGAAATCTTTATTGAAGTGCTTTTTTATATTCTTATTAGTTATTTCCGTATACTTTTAATTTAAAGTATTTTATTTATATTTTTCTGGTTACATATAAAATCCACTTTCTTGGCCCGAAATCAGGCGAAATCAGGGCGGTACGCTGCACTATGTATCTGGGCCCCACTCGGAAACGACCGGCTAGTGTTATATAATGAAACATCCGCAACGCAACAACAAAACACAAAACATTTCGATGTATTAAAACTGTTTTCATTACAAAAAATTTCCATTACAATACACATCGTTCATTATTCATCGCCTCATAGCTCCCTACATTCGACGAACAATCCCAAAAATGGGTAACATTTTAAGATCAACTATATTATCAACGTCAAGGCCTTGAGCATGTGTTTCAATCACCTGCTGTGGAAGCTCGTTATAATTCGACAGGTTTTCAAATTAGAGTTCTAAAACATTCTATGCATTTTGGGTACCGACTTTGTTCAGTGATCTATTAGCGAACTGAATCCCTCAAATGCGTAGAGACTTTTACGAGTTTTACTGATTTAAGTTTATGTAGTGTTTTATAGTAGTGTTTCAAAAGTATCTGAACATTTTCCAGAAATGTGCTTTTAATAAAGGACTTTTTAGGGCAATTAAGAAGTACAAGATATAATCAATGCATTGAATGTGATTGCCCTGTAAGTCTAAGCATAAGCTCTACCTGCTTGGGTAGCGCGAAAGACATCTGCGAAGATATGTTGTGTTATTTGTACTGCTGCAACAGTTATTTGTTGTTTTAGTTGTTCCACTGTGTGGATCTTCACTGCGTACACATAAGATTTCATGAAATAATACTTAATAAAATTTATTATATATTTAATAAAATGTCAAATATACCATAAATGCGACAAACTACAGGAAATCGCATGTCATATAGGCGCAATGACAATTTCCTTTAAATATCTAAAATATATTAGTTTCTACAGTTTTTAATGATAAAGAATGCTTTCTGAAATCGAGAGTAATTCAGGATAGGTTATTGTATATTTCCGTACGGCTTATATTGTATTTTCGTAGAATAAGAAAGAATTGTCTTTTTTTTTTGCAGAATGGCATTTCACGATTAGAGCGAGGAAAAACTATATCGCTGACGCAGGCCGTTACGAAAATACGCAATTCGTTGAATTAATTGGAAGTCAGACATACTGCTAATGGTGGGATAAATACATATAAAATGAAAGGTTGACAAATATATGCAGTAATTATCCACGTGTCAAAGGGATAAACACTTTAATGACAGAATAATCACAATTTAAAATAATTTGAAGGAGAATGCGTTAAACACATATTGTCTGACTTCCATCTTCCCTGATTGCATGTTTACTAGTGAAAATGTCAACTTGTGAAACTCATTACTATTTATTTCGATATGAAGTTTTGGACTCTAATTGTTTAGCGTATTAAGACAACATGTATTTCGTTGCATTAATTTAAATTTTGACTGTCTCCAAAAGCTGGGATATATATTTGTTCCATGATAATTTGAAATATTCATGCAAGCATTTCTCCGTATGATAAACCCCTTAAAGACAGACATAGCGCAGTTTAAAATTACGTGGAAGAGATTTGCTCTGTATTTAACTGATTAGATCATCTCCGCTCGATTTCATTTTCATTAAAGAAATTCTAAGTTTGTCAAATTCATTAGATTTTACTTGGGTATGAAGAGTTTTGGGCTCGAAATGTTTATTATGTTAAATCAATACGCATCGCTATAATGCATCAAATAATGCGACAATATGGGTTTTAAATGTAAAAGATAATCAAATATGTTACGGATGTTTACCGGGTGATTCAAAATAGATGTTTGGCTATTATCTGTTAATCCACTCATGAGAGAAACATATTTACAAGTACAAAAATATACAAATCAGGCAGATATTTTAGACATGCCTCTTGATTTCCAAGGGGATGTATACATATTAAAATAGAAAATTTAATTTTGTTCAGTTAATTTTGTTTTTTCAATTCTGCCCCGCGTCTAAGAAGGTCATTTAAAATTTCACATATTTGCGACCAAAACTTACCGAATTTTGGTGCTATAATTTTTATAAATTTTCAGTTATTCCTGGCAATGAAAACGATTCTTTCTATGTTTATTGCAAGAAAACACTTAAAATTGAAAGCTTTGCGGTTAAATCACCAAATAAAATAACCATACAATTAAAATATTATATACAGAGTATTTTGTTGATGTAGCAACAAAAATACACAAGTGATTGTAAGTGACAAGATGAACAATGTTTATTTGGGAAACCAAATCACATTTATCTCCTAAAGTTAGAAGATTTTGGTGTGACAATCTAAGCTGACTGCGGATTTCGACTAATAACTCTAAAAAAAATTAATATATTGTAACGAAATATCCATGTCGTGTGTGCAGTATGATAACATAGCAAGATATGTTATAAGACTATATAGTAATTCTATCAGTGATACCATACGTATTGTCATTCCCATTTCCATCAACATTTTATTTAAGAAACGGAAAAGAAAATGAAATATATGAAAACATCAGCGAAGTAGCTGTGAAGAGACCTGTCGATTATATTATGTCGGCAATATTAGACCCATCTTAAAATGTGTTGTATGCTGAATGTATTAGGGTGGATCAAATGATAACGAAACAGGAGGCACAAAATGAAATGACATAGTAAATTTTGAACGTCATTTCCAAAGCTACACAAGAACCTGTCCCACTGTTTTAACAAGCGGTGAATACCCTGGCCATAGAAGTCCTTTGGCTGAGATCGAAACCAATTTGGAACACTGTTCATTACTTTGCTGTCCGAGTAAAGACAACGACCCTTAAATGCATTTTCAGTGCACCAAAGATGTGACGATGAGATGCGATCTGACAATGTGACCTTCACCAGGTCGGGTATCATCATTCACAGATTCCCGTCACTGGCGGAAACATCTGTGGCATTCCTATACACGAATGAATGACAATGCATGTTCTCCGTACACTACCTTCATTCGCCATTGCACATAGCGAACTCCAACTGCTTCAGCCACTAAAAAAATAATAACACCACGTTACTCTTCTTTACTCGCAAATATTCCGGACGATACTGTTGGTCCAACAACAGCGCATACCACGTGCTTCTGCGCAACATCCTACGAAAGGTTCAATCCCAAAGTAGAGGTTGCATTACTTACACTTTCACTCTACCTCTACATAAAGTTGTCGCCACACTCATACAAATATAAACAAAATTACAACAGTTTTCCAGTTTTCCTTTGATCCACTCTTAGACTATGTGTTTAATAATATTCATACA
This sequence comes from Maratus michaelseni, assembly GCA_963931845.1. NCBI lineage: Eukaryota > Metazoa > Arthropoda > Arachnida > Araneae > Salticidae > Maratus > Maratus michaelseni. The sequence continues at coordinate 104,091,122 of OZ007593.1, read as the reverse complement.
CAAAATGCATTTTCCTTGACTGATAACATTGTATATTCTACAATCAGTAATATAGGAGTATTTTTAGAGTTTATTACATAGATATCGTAAATTATATATTTGTATCGTAAATTAACAAATCTTAATTTTTATATTCCCTTTATATTTGCATCTATAAAATTGCAATGTTATATATAAGATACCAATCTATATTGTTAAAAGCTTTATTTACTGTTATTTGAAAGTGTATGTTTACAATAAAGTACTTATACAAAACAACATTTGAAAAAATACCAACATTATAGGAGCACTATATATATAACGGTCTCATGGGAGAATTTTCAATTTAAAAGAAAATGAAACATTAAAGCATCGTTCAACAAGTGAAATAAATCACTTTAAAAGTATTAGAATTTCTAAGACTTGTGTTTTCATTGAAATGAAGCTGCTTTCGCACAGATATTTAAATTTATTTTGTTTGCACGTGAATCTTTGCAGTATTGCCAAATATTTACACAAAAGATTTTGGAGCAACAAACAGTATTTTACGAAGGTATTTTATTGAACATATGTAAATATTCTACAATAGAGTCATGCGAAATTTTAATAAGATAACACGAAATGGAAAATAAAAACCTTTTTTCTTTAACATATAGCAAATGTTAAAAAAAAAACCACTAATATTCAGCACTTTATTTGAGTATATATTTTTTAATTTATTGGGGGATTTAGATTTAGGAATCTATATTGTTGAGAAATTAAATGAATAACAATATTTTATTGCTTATGACAATTCTAAATTTTGGATTAGTTTAGTAAATCTTAAACATTTTTGTCATTAAATATCAATTTTTGAACCTTTCTACAAATAAAAAAGTTATTTCGGGAGCATAACGTTTATGATTGAGACCCATTTTTTTTAGCTTTGAAATATATTTTTTATAGTTTATTGTAGGATATTGATTTTAATGTTATTTATATGTATGTGCAATTTCTATAACATTTGCGTTAACATTGAAAAATTCGATTTTAAAATTAAGTGCCTTATAAATTTATATTTCGAGTAAAATCTGTTAAGCTATTGTAACAGGGGTTAATTTTTTTTTCAATAATTGTATATAAATAAATAAATTTGTTGTTTATATCAACTTTCTGAAACTCATGTTAAGCAATTCGAAAAAATATATTTTTTAAAGAAACAATAGTTTAATCAAAGATTGGAGTAAAACAAGTTCCAAAGAACAAATATATCAACCTCAAAACTTGAGGTTATATCTTTTGATGCAACGAAATACAAATATACTACTTATTAATTATTTTTAACCAGTTGCATACGGCTGGGTCAGTTAGGTCGGCGACGATTAACTAAATAAACTTTAAGTATTACTATATTTAAACATATGCCACAGTATAATGTTTAATCGATTTCCATGTTTTTCCATGCATTCAATATTAACTGTGGAGTATCATCATGTAGTTGCAACAAACATGTCTGGTCATACTTCCGGTTTTCTAATATTTTTACTATACATAAGGGAAATGTGACGTCAATACCTACTGGAGACATGAAATTGGAGATGCAATGTTTATTTTACACAGTTGTATAGAAAAAAAATAATGGAATATTAATTTGCATTTTTAATAAATTGTAGGCACTGTTCAGTTAAATCAAAAGTAAAGTTCTCATTGTGAATGCACAAAACTTTAAATTTCGTGCATTAATTGTCTATAGTTTATCTAAGACTGATAAATTTAAAATCGGAGAAGCGGTAATGGCGAAAATTACATATGTTTTATTTATTCGAATATTTGTTTAAAACATTTTATTTATGCGAAAGTTTCATAATCGAGTTTACAGCTAATTGACGAGCTTTAGCTTAGTAACTACTCTCTCTGTGTGTATGTGTGTGTGTCAATAGTTTAATCAAAAATACATTTTAAAAAATGTGTTTGAGAAAGAGAGCAAGAGTATGGTATTCTGTACGCTTATTTTCTCGTTCACTTCAATTTCAATTTTCATTTGTGTTGTGTTGTATTTCTACATTATTTTCTTTTAGCTTTTTTCATCTTTATTGTTTATATAAACACCTATCACTCTAAGTAATGCAATATTTTATTTTATTGCAATTGATTTTCCTGTAGTTAGATATTCTTCTATGGTTTTCATATGATCGAGGATAAATATTTCGTAAACGGGCCCACAGCCAAAGTTGACTTCAAAAACGAGCGCGAATGATCATTTAGGATATCATTAAATATTTGTCCCCTCCCACCCACAAAACCCTGGTTATAACGATATATTTAATTTTGAATGAAATCATCTTGATAATAAGATTCTCTATGTCAAAAGCCAGTATACTAATGATGACGGTAAGCTGAATGTTACCGTAAACGGTATGGAATATTTTATAAACATGTTGGTGCTATAAATGTTGTTTCATATACATATGCTCCATAGCGCCAAGTCTCACGTTTCGAAAACCTCCAGTGCTTTATAATGTAATTCTAATCAGAGTTTGGTGGATAAAATTAAGGCATTTGGATTGGTGACATGTTTAACGAAAAATATAAATTTGATGGAATGTAAAGTAATTGTAGTAAATGAATTCGCTCATTCAAATTTACATTTCATTATGTTCAAAGATGAAAGGTTCTGTTATTTTATTTTAATAAAGATCCCAATAATTATTGGGAGATTTATAAGAAAAAGTTAATAAAAAAGAAAAATCATGCATCAGGCATATATTATAAAAAAATTCCCAACACTAAAAGAATATTAAGAAATATCATCTTTTCATACAAGAAATAATACATCTAAATATGCATTTAATAAAAAACATCACTACTCAATAAAAATTCACTTTCAGCAATTTCTGTCTATATCCGGTAATAAGTGCAAATTATTTCGTGCTTCCTGTGTATGATCTATAAAATTTATACACTCCACGTAATACAAAAACTAGATAATTTTTTTAATTAATACCACGGCGATAAACATACTTTTAGCAATTATCGCTCATAGTCAGTCCTTTAACCAAATTATTTTGTGTGGCTCTGTATAAAAACTACAAATGCTGCGTGCCCATAATCTATATAAACATTTGTTGTGCACCTCAGTGATCCTTTTTAATTTCATTACGTTTGAATTATCATAAAATCGTTAAAATTCAATGTAAACGGATTTTATCTCGTAGTTCATAATGTAAGGTAAAGCCTTCAAACTTAAGTAATTTTGATTCGAAGCCATTTTTACTATGCGACATACTCAGATTTGAGTATCTTTTGCTCAGTTTTGAAAATGTCGTTTTTAGAGTGTAACCACTGAAAAAGAATGAAACGTCCAATTTATAATAATATATATCTGGAAGAAGAAGTTGGAAATGTTAAATTAAATACATTTTATAAAAATAGAGATAAATGGAAATGCCCAGTATGACAGACAGATTTGTGTTATTTAAGATATAGGAAAATAAAGAAAACTATACAGGGTGATTCATAAAAGATGGGCAGAACTTTAAGGGGTTATAGTACACTTAAAGACAAATAATATTAAATAGGAGACTAAGGGTCCCAGACGTATTCCCAAGGAGATAGGGGGCATTAAACTTTAGGGTCCGAAATTTCAAATGATTATAAAACATGGAAAAATTGGTCGATTCGTTTGCGGTTTTTGCAAAAAATTTTCTTTATGCCAGTATTTTCTTGAAATAAAATTTTAAAGTTCAATTTCAAAAAATGCCGATAGGGGGCGCTTTAGACTTTGGAGTAACAAACAACTATTTTTTAACGTTATTTTTTGTATTTCTTTAAATGATTTCGAAAGCTTAGACTTAAACTTAAATTTTGATCTAAAAATCTGAGTCCTAACGAGTAGTTAAGTAGCGTAAACTGAAATTTGAAATTTGAAACCCTTCTCCCCCCAGAACAAAAATCAGTTATTCCCGATCTTTGTGTCGTAGATTAGGCTCTAACTACTGCCGCGTTTTGCTAAAATTATTCTTTATGTCAGTATTTTCTTAAAAATAAATTTTAAAGAAAATTTTCAAAAAATTCCGATAGAGGGCGCTTTAGACTTTGGAGTAACGAACAACTATTTTATACCGTTATTTTTTGTGTCTCATTAAATGCTTTCTAAAGCTTAGACTTAAATTTTCAGCTCAAAATCTGAATCGCTGAGCGTGGTTCAGTAGCGAGGGGAGGGGGTTCAAATTTCAACTTCTGAACATAGTTCAGTTTGCACTACTTAACCATGCCCAACGATTCTGTGCTGTGATACGAGGCAAAAATACAACTTTCGTCAAGGACTGCATAGTCGGAATTCACTCATAAAGGCACTGGCACAGTTGGAAACGTCGCTCATGCAAACGTTAAAGCTCCATTCCTGACGCTAGTCACCGGGTGAAGAAGGAAACAGAAAGTATGCAAATGTCAAATGGGGAAGAAGAAGAACACGTATGCAAAATTTCGACACGATTCAGGCATAAAAACCACTGAACGGTGAGTCAAGTGTAAGTCGCTGTAGTAATGAATCGTAAGATGGTGCCCTTCACGAATAAGGAAAAGGCTGAGATGCATTTAATTTACGGAGCGGCAGATGGAAATGGTGCAGAGGCACAACGAATGTACGGAGAGCGATTTCCTAACAGGCGGTTGCCTAACCGCAAAACTTTCGAGCGCTTGCACAGACAGTTGTGTGAGACGGGATCATTTCTCGCTTCCCGGTCGAATGCAGGTCGTGCAAAAAAGGACGAATCAGTAGTTGTTGCAGAAGCCATTCTGGATGTAGTAGCGGCGCAGCCAAGTACAAGTACACGAACAGTGGCTAGCCAGGTGGATACCTCACAGTCCACGACTTGGAGGGTACTGAAGGATGAACATTTGCTCCCGTTTCATGTGCAACGAGTCCAGAAACTGTCTCCAGGGGATTATCCAAATCGTATTGAATTCGCCCGCTGGTTTCTGCAGCAGAACGCGCTAAATCCACATTTTGGACGAACTGTGCTTTTCACCGATGAATGTACCTTCACACGTGAAGGTACATTTAACACACACAATGCACATGTATGGGCGGATGTCAATCCACATGCTACGTATCCACATGCTCATCAGAGACGCTTTTCCATCAATGTTTGGGCAGGAATCCTCGGAGACCACCTAATCGGACCGTACCTTCTTCCTGAACGCCTCAACGGTAAAACATACCTCACATTTCTGCAACATGTGCTGCCAGACCTGTTAAACGTTGTTCCTCCACGCATCCGGCGGGTCATGTGGTTCCAGCACGATGGAGCGCCAGCCCATTACGTACGAGACGTCCGCAACTATCTGGACATCACATTTCCGAACAGATGGATTGGTCGAGGTGGTCCTGTTGCTTGGCCTGCTCGCTCGCCAGATCTTTCACCCCTCGATTTCTTTTTTTGGGGACGATTGAAGGCTCTTATGTATGAGACACCCATTGAATCCCCCGAGGAACTGGTCGCCAGACTTTCCGCCGCTGTAGGGGAAGTGCTCGAAAAGCCTGATGTTTTCGCGAATGTTCGCCGTTCCATTCGTCGCCGTTGTTCTGCGTGCATAACCTCTGGTGGTCACAATTTTGAACATTTATTGTGATTACATGTTAATAAATATGCTTTGGTAACATAATCCTAATTTGTGTCTTTTTACCTCGTATCACAGCACACAATGTGTGGACACGGTAAACTGAACTGTGCTCAGGAGTAGAAATTTCAAACCCCTCTCCCCAGAAACTTAACCACGTCTAACGATTCAGATTTTGGGCTGAAAATTTAAGTCTAAGCTTTAGAAAGCATTTAATGAGACACAAAAAATAACGGTATAAAATAGTTGTTCGTTACTCCAAAGTCTAAAGCGCCCTCTATCGTAATTTTTTGAAAATTTTCTTTAAAATTTATTTTCAAGAAAATACTGACATAAAGAATAATTTTAGCAAAACGCGGCAGTAGTTAGAGCCTAATCTACGACACAAAGATCGGGAATAACTGATTTTTGTTCTGGGGGGAGAAGGGTTTCAAATTTCAAATTTCAGTTTACGCTACTTAACTACTCGTTAGGACTCAGATTTTTAGATCAAAATTTAAGTTTAAGTCTAAGCTTTCGAAATCATTTAAAGAAATACAAAAAATAACGTTAAAAAATAGTTGTTTGTTACTCCAAAGTCTAAAGCGCCCCCTATCGGCATTTTTTGAAATTGAACTTTAAAATTTTATTTCAAGAAAATACTGGCATAAAGAAAATTTTTTGCAAAAACCGCAAACGAATCGACCAATTTTTCCATGTTTTATAATCATTTGAAATTTCGGACCCTAAAGTTTAATGCCCCCTATCTCCTTGGGAATACGTCTGGGACCCTTAGTCTCCTATTTAATATTATTTGTCTTTAAGTGTACTATAACCCCTTAAAGTTCTGCCCATCTTTTATGAATCACCCTGTATATGGAATCATATTTGCAGGAAAATTTATTTCTATAAGCGTAAAAGTAAAATATTTTATTACCTTAATTTACAAAAATATTAAATGTTTTGTCTGTTTCATATATACACTACTTAATCCAGTTAAAACATCAAATATTTGTCAATTTGCTGAATCTGTTCAAGAGGAGCTAAAAGTAATAACAGACACTTTGAGATAACAAATAATGATGAATTCAGGAAATATTTGAAACCAGAGAAAAAATACATTACAGTTTAGTTAGAAAGAAAAACCACTTTACAAAGAATGCAGTTTCTCTTAAAAAATCTGAAAACTTTGCGGGATCATCAATGTCATACGACCTCACTTTAAGAGAGTTTCTTTTTTTTCGACAGGAGGAAAAAATAAAATAAGGGGAGAAAAAGGTAACGATAGAAAATTTTAGCTGTACAGCTCTTTATTGATACAATATCTTAAGGAAAAAGATAAGTTAAAATTTCTGAATCTGACAGGAAACAGATAAAAGAAAAAAGAAATAAAATTTTTAAAAATGTCTGCGAAAACTGCCATTTGAAAAAAGAACAATTAAGCTATAAAATAAAAACTAAAAAAAAAAAAAGATTCAAATTTACGTATACTTAATTATTTTTTAATTACATTTTATACATAAACCTCAGAATACATAAATATATTTCCACCATTGTGTATTTTTGTTTCTAACACTGTAAAGCAAAACAGGCTTTAGATTGACTTCTGAAAGTGCTGCTATGTACAGAAGTTACAGCAGCACTGTAACTGATGTATGTTTCATTCTGCTCCCTAAAGGTGAGTAGCTGACTTTTGGGGTTCACTATTAGTACATAAAAAATTACTATACTCACTACTGGAGCACACACTAAGTTCTTATATTTCGATTACTTGACTATTAAATTTGTGTTTCCTTTATAATATTTTATTATTTTATTTATATAGTGATAATAATTTTAATTATATAATTTTAATTTCGTTATGGAATATTAGCCGGAAACAAATTCTGAATTATTTATATCGTTTTAAGTGCAAACGGGTTCGTCTTTTGTAATCGTGTTGAATAAGTTAGAGATAGATTTAAAAAAAAAAAAAAAAACATACTTGAAAATAGTTTTAAAAATCATAAAAAAAATCAGTAAATTGAGATACAGTTTTCAAACAAATTGGATTCGAAAGAAAACTATTTTCCGTAAAAATTAAAATAATGCGATGTTTAGAAGTTAAAAAAAAATGTACTAAAAACGAAATTTATTTGTATGGTTTTCCCACCATCCATATAACGTCAGCGTTACTCACGGACAGGTTTTTCATTTATAAAATAGATATCAAAAGAACCAAATGTAACATTAACATTTGAAAGATAATTTACGAAACTCAAATAATTAAACTAAATATTTTAACTACTTTTATTTTTATTAGAATTAAAATCTTCATCTTACTTTTTAAACATAGATAGAAAGAAATGGTAATTTCATTAAAGATCCTCATGTTGATTCTCAGCGTTAAAATGAAGTCACTGCAAATTTCTCTGGGGCATTAAATGCAATTATGAACAGCATTAGATTCTACCTCCGATATCGGTTCTAAGAAACAATAAATTCAGACATTTGTTATTATATAGTTTCTAATTTCAAAGATAAGTGTTTTAAATTAAGAAAACATCAAAGTTAGTATTATAATTGCTTTTCTAGACGTCTTTTCTTTACACTTGGAAAGATCAAAGAAATTACTTTTTATGTTTAAGGTTTATTGAAACAGGATATTAACAGCACTAGTTTGAATTGCAGTAGAAAATTATGGAATATACTTACGTAATTTCACTTTGATTTTTGCATTTGTATTTACAATTATTTTTATAAGTTGTATATATCCATAATTTTCGAATTTTATTCAATAATTGTATCACATTTAAACATTTTAGGGCATACACACATAGAAAAAAGTTTTGTTGAATTAACAAAAATTTGGTTGACCTAACGAAGCTTTTCGTTTAAACATGGGTCAATGGAAATTTTGTTTGAATCAACAAAAATATATTGTTGATTTTTTTTTGCAATTCCAGCAAAAAAATTTTGTATCGTCAGCAAAAAGAGTTTTGTTAATTCAAGTAAAAGGGTACAATTTTACTTGAATTAACAAAATTCCTTTTGTTACATAGATATATGCTATGTGTTATTTTAACAATCTATTTTCTTTTTTCAACAAAATATATTTTGTTTGCTGAAATAATAAAATATATTTCATTACGAACTTGTTTTGTTTATACTACAAAAACTCTTGTTAAATGAACCAATCTAAGTATGCAATCTTAACTATTTTTAGCAGTGAATTACTCCTGTAATCCTTGAATAATAAACAAGTGAATTTTTATCCTGTTTTTTTCAAGCACAAACCGAGATAATAAAATATGCCCCAAGTCGGGACTCGATCCCGGGCCCTCTGAACAGCGTTCTGACGCTCTACCACCGAGCTACAAGGAACGATACCCCAACTCGTAAATTCTCACTCTTATATATGTCGTAACGGCTGCAACCGCAGCACAAGATGGATATGTCATCAGGAGGACGCAAATTTCTGCGGCAAATATGAGACGACAATACAAAGCCCATCATACGGCAACACATAAGTAATTTTTAATTCATTTTCAGCAGTGAATTACGCTTGCAAAAAGCAGGATAAAAATTCACTGGTTATTATTCAAAGATTACAGATGTAGTTCACTTCTGAAAATGAGATAGAGCTATCGGAGAAATCGCCAAAAATGCAACATAGCAGCACCACCAGTTGCGCGATTTACACCAAAAACTAATCAGCTACAATTTATATCAGGAAGTAACTGAATATAAAGTTTTATTAAATTCCGTGCATTAGTTCTTGAGATAGAGCGCCCACAACAATTTTGTCAGATACAGACAGACAGACAGAGTCATAGACAGTCATTTTCCAAAAACAGTCAAATCATGTTCAGGACCTTCTAAAATCCGTCGAAAACCGGAAGTCGAAAATTTTCATGAATCCAATTCTTTCTTCTTGTAAAGATAGAAGAGCGTAATAAATGGGACAGGGAGATTTTTAAAACTAACTTGGTTCGTCCCAATGAAAAATAGTTTTAATTATCCAAAAATGATGTTAATCCTTTAATTATATAGCTGTTTAAGTCAAATAAATCGAGTTACGTGAGAGAGTTATGGCCCACACAACAATATAAATTTAAAAAAACAACAACAGAATTTTGCTGGAATTACAAATTTAAATTACAAAATTATTGTAATATAAAAAAAAACAGATTTTGTTAATTCAAGAAAAATTGATGAAATTTTGTTAAAATTTTGTAAGTGTTAACAATATTTTTTTGTCCAAGCATCAAAACCAATTTTTTTACTTCAACTAAAAATTTTACTAAAACAACCAAAATATAATCAACAAAACATGTTTTGTAGTTTTAATAAATTCCTTTTTCTGGGTGCAGAGCGTTTCACTACCAGACCGACAAACTTGCAAGAGGTGTAGAGAAAAAATCATAAACAGGACTCTTAAATATTAACAGTAAAAACTTATATACAGGGTGTTTCACTACCATGCTGACAAACTTACAGGAGGTGTAGAGGGCACAGAGACGACTCGGAATCACATAGCAATGCAGGGTCGAAAATGACGTAGTTGCGAGGTATGGTTAAAAGAAGCAGAGAAAAAGAACAGAAACAGCAACACATTAATGGGACAGAAAATATTTTATTGAAAGTTTGTACCTTACAGAAGGTGTTCAAAATTACGACCAGAAGTCGTCAGGTATGTTTGACACAGGCGCCGTATGTTATGTATTCCCTTACATTCTGGAAGATTCCTGGCTTGTCGTGTATCCTCCCGGCAGTTACAGAAATTCAAGCGGCCTTCCATTCAGCGCCATCTACCACAAAAGTGCAAGCGCCGCTGTGAAGCTTACCTGATGACTTCTGGTCGTAATATCGAACACCTTCTCTAGTACAACCTTTTAATAAAATGTTTTCTGTACCATAAATGTGTGTCTGTTTCTGTTCTGTTTCTCTTTTTCTTTGAACCATAGCTCGCAACTACGGCATTTTCGACTATGCATTGCTATGTGATTCCGAGTCGTCTCTGTGCCCTCTACACCTCCTGTAAGTTTGTCAGCATGGTAGTGAAACACCCTGTATATAAGTTTTTACTGTTAATATTTAAGAGTCCTGTTTATGATTTTTTGTGTTATATATAAACAGTTAACACATGTGAGGCTTTTGGATATTACCGTATTTACTCGCCTATTTTGCACACTTTTTAACCATTTTTTTGGTTCTAAAAAACCGCGAGATTTTTTTTTATATAGTACTAATGTTTCTGGAAGAATAACTTAAAATACGAAGGGAAATGGCCTTTTATAAGAATTTTGGCATTTTATAACATTTTAATAAATGAATAATTAAGGTGAAATAATATATATATATACATAGATTTTTGGAGCTGTCTACAATAAAATACGGAAGAAAAACCTTTTTGCTTTGAATCATGTAAAAACTTCCAATGAAATGTACTTTCCAGATTCGTGTCCATAAAATTTACGTATTTATATTTTTTTGAGGATATCACTGTTTACGATTACATCAAATTAGTGTGTTATTCACTCCGAATACTCCTCCACCTGCCCTTCTACTGTTTCTTATTCAGCAAAACACTCTACCCTGAATACAAAATTTTCAATGTAAACAAATCAACTCTTACATATATCAGTGTAAAATAATATTGCTTTGTCGGTTATAATACCATCTGCACACAGTTGGTCCGCAGCTGAAGTAAAAAAAGTAAATATTTTTTCTAAATAACTAAATTGGAATATTAAAAAATCGAAATTATGTGGATGCATCTGATTGTATTGTCACAAATAATCTCATAATCTTGTTGCGAAAATTATGAGATTTTTTGTTTTTATATAAATTCTTTTTCAAAATTACGGTGTGCTTAAAGTATGCAGTGGCGGAAATTACGCGAATAAATACGTTATTTCCTTATTGATTTAATTACGTTAAAAGTGTCATTCATCGTTGTGATTTTCCTATGTTCCTAGAAAAATTTATGTTGAAATCAGATATAATGCATATGCTTTTATTTGAGCTGCTGCATTTTTACACCCAGAAAAAGGAATTGCTTAAAACTACAAAAAATCTTTTGTTGAGTACATTTTGGTTGTTTCAAGCAAAAATTTTTAGTTGAAGTTTAAAATTGGTTTTGTTGCATGGACAAAAAAATATTGTTAACACTCTTACAAAATTTTAACAAAATTTCATCAATTTTACTTGAATTACAATAATTTGTTAATTTAAATTTATAATTCCAGCAAAAGTTTGTTGTTTTTGCAAACTTTAAATTGCTGTGTAGTAGCCGTAACTCTCTCACGTAACTTGGTTTATTTGACATATATAGTTGTATGATTAAATGATTAACATAATTTTTGGATAATTAAAACTTTTTTAATTGGGACGGACCAAGGTAGTTTTAAAAATCCCCCTCTCTCATTTATTACTTTCAAACTTTTATTAAATACAAATCCCAGCATACGGCAACATAGTTAATTTTTAATTCATTTTCTGCAGTGAATTACGCCTGTAATCCTTGAATAATAACCAGTAAATTTTCATCCTGCTTTTTACAGGCGTAATTCACTGCTGAAAATAAATTAAAAAATAACTATGTGTTGCCGTATGATTGTATTGTCGTCTCATGTTTGCCGCAGAAATTTGCGTACTCATGATGATTTTTCCATCTTGTGCTGCGGTTGCAGCCGGTCCGACATATGTAAGAGTGTGAAATGCCGAGTTGGGGTATCGTACCTTGCAGCTCAGTGGTAAAGCCTCAGAACGTTATTCTGACGACCCGGGTTCGATTCCCATCTTGGAACATTGTTCAATCTGTAGTTTTACGCTTGGAGAAAAGCAGGACAAAAATTCACTTGTTATATCAAGGATTACAGGCGTAATTTACTGCTGAAAATGAATTTTAAAATATTTAAGTTATCAAAACAAAAAATAATTTTAAAGTAAATATTATAATTGTTTCTTTAACAAACACCTTTTGTTGTATAAACAAAGAAAATTCTTAAAATTACACAAAACAATTGTTCTTTAAACTAAAGTTTTTGTTGCAGAAACTAAAAAGAACTCTTAAAGTAACAGATAATTATATTTATTTTGAGAAAACTTTCAACAAAAGAATTTTGTTAATTCAAATAAAATTTGACTATTTTACTTGAATTAACAAAACATTTTTTTTTGCTGACGATACAATTTTTTTTTTATTGGAATTGCATTAAAAAAAATTTTGTTGATTCAAACAAAATTTCCGTTGACCCATATTTAAACGGAAAGTTTTGTTGGGCAAACAAATTTTTTGTTGATTCAACAAAACTTTTCTCTGTGTGTAAGATTCTTTTAAATTAAACCGAAAATCATGTTGCTAACTACTGTAAAATATTTAAAAAATAAGTTACCATGCAGATGTCATTATATCTTATTTTGTATATACATGCATAGTGCAAGGGAGTAGTATTTTTTTCATCTTCCAAACACATATAGCGTAAGGAAAGTATTGTCATGTCAAACCAACTACGAAATGTTGGTGTATCTTTACGTTTTAAGGTCTATGAATCTCTTTGTCATTTTTACAACGATTGTGTGTGTGATGCGTGTGTGCATGTGTGAACATATATGCAAGTTTTCAAACGGTGATTTTAGTTTGGCAAATACATTACAGACTGCAATCGTTAGAAAGCTAAAATTTGGAAATCACTCAAATATGTAGGTAAAGCTGCAGACGTAAAGATGGAAAGGTCAGCATTAGCACATAAACCGTGCGGCAAACTTGAGATGACATGTAAATATTTTTGTACATATATGTGTACATGTATGCGTTGACCTATACTGGGCTTTGTGTGCCTTCTCAAATTTGCCGCAGGGTTTGTATGCTCATGATGACATTTACACTTGTGATGCTGTTGCAGCGTTAACAACATATGTGAGTGGCAGATGAAAGGCTGGCTATCGTCCTTGTAGCTCAATTGTAGAGCACTGAAGCGTTATTTCAAGGGTTCGATTTTCGGCTTGGTCTTTTTTACGTTCTTGGCTTCAGTGTATGGCTCGGCTTCATTGCATTATTTCACTGCTAAAGATTAATTGAAAATTAATTAAAATTGCATATATGTCTTGACCTATGGTAGGCTGAGTGTGCCGTTCTAAGTTTGTGTGCTTGTGATAACATTTCCATCTTGTGCCATGTTTGCAGCCTTACCGACATAGGTGAGGGAGAGATGCAAGGCTGGGTATCGTCCTCGTAGCTCAATGGTAGAGCATTGGAGCGTTAGTCCAATGGTTCTGGTTCAATTCCCGGCTTGGATGTTTTCCAATCTGTCGGTTTTACGCTTAGTTAGCAATGGGCTTATCCACGTGTTTATTATTCAATAATTTCGGGCGAATTTCACTGCTGAAGTTTAATTGAAAAAATAATTCCAATTACACGTATTCACACAGTCCATTTTTTATTTATATGAAAGAGGAAAGGGAATGTTTACGAAAAAATGAAATAGGAAATATTAGAAATGGACTCTTTTAAACAGAAATTGTTGCTTTTAAATTTTATGCTGATAAAATCTTTTGGAACAAAATCAAGGTCTCATTAAAAAGAAAAAACTTTACATGAAGACAATTAAAATAATTTCTCTAATCATATAGTCATAGCTTAAACGACATTTAAAAAAATATTTTTGATGTAAAATATACATATCCCAAAATATACCGAGTGAATAAAAAGTCCCGGAACGATGTAATATCTCGAAAAATAGACGGCAGATTAAAAAAAGAAATACATGTCGAATATTTTTCAAAAGCTATTTAATAGTGCCAAATTTAGGCACCTTCCACCTCACATAGGGGGGAGGAATGGGAGCAACTTTGAAATTTCACATAGAAACCCATTTTTTTTCTTTTTTTTTTATTAGATAATGTTTCTACCTAACAAAATACATTAGTTTTGTCCATAAAGTTTTTAAAAATCTTTTGTAGATGGCGCTCTAATCGGTAAAATGTCAAATTATTGTAATGTCTTCGGGGTGTAATATCTCGAAAAACAGACGCGGATTAAAAAAAATGCTTGTCGAATATGTTTTGAAAGCTATTTTATGGTGCAAAATTTACGCAAATTTAGGGGCAACTTTGAAATTTCAAATAATCCCCTCCTCCCTCTTTTTTTTCGCAGATTCGGATTCTACGGAACAAAATACATTAATTTTATCCATAAACATTTTAAAAATCTTTTGTAGATAGCTCTGTAATTGCTAAAAATTCAAACTATTGTAAACGTCTTCGTAAAAAAAATATATATATATATATATATTTAAAGGAAAAGACTGCTTCTCCATTATTCTGATTACTTCACTCAAAATAATAGCCTCCGGAAATTCGACGAAAATAACTGGTTTGAAAACATAACCCAGGAATAACGATGTACTAGTTTTCTATTCCATTTGGGGTATTTGTTTAAAGTAAGTCCCATCGCCTATCACTCAACACTCTTTGAAGTCATAAGATTTTCAAACGTGACTACCACGTGTGCCAATTTTCCAAGATCTCTGGTGTTATTGAATTGGAAACATTGCATATTCTCTTTCAGCTCCTCAATGTCGTAGGATTTGGCCTTGTAAACCTTATTTTTCAAATATCCATAAAAAATTAATAGATAAAGCTAATGTGTTTTGTTCCGCAGAATACAAAACTAAATACATATAAGGTAAAGCCAGGAGAGATGGCGCGGTTGGAGAGATTGTGCACATAGAGGTTCGGGGGGAAGGAGTAGATTGAACAAGCAGCAACTCCAGGAAGTTGTACAACAGCAGTAGTGGAGTGTCTACTTGAAAGTACACGTTGATTGTTTTGAGAGTCTAAGATAAAGCATTTCTATTTTGTTTTG
The DNA here is from genome assembly GCA_963931845.1 of Maratus michaelseni. Taxonomy (NCBI): domain Eukaryota; kingdom Metazoa; phylum Arthropoda; class Arachnida; order Araneae; family Salticidae; genus Maratus; species Maratus michaelseni. The sequence continues at coordinate 104,075,713 of OZ007593.1, read as the reverse complement.
TTTTCCCAAAGTAAGTGCTTGAATTTTCATAGCTATTCATCAGAATTTCTATACAATGTCAGTAGTACAAAATATTTCAAACTTAAAGGATTGCTCATAAGTTACTAATCTAGACTAACAATGTGAACATCAACGGTTCGTTTTAAAAGCAGTCATGCTTATATAAAAGGCCGCACAATCTCTCCAACCGAAATTGGAGAGTTTGCACATCTGCTACTTAGGAGAGATGACGCACTGTTCCCATTAGTTTCCATGCTAGGAGAGATTACGCAGCTTAAAGGTAAATTTGCATAAAAAAATGAAAAAGGAAAATGGACTAATTTTAAGTTAAATGCGTTATCAAGTAACTTAAGGTTATTTTGTAATCTTATCTGGACTTGCTTTTTCTGATTCTTTAATTTTTTCCCTTTAATTAATTTTTTTTAATCGTTTTTAAAATTATTTCTTTTTTCCGATTCTTTAAGCATTAGGTTGAAATATTCACTCCCAATACAATACAATTTGTTCACAAAAAACTTACAGTAATGTCATTCAAGTGTAATTATTATTGTTAACAATTTAATTGTAGTTATTATTAGTAACAATCTCTCCTACCCATGAGCGTAATCACACCAATCCTGTAAGGACAGATTGCGCAAAATAACTTTCTTGGTTTTATTACAACTGTTCTATTAAATTACAACATAACAAGGAAATAGCAATGGTAATGCATAAAAAACAAATGAAGTAAAAATTATTCCTGGCTAGTTTAGCAAAATAATAATAATTAGATTTTTTTTGTTATTCTTTTGAATTTTGCGCAGACTCTCCTAGCTTTACCTTATGGGGGTTTTCATTTGAAGTTTCAAAGTTACTCCTTTTCGCCTCCCTATGGGGAGTTGGAGAATGCCTAATTTTTACACCAATAAATAGCTTTAAAAAAATTCGACACGTACTTTTTTTGTTTAAATCCGTCGTCTATTTTTCGAGATATTTCGATCCAGATACAGTCGACTTTAGCGATTATAGCGCCATCAACAAAATATTTAAAAAAAGTTTATGGATTTTGTTCCGTGGAATCCGAATCTGGAAAAAAATGGGTGGTTCCCATTTGAAATTTCAAAGTTGCTACCCCTTCGTCCCCCTATGGGGTGTGGGTTTTTTTAATTGTGACATCATTAAATAGCTTTGAAAAAATATTAGACATGTATTTTTTTGTGTTTTATCCGGCGTTTATTTCATCATTCCGGGACTTTTTATTCATCCTATATATCCAATTGGCTATAAATAAGTTTTGATAAAATATATTCACAGTACATAACTTTAAAATATATAATTAAAAATTATTTTTGTTGATTATGGCTTTGTTGGTTTTAGGCAAAATAAATATTTATTTTATAATGTTATAATGAAATAAATTTCAGCGCCACGATGTTACCAAAAAGTTCAAAATTTATAAATCTCTAATGTCATAATGAATGACAAATAGCTCTTGAGAATAATAAATATAAGTGCAAATAAAATTTTGTCATTTGTTTGTCAGAATTAGTATAATAAACTTTCACGAGCAGGGAATACTGAACTATGCACAGTCAAAATTAGCTTTGAGTTCAACTCGATATATTTTTCTCTCTGTATTATTACTATAATATCTTTTATTTTATAAAAATAGCTTGACCCATAATAACCCATAATCAAAATTACCCACTAACCACATTTTCTTGAACATGTGACCTAGCTCAATAGTCTTCTCGTTCCCTAAAATGTAGGAGAGTAAATTTAGTTCAAATCCTCTGAGCCGTTTTAAGATTAAATATAGCTTGACCCATAATGACCCATGGCCAAAATGACCCACTAATCAAATTTTTTCGAACATGTGGTGCCCAACAGTCTTCTCGTGATCGAAAACCATAGGATCCAAAATTTAGTCTAAATAGTCTGAGCCGTTTTCAGATAAAATTAGCTTAACCCACAGTGACCCAAAAATGACCCACTAATCGATTTTTCTTGGAAATGTGACTTAGCTCAATGATTTGCTCATGCCCGAAACTCGTAGAATACAACATTTAATCAAAATCTTTAGAGAAATTTTTAGATAATATTAACTTGACTCGCGTTGACCCAAAAATGACCCACTAATCAAAATTTCTTGAACATGTGACCCAACCCAATAGTCTTCACCCAACCCAATAGTCTTCTCTTGCCCGAAAATGGTAGGATACAAAATGTAGTCAAAATTGTTTGAACCATTTTTCAGATATAATTAAATTGACCCTGACCCGTGGTGACCCAAAATGACCCAAAAATCGAATTTTCTCGAACATGTGACGTAGCCCAATGGTTTTCTGTTGCCCCAAAATGGTAGGATACAAAATTTCGTTAAAATCGTTAGAGCCGTTTTTAAAATAAAATTTGCATATGTATATATATATATATAACCACACACAATATTTGTTCGTATTAGAATGTATGATAACAATTTGTCTGTCAAATTTTGTCGTCCATTATTATCATTAAAATTTTCATAATAGTATGGCTTTTACCTTATTGAAATGAAATCTTACAATAAAGCTCTTACTTCAAATGCGTATGAATATATTTATGGTAAATAATTTTTGAATTGAAATATAAGCATTATCCAACTCCAGACATTATATTATTTAATTAAAGTTGCTGAAATTTTCAAAAGATGTCAGATTGATTTGAATCCGCATGTTATAGCACATTCAACATTTATTTCTTTACGCTGTAAACGCAATCTAACTTTAGTGCATAGGATTATCAAATTCTTTTTCCTTCGGAACATCTTAATAAAGTGTAGGCTTCTAAATAAAGGACGAATTTGTTGAATTTCTCCATTTCGATATTCTGCTAAAGTTACGATAAAGGATTGTTAAAACTTATTAGGTGAATATGTTTGATATATTTATTCAAGCAAAGCACTGTGTGACAAAGAAATTAATTTACTTGCCTTGCTTTAATGAGAGATTGAGCAAAGCAATAATTTGAAAGAGAATATAATTGTATTAAGATTATCTTACCTTACTGCCATCTTCACTGAATTTCACGATTAAAATGACAAGTTACGAAATTCAAAGATTTCATTTTGATATGAAGAGTTTAGGACTATAATTGTTGAACATATTAAGATTCCACGTAATTCATAGCATTAATCGGATTTCAGACATGTTTAGAAAGCTGGCATAAATATTTACTGGAAGATATTTTGACATATTTACACTAGCTTTTCTTAGTCTGACAAAGGGATAAACATTTTCATTGCAGAATGAACGCATTTTAAAATATTTTGAAGGCGAATGCCATTGCATTTATTTGGTCTTGCTTTACTTTCATATTATTTTTGATAATGCCAGTTTGTGAAATTCTATGTTTTATTTTGATATAAAGAGCATTCAATTTTAACTGTTTGGCATGTAATGCAATATGTACAAGGATAATCATTTATGCAAGAATCTTAAACTCAAATTTAAAAATAACTCAAAAAATATTATATTTCTAGTGTTTCAATTTTTTCTATAGTATTTATTTATTGTACATGAAGTCGCATAAATTTAAATAGGTAAATATGAAACTTATAACATAGATTATTCATTACATCACTACGTTTAATAAAAAGTTAAAATTTTAGTGCAAATTCACCTTGTTTAATAATTAAAAAATTCATAAAGATACAAATAAATGTAAATATATTGATTGAAGGTGCGAAAAACATACATAGAAACATTTAAAATCACATTAAAGTCCTTTTAAAATCAAAACGTTTTCTACCGAACTTACTCGGTCATCATCAGTGAAAAACTAATAATTAAGTTGAGTTGTTTTCTCTTCGCGTCTTCTAGCTTGCCCGGAAATGTTGAATGACCTTTTTCCTCCCACCTTACATTCCACACACTTGAAGTAAAATGGTTTGTTCCGGGCAAGCGAAAAGACGCGAAGAGACAACTATTTTGTAACATTCTTTTATTACTCAATTTCTTTGTTTTAACAAATCTTGTAACTCTCATATAGTTAAAAACATATTATTGCTGTTCATTAACAACCGTGAGTTATCGAAATATTAAAGGGTCATAGGACTTTTAAACCTTCAAAAAATTCAGTCTTTGAAAATATATTTATATTAAAGAGTATTCATTTCTGAACACTTTAAAACAAAATGAATGACAATCTTAATATATGTTAAATGTGTAATAATGTCAAAGTGAAAACTTAAAAGTCATTTTTCTCAAAATGTGAATTTGAGGCATTGCGAGCAAAGTAGCTAAAACACTTCTCGATATTTTCCCCTAAAATGTTAAAGATATATAGGGTATGGTAGGCTCTATAAATTGAACCTAAATGTTCATCTTTTAGGTAGCTTTCAATACAAAAAGCTACTTTTTGCAGTCGTTCGGAGGAAAGCAATTCCAGAAAATATCGGTATATTTTCACCGATCATGATCCCCAGACGCCAAAACTAACCTCCGTTCAAATGTTGATATATATATATATATATATATATATATATATATATATATACATATATTTTCACCGATCATGATCCCCAGACGCCAAAACTAAGCTCCGTTGAAATGTTGATATATATATATATATATACATATATATATATGTATATATATGTCTAAGAGTCTAACATTTGTCATGCCGTAACTCTCTTCTTTATGAACCAATTTTGATGTGACTGAGTATGTGTATAGGACACTCCAAGGTTTCGACCGAGTTCGTTGGCCAGCTTCATCCGTCATCTTGTTTCAAAATGGCGGCCAGTTAATTTTTTTAAATTTTTAAAGATTCAAAAAAATGAACAGAAAAATTATATATTGAAAAAATTGTTGAACAGGAATTCCGGAGCAATTTTTATTTTGGCTTTATCTTAAAAAATGACTGAGATATGACAGTTTGCAAGTCTAGTGAGTCTGACATATTGAAACAAGCTGATTTTTGTTATGATGTAACTCTCATATTTATGAACCGATATGAATGTGACTGATCATGTGTACAGGACATACCAAGGTCTCGACCAAGTTTGTTGGCCAGCTTCATGCGCCATCTTGTTTCAAAATGGCGGCCTGTTAAATAATTTAATTTTCTTTAAATATCAAAAAGATGTATAATAAAATTATAAATTTAAAAATTTGTTTCCGTTAAGTGTTAGATCATGATAGAAGGATTCCGGAGCATATTTTGTTTTGGCCTTATCTTAAAAAATGGCTGACATATAGCTGTTTGAAACAATTTGATTTTTGTTATGCTGTAGCTTTCATGCTGAAATTCGCATTCAAATTCAGTATTAAAGAAAAACGGGATAGAATCTTATATAATCGGAATCCAAGCATTTTAGCTACTGGTGTTTGTGTAAAACGAATTGATTTTTAAAAAAAATATGGACTATGAAAGCTACCTTTTACTCTCGATACAGGCCGGAAGGACTTTTTTACTGAAAACATATTTTTTCTTGGTGTTATATTTCTAAATTTTTGAAAATTTTATATATTCAAGATGCAGTTTTGTTTTTAAAACATAAAAATGCTATAAATATACACTTATTTTAGGTTTAGTGTAAGCACAAGACTCTCTCTCAAGAATAATTATATACCAAAAATTTAGTTACAAAAATTTACATGAAGAAATTCGCTTGTAATTATCCGCGCAACCTATGATTTCAATTTTTTGTTCGACAAGTTTAAAAGACCTATAATGACAATTTTCCCTCAATATTATCTGAAAACAATGTGAAATGAAAGAAGAAATTTTACATCTATTTCCACCTTGAACAATTCTGTTTTTGTAACATATACGTTTTAAGATATAAAATGTAAATGGTCATTTTTTATCACTTTTCGACATTTTTAATAACCTATGACACTTTAGTTTCATTGTTGTAACCACTTTTGTGTCTTTATTGTTGCAAAAATAACTCTTTTTTCTGTAATATTTTAACTCTGTGTGAAAAGAGTGGATTTTTATCCCCGGAGACCATTCCATATCTTGTGAAGCCATGGGAATACTTCAGTGAATATACAAGTATTTTCAAGGTTTTCAAACAGTCTAGTGCATTGTTATTGACAGTGAACTTGTGTGGAAAATTTGAGGAAAAGCAGTTCAACAAAAATAGATCAAAAATCGAATTCAAGATTTTAACCTGGCAAACAAAAAGTAATGTTAAATTACAGATCAAAATATTACTGATTATGACATAATTCTACATTTTGGATTGTCTTTATACGTGTCATACTTATTAAGTCATTAAATTTTAATGTTTAGAACATTTTAATGTTTAAAAATTTATTATGGCCGCAAAAATCATGAAGGATGAAACAATTTTCACTTGCGTTTTGCGAGGTATATACCGAAATTTTGAAGATAGAGGTTTTAATATTGTTTAAAAATAAACATGCATTAAATATAAAGCCTAATTTCTGTAAACTTTGCACCAACATAAAATAATTATATTTTGAAAATGAAATACAACATTTAAAGTTTGCATTGGAGATGAAGAAAATATAACATTATTATAAATGATGTCAAACTTTTTTTTTATTTTATAATGTATACAAATAAATAAATTTGTTGTTTATATAAACTTTTTATATCTATTTTATTAAAATGGATTTTTTTTAATATTTAAATTCAAATCAAAAGGCTGAAGCTGTAAAGAAAAAATAGAAGCTCTAAATCCAGAATTTGCCAGTAGAGATGCCGCAAAGTATCTCAACTAGTTGACGTGCAGACATATAGCGCGCAATAGTTTTACTTTATTTAGACTTTTTTAGATTTAGATTTCTTTTGTTGTTTGTGTGTGTGTGTGTATACACACATATTTTCAGAAATTGACAAACTAAAATTTTTAATATTTTCTGAACATGTATGTGAAGGTGTTTATTACAATATTCTTTAAAAATAAAAATAATTGTCATGCCTTTCATTCTACTCTAAAAATTAAATGCCTCTGGAGACATTTCTTAAAGAAAAACATCTTTAAAGGTTCTTTAATTTACTGCAATTATCTTTGAAATTAGAAACTACTGCTCAATAACAAATGTCGTACATTTTTTCCTGTGTGTTGACAACACATAAGAGTTACCATTTCTTTTTACATCATTATCACTTCAGAGAATCATTTAATGACTATACTCAGTGAAAAACCTAAAGAAAAACCTAACAAGTACATGTCAGATTCTGGAAGTAGTTGGAGAAATAAAATATAGATTTTGTTAAGAAGGAATTCGATAAAATGAAATTCCTTTTGCGATAAGTAATTACGATTAATAAAGAAATAGTTCTAGAATAAAATCGTTATTGTCAGCTTGTAAATAATCCACTAAAAGTTATTTTGACATTATTCAGACTTAGATTCAAGTTTTACATCATAAATTAAAATATAGATTATTTTATTTTCTAGAAAAAAATATATTTCTGAAAGATTTTGAAATCTAACATATATACTAGAAATATGTAAAGAAATTTAAGTCAATTCCTTCTTCTTAATCATAAATATATAAAATAATCCCGTACAGCATTAATGTCCCACGTTATCTTTATTGAACATTATTTTATCGTTATCGTTGCGGTATTTTATTTCTTTGGCATCACTAATTTGAGATAAATCTTTCATTTCATTTATGAAACAATGGGAGGAATTTTTTTCTCCCATTTAAAACAAAAATTAATTAATTAAATTTAATTAATGAATTAATATTTGAAAAAACTCTATTAACATAAAGTGTCATCTACTACAAGTTAAAAAAATATTTGAACTTGAGTGGATGAATAGAAAATATTTTATTAACGATTGAAAATTTGAACAAGATATATAGAGAGAGTGTGAGCTAATAGTAGGAATTTAATTAAGAAATTTACACACACACACACACACACACATATATATATGTGTGTGTGTGTGTGTTACGGTCAATATGATTAATCCGGTCATTATTAATAATAACCAGTTATTATTAATAATGATCGGTCATAAAGGACGGTTACTAATTATAATAACCGCGGTCATTATTAATAATAACCGGTTATTATTAATATTGACCGGTTAATCATATTGACCGTAACATATGTATATATATATATATATATATACCTATATATATATTTCACGGCTCTACAAATTGGAAAATCTAGTAGGCAGCAAAAACAATTAGTTACCAGTAAAAATTAATCTTCTGTACTCCCCCATTGTCAGTTTGTTTCCTTATTTTAAAGGTCTAGGATTGGTTAAACCACTTCTGAAAAAGAGAGAAAAGGGCTAAAAAAAATAATGTAAAAAAGAGATAATTTTCCCTATTACATGAATGTTTTTAGCAAATAATGTATACCATTGATTACATATAGAGAATCCTACATCGGGTAACTCGCTTTTACACAACTCAGCCCGACCAGCGGTTTGGTTTGGGTTAGAGTGCTGCATCAGATTGGGTAACCTGATTTTACTCTCACCAGACACGACACACGGTTGAGATCATGTCGGGTTGGTGCAAACTATTCGTTGCGGGTCGGCTTAAGTATTCGTTTCGGATTCGGGTTGAGTTTTGATTCTTCCTGGTTGGGTACGAGTTAACCCGATTTTTCAAAAGAAATAACGGAATACTGCCTTAGATCAAAAATCACATATTTGAATGAGAATGATTCTTTTATGTTCATTTTTCGACATAAAATATAATTTTGATATTAGAGATATCATTATAGATTATTTTTTATAATTACATTAAATTGTGGATTAACTTTCTTTGATTGCGTTTTTCGGATCGTAATTGGGTTGAAGCATTTCGTGTTTATGTCGGATTGCGGATCGACAAATTTTAGGTAGATTTCGTAAGAAATACTACCTATTACATTCTCACCTAAGTTGGAAATTTTGAAAAATTTTTGCAGATCTACGCCGATCATGACTCCCAGAACCCAAAACCACCCCCAGTTCAAAACTTTATCTATCTATCTATCTATCTATCTATGTCACTTTTTTCTGACCACGATAACTGGAAAAATTCTGCATAAATCTCTTCCAAACTGATACATAAAATCAAGGGTCATAAAATCTCGGTCAAGTTCGTTAATGGGCAAAATCAAACCAAGGAGGGGGGGAAATGGGGGGGCTTTTTGTGAAAACAGAAAAACCCTCATAATTTCTTTATTTTTATACGTATCGAATCCGTTTAAAGTTATTATTACTTCTAGGAAACGGGCCGAAAATTTATGTATGACAGATTTTTGATATAATTAAAAATGGCTCCAAGGGGGGGGGGGGGAAGGGGGGTTTTAGAAGAAAAAAAATCATAGCTTCGTCAATTCACAAGATATCAAATCCGAGTAAATTTATTATTATTAATCCTCTTAGTATTATCTAAAACTTTTATATTGACAAGTTTTTTATAGGACCAACCGTTATAGCAAAAAAAAAAAAAAAAAAAAAAAAAAAAAAAATCCCTGCCGGCTCCGCCTGCAAACAAGTTATTTTTCGATGTAGGCGGTTCCAACTCCCGCTTCTTTTCGAAACTGATACATAAAATCAAGGGGCATAAAATCTCAGTCAAGTTCGTTAATGGGCAAAATCGAACCAAGGGAGGGGGACTTTTTGTGAAAACAGAAAAAAACCATAATTTCTTAATTATGATACGTATCGAATCCGTTTGAAGTTATTATTACTTCTAGAAGAAGGGCCGAAAATTTATGTATGACAGATTTTTGATATAATTAAAAATTGCCTTAAGGGTGGGGGAGGGAGGTTTTTGAAGAAAAAAATTCATAACTTCGTCAATTCCCAAGCTTTCAAATCCGCTTAAATTTATTATAAATCCTCTTAGTATTATCTAAAACTTTTATATTGGCATGTTTTTTATAGGACTAACTCTTATAGCAAAAAAAAATCCTTGCTGGCTCCGCCTGCAAACAAGTTTGGTTTGACAAAGGTAATTTCTTCCGCAATTCCCGACAAACAGGCGCCCCACGGTCTGCGTCTTCGAAATCTACCTGTGCCTGTAGGCCGAGCCGTCAGGGATTTTTTTTTTGTTGGAATCGGTTCGGGCTGCGGGTCAGTGAATTTTTTGTCAGGGTCGAGTCCGCTCGTGGGCTGATTTGAAATATGTTTTGCGGACTCGGATCTCGTGTCGGATCGGCACTAGATATTTTCTTTTATTTTCGTACGAGTCGGATGCACTGTTAAAAATAAATCCGTAAATTCACGGTAAAACTACTGGCAGCGAAGTTGCCGGACTTTTTCCGTTCCGTTAGTAGATTTTCCGTTTTGAAAGATAAAAGAAGGAAAATCGCCGTTTGCAGAAGCGGTAACATTCCGTTAACGCTCTCAGAAATCACGGAAATATTCCTCGTAATTTTCCGTTTTAGATAAACTCGGTTTAAAATTTTTTTTACATCTCACTTGGTGCTGCCATCTATCGAATATTGCGGAGTATTTATTATCTGATATACGTCAACAACAGCTTCTGGTCGACATCGGATTTGAACCAGGGGTGATAGTGCCTCGAGTCCAGCGTCTTGTCGGTTTGAAATAGCAGTTTGAAATAGCAGTTTGAGAATAGCAGTTTGAAAGGATTATTTGGAAATTCTCAAAATGGCGGCTTAGAACAGACATAATTTGGGGTTTAGAAGCTTGGTAATTTTGAAGTTAATTGCGGGGAGATTTCGTTATGAGATGATGTTGATGTTTTAAAATTGTAATATTAATACAGGATAAAAACATGAATTATATATATTCTTAATTTGATTGTTAGATGTAAAATATGAATATTATGTTTGAATTAAATTCGATAAAAAATGTTTGCTTGTTTAAGAAAAGCGATTTTTTTCCAACTATTATATATATTTTAAATGTGTTCGCTTAGAATATATTTTCAGTGCGAGTGCTTTTTATTACTTTAAAAACTAAATTGCGAATAATTTTAAATGAATGAGAAAAATATTATTTTCTTTTTATTTGAAAGCATTATTTTTATATGTTGCTTTTTTGAGTAAAATCGATTTTTTTTTCACTTAATTTAACTATTATATATATATATTTTAATCTGCTTGTTTAGAATATATTTTAAGTGCGAATATTTTCTTATTATAACTTTAAAAAATAAATTGCAAACAATTTTAAAAGAATGGGAAAATTGTTACTTTTTTTAATTCGAAAGTACTTTTTTTTTTTTTTAAATAAACTCGAAATTTTAATTTATTAAATTTTTAGTTTTTCTGTGCAACAACATGTCAGTTTTTTAAACATTGAAAATAAATATGCAGCAGATAAGATAACGGAATATCTCCGTTATCCCCTTTCGTCTCCATCCGTTCCGTTGTTTTCAGGAAATATGAGGAATTTTTCTGTTTTTTAACGGAAAATACTCTTTTGTCGCAAAAAAGGACTTTTTCTGTGAAATTCAGGAAAAAAATACCCGTGAATTTCAGATTTTTTTTAACAGTGTGGACACTAGTTGTTTGGGTTTGGTTTGGGCTGGGTTTTGACTGTGCTGGTCGGTTTTGGGTTAAACTGAATATTTACAAGAAAAACATAAGTTTGTTTCAGAAGAAGAAGGTATATATTTGAATATGCATGACAATAAGCATGTATAATTTTTTATATAAAATATAAAATTCATATTAAAGGTAGACATGTATACTATTTTTCCATAAGTGCTTTAAAATATCTTTTAATAACACTGTACAACATGAAAAATGTCTTTTAGATTAAAATATGTATTTCTTGTATATTTTTGGCTGAAAATAACGAATCTGTATTTTTTTTTTTTAATCTGTAATAATTTTTTTACCACGGACCATTTCCTCCAAAATTCACATTTTAGTACACACATTTAACAATGAAAATCTATATTGTAATCGTGAACGCGCTCAGTGCCGGAAAAACAACTTACAACCACGGGAAAGGCGTTCTCATTGACAGTAAGATTGTCGCTAACTTGGCGATCATTTTGGGGATCTTGGTGACTTTGGCTTCAGTTTTGGCTACAAAAGCCTTATCTACCTTTCCGAAGTTTCGAGGCTCTAGCTGCAATAGGAAGCGAGATATCCGAGAATTCACTAGAAACTTGGCGACTATTCTGCCGATGGCATTTTCTTCTTTTGCCAAACCTATATAAAGAACACGCTGACTAACTGAGAGCAGTTCTGAGAGATCAGATAGCTTTTGTTTATTTTCTGATGTTTCCTTCCACTGTCTTATGTTGCTGAGTGAAGTGCTGCTGGTTGGAAAACTCTAGTGACGTTAAATGTGAAGATTACAAGTGTTGCAAGAACAATATTATATTACGTTCAGTGCATTATAATGTCTCGTCAGTGTAAAAATAAGCCGAACTTATTTTGTAATGTCTGTGGCGAACTTACATTGAAGACTCAACAATGTAGCTTGTCACCATTTGTTAAAAAAGCTTATGAACTGTACTTTGGATGTAGAGTTGGTGGCCAGGATAAGTCCTGGGCTCCACATATATATTCCAGGAACCTGAGAAACTGGTTACAAGGAAAACATAGTAGATTGAAATTTACAGTACCTATGGTTTTGCGTGAACCGACCAATCAAGTAACGAATTGCTAATTTTGTTTGACAGATGTCAAGGGGTACTCTTGAAAATTCAAACATTGTATTCAGTATCCGAACTTACACTCCGCTGTGCGGCCAGTTCCTCATTCTGAAGATCTTCCTATACGTACAGCCCCAGGTAAATATACTGTTGATTCAGAGGAAGACACCTCCGATGACTCAAACCATCAAGATCCTGACTTTCAACCATCTACATTTATAACATGTTCACATCATTAAATCAAACACACAGAACTTAACGACCTTGTACGGGACTTAAAACTCTCTCAAACAGACTCAGAATTATTGGCAACCCAGTTTTTCTCCTACATTCAAAGTGGTTGCACGTCTTTTTTGCTCCTGATGAAAAGAGACACAGTTCTTTCGAAAGTCCTTGCGCATTTCTTATTTTATGGTGTTATTAAGAAGTTTTTATGCTTTTATGGTATCACACCAATTTTAGAAATATTTTACTGCAATACTTTAAACAGAATTACTGAATTCTAGGCTTCAGGGTTAAAATCTATAGGAGAAAGGTGTAAAAATAAGTTCATTTAGAAGACGACAAAGCCCACTTGTAGCGGAGATAGAAGACATCGTATATTGCTGTGATGTGGATGGCCTATTTCAGGCATTGGGACATAAACGTAATAAAGTAGAGTGGCGCCTGTTTATTGACTCGTCCATATATTTAGTCTCAAAGCAGTGCTCCTCGATATAGGCAATGTTTGTTCGTCTCTTTTTGTATCATATATATATTTATATATATATTATTTTTTACGAGAAATAGTATTTGGTATAGTACTTTTATAATTTATTCGTTTATTTGTTTATAATTAAGTAAATAATTAAAAGAATAAGAGTTTTTTTTATTTGTCCTAGAAACAGAAAGTAATATATCAAAATTAGAATAAAGTTTAACTTTAATAAAAATGTTTATTAATTAATTTTATTTTTAAATTATTTTGATGAAATTATAACCTAAAAAATGCATTAAAATAAACAAAAGCTACCATATGGATACAGTGTCCAAATTAATACTGCCAGCTATTTAATTCTTCTAATGGAAATTTTTAGGAAATGAAATAATAAAGTTCTGTGTCGTTTTCAATAGACCGCCAGAAAAAAAATGCTAGAAATTTATTTTTTTTAATTGTTGTTTCATTATATTTGAGAGCATATAGCTATATACACTCACATATAATGTAATAATTTTTTGGACAGTCATTTTTTTATGGCATTGCATTGGTGACAAATGTTTCAACAAAATTTTTGTATTATTAAATTTTGTATTATTGTACTTTATATAACATAGAAATGAAATATTATTTTCATATGTATTTTTGCACACGGGAAATTGATTTTTTAATATTACACAAAATTGAAATCACCATTTATCGAAATACATTTCGAAATGAATTGTTACAAGTTCCATATAGAAGAATTTCGATTTTAAAATTCTATTCTTCATTTTTTTACAGAAAAATAGGAATCGCAAAAAGAACATTAAGAAATATACATAGTTGCTACTCATGCTGATTTTTCTGTAATAATATAACTGAATTATGATTGCATAATTGTTATATATTTTCCCAGAGAAAAATTCTTGAACTTAGTCAATGAGTGTTACTGCTATTTGATTTTATTATATAATTTACGAATGTAAGTCCTAATACTAATCCTATACTAATTGCTGCTATTTATAATATCTTATTTATTATAATTTTAAAAATACAATTTCAATTTCATTGAATAATTAAAATAGATAAGAAGATGTCATTTCTCATCCCAAATACTCTTAGCATTCTTGTCAATGAGTTTTAGCTCACAGGCTATCAAAGCCTGAGAGTTAATGTGCCCTCCCGTTCTGTATCTATGTTTGCATGTATGTATGTACGTAATGCAATAACTCTTGATAGAAATATCCGTTTTGCTTCAAATTTTGCTTATAGGTTCATTGTGATAAGGCGCTTCCCGGATCAGTTTTGGGGGTTCATTCGTTAAGTATAAAGGTGAGAACGGGGGCTAATCCCCCCCACTTAATTAAGATAAATAGGTTTTTATTAAGAATTATCCGATGTTCTTCAAATTTTGTATATAGGTTCATTGTGATGAGGCGCTTCCTTAATTAGTTTTGTTTGTTCATTGGTTAAGTATAAAGTGGGGTGATTAGGGGCTAACCCCCCCCCCCCATTAATTTAGATAATTGGGGTTTTCATGCAGAATTAACCGATTTGCTTCAAATTTTGTATATAAGTTTATTGTGATAAGGCTCTTCCCTGATTAGTTTTGGGTGTTCATTAGTTAAGTATAAAGAGAGGAATGGTGGGCTAATTCCCCTTAATTTATTGTCGGTTTCTTTATTTTTCGAGGAGCATTATTCTTTGAAATTAGAGTTTACATACAGTTAGTGTGAATAGCCAGTGAGCTCAATGCCACCAGTTTAACTGGGCACTTTTCTTTTTATTTTAGTGTTATATATATCATGAAATAAAATATAAAACATTATTGATTAGCATAAAGATTTTAGATTTGCAGGCAAACTTAAATATTAAGCCATTTTTCAACATTTTTACGTCGATTTTGAATTGTTTAAAAATAATTTAAAAAGCGGTTACAGCATAGGACTGCTTTTTCCATATGAATACAGTCAAAATAATACATTAAATCAAATAATACATTTAATATTCTATTGCTTTCTTTTTGGAAAACCTTTTTTGTGTTATGTAATATTTAAAAAAACTTTAAAAAAAAGATAGCACAATAGAAAAAATGTCATTTAAAAGGAAATACAAATATTGTTCTTGTTTTACAGAAAAATTAATCAGATAATTAATCATGTAAGCAATATTTTAATTCAATTTTAACAAATGTTTGCTAGTTTCAAATTTAAGCAGTTTCAAACAATAGTTTAAAAAAAAACTATTTTAATAATACCTAAACATAGCTGGTATTATACTGTAATATCTAGCAAAAAGCTTCTTTTTTAATACTTTATCAACAAATGTTTTTGTGTTACAATAGAATTTAATTATGTAAAGATTTTCCTTTCTTTTAATATTTTTTATACTTGCATTAATAAGAAATAAACATATGTAGTAAAAATTTAAAAAAAAAAAAAGAGTAAAAAATTACCCAAAACAAAAACATAAAAAAAGACTAATCCGGTAAAATCTGCTTAAGTGAGAGAAAAAAACAAGTTTATCTATTCTATTTATTTATTTATTTATTTTTTGTATCTATTTTTCCGTTTGCGAATGATGTTATTATTTTAAGCAGATTAAATATTATCAGTTACTTTTGCAATAAAAGTAATTACAAATGTTTTATTTAATAGTAGATAAAATAATTTTAATATTTAGAAATAAATAAAAAAATTATCCCTTTCCATTTGTAATCTGTATATTTAATTCTGAATAAGAAAAAAATATACATATTAAAATACATTTTAGACGAGAAAAAAAATAACGATGTACGTTATGAAATTAAAACAAAATAAATATCAACTATATAATTTCTGAAGAACTTAAAGGATATACGAATAAAAAGGCAAACTAGCGAAATTGGACATTTTTATTCTTCTAATAATGTAACCGTTTTTCTATTCCGAGTTATACATTTTTGAATATTTTTATCATTTGTAATTTTTAGCAAAACGTTTAACTTAAAATTTATGTCAAATAATTATCTTTATTTTTTTAAGTATGCTTCATAGAAATGTATTAATCATTATCAGATAAGTTAATATGTAATATAGTAAGAAAAGAAAAAACTAAAATAAAAACAAAATATTTTATTCTAGAGGAAATATAACATGTAGCGCAATTTATTTATTCTGTTTTTGTATCCTGTTTGTGCTTCGTGTTCTTCTTTACTTTTTAACTGTGTGAATGAAAAAATAGTTTTAGCACCCTGTTATGTTACCTCCTAGATATCTAATGGATATGTATGCCGTTATCTCTTTTAATGCATTAGAAAAATCCACTTCGCAATACATAATAAATTTTCTATTAGGTTTTCAAAATCAATCTTCGGTAACATGTTTAACAAACAGAAAATTTTATTTTTTATTTCTATACTTAGAAACATATCAGAATAAATAAAAAAATGATAATATTTTCCACATTATTTTATTATCTATATTATAAATTATGAAGTATATTCAGATAAGAATTTAATTAAAGATTTATTAAAGATACAAATTTCAGTATTTGATGTGAAATATTAAAAATACCATTATAAATCTGTTGCCATTAACTTCGAATTAGAGTATCTCCATTTCATAAAGGTTTCTAAAATAATCGTAATGCCCCTTGCCTATTATATGGGAACAAAATGCCACAATAGGTGAATAAAAATACCTTGAAATTATATGCTTCAAGAAAATTTTGTAACTCTTTAATTAAAATATGAATCACACATTTAAATTCTTTTAAATTAATAAAGTGTTTATTATAAAACGAATCTAGCAATTTATTATAAGAATATCGTTCAAAGTATTATTTTCAAGCTTTGTCGAATCAGATACATTTTCATCATTTTTTAAGACAACGATATGGTATAAACATATGCAAAGAGAATTTATATAAATTGGTATTCAAAATTATCAATTGTTTTAATTTATGAATAGGAAAAATGGAAAAGCACTTCGTTGAAATAAGTAACGTATCTCACAAATACACGTGATTATAATATCTTTACAAACATTTTGTTTTTCTTTTACATATATATATTAAAGCATAAACACTACGTCTGATTACTTTATTTTACAATATAATATAATAAGAACACACATTTTATCAGACAATTAAACACAATAAACCAACATGAGTGAAAAATTCACTGGGGCCAGGACTCGAACCTGGGACCTTCAGCGTACCGTGCTGACGCTCTGCCACTAATCCATCCTAATCGACATCCTAGCCCGGCAATTTCTTACACTTATTCATGTTGGAAACACTCATCGGCCAGCAGTCATGTTTCCAAAAATACTAATACATATACAATATTTATTTCATAGCATACGGCCATAATTACATGAAAAAGAATATCAAGAAACTGAACTTCACAGAATTTAAGGAATGGGAAAAATCGTAGAATTTAATCTCTTTCATAAAAGCGTTAAATATGGCGTAATTAAAAGTATTCTGAATATTATATTAAATTTCATAAAATAATTTGAAAATGCTAAAAGGAACTAATATTTCATATTTAATATGGAATTAATATTACATATATTTGTGCAGATTAGCTTTAATATCATCAGATAACAGGTATAAAAGTAATACATATTTTAAAACTATAATGTATACATAAGAGCGTTAAATAAATAATAAAACTCGTAAATTATATGTATACCGGGTGTATCTGAAAAAGTGGGCAAAATTTTACGGGGTGATATAAAGCAGCTATACGAGCATATTTCGTCATAGAAAATATGGTCGGAACGCAAGCGGTGAAAAGTTAAAAGGTAGTTTTCCACTGTCGCAGTTAAAGAATTAATACAAGAATGAGAGGAGTTACTTCAGAAAAAAAATTATTAACAGCAATGTAATTAATGTACATGCTCAAAGAAATTGCTCAAAATATCTTCCGCCAGCTGTAATGCACGTTTCACACCTGCGAAATAGGTACAGACGCACATTTGCGAAGACACCAGGCATTTCCCAAATACCCCCGGCAACAAAAGACAATCCTGGCGACTAGATCCATATCGGTTCCAATGGGGCACTCGTAGATCAGGCTTTTTATATGGCCCCACAGGAAAAAGTCCAAACACGAGAGATCTAGCGATCTTGGTGGCTAAGCTATGGGACCACCTCGACCAATCCATCGCCTGAGAACGTTGCATCTAAAGTGTTCCGCACATCCAAGGCAAAGTGTGCAGGCGCACCATTGCGTTGAAACCACATTCTCGGAACGGAATCGGACGCAGCAGATTCGGCTAGAGGTCTGCACGCGGGTCGAAATTTCCAGGCCCGGGCCCGGCCCGATGCAAAAATTAAAAGTTCGGCCTGAGCCCGGCCCGGCCCGATTTAAAAGTTAAAAGTTCAGCCCGAGCCCGGCCCGACCCGAGTGAATTTCTACAAAACATTGATTTTTACGTCGATTTGGTTAAAAATTTGCCTCGTAGGAGGAGATCTAACAAAAAATTCCTATCTTAGGCTTTCATTTTCATGTTTATAATCTTCATTTTTATAGAGGTGCCGCAACCTGGAATATTTACTTTTTTAATAAATCTCTATTTGTTGTATGCATGTGTTTAAGTTATCATTAATATTGTTAACCCGTATTCCATTTATTAAAGTGTTGAAAATCAGAAAAATGATATACAGTAAAATCTTCTAAGATGGAATTGCATAGGGAAGAAAAAAATGAGTTATAGACAATTTGCCTTCTTAGCAGGTATAATTGTATTATACACTGCTCAAAACAATTAAAGGATATTGCAGTTTTAGGTGGATTTTGTATCTGGGAAACTTTTTAGCTGATTGATACATGGTCGACAGACATAGTAGGTTATATGAGAATAAATTACACATGTTTGGCAGAAAAAAATGCATTTTATTGCGCATTTGTGTACAAAAGGAAAAAAACACAATTTGTGCATATGAGAAAAAAAGAATAAGAAAAGGTGTTTTCTTCAATGAAAATCATTTTCAGTAGGGGGTATGGTTTCCACGGGCGGCCAGCAACGTTGAACACCTTTGAGGCATGGACTCAATGAGGCTATTAATGACGAGTTGGGGTATTCTGCCCCACTCTTCCAGAAGAGCTCTTTCCAGTTCTTGGAGAGTTTGTGGGGGTTGTTGGCGGCCAGAAACTCGTCTTCCTAGAGCGTCCCAAACGTGCTCGATTGGATTCATGTCTGGAGAACACGCTGGCCATTCCATTCGAACGATTCCTTCCTCGAAAAGCAAATCCTGCACCAGGTTTGCACGATGTGGCCTGCAGTTATCGTCCATTAAAATGAAGTTATCTCCGATTGCTGCAGCGTAAGGGACTACAATAGGTCTGAGTATCTCATCCCTATATCGGCGACCAGTCAGAGCTCCATCTCGAATGATGTAGAGGTCAGTGCGCCCGTCAATGGAGATGCCACCATACACCAACACTCCTCCACCGCCAAATCTGACACTTTCGTGCACGAACGCAGGATTATTCCTACTGCCACGGTCCCTCCAGATGAAAATACGCCTATTATCCGGATGCACAGAAAAACGGGACTCGTCAGAAAACAGAATATTGCTCCATTCATTTCTCCTCCAGTTGACATGCTCGGTTGCCCACTCCCTGCGGTCGCGACGATGCCTTGATGTTAATCTAACACATACCATCGGTCGGCGAGCATACAGACCTACAGCATGGAGCCGGTTTCGGACAGTCTGAGTTGAAATCGTGGTGCCTGTAGCCGAGCGAAGGTGTTGTTGGAGAAGAGTAACGTTCACGTTTCGGTGTCTCCGAGCTGTTAAAGCTAAATACCGATCTTCATTGGGCGTTGTTGCCCGTCTACGACCTTGCCCTGGTCTTCGGCCTGCACATCCACTCTCCAAAAAACGGTTCCAGATCCTGGAAGTGACACTTTGTGACACTCCAATGGCTTGCGCTACTTCGGCTAGAGTTTGGCCCCCTTCTAACCTACCAACAATTCTCCAAGCTTCTGAATCTGTCAAATGACTTCGCTGAGACATCGTACTCATCGAAACAAAGCAATCACTGAATGCCGATCATCCTTGTCTTCATTCTCTTTTATCCAGTTGAAAGTCAAATTTCATTCGCTGCCGCTGAAGCGACGTTTTTGACGTCGAACTCAAAATTTGCATACTCCACAGTTTGAAAACCAGAAAAATTTGCATTTGTGATTCTCTTCTTCTATTTTCGGCAAAAAAAATTTCGTTTATATCTTTATTTTATATAAAACTTCAAATATCCTTTAATTGTTTTGAGCAGTGTATATCGTCGGTACCATGTCAAACTATCGAATATGAAAATAGTTACTTTTCAGGAAGGCAAAAAAACTGTTTTAATAATGGATTCAAAATCAGCGCTTGGCGGAAGAAACCAATTGTTGCGTATTCCTTGTGCTGTTTTATATCCTATTTAAGCATGCTATCACGATAAATCATTTGAATAATTTTATTCACTTTCTGCAAACATTTACAAATCAAAGTAGCGAATATGCCATATTCGAAAGTTTGACTTGAACTTTTCCCAGTTTTAGTAAAATTTTACAAGTCAAAGTAGCGAATATTCTAATAGTTTTTTTTTAAAGAAACGCGGTGGCTTAATTAACTATCGTTGTTCCCCAATACGACAATTAAATTGTATGATTTTTTATTGCATCAGTAAAAATTTGGAAATCAAACTAAAATTGTTAAAAGATAGTTCAATGCAAAATTACACATTTTAGCGCAATATTCTGCTTAAAAAACGCGAAATGCTCTTTTGTTAACATTTCTGGCTGCTGGAATCTTTTCAACAGCAAAACAATCGATAAATTTGGGATTTTCGACCAAAAAACCTCTTACATTTTCTTATCAAACAACACACAAAAATATATTTCATCAGCAGAAACATACATGTTTGTATTCTACTATCTTTTAATTAGCAATTTCAATATAACAGATTTTTTATGTTATCATTTCATGTTCTGAAGAATGCATTCTCTGATCTTGTTTAAACATGAAAAGTGTAAGAATTGCGGAAATTGTTTTTAACCGATTCATTTGTTTTACTTATTTTTCTTTACAGAAAAAAAAAAAGATCTGTTTCCTTTCATTTTTATGCAAAGAAAAAAGTGTATTTCAAATATCAAAGGATTATTTTTATATATATATTTTTTGTGCTCTATATAAAAAAAAATTATAACTTGCTATATATTTCTATACACATTTTTCTTTGTATGCACATAAATTTATTTCATTTATTTATTTTACCGCTTGAAAAAGATAAAATATATTTTATGTACCATTGTATATAACTTCATTTTTCAAAATGTATATTAATGTTATTTATATTTAGTTTAAAAAAATCTATGTAGCTTCTTGCATAGAGATCAATTTCAACTGCAAATATCATGTTTTATTTCCGCGTTATAATATATTTAGTGCCGCATTTTAAAACAATGTAACAGATTATGAAAGTGGATTCTAAAATATTAAACGTATGAATCTGATAAAGCAGTTCATAGCCTTGAATTTATTATTTGTATTTTACTATCTGATCTTTAATTTTTTTATCATCACAAAACTGTTAACAATTTTTTTTAATCTCAAAAATGATTTTTTGCCTGCTCTTTCTTGCGATTAAGCAATATATATACAGTAGCCTCCCGCTTAACCGGCCTAAACGGGACCGAGGTTTAGCTGGTTAAGAGAAAAACCGGTTAAACCGGAGAAGTAATTAAACATTAAATAAGTAGCTGCATATTTATTTAATTAAATGCGTAGGATGTATTTAGTTTTTAATTTGTGTAGTTTTAAAAAGTGTATACTGTCTATATATTTTTTTTATGAATACAAGTTGTAATTAACTGAATTGAAAGAAGAACTATCATTAATAACAAATATCGAAAAATATTCAATACAAATTATATTGTTGAAAATCGTGTCACATATCTTTATAAGAAGTTGAAATTATTCTACATTATGTAAATTTGAGTTAATCAACCATAAAGAAATCAGTGATCTTCTGTTGAAGGCAAGATGCCCGGCATTTTGCAGCATAATATCTCCATCTAAAGTTCAACCGAGGAAGCTGTTGGCTGCTGCTCAACATAGCGTAGTGCCAACTCTAATGCTTTTACCTCTTCCGTATGAGGAATTTTAGCATGTATGAGAAATTTAGAAACAGTGCCAGTTACATTCTGTCGTTGAATGAGATAATCCTGTCATTCCAGTTTCCTGTGCTGTGAAGGTCAACGCGTATCCATTTAAAACCAAAATTTTCCTTTCGCTCTGAATTTTCCCTGATTTGGAAAAAAAAGTCGGTCGGTTAAAGCGGAGTTCCGGTTAAGAGGAGGCCGGTTAAGAGGGAGGCTACTGTATATATTTTTTTTATCTTCACGGATAAGAACTCTTTTCTGTCGGGAATCTATTTTTTTAAATCTAAATTTATATATACGGAAATTGTAAAAAAAAATATCAAATAAATATTTCGCATATATTTTACATAGTATAAAATAGTGCATAATTTAAAAAGATATTATAAACTAAGTTTTCTGATAAAATTTATCAAAATTATATATATTTGAAAAAAAAATGCGATAAAGGCTCAATTACCCGGCATGTTCGGAAAACGCTGATCCCCGAATGCCTCAAACGTCCGCATAGTTGAATGCTACAAAATCAATATCTACTGAGGAGAGCATCAATGAAATAATGAAACAGAGAAACAAGCTTTTGCCTATTTCACTGTCGAAATGTCAAATAATTCTGATTTTATTATTTTAAAATTTGCAATTGATGAACTTATTTTTGCCAAATAAAAAAATAAAATTAAAAATATTTTTTGTTTGAATATAGTTTCTGTGTTTATTTTTTTCAATATTTGAGGGGGGGGGGATCTCGTTTGTGGTCATTCCAAGAAAGCTTGCGTCAATTTTTGTACAAAAAGGGAAAACTATAACTAAAAAACACCGCAAAATTAAATAAAGTGGTTGCCAAATAAAAACTTTAATTTATTTATTTTACATTTTGAAATAGTGGACAATCATGACATATTCATTTCGTAACACCATATATTTTTCAAAAAACTAGTTTGTTGTGCTCATCATAAAGTTTCTGCTATATTAATCTAAAAAGCGCAGTTTTCACAAAAAATAAGTATATGAAGTACAGTGTATTTCTACGAATTTAACACAGGAGTTAAGAATTTCACGATCACTGAAACCAGTGAATTAAAAAAATAAACAGCGCGAAATCGCAGCAATGTAGGATATTCACATCCAAAATTGTAGCAACATATATATTTTAATTAAAAATCTAAAGAATACATTTAGTGCATTTCTATACAATAGAAAACGCGATTTATCTACACTGTTAATACAAAACAAGTTGGAAATTGTACGTCAAACGTTACAAACGAGGTGCGTTCGTACGCACGTTTTAGAATTAAATTCATGATCTCCCGTGCGTCTTTTTCTACATATTACATAGATACATTGGGTTGTACTGATTTTTATTTTAAATATTTGTTTTAGAATTAAATTCATGATCTCCCGTGCGTAGAACGGGTTAAACAGTTAGTTAAGTATATATTTTATGACACTGTTCATACAAATATCTTAACTAGTTATATAAATATTCAGATATATATGTATCAGCTAGTTATATAAATATTCCGATCTTGATGATTTCTAATTCTGTGAAATGAATTATATCGTTTGCAGATTCAATTCTGTCATAAAATAAGCATCTCGGTCGCTTGACGATTAAACCTCAGAAGCTCCTATAAAAAGAAAGCACCGATTTAAAAAAAAAATCAAATTTCTTAATAAATATTTTTATTAATATTTTCTAAAGTTTTGATTCGATTTTTAAAAATTTTGAAATGTATCGACAAAATTCTGCAAAGATAATATATCTTAAATTTTAAACCATTCGGTTGGGTAGTTTTTGCGTTGTTATATGCGGACGGAGGGACAGACGGACGGACAGACAGACGGACGGACGTACGGACAGACGGACGGACCAGACGACGACAATAGGTGCTACGTATTTATATAATTACGAACGCACCTAAAAAGGGTGTAATATTCCGTTATCTGACAAAATTTCTATTACAAAGGTTGGTGACAAATTCGTGTAATTCGGCCAATAACGTGATGTATGTGTATGGGAATTACAATAAGAAAGGAAAATCATGCTTTAAGCACAGCTTATGAAACACTTTCAAATACTTCCAGAATATTGCAACGGCACTTCACCGTATAAAAAGCTGAAACCTGATTTAGGTTATTCCTGTCTATAGATGGAAAGGCACTCGAATTCTTTTGTGCATCCCTGTATATGATCGATAGATCTGTATATTCACAACATAGTGCGCTAAAATTTAACATATTTACAAAACACTTTACAGTCGGAAACTCAACTTCAGCAATTTCCACCAGTAGATGGAAAGACACTCGAATAATTTTGTACATCCCTGTATATTATCTACATATTTTTATACACTTTCCATATTAAAGTAAAATTTAATTCAGGAGAAAACGCACAACACAAATAAAAACGCTCTTTCAATAATTATCATAGAAAGCAATGTATCTGTTTATGAGTGTTTATGAGCCCTGTATATGAGTGTTTTATACTTTATAAAATTCTTGAAGTATACTAAATTTATTTCAGCTGGAAATGTAAACTCAATTTAAAAATAATCTTAAACAATTCACGGACATACACAGTTATGCTTAGGAAATATTTTGTGTAGTCCTGTATACGATCTATCGAATTCATATACACTACATAGTATACCCAGTTTTAATAAAATTTAGTTAACGGAAAAATGCTTACCATATCGGAAAAGGCACCATTAGCTTTTATCGCTCATACATTTTCTTTATCAGAAATTATTTTGTGTGTCCCTGTGTAAAAAGATAACTGTTATGCACGTCATATTCTACAGTAAACATCTTGTAGGTATCTCAATATTGTTTAAAAAATGTATTATGTTTGAAATAGTGTAACATTATTATTGTACGCTGAAAACCGTAGAGCATTATATAGTCGATTTCTTTTGAGTGACACTGTAAATGAATGATAAATGATTTGTACACAATATTACACAAAAAGCTTTTTTTAGTACAAGTCATAAAAGCATATAAATTTCATTGTGTTTGAAATAGTGTAACATCAGTAAAATACACCGCAAAGAATTTTTTTCCCATTGAACATAATGTAATGGGATTCTTTTGAGTGTCCCTATAATCAAACTATAAATGCTACACACGACATAATCAATAGCAAACAGGCCACAGTAAACTTCAATAACACATACCAACTACATTGAAATTTGCCACATTTACGCGATTTAGAGAACGGACAGACAGCAGACGGCAAACGACAGACAGACCGTAGACAAACGGCAGACGGCAGTCAGAAAAATAGAATTTATGAACGCTTTTCAACTATGTTCGAAACGGTTAAAATTGATTACAATAATGGTATTAATCGCATGGAAAACCATGCTGGTAAATAGTACATTAATTTGCGATGAACGAATTATGAAACTTTTTTCGCAGCATGGACGCAAAAGCACCCCACTTTTGAGTAATGAAAACCAATATTGAACCCGCATAGTTTTCTCTCTGAGTATTTTATACTTTAAATGTGATTCAAGTCTTACAATTACGGAGACATAACTATCACTGAAGTTGGGATAACGCAGGATAGAAGCTTCTGTTTTAAGCGATGTGCACCAGAATGCAATCAACACGAATTTATGTCAAAATCTAACAAAATAGGAAATTAGATTTCCATCATAAGTTATAGCGGCCACAAAATATGTGCAAGACACAGACAGACACACATATATTTTCCACAAATTGCCAAATCATAATCAGAACACGCTAAAAGCTGCAAATATACGAAAAAGCGAAAGTGAAAATCTTATTTTTTGTAAATTTTGTAATGATCATAGAAGTTAGCAAAAAAATAAAAATAGA
Source organism: Maratus michaelseni (assembly GCA_963931845.1). Lineage (NCBI taxonomy): Eukaryota > Metazoa > Arthropoda > Arachnida > Araneae > Salticidae > Maratus > Maratus michaelseni. Next base: position 104,049,512 of record OZ007593.1, on the reverse strand, counting down.
AATAAGAAACGGACATGTAAAGGAATCTCTTGACCCTGCTTGTTTGAAATCTGTTAAAATAGTTCAATTCGTACAGAAGATAAAATCCATTTTGAAATCACCCCATTCAGATAAGTTTGCTTATCATGTGTTTGTATATCATCTTTGTATGTTCGTTACCTCGTATGTATATACGCTAGTTGTTTTTCTTTAATTTACATCTTTACTTAATAATTTATTTTTAACCCTTGTTTGGCGCAGCATGTCCAAATGAGGACTATGTGCCAATAAAACTAACCAACCAACCAACCAACCATTTTGAAATCTGAGTGTATCATGGAATTTATGGACATAGTTAAGAAAAATAAACGAAAGTTAAAGACGAAATGTTTTCTCAAGTAATGTCAAATACCTTCTATCTCAGTAAAATAATGGCACTCCATTAAATAGAAATACGTTGGAAAAATATATAATGCATTTTCCAATTAAGGCGGTATTAAAAAAAATATTTTTTCACGCTCAACAACTCAAAATTTTGAGACACATTTTCAGACTCATTTTCAGGTTTAAAAAAGGTTAATTTTTTCAGGTTTAAAAGTAAAAACATGAAACTTGGCGACGTGATTTATGAAGAGATTTATAAGGGACCTATGTTTTTTTTTCGTTCAATTAATTAAAAATTGATTTACAAACAATTATTTTCACAGAACGATAATTTTCTTTTATTTCCAGCACTATCGCTACTGGAAATTCGGTTCCAAATGTCCACTTTGACAGCATTTTTTGAAATATATTCTATCTTTATCAAAAAACTCGAAACAATAAGGACATTATAAAGTCTCTGAATAAGAGAACCTGCCAATTAGATGCATTTTAGAGCAAAATTGAATTAAAAAATTTGTCTCAAAATAAGCATATACACCCTTAAATACAAACAGAAAATTGAATCGCTTTCACTACTTCAAGCATAGTTTGCGATGAAGATAATCTATAGAGATAGATTGAGGAAATGTTTTGAATAAATCATAGTCCGTTTTTGTATCAGCAGTAAATTTGAAAGATAAGGTTTCATTCACGGTAACATTATTCGTAAATTATTTTACTACTATCAATAAAAATATATTATGTCAAACATAAATCTGTCTTAGGTCAAACAATTATTACCCTGAGGTAATAATCATCGCCGAAATATGTATCTATAGAAACATTGTTCACGTAAATTAGCAAGTTTTCTATTTCTTTGTTTTACATGCATTTGTGAGGCAAAACCTATAAAAAATTAAAAATATTCTATGTATTTTTTAATGTTTTTGCCGTTTTCTTCTTAATATAAAATAAAGCGGAAGAAACCTCAATTATTGTCGACTAAAGATTGTTAGAGACTTTGTTCATCGACTGAGAGTGCGAAAAGATTTAATATACACAGACTTAGAATATTACTTTAAAAATGACTATGTATGTGTGTATGCGTGTACACACAGAGACAGAGATGAGAGAAGAGAGAGAGAGGGGGGGAACTGTGAGGGAAGGAGAGCTGGTGGCTAGATTTTTAGTGTGTGGAAAAATTGTATGGCACATTTGGCAAAAAGTTTTCTTACGTTACAACATAAATTGTGATTAAAATTTCAATATTATATGTATATACATTGTACTGTGTTAATTTTTAGCTCACTCTATTGATTTTCACTCTGTTATCAGTGGATCAAAATCTCATAAAATCAGTTGCATACTTACATTATCGAAATAATTTATAGCATAAATTATTACTCAAAACATATATTGAATTTCACGTGGTCAGTGTTAGTTCAAAACATTGTGCAATTTAAGAAATGATCATCAGTTAACAGTTTTGAAAAATAGAGAAAGAAAGAAAACATTAACGTGCATTTTAATACATTTCAAGTAAAACCTTATGAGAGTTAAACTGTTTTTTTAATCTATTTCTAAAATAATGAATTTAGTTGATACAAAAATTTATTTAGAATGCGTGTTCTAGAGTGAATCTTATTAACATTTTGGGAATTTTATAGCCATTTGAATCATCGAAAAGTTATTAGGTAGCTTTCATTGCAAAAGCTACCTATTGCAGACGTTCGAAGGAAAGCAATTCCAAAAAAGTTTGGTATATTTACCCCAATCATGACCCCCAGACCCCCAAACCACCCTTCGTTCAAATGCTGATATATATATATATATATATCCTATCCAAATACAGTAATCCCTTAACATTCGCGATGGTTAGGTTCACGAAAATCTCCGCGAATGTCAAAATCGCGAATGTTGAAGCTTCCCGAAGATTTCCCGTGCATAAAAGAAGGTTAGGTTTTACGATTTTTTTACTGGAAAAAATAATTGAAATGTAAATAGTATATTTATTAAATATTAAAAATACATACTTTAAATGAGTTTGGACAATTATAAACTATTGTAAAAAGATTATTTGCTGGTTGATGGCTGAAAAAATCTAGTAATATGCGATTGCTTGACAAAAGAGATCTTTTGTTTATGGATTTCCATGTAAAGAAAAGTTGCAGCCTCAATTTCGCTCTTGAATTTAAGACTCCTCACTCGTGAGGGATCACATTCTATCGCTTTATCAACAAGTTATTGTGGTAATTTTAAAATTTCCGCGACATTTTTTGCAGAAAATATTTCCCCTGCAATAAAAATTTTAATTTTAGAAAATTTAGTAAAAAAAAATACATAAACAAAGACGCTTACCTCCAGTTTCACAATTCCTGTTCTCGTCGTCTGTGTTGTTGTCTGGTTTTGTAATCTTTTCTTTAAGGATTTCTAAAAGTTCTTCTTCAGTAAGTCCATCATCATGGGATATTATCAGATCTTCCACAGCTTCTCTCCTCATGTCGTCGAAACCATCACCTCCGACCTCATGTGCCAGTTCCACAATTTCTTCAAGAGGTTTTGAAATTGAAGGCATTTGATTTTATTTTTGTACCACTTGGGGCCAAATATCTCGCCAACAAGAATTGATTGAACTTTCATTAAGTTCCATCCATGCTGCATCAATTTCGGCAATGCAATCTGCTATGTTGAAATTTTTCCAACTCGATGTAACCGTGGCTTATGAATTTATTTCAATTGATTCTAAAATTCTTTTAAAGATCTTCTTGTGTAGTAAGCTTTGAACGGAGCTATGATTCCTTGGTCTAATGGTTGGATCAGTGAAGTCGTATCAGGGGGTAAAAAAACCACTTCGACGTCGAGATGGGCATCTTTTAAACTAAGTGAATGTCCAGGAGCATTGCCAATGAGGAGTGGACCTTTAGATGACAGATTTTTAGATCAAAGGTATTTCTTCACCTTATGAATAAAACATTCATTAAATCAATTCAGAAACAAAACGCTGGTTACCCATGCTTTGGTATTTGCCCGCCAGAAAACAGGCAACTTGCTTTTTTCTTTATCTTTGAGAGCACGAGGATTTTGCTGTCTATAAATTAATATCGGCTTTACTTTAAAATCGCCTCTAGCATTAGTACACAACAGAAGAAATACCTTATCTTTTGCTGCCTTAAAACCTGGAGCTGTGCTTTCTGTTTTGGCAAGAAAAGTTCTTTTCGGCATTTCCTTCCAGAACAAGCCTGTCTCGTCGGCATTAAACATTTGTTCTGGAACACATCCGCCTCTTTCAATTATTTTTTTACGTTCTTCAGGAAATTTTTGAGCACTTACATGATCCGCAGAAGCCGATTCGCCAACTAACGTTATGTTGCGTAAACTATGCCTATGTTTGAAATTTTCAAACCACACTTTACTTGCCTGGAAGTCAAATAAAGTCTCATCCTTTACTTATATCGCGTCAAATATTTTTTTAGCCTGGCTGGTATTAAAGCTGAACTTAGCGGCACCTGCTTCTGGTTCATATCTTCTATCCAAATACTTAAGGCATTTTCAGTTTCTTCCAATGGCTTGTTCCGTACTTGCGATACAGTTTTTGCTCTTATAGCCTTTTCGTTTTTTTTAATTGAGCAAACTGTAATTTCATTAATATTAAAATAACGACCGACCGCGCACGCTCTTTCTCTCATTCGCAACTTATCTAAAATTTTAACTTTTTCGGAAAGGTTATGCACTTTCACTCTTTTAGCTTTTTCCGACATGATGGAGTTTCTCTTTTTTAGGTTTGCTAAGCACTGATAAGAAAAAATAGACAGGCGAATAGAAAGAACAATTGTACTCTACGGGGACTTACGTAATTCAAAAGATAAACAAAACTTAGAAGAAGCATGCGCATTACATACTTCGAAGAGAAAATTTGCGTTTTGGTCTTTCACTATAAATTGGAGAAATGCCAAGCTCGAACAAACAAAGGGGGATAATCTATTTTTAGCATAAAATCATGTTTCAGGTAAAACAAAGGAAGTTTACTTAAAATATATATATTCTTTATCAAACGAAATCCACGACTAACAAAGTTAAGTATTCGCGAATGTTGATCTTCATTTTATATTTCGCGAATAATCAAAACTCGCGAATGTTAAATCCGCGAATATTAAGAGATTACTGTATATATATGTCTGTTCCGCGATAACTGCCTCAAAAATGATCCGATTAGTTTGATTTTTGGTAGGTATGTTGGTGAGGTACCCGGAATTAGCTGTATAGTTTTTAGTTACGTTTGATTCATTCGTTCGGAAGATATAAAACATTTCTTTTTAGGTCATAATGCTTTCGTATGGGAATTCAGACGATTTTGAAAATTTTCATCCATTGAAATAAAATGACGCATTTGATTAATGTATTTAATGTGTAAGTTATGAAGGCTAAAATTTATCAAGTCAGATCTTAAATTATTCAAATTAATTTGAAATGTTGTAATACATTCGTCAGATTTTTTAAATTAGGTGTACAATATTTGGTGCAATTTTATACATCTGTTCTAATAATATAATACATTTTATTCTATCATTTTTTGCAAATTTTAAAATGTTTTTATTTTTATTTTCCTCTTTAATTTAATCGAAACCTAGCAACTACATTTTAAAGCATATCAAAATAATAAAATTCAAATAACTCAAGCTATTTTGCTACAATATTTTATTCGCAAAATAAAATAGTTTTGAGTGATTTTAATATTTTATTGAAATAAATGAGAATTTATTTTGAAACAAGTTACCTTTTAACTACTATAGAATGATAACCGAAACATTTCTACATGAGATATACATTTTCTGGAAGAGATATGGTTTTTTCGTGGTTCAAAATTATTATTACTTTTAAAATAGGATATAATATCTCGAACAACGAGATGGTTAATCTAAAGAAATTAGCTTAGTAAAACGCATCCATACAGCCTGAAAAACCACTATTACTGGAAACTGAGATCATACAAAGTTATCACAAAAAATACTTTATAGCGCCAAACCACGGTTGCTATTTAGTGAATTGGCAGTGGGCACGATTATGAATGATTATCCAATAAGTTTAAAAGTTCCTAAATAAGCCTATTTTGGGGAGATTTTAGTATGCTATTGCCATCGAGTTAGATCAGGATGTACTTAGATAAAAGAAATATTATAGAATGACCATCAAAACTGTTTTCCGAAACAAAAGTTGCAATAGCACTAGATTTCTGAAATAGATATAAGTGAAAAGATTCAGTTTACATTTCTATAACTTGCTTTTGTACACGAGATATTATGCGAGTGTTTTGTGGTTGGCAGGTAAGTAAATATTGCTATTTAGGCATTAGGATAACATGAAATTATTTTCGAAATTTTTGCTTATTCTAATAAAACCACTGTGTAGAACGAAATCCATGATATAATAGAATCATTCACACAATCAATAGTAAATCACGAATATAAATTTGTTAAGATTAGGGGGGGGGGGTTCAGGGAGGCACTGCCCCCCTGAAGAAATGAATTTTTTTAATCTAAAACATAGAATATGAAGTTCATAAGAATGTCAGAATATTATTGCATAAACCTTGTTTAATTAAACGTTTCTAATTTCTGAAACCTTCAAATTATATTAAAAGCGTATAAATATGTATGTAGTAATTTAAAAAATTTAATTTGCTGATTGTAAGATGCTAAATATTATGAAAAGTGAGATTAAAAAAAACACTGACTTTCAGAGCTGACGTTGAGGCTCCTGATCTGTAGATTTACTAGTTATAAACCGATTCGGATGTGACTGAGTGTCTGTATAGGACATACCAAAATATCGACCTAGTTCGTTGGTCAGCTTCATCCGCCATCTTGTTTCAAAATGTCGGCCAGTTAATTTTTTTTTAATTCAAAAAGATGTAAAAAAAAAAGTGTTTCTATTAAGTGTTAGAACCTGATAGAATGATTCTGGAACTTTTTTTTTTGGCTATATCTTAAAAAATGGCTGAGATATGGCAGTTTGAAATTCTAGGGTGGCTGAAATTTTGAAACAATCTGATATTTGTCATGCTGTAACTCTCGTATTTATGAACCGATATGAATGTGACTGATCATGTGTACAGAACATACCAAGTTCTCGACCTAGTTGGCTGGCCAGCTTTATACGCCATCTTGTTTGAAAATGGCAGTCAGTTAAATTTTTTGAATTTTTAAAAATTCAAAACGATGTACAAAAAAATTATAAACTGAGAAAATTATTTTTGTTAAGTGTTAGAACATGATACAAGGATTCTGGAACATTTTTTGTTTTGGCTATATCTTAAAAAATGGCTGAAATATGACAGTTTGAAATTCTAGGTGGCTGAGATTATGAAACAAACTGGTATTCGTAATGCTGTAACTTTCGTATTTATGAACCGATATGAATGTGACTGATCATGTGTACAGGACATACCAAGGTCTCAACCGAGTTCGTTGGCCAGCTTAATGCGCTATCTTGTTTCAAAATGGCGGCAAGTTAATTTTTTAATTTTTTTAATTTAAAAAGATATATAAAAATATATAAATTGCAAAAGTTGTTTATGTTAAGTGTTAGAACGTGATACAGTGATTCTGGAACATATTTTGTTTTGGCTTTATCTCAAAAAATGACTGAGATATGGCAGTTTGAAATTCTAGAGTGTTTTTAAAAAACATGGACTATGAAAGCTACCTTTTCCTCCTGGTACAGGCCGGGAGGACTTTTTTAAGAATAAATTTGAGAATCGAATTATAACCTTCCGTAGCGATAATGCTTTAATTAATTATAACCATTCCAATAAAAATAAAAACCCTAGTGTTATACAGGCACTTCTCATTAAAGAACAGAAAAAATCGTTTTATAAACATTTTCAAGTTGAGTTTATTTTAAAACTTACAGTGTAGCCGATTAATACCGGAACAACGACATAAATATTTTCAATAAATCCGAAAAGACTTAAAAATTTGATCAGTCAAAGAGAGGGCTTCAGGATTTGTACACATACTATTAAAAACCTTTTATGCAGTATCTCTTCAAAAAAAATTATTCTAATAATAAAATTTATTATACAACAAAAACAAATACAATTTACTATCTTTATTTTTTTTATTGAAGTATTTGTATTCTAAAAATACATATTTTTAAAATGTGGTCGGAGTTTGGATATGTTCACTTTCGTGCCTATATTTTAGCTCTTCAGTTTTATAGGTTAACTAATTTTTTATTACAAATTAAAATCTACTTTTTACAAAAAAATAAAATCTAATTTATAATGAAATATTACTTTAAAAACTCATATCAGATATATATATATATATATCATGATATATATTTTTTGATATACATATCATGATATATATTTATTGATATATATCAAAAACCCTGTGGATGAAACAAAATTATTTAAATTTTCATAAGAGAGAAATAAAATATGGCATCTTTGAACACTTGTGAGAAAAATTTGTACAGGTGATAATTAGTGCACCCTTAATTTAAATGAAATATATTAAATAATATGTATTAATTAACTATGTTTTTATTTATGGAATTTTGTGCATCTCTTCGAAAAATACAAAGCTTTTTAACTTTTCAATTTTACATTTTAGTTGTCATAAGTAATTTTTTTCTTTTAATTTATCCGTTGCATAGCTACTCTATTTCATAAAGTGTCAGAAAAAGAAAATTTATTAAAATAATTCCTTCATTGTGACTTTCCCGATTACGAAAGATTTAAAAAAGACGTTGAAATAAAATATAAAATAAATATCCTGGAAGACATACCCACTACATTTTTATTCTAATAAATTCAAGCAATAAGCAGTTGAAGAGTATAATTGCATGAAATCATGTTTAATTTAACATTTCGTTCACTTTCTGAATATTTGGAAAATCTTATATGCTTTGAAATATAAATATAATCTAACATTATTAATTTCTGAATTTCAGTATGCTAGATAGTGAAATTTGATATAAATTAAAATTAACGTTGAGGCTTCTGATCTGAAGATTTAATCATTAATGAAACTGGATTAAAAAAAAAGCTTAATTTTATTTACAAAAAATATTTAGGAAACATTATCTACTTAGAAAATATAAAAAATTAAGAAGTATATATTTTTAATAGCCTCTTTCCATTTTGAAAATAATGTTATTTTAAAGTTCTCTATAAACATGTTATTGATGAAAATTCACGCTAAAGTACTTAACATTACGTGAGACGTTTTTAAATTTTCTAAAGTACGTAACTTTTGTACACAAAATTTTCTTCAGAAAATCGTAGATGACGCTGTAATCGAGTAAAATGTAGAAATCCTACATTAGACAGAGATTGACCATTGACGAAATGTCCGCCATGTAAGTTCCAAAGCAAATGGAACGCAGTAGAACGGAATGTATTTTCATGTCTCTCAGAAGGCATATAAAACGAATTTTCCATGATTTTTATGCAATAAATAGTGTTAGACGGTGATGAAAATACATTGCTCTCAACTACGTTCCACCTGCTTTGGAACTTACATGGCGGACATTTCGTCAATGGCCAACCTCTCTCTAATGTAGGATTTCTAGTAAAATGCAGTGACATCGTTTCAATTGAAATGTCTGGAAACGGCTTAATAACTCGAGAAATATACATCGGATTGAAAAACAGAAAAATATGTGTTCAATATTTTAGAAAAGTGGCAACCTTTATATCCCTAAATAGATTTTTTAAAACTATTGAACATACACTTTTTTGTTTTTCGATCTAATGTGTATTTTCCGAGTTATGTGCCCGTTTTCAATGGAATCGATTCTCATTGTATTTTACTCAATTACAGTGACATCCACGATTTTTCGAAGAAAATGTTAAATATAAAACTTAAGTATTTTTACCTGTAGAATTCGAATCTGGAATAAAAAAGTGGAGTTACCATTTAAGATTTCAAATTTACATCCCTTTCTCTCAGGTTGTCAGAGTTGGGGGGGGGGGGGTGCAAATTTGATATCCTTATATAGAATTTTTCAAAGTAGTGAACATGCATTTTTCCATTTTTCAATCCAATGTATATTTCTCGAGTTATTTGACCGTTTCTAGGCTTTTCAAAGGAAACGATGTCACTGTATTTTACTCGATTACAGCGCTTTCTGCGATTTTCCGAAGAATATTTTAAATAGAAAAGTTACGTATTTTTGCCCGTAAAATCCGAATCTGCAATAAAAAAAAGAGGGGGGGGGGTTATCATTTAAGATTTCAAAGTTGCCGTCATGCGCATTTTTATTGAAAATCTGTCTTGACTCAGACGATGAACGAGGTGAAAGAGATACCCGCATAAGTATTTAATCTTCAAATAAAACTTTGTTGGTGATTAGATTGAGTTCTTATTTTCGGCTACTCACATAATACATGCTGTGCATATTCTACTACTGCAATGAAAACTACGTCTCCGACAGCAATGAAAACCCCTAGTGAGGGAAACTTCTCGGCTAAATCTTCAAAAAGAACTTCCCGTATTCTAGGTACCATTTATAAAAAATGGAACTGACAATGTACGTACCATCTGCCCTTTTCAAATCGTCACACACACACACACACACACACACACACACACACACATATATATATATATATATATATATATATATATATATGTGTGTGTGTGTGTGTGTGTGTGTGTGTGTGTGTATGTCTTTACAACATATAAACAATCCTTGTAATATTCTTTTAGTTTTTTTTTTTGTTGTTAAGTTTATAATAAAGTCTTCACGCATTACATAATAAAATACACAAAATGAATTATTCAAAACATACACCTATTAACAGACTTTATAAAGTATTATTTTTTTTTAATAAAAAATGACGTATTACGACTTTCTTGGCATAGTAAATGCATTGGTTATTAAATCTTTTAGTTGAAAAATTAAAATATAAAAAATCTAAAGGAAAAATGTAAACTGAAGAAATTATATTCGCCGTTTAAATGTTTCATAAAACAATAAAATGAGAATAGAAGTGGTATGTTGCATTTTCAAGTAAATTGAATGAGTAGGAGCTAGAAAAGTAAACCGAGTTGTTATAAAATTATTAAGCATTTATAAAACACAAAAACATAAAAAAAATATCACTGTATGTAACATTTATGCAGATTTTTGTCTCTAAGTTATGCGTTTAATTTTTTAAAGACAACTTTGTCGTTTGTTATTATAAAATTTACGAAATATAAAATTATTCATAGACACATTTATTTATTAAAAGAAATTTTGCAGTTCAGCAGTATTTAGCTTGTCACACACATGGGTTATACGATCTGCTAAAGTAAATATTTTTCAAGATGAAATTTTTATTTTTGAGTTCAATACAAATTGTCTCAAGAAATCAATTTAAAGAATTAATTTCGAGATAGCATGTTAGATATTTCTAAAAGTTTCCTTATAGTATAGATTCATACATTTTTTTTTTATTCAGATACTCAAAATTAAATCTTGGAAAATTGTTTGAAAGTTTAATAAACGTTCATTAAGCATTAAAAATGAATATACTAACACATATAGTCGTTAGCATTAATTACTCCCTTTAATATCGTATCTTAAATAAAAGTCATCTTTCATAAAATTTCTGCCAAAAAATTCCAAATAAAGTTCTGAAGAATGTTTGTCATATAATTATGTCTAAATTTTATTTAAAAGAATTAAGTTTTGTAAAGCTTATTTATTATCACCAATTTTAAGAATTGATCTAAAAGTTTATACAAAACTTTTTATTATAAAAAGATTTGGAAATTAATGAACTTAGCTATTTATTCAAAAGTTTAAATTAATATGTGAATATTATTGGGTACATTAAATTATAGATTTCATACAATATCTTGTAATTTTAAAAGTTAGCGTTTAGATAATTAACAATATACATTTTTATTTTATGAAAACTGAAATTTTTCTTTCATGTAGAAAGTCCATTTATAATTAGAATTAATAATTCCAGTTAAAACTGTCTTGTATTTTAAAGACATTTTTCTAAGTTTATGTACATTTGATAGATATGTTCTCACACAAATTATAAAAGAGAAAAACATAATTTGAAATTGATTTAGTTATTAGAAGACATTCCTATCTTTTCTAGTGTCTTACTAATTAATCCTTCATCGTTTCAACAACAAAATCAGAAAATTATATTCTCATTGCTACAAGAAAAGTAAATAAATCCAATTAGCCCTTCCTAAAATAGAAAGATGGTTATTATCAATTAATAAGAGTTTGAAAACTATTCACCTTTTGAACACTCATAATAACTTGGTTTCGTTTTATGAGAATATTAAATAGAACAACTTTTCTGTAATGAAAATTATAGGAATTCATAATATTTCAAATATTCTGTGTATTTAATACGTTTTGACTACTACTATTGATACGAGGTAAATCCCGTCAAAATTCGACGAAGGAAAAAGCCTTAAAAACTATTGAATTGAATGTATAATTAATATACAAAAATAGAAATTCAATCTTATATCAACTAGTCTAGCTCAACAAATATTATTTTTAACCAAAGTTAAATATTATTTTTAACCAAAGTTACCAAAATAATATTTCCATTAACTTCAACTTTTCAAACCATCAAAAACTTAACCTTTGTGCGTATAAATAATCAATAACATGCGATAGAGGTAAGTTAATATGATGAAGTTATCAAGTGAGGCTATCATCTTTGGTACTGATAACATGGAATGAAACATCAGCAAAAGTGATGTCACTTTGATACAATCATACTTATTTTTCAATAAAAACTAAAATCCTTAAACAGTCTTAAAATTTAGAAACGTACATCTCTTATTCATAATCACTATTTCAAACATGATTTAACCCACAATAGGTCGTTAAAAATATATTTCCAAACTACAAATTTGCATGTGAACATTCGCACTCTTGATCTGGGGCTCAAATCTCAGTATCGGTGAGTAAAAAGTCCAGACATTTATGCATTTGAGTTGTGTTTGATGGTTTACAAAGTATGATATAAAGCAAAAAGTAATGAAATAAACAAATTAATGTTCAAATAATGTCTAAGAAATAGGCGTTTCTTTTTTAAATTTATTTGTTATTTTTTTAAATATTTTATATCTTACTATGTCTCTAATTTGAGAACAAATTGTATTTTTATCTTTCTTGGTATGCGGGAATTATGTGTGAAATAAAAATATGGTGCTTAATATTAGGCTTAAAGTTACGTTAATTTTTAATCTACCCACTACCAAAAAAAAAAAAAAAAATACTATACAAAAATGTCTTCCGTGCCTACTGAACACATATGTAAAAATATAGGATTAACAAAATATAAACGAGCTACTAATTTATATTGGGTATACTAATGAATATAATCTATAGTAATAAAAAGTGACGTCGTATTTACAAAACAGAAAAAAAATATATTGTTATGATTAGACACTTACTTTTATTATGATCAATTACTGTGTATATGACATGCATTAAATTTTATTGTTCAGAATTATGCAATTATATTGTATTTCTATCATTTTATCAAAAACTGAAATTATACTCATTATTCGAGTTTTATTTTTAATTTCTCTACGGTACAGTTACATCACATTATACAAACTTAGGATTTTAGGATATTTTCAGACTTTAGATAAATTTTTTGATTAAAAATTACTTTGTAAATGATAAATAATATCGTTTTTGTATTGATTGTATTAAAAAAGTCATAAACTTTATTAAATTTTATTTTCTCTTGTCCATATAAATCTTCCTTGAAATGTAAGTTACAAATTTAAGCTTTTAAGATCATCAAAGAAAATGTGCCTCTGATGAATAATTCAATGTTCAAAAAAGTATAGTCTCATCACAATACAAATATTTATCCTGTTGTAAAAGAAAATGAAAGGTTTTAAAACTTTAATGTATTTTAGAAATTCTTTTTTGTAACAATTCAATAAAACTTTGACTTTTATTGAATAAGAAAAAGGATATTTATAGGAAAAAGGCTTACGAAGTATCTTCAGATAGTTTTGACAGAAGTTGTAAAAAGTTTTAACGTCATTTTTGGACAAAGGGTTCGTAGAAATTTATATCTCAATTCACAGTATCTTTTATGGGTAACTTGCAGACTACATTTTAGTGTTATCTATAATATTTCATTTAAAATGATTTAAAACATTGTGGTATTCGAATTATTGCCTAGTTACAAATTTACTGTGTGATACTCCTTTAAAACGATGCTGATTTCGTAGAGAAATTTGATTTCCGATGATTGTATATGTGGACAAAAATATTTATTCGTTACGATAACTTTATGAAGATGACCCACTATTTTTTTAAAGGCAAATCAAAACAATTCAAAATTCCTAATCAAATTGCTTTTTTTCACAATTTGTGACAATTTGATGATTAAAGAAAGCTTATCGGATATTTTATTCTTTCTTTGGATGTCTGCACCTATATTATATGAAATGTTCCTTCTCTTCCTGTCGGTATTTCATATGTTTTATAATTTAATGCGTTTTTTCTTAACGTACCTGATTGCAGCTCTGATTGCAGCTTGAAGTAGAGAATCATGGCTTTAAAATATTTGAAAAAATAATCTACAATTATGCTGCAAAAAATGATATCAGATCGTGTTAGATTTATTTCAGATTTATTAGTTTTCCATTTCCCATTTTTCTGTTATATTTTGCTTCATATCTGACTTTTATATTCAGCAGTCAAACAAATATAATGAAAAGAATTTCCAGAGGTGATTGTTCTTGACGAATTTATTAGTTATTTTTAATTACATGTAAAAGTGTATTTTTTTATAAATAATTTTTAAGTATGAATACCTTAAAAACTACGTGAACTTTCTTATGAGTATTTAATATGAAGTTGAAAATTATTAGTTTAGAATTACTGTCATATTAAAAAAATACGTAAATGTTACTGATGAACCTGTTAAAATCTCTGAAGAGAAAAGTATCAAGTAATTTTTATTTTATTATTTATACAAAGTGATTAACTATGAAATATGTAATTTATTTAAGCAATCAAATAAAATTTAAATTTTTACTTTTTACTTTTTAGAGAGTTTTATGGGAATATATGAAGACTCTCATATCATTAAATGTGAGAAGTTAAGATAATATTAGGTATTTTTCAAAGATCATCTAAACTCAGATTATCTTCTAATAAGAACATAAGAGAATATTAAATAAGTGAAAAAATGTGTTTCGTCGAAGATATAAGTATTATTTTAATTTGATTCATTTTACTTATGCGTAATATAAAGACACAATTGTTGATTAGACAAACTGAATTTTTATTATATTTCCGATCCCAGAAACAACAGAAACTGGTTATATTTGATTAAATTATTTCCATTTGGACAACAATTAAACAAATGTGAAAAAAATGTGTTTGCTCTAATGAAAATATAAAAACCTCGATAGAAATATTTTAAATCTTTAAAATGGAATAAATATATACGAGGTATATCCACAAAGTAAGTTCCGTTTCTATTTCTATCCGCAGCAGCGCTGCGATCGCAGTTCCGAGCATGCGCGGCAGTTACTCTGACTGAAGGAGAAGAAATGTACGCCATTTTCAGATCGCTGCCGCCGACGTGTAATTTGTAGTGCTTCTTTAGAAAGTCAGCCTTAATTGAAAATGCCGCCGTTTGTGAAATCAGATCTGTGATTCGTTTTCTCAATGCAGAGAAAATTAAACCAAGTGAAATTTATCGGCAAATCTGCGAGGTTTTACGGACAAAATGCTATGAGTGATTCAATAGTTAGAAGATGGGTCAGACAGTTTAATGAAGGACGTGATCAAGTGCACGATGAAGAACGAAGTGGACGCCTGTCTTTGGTTACTGATGAACTGGTACACGCAATTGAAGAGAAGGTTAAGCGAAACCGTAAGTTTACAATTAGTGCTCTTGCTGATGACGAGCTGAAAGAACATGTAACCACATGGTTGAAAACACAGGCGGCAACCTTCTATGAAGAAGGCATACAAAACCTTGTGGCACGCTACGACAAGTGTCTACAAAATTTCGGAAGCTATGTAGAAAAGTAGTTTCACAGTTGTAGATTTTTGTACAATATTTTTTTTTGTATCTGTACACGTTTTTTTATACAGGGTGATTTTTTTTAAAGTTGTGAAAGTAAAACCCTATAACAGAAGAACCACTGATCCAAATGACCTAAAATTTCACCAGTATACTCCCAAAGCAATGGGGATATTTTTGGCATGGTTTAAAAAACTTAAAATCGCACCGACAGATGGCGCTGTACATGCAGTATAGTCGGGAGACGAACTTGCGCCCGGCACAGGCACATTGGCGATAAGAACATGAAGTACGCACACCTCGTGTTCATTATTTTACGGAAATCCTCGCAATGACTGCGCCATTGACGGACCGTGCATTGTTAGTGAAACTGTATCATCAGAATAATGACAGCGCAGCGACTGCTCTTAGGAGATTTAGGACACTTAAGAATTTAAGGAAATGACGACAGAGGGTCTACGGAAGATGGTTTTTCGAAGTACCGTCCATTGTTTTCCTCCCACAGACGGTATTCTTTGTTTCTGCTACCTTACAGCGCCATCTGTCGGTGCGATTTAAATTTTTTTTAACCATGCCTAAAAACTTTTCATTGCTTTGGGAGCATACTTGTGAAATATCAGGTCATTTGGATCAGTGGTTCTTTTATTATAGTGTTTTACTTTCACACTTAAAATAAATCACCCTGTATAACCAAACGGAACTTACTTTGTGGATATACCTCGTATATAAGATTCTAAAAACATTAATTATGAAAGATGGAACGTCAATCACGAGCACAACTCCTAGTGGCATATATGAGACAAATCAAACCTAGTATCGGTGAATATTTATATACTAATTAATTTTTCAGCAGAGCTGAAATTACGCTGTAAATTACTGAAATACAAAGGATGTGAATTATCACTTTACTAAACAGCGTACAACCAACAGAGTGAAAAAGAGCTCTGCTGAAAAATTAATTAGTATATAAATATTCACCAATACTGGGTTTGATTTATCTCATGTATGCCACTAGGAGTTGTGCTCGTGATTGACCTTGTGCTGCAAGGTTGTAGCCTAGCCATATAAGAGTGGGAGAATGCTAGACCGAATATCGTCTGGATGGCTTAATTGGTAAAGCGCTTGGTGGGCTATATCAAGGGATCCGGGATTGAACCCCGATCTGGAATTTTTTCACTCTGTTTGTTGTACGCTGTTTAGTAAAGTGATAATTCACATCCTTTGTATTTCATTAATTATATTTTTGACGTACACTGAGCAGTGCACTTGAAAAGTAGCCATGATGCAAAATTAACAGTAAAAGCGATTTATTTAAAAGCAACAATGTGAGCGATTGCCAGAACAGCGGAAAGTCTTAAACTAAAGATGATCAAAAATAAACATAAAACACTAAAAGTATGAGAAGGGGTAATGCTTTTCCAAAATACTTACTAAAATATTGACATTTTGCTAATAACTAAATGACCCCCTTATCTCTCTGCAGAAACCGAAGGAAGCCATTTTAACTCACTATAAAATGTCACTGAAAAAGTGTAACTACAATATGAGAATTTAAACACTGCGATATCACTATTAAAGGGAATCCGCGTATTCCAATACACAGTTATTCAAAATATTCAATCTTAACTCTTTACCCTGATGCCGAACTTACATCCGTAGATTATGTTCCAAAAATAGTTAAAAGAAAGCTTTGCTTGCTACATAGCACGTAGAAAATAGCTACGTTCAAAAGCAGGATGCAGTGAAAATCCAGACTAATTTTCCACTATGAACAAGATGAGTTTGAACTTCTACCGCAGTATATATATAATATACATATATATATATATATATATATATATATATATATATATATATACACACATATATATATACATATATATATATATATATATATATATATATATATATATATATATATATATAGAGAGAGAGAGAGAGAGAGAGAGAGAGAGAGATTTAAAAAGGAATACACATGTGAAAAACAATTATAAAAAGCAATGGCAAGGACACTGTAGGAATTATAAGACTCACCAAAAAAGACTAATGTTACCGTAGATTGAGAAAGATTATAAGTACTTGACAAACAGGCAGTCATCATTAACTCAAAATGGCTGCTATATCTATGCAAATATTGCTTTGAAAGAAAATGATAATAGGAAATAAATTGTTTATTGCTACCATCTATCACAGAAAAATATAAGTAAAAGCTGAAATTGTAGACAAGTTAAATAATAAGTCTAGTGCTGCCATCTATTATATTGGAACAAGCTGAGCCTTGTGGAATTTCTTTTGTCTGAAGAAAAATAGCATTATTTTAGAAGATAAAATTATGAAAAAGTAAAAAATTAGTTTATATATGTACAGCCTAGCTGCACAGCTACAGATAACTAATTATCATATCTTTATAGGAAATAACCTTAAAAAACACATTACGGGATATTCAGACATATAATTTATAATTCTGCATTTGCGTGTCGCAAGTCGCGCAGCCTGTCTCCTGGGATGTTTATTCATTAACTTAGTATTTTATTTAGTTACTTCTGTCCTTTTTTGTGAAATTTTAGTGCTTACAGTTTATTAGTTTATCTCATTTATATATTTTATTATAATCTGTTTATACATCTATATTTTCATTTTATGGTTTAAATTTTGTGGTACATTTTAATTTGGAAATTTTCAACTAAATATATGCATATAGCAGCTACACAGCTACAGGTAACTAATTAAAATATCTTTATAAGAAATAACCTTAAAAATCACACTACGGGTTATTCAGAAATAATTAGCGAAACTTAAAGAAATGACAGAATAAGCTCATTCATGGACAAATGTTACCACGATCGCACGCAAAAACTCAAAACTCACTCGACGACAGAGATAAAGCAGTAGCTAGGCACTATACTACAGATTTTTTTTCTTTTGAACATTTTCTTCACATATTTCAAGTTGTTATTTAAAGTACAAATATAGAAATAAATAAATAAATAACCACTTTCGTCGTCGTTTTTTAAAAAATGCATCTATTTACACTAATTGAAATTGAAATCCAAAAATTACAACTATAAATATTTCGATTAAAAAAATTATTGAAGTTTTATGATGGAGAATTTTATCAAATAATTTATAAAAACAAATAATTTATAAGAACAAATAATTTATAAAAACATGTGCTTTTTAAATAATTTTAAAGAGTCTATTAATATTTAAATTTCTTTCATTAATGCATATTTTGTTCTTTTGTTATAAACATATATAACGAAAGAAGACTATAATAAATGAATATTATTTATGTTTTAAATAACAAAATGATTTTTCAAATGTGTTAATCAGAAAAGTGCAAATATTAGAAAAAAATAAAATACATTGTAAAACAAAATATAAACATAAAATAGCAAATACAGTATTCTTTTGTAAAATCGTATTAAACAATAGTTGTTGGTAAAAATATTTATCATTCTTTTTGCATAATACAATTTATTTTAAGTAAAACTGGATATATAAAAATTTCTCGGTTTCAATTATATTTTTTATTAGATGATTTATTTATTAAGTATTAACTATTAAATTTTGAAAAGAGAAAATAAAATTTTTATTTAACAGTTTTCCCGCAACAATTAATTATACAAAAAATGTAAATTAGAAGACTAAATTAATATTGAGAAATTAAAAAAAAGTAAGTATGCAGACTTTTTAAATACAATTCGCCATAATTAAAACCCGGCACACGCAAGCACGCACACACACACACTTATATATATGACGTAATGAATACAATAAATTCACATTAGAAGGTGTTAGCAGAATAACTCATAATAATCCATTATTGCAGGTGTAAATTACATTTACTAGATCAATCTGCCCATCAATCAATCAGCCAGTGAACCAGTCAATGAGTCAGTAGATCACGATGTTAATATTATATTTATATACGTTACAGTTATATGTTAGACTAGATTAGGTCAATCATATAAAAAATTGAAACTAAGGATTAGCACTCATAAGTGATTTACAAACTTGACCTGACATAAATGTTTATTTATTTTTTTATATACATTTGATAGTTTAAAATATTTTGCGTCGTGTTAAAAATAGGAAAGAAGATTTCGAAGTCTAAATTATAAATATTTATTTGAATATTATTTAAAAATAATAAAAACTTGTTTCATACATGAGGTTTTTTTTATTAATAAATTTTACATCTAATGAGACGTTTAATAATTAGGAATTAATTTTCCACTAAGTATTTTTTATACATTTGTAAAATGGACAGATTAAAAAAAAAATAAAGCACAGAACACGGTAGAAGACACTAACATTTATTTTCTAAATTTTTATTTAAAATTAACAAAGAGACTGAGAGATTTGTGTAAAAACAATTTAAAAACCCGATTAGAATGCAATGATGAATGAATCGTAAACAAACAATCGTAAATAAACACCGTAAACAAAAATTATTTTATTATATAGAAAGATCTTATTTATAAATATTGTTAAAAACTATTTGTATAAAAGTTTTAAACACATAAAAATATAAAACATAATTGTAAAATAATGTTAAAAATTATCATATGAAGATGCAGTTCAACGTGAATTTTAAAATATTCAAAGCAATGCGTTCACACTGAAAAGCAAATCAATATTTACCTCTATTCATCATGCATAAAGAACGCATCGTAATGGGATTTATTTACGGGGAAATTATTACAGTTCACTTTAATGCTTACGGATTCTTTAACTTGAAGTTCAATTGATAGTTTGCCTGTATACTACTATAATGAATTTTTTGTAATTAAAGAAAATATTGATCACGACAGAATAATTAATCTTTTAACGGATGAACGCATTGAAGTGTATGTACAGTTGATTAAAGTATACACTCGTTGATGACAAACAACATTTAAAAAATTATAGTTCACTGCGAAACTGGTACATTTTGATAAAAACAAATTGTTTCATAACAAAACAAGATAAATATTTGAGTAGTTAAACATTTACAGAGTAATTTGGATTTCCCTTTTAATATTAGATCATTTGCTGAGGAAGTAGAATTTTGGGAGTAATTTAAATATAAAAATTGTTGGAAATTTTAGCATTTGCATGTGTGTCAGTGTTTTCTCTGAACTTACACATCAGTACATACATTTTAGTTACAAGTTTACACAAGTTTACAATAAAAATATCTAGAAGCGCAAAATAAATGAATTTTTTTTTCAGTTTACATATACAGTAAATTAAAACGAATGATTTTAGCTCTTTATTTAAATAAATTTAATAACTATTTCTTCCCCTACTATTTTTATATTGCGCTCATGAAAAACAATTACTAAATTATCATAACTTCGATAAATAGTTTAAGAATACGGTATGGCAGAAAATGAGAGTAAAACTAACAAGATTTTAATTGTTTATGTCGCTACTTAAGCTGCTATTCCGTTTATATAACATATATTTCCAAACAGCATTTTTGTCATAATAATTTATAAACAATTGCAAACTCATATTAACATTTATTCTCTTTGAAGGAGATAAAAATACGGTAATATAATTCAATATAATATTCTATATTTTTCTCAAGAATAACGAATCAATATACAATTTAGTATCATTTGGAACAGTTAATTAAGAACAAGTAATCATCATAGACTAGAGATATTAAATTAATAATATGATTTAGATAACATCTTTTATTATATGCAAAACAGGAAAGCACGATAGAGAAACAAAATGAGCAATTAAAACATGAAGAATAAACATTTAAAAACTAGCTTTAATTTGAAGTCTAAAATAATAATAATTTCAGTGATATTTTTGTAGTATAAGTATTTTCAATCCTATAACTATCCGATTTTCTATCCGATTAGTATATATTACATTATTGTGAAAAATAGCGCTACAGAAGAAGAATTTTATTATATAAAAAGTGCATGAATATTTTACGTATTCATATAACTTTAACTTAGAAAAAATCGTTTAATACTTTATAATTCAGATATATATATGACCTCAAAACTGTTAATGAAAAAATATCCATATCCATGAAAAAAAAATTAAATAATTGTGGAACCATTTCTGAATTGTCAAAACAAAATTACCATAGATTACACAAAACATGTACGATTTCATCCTTGCATATTAAGCTAAAAATGTGCAAGATTTCAGCTATCGTACATTAAAAAAAAACATATAATACATGTATTAAAAATTGAACAAACACTCTGAGCAAGTGAAGTAAATTTGCAAATAAAAATCAGAACCACATGCATAATACGAGACAAGCATGTATGAACTGCAAATCTACACTATGTTGCCAAAGCAATTTTTCTAATTCAACATTAATATAAGATGAATGAGGAATGACTCAAATTTTGAATGACTCATGAGGACTAATTTATAGCTTTCATTCAAGCAAAGGGTCACACAGAAAGAGAGAGAAAAAAAAGAAGCAAAGAAATAATTGAATAAGATAAATTCTAGTAAGATAAATTACGAATAATTGGAAATAATGGGAATCTATCCAAAATGAACATGTATTGATAACAAAAGTTAATGAAACTTACAAGTTTTTTATTGGAGTTTAATTTAATATACGAAAATTACAGTAAAAATAAAATAACTAGCATCCGTCAGGCCAAAATGTCGGAGCTTTGAGTCACATAACCTTAAAAGATAACATTTTAAAATTAAATATATGAATATGATGTTAATTAAAAATTAATATATGAAATTAAAACATCAATAAATAAATTAGATGGAACCATGGCTGTTAGACTGAAATAAAGCGCAATGAAACAAAAAAGAATTTAAAGAAGTAATTATTGTATACATAATAATGTAATCACTCTCTTTTATTACTATTGCTATTATTATTATAAATTAATTAACCATTGCGCAATGCATTTCCACACACCACCTCTCTCTCTCTCTCTCTCTCTCTCTCTCTCTCTCTCTCTGTATACAGGGTGTCTCAAAAGGTCGTTTACAAACTTAACATGCTGGTCTGTCATATCATAATAAACAAGATTTACATAGGAACTTGTGTTCGAAAATGCAAACTGCGACCGCTAGAGGACGATGAGCGCAGGTTTATGGGAGAGTGGAAAGCGTAATCATTTCAGGCGAGGACGTTGCAGGAGAAGGAGGAATCGGTTTAGTAACGCAGATTGGCCGATATGCATTACGTATATGGCGCTACGGATAGAAATGCTCGAGCGTCGGTACGGATGTACTTTGAGCGCTTCCCAAACAGACGCCAGCCAAGTCATGTTTTGTTTGGACAATTGCACCGCAGATTGCGTGAAGCAGGAGCTTTCCAAGTACGTAGCCACATCGGTCGAGAACGCATTACACGCACGCCTGTCGCAGAGGAAACCTTGCTATGGGAATTTGACAGGAACCCGCAAACAAGTCTCCGAGCAAGCGAACGCGTCTTGAGTGTACATCATTCCAGCATTATGCGCATACTGCATGAGGACACGCAACACTCCTACCACTTACAAGTCCATAGTGTACGAGACGCCCGTAACATCGAATATGGATCTCGTCGCCAGGATCGAGGAAGCGGCGACTCGTGTCCATGACACACCTGCCCATTTTGAACGGGTCCGTCAATCCATGCGTTGACGTTGTGAAGCATGCATTGCGGCGAATGGAAAGAATTTTGAACATTTTCTGTAAATTAAACCATGTTCTTTAATAAAAGTCATAGTAATACCTCTTTCGATATCTTTTCTTTCTTCCCCTCCACACCTGCACTCATCGCCCTCTAGCGGTCGCAGCTTGCATTTTCGAACACAAGTTCCTATGTAAATCTTGTTCATCATGATATGACAGACCAGCATGTTAAGTTTGTAAACGACCTTTTGAGACACCCTGTATATATATATATATATATATATACACATACACACACACACACACACATATATATATATATATATATATATATATATATATATATATATATATATATATAATCCAGCAAAAACATGATTTTGGCCTGAACTAGCACCACCCCCCTCAGCAGAAACAAGACAACACAAGAAAACACAGTAGAAAATATATGTAAAAATAATCAGAAACAGAAACAGAAACAAGCTGCGGCCTCATCAGCAGTGGGTAAATTCAAAGGCAGCCAAGCATCCGGACAAAAAGATTAACAATTAGTGGCAGTGGGTATCGGCCAGAGCGCTGCGTAGCAAAAATTCAAAATGTACAGAAACATATTTGAATACTACTTAACAGACGCTCCCCCCACCGTACCCTACTCCACAATATTAAGCGAATGCTGTACCAATATCACAATACTGAAACACCATAGTTGAAACAAATGTCTCTTCGAAAATACACACAACCAATTCAGCCACGTTGCCACAATTCAAAAAATAAAACACGATAAACAAACCAAATCCGTCATTCAGTACACAATCCAGATTCGTTCCACGTCGGGTGCCAACAAACACAGCCATCATCATAAAACCGTCCTTTTCAGGATTTAGGAATTACGAGTCATTTACTGTTGAATGTAAGCAATCTATCAATAATGGAGGCAGTCTGCAAAATCTGAATATTTTTTGATAAATTTTAGAGGGATATTATTTTTATAATATAAATGACTAATAAAATAAAATAGTTCCTTATTAAACAGGTTTTTATTTGAACAAATTCTGTAAAAACGGTAAATTTGACCAATTATAATATTTATATATATACGTTTGCAAATATTTGAAGACCAAAGAATTAATAGATTCACATTAAACGGAAAACTGGTACGCTTATCAAAAACTGAAATTTGTAATCCATTTTTAATCAAAATTTTTAGATCAAGATAATTAGCGAACTTATTATCATCATTAGTTTTCTTTAATACTAAAGAGTCAGGGTAAATTACTTGAGAAATCACCCCAAAATCTTCATCGAAATTTAAAACAATTAAATCATCTATGTATCTGTATGCAATAAATCGAACATCAGCTGTATTGATATTATATTGAAACTCATAATAAAATAAAAATAAATTAGCGGCCGTAGATGAATAACTCGTACCCATCCCGATACCATTGTTTTGCGAATATTTTGGAACCTGTATAAACATAATTGTTATAAAGACAGAAATGACATAATTTGAAAAATAAAGTAGAGTTGAAATCCATGACATCTAAAACCAATTCAGCTGTCTTTAAAAGTGCTTCCTTTAAGCTATTAATAGGATATTTGTAAATAAATTTTCGAAATCATAAGTTTGGATGGAATGTATATTATCACTTTTTATTTTCTTTGCAATTTCATAACTATTCGAAATTATCCAAAAGCAGTTAGTGTCTTTGTATTTGTATTTTAACATGTTTAAAACTCTTTTAAGCAGCTCTTCGAATTTCTTATTGAAGTTATTACCAATACTATTGACACTACTGCATATAAACCTGTATTTAATCGGCATTTTATGAAATTTGGGGGAAATAAATAAAAATGGAAATGATAAGTTTTTATTGCAAGGAAAAGGAATCTTAATTTGTTTAGAAAATGCCAGATGCTTTTTAATAAGTGTTTGTACTGAAGAGTTATACATTTTGTAGGTTAAACTACTATTCAGCTCTGCATTGAGTATTTCAGCATAATATTTTTTTCAAATAATTGCAAAATTACCAGCAGCCTTATCGACTGGACAAAAAACAAAAATTTCTTTCAACTTTGTTATTTCATTTCTAATTTCCGCATTGAGATTATGATATATATATGCAGAGTTATTAATAAAACTATTTTGAAAAGATTTAAAATCATTTAATATATGAAGTTTCCAATCAGTAAAAGGGGGGATTGGTTTATTATATTTGTAACGTAAATTTAAAATAAAAGTGTTCAAATCAGCTTTAAATATTTCCAATGATCTCTTTTGATTTAATATTTTATTAATACGATACTTAGTACCAAAATTCATTAAATTACGGAGGTATACGTTAGCAATAATGTTTAGATTTCCAGTTACAATGTGCTGACTATTGCTATTCAAGTAAGTTAAATTTTCATAATCCTTATAATGGCAATCTAAATTAAGGTAAGAGTCAAGATTTTGAGAAACATTTCTGTAATTAAAAAGCGTACTGCCTAACGTTTTAGTATATTTATAAGTTGAAATAATTGTAATATTTCTAAGTGTAAATATGCTATTATAATGAGAAATAATTTTACTCAACTGTAAATGATTAAAACTTTTCTATTGAAATGTACATACAAAATAAACTTTATCAATACTTGGAGTTTTGTATACACCAACTTTATACAGCAAAATATCAGTAACTAAATCTGTAAAATGCGAATTACCACACTTAAAACCTTTTAACTTATGCTGTAATTTTTTAAGAAACTTAGGTTTTAAACCAAATAAAATAGTTTTAAGTTCCTTGATATTATAACTATTGCTAAAAACATTACATAGATCCTGTAAAATAATAGAGGGGTTTATGTCAGAATATTTTCTCTGTAATAATTTATTATTGTGACTTCCACGTCTACCTCTATTATAAAGAAACGAAGGTATAAATACTGATGAAAAAAGATCATATATACATGTAGAATGTCCAGTTTGATAACTTTGTATTCAGTCCATACGGATATAAAGTTCTTAAACGAAGTATGTAAAAACTTTCACTCCTTAATCTGAAAGGATCATCAATAATTTGTTCTAAAACGTGAATTTTAACATTATTAAAGCCATGTATGTGAAAGTGTCTAATTTCAAAAGACGAATTAGGATGGATGACTTTACTAGATGAAGATCTGTGATTGTTCATTCTCATATGAAGCTCACCGGATGTTTCACCTACATATTTCTGATTTCAAATTGTACATGTTAAAAGGTATATGACATGTGTAATTTTTCAGAGCTGAAAATTTAAGTTAACCATATTATGAGTGTATGTATTAGCAGACAAATCTCCATTAGGTCAAGTTTTACATCTTTTATCTTTACATTTTTCCAAAACCATAAATATTTTATTTGTTATTCGTAACATATTTATGAATATTTTTATCGAGCGAATATACTCGTTGCAGAAACAAGAAAAATAAGAAAAACAAGAAAAAGTGAGAAAAACGAGCCAGTCCAAAACCAAAAAAATAAAAATAAAAAGCAATTGCATTCCAATTTAGCGCTAAAAAAGCTGCACACAACTAAAATACAAAAATATAAGTAGTAACCATCACATCATAAACAAAACAACTATATATTCGTGTGAACAGCGCCAGAAGCTGCATATTAGAACATACAAATTCAATATAATCCAGCAAAAACATGATTTTGGCCTGAACTAGCACCACCCCCCCCCCCCCCCCTCACCAGAAACAAGACAACACAAGAAAACACAGTAGAAAAAATATATAAAAATAATCAGAAACTCGAAGAAAAAAAATCACAAACATCTCCAAATTTATGCAGTCGCGGTATCAACTTTAAGCAGTTATAGGCCGAGTAGTATGTAGAATGAAGGAAAGAAGAACACCATGGCACTCGAATTCATTTATTTAAACTCACTCATCTTTAAATTTCAGGGGATTGCTCTCTTTTAGCAATACTCTATGTTAATACATAATAGAACGCCAGCAACATTTTATTTTAACAATCGCTTCAACGACACAAAATCCCTTCCTCTTTGCGTCTGTCCGTTAGTTTTAAGTGAATCGCGCATTTCGTATCACGTAACCAATTTTACCCAATAGCATCTTCAACTTTCACACGCACTAATTTTTATCGCAGAATTAATACTGAAGAAATACGTTTCTCCTAGTCTTTTTGTGGGAAAAAAAATGCTAGAAAATTATCGAAATTAAAAATCGCGGGAAACTGAAATAATAAGTTTCGGTTTTTGCGTATTGAAAACAATTTAAAAGAATGATGTTTTTAGACTATTAGGACAGGAAAATGGTGAATTTGCACAGATTAAAAGAAATAAAAGAGATTTAAATGCTGGAATAGATAGGAAATATTTAATATAATAAAGAATTTAAGAAAATACGTTTTTTCAAGAAGAAATATTCTTATTAAATGTGATTTTTACATCTTATTTGTCTGGAAGTAAAAAGTGAAATTAAGCAGATTAGGATAAACAAATATATTAAATATGGACAGTAATGGAATATTTTAATAAACTAAGGTTGTAAATAGAATATAATGAATTTTTATACAATAAAATTAATAGGGTATGGAATTTTAAATTTTGTAATATATATATATATATATATATATATATATATATATACATACATAAAGACTTGCTGAATTCTGGTCACTTCCCTTTTACTCTGTTTATCCAATTTAGATAAATATATGTAACACAAACAGCTGAACTAAAACTAAATATACTGCCATATTGTTTCTTGAAAGTAAGATTAACCATCCATCATTCCGTTCTACCAAGGATGTGAAACATTTTGACAATAGCTCATTGCTGTTTGAATGATTGAAGAACAAGTTTTTATAAGATGCTTTTATGAATTTATCTTTGTTTCTGTTTTAGCGTCATAAGTTTTATTAAAATGTCCAGCATTTACATACTAAATGTACATTTTTGTTATGATAATAACCAAAGATTTATATAAATGTGAAACCTACTCTTCTCTTTTAATGACATTTCCTTCACATAGTCGCTAAAAATCTCAAAATGGAAAATAGTTTTTAATGATTGTATTCTATTGAAAAACTATATGTTCTGAAAATTTATTTTTGACGAAATTGCTGAACAAAAAATAAAAAAATACGCACATACTAATTAGTGATTACATACATATTTAATCATATGAATAGTTATACAGTTAAATTAAATTATGAAACTTGATTAGTAATACATGTCAATTGCAGATACAATAATTTTGCAAATAATTTTTAAGAAACGTTACAGACTATGGCGTTTTCAATATTTTATGCTTGAGAACCGCATGGATATATTTTTTAATTTTTACTGGCCAGCTGTATGCCATGTAAATTACGTAGGTAAAAATGTATGTATGCCTAGGTTACAAGACTACGGGAAAATTGTATATAGTAGCTGCAGAATTGAAGAATACTCACTTTCTTCCTGAAGAAGAGCCTGACAGAGACAGAAACTATTTCTACAAAAAAATGAATCATTATAACTTAGGGACTTATAGTAAAAACGCACTTCTAACTAAAACGAATGGTTGTAAGATAAATTATGTTTCTTTATGCATTCTTTCTCGTTATTTATTTCAATTTTTATAAAGAACCGAAATTTAATTTTAAGCATGTACTACTCACATATGTAAATGTCTTTAATTTACTTACAATTTATGTATTTTTTTAACGTATAGAAGAAATTAAATATATTGTTTTCCTTTCTCATTTCTCATTATTAATAAGTGATAGGATTATTTGTTATGCATTTCCCCTCATTCCCGCCCCCCTGGTTCGATTTTGCCCATTAACGAACTTTACCGAGATTTTATGTACCAGTTTGGAAGAGATTTGTGCAGAATTATGAAAGTTATCGTGTCCATAAAAAAGTGATATAGATAGATAGATAAATAGATAAAGTTTTGAACTAGGGGTAGTTTTGGGTTCTAGGAGTCATGATCGGTGTAGATCTGCAAAATATTTCAAAAATTCCAACTTAGGGGAGATTGGAATAGGTAGTATTTCTTACGAAATCTACCTAAAAAGCATTAAATCGCATACTTCTTTTTGCCCGAATGTTAATGTTAACTAAATGTCGAATTCATATTTATAGGAATTCGAATGTTCGATTAATATTCGAACATCAAAAAAGCAGTAAATCTATTTTTTTTTCACTGAATGTTATAGTTAAACTAAATGTTGTATTGATATTTGAAGGATTTCGAATGTTTGATTAATTTTTTAATATAAAAAAAGCAGTAATTATCTTTTTTACCCTGAATGTTACAGATAATTAAATGTTGAATTGATATTTGTAGGATTTCAATTGTTTGAATTAATTTTATTGCTGTGATGCGATCTTGAATTTGTGTCTAACCCATCAGTGCATTTAGTTTTGATATAATTTATTTTCCATTACTCGTTTTTAGTAACAACATTACAATACAACCTATGAATTATATATGTATATATATATGTAATTTTACTTTTGGGCGTTGCCGGGTTAAACTAAATATGTGTCTTATATATGGATATATTATTTACTTTTAGTGAATTGATATTTTCCATATTAAACAGCGAAATCAAAATAGAAATGATCTGTAATTATTGCATTTCTTTTTGACAACTATGCGTTTTGAGATATTTTTTTTTTCCATTCTGTTGAATAATTCTTAAAATGGAAAATAAAAAAATGTTTATCTCCAAATATATACTTTTATGACGTAAAATGTTAGAAAAATGCAGTTTTGTCACGCAAAATATTTGGGAAATTTTCTAAGACAAATATGTTCAGTAATGTATTTCGTAACAGTCTCAGAAAAACCGTTTCATACTTTTCATTTTTTATATAATTTAAGAGTGAATCATTGAATTTATTTTCCTATTTGACTATTCCCATAAAGAACTAGATATTTATAAGTGATAAGATTGTTTATTAGGCATTCTATATGTCCATTCTTTTTTTTTTTTAATAAACATTTTAAAAACATCACAAAGTGTCGAAAATGTTATCAATCAAAAATTCATCAAACAGAAATTTTATATGTGATAATGAAACAATTTATAAAATGAAAAAAAGAAAACTAACAAAGTGAATTTTTGAAATTTTCTTTTTTTAATCAATTTTTATGAGATTTGCATTCGACTGGCTTTTTTTATTATATAAATTAATGAATGTTTCCTGTTTAACTAATCCAAAATAATTGGTAAAATGGTTAAAATAAAACAATTTTGCAAAGTTGTGATAAGCACCAGTAAATCTTCAACTGAGGGGTCTCAGCGTCGTAGTCGTAAGTGAAATATTTAATATTATATATATAACTTTAATTAATACGTAATACTCTACAATCCCGATTATAACATTTTAAGTTACATATATAAATATATTAAATTTCTCAAACATTCAGAAAAAGAACCTTTTAAGAACTAAAAATTGTGTTTAACATTAAACACGATTGCATACAATGGTTTTCTTAAACTACTTATTCATTTTTTTAGAATAAGTTCTCCTGAAACTCGTAAATAATTCGGTTACAGTTTAAACTATGAGCGATAATTGATGGAAATGACTTTTCAGTTGTTGTATGTGTTTCTACATTTAACTATTTTTTTAATAAAATCTACAGATCACATACGGGACTGCACAAAAGAATTCGAGTACATTTCCATTTGTTGATGAAACTTGCTGAACGAAATTTTTTAACTTTATTATGCGCAGCTACTTCCTTTCTTAGCTCAACTAAATTTTAGCATACTATTCAATATACATACCAGCCTAAGGATCCTGTACAGGGCTGCACAGAAGAATTAGCGTATATTTCAGAGTATAGATAGTAATTGCTGAAATTGGGTTTTTGAATATGTTATGCATTTTACAATTTGTTTACTTAGATAAGCCGAAAGGAAGACCTCCCTGCCTGGTTTGACTTTGACTTTGTTTACTTAGATATCATTTTTCACCATTCGTATTGCGACAGTATTGTGAATGCGCTGAATTTTTTTTTTTTTTTTTTTTTTTTTTTTTTTTTGTGCCTGACACATGATTTTTTTTTCCTGTTTTATTCATAGACGTACTGTAAAATGTATTTTGTATTCTGTCATATAAAACAAAGAGACTGTACTTCAGAAATAATAATAATAATAATAATAATAATAATAAAACGTGTTGTATTATAGATTTCTTATGGACGTACATATACACGTCTGTTTTAATAGAATGATACTTTTTCTGTATAGGAAACTGAAATCTTTAAATCAAACTATTATTTAATTCAGGGCGCGAAATTTCCGCTCTCCAGCTCGCCATTGGCGAGGAATTATTTAAGGTTGGCGAGTAAGTTTCGTCTTTTGAAATGTTGTGCTTCAAATCAAACTGTATATGCTCAGAATATCGTGCCTCAATCCCGAGACACGCGGAAGTGTTTTAAAATCAAGCGACAGTACTTATCGCCCAAAAGAAGAAAAAATACGGCGTCACGCACTTCCATTTCTCTCCTACGGAGAAACGAACTTCCCCCGTCTTCGTTTCCCCGCTTTCGCACTGCGCAAGCGCCAAGGCTGCTTTTTTTGCTTCCGATACCGAATCTGATCGCTCTTCACTCCTGCGCGAAGTGAATTATTAGCTTTCTCCCAAATATTTAACATTTAAAAAATTGTGCATATTTTTCAGGAATGCAAAATATTCTGTATTTAACAGACAGCTCCTTCTAACAATGGTCAATTTAAATTCAGTTTGTCATAAATAGTTCATTTTCTGGGCGCGTGTGGTGGCCTACGTTACTGTCTGAATGAATGTAAAATTATGGCGAGCAAAAATTTTGTCTGGCTAGTA
The DNA here is from genome assembly GCA_963931845.1 of Maratus michaelseni. Lineage (NCBI taxonomy): Eukaryota > Metazoa > Arthropoda > Arachnida > Araneae > Salticidae > Maratus > Maratus michaelseni. The sequence goes on along the minus strand of OZ007593.1, from coordinate 104,017,673 downwards.
ACTTTTCAACTGAAATTTCATGTCCTGATTTAATTACTGAATGTCAATTATATGTTCCGAGAATTTTATGTTTCTCCTATTAAAGTGTTTTCGAATAAAAATGTTCACCTTGGATATTAAGTTTACGGCGTAAAATGTTCTAAAAATGAAGTTTCGTCACTCAAAATATTTGCAAATAGTTTTCAAAGAAATATGTCCAGCAATAAATATAGTTTGGATGCTCAAAATCTGATTACACTTTCCTAAAAGAATATGGTAGCAGAAATATTTTTCTCAAAATTTAAAACTAAGTAGAATGGAATTATCACAGCACAGTGAAATATGACTTGTGACGAACCTTTTAATTTTAAGGTTAAAATAATCTTTTAACAAAATGTCTTATTTTTTGCTTAACATAATGCATTATATTGCAGAAAAATTATATTTTTTCCCTTATATTAAAATTTATATGCATAATATTGTATTAAAATGCACATTTGATGATGAATGTAAAAAAAGGCAGGCGAAGAATGTTTAAAAAAAAAAAAGACTTATGAACCATTAAAATATTTTTCAGATACTAAAATCATACTACTAAAAAATAGGCAGCAGATTGCTTTTTTCTTATAGTTATTTTGTATTTAGGTATTTGTGCATTATTTTCTATTTAATACATATAGGATTTTTAGTAAAACACTAAAATGCATTAAGAGGTAGTGTTCACTACAACAAACGACATTTGGTATTGCCGGTAATTTGTGGCACCACCAAATATTAATAAACCCTAATATTGAATTACCGTTACTATTTCCTTTCCTTTCTCTTCACTATGATTTACTCTTTTGTCGTATGGCTGTCTCTTCCGATGATAGGGAGACTCTTCACAAGGCGATATCAATATCCCTGTTTCGATCTATTGAAAATTGAAAACTACCAACGTGTTTTCTGAACATCCGTGTCCATAAAAAAGTTGTCGGTGTAGTTGAGTAAAATGAACACACTTTATTTCAGATAGATTAGCGGATCATATTTTTACCGTATGAGTCAATTAACTGGTCAGCTTACTTGTCCTTGGTGAGAAATCAGTCAAGTAGTACTTACTAGTCATCTCGTTAAATGTGGAGACTGACATAACAGTGTATCTAGTTCATTTAAAGGGCTATAATTTGTTCAATAAAAGGGTTACAATTTAGTGATTTCTGGTGAATGTTTCACCAGCCTATCTATTACATCTACTCTCACACCTTAAAAAAATCAGTTGCTTCTATCTGTTCAGGCCTACACAAAACTTTATACTAACCATGTTGTAACATCTACACATAATCAACAAATATTAGCTTTTATTAAGCAAGAGAAATAAAAGGGATGTAACAGATTTAAATAGCTTCGTAAATAGTTATACATTATCACGGAAGGTGGCACCACCACGCTCTCTCTTTAGTGTGCGTGTGAGAGATTTCATCTCAGAGTTCTTCGGAAGCTCAGACGCACCACGCTCTTCCAGGTACGGCATGTTTTACTCTCGGGCAACGCTACTAATGATTAAGGAAGATAGGTTTTATTCTCCAGTTACTCATAATGTAAATATTATTCTCTGTAAATAATGTGTGTAGTATGACCTCAACAATATAATCAAGAACGAGACAGTAAACGCCTTCTTTAAAAAAATCCTCGATTGCTTTCTCTCTGAAGAAATGTCTTCTTTAATAAGCTGGTTCATACCTAAGATCACAGAAATGCTGTTACAATTAATCTTCAAATTGTGGGAGCAGATATCAGTTTCACAGGGGAAGTTTTAAACCAATTTTAAAGGGCTCATTTCAAATATAGTTGCAAAACATTACTTAGACGTTACATGGCTATCCGCATTCTATGAGGAAAAGTTTTGTTTCAATGTTTTCTACCATTCCTGGAAGCTTATTACATTAACTAAAAAATCTGCTTAGCACATAAAATTATTGATTTCATATTTTTTTTCTGTAAATTGTACTTAATCATTTTAACGGACATTTTATACTAGAAGTTTGTTAACAGCATCACAGCATCTTTCAATGGCCAATGGTTTTTGGTATAACTATTTGATAATTATATTAATGAATTGCATACATATAAATGTATTACCTAATTGTCATAAAAAAGTTTTGTAAATTTTCTTACATATATTTCAGCTTGTATAATGATTTTTAATACAAATATTTTTTATAACTGAATTGAAATTAAATGGCTCTCACTATAATTATAAAAATAAAAAAAACCTCTATCATCGTGTGAAAAAAATAACATTGTCTTTAATTTACTGTATTTATTTTTGAAATTAGAACCTACGTGATGTCAAAAGTTACACATTTTTCAGAATGTTAACAATGCTCGAAATTGTGCATTTTTCAGTACAATGTGTAATACTTCTGAAAAATGTATAATGACTGTATTTTTGTTCTAAAAAAATAAATAAATATAAAGCTAAATAAATACAAGTAAGTTTCTAAAAGTAATTTCATTAATAAAGTAAGATTGGTTTTAGAAAGGATTATAGAAAATGAAATTACTTTTATAAGAGATATATTTATTAGTAAGATAAGTTTTAAAGAATAACAAAAAAATTAATTAAGCTTGATTACATGCGGGTAATACTTAAACTTCGCTTCATTGTCCATCTATATTACGATAATATTTGATTAATTGTGAAATACATTAAGTTTTAAGCACATACTTTGATAGATTTAGTGATATATATAAGCAATTCTTTTGTAATACTGAGAAATTCGAGGGTTGTTCTTATGTCAAGATGAAGTTTTCTGCATGCTTTTTAATAATGTTTCATTTTGATCAGCTGAAATTTTTGAATAAGAGAATGTTCTATTTTCTTCTATGTCAGTATTAGTTGCAATGGTAAATCTAATTGAGAAATATGTAAATGATCATCTGATAGCCGGGAGTGATAAATAAATAGACAGAAGATATGCAAACGTTGCCGCATTCTTAATCAGGAGTTAAGGAAATATTAAACTAATTGTTATTAATTGCCGATTTGAAATATATAGTGTTATGATTTATATTTCTAGTAATTTTTTAACATGCAAACAAATTTGCTTCATACGTTTTCATGGCATATCTGAAAAAACATGGGATTTGAATACATTTATGAAAGATTATTTATAGCTCACACAATAATAGAACTGTGCATTATGTGAACCAAACTATTCATTATTGTATTATTAAACATTTGCACATGGAAGTTTATAAATACTATCGGGAAACAGAAAAAAGCATAGGCACACATACGAAACTAGGTGTTTTTTTTCAGAAACAATTTGAGTTATAAATTATAAGCTTAGTATAGCACTCAGTGTTTAAAATATGTGTAATATAGAAATTTTTAATATATAGTATGTCCCGCACTGACCTGGCGAACAGCTGATACATCAATATTGTTGTTATACAATTTTAAAAAATAATTTAACTAAATACGAAATTTATTCAACATACTATACCCTTAAAATGCCAAATGTACGAGGGAGGTATTATAAATTGCTAGAATTTAAACGAATTGGTCTTTTTTATCTGAGTATTTTGTGTAAACAATTTAATATGTTAATCACCAGTGTTTTGTCGATAAGGGCGGAATCGTTTGATCAACAACAAATTGAATAAAAATAATAATATTTGCGATAGTCGTGCAACATAAAGTTCTCGAAATTATCTGTAGCAGTCACAATTAACAATGTGACTGTAGTACAATGTTTTTACTATTTTATGTTAGAATAGCACGTATATCCAAGAAAATATAATAATAAAAAAAGAGTGAGATTTTTGCTTATAGCATGAAGACATTTCAACCAAATTTTAAACAACTTAAAAAAAACTTGGCAAAAGGCAATAAATTTATTTTACGGAAATTAGAAAATGAATATTCAGTGGCGAGTCATGAGTTTTCGCTGTTGTCATCGCTAGCTCACAACATTATAGAGCCCGACGCAAAGGCTGTAACCTAGACGGGAACTGATACCCCCTTCGAGAAAAATACATTAGGGTATATTTATATCCTTTCATTTTACAGAAAAGTTATTTTACCTCAAAATTTATACGGTTGCCAATTATCCATGTAAAAAGAAATATATATGGCTACAGTCAAACGCCACCTATACGTACACATGTCCATGTATATTGTTGATTGAAAAGTGTTTATTGTAAGATATTCTTATAAAATAAACGGAATGCTTTTGTACGGGGGTTGCATACAAATTAAAATTTTGCATTTCTTCAAATTAAACCCCCTGAAAATGTTAATCGATTTCATAAAATTCTGTTCCTTTTTTTTTACGTAACTTTGTAATTTATAATATATGTCCATAATCAATATTTAAGGATTAAAAACGGAGGTCAATGTTTTTGGGACAACCTGTAAAGTGATTAAACGATAAACATATAACGATTTCAATCACTATCTGTCTCTTTCAAAAATCAAATGCCACAGTATATGTGAATTCTATGCAGTGAAAATACTTACTGGAATATTTATGCACTGAAAACAGTAAAAGTGTTATAACACGCCCCATATCGAAAACTTTCAGTGTCAGTCAGTATTACCATTTGTACTACGCAAATTTCCAGTGTTTTCTGATAAATTTTTGATGCGAGTCCGAACTGTCTGCTTCAATTATTTTTCCCTAATAATGGTAAAAAATAATGGTAGCTTGGAGGTACCTCATTCTTTTGAAAAACAGAAATCCTTTAGTATATTAATTGAACCCCATAGAGAGATACTTTGAGATTTGGTAAATGTAAATCCCATCATTTAATTACTTGAAAAAAAAAATGTGTTTGTTGGTTGTAAAAATTGTTTCCTTTCAGTTTCGTTCTATGCTTGAAAGAAATAAACAATGAAATGCCTCCATGCAATATTTACAAAATTCTTTTAGCGTTCTTATTTGAAAATATTTTTGCCTTTTTATACAGCATTTAAAACAGTAAAATTCATGAAAAAAATACATAAAACCTAACATTTTCGAATGGAAGCATCATATAAACAGGAAAACTTAAGAATTGTACCATAATTTTATTTAAAAAAAATCAGAAATTATTTCCCTGAAGCAATATTTTTTCCCTTGTGTGTATCCTTTATAGCTATTACTCTGAAAGTTCATTAGTTTTCCCCTAATTGCAAATACATTTTTTTTGCAATAGTGAACAATAACTACTTTCTGTAACAGCTAAAATGACTGTTCTCATGTAATAGCTAAAACAAAGATGTCTTGAAATAAAATAAACTTACGTTTTCATGGTAATCATAAACGAAAAAAAAAAACTTTATGATATTTTGATATGGTATAATTATATATATTATAACCTTTTTTCTAGAACATTTTTATGCCTATATTGATAGTGATTATGAGCATGTAATGCAAAAAATGGAACTAGTTAAACAATTGCTTAATGTAAACAATTTCTAGAAAGATTAATCCAATAAAATATGTTTAAGTAAACGCCCAAAAAAATAAAAATTTTGATTTTTTTCTGCACATTGTAAACCAATTTTTTGTGCGAATTCTAGAATAAATTAATGATATTAGTAATCTAAACGTATGAAATATTATTAGACATTTAAAAAGAATGTGGAAAATGTTTTTTTGATTGTTGAAAAAATAATGTTTATTGTGCAGAATTAACAAAATGGTTCATGTCATTAATCCATTTAACTGCTTGAAATATATGTTTTAAAATATATTAAGATTAAATGTTTTTTAATAGGATTTAAAAGTATATTTGTAATCCTTTTGCACTTAATATGCAAAAGAAATAGGATATTATATTTAACGATATTTTGTCCATATCTAGAAGTTGAAATTTATACAGAAAATATAATTATGATGTATTTTACTAATTAAATAAAAGTCATTTATCGTGAAGCAAAAATATATATAATACACGTTTAAAAATACAGAAATATGTTTTATATTTGAATGATTCTACATTTTTTACATAAATAAATGTATTAATTTATTTAACATAGAATAGATTCCAAATTATCATATAATACATTTTTGTAAAAAGTTTAAATTAAAATTTCCATTAAAACTGATTAAAAACTAATTTCTTTTTAGGTTTCTAAAATATTGGAATCAATTATTGAAAACTATGTTATATAAATATGCAGTACAAAAAAACAAAAAAAAAAAAAAAAAAAAAAAACTGACAATTACACATCCAAACAATTTGAATTGTTAATAACTTTTACGGAGGAAATGTATGATGCAATGTAGGATATATGTGTTTCACTTTCTACTTGCATCTAGTTTTCTGTTATTTTTCACGATTCCTTTACTTTTTAAATATTCACGCCAACCATGAAAAAAAATCCAGTTCCTTATGACACGAAAAGTTTATTTTAAAAGATTATGAAAAGTTTAGTTACTTTACATAATGGCAGTTTCACTCCAAAGATGTATAATCTCCTTATCATTTATATTTTTAAATAACTATTGTAATGTTTTAAGTTAGATACTCTTTAAATAGAAGCTTTTATTCTTAAGATAATAATATTAAAAAAGGTTAAAAATTTCATATGTTACTTAATTAAAAAAAAATGCTATAAAATGAAATACTTAGAAATATATATGTACATTAATAAATTTATAAGTTACGACTAGAAACATGAATAGCCAAAAATTAAACTTTTATAAAATTTTACGAAATATTTTTCCGTGTATATTTATTAAAACTAGATAATAGCGTTTAATGTGTTTTTCCAAAACGTAATCTCATTCATAGATCATAGATATGTTCTTTGCCTTTCATACATACTTACATATATAAATATATACATATATACTTACATAATACATACATACATATATAGCGTGAACAAATATTGATATTTAGTTGTAAAAGGGCTGTGTATTCTTCTCATCTTTTTTTGCGTCGGGTCGTTTAATATTTAAAAAAATAGTTATTACGGTCCGAATTCTTTGAAGTTGAGTTAACATATAATGTGTCGGATATCTGTGTATAATTTTCCTATAAAAACATGAGCAGAAGCCATTCCGTATTTGACGTTCTAAGCAAAAAGTTTGCAGATTTTACATTTTTAATTATTGTAATCGTCCGAATAGTTCGAGATGTTTATTCGTGATTTAAATCAATTGTTCAAAGATAGCGAAAAAATATTGTGTTAAAATACCGAAATTTAGTTACTTTTAGCGCAGAAAAAAGAGTGTATGAGGGAGGCGCGAAGTGACTTCCTGTCTCGAATTTTTTTGAAAAATTTAACATTCGTATTTTTGAAAACGAATCGCACCATCGTCGTAGTGAAGAATGTTTCCGACTTTGTATTCTATTTCTTGTTTTTCCGTATTTCTAAACTTCTATCTTCTAATTCCGTGTTTCTTCCGTATTACTTTTTCGTAATTCCGTACAACTGAGTCCTTTGAGAGCTTCGAATTAGGATAAAAACAAAAAGCCAGGAAATCGAACTTTATTTTTAAAAAAATTGAAAGGTTAAATTTCGTAATTTTTTATGCAAATTGCGGGGTCCGAAAGTAAAAAGTACAGAATATGTTTATAGTTTCTCCGTATTTTGAGCTGTTTGGCCGATGCGCGTTTACAAAGACTGCGTTAAAAAAAAAAAAAAGCCTTCGCACTTTTGGATCTTTCTTGGTGCGGATTCGAGAAAGTGGCTTGCGGTTTTCTTGCTATTGTGCGATATTTATTGTGGATTTTAATTAATATCGATATATTGATTAACAAAAAATAAAAATCTGAGCCTGAAATGCATCAAGACCTGCCGTGGATTATCTCATACAAATAATCAGACTACGCGCTGTAGATGTTCCTAGCCATCGCAGGCAGATAGACAGACAACATACACAACAAACATATTTTTATTAACATAGATTTAAATTTGAATAAAAATGTTTATTTTTCTTACCTCTATTCCAGTTTGTCTTGAATTTGCGCTATTATATGAATTCAATGCTGAAGTATACGCTAGATATAGCAATATTTTTAATCTTTGATTATATCTTTATATCCCATTTTTGTTATGTTTATACTATTTATTTTTTCTTAGCAACCCACCCACCTCAAAATAAATATTTTATTGTAAAATGGATGCACTAATACTGTACCTGTATTTCTATTATTTTACTGCATTCTTTGATCATTAATTGTAGAATAAAGCGTAGAATTTAAATATTTTTGGATAATTCTATCGAAATACGGAGTATACATATATTCAGGCTTCCGTACATAAATAAAACCCACATCGAAAACGCGTATGATAATATATTGCTATTCTCATGGAAAATACATATTTTTTTTTATTAAAATTCTTACAATTAAAAAAAATCTATAAAATCAAATAAAACACCACACGAATTTCATACGAGCGTTCTGGGAGTACTTGTTTAACAATCAATCAAGCAACACTAAGTTATCATCAAAACTTATCACGTACTCTATAGAACCGTGTGATGAATAGTTAAAACTATTTTCAGAAAAGTAAAATATTGGCATTTTGTTTGTTTTAACCCGGGAGAAATCGCGCATATCTAGGGTATGAATAGTTTTTACTTTGTCACCAATAAATACAAACAATAATTCTCAACTAATTTAGTCAGTGACAACTGTTACAAATTGTAGGATAAAATACGCTAAATATTACTTTTTGAAAAGTAGTGGTGATAATGGTAAAATCCGTACGTACTTCGGGTATGCCATACCCCATGCGACTTCTCTCGGGTTAAATTGTTTGTCCCGATAAATTGTACTTTAAATTGGCTAATATAATATCTATACATGGAAGGATATATAGATTTAAAATATTAAACTCCACGCTAACGCAATAAAAGCTTAGCTATTCAAAGTAAATTCATACCAAAAATTTTGCTTTTTATAAAATTGACGTAAAAGCTTACATGCATTTTTTGTGAAAACTTTTATAGACACTTCGTATGACTTTTCAACTATGTTTCTGTATTTCCTTTTAACAATAGAAAAAAATATATACAGAATTTATACAAAAAGATGATAAAACACATTAATATTTTTAATCCTTTCATTTTTATACAACATTGAGCTTTAACTGGTTAAATATTTATGTTAATCTTACGCACTTTTTTTCCTTGAATACTGAATTATTATTCAATACTTATTTCCTTTGAGGGTATTAAGAGCTTAAATTTGTGGTTTGTACTTCAAAGTGAAAAACATTTTCATAGACAAGTTAAAAATATGTAATCTTTTTGCATTTTTTCTTTTTGCATTAATATTTAAAAAACGACATCATTTTTCATTTATTTAAACTTTTATGTAGAATAAAATATTAAAAGTTTGGAGTTGTTTTTCTTTATATACAGTTACATGGTATTTTCTATATATACTCTGCAAAACTTAAAAATTGCAAATTTTAAAAATATTTAATCTCGAAGGAAAATTAAATAAAACGTTTTTTAAATACTTAATTTTTTTTTATTAGATATTAATTTTTTAATACATTTTCATTACTATTTATTAAAATTTCATTTACTATTTTTAAATTTTTTACCCTTACTATAATTTTTAGGAAAATTTACATTTAATAATCTATACGATGGCGTTATCTCAGCTAATGTGTTCATTTTCCATAGATTTAAATAAAACATGAATTAGCGTTAAAACGGTTTAGCCAAATTATAATTTTTAGTGTAAATATTAGATATTAAGTTTTTGCATAGATTTTTATTAATAAGAAAATGTTTATATCATTTCGCTTTGTAAAATGCAAGTAAACCATAATAAAAATACAACAATAAAGAAAAATTATTGCGTCAAGCACAGATTATGAAACACTTTCCAACACTGGAAAAATACTTTAACAAAACTACACTGTTTAATGAAGAAAATAATGTGCCTGAGTAACCATATTAGAAAACGAATAACACATTTGATAACCAGATTTCAGCAATTAACCTGTGTAGTCGTAAAAGTACTCCAATTTGTTTGTGAAACCCGTTTTTTATTTATAGATTTGCATATATTCTACATAGTATGCTAAAAGTAATTTAGTAAGAAAACGCAAAATAGGTTGAAAAATCGCCTTCACCAATTTCTACCAATAGACGGAAATACACTTGATTAATTTGTACATCCCTGTACATCCCCATTTTTTATACACGTCACATACTAAGCTAAAATTTAATTCAAGCAAAAACACACTTAAAATTACTGAAATCGTACTTCCAGAAATTATCACCCATAATCGGCAAAATATCCAGTTCTTTGCGTGGCCTTGTATATGATTTTATTTATATTTTACAAAAATGCCTTAGTATACTAAAAAAACCCATTTATATAAATTAAGGGGGATTCGCCTCCCCGTTCCCCCCTTTTATACTTAACCAATCAATCCCGAAAACTAATCAGGGAAGCACCTTAACACAGTTCACATATAAACAAAATTTGAAGGAAAACGGAATAATTCTGCATGAAAAACACATTTATATAAATTAAGGGGGGGGGGGATTAGACCCCCGTCCCCCCCCTCTATACTTAACCAATCAATCCCGAAAACTATTCAGAGAAGCGCATTATCACAATGAACCTATATACAAAATTTGAAGAAAATCGGATAATTCTGCATGAAAAACCCATTTATATAAATTAAGGGAGGTTTTGCCCCCCCCGTTCCCCCGTTTATACTTAACCAATCAATCCCGAAAACTAATCAGGGAAGCGCCTTAACACAGTGAACCTATAAACAAAATTTGAAGAAAAACGGATATTTCTATGAAGAGTTATCGCGTTACGTACATACATACGTACGTACATACAGAACCGGCGGGTACATAAGCTCTCAGGCTTTGATAGCCTGTGAGCTAAAAACACAGCTTTAAAATCCCAATCCAATTAAAAACCAACTTTTAAGCAATTCACGTTCACGGTCAGTAATGCTTAGGCATTTTTTGTGTATATATAGCATTTTTTTGTGATTATATAGCATTTAGACAAAACACATAATATTGAAAAATTTAGTTAAACTTAAAAACGCATATCATAAATGTAAACGCACTTCCAAAATTATCTCTAATAGACAGTACTTTTGATATGCAAGTACTGTATACGTACAGTACTGTATACGTGATTCAGTACCGTATACGAAATCTTTTATGTGTCCCTGTAAATGAACGATAAATGCTATCCATATCATATTCTACAGCAAGTATCTTGTAGTAAACCTCAACAATGAATATATCGTTAATTGTGTAACATTATTAAAATACGCTGCTTTTTTCCCGTCGACCGTTATGTAAAGGAATTCCTTTGTGCAATGTAAATGTATGATAAATGCTTTCATCCCACAGAAAGAATGTTTTAGTGCATTTCATAAATGCCTATTAATTTCACTATGTTTGAAAGAATGTAACATCATTCAAATGCACTTTTAATGAATTATTTTACATTGACTGTAATGCAAGGGAATACGTCTGACTGTTCCTGTAAACGAACTACAAATGCTACACGCTTCATTTTTAATAACGATCGTGGTATAGTACATTTCAATAACATATAAAAATTACAGGGGGATCCGGGAATATTTACGAGATTTAGAGCACGGAGATATGCCCAGACGACCAGACGGATTGACAGATGGCCAGACAAACTGAAGTCACAAACATTTTTCAACTACGTTAGGAATTGTTAAAAAAAGTAATTGGAAAGTTTTATGCTATCTCTAATATTCTATAATCTCCAATAAAACTGTTTTTTAATAATGTTTTGCATTAGCTAGCTACAGAAATTTGCTGTGTTGCAAATACCTTAATGTATAATTCTTTGCTTAGACCAAAATTATTTTGATTTAATTTAACGAATATACGGATCTCCTAATCTTCATTTGCAGAAATATTACATTTTAAAAAAATTAAAAACAACAAATATCTACTGAATAGTTTGAAAAAATTATAGGTTTTTTTGAAATGAAAGGCTTGCTTTTTTGCAAAATGTGTCATCTATATAGAGTGAAATGTTTTAGGAATATCTATCGCACTTTGAGTTCTTCAAACTTAGTTCCAGAAAGATGAAGATAGGTCCAAATGGACCTGAAACTTAGATTACTGGACTTTTTATTGGATCAATGTACAAAATTTTTCTCTGATTTTTACAATTTTTGCAATTTTGCATGTTTTTAACGAATATTCAACTTTTGTAACAGCAATCCCGTATTATAATATCTATACCTTAATACTTTCACCTCTTTTCAATAAATTTGGAAGGGAATTTGTACATTAATGTGTCCGATGCATTTTTTAATATCAGGATTTCGATTTTTTTTTTGGTTAAATAGTTTTAGTATGGAATTATTGCCTACAAGTTTAAATTATGTCCATAATATTGGCACGGTCAACGACATTCATTCTTTTAGTTTCTAATACAGTTGACATGAACTTTTAACATATAGAAATAAATAGCATGGCCATATTTAGTCGTATGTATGCGTCGTCCATAAAAGCCCGCTAGGGTTTATTATCACGAGGGAGCTGTTACTTATTACACTGTCAGAAGTGGAAAGTCTTCGGAAAGATCATTTGATGGAAAAGTAGTCCTAATTCTTGTTTTATCTACTATATATATAAAACACAAACGTAAATTTCGTTCCGTTCCTTTATAACTCGAGTTCCGCTGTATGGATTTTGATGGAACTTGCACAGTTCGATAGATAATTTTTCAGGGAAGGTTTTAGTATATAACACAACGTTCTACATAGATTAGCTATAGATTTATGATAGAAAGTTCCTTTATTTTGGCCGAAAAGGTTACCATTGCTAATTTTTGGCGAGCATTATCATTGGTGAAAGAATTGAAATGTCTATATAGTCTTAAAAAATAATACAAACACCTCAAAAATAACAGAAAAACTTACTAAATTTATTTAAAATAAAATAAGCAAAACAGTTTTCATGCAAAAGAATGTTTTGAAACGAAAATATTTAATTTATACATGAAAGGGAATGTTCGCAATGCTTAAAAAATTATTCAATGTGAAATATTGCAATTGAAATCATATTTGGCGATTTATCGTTTGCGTCAGGTTAATACAAATGCATCTGAGTAACAATTTTATTTTTGAGTAGTTCTTTATTTTTTAATTTAATGTTAATTTATATCTAATTCTTGCGTCATGTGACTTACAGAGGAAACTAGCAGATGTAATTATAAAAATGATTGTAAGTTTGAGCCACGTGTTATTTGTTTATTTACGATTTTTATTTTAGTTTTGTCACCAAACAACTTGATTTTAAGCCAAAAAAGGCGTAAAAGGCATAAGTATGACATCGGTCACAATAGTTCATTTTCATAATAATGGTGTTTTTTCAAGTGTACGACAACATTTTTGGAGTAATTATATTTTATATTCAAACGTAAAATTATACAAATAACAGTTAATATTTAAAAAATAGAGCCAAATATTAAAATTTTAGTGTAAATGTCTGCGACACACTAATTATCACACATTTAAAATAAAGCACTATTATTATTATTATTATTATTATTTTTTTTTTTTTTTTTTTTTTTTTTTTTTAGTTTTGTTTGCGTATCTTTTCTTCTTTTTGAAGTTTTTTAAACATATTGCACTAATTTTCTGTAATCGGGTCACCCGCCAATTTGAGTATTTACTATATTGTTAGAATTTTTTTTTTTTACATTTGAAGGGGACTTTCGGTGGTGAATCCGATTACAGCGAATTTGTACTCAGCGATTAGTAAATTTACGGTTTTTCACTAGGAAGCAAACATACAAAAGAATATTTACTATTACATATTTTCCATCTACAGTTATTTTACTCTGACCAAAAAAGCAATACTTGTAATGTTCGAAAAATACTTTGAAATGCCAATGGTGACCAAGGAACAATATTTGCTGATTTATCATTTTAATCTATTTAAGACAAAAAGTACCTGGAATTCAGATTAGATAAAATTTTGATTATTATAAAGCAATTTTGCCTCCCGCAAAGCCCTAACCGCTAAAGTTAGTGACAATGTAACGGATTATGTACATTATGGGGTTTATTTCGACAACAGACTGGAGAACAAGGCTATTTATTTCTCCGAGTCATTATGCTCATTAGAGAAAGGAAGAGAAATATTCGGTTCAAGACTTCACAAAAAAGATTATAACTAAACATTTTGCATCACTACCTTTATTTTTAAGTAACATCAATTTGTAGCTAACTCTGGTACATTTGTAACTATATCGTTGCAAAAACGTCTAATGTTTCACTTCAAACTTGGCTGTGGACCCCATTAAAGAAGAATAGGAATAATTTATTTGATGCATATTAGAGGATTATTTTTATTTACCAGAATCAGTTATCGAGGTTTTTTTCAGGTTAATGGTAACATTATTGCAATTGCTATATAAAAATGAAAAGGCAGTGAAAATAACGTTATTTTAATTTTATTCGAACAATTCAGCTTTAAAAACCCACTTTCTTATGATTCACATTACTTTTAAATATGAAAGTTAAAGACTGTTCTTCGTGTCCTAATAATTTATTACATTTTTCACTGTATTTCTCTGCTAGAATCTAAAGATAGAAAACTGTAGCAGACCTGCCAGAAGATCAGCATATTCCGAAATATAACGTAACCTAGAGTGAGATTGTATTTAAACTACCAGAACCACACAAAGCACCAAACTGAGAGGCCCGGAGTTCAAGAACTAACAAACAAAAATTAATAACCCGAACATTATTTAAGTTAAATAGTCAATCTCTTCAATGATAGTAATGCTTTATTTTTTAGTAGTGTGGCAACGCAGAGAACATTTTAATTTCTGTTGGCCACAACGGCCATACATTTCTCTACCAAACTCTAATATAAATGATCAAATTAAAGAGTTGCATTTTAAGGGCCCGAATTTTGTATAACGCATAAAATATGATAATAACGCAATGACATTCGCATTGTATTTAACAATGCGGAAAAATTTTCCAGGTGAAGATCCATAATTTTTTTAAATACATGGTCGAATTCACTATCGAGAAGTTTCGTTTGATTCAAGTTTCATTTGCAAAATGGACCAGCGCAGCGGGCATAGCCTGCTAGTATATATATATATATATATATATATATATATATATATATATATCCCGAGAACTTGATAGAGGTAGTCAATTAGTCAGCGCATACACTGTTTCTAATTTTTAGCACCATTGTTTTAAATTACTAATCATCGCTTATTTTATGGCAGAAATTGTGCAATTAACCAAAGCGCAGACTACTAATCGTAAATAGTAGTACTTAAACGTAGAAACCGTGAGAGTCCAGCGACTTAATCCTTACGGATTCGGTCTCAAGAGCACTGGAATCTTGCAGCTTATGTTTGTCACAAACCTGCTAACCATTCGGCCCCTAATTAAAATCAATGTTTCAGTTATCAATCTTATAAATATGTTGTATTTTATTAAGAAAATTGGAAAATTTATTAACATATTTTTCTGCATAGTTGGCAAATATTTACACTCTTCAAAAAATGATAAAATACTAGTCGAACTGTTTAGTTTTCGAAATTAATATATATTCTATACAGGAGTTATGAAAAACCATTTTTTATTCACATTTCGAATATTTGAGTCGTAAACAGTTTTTATATGAGCTCTCATTCCCTCATTTTTTTTACATTTCATCCTACTGAATCATTTTACAATATTCTATTATTTTCTGTAATTGAATGGACTGCAATTTTTATAACTGTTACCACAACTGTTACGTTATAACAATATACACTTTTGTTATTCGATGGAACAAAAATTTTTATATCAGACTTTCAAACCTTTTTCTTTAATTTCTAAATAAAGTATTATTAAGCGTAATATGAAATAAAATGAAAACTTAAGCAGATTTGTTCTACTTTACTATAATAAGATATTTATTTTGCCATCAAGTTAATATGAACAGCAATTAACGTATTCTGACAAGTAACAAAATTCTCGTAAATGTGTTTTCCCATTGCTAAGTTGTAGTATATGCATTCACATGTAACAACAAATAGCTTTTATTAGAATTTAAATATAAATCTATATGAAACATTTATTAATTGAAAGTATTTTAAAATAAAAGATTTTTACATAACATATTTAACTATTTAAACATAAAGTGAATTGAAAGTAAATCTAGTTGAAAGTGTTTTGTTAATGTTTTCATTTTTAAAATTTCTTTAAAATAAAGGAAAAGAAAACTTAGTTGTACACCATTGCAGTATTGTTGTTTAGTTTCCTTTTTTAATTGAGTGTGTTGCGATATTTAATTTGCTAAAATAAATTGATATAAGACAGCAATATGTTTCATAGTGGTTCGTACAAGCGAAAATGATTTTCGGTAAAATTTTATATTCGTAAATTTTCAAGTTCGTATCAGTTAATTAATTATTACAATATGTATATATGTAGTTTATAATTGCCTAGCTGAAATGCACGCAAAATGTAAACCCTGTATTATTTCTTATCGACTCTGTTTGATGTTTTAAACAGTTTAATGAAATTCACTCAAAACATTTCATCAATATATCTAAAAATTCACTTAAATGTAAACAACGTTTCAACTATTGAAACAAAGACGAATTGTTCAACTTGGAATATGCATTTTAATGGAGAAAGCTTGATATATTTGTCCAATCCATTCCTTGTTAGATAAGGTGACGTAAGTTTATTGAGATACTATGAATTTCATTTGACGTTATTTGAGAGAAATGATGTTGCATAAATTTCAGTTTAATATTGTCCAGAACGTCAATAGTTTCCACACTTCTAGAGGCAGACACTCGAAATCAAAATGAATTGTATCTTCTGTATCGGTGAAACATTTATAATTTAAGTCATTTCAGGTTTTACGATGGTGCGCAGAAAGTAATATTTATTTATACTTGTATGGAGACGTGCTGTATTATTATGGATAGTACAGTATTTGTCTTATGAAATGTTTTCATAGATGGTTAGCATTTTATAATATTGTGTTTTTTAATATTACAAAATAAACTTGAATATTAGAATATTACGCAATTTTTTAAATAAAATGATATAATGAAATATAAATTGATTTAAAATAATGAAATTTAAACTTGATAAGTGGTAATTTTAATATTTTGGATATATCTCTGTCGCATGTTTCAACATTTTACAGCAAACAAATCCAACATAAAATTCCCTTTTCTTACTCCAGCTTCACGTTTGTGCACAGAAAATTTATTACAAGGCACTCATCCACATCTGCTAATTTTATGGTTGTATTATATAATCCGATTATGTGTTAGGATTGTAATCACTTTATTTTGCAGTAGAAATCTATTCATTATTAAGTTTATATTGTAGTTTAGTATAGTTTATAAAAGCAAGTATTCATTAAAAAATCTACAAAGACGGATTTCGATAATTTATGAATGTCTTCATGTTATTAAATTTTAAAAATAGAAATGATTAGACGTATAACATATAGTATTAGATTAACATTTCAGCGGGCGAGCTTAAATATTTTTCACGAGCAACCGAGTGATTTGTTTTTTCTGAGAGAAGATCAAAAATGCAAATTATTTTCATAAAAGTTATAACAGGCGTGTTAGAAGAGCAACAATGCATATCATTAGTAAAAACTGACTTTTAATTTAAATGACATTTGTGAGAACAAAGTTTTGGATAAGTTACATTTGTGGCAAAATTTGGAACCACTGAAAAGTTCAAAAAGAAAAATAGCCATAGCATTACATTTTTATTACATATAACAAAAGAATTGCATCATTTAGACTGTTAACAATTACATAAATCAAATAATATTAACAGTCGTAAAATTAAACATTTAAACACGTTCTTTGGAACGTATCTAAATTTTACATATTGTACAATACGTTTTTTTATGTAGCTTTAAAAAACAAAAATCAAATATATTTATAGTATTTATTACATTTTGTAAGAATGAAATTTATAATGAAAAACTATTTACTTTATAATTATTGAGTTTAGGAACACAGAATTGAGATATTGTTAAATCAAATCAAGATAATGATTCAAAATAATATAAAACAGAAAAAAAACACTTGCCTAATACAATACAAGACACTCATACAAAAAGAAGTTGATTTTGTATGAGGCAAAAAAATTAATTTAACCCTACTTATCCTGTATCTATGATTATTTAATTAATATAATGCGAAAGAGTGAAGCAGTTTGTTTTTTAAATGGGAGGGTTATCATTGTCAAAACGGTATCCCTGAGGAGGGGGTGGGTTGCTTACATGTGAAAAATAAATTTCACCATTTTTACCAAAATAATAAACGTTACACCCAGAAAAAGGAATAGATTAAAACTACAAAACATGTTTTGTTGAGTACATTTTGGTTATTTTAGCAAAATTCAAGTAAAATTGAACCATTTTACTTGAATTAACAAGACATTTTTTGCTGACGATACAAATTTTTTTTTTGGAATTGCAAATTTGTTGTTGTTGTTGATTCAATTAAAATTCCCATTGACCTATATTTATACAAGAATTTTTATGGGTCAACAAAATTTTTGTTGATTCAACAAAACTTTTTTCTGGGTGTAAAAAAGAAAATTAAGTACTATTAAGTGAAGTGACCTCGTGTCCACCCCGCAGTTTAATTCTTGCCGATATCGGAGCAGATTCGACAATACTAAGGATTAGTTATCAGTATACGGTCGGCACAGTATCTGGCCGTTGTTTGCGTTGCCGGTACCGTACCAGATTCGCTAGGTGTGTGGATAACTGTTGGTATACAATTGGCACAGCAGCGTGCCGTCGATTCTACCGGGGCGTTGCCGATACCGCACCGACTGTGCGCCTGTCTGTTGGGTGTCAGTCTTGCGGCGTGTTGAAAAAGTTACGGAATCAGTACGCCAGTTGGTATCGTGCCGATTCCGTCGGAAACGGCAAAGCGGCTATCGCCCGATTGCTTACCGATAGATTTGTGTTTGCTGGAAACGTATCTTAATTTGTATCCATTTATTACTATTTTTATTTCTATTTTTAAATTCAAGACCTTCACTAGTAAATAAAAAATGGGGTGATGTGAGATAATGTAATAGGAGTAAAATTTGGGAAGCACTACTCTAGCGTATGCACTATGGCCATTTTTTACGATTACAGCACTCGATGACGTGTATTTAAAATTAAGAAATGAATGATTGACTTCAAACCATATTTCATCTATTAGTTACAGGCAATATTCTTAAGAGTGTCAAAGAATTCCTGATAATTGTTAAATTATATAGTAAAATATTTTGGCTGTCGTGCTCTTCATGGAATAACTTATGTCTATGTTGAAAAAGTGACGTTATAGCCAGTAAGCTATATTTTGAGTTTTAGTTAGCCTTTAATATACACTGGAACCACTTCTTTCTGTATGAATATTTTAAAAATTCCTATCCAAAGCAGAAGCGCCATTTCAGAACATTTGGTAAGCGGAGGAGGGACAATTTTTTTAGGATTGCAAAAAAATTCTTTTAATTTTGTTGAGCACATCCGAGAAAATAGTAATGCAGTTTTTTTCTCACACATATTTAAAAGTTTGGCAAGGTAACTCATTAATAATACGTGTGTCTCACTCTGAGAATGTTGCAAGAACAAGGCAAGGCTTTAGAAAATATTACTGAGAATTCTATTTGAACGATAAAAAATAACTTATTAACTTATTATTAGTAGCGATTGCTTTTCTTGAAGATTTCTGTTTTGGTTAATCAGCTGTGTCAAATTTATAGGTATTCGAAATTACTGTCGCTGATTAAGGAAATTTATCTAATTATCGCAAGTCATAAACTAGCTATTGATTTATTTTGTGTGGTAGCTCTATTACGTGGGAAGGACTGTGGGCCCAGGCATGGTATATAGTTTTGTCGGATGGTACAAAAAGAAGTACAGAAATTTCCCACATATAAGCCGCGACTCAAATAAGTATATTTCTCACAAGAAATTTTATCTATTTACAATTTTTAGCAAAGCTGAAATTACGCTGGAAAAAATTAAGAACTATAACAAAGAATGTAAATTATCGCTTACTACACAGCGTACAACAAACAGAGTGAGAAAAATGTCCAGACCGGGGATCAAACACGGAACCATTGGTATCACGCATGAATGCTCTACCATTTGAGCTATCCGGACGACATCTACTCTAGCATTTCTCACTCTTATATATTGGCAAGACTGCAACATTGCACCACAAGATGCAAAGTCAATCATGAGAACACATCTTCAGGGGCATGCATGAGACGAATTAAATCCAGTATCGGTGAATATATATATCTATTTAAAATTTTCAACAGGGCTAAAATTACGAAAGAAAAAATTAAGGACTGTAACAAAGAATGTGAATTATCACTTACAACACAGCGTACAACCAACATAGTGAAAAAAAATCCGGGTTCGATCCCCTGTCTAGACATTTTTTCACTCTGTTGGTTATACGCTGTGTAGTAAGTGGAAATTCACACCCTTATTTGTTATAAGAAATTTTATTTTGTAAATTGTAACTTATTTCTACTTCGATCGCATTTGACTTTATTTAATTAATAAAATTTCCTGTTTGGAACAGACTTATTTTAGCCATGTTTTATAAGCTGGGAATTACAGCATTTATATTTTTAAATTGCTTAGCGTATTGTGAGATGATAACATTAAAATGATACGCATACTAGCAGATAGTAGAGGATCAATATAATTAGATGAAAACACTGCTTTCCACAGAAGGAGAAAACATATAGACTTTAAACATCAGCTCTATAAGAGATGCTCTTAAAAACGTGCAAATTGATCTTCATTTTGTAACAACAGAAAATAAGGGGGCTTTTACAAACGGCCTATGAGTCCGCTCTATCAAAAAATGGATAAAAGGCACGATTAACTCATAGGATCGTGTTTCTCTACTAAACAGTTTGTACAGGACTATTGTAATTAGAATTCACCTATTCAAAAGTCTTTATCGTTAGTACTAGGACTCCAAACGAAACAAAACTTCACTACGTAGTATCTATAGTTGTACTGATAATTTTTAAACTGGTAATGTAAAATTTTTAAAATGGTAATGAAAAATTTTTAAACTGGTAATTTTTATATACTGGTAATGTAAATAATATTTTAATTATGTCACAAGATCCCGATAAAATTTAACAAATTTAAATTCATCTTAAGGAATATTTATATGTTAAATATGTAGGTTTAGTTAAATATTGTCTTCGTATAAACTATCAAATGGAAAATGGATGTTAAAAAGTTATTTAGTTAAACTTAAAAGTTATACATTAAAAGTTAAACTGTGAAAATTGAAAAAAGCAACGGTTAGAAAGACCGCTAGCAGCTGTTAAGTGTTAATGCCCATAATGTCTGTAAAATGTCTCTGTTAAATATTTTTAGGTCTGTTATAACTGTCGTGTGTTCGTGTCATTAAAGAATTACGTCTTATAATTTCCACTGTGTGATCAATTTCTCTGAGAAGCGATTTATTTTAAGAAAACTAAATGCTGCAAAAAATTGACATTTATCGAAGAAAGAAGTGTTTATTTATTTAACGGTATGATAAAAGTATCTTTCGTATTTTTTCATAAATTTAAATGGTTTAAAACATTGTATATAAATGTTAAATCACATATTTTTGATATGGGCTGTATTCGTTTAATAAAATAAACCTTATAATGCTAGTGCATGTGAAAATAAAATTACAAACTATAAAATATGCTTTTTATTTCAATAAATGAAAGGAACAATAAAACTCAGTTTAATTTAGTATGCAAAATACTATGCAATTTTAAAGAAATATTTCAGAAAATTGCGTGCATTTTGTAGGTGTTCAACGCAGCATCTTTAATATTTTTTACAAAATGCTGCTTTGTCAAATAAGTGATAAATCAAACTATTTTGATACAAACAATTTAAAAAGAGCTATACTATAACTTTTAAAATCTGTGTTACAACATTTTTTAACTAGAATTCTCATATTTTTTGTAAGCTTCTCATTTAAAGGATCAAATTATTTCGTAAGAAAATAACAAAGTCCACGTGTAATAAAAATTATGCTTTAAGTTTCATAAAGCTAGGACCTTTTTCGGAACATCAAGCTTTCAAATAGTACTTTATAAATTATTTGTCTATGTATTATAAAAATTAATTCTTTTGTTTTACATATATTTTGTACAACGCTTAAAGATTTAAACACTGCTATACTGTTTCTCTTTAAGTTTAAAAATGCGAGAAATATAGATTTTTCTTTATGAAAGAACTAATCAAATGAACATAAATTATTTCCCAAAACCGAAGTTTTAACCATTTTTGTTTTTGTAAGTCTTTTTGTTTCCATATCTTTCTGTCCTTAAACATTTGAGTAATATAACTTACATCGAGTTTAATTCTTGAATTAAAATTGTTTCCAATAAAATGCTAATCTGTTACTATTCCAATAATGTGATTTTGTAAATGATTACTTTGAAGGTTATAAATTGGAAAACAAAGGCTATAGAAGAATTTATAGAATAGCTTTATGAATGCTTTATAAGCCTTTAATTTAAATAAATATTTTGTGCTTTTCTCACTATTTGCATATAAATGAAACAAGATATTTTCAAACACAATTTTATTTTTGCTTTTACATGATAAGCGACGAAAATACCTTTTTTCGACGCTTTTTCTTTAATTTTAAGCATTAAAATCAAAATATTTTTGCAAAGTATTTATGGAGTGACATTATTTTAAAATTTAAAAAGGTAAATTTTAAAAATAATAACGTTCTCTTCGTCAAATAAAAAATTTAAATTGTCTATCACGCATCTATTGCTCTATTTTTCTATGCACAAAAAATAATCAGGAAATTTTTTTGAAAACGTACTTTAAGCACTTTTTAGCAGTTTTCAGTATAGTTGAAGAGTGTTTATGACTTCGGTTTGTCTGGCCGCCGTGATGTAATTCTCGAAAATAATCTCGGATGTCTCTGAAATTTTTACACACATTATTTACGTTTATTATAGCACGATCGCTATCGAAAATGAAGTGTGTAGCATTTATAGTTCTTTTACAGGGACAGTCAAAGTATTCCTTTACATTACAGTCAGTGGGAAAAAACCGTTTTAAGTAAATTTTGATGATATTACACCACTTCAAACATAATGAAATGGATATGCATTTATGAAATGCACTAAAACATGCTTTCTGTAGAAAATGGCGTCCAAAGCATTTATTATTAATTTACAGGTTCACACCAAATTAATTTTGCTACATAGCAAACTACGGGGGAAACTCGTTTGCGGTGTATTTTATTGTTATTACACTATTCCAAACTGAAAGAAATTTATATGTATTACTAATGTGCACTATAAGTGTCTTACTGAAAAGTATGATTTGCATCATAGTTATGGTTCATTTACAGAGACACACAAAATAATTCGGTTACAGTTCTGTCTATGAGCGAAAGTTGCTGAAGGTGCATTTTCAACTTTTGTTTCTGTTTTAAGGTTTAACAAAATTTTTGCATAGTACGTTGTGTGTATGAATTGTGTTGATCATACAAGGTTACACAAAGAAATTCGTAACTTTTACTGACAATGGGAGTGCATTGCTTAAGGTGGTTTTTAATTGCGTTATGCATTTTCATGCCGAACTCTATTTAGTATACTAATAGAAGTTTATGGAATATAAATAAATTCATACACAGGGCTGCGCAAAGAACAAACTACATTGCATTTTATGGTTTTTAATCGCAGGGTATTTTATGGTTGTCCTTTTTTACATGGAGTAAATTTTAGTTTAATACGTGGTGCCTACAAAAGGCTTTATAAAACATAAAGTGTGCGCAAAAGAATTCCAGTGCATTTCAATTAATGGTGGTAAATTGCTGAAAGTTAATTTTCTAACTGAACTAAATTTTAGCATGCTGTGTAGAATATATGCAAATCTATAGATTATATACAGGTCTGCACAAAATAATTAGACTATTTTTTGACTATGGAGGGTAATTTCTGAAACTGTATTTTTAAATGAGTTATATGTTTTCTAAACTGTTTACGAGCTAATTTTATTGAAGTTAGGGACTTGCGATTATGATTTTTTTTATTATCACGTGATTACGCTCAAATCTAAAGGATGTAAATGCGAATCTCATTCATGGTTTTAAATTTACATTTTACATATAATATATATTTGGATATTATTAATTTACAGTACATTACATTAGTGATTTTCTCAAATGTTTTTTCTGTAGGAACACTACCAGATTCATATTCTCTAACAATACCTCTTCGAATTGAAATAGGGATCTTGAGGATCAATTTAAGATTATCTAAAGTTTATTCTTGTAGATTAAAATAGAGAAAGTTTATCTATCCACATAAATTGTAACATTCTAAAAATAGATTGTAAAAAAAACGACAACTCTCTCATACACATTGCAGAAATCTAAATTGGAAATATTTTACTCCTCTTAATATACACTGTTAAAATATATGTGCTCTATTGAAGAAACTTTTAGTGTTGCAGTCGCTGCAATGATAATATATTGTAAAATATTGTTCCAGCAGTTGGAGTTCAAAATGTTTGAGAGCATTTCACCATGTTATGATTGCAGCTACTGAAAGCACTAAAAGTATATTCAATCTCTACGACATAATTTTTAACAGTGCATTGAATTTCCATTTTGTATCACCTTCCTGTGTTCTATGCACATACATTACATCTGCAACATTGGTGTTTCATTGCCATATTTTCATTGTCGATCCAATATTTCTACAATTATTACATTTAATAGCAAATACTTCCAATGCAAATCAAATAAATTAACGATATTCGTATTTAAAAACACATACATAATTACGTCTGGATAAAACTAACAATCACTAAAATAAACTCAACTACAGATTTTATTTAATAGTGACTCTGACATAGTGAGTGACTCTTTCGTTTAATAGAGGCACTCTAACCTCGAGATTGGTTGCGCATGCTTTGGATTTTGATCATGTGCCTGATTTTCAGAACGCGCAAATTTCCTGCTCAAAATGTTGCGTGTACAGCAGTCGTATCTTCCTGGAGGGTTGGATGACAGTTTTAGCTGAATCTCCAATTAACGACGCTGCACAGATTCCTGCAGAGTTTAATGTTTTAACTAAACTGTGACTTTAACTGTTTTTCTTGTTTTGGTTCTGGTGGCTTGGCAATTGTGTTCGAAGTACTGATGAGGTGTACGAAAGTACACGAAACGTCTATTTTATAATTTTAATTGTTTTTATGTGTTTAAAAAAATAAATAAAGTCTGTAGTTGAATTTATTTTAGTGATATTCGTATTTGGTTTGCAACACTACCGCTGTGTGAAATATTGGTGCAGTATTAGCCCCAATATAAACAGTATTGGTTTGGTAACAGGGATATGTCTAATTACAAAACAGAACAATGTCTAACAATGGTATATCTAATAATAAAACCATTTTGGCAAATCATATATAAAATTTTTAAAAAGGCAGAAAAATAGGCTTCTTTTGTTTATAATGTTTTTTCGGCAAATTTGGAATAGCCGTCTAGTTATTTCCCAATGTATATGCTTTCTTAATGAACAAACATATAATTATGACTTATTCAGAAACATGCAATCGTTATTTCATGTTAATATATATATTAGAGTGAAATAAGTATGATATTTGCTAAAGGCAATTGCATTAGTTTTGAAATCCTTTATCGAAACAAAGTTCTCCAATTTAAAACTAGACATTTTTAAAAACATTTCTATTATTTTACATAACCAAAAGAATATTTAACAGGATTTCAAACAAATCATCGTATTTTTTTCAGTATATTTTAAATTGTATGAAAATGCCTAATGATATGACACTACGTCATGAGAAGTAACATTTTCTAGGGAACATCTTTGTTTTTATCGGATTAAGCTGAAAAGAAACAAAAACAGAAAACTATTTTCCAAAACCGTAAACGGTTGTTTCTTTTTTATATTATTTACATTGACAACATGTACATTACGATTATTTGAGATATAAAAACTTTTTCATGTATTTGTAACAACAAATATATGTTTACAATTCGAACCATGTCCCCCAAACAAATATATGTTTGGGTTAAATGTGATTTTTTTTTTAATAGTTTCATGATGTTTGTAAAGAAAATGCGAAGTATGAAATGAACATATTTAGAAAAAAAATGTTGAAATATTGTCTCATATTCAATACAACAATCATTGTTAAAAATTACCCCCTTTTCTCTTCTTTTCGTTTTTTTATAAATTGCTGTGACCCAAATGTCTACACGTGATCATTGTAATTTAATAAACAATCTCTGTACCAACATTATTTTAGAGATTTTTCAAATGGGTTACAAATTGAGACCTTCTGTGTTTTTGTGATAATATATGTTACGATTTCGAAATGCATCATTCGTTTTCTGGCGTAAATCCCAAAACGGTTTCCAGTTTTCTGAAATTAAAATTTTTAGTCACAAAAGTAAAAATCAAATTAATGCATTTATTACCAACTAAAGCAAATTATTTTATTAAGTAAGGTATTTTTTGACAAGTGTAAAATAAATAGATTATTTTAAGTAATGTTAGTTTTTGAAAAACTCACAGATTCTTTTGTAAATTTGTATATGTTAAGATTTTTTTAAATCTACCCTATATATATAAAATCCTAATGAAACGAATTTGTGAAACGATTTTATGAAACAAATTTATGAAACGATTTTATGAAACGACTGATTAAACGACTGATTATGTTTCAGGGCTATTTTTAATAAAATATTAAACGCTTGATGGTGAAATTAATACCAATTATACATAAAAATCCGCGGATGTCAAAACTGGTAATAGAATTTTGAAATTGGATTTAGTTTTCGAGATATTAATTTTTTTCTAATTTTAATGACATTTCTGTAATGATGGCAACTAATTACTCAGTTTTTTTGTGACAAAAAAGGGAAAAAATTGAAAAGGATCCCGATAGGGATTATTGATTTCTTTTTATTCGTCATTTTCAAATTGAAATTGAATTTATCTTTTAATTCAATCGATAATTGAGACAAGTTTGTGATTAAATTATGTTTTTATGGAAAATTTGAAAAAAAAAATCACATTTCTATCGTCAGGATTCAATCCTCTGTCAGCATTTAATATAATTTATAAACTGAAAATATTTTGAATAAATTTGTCCAAATGACGTCATTTATGTAAACGCAAAAGAAAGGAGCAAAAAAATATTTATACAATTTGGTTAGCGTAAAATGTCATTTATCCTATCATCATCATCATCATATATATTATTTCTCCTGTCGACATCCCTTATTCTCAGAAAATACGAAACGCATAACGACGAATGAGATGCCATATGAAAGGATTTTGCACAGGCTTCTGACATAGCACACGTAACATTTCGTTAAAACATGTTTTTGATTAAAATTTGCTGAAAATTAAAAATTAAATCGGCATTGTTTTCATGAAAGAAATGAAAGGTTTTCCTCAAATTATTGTTGCCACAAAAAATAATACCACATTATATGATGCTCAGCAATTATAAAAAACACCGCACGGGTTTATTTTATATTTATGATTAAAAAGCGAAATTGAAATTGAAATGTTTAATTTATATTTCTATGTCCCATGTTTTTCCCGAAGCGGATGACGTCATTCTCTAATGCAGTTAAAATACGATTGTAATTTTTTTTTCTCCCCCGTGTATTTTGCAATCTTGGATCAGTTTTTACTATAACATTGATGGAATAAATTA
The DNA here is from genome assembly GCA_963931845.1 of Maratus michaelseni. Classification (NCBI taxonomy): domain Eukaryota; kingdom Metazoa; phylum Arthropoda; class Arachnida; order Araneae; family Salticidae; genus Maratus; species Maratus michaelseni. The sequence continues at coordinate 103,989,948 of OZ007593.1, read as the reverse complement.
GATGATATTCTGGCTTGACTAAAAACTAAATGTTGTTTGCAGATATTTTTATCCTCACTTTGTCTTTAGAAGTTTAAACCTGCATCTAAGAAATATTACATATTGATAAAAAAAATGGTACTTCTCTATTATCCCGTCGACCATTTTTCATAACAAAAAACTATCGCCAAATAAACGCTAGAACGTTGCCATTGGAATATCAAAATAAATAAATAAATAAAATATAAGAATTTAAGGACACAATTGTTATTTTAATTAATGAAATAACTAATAAATCAGTAAAACATAATGAAAAATACACGCAAATGTCGAGTTAAAAACCATTTGATGACGTAACAAACACGTATAATGCTTCTGACATCAAGTAAATGGGACTGCATTTTTGGCGTTGAATCTTACAGTTTGGCGATAGTTTTTTGTTATGGAAAGTGGTCGACGGAATAATAAAGAAGTACCTAAAAAATATTAGATTTCAGAGCGAAATCCTCGCACGGGCCTTCTGGTTTTATATATAATCAGAAATAATTCGTATAGAAAAAACAATAATACGTATAATTAAAATACGCATATAAACAAAAATATCGTCGAATTTGTTTCCATGGCTGTTTATGTCATTTGGCACCAAATCTCACTTTCTGATGCCCGAATTGCACCAAGCTTTTTAAAAAAGCGTCAAGACCCCTATAACAGAAAAGCACCAAAAGCTCATTGGGTTTGTTTTCATAACTTTTGGCAACGAATCTATGTATATTAACGAATCTATTCCTTTTCGAAGATCGAATTACGCCAAACCTAAAAGCAAAGGATCCTATACTGGAAAAGTACCCGATTTTCTTATGGGCAATATTCAAGTGTCATAACAAGGTGTAAAATTATCGCGGATAGCAAATTTGTTTAAATATGTCATCAACTGATGCCGAATAAATGCAGGCATGCATGCACAAAATATTTAATTAATTTTGTATGATAAATAATTATTAGAAAATTCGTATATACATATTAATTAAAGTAAATAATTTACATATTTAAAATAACATGAAAATATGCATGATGGTGTACTAAAATAGAGAGAAAATTAAAACCTGTTACTGAAAATGTCTATAGCAGTACTTTTCAATACCGTGGTTCTTAATGTTATTCACAAGCATAGATGGAATTTTTCTCATCCTTAAACGCAAAGGAAGAATAGAATACAGATCGTTGTTATAAAAGTCCGAGAGGTAGCCACAATTTAAATTTAACCATTTTATACAAGCTGGTTTTCAAGTTGTAATTGATTTTACTTATCAATCCCGAAAACAGTCGTCAGTTGTCGCAACAGCTGTGTATGAGGCCGTGGTAATCAAAAAATGCTCCATTAAAACGTTAAAAGCATGGCAACCTAATTGCAGATTTACCAATATTTTTAAAACAAAGCACGCTGTCATGTTTTTAGAGGTTTCGAAGTCTGAGCGGGGGTTGGCGAGCGTAGCTCGCAGGGGGTAGGCCCCCTAGTTATTACAATAAAAATATATCTAAAATTATATTGAACAAAACTGAGAGTAAATGCACACAAATGTTTAAAACAATAATGTACTGAGTAATTACAAATGAATGTCCCAACTTTGAAGGGCTACATCTTTTGAACAATAAAAGGTAGTGTTCCACTTCCCACATCGAAGTGAGTTATGTAAGAGTTAGTAAGTTATGAAATTTCATAAATGTAAAGCTTCATTTTTTGGCGAGAGATGGCGCAACGAGCGGCGGGTTGAAAGTGAACCGGCATGTTCCGTTGCGAGTTCATTCACTCAGTTGCCACCGATATACATAAAAGATAAAGTGTTTTCTCCGCCTCTACCAGCTGACACTGTTGAACTAAAAACGAGGATAACTGCAGCTATTGCAACTGTAACACCCGACATGCTGAAAACCGTGTGGGACGAATTGTCCTACAGTATGTTTGTCGTTCGTGTTTCTACTGGTGGTGCAAACTGTCTTGCGTTTCTACTTCTTTCTACATTTATGAAACTCCATAACTTTTCACTAACTTCGATGTGCTAAATAGAACACTAACTTTTATTATTCAGAAGGTATAGCCCTTGAAAGTTGGGATATTCATTTGTAAAATCACCCTGTATTTATAAACAAATGAAGCACGTTCTTTTATTAAGTAAGATAAATTGTGATAAATGTAAAATCAGTAGATTATTGTAAGTATTGTTAGTTTTTGAAATACAATTCCTTTACAGATTCTTTTGCAAACTGGTATATGGTGAGAAAATGTTTTTTTTTAATCACAACAAGAATATATCTAAAATTATATTGAAACAAACTGAAAGCAAATGTTTAAAAAAATAATGTATTTATAACGAAATGAAGCACATTCTTTTATTAAGTAAGGTAAATTGTCACAAATATAAAATAAATAGATTATTTTATGTAAATCTAGTTTTTCATTTTCAACTTATTTACAGATTCTTATAAAAATTGTTACATGTAAAGAAAATGTATTTTAACACACTAAGAGTATATCTAAAATTATATTGAACCAAACTGAAAGTAAAAGGACTCAAATGTTAAAAATAATAATGCATTTATAACCAAATGAAGCACATTTTATTAACGAAGGTAAATTGTGACAAATATAAAATAAATAGATTATTTTAAGTAAAATTAGTTTTTCAAATGCAACTCATTAACAGATTCTTTTGCAAATTGGTGTGCGTAAAGATTTTTTTTCCCTTATCACAATAAGAATATATCTACAATAATATTGAACCTAAATGAAAGTAAATGTACACAAATGTTAAAACAAATAATGTGTTTATAATCAAATGAAGCACATTATTTTATTAAGAAAAGTAAATTGTGATAAAAGCAAAATAAATAGATTATTTCATGTAAAGCTAGTTTTTCATTTTCAACTTATTTACAGATGCTTTTAAAAATTGGTATATGCAGAGAAAGTGTGTTTTAACACAATAAGAATACATCTAAAATTTTGTTGAACCAGACTGACAGTAGATAAACTTTGTCTGGATATATATTATAACAGTTAATCATATCTACTGTAATGGACAAATTAAATGTTAATGCTTTCAATGTGGTAGTACGTCCTCTTTATGCCAGAAGAAGAAAGATAAAGTTCTTTCTAAAAGCCTTGTGTATTTCTTAATTTATGGTGAATTTTTCTTGCCTTTGTTGTATCACACCAATTATTCTACATTTTAATGTAAATTAGATTTGCTAACCTAAATTCAGAAATCCATGAGACAGCGGGCATTCGGCGTAACCAGAGCCCCGAGCACAACCCTTTCTGCTTTTCGATGCATTAAAATTGAGGAATGTGGCTTGATGATAACACAAGAAAATGGCACAACAATTGCTATCACAGTGCCTCCTTCATGTGTAATATCCCCAATTTCATCTGGGACCTCCTGGCCATAACCGAAAATTTATATATGAAATTTGGTTCAATTAAATGCATAACTTCATACACTTTTTGATGATACAAAGAGAACAGAGAGACAGACATTTTGTTAAAACGACATTTTGTATTTCGGGATCTTTGACCCCTAAGACTTAAACCCTTTGAAAAACAGAAATCGAAAGAAAATGTCTAATACAATACTTTCTTCTTTTATAGATAGAAGAAAATAAAAAGACATCAACGTGATAAACGGCTCGCAGTTAGAAACAACTTACGATTTTTGAACCACTTTTAAGTTATGTGACTTTTATATTCAATGGAAGGGCAGTTTGTTGCAATTCTTTGTCACAATTGCTTATTTAAAGAACTTCATCATGTTTTCAAAACGCGTGTTGTTTGCGAAAATTCTTTCGCATCTCATTTAGAAATACACCTTTTACAGTCATTCAAGAAAAATCAAACTTCAGCAAAAAATCAAATTGGAACTTAATTGTTTCAGAATAACTAAAAGGAAATCTTTCTTATTTACAGCATCTGAAATTATTAGCATATCTTCCGCATTTCCAAAAATTCAGTTGAAATATCGGAAGTAACCAGGTACTTTATTTAATATGTAGAAAGTATGAGAAAGCAAAATGATGTCATTATTTTAAAAATATATTTCGGAGTTATACGCGGATTTAAAATTCTTGTAAAATTTTATCGTGTATTTTGTAAGGTCTGTTGCATTTGTAACATTAAAATAGTTATTATTGATAGGGAACTCTTCGTTATCTATATCATAAAGCAAAAAAAAGATTCTGTGAATTACGCTGACGTCATGTTGACGGTGGCAACGCTCTGACCATTCTATTTCGCATTTTTTATAAATGTATTTATTTCTAACCATAGGACAATTTTCATGTACACACTGTCGAATATTGTGAAAATGTACTTCAAAATGTAAATTCTCTGAAAACTGCATTACAAATTACTGATTTTTTATAGTTTTAATAAGAATTATCAAACATGATTTTTTTAAAATTCTATCTCCAATGTTTGCATCACGATTACGGAAGATTAACCCTTTCTAATTAAAAACAATAGAAATAGTTTAGCATATGTCTCCGGCTAATATTCTATAAAGGAAAACTTCGTCAATAAATAAATAAATAAAGGAAATAAAATACAAATTTAACATATATTCTGATAATACGTGCCTAACACTGAAATAATCGGAATGAAAAAGCTGCTGTAAATAGCGAGAGCGTTGGCGATTTCTTCAACTACTAATCACTGGCATCAGGTTAATATGAAAATATCGCTTTTAATAGCATATTTTACATCTTTATTTGAATACGTAATTCATACTTTTTTTTAAAGTGTTTTTTGATGTTTTTAGTGGGCGACTGAAAATATATATTAAATGTAAAAATCTACTAATGTTTCCAATCAAAAATAGTTCGTATCTATGTTCTCTAAACCAAACAGTAAGTTCTGTATACCAAGCAGCAGACGTTGGATCGCCTGATGTTTTAAAAGAGTAAGAGGCTACTTCACTCACGCGAAAACACCCGCTCGCTAATGTTAATCCTATGGGAGAAATTTGTAAAAATATCTTATTCGCATTTTAATATTTTTAAATGATTTTTTTTGTATTGGATAGCTGAGGCCAATCTATACGCAGGCTGTTTTTTACTTTTTCGATTTTGTTTACAAGTTTTTTATTATTATTATTAATATGCATTTACTTTCGGAGCCGGTTTCGAAAGTGAAAATATTATCATTATAAAAAAATGCCTCTAAAATTGAAAAATTAAAACATGGCCTGTGTAGAGATCGACCACAACTATAAAAAAAAAACATTTAAAAATACTCAAATGAAAATGAGTTATTTAAAAAATTTCTCTCATAGGATTAACATTAATGAGTGGGGGTTTTCGCGTAAGTGGAGTAGCCCCTTAAGCATCACTGTCAAATCTTCTAGTAGAGAAACAGTAATGGGTCTAAAAATGGGTAACTCAAATTGAGTTGTTACTTAAAAATATTTAATGTTTTACATAAGTTTTAGCATAAAATTTTAAAACTTTTGATAATTTTATTTTGAGTTTTAACAAAACATCTGAAATATATGTATATATATATATATATATATATATATATATATAAGAAATTGTATAAAATTGCATTTCTTCTGATTTGCATTTGAAATAAATAAATAAATAAAATTAATGAAAAAAAACAGTTTTTAAATAAAATATTCTAAAATTTGACAAGGATAGTAAAAATCTTAAGATGTATAAATTTCTGTTATTCCACGAAACACACTAAAATGTGGTTTATAAAACCAACTTCTTACTCCAGAAAAAGGCTTTTCTCTTTATAACGTGTTGTATAAGAATGTATCAAAGCTCATGAGAATAAGATGTACTTAGGGAATGTCTTCCCAGAAATGTCTATTCTAAAATTTTAACAAAAAATCCGCACAATAGTAAAAGTAAACAGTTTTATTTATCCTCGAGAACATTAAAATATTTCTTGAAGAAAAGGTATTTCGAAGCTTAATAAAAGATATTTTTATAAAGTAAGGTAAATATTTACGGCAGGTATCCTGCTTTAAATATACAGCTCTTAAAATGTGTATTTCTGGAAGTAAATTTTTTCAGCAATTTAATAAATGAATGTAATTAATTAATTGATAAATCATTCAAACTACACTATAAACTAAAACAGTATGCTCGCATTTATTGAAATTACACCAATGAAAATTATTAAATTTTTTAATAAATAATTTTTAGAAATGTTTAAATTGGAAAAATTTAAAATATGATTAAATTTTAGAGGATGGAACGAAATTTCAAATCTAAATGCAGTCTGCCGGCTAAAAGTAACAGTCACAACAATTTTACAGTACTTTAAAATCATTTAATGTCTGACTTTGTAATATGAACATTTTAACTTTTCATTTGTTAAGTTCACTTTTCAATATTAAGTTTATTTAGATTTATATAAAGTATAACAAACGTTATATCTTAATTAAATTCTTCAATTTCATCCTATGATTGCAGAAAAGGTTGTAAAAGTTTTAATCAAATGACTAACTTGCTAACATATCGTAACCTTATATTTCAAAATTATACCAATAAAAATAAAAATAAAATAATAATAATAAATATATCTATATAAATAAATAAATGTAAAAGAAAACTCTACGTTGAAAAATCAATGGAATATATCAATAATTTAAACGAGCTTTTCATTAGAAACATTTTTGTTCTAATATATTTAAAGTTATAAAAATACCATACGTTTAAATGAGGAACTACAAAATAGCGGATAAAAGATAAAACACACTGTATACAGTCTAGTAGTGTTGTCTTTTATATTTATTTATTTCTATAGGATATATGAGATTCGAAAGTGACCGCATATGTTCGTATGTTGTTTTCCAGTCGTCAGTCTCACATTTCTGTTCACGAATGATGACTTGGCGCATAGTACGCCGAAATGACAAATTTTCACGATATAGGTGAAAGTTCTATGCACTTTTCTAAGGCTTGTCAACTATGTAGAGTTGTTCTGTAAGTCCCACAGCATGAGAAGCCATATTTTCCGTATTATTATACCATTCCATAAGTTTTTCCACTTACATATCTTCTAGCCCTGTGTTTGCAAGAAAGGGTATCGAAAAAGTAGGAAAAACAAGTCAAAACCAAAAATTAGTATGATGCAAAAAAAAAAAAAAAATGGTATGTAATTCCAATTTTTTAAATTGTTGTGAATTTGTTTCGTCTTGTGATCAATATTATGAGAGATTTACTATTATTGTTATTAATTGGGTTGTGATACCTGTTTGAAGTATTTACATTTTCCAACATTTTCGTTTTGTATAGTCAAGATCTCGCTGTATTCTGAAAAACCATTTGTACATTTTTCTGCTGTAGGTCTATGAGAAATGAGAAACGTTGGAACTACCGGCTTCCAAGTGCCACTTTCGGGGTTAGTGGTGTTGAATAGAAGTTCACGTAAAAAACATGCTTCTGCAGCAATCTCATTAAAAATAATAATAAAGAAAACTCTAAAAAATATATATAGTTGCAATTGTTTGCTATTTTACGTTAAATAACACATTACAAGGCGTATTGAAACATACGTTTCACATCATATGCGGTCAATGTCACTTCATCACATTGTGTGGCGGCAGGAAACTTCACGTCATGTTTTAGCAAAATGAAAAAAAATAATTTTATTTAAAACATTTTCCTAATACGAAACTTTAAAAAATAGAATATTTTTTTTTTATTTGGCATCGATATCATTATATATTGCCATTTCAAGAAATATAACATGTCACGAAGTCCATCATGTTTTAATATTTTAATCATGATTCTGCTTTGTACTATCATTCGTAAACAAATCCACTTCAACCGATTTTGTAATTTCTTTTTAAAATCACATAATATAATAAAACATTTTCACCTTAGCTACAGAAAAATAAATAGCGTGGATAAATGGTATTTTATAGAAAGGCAATATGATCAATCTATGAAAATATGATCAAACTATTGAAAAAATTTCAAACTCTCACGAAAGTAAATTAAGCAATAGATCGAAGTATATTACATTCCTGTCGATTATTAATCAGGCACATAATTCATGTCCGGGAGATAAAAACTATTTGATAAAAACTAAAGGTTTACGCTTATAACAAGAATTCCAATCGCAACTAATATTTCACTTCAGGACTTTTATTCTATCACAGTAAGTTGTGGAATTTATAAATGAATGCTTATTGATTTCGTTATGCTGTTAATACTTATTATTTTAAAAATGTTAGTTGATATAGTTTTATTTTGATAATATGAATTTAGTATAAATATTATAGATATATGTAGACACTTATATGTATATAGATTGTCTAACATGAATACATTTTATTAAAAAAATATATTTGTTTAAATCAGAAGTATGTGTATGTATACAGCTCATTTTCAATTGACTTAATAACAAGAATAATTTTTAAACATAAAAATCTTCGTATTCACGGTATGCAAGAAAATTACATATTCTTAGTTATAACTGTTGATAGTGTATTTAAAAGTTTTTCTGTTGAATAATGCACGTAAAATTAATTGTTTACTGTTTTTTAAAAATTGTAACATCAATTATTAGGGGTGTTTTAAAATATTTACATCAAACATTTTTTTCAGCGATCTGTGAGAAGTTCTCTTAAAAACAATCTATACAAAAAAATAAAGTTTCTGTCTGTGTGTTTATTTATTATATATATTTATAACTGTTTATTTATTTGTTCGCGATGACTAGGAAAATATATCGCACGTAAAAATCTGGAGATTTGGTTTCTGATAAAAAAAGAGAGGTTCGAAATTACCCCATAAGACTCTGGTTTTGCATTTTTTTTTTCAGATTTTTTGTTTTATATTGAACGAAAATTCGCGTATTTTCCTGATTATCCAAGAATTCATACAGTACACATTCATGAAATTTTCGCTATCTTTTAAAAAAAACTTATCTTTGACAAAAAAAATTGGTTTTATTAATTGATTTTTATTTGATACCTTATCGGTCTAATGTTATATTCTATATCGTTGTATGGAGGAAACATTATAGATTAATTTTAAATAATAATAATCAGAATTTAAATGAATTTTTAAAACCTTGAGAAAATGAGATATTTATCAGTATCGCAATGATTAAGCGTTTTGTTATTAAGTAACCTTTTTATTAAGAAAAAAAAACTTGTCATGAACATGATGTTCCTCCGTAAGTGGGAGATAAGTTATTTCGTCGTGTAACCTTACCACAGTCGACATTTTCAGATTAGTATTTTAAGGACATTTTACATTATTTATATTTATAGAATTATTTTTTTTATTTTGCGTAGCCACCGAAAAGACAAATTTATTTTGTTTCTATGAGAGTCTTTTATATCCAAAGATTTATGATGTCAGTACTTACGTATTACTTCCGTTTATTATAAAACTCTAAACCTTTAAGCATTTTTAAAATTTTAATTTTACACTCTTTAAATAATTGGTAAGTGTCGGACCCGCGTAACGCCGGTGGTATCTGCTCCTAATAATATGAAAGTGAAATGTTCCATAGCTTTGAATACAACAATGTTTTCTATATAAAATTCTATAAAATTCTAAAAACTATATAAATAGGAAGCATTTCAGCATAGCAGTTTTGGGTTAATTATGTATGAAAATGATATCAATTTTAGCAGTTTTCGTAGTTGCTTTTTGTCGAACACTACAGTTGTATTATTATTAAAAACCTTTAAGCATTTTTTAAATTTTATTTTTACACTCTTTAAACAATTGACTAGTGTCGGTCCCGCGTAAAGCTGGGAGTGTCTGCTCGTATAATATGAAAATAAAATGTTCTACAGCTTTGAATGCAAGAATGTTTTACATATAAAATTCGCAGTTCTAGAAAGCATTTCAGCATAGCAATTTTGGGTTAATTATGTATGAAAATGAAACCTACTTCAGTAGTTTTCGTAGTTGGTTTTTGTCCAACACCACAGTCGTATTATTATTAAAAATCTCATTTTTAAAGATAAACTAAATGTCCCAATCCTTAAAACTAAGATGTAATCGTGCACGTGTATTGCGGAGGATGGTAGACACGTTCAGTAAACTTTACTTGTTTTTGTATTAAATTAAATATTGTACGTTGCTTTCTTGTGTTACATTTTTTAGTAAATGTAAAGCTAAAATTTTTCACGAAATTAATGTATATCAAATGTGTCATCATCAGTGTCAATGACCTGTTTAAATAATTGAATATCGAAAAACTTGCATTTCAAAAATTTCTCATGGAGTTATTTTCACATGTAAAATATCATTTCATACGAAATTGTGAACATTCTACTCTTCTGCAATTGATTTTTCTGCACTACCTCTCATAATTTCCAAGGTAGGATCGAAACTTCTAAATTTTGCCACTAGGAAAACTGTATAGCCTCTTTCATATAATATCGTATAATCATTTGAATTGAGGCAGAAACTCTGTGTACAACTCTATCTTTATTCGTTCCATAGTTATTTGAATGTTTCCAGGCTTTAGCTTGCATTCTGTATGTAAAATCTATGAAAGAAAATTGCTATTAAATGAAAAAAAAATAAAACATCCAGTCGCAGTTATTTGATTTTCTATTTTTTGTAATTTTTTTTTTATTTCATTCGAAATAAACTTCAAGTAAAGGAAGTAATTTAGATTCAAATTTGCATTTTAAATGTTTTAAGCGCTTCTTCATTTAAAAAAAAATGTTTAATTTATTTTTTATTTGTGTGAAAGGTATGCATTGTACTTTAACATAATATTTTTTGCTTAATTCGTAAACAAAAATATAAAATTGTAGCAATTAGTGCGACTTTTATCTTCCGAAACACTTTTTGAAGAGAAGGTTAAAAAATGTAGTTGGAAATTTTTTTACAGTTAACCTTTTTTATATGTGTAATTCAATACAAAATGAAATAATTTCTGACATCAGCAAACGATATGACGCAGAACGCTGGAAATATAATTTTGTTTTTTCGCATAATTTTTTCCTTGTAAGAGTTAAAACATTATACTTTTTTTTTTCTTTAAAAAAAGCAAAATTTTTGGAAATTTCTAATAAATAATTTAATTATATACCTTTTATATCAAGCAGTGTTGAAAAAAATCACTTTTATACATAAATTTTGCATTCGTTATATTTATTATGAGGACAAATTTGTATTTAAAATATCCATTATGTTATACGATATAAGAATTCATATATTTTCAAGTCATAGGAAACGCACAAATTTATCACACAAGTTTATTAAATTTTATTGGACGTAGAATATTTTTTTTCTATTTTTAAATAAAATTAATTTTTCTATTGGTTTATGTAATTTAGTTCCAATGTAACAATAAGATAATATTCAAAATTTAAGTAAAATCGGTTAGTGATATATTTCTCAATCGAAATGTGAAGGACATTTTTTCCTTTTAAGTCTATACCGAATTACGAGGCACTATACTGTACTACAACTACATTCAACAACCACACTGGTTCCCTATACGTTTTGAACAGATAAGTCAATGAGTGTTATATAAAGATTTTTTTTTAATGTTGAAACAGAAAATGTGATCAAAAAGCTCTGTCACGTGACGTTTCATAGTACGTTAATAGCAATTTTGAAATCGTAAGGAATTAATTGCGCGATTTCAGTTAAAAACAAATACAAAAGTTCTTTTACTTCTAAAATCTGCCTTTAGTAAGGTGCAGTCGCGAAGATTCTCGGAAAAATGTCATAAAAAATATTCTTGTATGTAAACTTTGAACAAAAGTGTTTGGTTAGGTTAGTGATTTCATTAGAAAATGCACGTTAATTTCAGTACCAGATCCTGCCAAAGTTTAGGTAGGTCTTGAAAATAGTCCTTGGATATGCATTGCTATTAACAATAAAATGGTATGCAAAATTTAAGCAAAATTGGCTATTGAGATATTTTCACAATCAAAAATGCAAAAGAACAATTTTCTTCTTCAGTCTATCCCAAATGAGGCAAGGCTCTGTAAATACCTGAATACTATATAGGCCGTGGGGTCATAGGCATTATCGTTCAACTTCGTTGCAACATTTCGGGAGGGAGCAACTTATTTCCTGCATGATTATTATAATGATCTTTAAAACTTTGGAAATCACGAAAGTTCTGAATCCGAAAGTGGCACATTAATTAATAATTATAATAAAAACATGGAACTCTTTTTAATAGGTTTTGTAAAGCTATCTGCAATTGACGTGTTTTTACCCACAAGAGCCAATACAAACATGTCTTTCAAACGTTTTGCCAGTGACAGAACGTAAACAAACTATCGACTGAGTTAAATAGTCAAAAACGCTACGTCAAACGCTATAGATCCTCTTATGCCAGCTGCATGCTTGGATACTGTAATGGTTATATTGCCAAGAAAAAATCAAGCGAGTAACCCTCCTAATAAAAGCAAAATAAATTATTTTCACTTTCCATACAGCTAAAACACTTGGAAATGTTTTGGCGCCATCTGCCGATATGAAACATAAACAATAAAACTGATAAAGCTAGTTTAAAATGAAGACTGCTTTTTGAAAAAGCAAAATATTTAAAGAGGTTTGAAATATTAAGCGAATGATGATAGGTATAAATGTCTATCATGAACTTGAACATCCTTATTTCGATGATTAAATGTTTGTGTCCTGATCTTTAGCTATGAATCAAAACTGCTTTTATTTATTATCATTTTCTCAATTTCGCTTTTAAACCAATGAATAAATTTTGAGATTATCTGGTACTAAATATTAAAATAGAATACACATTTTCAGTATATATTAAAAAAATTAAAACTAAATGTATGTCTGTGCTATAAACCTGATAAAATAATTGCTTGGCAATAGTATTTTTTATATATTTTAATGTTATCTTAATGCCGTATTACGCAGAAAGCAAAAATGGCTCAAGAAAAATTATATTTAAGCTGGAATTCAATTTCTAATAAATATTTTGCAATTGAAGAAATACCCATTCCATTCATATAACATATCTTTAATTATGCTTTTGTTGTACACAGCATATAAGATTTATTTTAACTAATACCTGTTTAGAAATTTGACAGAGGATATTTAATTTGCAAATGAAGTAATTTACTGTAATCTGTTCAAGTTAAAAATTTTATGATGGAAAGCTTTTGAGCAGCTTATAAAATACCGGTCAATAATAAGAAAGTGTGTTGAAAGTTTTAAAAAATGTATGTCACGTAAAATAAAATTTATATTTTTCATGGGTGGTCCAAATGCTATTTTTTTTTACCTACGTATGTTATTTGAAGAATAATTCTACTTTTAAAATGATTTTTCCTAAACTAAAACACACACACAAATATATAGATAAATAATTACAGTACAAGTTAAGAAATAACTGCATGTATGTCACTTAGGTATACTACTGTGGGCAAAAAATAGTAAGACTTTGTTCATAATTTTAAAATTCTTAATTTATTCATCCAAATCTATTTCGTCCCCCTCAAAGTAATCCTCCCTGGCCCCAATACACTTGTGCCAAAGTTTCTTCCAATCCTCGAAACAGCTGTTAAAGTCAATTTCCGGAATAGCCTTCAATGCGCGTAGCGATTCACGTTTAATGTCTTCAATTGACTCAAAACGGTTTCCCCGGAGCGGTCGTTTGAGTTTGCTGAATAGCCAGAAGTCACACGGAGCTAAATAAGGCGAATACGGTGGTTGCGGTACGATATTGGTTGAAAATTTGGCGAAAAACTCACGAAGAATTAATGCAGTATGCGACGGTGCATTATCGGTGCATCTTTCAAAATGGCTTTCACTGATCCTTCCGATATTCCAACGATGCCAGTAAGGTCTCTGACTGTTAATCGTCGATTCTCAAGGACCAATTCCTTGATTTTAATGACGTGTTGATCATCAGTTGATGTTGATGGCGTCCTGGACGTGGTTCGTCGTCAACGCGTTCTCGACCCTCTTTGAATAATTTGTACCAATCAAAAAACTTGCTCGCGACAAACAATTATCGCCGAAGACCTTTTGCAACATTCTGAACGTTTCGGCACCAGAAATTTGATTCCGCACACAAAAACGTCTTTGTTGAATAATTTCACTCATTGTAAAAATCGCCGAATGCACTTTTTGTACTTCAGAAAGGCAAGCGTATACTAAACACTAATGATTATTTTGATGTGACATTTGGCACAGATGTCACTGACAGTCATACCAACATAGAAAAAAAAAATTCGACAAATGGGTTTTCGCGCGAAATTTAAATTAAAATTTCTTACTATTTTTTGCCCACAGTAGTATAATGATTTTTTAAACGTTTCACTGAAAAATATCTGGAAACAACAACAAAAAAATAGTATGGAATAAAAATTTTCATCTTCGAATTTCTTTTAAATTCATGATATTTTCCTTTGAAAATAAATAAGTTGAAACTTTAAAGATTGATATAAGAAATGTGTTTATTATATACAGTATGCCCACTAAAGTCCCTTGCCACCCTCTTAATTTCGGAACGGCTGCTGCTATATTCATAAAAGCAGTGTCTAGGTATAGTAAAGTAGCATTGCGCTACTCAATGAAACCACTTACGGCACCACCTGGTGGAATGTTGCAAAGTTAGCATTCCTATCTCTAAAACGGAAAGAGATAGAGAAAAAAAAGTGATTTACGAAGTTGCAGAGCATCATCGATTTAGTACGAAAAGACACCTTGTGCACTTTAATGCGAAGAATAGAACGGTTAAAACGCGCATTTGTTTTTTCGTGATTTCCTACACTGTGACGTGACAAAGCGATCTTAGAAAGAAAAAAAACAACTACTTATAATAATATACCTTTATTTTAGATGTTTAAACTTCTCACCGTCAGCTGCAATGCATACTTGGATCCTTGTTTGAATTTCACGTTGCACACGTTGGAGCATAGAGGTTGACACGATGGCACAAGCGTCCGTAATGCGTCGTTTAAGGTCCTGCAATGTTTGTGGATGAGTCGCATACACCTTCTGTTTCATAACTGGTCGTTTCTTTCTTTCTAAGATCGTTTTGTCACGTTACAGTGTTGGAAATCACGAAAAAACAAATGCGCGTTTTAACCGTTTTATTCTTCGCATTAATGTCCAAAAGGTGTTTTTTGTACTAAATCGATGATGCCTACAACTTTGTAAATCACTTGTTTTCCCTATCTCTTTCCGTTTTCGAGATAGGAATATAACTCCGCAGTTTCCACCAGGTAGTGCCGTATTCGGTTTCATTCAGTAGCGCATGGCTACTTTACTATACCTAGACACCACTTTTATGAATATAGCAGCAGCCGTTCCGAAGGTAAGAGGGTGGCAAAGGACTTTAGTGGGCATACTCTATATTTACAGGATTGGTTTTAATCATACATTATTTCACAGCATATTTTATGGCCTTTTTTTATTGCGGTCACCAAAGTTTGGGGAATTAGGAGCCAATGGCTCCTTATTTCAGATTTCTTAATCTGTTCCTGTATTTAAAACTATAATAAAGGAGACATTAGAATAGGGACTTACTTGGGTAATGTCTTTATGGCAATTTGGTTGAATAAAATTGTTCAACAGATATTGAAAAAAAAAATGAAAATAACACGTTTTCATATGAGAATATATTTTTTCTACAATATTATGAAGTATACACGTAATAGACCAGATGTCCGGTTAGCAAAACAGGAAATCTGGCTGTTTTCATTAAAATTAGTACTTAAAGAAGTCAAAATAACTAAAAGTGAGGTGGAAATCTAGAGTAAAATGTTAATAAAATCATCCTTTATATACTTTTAAAGTTTCAAATATGCTATAACACATGATCACAATATAATTTTAACAGAATAATTCATTTTGCAAAATTGTAAGTTTGTTTTTAAACAGAAATGTGAAACTTTCGCTAGTTTTTTACGCTATCCACGGTGAATTCATAAACGCACTTTCCGATTTTTTAATACGGGAGAGAAGGAGGAGAGTGAGGCAATCTGCTATAAGGTGTCGTGAGAAAATAGTGTGACATATTTTTGGGGGATTTCTAATTAATGTGCAACTTTTGCATCCAGAACTTTGACAATTTCTATGTTTAAGCACTTTTTATAACATAAAGGTTTAAAATTAAGTTACACCCCGAAAGTTGCAACGAAAGTCTATTTCTAAGCTTCTTTTCCAGGATCGCCCCGCGGCCTAATATTGGCATCAACAATTTCACTGGTGTTATTTATTATTTGAAGATGTACGTTAATGATTGTTTTATAAAGATTTTTTAATGATGAAACCGTAAATGTAATTGAAAAGTCTGTCACGTCACGTTTTCTATATATATAACTTTAAATATCCCTGTTATGTCATATTTTACACATAATAAAAACTATCTGCTTTGCTAAAAACAAAGAGATATTCACACGGGAACAATAATGTGTCATCTTCCCGACCTAAATAGACAACTCTTTAATTAATGATTCATCGTCTTGGAACTTGTTATATATCACACACTCTGTCAGCGCAGCAGATATTTTTGGTGGGTATTGTTTTACGTGGCAAAGCATGTTATTTTCTGCTAAAAGTGTATGGCTCTATAATTCTTCCATGTAAGCAAGTTTTTTTTTTTTTTAATTTTGTATAATTTCATATATCATTAGTCTTGATCACTTTGCAAATTTTGTACTTTACCACCAACTATTCGAGGTTGCATATTGACATCATTTTCAGATTTCGCGTCGGCAAAAGCATAAAACTGAATTATTTTGATTTCTGACACGAGAATTTGAGTTCATTTTGTAGACCAGTGTTATTTTTTGGAAAAGTTTGAGAAAATTTCTTTCGTTATATATGTGACTTCAAACATAATCGTAAATATTTTTACTATTAGACCCCCCCCCCCTTAAATTACAACCCTGAAAATACCTGAATATTGAATCGACTAATATTTTTGTGCACAATTTCAGGAAAATCGATTCGTTAGATATGTGAAGTCAATTGAAACTTAAAATAATATTTCAGCAAACCGGACGTTGCCCCTGATAAGGTTCGATCTGGAAAATACATGAATATGGCATTGTCATCGACAATAAACACGTGGTTAACATTTGAAGAATTTAGGATGTAAGAAAATAGAACTGTTTTAAGATTAGATCCAGATTGACAGTTAATAAATATAGTTAATTATTAGCATGTAAAAATAACAATATCATTAATATGATTTTATTTTAAAATTACGAATCTGTAATTAAAAAGTTTTTGCATTCATTTTCGTCATTTAATTACATTCCTATTAATATATAAAGACCAAATATTAGAAGACCAAAATGATCTATGCACGTATATATGTGTGTTTGTATAAAAATGTATATATATTTTTTAACATTTCTGATGTATAAAGAGAGATAAATTGTTTCACGTGTATAATACAAAATGAATACAATATTACTATCCTTCGTAAAGTGAATCATAAAATTTGATCATTCAAAGGAAGAAAATTACATATGGTATTTACGAACACTAAAATGATAATGATACCATATTTAAAATATTTGTAAATCAAAAACACATCAATTAATAAAAGTCACATCTCTCTTTGGTCATCTAAAACATTAATATAGCGAATAGTTTGTTTAATCTACGTATAAGTCACATTTAAACAAAAATAAGCACGTCTTTCAATGTATACTAAAATATGATTTTACATGCATGCGTAGATCCATAAACTCAATTCGTTATAGCTTTAACGTTATAAACACTTTTATCATGAATCGGTAAATACGTTATAGATTACATTTTAAGAACAGATGGGGGTTAGTTTAACACGGTGCATATTAAATATAGAATTATTAGAGATTTTACATGTACGTATATCGTTTATGAATGTTTTCCTTTGATGATATAAAATTATAAATTGATTGCAGTGCTTTCTAACAAATGTGAATCGCATAAATGTGATGTTTTAAGTATTTGGAAGTTATTTAAAATTTTGTATTTCCTATTAATTTTCAGATGAGTTTCATTTATTTAAATGCATTAATAAAATCTATTAACAATTGTATTCTGAAAATCCTTATTTAGTATAAATTCGGTTAATAATTCCTAACTCTGAATATTTTTTCTATCTCTGAAATAACAATGTGTTTAGTTATGTAAAATGTATTTTTTAGTGATATTTATGTTTTATACAAATTTAGACATAGAAACAATAAAGAAAAATGTTTTTTTTTTATTATAGCAAACTGGTGAAAGAAACCTCATATATATATATATATATATATATATATTTGTCATATGTAAATAACTATCAAGTAAATATTGCAATAACAACGGAAGTCTTTTCGAATTTTATGATTCTGATAATATCCGGAACTAGAGAAAAAATAGTACTAATATCATCTACTACATAGTTTCGTAATAACCACCACGGATCCATCGCAAATCTTCCATGTTGTTTACCCATGAAAGCTATTGCCGTTAGTATTGGAGTTATAATTGCATTTTTGTCTCCATATATAAAAAGAAAAATAAATAATAATTTTGAAAATGATATTATTTACGAACTTGAAGAAACAATTCCGAATATACTCATAAAATGTATGATTATAAACTGAAAGTAAAACGAAAAGGTATGTTAGTATGCGGAAAATCTTCTAAACTCTGATATCTTGTAGCTAGTATGTATTTAACAAATAGATAATATAATCAACTAGCAAAGCGAGTTACAAAAAGTACTTTCAATTTTAAAGAAAACAAGGAGTTTAGTTTTTTTAAATGTGCAATTCAATTACAATAATTACCAGACTAAACATATTTTATATTTTCCCCAATCGAGTCAATTAATTTTAAAGACGATATGAAAAAATAAGAATCTGTCTAAGAAAATAAGCGTTTCAAAATATAAAGAGTTTGATATTTAAAAAAATAATTAAATTACTACGAATAACGGAAAATAAAATTAATAAATTCCAAAATATATACGAAGATAATCAACATGCATTGAAATTAAGGCTATATGAACAGCTGCATCACACGAAATCTCAGTAAAAGTGTAATTATTTGTAGAAAATAAGATTAATATATTCCAAAATATCTACGAAGATAATAAACATACATTGAAAATAAGACAATATGAAAAACTTCATCACACGGAATCCCAGTAAAAATGCAATGATTTGTAAAATTATGTTTATATTTTCAAGGAAAATGTCTGTTGCATATTTCAGTCATAATGACATTTCTACACCTCAATCAGTCATATAAAATTTAGCTGAAATAGTTTTACCTTTATAATATCAAGAAGGTAATAAGAAAACATCCAAAACGATATTAAACATTTTTTTTCCAAAGGGAAATCCACGAATAAAATCTTTGACTTTTTTCTTCAGTTGTCTTCAGTTTCTGGAGATTTATGCACACGACCTTCTCTTTTCTACAACTACATAAAAAAAAAATCAGGAGATAAATATGTTGTCGAATTTAAAGACAAGATAATAAAAGATTCTTTCAACTTATTTTTATCTAGATATTTGAAAAAAAGAGGGACATGTTTGACAAAATATGTGGGTTTTATGTTTAGATGTTCGAATTGCATTTGTTTAGGACTGTTTGCTTTGTTGTCTGACTTGCTTCGCTAAATAAATTTACATGCGTAAGTTTTGTCCCATTTGAACGAGTAAATGCCGCTATCAGATTATTAGTGAACTACATTAAATCCTACTGCGTATGAAAATGAATTCCAATTAAAATTCGAAATATTTAATCCTTTGTTAATCGCATCTTATTTAAAACAGATTTAAAACGCTGTCAAACCGATAAAACATACTCTCTTTCCACTAATTTTAAAGTAAATTTTAACAGGTTGAAAGAATAAATTGATTTAAAAAGTAAATAAAAAGACTTTGAAGCAATATATATATATATATGCACTATGGACTATTTTACGTTTTTAAAAATATCTATATTGCTCATTTGTTTTACAGTACAATGTTGGAAATCGAGAAAAAAATTAACATGTTACGCGTTCTATTCTTTGAATTTATGTACTCAGTTATGTGTTATATTTTTGTAATAAATCGACACTGATCAACAACTCCTAACTGACAGTTTTCCCGAATCTGATATTGTGTCGTTATCGTGAGTCAAACTCCTAATTTTAACGTATAGGTGGTGATGCAAGCAATCTCATGAAAAACACATAGTTTATTACTATACTTTGGCAGAATTTTTATCCTTATAGCTGTCGGCATTTAAATGCTATGGGTGCATGCATTGTAAGCGTTTCCTGAAGAAAAATATGTAATTTCACTATATATTTAACTTTCTGTAATAAGCAATTAAATTTTCAATCATACGTAACATATTTGGCCTGGAACTTTCTACTACTCTTTTATTGAAAGATATTTCAGGAAAAATTACTGAGTTTGTCGGCCATTATTTTTGTCAAAACAAAATATTTTTTGCACTCCATAAATTGAAAAAATCTTTATCATTTTCCATATGAAAGTGTATCAGTTCGTATATGTCTTCTAGTTAACTGAGATCAAAATTATTATTTTTACTAATATTTAAAAATGCGAAAACACAATCTTTATAAAATCAAAAGTTAGGTAAAATAGAAAAAACAAGAACAAAAGCGCAATAAATAACAATCACAGTAACTGTCACACACACACACAAAAAAAAAAAAAAAAAAAAAAAAAAAATATTCTCTGTCTATGAACTGGAAATCTTAGAAGCTGTCTTCGCATATATTTCCACACTTCAAATGTTCCTCGAGAAATTAATTTTACTTATGTACTCAATTTGTGATACTATCTCTGTGGAATACGCAGCTGCATGAAAATAAGTACTATTTATTCAACCCAGAAGGAACGAAATCAAACTTTTGCGTTTGTTGGACACATACGCTGGTAATAGAGGATATAAAATAAGTTAAATGAAAAATATTTTGCTCATTATGTTTTCTGTTTTATGCATACTCTTATGTATATATATTTTAAAGAAAATATCTGTAAAAATAAACGTATTTTTTAAAGGTAAAAGTTAATTTAAAAAATATATTTTTTTGTTTAAAGATAACAAAGGAGATTTGTTAAATTAATTTAATATGGTATATATTTGAAAATATTTTGTGTGTTATTTATTATTGATCGATATTTTGCATTACACCATATTTCTGAAAAATGGTAAAGAAATGTAAATGCTTGATATGCTAAGTTAAGGTTAATCAAGCATAATTTACTTTGCGAAACACGAGGTCTAACATTTGATATTACATTTAGTTAAAATACTTTATATATATATATATATATAAAAGACGTTGATAATTATTTTTCAAAGCCTTAGAAAAGAGTGCAGACATTTGCAATATTGAAAAACTATATGTCTATGAAAATGTATATTTCTTTCGCGTACTAGCAAATCTGACTGAGGTTGATAGAAGAAAGGCAACGTCTATCCGTGGATATTTTTTGTTTATTTTGTATTTCCATACGGGCCACGTGGATGGCAATTTTAAACTGCAGAAAGAACTCAAACTATGAAAATGAACATAAGAAAATATTTTTTTATAGTAAATATTCATATTTTTAAATGAAAGGTACCGTTGAGAGCAGAAATATACCTTCTATCCGTGATACTCCCAGTACGAAGGAAGTACAACAACAAGTAGATTTTTTTTATTCTGTTTTTGGCTCTTGCTATTTCAAATTGCATGAAAAACAAAAAATAAGAAAAATACCCAAAGAAAAAAAAAACACAGTAAATATTCAAAAGTGTTTTAAAACAAAAATATCATTGTTACCTAGATGGTACCGGGTACTCTTTATGATTATTATTATTAATAATTTTGAGCTCCCAGTGATTGCTATTTTAACATTTAGGAAAAGCTAAATTTTCTCTTTCATCTGCAAGCTATGTGCTTCAAAATACTACGTTTTCCTCCCAGACATGAGTAGAAGCGATCTTAACGCCGGCGAACTGAGAAAATTTAAGCTCGTACATTATATTTCAATGGCAATTTTTAATTAATATCTTGGTTAATTATCAAACACGTTCTATCTAAAAGAGAGATTTTTCTTCAAGATTTTTTCCCCTAAATAAAACATTTCACATGAGTACATTCCATGTCATTTACTTAAAATACTTTGTTTTAGTAATGGGTATAATCTATTTCATAATTATGTTTAGTGGCAAATTTTATATTATTGGTATAATATGTAAAAATTTACGGGCGAAATATGTATGAAATATGTTAAATAAGAAATTTTGTCTGATTATTTTTACTTGGAAAATTATTATATAATATCTGTAGATAATAAATGTATTTTCAAGAATGTTTTAACGAAAACATTAAATTCCGTACAGGGATTAAGGGTGTATTCAAATCCATACTGCTTATTTTGAGACACATTTGTAAATTCATTTTTGCTCTAAAATGCATCCAATTGGCAGGTTCTCTTATTCAAAAACTTTATAATGTCCCCACTGTCTCGATTTTTTCATAAAGGCAGAATATATTTCAAAAAATGCTGTCAAAGTGGACATTTTGAACCGAATTTCCCAACGCGATACCGCTTGAAACAAAAAAAAATGATCGTACTTTTTTAAATAATTGTCTGTAAATCAATTTCCAATTAAGTGAACGAAAAATAAAAACATGGGGCCCTTATAAATGTCTTTATAAATCACGCCGCCAAGTTTCCTGTTGTTACTTTTAAAAATGAGTCTGGGAATGTGTCTCAAAATTTTGAGTTGTTGAGCGTGGAAAATATTTTTTTTTGAATACCGCCTTAAGTTAATTATTAAAAAGAAAGTCTGAAATATATAATATTAGCAAAACCTGCGGCTTTGCTCACGTAATTGTTGAAATAAGCCAGGTATTCGTAGGCCTAATTTTAATAGAGTAAATTATGCTAAGGATAGTTCTAAAATTACTAATTAAGCCACATTTTGAGTAAACTTCATTCTTATACTGCATTAGGCGAACATGACTTAAATGAATGAGAAGTGCTAAAATTAATTCAAAATAAATGGTAATTTAGAATATATATTGAAAGTTTTCTGCTCACGTTATTTTCCATTTCATATTTAGAAATTTTTAGAAACTGTTCTAAGCGAATATTTACACGTTAAAATTAAGCACCTTAAAAGCAAGTATCAAGTAAGTTTCTATACCTAACAATTTAAGGTAAATCATAGTTTAGAACATTTTTAGAACAATTGCCGCTCATTTAATTCTTTTAAAATTCAAATTTTATTATAAATCGTTCTTAGAGACCACGGAAATCTTAAAAATAGTGACCATGCCAATTTTTTAATTTCCAGACAATCAGCATCATTAAAATCGCACATTTGGAACGTTTTTTGCTTCTGCACCTTTTTAAATTTCAAATTTTTTTAAAAACTGTTCCGTGCGATCATTTACGTCTAAAAAATAACAAGCATGAAAATTTTAATTATCTATCCATAACAATTCTGAATAAACCAAAATTTAGAACTTTTTGCGTTCATTTTACACCTTTAAATTTCGAAAATTAATAAATTGTTTATGCCGAGCGTCTGCATATTAAAGTTAACAGTATACGAAATTTCAAGTTGTTAACCCGAATAAATCCAATTAAATCATAAATTAGAATGTTTTAGAACGTTCTCAGCTCATTTCAATCTTTTAAATTTCGATTTTTTAGAAATCGTTCTTAGCGAGCATCTACATTTTAAAAGTAACCACCATGACAAATACCAACCTTCTGCACCAACTGTACCCCATTAATCGCAATTTAAGAACTTTTTTTATGCTCGTGCACCCTTTAAAATTTCTCATTTTTAGAAAACTGTTCTGGGCGAGCATTTATGTCTCAAGAGTAACAGCCATGTCAAATTTCAAGCTTCTAACCTTAACAGTTCCAAATAAATCATAATTGAGAACGTTTTTAGAACGCATTTCGCGTCTTCACATTTTTAAATTTCAGTTTTTTAAAACTGTTCTGTGCGACCATTTACTTCTTAAAAGTATTTATGTCAAACTTCAAGTTTTTATCATTAACAACTTCATAAAAATCGTAATTTAGAAAGTTTTAAAACGATTTTCGCGCAGCTCCTTCTTTTAAATTAAAATTTATTTTTAATTGTTCTGTGAGTTAAAAGTGCGTCTTAAAAGTAACAGCCATGTCAAATTCCAACTTTCTACCCCTAACACTTCCATAGAAATTGTAATTTCGAAAGGTTTTATAACGGTGTCATTTCACTCCTTTTAAATTTCGATTTTTTTTACAAATCATTGTTAGCGAGCATTTATATCTTAAAAGTATCCTACATGCCATATTTCGAGTTTCTACTCCTTTCAATTTCACAAAAATAGCAATTTAGAACGTTTTTTCTCCTTCACCCTTTTAAATTTCGGTTATTTTTAAAAACTGTTCTGTGTTTACATTTGCATCTTAAAAAGTCGCAGCCACGTCAATTTTCAAGTTTCTGTCCTTAACACTTCCATAGAAATCGTAATTTAGAACGCTTTTAGAACGCTTTATCCTTATATCACTCTTTTAAGTTTCGGATTTTTTAGAAACTGATCTTAGAGAGTATTTGCATCTTATAAGTAACTATATGGCCAAATTTCAAGTTTCTAACCCCTTCAGTATCACAAAAATTGCAATTTTAGACCGTTTTTCGCTACCGTGCCCTGGGGTAGTGACACCGACATGAAATGTAGCATATGTTAAAACAAAGACTGTCACCATAAATTTGCTACCATTACGTTTCAAATCGGTTCGTTAATCAGTAGTTCTAGAGATTCCGTAGAAATTGTAATTTGAAATGTTTTTAAAATGCTTTTCGCTGATGTTACCCCTTTAAATTTCGAATTTTTTTAGAAACTGTTTCTAGAGAGCATTTACATCTTATAAGTAACTACCATGCCAAATTCCGTGTATCTAGCTCTTTTTGTATTACAAAAAACGCAATTTTAGGACGTTTTTCATTCATGCACTCCGCTGGCTGTAGTAAACGACATAAAATACAGCCAATGTTGGAGCAGGGATTGTCGCCACCAATTTGCCACCGTCACTTTTGAAATCGTTTCGGTAGTTCCAGAGATTACCCTTACAAACAAAAAAAGTTATTTCTTTATAATATTAATATAGATTTGTAACATTCTTACTATGTATACCTATTTAAATGTTTTCATATAATATTTAGATTTATATAAATTTTTATACTTTTAAAATTATTTTTTAAAATAATGTCTAATAAAGAAAAACAATATTTAATATAACTTTACTATATACAAGGAATTAAGTATGCAATACGAATTGTGTTTTATTTTTTATGTTTTTGTGTTGATTAATAATTATTACAGAATTTTTTATTTTTCTTTAAAAATAGAAATTAATAAAACTCTTGAAATTATCAATTAACAATAACATATAAAATACATTTTCTAATGAAAATTATAAAAACCACGTCCTATATCTATTAAAGTTATTTATGTAAATTGAATTTTTATGTAACTATTAAATCTTTAAAGAAACTCTCATTTTAAAATCGATAAATAAATAAAGTTTGATAATATGTCACTTTAAAACATGATTTCGAGTATCCCAAATACATATACTAATTTCTCCTTTAAATGTGAATTTGTCTATACATCCATTAAATTTATATTTTCAAAATCTACAAATCACATATTCGTGTTTTCTTATCAGGAAAATTCCAACAAATTACATTTTGGTATATTTTTGCACTATAAATTGCATCTATAATAAATATTACTTTTGTAATATTTACATTCCTAGGAAGTAACCAAAATAGTTATTTTCATTGCTTATAGACTAAAACAAAAATAAATAGTTACGGCGATTTTTTTCTGCAATGAAGCCGAAAAGACAATATTCCATATGGTATAATAAAATTGCTTGTATCTCCAAATATAGATTTTAAATTTGGCATTCTGATTGTTCAAGCTATAAAATTTTGTGTTTGTTCGAAAATTATATCATCTTACGG
Organism: Maratus michaelseni; assembly: GCA_963931845.1. Taxonomy (NCBI): domain Eukaryota; kingdom Metazoa; phylum Arthropoda; class Arachnida; order Araneae; family Salticidae; genus Maratus; species Maratus michaelseni. Next base: position 103,964,010 of record OZ007593.1, on the reverse strand, counting down.
GAAAAAAACAAATGTTTCCTCGTGTCATTTGGCAAAGCGTAACCAAATTTTTTCATCAAATTATTATGAGACATGGATTCTGGTCTCATAAATAGATTCTGGATTCCTACAAGTTTTATTACAAAACATCATCAAGGAAAACATATATATATATATATATATATACATATATATATATATATATATATATATATATATATATATATATATATATATATATATATATATATATATATATATATATATATATATATATTGATTGAATTTTATTTTCAAACAGAAGAAGTTTTATAATATGGAAATTTAAATATTTCACAAATTTTTAAAATATAATATAATAATTTTACACTCTCATTTAAATACATACCTCGTGATTTATAAATGAATTTTGACAATGATTTCTGTTTAACAATATTAAATTGATATAATATTCATTAACTTTATCCAGAACTAAATTTTCTGTCTTTGAGCAAAAGTTTATTCAAGTATCAATAAAGGCGACATGTGGTAAATTACAAATAATGCATTTGTTAGAAATTAAAAAAATTAAATTAATTAATTAAAAAAATAATTAAAATCTTATTTTATTTTATTTTATTTTTTACTTTTTAGTTTAAAATTATTATCGTTATTTTACACACTTTATATAACGAACTCTTTCAAAAATGAAAAATGTTTAAAGTAGCTATTGGGAAATTTCTATACAGTGGGAATTATGTTTAAAGTACAAAATACATGAAAATACTTTTGCGAAAATAGAAGTAAACTAGATGAAAGGGAAGACATTTATAATCTTAATCTCTTTACTACTCTTTTATTTTAAATCGTTATCGTTATTTTACATACTTTCTATTATAGATTTTTTCAAAAAAGATAAATGGTTTAGTACAATAAAACATCTATTATTTTACACACTGATAAATGCTAAATTTTAGCTTAAATTATAATTTATCGCATAAGTTATCGTAGTGTTGGTTCTTGATAGTTCTCTACATGAAATCGTTCTCAAATAGTTTTAAAAAACAAACTGCGATAAAAAATAATGTATTGCAATTTTACACATACAAATATTAAAAAGAAAAGCGGAGAGGTAAATACGATTTACCCGATATTTAAAGCAGAATTATCTAGCTTACATATCTAGCACAGCAATACATCGGGTTCCGTTTGCTGTACATGAAATCTTGCGATTTTTGTTTTTAAAAGTAATTTAATTAAATTTTATAAATAGAAAATGTTGTTAATTTCATTAAATGTCTTCTTACATGCTAGAAAATATGCTTACCATGCAAATAAACTCAAAAGCGTAACCAAACTTTTCAATCAAATTATTATGAGACATGGATTCTTGTCACATAAATATATTCTGGATTCATACAAGTGTTATTACAAAACATCATCAAGGAAAACCTATAAATATTTATATATATATATATTTTTTTTTTTTTTCAAACAGAAGAAGTTTTATAATATAGAAATTTAAATATTTCACAAATTTTTAAAAGATAATATAATAATTTTACACTCTCATTTAAATACATACCTCGTTCTTTATAAATGAATTTTGAAAATAATTTCTGTTTAACAATATTAAATGGATATAATATTCATTAATTTTATCCAAAACAAAATCTTCTGTCTTTGAGCAAAATTTTATTCAAGTATCGCGAAAGGCGACATATGGTAAATTACAAATCATGCATTTGTTAGAAATTAATTTTTTTTTATAAATTAATTAAAAAAATTACTTAAAATCTTATTTTATTTTATTTTATTTTTTGCTTTTTAGTTTAAAATTGTTATCGTTATTTTACACACTTTATGTAACGAACTCTTTCAAAAATGAAAAATGTTTAAACTAGCTATTGGAGAATTTCTATACAGTGGGAATTATGTATGTACAATTAAAATACAAAAGACATGAAAACACTTTTACGAAAATAGAAGTAAACTAGATGAAAGGAAAAACATTCATAATCTTAACCTCTTTACTACTCTTTTATTTTAAATCGTTATCGTTATTTTACACTCTATCTATTATAGACTTTTTCAAAAAAGATAAATCGTTTAGTATAATTAAACATCTATTGAAGATTTTACACACTGATAAACGTTAAATTTTAGCTTGCATTATAATTTATCTAATAAATTATCGTAGTATTGGTTCTTGGCAGTTCTCTACATGAAATCGTTTTCAAATAATAATTTTAAAAAAATGCGATAAAAAATAATGTATTGCAATTTTACATATACAAAAATTAAAAAGAAAAGCGGAAAGGTAAATACTATTTACTTGATATTTAAAGCAGAATTTATAGCTTACATACCTGGCGCATCAACAAATCGGGATTCGTTTGTTGCACAAGAAATCATTCGATTTTTGGTTTAAAAAGTTATTTTATTTTATTTTATATATGGAAAATGTTGTTAATTTCATTAAAATTCTTCTCATATGCTAGAAATAATGTTTACAATGTAAATAAACTCAAAATTACGAATATTACATTCTGTAAGTAACGTGATATGGATGAAGTTATAGTACGGTATCTTTATAAGAAAATGGTGACAATAAAATCTCATTGGTCGAGAGGATTTTGAAAAAAAAAATTGTAGAACATACCATTATTGTTCAACTGGTGTTTGTTTATTTGTCTAACTCCTGCAAGCGAATCCCCCTAGGCGATTATCGTGAAAATGTGTAGCTTGGGTTGCTGTAGTTTGGACAAAAATTTTTGATCTGGGCATATGCGCTGTATGTATGTTTAACCTCCATGCACAATCGCAGGTTATTCATTTACATTTAAATAAATTCGCATAATATTATTTCATAAGGATCAATAACAATAAACTGTTTCAGCTTTTAATTTTAGTAAATGTGGAAAATTGTCATATGAATAATCTCTACATTACATATTTTAACGAGAATGTAAAATCATTAAATAAATTTATTCAAACAAAACAAAAATAAAAATATTTGTTCAACATTTCGGATAACGATATCCCATTATTTAATTTTTTTTACTCCCCCCCCCCCCCCACACACACAAAAATGAATAATTTAATTATCATCTTTAGAGAAACTCCGTTAAAAAGCTACAAAAATTAATTTCACAAAATCTAATTTAAATTTAAAAATTCTGAGAGCTGATATGATATCTTCGGATACATTCAGATAATTGGTGTTAATTTTATCGCACTGCATTTCATATTAAAGGAGGAGAAATTGAGAAATACAAACAGATAGTCACATAAAATATAGCCATTAATATAATACATACATTGCAAAACTTAGGTATTGTGAAAATATATTTTAAATTCTTTCTTAAATTATAAAATGGGCTGGGATATTGTACTTCATAATACCTTTCTATATCCTATAGAGGTAACGGATTAACAGTTTATTGAATTGAATTCTAAATGCGTTAGACAATTTGTTGCTTCTTTTTTATTTTTACTAATATATTTTAACGCATTTCTTTCTTGCATTATTTTTAGAGTTTCTTTGAATTTTTAAAATACTACTCTTTTTCTTTAGTCATTAATAATTGTGAATATACTTGATATTTATTGTTAAATGATTGGAAGTTTTTCGTTTGGCAAAAAAACTGAGAAAGGAAAAGTGAGATATAGCTTAGTCATCTGGAAGTAGAAGATCATCGGATAACGGTAATTCCAGTAATTACACTGTAGGCTGAAACTAAAACCTACGTGTGTTAGTAGAATATTACAATAAAGAGAGCTATAAAAGTACTATTACACGAGGCGTCAAAGTTGCCCCCATTTTCTGCCGACACAGTGTTAACCTACAACTTTAAGAGAGTTGCTCTAAACAAAAGCAACTTGTTTTTGTTGGACCAATTTTGTCGCCCTTAATGTCCACTTAATGTGAGACTGTGTATTTAATGTAAGATTGCCCAGCAATGTCCCCGGAAACAGACAATGAAATGCTTGAGAAACTGACGAGTCGCGGCAATTTTTGTCGCTTTAACTTAACCTGTGCAATAGCACTATAATGAAACTGAAGTCGCAGTGGTCAACCGACATATTAAACACCCACGTCATAACTACCCCACTGATCAATGTATTAAACTGATTGAATTTAGCTTTTACACTTTTCTTGTGACATTTTCTGTGATCGGATTTACTACCGTTCCGCTTAATGTTAAAAGGAAGTGCAAAAATTTGTAATAGATTTATCTAAGTAGTAATAATACCCAAACAACCAACGAATACATAATACCCAAAATAATATTTATAAATATATAAAGAACTTGGTTTCTTTTTAACATAAATTTTACATATGCTATGAAAATTTGAAATATAAATTCACTTAAATTACAAAAGTTTAAGTACCTATTCAGATATATACACATATGTATATACATATATCCAATTTCTTTTAATATCCTCTTTTCCATTAATTTAGGTTATTAAACTCTTTTTCACACAACTGCTGCTTGATCTCTTTCCAGTAAAATAGTTCAATAAAATTAAAACTTGATTTTCCGATGGGTCACTTTCCTTTTATTTCATTTCATGTTGACGACGTTAAAAGCAAGAAGTACACGGTTGAATTCCATTCATAAATATAACTTTTGACTTCCTTCAACTAACTGATCAATCTATTATGATCCTGCCTTTGTATAACTAAAAAATAACATAAATTTCTAAATAATACGACATCTAAAAACAAGCACTTTATAGTGAACAGTAAATTAAATTCAATAGTTAGGAAAGGTTACAAATTCTCAAAAACTACTTTATTCGAATAAAATGACATTGATAAATATAGAGAAATAAAAGCTGTCACAGTACTAATTTTACTGTTAAAGTATTCAAGGTGTGACACAAAAGAATGTCTCTTAAACATTTTTAAAATAAATGACAGAAATTTAAACATTCCATTTCGTTGCTGAAGAAATCTCATTCCATTATACTTTTAAATTTTTCGTTTTATATTACAAACATTTTCTTGGCATGTAACTAAAGCATGAATACTTCTTGGACATAGTGAAAAAAAAAGTTTTACTAAGTTATTTGAAAACTAGAAGAAGGAAATGCCATCCATTTGTATGACGTTTTTAAATTATTAAAAGATATTTATTATGTACATTTTTTTTCTTTCATATACAAAAATCTAGAGTGAAAATGGGCCAGTAATTCGTAAATGATAAAAAGTAGCACGATATGGATTTCACATAAATACACGGAAAGGCATCGGATTATTTTGGAAAGTATTGTTACTTGAACAGACTCGTTTGTCACCGACATCCAATAATATATAGAGATGGGCTTTATTTAACACTAGCTGACCCGCAAGGTGTTGCCCGAGCCCCTGTAAAAAACTTAAATCTCTTAAAAAATGAAACTCTGGTCACGGTCTACGCTGGCTTCGGCACCGTATACCGGGCATGCTCGTACGCTCCGGGAAATTTTTTATACAGCATTCTGTTCTAAACAAACCTCTTTCCGAGCGAATTTCTGAGACAGGTCACCGCTTCCTACGTTACTGTATAGTAGGCGTGCTAAAAAATTGAGCTGGTTTTTAGAATATGGGAACATTATTAGCCGAGTTATTGAAATAAGGCACAGTTAGAGAAAATAACCTTGAGTGAGGTGTCGGGAGGAGGGGATGTTCAAGTGTCCTTCAAAAAATGATTAATTAGGAGGCCCACTATGCATGTTTAAAAATTCGTTCGTTTGGTTATGCTAGGAACATAATTATAAATTTCACTTAAACTATTATTCGGAAATAGTGGTAAACGCTACTCATAAATTTAGTTTAATGTTATAAAGGGTGACTATTAAGTTAAATATAATATTTGGAATCACTTGCGTTGAAATCGGAAAAATAGTTGCTGAGATATGGAAACGGATCATAGTTAGAGAAAAAACCTTGAAGGAAGGGCGGGGGGGGGGAGTTGTTCAAGTGCCCTTCAGCAAATGATTAATTAGGAGGCCCACTATGCATTTTTAAAAATTCGTACGTTTGGTTAAGCTAGGAACTTAATTACAAATTTGGCTTAAACTATTATTCGGAAATAGTGATAACCGCTACTCATAAATTTAGTTTAATATTATAAAGGGTGGCCATTAAGTTAAATATAATGTTTGGAATCACTTGCGTTGAAATCGGAAAGATAGTTGCTGAGATATGGAAACGGAGCATAGTTAGCGAAAAAACTTTGAAGGAGGGCGCGTGGGGGGGGGGAGGGGTTGTTCAAGAGCCCTTCAGCAAATAACTAATTAGGAGGACCACTATACATCTTTAAAGATTGATTCATTTGGTTAAGCTAGGAACTTAATTTGAAATTTGGCTTAGACTATTATTCGGAAATTCTGGTAACTGCTTTCTAGAAATACACCTTGAAGCTATGAATGCTGATTTTTACGATAATTTTGTAAAAATGGAACTGGTTTGGAGAAGTTTGGAACACTATTAGCTGACATTTAAAATAGCGGTATTCTCTATATAAAACAGCAATTAAAAACACTACGAGTGCAGCTAAAAATGTTAAAATTGTTAAATGTAATTAGACCCTTGCCCCTCTCCATTCCCGCAAATATACAAAATAATCTGTTAAATAACGTTTTTTGTATTAATAATCTCTATCATAATAATATATGTCATGTAAAAAAAAGAACTTAAACCCGGCTAATTGTCATGAATAAAAATGTGCCTGGAAAGTATTTCAAACAGGTGGATGTCTGTGTAATTTGTCATGTGCAGGTGGCGCAACAATAGCATGGATTTACGCTGATAACTTCAATCCATATTGAAACTATTTAGTCAGAAATCCTTATCTATGCATCGCTACTCTGGTTTATTTAATTATTTCTGTGAAGAATCGATGCAACCAACCAACCCAAAAGAAAAAAGCGTATTTTTGATGAAAGTTCTTTGTGGATATTGATTAATATTTCAGTAAATAATTAAAATATTAAAATTCTTATGTTCAGGCACATCAGGAGTTGATTTGGACTACCTATATCTAATTTATCAGGCTTCTAGGTGGGCTAGATTTCCTTAGTCATCGCCAACAGACACACACACAGAGCGAAACTTTATTTTATTCGTATAGATAATAGGATAAATAAGATTATTACGGTTTTGCAATATTTTACTGCATTAATACGTTACTGAAAAGTTCTTGTGAATCAAATACAATTGATGGAGAAGAGCCAGCACAGTCACCGGCTGCCGTACCCGGAAACTTGGTTCAAAACCCAAATTTGACATACTTTTCTGAAATAGCCTTTGCTTTTTTCGAAAAATGGAAAACGTTATTCGATTGTATTTGCAAAGTTTTTGCATTTACGAATAAATAGTTTGAGAAATGTGTCAAAATTTGGCTAGTTTGGATATGGGAAAATACAACGCTCAAAATCACAATTACCAAAAAAAAAAAAAGGAAAAGAAAAAAAAAAGATTGTTTGGAGTGTAGATAAAAATTTTAACTATTTGCCTATTTTTACAAATAAAAGTTTCAGTTCATGCCTAGAAAAAAAAAATCCCTGAGTCGAAATTTTCAAAAGTCACTGACGAGCGTTGTTATTCCCAAGCACGCATCGGAAAGAAAAGTGCATTTTTTCTTTTAACTTCATATTTTCCTCGCAGTAAATTACGTTTCAAGTAGCTAACATAACTATTAAATCTTCGATATGGATGAACGGAAGAACTATATGTTTGTGTGAATTTTTTTGTGGAAAAACGAATTAAATAGTCCTTTTTCAGGGTGAGTAATCACATAAGAAGATAATTTCGTGCATCGGCTCAAAAGCAGTATAAGTATTCGCGCTTTCTTTGGACGTTTTCGCTCACACTGAATATGATAGGGTTTGCGTGTGGGGATACTTGTTTCTAAAGAAGACTTAAGGCGTTCTCACTGAATATGATAGGGTTTGTGTGTGTGGATACTTGTTTCTAAAGAAGACTTAAGGCGTTCTCACTGAATATGATAGGGTTTGTGTGTGTGGATACTTGTTTCTAAAGAAGACTTAAGGCGTTCACGTTAAATAAGTATTATAAAGATAAATGGCGCAATCACGATTACGCTTTTGGAAGAGCTAGTGCTTCTATAATACATGCTGGATTAAGCATTTTTTTGCCTACTTAGACAAATCAAGGATTGTTTCCCACGCGGCGCGGCCAATCGTTCTTCTCCTACCGGTAATTAAATGGCGACGTGATCAGTCCGAGCTAGAAATGGAAGATTTCTATACGGGCTGCACTCGGGTCATTTTTCTTTCATTACACTCGGGCTTGGACGGCTTTTTGAGCTTTGACAGGCTCCTTGTTTTTTTTCTTTTTTTAATAGCGATATTTATTTTGGTATAATGTTTGTTTCGGCAATATATGGTTTTAAAAATCCACAATTATTTATTCAAAATTACTTTTAAATTATGATACCTTACAACATTTTTCTTTTCCTCTAAACTATATTCCATTTTTTTACTCAGTCTTCCTTTGAATGTGCCCATGTGGTCATTGATATTGTAATTTCGTGTACAATGGATTGCAAACATATAATAGGAAAAGTACTGTACTTTAAACTATTTGTATAAATGTGTATGCAATATTATTTTTAAATTGCAGGTAATGTTAGTTAAGGAATGTAGGATTTATTTTTACATTTGACGGAGATTGCTTTGAGACCTATAATCTACAAGGCTGTTTGTCTCGAATCATCCATATTTTATATTCACAGAAATACATACAAGACTTTGACAAATTACATAAATCTTCTTCTTGTGGACAGGATAGACACAGGGAAGTAGACAGCACTGAAGACACACACACAATGACATCCGTGCCTTACCGGGATTCGAACCACGGGCCCTCACCGTGGCTGTCTCCTTCGCTACCAACCACGCTGCCGGGGCCGGCTAGGATTTATTTTGGAGAAATTGCAAAACACCGCGCCGTCGCGTATAGGCGATTGTGCGCCACAGATAAAGTTATTTGTGATTGTCGCCAAATAGGATATGCCAGATAATTACAGAAGATATTTTTTCAGAAGATTTGCGCCCAAGTAACAGTAATTTAATTTATTTAGAACGTGTGTAGTATTTTTTTAAGCGTTTTTACTCTTGTATTAAGTTTGAATTTTACTTTTTGTGATAATTTTTCGCAAATAATTATAATATTTATGTACATTTGGGTCAAAAAAAAAAAAAAAAAAGACAGGACTAGAATTTCTAAAAAAAAAATTACAGTAAAATGTTTTGAAAAAATTCATTTTGTGCGTCGTTCGGATCTTAAAACAAAAGAAAATGTTGTGAATATATTAGGTTTTAATGTTAATGCATTTTTATTACAGTAACATTTTCCCATCATATTTCATTTTCCTAGATGCCATGTTTTTAAAAATGTGTTTTTTTTATACATGGTTTCTTTATTCATTGTTTACCAATAACTAATTCCTAAACTGTTAGTTTTAAAGGTATATTTCCAATTGCAAAAATGTCTCTAAGGCTATTCTTTATCATATGAAAATTTATTTACATCAGTTAACTTTTAAATATTTATGAATTTTCAAATTTTATAAGATGTCTGGGTTTTATTGAGAGAAAGTTTCTCGTGTTCTAACAAGTAAATCTATAAAAATTCGTACTTCTATGACAAAAACTTATCGAGTTATGATACTTGGACTTTTATGTCACTAAAAATGACTAAAGGGCCTGCAAACGCTGAAAATTCAAGAAATTCATTGTATAACAAGCAAGTAAGTTTTTATCTCGTAAAAATTGAATTTTTTCTTGTAAACGTATTTTAAGGTATGGATTCATCTTAACAGGAAACAACGGCTGTTCTTACTTCCCAAAATAATTTTTTACTTAAAACTTTTAATTAAAGCGTCCCTTGGCAGTGTACATACCAATTGGTTATACGTTACAAAAAAAAACAGGTTATAGCAATCTGTTACCTCTGCTACTGTGAAAAGGTGTGTCCTTTTAAACAAAAGTAAATGTATTTCCCAGCTCTAATAAGGTATTAGTCTGAAAGCTGCTGTCTTTTGGTATTTAAACTATCACGTAAAGGGTTTAAAAAAATAATAATCTTAATTTCTCTAGAGAATATCTTTTGACGTCTGACGGCTATTTTCACTAATTAGCTTCATTAAAAGTGAACATTTCTAATAATTATTACATTGTAAATTGTGCTGCGCTATTGTATAAACTGCTTCCGCAGATAAAAGATCACTTGTTGGTAGTAAAAAAATTTTTGCGGTCAATACAATTTCCGTTCCAAAAAAAAAATCCATTTCTATTTTTGTTTATGTAAAAACATGTCAAAATTTAAATTTCGTAAAGATTAAAATTACAACCATAAATTATCAAATAATATTTCATTTAGTTTGAAAAAAAAAAAGAAAAAAAAAGAACTATAATTTGATACAAAAATAATTTAAAAGTCAAAGTTTTCAAATGTGACAGAAAAGAGTATAATTCTTTAACATTTAAAAAAAAAATGATATAAATTTAAAAGTTTCATACATTGTTGAGGAAATTCAATTCTATTTTAATTTAAAAATGTTCATTTCATTTTTCAAACATTTTCTTGCTATACAACTAAAATCAGATAAATTTATACAAACTCTGGAAAACAATTTTTGTGTGAATTACTTAAAATGAAGGTAACAGAAAATCATAAAACGGGAATGTTATCTTCTTATATGTCATTTCAAAATTATTGAGATAGTTACAATATAAATATATATATATATATATTTGTATTTTTATATTTGAACGTATCATTTATAAACAAAGAATTTATTTTGCATTTGTCCATGAACACGTTGAAATAAAAATAAAAATCGACTGAATTTCTCCATTTATGTAACAAAAAGAATGTGTATAAAAATTATACATTTTTAAAATTCGATTAATATAAAATAAATTTTATAAGTATTAGAGAGATACCTGCACGAAATATTAATTAAAAATCAATACATATTTACAGCGTTTCTTTTACGCTATTTCTTGTCTACTTTCTTATACGCCACTATGTTTTATTTGCCAATATCGTATAAATATCAGTAAACATTTTTATTTCTTTATTTTAAACGCTTAAAAATTAGCTTTCGAAACAGTTTTTGTTTTTGTCTTATGATCGTTGACAGTGTGGTTATGGATCTTTATTTTTAAGTTATGAAACTGGAGATTCTTATTTAAGTAACCAGAAATTCCAGTTTAAGGGCCTTGAATCAGAAAAGAGCATTTATTATTAAGGGAGGCGCATAGGATGGCCACCGGTCAGGGAATTTTTCAGGGAGAATACCAATATTTTTTTATATAAAAATTCACCTTATTTAATCTCACAGTCATATACGGAGAATTTTGCTTTAATCAATAACCAGTATTTTCTCTAAATAATTTCTTCACCGGTTATACGTTGGTACAATATAAACATTTGAAGGCTTGTATAAATTTAAAAAAATATATTTCTAATAGATTTCCAGAAATAAAAATTCAAACACTTTTAATAATCAGATGAAAAAAAAATTAAGTTCCTAAAAATTATGGTTTTCTTTATTTAAAACCAATCGCTTATAACATACAACAATTACATGAAAAATAATCGAACTGATATCCAGAATGAGCACAACTACACTCTAAAACCGACATTCTCAAAACTGAGCAAAAAATACTCAAATCTGAGTATGTCGCATTGTCAAAAGGCTCCGAATCAAAATTACTCAAGTTTGAAACATATATATACTCATTTCTGAAATAATGCACACTCAAGAATTAGTCATCAGCAGGACATCATGTGCTCATATGTCCTGCTACATGTATGTCCATGTTTCAAAAATGTCTATGAACTGACTTCTGTGTGCTCATTTTTGAGTATTTTCATGTCGGAAAAATGAGTTTGAACTGATTCTAATTATTTTTTAGTAATATCCATATTTCAAAAACGAGTATCAATGATCTCTATGTGCTCAGTTTTGAGTATGTCCATGTTTCAATATTCTGCGTATTTCTGGTATTTCAGAATATAAAGCATTGTGTTGTAATATTTGAAACAAAAATTTTCATAACAAAATGAAAAAATCGGTTTACTTAGCTTTGAAAATGTAATTGTACCGAGATATTTATTTTATGGCTTGTATTTTAATCCATTACATTCATTATTATCTTAAATAGCATAGTTATTTAAAAGAAATTTTAACTATTTAAACAATTTAACTATCTAAATGATTTAAAATAGCATTATAATTTTCTAAGATAATTTTCTTTAAATGACAAATATTTCATATTTTTTTCATTAAAATTGTATAATTGAAAAAAGAAATTGAATTAAAATAATTTTTTAACACATAGAATTATCTTTTTATGAGTAAAACTTCAGATAACAATCACTATTACAAACATTTTTGCTTTAGTTAAGTCAAACATGGGTATCAAAAGTAGTGGGATATATTAATGTAATTGAAAGTTATTAATTTGATTTTATTGAAATCTGAGAATAAACATAAATAACAAATAGATTTCAATGAAATGATGAGTTTTCATTTATTAAATCCCATGGTTTTAGATAGTTTTATAAATTTTAATGAATGTGAAATATGTTACTGTTTTAATTAAAAAAAATACTATCATATCACTAATAAAGAATTTCCTATTAGTAGAAAAATAAAATAACCAATTTAAATGTTTTCGTAAAGAAACATCTAAAACAGATCTTTGCAGATTTTTGCAGAATTTTTGATTGTAAGTTTTTGATACGGTACTTTATATTTGATAGAGAATAAACACAATTTAAAAAAATCCCAAAATTTAAAAAATAGAAATCTTGAGAAACGCATTAATTAAAATTTCTGTGATATAACTATAAAAATGTTTTAATTCAAATACTTTAAACTAACTTCAAATGTAAATAAGCACGAGAAATCTAAACTTACATTTTAAACTTTTTATAATTTTCTAAGTTTACAAAAAACAAAACTAGAAGAAGTCGTTTCGTTTTTTCTCTTTATTTTTCATTCTGTCAGACACGTCCATGGTAATATATAGTGCTACATTTGTTCTTTTGGGTTTTTTTATACAATGAAAGGAATTCTAAAAACATTTAGCAATTAGTGAAGGTTTTTTTCTTCTAAAATGTGTTAAAAAAATAAATACGACTTGTGAAAAGTTCTTTAAAAGTAACATGTATTTTTCATTCGTCTATTTAACTATATAAGAAAGATAATCTTGGCATTTAGAAGTTATGTAAAAGCAGGAACAAGTTTTTGTGTTATTTTTTTTATTTACAATTTTATGATAAGTGATAATCAGTAACATACAGTTCTTTCTAAATGAGTACATCGTTAGTGATTTTGATTATACATGTTAGACAATAAACATTCAATTGTTACTTAAAATTGTATTCTGACTGCATCAATGAAATTTAAATTTAACATAACGAAAACTGTAAGTAATAAACGAATCTTTATTATTATTTATATTTCTGACAGGTGTTTTAAATCAAATAAATGTGCTACATGTATTTAACATATGTGTTAATGCGATGTTTTCACTTAGATCTATTTAAATGAATGTATTTTAATCATATGAAGAACAGACTTGGTTTATTTAATACAAGAACGATTCTGAGCAGTCTAAAACTCATGTAATATTATATTTATATTTGCATTTCTAATAATAATCATTTAATAATTTACCTATATAATGAAATATACAGGGTACACACTCCCAAATGTATCTAATGGCTAATTCCTAAAACGTTAGTTATGGACATATAGTTCCAATTCAAAAAAAATTCTAATGAGGTAAAGAAGTGTTTTAAAAGCGTTTTGTGTCAATAAAAAATGTCATGAAAAGTTACGAAATTTAATTTTTTTGACCGTCCCCCGTTCCTATAAGTGATATTTAGTAAAAAAATCCAATTACCCTAACAAGTAAGACAGAAAAAGTCCCATTCATATAACTCTAAAATTAACAGAGTAATGAAACTTCGAATTTCATGATTTATACCAATTTTCTGCATCTGAACACAGATGAGTTGGGCCAGCCTTTGAGGATTCGATCAAAAAGGGAGTAAAGTATTAGTAGAATTTATTTCGCGTGTATCTGCAATTTAATTAAAAGTACTCACACTTTACAAGTATTACAATAGTGTTAATTTTTATTAAATAAATTTAAGATTTATTAACATAATTGTATTTTAACATATGTTTCATTTTGTAAAGAATTGAGATTTCGTCATTTCATTTGACAAAAATTCTGTTATTGTTTTCACTTACATTTTAGTACAAGTTTGACATAAAATGTCAGAATGAGAATAGATTTCAAATTTATATTGCAATGTTAATTTTACTCTCGAATGTTATTTTTTAATATCTGACGATTATTTATATTTCAAGTAAATTTGAGAATGATCCACTTTTCGCAGCAAAAAAGATGCTTTAACTTTAAAAAGCTATTACTTGGTCAGTTTTAATTGTAGTAGAATGCAACTATTGTTTGACTTACTTGTTGCAATAGGAAATTTTTACTAGATATCACTTATAGGATCACTTTGATGTTCCTCATTAGGATGTAATTAAAGACATTACTACAGAAGACAAGCAATTTTTGTTACTCCAGAGAAAGAAAGGGCGCCATGGCTGCATGGGAGGAGTTTACATGAAATTTGTAAAAGCCGAAGAACGAAGAAAAAAAAAGACAAGCAGATGAGATGCATAATTGAAAAAATCAAGAAAAATTGTAGGTGAGTTTTCACTTTTATGTTATTTAATAATACTTTGCACATAGTTTTAAATTAATTTACACTTTTATTTAATTTAATTTCTTTATTGTTTTTCTCTGTTAAGATTATTTAATTTGATACCATTTTCTTTAGGTGCTTATTATTTTTATTATTTTTATTTTTAGAAGATAAAGATGTAGAACTGGAATCTTTACCAAGCACAAGCAGCACGAGTATTTTAGAGGAACAGAAGCCTTGTCAAAATGATATGGAAAATAATTTTACAGATACAGAGGAAAGTGAGTCAGAAATAAAGAAAAGGAAGTACTCACGAGGAACTGAAGAGATTATTACGGAAAAATTGTCTTTACTATTAGACAGATGTAGATAATCTGATAGAGACACAGTTAGAATAATTACAGCTACTTTAGAAGCATTAGGTCATAATCCAGAGACTTTAATTTTAAGTAGAAGTCTAATAAGACTCCGCAGACATAAATTTCGAAAACAAAGAACTGAGCTTATAAAAACCAGATTTAAAAATTCCGATTTAGTGGGAGCTGTTGTTCACAGGGAATGAAAACTGCTTCCATATATTTTGAACATAGAAAATTTAGAGAGGGTAACGGTATTAATTAGCTGTGAGGATGAAGAACAGTTGATAGGTGTTCCTCAGCTTAAAAATAGTATAGGAATAACCCACGCAAAAGCCGAATTTTCAACAGTTGAAGAGTGGGGGAAGTTGGTAAAATCCAGGCAATGTGTTTTGATACCACTACAGTAAACACAGGTTGCCTAAAGGGAACCTGAATTTTGCTACAGCAGATATTAGAAAAACATCTGCTCTATTTACCATGTCGCCACCATATATTAGAAATTATCCTCAGATCAATTTTTGATTGTAAAATGGGCACAACCACTGCCCCTCAGCCAGATATTAAAAAAATTCAGATTGAGTGGTCTAAGCTGGACAAGACAAAATATAAAACTGCTATTAAAGATGAAAATATCAGATATAAAATACTATAATTCGGATTCAGTCAGGTATAATTCGGACGAAATTTCAAGTTTTCTTATCTAACATTTATCATCTTATCGTGACGTCTTCCACGAAAATACATTTTTTAGAGCACCTTTTAGAAATCAACTATCATTAACATATTTAGAAGAAGGTATTAGAGACATTTGTTTGTTTATAATCAGTATATATGTAAAAGCGTGGTTACAATGCTCTCTCTCAGACGTTGGCTCCCAATTAAGATCTACAATTATTAAAATCATTTGTTTCCCACAGAAAAATTGATAAACAGGTTGCAGACAAAGCGCTTTCTAAAATGATAAAACATCTTTGGTATCTTAACTCGGAGCAAGTTGCATTTTCATTTTTCGATGATACTTTGGAAACAATAGTCAAAATAAGTATGGCTGAAAAATTGATGTCCTTCGAAGAAGAAAATGATAATGATGATAAGGATGTAATGGCAACAATAGGTTTCAATGAAGTGGAATATTTATTGGACAAAAAAGTCGATTTTTTTATTTCATGTCAAACTGTAAATTTTTTTAGGAGATTTGAGATTAATACGCAAATTTTAAATACTGATCCCGATGTATGGTGTGAAAATAAACATTATTTAAACGCAAAAAAAAAATAGTGAATGGTTTTAAGGTTGTCAATGACGCAGCTGAAAGGGGAGTACAATTAATCCAAGACTTCAATTCCTATTGAACGAAAAACGAAGAACAAAAGCAGTTTCTGTTACAAGTTGTATTTGAATACAGAAAAAAATCCTGACTCTTCAAAAGCCACATTATCGATGCCATTACTATTTTAATGTGATAATTGTAAGTGATAATATTTTATTTCCTTTATAATGATCCGTTTATTTGTTCTCATTTTTATACTTTGCTCTTTATTTCTTATAATTCATTCAGTTTAAATTTCCATTTTTCTCATTTACTTTGGATTTTTTTTTTTAACTAAACCCTTTTTCATGTACAAAATGAAAAACTAAAGAAACCAAAATCTAAATGCAGATGAAATGGAATGTTACAATGTTTTTTCACATTTTCATAAAAAACCAATTTTGAGAATTCGGATCATCTTTGGTCCTAAAAAATGCTGTATATTTTTAAAACTATAATTTTTTACAAAAAAAAAAAAGATGTTTAGTTCTTCAATGCAAAAAATATTTTTTTTATGAAGTGAAGCCAGCATTAGGTTTCTAGGTTCTTTTGTATTCATTTTATGAAGGAAAAACTATAATTGTTTGTGAAAAATCGCGGTTTTTCAAAACTTTGACCTCAATGAGGCACGGGTTAACATTATCCAAATGAGCAGAAACTTTGCCAATCTCATTTTTCAGCCAATTGACAGCTTTTAGCGGGGTCCTCCCGAAAAAATTCAAAAATTGATGTCTTGTGACCACCCTAATAGACACGATAGCTTGGTTATATATGTTACATTTAAGAAACTTTTCTCGATTATCTAATAAGTAAGACAGTCACAATTGCATTTGTATGGCACCAAAACAAACTAAGTTATTATGTTTCAAATTTTATGAATTTTTGGCGTTTTCTGGCACCAGTAACGGAAAAACTCGTTGTTAGTGCCAGAAAATACACAAACTCTTCACAAATTATTATAGCTCTGTCACTCGCGGCAGTACAAAATTGGAATTTGCACCGTTTTATTTATGAGAACATTGAAGACGTATATTTAAATATAACTTATACAACTCAAGGATTGTACAGAAATTTAAATATCTTAACCACTTAAAAATAGCATTTTTTAAGTTGATGGATTATGTTGATGGATGAAGAAAAATATTTTATATATTTTGAAACTGAAGCTATACCTCTAGATCAACGGTTTATACATTAGTCAACGATAAATCGGACATCAAGTACATTCGGGCATCGGTATATTCTGTTGAGTTATCTTCATGGCAAACCTGACGTTATTGTCCATAAGTTTATCCGAGTGAGACGTGTTGGCCTGTTGGATGTAGCTCAATAGGCAGAGCATTGACAATTTCAGAAAAAGTTCTTGGCTTCGTCTCCTGGACTGGGAACTTTTTCACCCAGTTAAATTTTCGATTCATGTGAAACATTTTTCAATGAGTATGACTGAGTTAAAAAAATAATAAATTGCCTAGTGCAGTGCTACAAAGGCAGATTCAGCTTCTACAAGGACGTACTACTAAATCCATGTCGGAATATAAGACATCGAACATTTCAATAAATACCCTCTCTCAACTAATTCTTCTTCGTAGGTTCCAGTTGACAGACAATGCCATACTACAGCGCCTAGAATACATTGTGTGGAAAACGGTTTTACCGTTTTTTAATTCCAAGTTTTCGAATTCAAACCGGAAATTCTGAAACAAAAAAATTTACTTTAAGAAGTCACTAAATATCTGCCATTAAGTAACCAAAAGAACATTATAGGGAATTTCTGGTACGAATGCAAAATTTTGGAATGTAAAAAAAAAGCCAAACTCATAATGATTTAAAAAGTGCTAAAAAATGGTAGCCGATAAAAGCCGATAAATGCGGTACAATAATAGGGCGATCACAGCGACACCTGCTTTAAAAATAGATTTACCTCTCGCAAAAGTAACCGTTTCACTATTGACAACATGGACATAATTTATGTTAATAAAATCTTCTTGTAAGTGTATATTTCATATGTAACTAATTTTGAAGTTAGTTTTTTTTCATATCAGGAAATTAATCTTTTCTACTCTTCTAGCAGAGATTCATCCTTTGGTATGCTAAATAGGGATACTCTCTAGTTTGCTGTTTTGTATCGAATACTGCAACCAGGCACAAAAGAATGCGTATCAAGTTTTTTGGCCATGATCAATATCATTCCTATTTTCAAAGCTTATGAAAATCACTATCCAACTCAAAGGAAATGGGGTATAATTTAATTATTTAAAATATTTACCACCAGCTGAAACACTTTCTCAGTACGATTCTTATATAATGTTTGCGTTGAAAAGAGCTTGCAGACAATGGCGTACCCAGAAAGAAGGGTCCAAATTCTCTGGAAACCAGTAATATTATAGTTAAGTAATATTAAGTTTTCTTCGCCTTCAATATCGCAGAAAATGCTCCGATTATATATGGCAATAATATTTTTATGAAATTAGTGGTATCTAAATCATCTGAACCTGCACCCTGTCTACGCCACTGCTAGAAGATATCGCTGCGATCGACTCGTTATCTTTACAGCATCGGTTTTGTAGCCGTTTTCCACACTATGTATTCTAGACGCTTTAGCCATACTAAGTCACTATTTTCCATATTTCTATTTTGTTGCTTCGACATACTAATTTTACAAGTAGAGTATAATATGGGATAATTCGACAGAGGTCTATTTTTGTAACACTTAACATGTAAATCTGTACTAATTGATGCAAATTACTTCAAGAGCTTAGTACGCTTCTAATAATCTGAAATGTGCTTTAGAATTCAAACTAGCAAGCTAATAATAATAATAAATGCGTATTTTAAACTACTGCTTATCGAAACCTTTTATGCAAGCTGTTCCTTAATATCCTCAACACCTTATATAATTTCCTGATGTTTCTCCAGTTTACTGAATCGTCTTTTTGAATGACACTGTGTGAAACGTTATATGTGCCTTCTTTTACAAATCATAAAATATTATTAATTATATAATCTGCACAATTTATTACCTGTGGTTACTTTTCAGAAAAAGCCTGTTTAATATATCAACCCCTCCCCTCCCCTCCCCCCCGTACATTAGCGTACATTTTAAAAATCCATTTTACAATACCATTTGGGTAAGTAATTACTATTACTTGAAATTATTGAAATTTAATAAGTTACAGAACACGTTTTAGGTGTCACGTTTAACAAATATATTCGATATTTTATCTCAACTAAAAGCTGCCTCGTCAATCATTTGAGTACCTTACATGGTATGTTGAAATATGGAGTGATAAATCTATTCAGAGATCAAAGTAAATAATGAATAAAGATTCGGGTCATATCCTGACGCTTTTTGAAAAATTTGAAGAATTCATTCATTTATCTAATGGCACGCACCATCATAGAATATTGATTAAAGATTATAAAGCAATCTTCAAATTCTTTGAGAAACAGTTTGTTAAGCCGAATCTATTAATCATAGCTTCGCGTGAAAGAGGAAATAAAGAGATTATCAATAACAAGGCATACAATAATGTTTGAAAGTTAATTATTAAAACTAGAAATCAGTTTTAAGTATTTAAATAATCCTATAATATTGAAAGTTTTTTGTATCTATATGTCTAAGACTTATTTTAATAGGACAGATATAGAGGACAATAATTAAAAAATATTTAGATCCGTTCACAGATAAAACTAATTTAGATGGAGAACATGTTTTTTTTTTTTTTTTTTTTTTTTTTTTTTTTTTTTTTTTTTTTTTTAAATGAAAACAAATTTGTATATAAATTTGAAATAACATATTTATGTTTTTTTTGCGACGTGCATTATTTAATTATACACGAAATGTGTAACTAATTATAATTTAGTATATATATATATATATATATATATTTGATTTACACATACGTTTGCTAATACACATTTTATAATGGACTATGATGTAATATTTTTATATGCGAATTAATGTAGTTATATTTCAATCTTCATTAATTAATTTAAATGTATTATCAATTACTATTAAGAATGTTTTTGATTAATTGTATTTACTTTTATGCCTACGGTGGGCAATATCATATTAAATTCTAATATAATGTAATACTTTCTTAAAAGCTAATATAATATGTATTAATTTTAATTAATGTTCTTCCCTAACCACTTATATCATGTGTATTTCATTTTTAACTTTGTATGCAAAAACATAATATGTAACTATTAATTTCAATATTTAATTAATATTAATTTTAAATCCATAGCATCTAAATTCAAATAATTTAGTATTTTAATTTGATTTTAATGTAATTTTTATGATGTTGCTTTTATGCCAAAGCTATTTAATAGTGGCTATGTCATTTCTTGGTACACGTATTTTTATGTAGTAATAATCACTAATCCTTAATTTTACCGCTTTACATCTTATTTTTTAACATAGAATTAATCATTACTACATCCATTTTTACTTTAATGTAATTGGATATTTTATTTATTTTTAATTTTATTTATATTATTTAACTAATTATTATCACTTTAGATAGTATGGTTTCATTTTTAAAATTGTTTTTCCCACTGCATATTCACTATTCCTATCATAGATGGCAGCACCATGGTTTGTGTTGCTTTAAAATATTCCATATATCCAAGTAATTCATTTTCTAAAAATTATTTTGGCAACAGGGTTTATAATCTTCTAAAATGTTTTTGGCAACATTTAGAATTTTTTTTGCATTTCATTGCCTTTGTATAGTTATCTTCATAAATCTGGTCCATGTTGTGCACCAACATCCCTCTTCATCTCATTGTTTTTAGTACTTAAAGATCTTCTCATAATTATGGGTAAGGTTTCTATCCTTTTTAATATTGTACTAATATTGTATTTATAGTACTGTAAAGTACTTAAAGATCTTCTCATAATTATGGGTAAGGTTTCTATCCTTTTTAATATTGTATTAATATTGTATTTATTTTTTGAACTTTAAGATTTTTTCACAGGTTTAATTATGTTTATGAGTGGTCCTCCCAAAATCATATTCTAGCAATTTTATGGCTAATATGGTGATGAAACTACTCATTTTATTTTGTGGTATTTATGCATTTGGGACTTGATAATTCTGTATAAATTCCACAAATTTCATTGATTCAATTTATTTCATTCAATTTTTAATTTAATTTCTTCTTCTTTTAAATAAATATTTCATATCTATATTCATTGTGTTGGGGTTACAATTTCGTTGTCAATAAATTATTACTTACTAAATCATAATTTCACGTTTCTGTTGGTGTTTTGGTAATGTTTCATTAATGGTTATATATATATATATATATACATAAATACCCTTTTTAATTGAATTTTGCTGCTTCAACTAAAATGGGTATTTAAATGGGTATAATAATGCACTATTCTTCCAGTATCTTATAAAAGACATTTAGGAAATAGCTTTTATCATAGCTTCATTTGAATTTTTTTAACCATCATTGCAGCCTCACTACTCCTTCAAATACACAACTTGCTTTTTATGAAAATGAATCGTGCACATTACATAAACTTATGTAATCCACTATATATAGCTTTCGTGTGGAAACGCTTATTTCTGAACGATTTCAAAACCAAGATTGAATAAAGAACTTTTACAACTACAAATAATGCATAAAACTGAAAATATAAAATAATTCTGTGTTTCACAGTGGAGAGTACTTTTAATGTTCTTGGTCGCGGCAGATTTCATTTAAAGAAAAAACTGTATAGATTGCGAAACGTATATTTATTTATTTCTGTGAAAACCAATATTTGCTATATTTACCATGATAGTAAAATGTAATATTTGATTTATATATTTATGAAAGTTTCGTGGCCACAAGAAAGCACGTCGATTGGCAAAATTGTGCTTCATGTCAGGTGATTCACGAACACTGATATATAAATTACAGTAATAAGGAAACCTGCTCAGAAAGCTTAAATCATATTAAAAATTTCTTGTCAGCTTAGTACACATATTAAACATGTGAAACACGTGAAGATATTTTTTAAATTGCTTACAAAGCGTAAAACCGACATAGTGACAAAATGTCCAGGCCGAGGATTGAACCCGGATACTTTGGAATAACAATGGTATACAGCGGAACAACGCTACAATATTCCTTTGGAATAACACTTCCGGATAATTTGGAGCTTTATTCCAAAGTATCCGGGTTCAATCCCCGGCCTGAACATTTTGTCCCTCTGTTGGTTTTACGCTTTGGGCAATTTAAAAAATAACTTCACATGTCTCACATGTTTAATATTCAATAATGGCGTAATTTCACTGCTGTAAATTAATTAAAAAAATAATTCAAAATAAGTTTATCACACTTCTCCAGTTTCAGTCTCATGTATATTATATAAAGTATAATATAGTACAGTAGAGTATAGTACATGTATATTAATGAGATAGCAAGCAAAAGGAGTTTTCTCATATTTTCGAAACGTGAGAAAACACTTTTTTCTTGCTCTCTACTTATATATAGAAGTATCTTTCAGAATATAGCTAGTAATCTCTTTTTTGAGTACTTTTCACATTATTCAAACATTTCTATTTAAATTTGCAATACTGAAAAATTACATAACTGACAAATAGAAATACGAATTGTTTAAGGCAATTTATTTTAAAAGTTATAAACATTTTGAATTTATATCGAATTCATGAATTTATATAGATAGAAAAGGATTTTCGATAAGACATTAAAGTTCTGATAAGAAATTCGAAAATTTAAAATTATTAAATGTTTATGAATGCATTAGATTACATATATGCAGTCAGTGTACAAGTGTAAATAGAAATTTGCTCATTGACATATCAAAAGCAATCGACGATTCTAAGTCTGAAAAGGGATTTAATAATTTTAGTGTCAATAAAATCTTTTAATATAATTGGTTTTTTAATTGAAACATGCCTAACTAAATCCGTACTTGAATTATGGGTTTTCTTTAAATATTGCCGCATTATATTCAACCCTTAATTTCATAACATGACACGTAGGGATAACACATTAAGTAAAGGTAATTTATATCTACGGATAATCAAAAGTATTTAAAAAAACTGAACTTTCATTATATCTTTATTTCACAAGATAAAGTGAAATAGAGATTTCTATTGAATAATAGTTGAAAAATGATTATAAATGTTTGTATTCAAAGAGAGCTAATAAATTTAAAAGCGCAAAATTTGTGTAAGTATACATAGTTTTTTTTCCTGGAAAAACTTCTATAAGTAAGACATTAACAAATTTTATTTAAAATACATTTAGCTATTGTGATATTTTATATTATTATCAAAATAAATCATGGGCTACGTTTAGAGTGGTCAAAAACACGTAAAACCTTATTCACAGGGCGATTTAGCAAAATATATAGTCCACAAAACATCATACAGGGTAGAAATAATTAAATTTACGCTAATCAGATCAATTTGGAGTCCGTTCCGGTTGACGGATTATGTTGAAAATTGGTATATACGTTAGATGGGTCATGCGGAAGAGAAATATCCAATAAAAATTAGTTCAAATTTTGACCATCAGGTGAAAAAATGACCCATAAAGAACCAGAAACACAAATTGGAAACATAAATCGTTATTTAATCAAAGCATTTGTTGAATGTGCATTCCATTTGTGTGAATGGCATCTTCAAAGCATGTTAAAACATGTTCAACAGACAGTAAGTATACACGCCATGCCACTTCAATTTCTCAAGAAACACTTCGTGCTTCAGTTGGACAAGTTTTAACATGTTTTGATCATGTTATCGACAGAAGTGGAATGCACATTCAATACATGCTGTGATTAAATAAAGTCTTATGCTTCCAGTTTGAGTTTCCTGTACTTTATGCGCCATTTTTGCACCTGGTAGTTGAAATTTGAACATTTTTTTATTGGATATTTCTTTCCCCATGGACTATATAACGTATATACAAATTTTCAACAAATCCGTCAACCAAAACGGGTTCCAGATAGGTCTGAGTGGTGTAACTTTAATTATAACCACCCTGTATATGTATAAAATGAAATGTTTATGCGTTATGTTTTTTTTTAAACATTGTTTTTTAAATATCAGTTTTTGACAGCTAGTTGTTGCTCACTTGTACTCTGTGATCCTTACGTCAATAAACCATGGTTTAAATAATATTTTTCTAATAAATCAGTGTACAGTTGTCTGAAAATTAAAAAAAAAGAACATCACTTACATTTTTTTTTCCTACGTATCATAGAAAGAAAAAGAAAGTATCCATTTGACTGGAAATTTTGTCTCTTTTCAATTTATATTAAAAAATAAGCTGACGAATTTTCTTCATACTGAAATTGTACCAAAGTCTGAAATTTCCATTCCCAACATCTAATTTCAACTTCATATTTGGATTTTTCAGACCTTATGATGCCAAAAGGGCATTCGAGCAAGTCGTTTATTAGTTATAAAGCTTTAATGATTGGAAAATCTAATGTTAAATTTATTTGTTATCTTTGTTAAACACATACCAATGCGATTAGTTTTTAATGCGATTAAGCATAATTTAAATACAACTTCGAGGAATGAGAAAAAATTTTGGATTCGCATATTTGAAGATTTTAAAAATCTTTTTCTGTTAAAATATTTATAAGTTACAATTTATATATTTTTTAAAATAATTTTCAAAAAAATATGAATTGTAATCATGTTTAACAGAATGTTTAACAGAAAATTTTAATAGAACTTTTTATAAGCTTTGGATATGCAAATCCAAAATTCCATCAAGCAGTTTTTGAGGTACATTAAAAAAACTATTCACATAGCAATCTGTTTTGCAATGCCGACAATGAATACATTTAATATTAGAAGTTCCAAATTTAAAACTTCACAATTCCTAAACGATTTGACCAAATGGTTTCCCATTTGGTATGTTAAGATACTATTGACTAAAAAAAGCGAAATATGACGTCAAAATTAGGTGTTTGAATTGAAATTTCCAGAATTTGGTGTAAATTATCTATGAAGACGATCACTTAAGCTTAACTCTATGACATACATTAAAAGAAGACATAATGTGCAGTCGAATGGCTATTTTTTTCTGTGAAATATATGGAGACGAAAATATGTGGGGGGTTTTCTTTTTTTTGGCCAAATGCACACACCTGTAATTATATATGAACTCTACAGTCTTGGAAAAAAACGCACCAGCCCAAATAACGCTGCTGCAAATCATCGCATAAAAGAGTGAATGTACCAATCGATAAGAAGTAATGCCTGCTAATAATCACAATACCTAAATGTAGCTTAGATAGAAATTGAAACAAACAAATATAGAAATTGTAGCAAACGAATATAGAAATTGTAACAAACTTTAAAAAATTCTAAACTAACACCTAATTTTGACATCACATTTGGTTACTGGGAATTTTACCTTCGGATACCAAAGAGGAAGTTATTCGATTAAGTAATTTAGGAATTATGCACGTTCAAATTTTGGGCCGTCTAACTTTAAATCCATTTTTAATCACTGAAAAACAGAATTCACTGTGAAAAGTTTATTAAGCATAACTCAAAACCTACTTGTTTTGAATGAGCTGCAATTTTTGATTGGCTTAGTAAAAGCTTCTTGAAATTGATTTATTTTTTAAATATTATAGATCACAATTCCTAATTTCTTTGAAAATTAACTTATAAAATGTATCTATAAAAATTAATTTTCGAACAGATATTTAAAAATATTTTTCGAAAGAAATATGAATGCTAATCTATGACTTTTGTAAAATAAATCGATTTTTTAAAATTTTAAATATACTAATTAAAAATCAAAAGACATTTTCCCAAAATGTTCCTGAGTTATGCATAAAGAACTACTCTAATTGCAATCTGTTTGGATACGAAGTTGAATTAATGTAAATTTTCAATCTTTAGATTTGCATAATTCTAAATTACTTGAACGAATTATGTCCCATTAGGTATATGAAGGTAAACTTCACCAAAGAATCCAAGCGTTATATCACAGCTAATTGCTAGTGTGGAAAACTTTAATGTTTGTTACAATTTCTATATGTAAACGAACCCTTAAGCAATATTTCAGTACACCATTAATTATTAGGAATTATTACTAATCGCTTGGTATCAGCAATAATTTTGTATGATGATTTGGTGTAAAGTTACTACGGGATAGTGTGTTTTTTTTCTCACAAGAACAGCACAATATATTCGAATCAGAGTAACTGTAAAAAGTATGTTTATTTACGTACTTTGATTAATTAAACAGTTATTAGTGAAATAATGGGTATAATGAATTTTGAATCCATTTTATGAGACAGGGCCTAATAGAATTATGTGGTTAATATACAGGTTGGGACATAATTCTTTGACAGATTTTTAAATGTACTATATGATCAAATAATTTGCTAAATAAAAATGTGATTTTGACTAAAATGCTTCTCACAATGAACAGTTTTGATTAAGTCATTACAAATAATTATTTTCCAAATTTCATCATTGATGCCATCACTTATTCCAACATTTTAAATTATTATTAGGGTTTGCGTATCTATTTGTTTTTCTTTTCTAATTTTGACGTTGTCATTAAGAAATTACAAATGATAAAGAAAATGTATGCTTTGTTGATCATCGCATTTCCGTAAAATCTCTCTTAACAGAAAACTCTTAACTGCTTTTTTCAGTAAAATACGAATTTTCCCTTTTTAATTTTGCTCATCTCCCTCCAATACACTGAAACAAAGTTTATCTAACGTATAAATTATGTGAAATTCTCCAATCTATTCTGTATTTTTGCCAAATCACATGTGTTCTTGCAAATACGTTGCCAGCACATTTTCGTTGGGAAAATGAAAATTTTATGCACGTCCTTTTTCACAAAATTCACCAACACCTCGCGAATTTAAACACAAGATTGCCTGAAATCATACAACCAAAAGACAAAAATTTCATGAAATAATAAAAAATATTCTTCAAATCACAGGGGTGTTATGGTTATGGGACCAGTTACGTGCTACCAGTACTTTTTACTGTTTTGACGAAATTGTTTTTGAAATTATTCTTATGCCATACTGCACTGGCATTTTCTATGAATTTCATATACTGTACAAAAAATGATAATTTAATTTTTCTCAAACTCTCTTAAGTATGTAATGTAATATAACCACTTCGAACCTTGACATACAATTATAAGTAAGATCTGAATTTCATATACTGTAAAAAAAATGATAAATTATTTTTTCTTAAACTCTCTTAAGTATATAATACAATATAACCGCTTCAAACCTTGACATACAATTATAAGTAAGGATTAACACCATATGTTATAACGAAGAAACTTATTTTGTCATAAAATACCGCTTACTGCAATGTAACGGAAAAGTTCCGATATTAAAAATGTATAGATATGTAAAATAATTGATACTGAAATAAAAAACACATGCAAACAGTATACTGTAATTCTATTAAAAATAATGCTATACTTAATTTTTTAACATATTTCTACAAGTCACAGACATCATTTTAAAATTTCTATTTATAGTAATATAATTTAAAAAAAACAAAATACTACATTTATTGAATTTTAAATTTGGCATCATGTGCTGTTTCTATATGATTAAGAGAAATACGTGTTATTATTTTTCACGATAGTTTTAAGCAAATAATTTTCTTTGCGTCTAATATCACGTTCCACATTTAAATTCCAAAGGAGAGAAATGTTCTCAAATACTTTTTACTAATGCAGAAATAATAAGACAATAAGCAAATTATGCATCCAAATATAAACTATTGTAATTTTACAGAAATATATATTATTTATTACTGCAATATTAACATTGAAATAAAACCTATACCAAAAATATACTTTTCTCTTTTAGAAAATTTTCTCAAGTACATAATCTAGATAGATAATGATTTATTCAATAACTTAAAAGTCTCATTTCAGAAATACAAATTTTTTTTTTCCAACTTAGTTAAAAAGTGTTTATGACTTCGATTTGTCTAGCCATCTGGTCATACTATAACTCTCGTAAATATACTCGGATTGCTGTGTAATTTTAATATGTTATTGACATTTATTATAGCATGATAGCTATTGAAAATGAAGCCTGGGGCATTCATAGTTCATTTACAGGGATAGCCAAAAGTAATCCGTTACATTAAGGTCAATGGGAATAAACCGTTTCAAGTGCATTTTAATGATGTTACACCATTTCAAAGATAATGAAATAGGTATGTATTTATGAAGTGCACTAAAACATACATATACTTGAGAGTTCAATCTTTTTGCAATAAAACTGGGTGAATTTTAGTTAACTTTCCTTTAAAAGTATAAATTGTAATATGGAATGCAGAGCATTTATTATTCATTTACCCTGCCACACAAAAGAATTCCGCCACATAATGTTCTACATATAAAAAGTATTTGCTGCGTATTTTTATTGTATTTCACAATTTCAAAGATAATGAAATCGATATACATTACTGAAGTTTACTACTGGCTGTAGAATATGATGTGCATCGCATTTATGGTTAATTTACAGGGACACACAAAATATCCAAAGTACTGTCTAATAGAAATAGTAGGAATTGCGTGTCAATTATTAATTACTGTGTATAGTATTAATTACTGTGTATGAACGTGCATTGCTTAAGCGGGGTTCTTAATTGAGTTGTATATTTTCAAGCTGAACGATATTTAGTAGACAAACTGATGTTTGTAGAATATAAATAAAATCATACACAAGACCACATAAAGAATACCTATGAATGCATGACCGCTTGTGGATGATAATTTATAAAAGTGAGATTTCAGAAGTTTTAAGCGTTTTTTCTGCCTGAATTAAATTTTAACTTAATACGTGGCGTGTATAAAAATCTGTACGTAATATACAGGACTGTACAAAAGAATTCAAGTATGTTTATCGCCTATTCATAGAAATTGCTGACGGTGAGAACTAAATTTCAATATACTATGTAAAATATATATAAATCTATAGATCAAATACAGAGCTGCACAAAATAATTGAAGTACTTTTCTGGCTATGGGCGGCAATTGATGAATCCTGTTTTCTAAATATGTTATGCGTATTCTAAAACGATTACGTAGGCATCTTATTTACCTCATTAAACATCCAAGTATTGTTAAAGTATTGTGGAAGTGTTGGAATATGTTTCATAAGCTATGCTTGACGCTTGATTTGTCTTTCTTATTATTTTATTCTTTCTATAAGAAAAAAGATAATAGTATTTCGTTAAACGGTATAAAATGACATTTTAATGATGTAGTTCTTTCAATTGTATGCAATTATAGAAATGCACATATCTGTTCGCAAAACATTATTTCAAAATATCTAGGTAAACATTTTATAATGACTTGTTTAAAATATACGTAATTGAAAGTTGTTATAAGGAAATACGTTTATATTTTGAAAAGATAAATTTTCCTAGATCGGCATCTATAATTTAAAATTTTAGGGCAAAGAAAACAAACAATAATGCATTGTTTTTCTTTTCGAATAAATAATATTTATAGGATTATTTTTAAAAGTAATGAAGAATATTATTTATGAAGTCATTTATTTTAAAAGTAGTATTTTGGGAAAAGAATTATATTTAAAAAAAATTATTATTTGTAAAACGACGATTATTTTTTAAGTAAGAGATGTATAAAGCAAGTTCCCCTTTTTATGTAATTTCATAAGAATCTATTTATAGATCATTAGACAACACATTTTTATAGCTTACATATACATTAATGTATAGAGTGACTTAGATATACTAAACACACTTAGATATACTAAAGAGTTCCATCCACAATTCTGCAATAAAACTGGGTAAATTTTAGTTAACTTTCCTTTAAAAGTATAATTTGACATATTTCCCCAAAAATATATTTAATATATTTAAAAAATTTTCTCTGAAATAACATCTTTCAAAATATAATTTGGTAATATATAAAATACTATACTTATTTGTACATCATAAAATTAATTTAAAATTTAAGCACTGTATTATATTTAAATGATTTTAAAGAAAAAAATTTCGGTGGTAGAAAGTCTTTTCAAAATGAGAAATATGTTTACAAGTTTTTATGATTATATAAATACAGTGTATTATATTTTTCTTCGACAAGAACCCATTTTAATTCATTTAATCATAATTAACTTTAATATAAAATATTGCTACCATAATATACATACACATACAGTAGAACACAGATAAAACAAAATGGTTTATATCAAAATAACAGATAAATCAAATATTTCGAAAAGGGTTATAAAACCCTGTATTTTAACAGTTTTAACAACACCCCTATAATGAATATCTGAACATGTATTCTAGTTGGATTATCATATATAACACAACAAAAAAACACTTTCCTCAAGAAAAAGCCTTCAATTGTACAACTATGTACTATACAATGTTACATTTACAAAATTTCTGAAAATATTGGAAAGTATAAGTTCTAAATTGTTATGAAACAGCTCATTACGTTTAGTAATAAAAACACACTAATATAAAAATTATGTTATTATTTTTTTACAAATCCTGAGAAGTAAAGTGAATGGTGAAAAAAATTAAATAAGTTCAAGATTAATACAAATTTTAAGAATTTAAAATATAAACCTTCTTTCGTTCAATCAGCAAACTTATTTAAACGAAAATAAAATATAAAAATTAAAAACAAAAGGCGAATGCTTGCAAAGAACTTTTTTCGCGGAAAATCTAGTTTCAATAACTTGGTTTTTAACACTTTCCAACCTAGTTGAAAAGTGTTTATGACTTCGGTTTGTCTGGCCGTATGGCCGTCTGCCGTCTGGCCGTCTGCCTTCTGCCGTCTGTCCGTGCTCTAACTCCCGTAAATATGCTCGGATTGCTCTGCAATTTTATATGTTATAGTCGTTATCTATAGCATGTTCCCTATTTCAATGGAAGTGTGTAGCACTTATAGTTTTTTTACAGGGACACTCAAAAGAATTCCGTTACATTGCGGTCTATGGGGAAAAATCATTGACGGTTTATTTAAATAATGTTTAACTATTTTAAACGCATTGAAATTTATATATATCACTAAGGTGCATTAGAAGAAGCTTAATATGGAATAGGGTGTGCATAGCACTTATAGTTACTTTACAGGGACAGTCAAAAGAATTCTGTTACATTACGTCTATGGAGAAAAATCGTCTGCGGTTTATTTAAATAATGTTTCCCTATTTTAAACGCATTGAAATTTATATATATCACTAAGGTGTATTTCAAGAGGCTTACTACAGAATAGTGTGTGTACAGCAGTCATCGTTCATTTACAGGGACACACAAAAGAATTCTCTACTGTAAGTTAACAATAATTCCTGGAAGTGCATTTTAAGTTACTGATCGTGATTTTAATTTTAACTCGATTTTTGTCTATTATGTGGTGTGTATAAATTCTGTATATCGTATACAGGGAAGCACAAAAGTTCGGGAACACATTTCCGTATTATTTAACTCCAGACGGAGAATTTTAAACTGTGCTACGCGTTTCCTAACTGAACTAAAATTTGACATCCTATGTAGTATATATACAAATCTATAGATCCTATACAGGGCTGAATAAAAGTATTCGGATTACTTAGATTTTATCTTTTAGCTTATTAAACGGTATGATTTGTAAAATTATTTTGGAAGCGTTGGAAAGTGTTACATAATCTATGTTTGACGCATGATTTTTCGTTCTTGTTTAAATTTCTTTTGAGCATGCGCTCTGATTTCATGTCGGATTTCCCGTTTTTGTAGGATGACTAGCTCTGTAAAGAGTTCGTTATCCAAACTTGTGTTTGCTGAAAATGTAAAACCTTCGCTAAAATACTCGTTGTCCAATTTATTCGCAGTCTGAATGACTCGGTAAGCGACAACAAGCAATATATACAGGGTGCGTAATGTATTTGAAGACACACTTTCTCTGGTTTTATTAATTCATTTACTAAATTCAGTTTATTTATTGATAGGTACATGTTTGGTGGCTGATACCCAGTTTACACAATACAAAAAAGCGTATTCTGTAATTTACATATTAAGCATAGCGGATTGGAAAAATCACGATTTTTAAAAGTCTGTGGATCTTTTATCTATATCTATGGATCCTTGTAAGCAGTTGGAAACCAAATACGGAAACGTGTCACTATTATTACTGCGTAAAGAGCATTGGAAATTTGTGATATAATAAGAGTACCTTAATTTATCCGTCAATCTCGAGAAACCATACAGGAAAATCCAAGAAAGCCTATTATCACTTGAAAAAACATGTGTTAAGAGGAAGAAAAAGAATTGTCGTCTATGAAGATTCCGGATATAAATCTTCTGTGATATGGAAAGCACATTTTATGTCAGAACAAACAATAAAAAAATGCTTTGTCAGATAAAAAAGTTTCTTGAACCAACTGAAGAATACAGAAGAAAAAGGTATGATTTAGTTTCTCTCAGACGAAAAAAAATTTGAGCAGAATTAAAAAGCTAAAACACAAAATTACAGATTGCTTTTAATAATCCTTCTGATATACCGAAAGTTATCCACACAAAATTTCCTACAAATGTCATGCTTTAGGGAACTTTCAACAATGACGGTCACACAATGTCTCCTTACGTCTTTGCACTAGGCTTTTCAGTTAGTTCACATTGCTGCCTACATTGGCGTTTTGGAAAAACTTATTAAGACAGTGTATGAAATGGAAGGTTTTACATTTGAATAGGACTCTGCATCATCATATAAAGTTTAAATAACGCAGTATTGGTTAGATTAAAATTTCCACAACCACATAATATCCTAATTTTTAGTATCCTAAATCCATTAACACCAAAGTTTATATATATATATATATATATATATAAGTCGCCATTGCAGGATAACTGGCTAATGTGAATTTATTAATTCGGATTATTTAATCCACGCATGTAATCAGTTAAGGTCTCATATAGAAGCAGTTATAATAGAAGGTGAAGCCGGTTCTATTGAATAAAACCATTTTAAATATAGAATAATATCTGTCTTTAAAAATCTTACGCAGTCTGTATAAACACGCACACCTACAGTCACATACACACTCACACATATATATATGTACATGTATATGTTTGTGTGAGTGTGCGTGTGTGCGCATTTGTGAGTATTTTTAAAGATAGGCATTGAATATAAAATTTCTTTTATTTACAGAATATAAGAAACTATTAAAAATACTTTATCAACTTATTTTACACATATATCCGCTATTCTTCACTTTGCAAATGATACATTAGTGAAAAGTATACACATTAAGCATAATTGCCAACAAGTAGTTAATCATATATCTATTTTTATGTTTTAAAAGCACTCAATGGAAATGGGAATACATTTTAGAATACTCTTTTGAATAGCTTATTACAAAACTCTGAATATACTTTCGTAGATTTCTATCTGCAAGCTTTTAATGAAATTAAAGTTTCGATAGCACTGTATTACTTTGTAGTTTCATTCAAAGAGTAGGTAAACAGTTACAAACTGTTACACAAGTTCTTTAACTTTTCGTAAAATGTTTCATGTTTCATTATTTCCTCATTCATAAGGCGCATGTAAAGTGAATATAAAGTTATAAATTTAATATGTATGAAATATAAATTTTGTTTACGTTATTTGAAATACATCTATGCATATTTGTTTAGATTTATATGAATAACAACAACAACAACTAAAGACGAACTAATTATTAATGGGATATGTTTCTCTAAAATAATATGTTTTACTTGCATCAGATAAGTTGCACCATATGTCAAAATGTTTTATTTATATTTTGATAACAGATTACTTTAAAATGTTATCAATTTTATGTTCATGGTTCGTTTGATACGTAAACACTTAACTTATTTTCAATCATTCTAATTATTTTCAGCGCACTTCTAAATAATGCCAATGTATTGCTAAAAAAATATTTTGTTCATATCTATAAAAGCAGTAATTTGTGTGAAATTCTTTAAAAAGTTCATTTAAAATTTAAAATTAAATTAAACATAAAGCATAATGAATATAAAGATGGAATCAGTGATATGTTTATAATTTGCACACAGTTATTTCAAAATTGTCCTCAAAAGACACCCGTGATTAAAAATTAAATAAATTATTAATCATAATAAAT
This sequence comes from Maratus michaelseni, assembly GCA_963931845.1. Classification (NCBI taxonomy): domain Eukaryota; kingdom Metazoa; phylum Arthropoda; class Arachnida; order Araneae; family Salticidae; genus Maratus; species Maratus michaelseni. The sequence goes on along the minus strand of OZ007593.1, from coordinate 103,929,502 downwards.
TATGTGATATGTTTAAATGTTGCATGCAAAGATTTCAAAATTAGTTTTAGTTTTCAACAATATATGGCACTGCGCTTTTCTAACGTGTCTAAATAATGCTTAATCAAATTTAAAACGCAAAACATGTGTTTTCGTTTTCCAACAGCTAAACGGATAAGGTAAAGTCAAAACAATTCGCTATTTGAACTACATTTACACATTTGTATGAACATACCTACAGTTTAAGACAGTACACTGACGAAAATATATATTTTTAAAATGCTGTATAAATAATTTATCAGTTAGCGTATAAACATACATCTTATTTCATTTTTATATTTATTATAGTTAAAGAATTAAGTTAGATTTTAGTTGTTTTCGCATATTTAGAATTTAAGATGATACTCTATATTTTTTTACCGTTGTAGACAAAATTGGATACTAAAATAAGCATTTGAACAGATTGCAAGTAAGAAATGTTAAATATAAAAGAAAAAGAAATTTGAATGTACTAAAATATTTTTAATAATATAGATTACCTAAAGTGTTCAATAAATAGATTATTTCTGTACAGTATTTTCTTTTCCATCGACCTATTCTCCCATTTTGAGCCTGAAGTCCTGCTTTTACCCCTGGTATTACAAATTTGGACTCAGTCTCCAGCAGTGGCTAATAAGATCCTCTTTCAACGCTGGTAGACGAGAGGTGCTGGTCCGAACCCAATCTTTTCGTCGGCTTAATCATTCGGAGTTTTCAGTGATTTTCTACGAACCTTGGATAACCTTGCGTAAATACGTGTTAGGTTTCCTTGGAAAGACCTCCACGTAGGGAACTCCAAATTCGTGCCTATATCCTTCGCGTAGATACTAGCCTGCATAATTACACCACCTTTTCAAAGGTAATTTCTTCTACGTGTTCAAAATAGCACTTACACAAATTTTGCTGTATTTATTTTTTTATAATCAAGCTCTAAACACCTCACTTTTATGTTGATTATCCACTGTGCGGATATAAATTGGAAATGTATGTATTTTATCCTGATTTTTTATTTTTATTTAGAAGATATTGCTTCATAGTCCAGATAATTAAGGGGTTGGTAGGTACAGGAAATTATGCGTTCTTGAAACGTGAGTTGAAAGTTCTATTTAACATCAGAATTAAGAACATGAAGAGCCACAAAAAATTCCTTTTTAAATTCAGTTATGAATTTTTTTCCATCGAAAGAAAGGAGAAATGGGAAAAATGTGGAAAATAAAAATGTGGAAAATTCGTGTTTGCGCAAATAAGGGAAGTGGAGTATCATTTTCCATGTCATTGTTGCTGTATTAAATGACAGCAGTATTATGCCAACTTAATCAAAATTTATTAAGAGAAGTAAATTAGCATATAAGAAAGTATGAAAATGGATGGATCAAATAACGTTTAAATAGACAGATCTACAGTTGTGTAACAACTCTACCCATATTAAAATAAATATAAATAAGAGTCACGGAAGAGCCCTCTAGATATAAAGTTATTCATCATATCTCAAAATCTATTAGAGATAGTGAAAATAAATGCTTTATATAACCTTAGAGCATCCTGAATTTAGTATAAAATAATGATTTACATGTAAAAATATTTTTTAAGTATTTCAAATCAAAGTTTTGCTATACCCAATCACGGAATTAAGTACAAAAATAACTGCATCCATAAGTACAGCATTTTGAGGGAGACGCATATCTGTTAATAAATACATGTCAGAATTCTGGAATATTTTTATAGGAAAATTATGTTATGTTCAATGTATTCAATGTTCAATCCACCATCACCAGCGATGTAATGTTCATGGTTCAGAAAGCTATTGCTTTGCTGCCAACTGTGGCCACATTTAATAAAATGAACTTCATTTTCTTATTAAAATAAATTGCACATTGTTTACATCTATTACTTTATTAATAAAAGTGCATCTCGCTATAATGCCACATTTATGAACGCGATGCAGTTGTTAGTGACATATTTAAGCTGATGACTGGATTTGAAAAACTTACATTTCATGGCATCTAACGTGTTTCCCCGAAACTAAGATCAGAAAGATAAGACCAAGTACGAGTTTTTAGGATAGTTGTAATATAATTCCTACCCCAAAATTTTCAACGTTTATTCAAAAATAAATTTTGCTTGCTCAAAATTGTCAATTTGTAAGCATCACTCATATTATAAATTTGCATCCAATCATGATGATGCATATATATATATATATATATATGTATATATATATATATATATATGTATATATATATATATATATATGTATATATATATATATATATATATATATATATATATATATATATATATATATATATATATATATATATATATATATGTATATATATATATATATATATATATATATATATATGTATATATATATATATATATATATATATATATATATATATATAGTGGTTATCAAAATAATGGAAACACTTGTGAATGAAAGGGACATTTAAGAATTCCCTTCGTCAGCATTAAAATATAATCTTAGCTACCAGATTTTTTTAATATAAAAAGTACATGTATTAGGTAGTATGACAGAGCTCTAGAAGAGTTGTCTACGTTTTGATTTTTTTTGTCAGAAGCGTAAAATGTCAGACCTCACAGATTTTCAAAGAGGCCAAATTGTAGGAGCCCGACTAGCTGGAGCAACGGTTACCGAAACATCCCAGCTTATAGGCGTTTCTAGAAGTACGGTGTCTAAAGTCATGACAGCATACACACAGCGCGGAAAGACAAGATCAGCAAAGAAAAATAGTGGACGGAAGGAGAAGCTGAGTGAAAGAGACCGACGGGTATTGAAGCGGATTGTAATGTCTAAAAAGAAAACAACTGCAGCCAAAGTGACCGCAGAGCTCAATCAGCATCTGGATTCTCCAGTGTCAACAATTACAGTTCGGAGATACCTTCATAAAGAGAACATTTACGGCAGAACAGCAATTCCCAAGCCACTTGTCACAGATGCTAATGCCAAACGTCGTGTAGAGTGGTGCCACAGCCACAAAACGTGGTCGATTGATAAGTGGAATACTGTTATATGGTCAGACGAATTATCTTTCACACTTTTCCCCACAACAGGACGGGTACATGTCTGGAGAACACCTGCACAAGCGTATGATCCTGATTGCCTCCGTCCAACTGTCAAGCATGGAGGTGGATCGGTCATGGTATGGGCAGCCGTGTCATGGTTTTCTGCTGGTCCAATTGTAAACCCTGAAAGGAAGGAACTGGGGAGAAGTATAGAGAAGTTTTAGCTGACCAGGTCCATCCCATGATGCAAATTTTGTTTCCTGCAGGTGATGGAATTTTCCAGGATGATAATGCCCCTATTCATGCAGCCAGAGTTGTCCAATCATGGTTTGATGAACATGAGGATGAGGTGGAACATCTACCTTGGCCCGCACAGTCCCGAGACCTCAACATAATCGAACCGTTGTGGTCTATTTTAGAGCTTTCAATCCGGAATCGATATCCTCCACCGGCATCTCTCACGGAACTTTCACAATAACTCCATGAAGAATGGTACAATATTCCTCTAAACACTATTCAGAATTTGTATGATTCGATTCCCAGGCGAATCCAAGCTGTATTACATGCCAAAGGCGGTCCTACGCCATATTAATAAAGAATTCCTTCAAAATCTAGGGTGTTTCCATTATTTTGATAACCACCTGTATATATATATATATGTGTGTTTGTGTGTGTGTGTGTGTGTGTGTGTGTGTGTGTATTTTTTTTTCAAAGCTCATTTTAAATATTTACAGCAAATACCGTAAATAAAATGAAAAAAATACTCTTGAAAGTGTTTGTTTTCATTTAAAGAAGGTATCAATTGTCATCGACAGTTGCCCTCCACCATTCTGTGATTTGAATCACACGGTTTTAATTTAAAGAAAACAAGATTTTAGGATCACGCTGACCATAATCTTGGTACCGGAGGTGAAAAAACTTAATGAAATGTCATTTAAAGTATGTCATTTCCACTTTTAATGGATAAATGTTGATTGTTTTTAAGAATAAATGTAATTTGCTAATAATTAAAAAATATTATACATGTCCCGGAAATAAACTCTAGGGTGTTTTTTGGAAAAACGTTTAATATAAGACACAGTCATTCTTTTTTCGAAGAAATACCTTGTAATGCCATGCTACACGACTTCATGCAATTACTAGGATATTTAACGAGCTATTGTATATTGTAAAACGTACATTTAAGGACTTTCAGTAAAGTTATTTGTACATGTAAGGCGTGCTAAATCGAGGATTATCTACATCGAATTGTCTTATTATTGGAATTACCTCATTATATCTGATAGGTTTCTATTTTGGACAGGTAACTTCTAAATTTCATCACAGTAACTCGTTTATGATAATGCATAGTATTTTTATTATAAGTACTAGACACTTGTTCCACAAATCAAATTTTTTCTGTTCAAAAGTTTTTGAGTGTATTCATAATTTATTTTATATACTTTATATTTATGAATTTGTATACGTTCTTCTATGTTAATTTATGATTATTTTAATAAAGAATGATTCTATATATTTTATATAGTTTTTATTTGATTTAGCGATTTAAAAATGAAAATGATACCCCACTTGCCTAGTTCTTTCAAACTCTAATTCCCTACACTTTATTTCCTCTCCTTCCCTCTTTCATCTTAAAAACACACTTTCCTGCTCTATAGTACTATACTATTCCAATTTTTTATTATAATTAAGAGTTACCGTTTAATCAAAGTGTCATGGAAGAATAATATCGTATACAAAAATTGCTTATTTTGGGTTTAAATTTCGGTTATTAGTATTCAACATAGCACTGTGTGAGTACAATTCCATAATAAAACGCTTTTCGTACTCTCGCAAATTTTATCAAATCGTCTTGAAAGCACTTCACTTACAAATTCTATTGGCCTTTCATATAGCGCTTTCATAACTTAATAATCTCTTAACATTTATTTAATTGCACAAGAGGTATATAACGTCAACCCCTCTTTCCCGTTATCAAGTAATGTCAAATACGGAGCGATATAGATATTTATTGATTAGTTTAGGATAATGAATAATCTCTTAGTTCATGCTGTAATGTTCATCGAAAATTGCTCTTTGTTCAATCAATAATATATACGAGCTGAAATGAGCGTATGCTCTTTATCATGTTGTAAAAGCCGATATCCGTATTCATCACCTAATTATTTATAATGTCAAATCCATTAATCATATACTAATCTGCAAAAATGAATAATGAAACCATCGCTTAAATGCAATATTTCACACAATGAGATTGAGTTGTCAGTCTTTTTGAAATTAAGAAATGTGAAATTTAGTATTGGGTATAAAGTACATTCTTAAATAAGAAGTTGAATCTTAAAATTCTGAAATGTTTATGTTTCAAGCATGTATAATTTTTCTACTTAAGGATATAAAGATTTTTATTTGAACTTTGATAATATTTCATTTTATTTGATAGTAGAAATATGACGATTATGTGTAAACAAAGCATGTAGCAAGTGAACCCTCCAGCCTTAGCAGCACATTTTACTGCATCTTTTGATGAAATTACGTATTATATAATTATATTATCATTCTAGAACCTGCAAGTTTAAATAAATATAAATCTTACTTTATTCAGCCAGATGAGAGTTTTTAAATTCATAATATCATATTAATCATATTTATCATAATAATTCTCTTTTATTAATAATTAAATTCTACACTCATTCAACCGTTACTATAGATAACTGTTACTTGACCATATTATAAACGTTCCCAATGGTCAGAATAAAAATAAATTACGGTTTTATAACTATTTTCTATAAAAACTTTCGTATGAGAAGGCAGTTTTATGCAGATATTTAACCGTGCAACTAAGATTGGCCTTTATGATTTTGAGTCAAGTATTTTAGAGGAAGGTTTTTTTTTTCGGGTTTAAATTGTTACGTTCATTGCAAATTACACCAAATTTCCCCAAATCTATTGGTATGCATTGTTGTGAATAATTATTTTTAATTAATTCGTGTCTAATTTAATACAATTCTAGTTACATTGTTTCATCTGCATCGTATAAAAAACTAATCCACCATTCATTTTGTGAAGAGTTTATAGTTGTTCTCAGATTTGTAAATCATTTAAAAATAAATATTTAATTTAATAATAAATTAATCATTTAAAATAAACGTTTATTCTATTTTCGTAAGAAAATAAAAGTAAATGAATTAATTAGATATACGGAAAAAAATATTACTCAAAAATACACAACAAGTATATATTTTAATTTTCATATAACTGAACAATGAACATATGTAAGTAACTACACTGTTAAAAATTTGCAGTAAACTGTACAGTCATTCGTCCGTTTTTATAGAAGCGGTCGAACATACATACATTACATACATTACATAGGAATCGTAATTTAACTATATTCTGACTATAATATGAGCCAGAATATGGTCAGAATACAGTTTAATTACGGTTATATAACTGTTTTCTATAAAAACGGTCAAATGACTGGACAGTTTGCTGCAAATTTTTAACAGTGTAACGCTTTGAAACTGGAGTTTTCTTTTCATGAAGATTTAAATGTTTATTTTATCTTAGGATATTATTACTGATTATTAGGATCTTAATTTTTTTTAAAGATATTTCAAAGGCATATCCGTAAATACTTTTCAAGATAAGTGAATAAAAAAGTCAGTTTAAAAAACTGAAGTGTTTTTTAAATATTTATTCAAATCTGAAAATAAATTTTCTTTCGAAGTTGTTGATTTTTCTGTTCATTATAATGAAACTCATATTAGTGCATTTAAAATTATTGTTGACGTTTAATATTATTTTCTTTATTGTGCTTTTTAAAGAGTTGGATTTTTTTGTAAAATAAATTTATTTTCTTTAGATTCATTCAAAAATGTACGTTCAAGAATCCCTAAAGTAAATTGTAGTGTCATTTAAAAATGAATGTCCAAACATTAAAAAGTAATAGAGCATACTACAATAAATAATGTTTGTAAAGGGAACCATGTTTGTAATCTTTATTCAGTTAAAAATACAGTGTGTCTTAATCCAATACAAACTCGGGTTTTTTTAAATAATTTTTATAATAATAAAAATATTTTAAAGTTTCTTCCAATGGTCTTACATTTCTTTGCGTAAAACATAATGGACTCACGAGACGTGGTACAATTTGACACCAAGTAAGAAATCATGAGAGACGGTAGTTTCTCGAGTGACGCAGCGAAAAACCGAAAAACCGAAAGCCCAAAACCGAAGATTCCGTCACTCTCATATATACAGCTAGCAGGACATCAAAGGAAAATCGAAACGCCGACATTTAATATCTCAGTAAATATGAGGTATATCGTTTCGATTTTTTCACATTACTCTTATATCTATGGCCTAACTCTATCCTGAAATTTATAAATTTCTACATGCAGTAGATTTTGAGATCTGGAAATCAATTTTTAAGCGAAAATGGGGAATGTAATGGGCACACATCTATTATCTCCAAAAGGGCTCGAAGGATTTTTTTAAAATTAATATATCATATTAATCGTTTTTAGATGAAGCGAAAATGATTTTGCGTTAACGTAAGAAAACTCTTGTTTTTTATATAATCCAGTTTTAAAATCGGACTCTTTTCCTTTGCATTTCCTCATAGATTATCATTGTAAAAATTCGGACTTTTCACCCTTTTTTATTACTGCGCAGTAAGGAGGCTCGTGGCTATCATGGTTACAGTTAAACGTTAAAACATCTCCATATCGCTAAAAAACTATATAGATTCTTTTTTTTTTAATACGAAAACAGTTTTTAATGCAATTTTTAATATGTAATATATATGTATTAAATTAAATTATTGTTTGTATATTTTTCTTTTTTGTTATAATAAAGAATTTCTTATTTCAATAAGTCGAAAAATATTTAGATTCCTTGATTAAAATATTGAAATATTTTATAATTATATATATACAATTTAATTATTATTTATATATTTAATTTGTCATTTTTTTAAAGGAAAAAAAGATTCAGATTTTTTTTTATCAGTTAATTTGAAACAGACTCTAATTTACGAATCAATCATCTGTTTGTTTTGAGTCGCGAATGTTGTTTAGGAATAACACTCATATGAGGTATTTTACTATTTATTTATTGTTTGTTTACTTATTTTGATTAGATTGTCCTTTTAGAAATTGTCTTTTGATTTAGTGGCGTAAATGGTGAGATAATTGTCAATAGTATTACCTGTTTTATCGTTAAAAATAATATAAGGAAATTGCATTATGGCTAGTGAATCTTTTAAAGAAGTCTTTTAAAAATCAGATGACGATAGAAGATTGTTTTTTTACTTGTTAGCTATATTTTCCAACTCTCCAAATCAAACTTTCCCATCATTCACCTCACACAAATTTAATAACTAAAACTTTTTATTTCAGTGTGATTGAAATACGTTTAATTGTGATGAAACTTTGGTATATTATATAGGGAATTTATATAACGTAAGTTTTCACTTTTATATATATAAAATTAGATACGATGTTTTCATTATGAAATACAATGTTTCTAATTTATGTTATGGCTTACTTTAACATTTTTGTTATTGACTAAGCCTATCATTAATATAGGGGAGACCGGTACACAGTGGACCTATGAACACAGTGGACCACCCCCTAATATTTTATTTATTTAATTTTTTTTATAAGCTTCTCTTCTATCCTAATAGACAACAGCACTGCAATGATTATTTATAGCCTTCAGAAAATATGTTAAGCTCAGATTGAACTATTTTATCCTGCTTTGTTGTTTTGAGCTTCTAAAAGTAAAATTTTTCATCATCATATTTTTATTTTTTTAGTAATTAAAGGTTGTAGACAAATAAAATAAAACAGCTTTTTTGCAAAGCTAAGATACTTGTTTTTATTTTACTTTAAAGTTAATATGTTTAAAAGAAAGCTATAAACAATATTAATATGATTATTTATTGAACTTCAACATGGGGTACAGTGGACCACCCACTCCTGGGGCACAGTGGTCCACAATCCACTCTGCTCCTCTAATGCAGAATGTTCAAAATATGTAATAATTGCTTGTTTTCTATAAAGAAAGATTCTTTTAAAGTAGATTTAACTGTAAAATAAAGTAAACAAATAAAAATAACAATTTATTTAACTTAGTAAGAAATATTTTGTTTTGTATTTACTGCCTTTGATAAATATAACTGTAGTCTAATTGTTGATGATTCTATTCAAGTAAGATTCATGAGACGCAAATTGAATGGAAATCAGTTTATTTCTCCCGAAACTGTAGATGAATCTGCTGTTGATGTCAATGATTTCATAATGTTGCTCGCAGACCCAAAATTATTTCTTGAAAATTCCAGGCTCAATCTTACTAATAAGTAGTTTGGAATTTCATTTGCAAATTTTAATGTGAGCTGATTTTTTTTTGTACTTAAGTAATAACATCAACTAAATTGCAATTGTTCCTGTATTAATCTGTTATTATTTTCAAAATATAATTAATTTTTTGTTTTTGTTGCAAAATTTATATTACTATGTTATTTTGCGAATGAAAGGGCAACAAAAAAGAATTAGATTAATGAAAAATAGATTTATATTATATTTTAGATAATACCTAATAGTGGTCCACTGTACCCCGGTGGGTGGACCAGTGTATATAATTTTTTTTTTAATGTACTGAAAACTATGTCGTGAGAAAATTATGATGGATGTAAGAAGGTTTAAGGAATATTCAAAAATATTTTCATACAGATTGGTCAGTCTGTTAAAGAGAAAAAAATGTTAACTGAAAAAGTGGTCCACTGTGTACCGGTCTCTCCTACCCAGTTACATGAGATTTTGTTATTTGTATTGATATGTTTGTGTTTGCGTATTTTATCAAGATTATATTTCAGCTATTTTTAAGTAAGTTTTTTAAGATACTACATAGCAATGTTAAAATGTTGGCTATACTTTATTAGCTTATGTTAAAGATTGGTCAGAAAAAAAAGGTTGGCGAGATTAAAAAATTTTGTCAATCAGCTAGTGCTCGACTAGCATAACAACAGGGCTGCTGGGATGGAATTTAATTTTTAAAAAGGACACATTTTGAACCAGTTTGTTTACAGTCCCATTTTATTAGTAGAATTTTGTGATAATTTCCCGAATGACTGGCAAATTTTGCATTTTTTGTAAAAAAAAATCTTTAGATGTAATTTTAAACAAAATCTCTTCATTCATTTCTTTAATTTGAGATATATTTTAAGTTTTCTTACTTAAAATACTGTGATTAAATGTCCAATGTAAGATTTCCCTTAGTTGAAAATTGTTATGACAGAATTTACACAACTGCAAAAATAATTGATTACTACAACAATGCATTTTCAGGGGTTTTTTCCAATAAAATTAGCTATACAACAGAGGAAAGTTTAGTATAGGATAAAACTTCATACTATATTTACATTGCAGTAATTTGGAGAGTTGCAAAATATAGCTAACAAGTAAAACACAAATCTTCTTTAGTCTGTGGTTTTTAAAATACTTCCTAAATATTCACTCGACACGATGCAATTTCCTTACCTTGTATCATTTTTATCGATAAAACAGGTAATCTACAATCATCTCACCATTTAAGTAACAATCTAAAGTTAATTTCTAAAAGGACAAGAAAATCAAATCAAAATAAGTAAACAAACAATAAATAAGTAATAAAATACCTAATATGAGTCTTATCCTTGTAAACAAGAATTTGCATCGCAATCACCGCTCATGAATACATGACACAAGCGATAGGTTAATTTATTGTTAATTGATAGTAGAGGTGCCCAATCTTTTTAGGCGAAGGGCCATTTAAAAAATTGTTGGGTTGTCGAGGACCACCATCAGTAGCACAGAGAGAATTTTGTTTCGAGGAGATGTTGGGTGGGGGGGGGGGGGGATAATTAGCATTATCCATACATACAGCACTGTTCGGTTGCAAATTTGGAAGAATGCACCCACTAGATGGATTTGTGATTTTTATGCGGCTACTTGGCAAATTTGTGATTTTTATGTGCCCGTTCTAAAAAATTCATGATTTTTATGTATAGGTTCAACTTTTATGTATAGGTTTCAACTTTTTTACTCAGTGGCCACTGGCCCGTACATGGATTTTTTTACTCCTGTTTTTCAGCACTTACCTATAACAAATTTACAAATATTTGATAAAAAATTTAAGAAATTTGTCAAACGATTGTGGAATAAACGGCGAAATTTGTCAAATAGTGTTGGGAAAGAAATCGCGACATTCGTCAAATGGTCTCGGGAAAGAAATCAGGCATTGCAGGAAAAAAATTAATTATGCCTAACTGTCGTGAAAAAATTAGAGAAATTCGTCAAATAGGTTCGGGGGGAAAAATCACAAAATTCGTCAAATGATCTCGGGAGAAAGATAGTGAAATTCGTCTAACAATTGCAGAACAGAATTGCAAAATTCGTCGAATAGCAGTGGAAAAAAAGTGCACAATTTGTTCTTTCATGGAAAAAGTCGTGAAATTCATTAATCGATAGTCGATAAATCACGAAATTCATCAATCCATAGCAGAAAAATCACAAAATTCATTGATAGTGGAAAAATCACAAAATTCATCAACAGGTTTCAGGGGAAAATTTTTTCGAATATCGTCGAATGGCTTCGAGAAGAAAAAAATCACAATCCGTCAAATAATTTCGGGGAAAAAATCGTGAAATTCGCCAAATGGTTTCGAAATTTGTCAAGCGACAGCGGGGAAAAAATCTTTTTCCATTCAATCATCGCAATTGGGACTATTAAGTTTGACCAGTGGTGGCAGTCAAGTCAGTCGCCAAATTTTCAGTATTATTCGCCGATTGGCGAATGGCAATTTTGTCCTATATTTTTACACGCCTGATCGATGAAATTCAAGATTTTTACGCACCCGATTGATGACTTTCTTGATTTTTATGCATCCGTTTGACGAAATTAATGATTTTTATATGCCCGATAAACAAAATTCATGATTTTTATGCATGCGTTCAACAAAATTTATGATTTCCCTTCTCCCGATCCACAAAATTCATGTTTTTACTGTGCCTGATTGACAAAATTCGTGATTTTCAACTGATATGCTTTCCGTCGGCCATTTAATGAAATTCACAATTTTTCTTCTCTAGACAATGGCAAAATTTGCAATTTTTTTTTTTTACCGTTCGTTGAAATTTACAATTTTTTCACAAACATTCGATGGAATTCTTGATTTTTCCACGTCCAATTGACGAAATTTGCGATTTTCCATGCCTATCGACAAAATACATAAATTTGCAGAACCGATAGACAAAATTCATAATGTTTTCCCACGATCTATGGACAATTTGCAAATTTTTTCCGCGACTGTTCGTTGAAATTCGCGATCTTTCCATGCCATTCGATGAAATTCGTTGCTCGATCCATGAAATTTGCGATTTTAAGTGCCTTATCGACAAAATTTGCAGGTTTTTTCAACTGATTTACAAAATTCAAGATTTTGAGTGATTGACGAAATTTACAACTCTGGAATTACTGATTTTGGCATCTCTGGTTTCTGTTGACCGATTATTGAAATTTGCGTTTTTTTTTCTAGCGACAAAATGGCGAAATTTTGGATTTTTCCATGCCCATTCGACAAAATTCGTATCCAGTCGATGCAATTCGTAATTTTATGCACCGGATCGATGAAATTCATATTTTCCTACGATCTATGGACAAAATTTGCAAATTTTTCTCACGAATTATTAAGGAAATTCGAAATTTTTGGATAGGTTGGCATGTATGGTCTCTGCGGGCCACCAGTTACCCATCACGGGCCACAGGTTTTGCATTACTAATCGTGATGCAGTTTGGCTCATTCGACTCGACATCGATAGAACTTACTGATTTTAGTTTCACCACCAGGGGCAGTTACGTTCATATAGAACAGAGTGCGCCCCTGGCAGTGGAAGGAGAAATTAATGGATTTTGAAACTAACTCGAGTTCTATGGGTCCCATCACAACATGGTTTGATTCATTCAACTTGACATTGACAGGATATATCAATTTTAGTTTCAAGTTTGACCACCAGGAGGTGCATTCCTATCTCAGGTTCTATGGCCCCGATCATGACAAGGTATGGCTCACTCAACTCGAAATCGGCAGCCTCAACAATTTCAGCTGTTTGTATAGAACAGAGTGCGCCCCCTGGTGGTGGAACATGGAACTAACAGATTTTGCTGCTAACTTGAGTTCTGTGGTTCCCATCACAACATGGTTTGATTCATTCAACTTGACATTGACAGGATATATCAATTTTAGTTTCAAGTTTGACCACCAGGGGGTGCATTCCTATCTCAGGTTCTATGGCCCCGATCATGACAAGGTATGGCTCATTCGACTTGAAATCGACAGCCTGAAAGATTTCAGCTATGTTTGTATAGAACAGAGTGCGTCCCCTGGTGGTGGAAGATGGAACTAACGGATTTTGCTGCTAACTCAAGTTCTATGGGTTCCATCACAATGCAGTTTGATTCATTCGACTCGACATCGACAGGATATATAGATTTTAGTTACAAGTTTCACCACCAGGGGCGCTTTCCTATCTCGGGTCCTATACGCCCCATCACGACGAGGTATGGCTCATTCTACTCGAAATCGACAGCCTCAAAGATTTCAGCTATGTTTGTATGGAACAGAGTCCGCCCCCTGGTGATGGAAGATGGAACTAACGGATTTTGCAGCTATCTCAAGTTCTATGGGTCCCATCACAATGCAGTTTGATTTATTCAACTAGACATCGACAGGATGTATAAATTTTAGTTACAAGTTTCACCACCAGGGGGCGCTTTCCTATCTTGTGTTCTATGGGCCTGATCACGACGAGGTATGGCTCATTCGACTTGAAATCGACAGCCTGAAAGATTTCAGCTATGTTTGTATAGAACAGAGTGCGTCCCCTGGTGGTGGAAGATGGAACTAACGGATTTTGCTGCTAACTTGAGTTCTATGGTTCCCATCACAATGCAATTTGATTCATTTAACTCGACATCGACAGGATATATCGATTTTAGTTAAAAGTTTGACCACCAGGGGGTGCATTCCTATCTCAGGTTCTATGGCCCCGATCATGACAAGGTATGGCTCATTCGACTTGAAATCGACAGCCTGAAAATTTTCAGCTATGTTTGTATAGAAAGGATTGCGCCCTTTGGCGGAGGAAGATGGAACAAACGGGTTTTGCCATGCATTTTCATCCTTCTAATTGTGTTACTCTCTCGCTGTATAATTTAAAAGTTGAGTCTTGGATTCCTCTCCCTGGGCCACCACCCTCATATTTTATTGGGCTCCAAGGGGTCTTTTTTAGCATTTCTTTAAAATTTTATTCTAATGATTAATTTATACCCTATACTTAATTTCGACTAATTGACATTTTCATCAATAACCTTAAAAAAGTAATGATATCAGTACAAAAACCCTTAACGGGTTAAAAGTTGTGACGCAGCACTTTCTTTTGGCTCTATGAATTTTAAATATGGGTCTTAAAAGCAATGATATCAAATTTAAGTGACGCTATGTTAATAATTTTTTTTTTAAAATCATAATTTTCTTTTTAGTTTTATTTATATTCACAGGTGCAATTATTATCTTAATATAAAAAAATATATAAAATTTATTCGCTGATGCTTTTTCATTCACATCTCTCATGAATTCAAAATATGGGTTTTAAAAGAAATGATATCAAAATTTGAGTGACACCTTGACGTTATTTTAATAAGACTCTTTTAAAATTCAATTTAAATTATTTTTGGTTTGTCTTCTAAAGTATATTTACACATACAAACAATACTTTTAATTTTTCAATACACTTTTAAATATATTACTTTCACTGAGCCTATATTATGCATTGAAATGTATTTATTTCAATAAATTGATTTATCTTCTGTGCCACGCTATCCAAAATCATAAGTAAAATTTATGTAAATGATTATTTTGCGTCATATTATCCACTTGCATACATTTCACTTTGTTTGGACATTATAACAACCTGTAAACATTATAAAAACAAAAAAAAAATGCTTTAATAAATGGTTTACAGGTTTCGGCTCCACTGAAGTCATTATCAAAACAAATAAGAATATTCTATACTTGCATGATCTATAATGTATTTTACCTTAAAATTGTAACATGTGTATTTTGTACATATTGGCTTGACTAGCGGGCACTTTAGACAGACCTTAGAAGATTATATCAAGATGAAACCATGCAAAAAAAAATTCAGTGAAAGTAAGATAGTCACACGTCCAATCGATACTATCCATCCTATATAAGAGCGATCCAGCATCATTTAACTTGACAAAATTATGGGTTGAATTACTCCATGGTTGCGAATATGTAAACAAATGTCCAAGTAAAGATAAAATATAATAACGTGCCTAATCTGAGACAGTACGTCAAAAATTAAATAATGACGTTCAAATCAATACATTATATACCGTGCATATATAGAATATTCTCTTTGTTTTGATAATGGCAGTCCCGCAGTGGCGTGGACGAATAAGCTCGGTGAAGCAGCATTGACCGTGGTCATTTGTTGAGAGGGTGACAACCTCTCTCGACTGGGGCTGCTCAGGGACCCTGTACGTTAACGGGAGCTTATGCAAGTAAAATCTGTTCGTGGCTCCAATGTCCTCCAAGTTTAGAATAAGCGTTACCTCTAGGGGTGCTAATCCAGGTACAGGTCCCTCATCTGGAATTGGTTCAAAATTAAGAGACCAACTCTTCTGGACGGGGCTTGTGAGTGCTTAAGCCATTTGGTAGTCCTCCCGATACAGCTGACTCTTGATTTGATAATGGCTTCAGGGAAGCCGAAACATATAAAAACTTTAATTAAAACATATTTTTACTGTTTTTATTTTTTTTTATTTAACACTTTTTAGCAAAAAATCTATTACACGTTTTTGGAGAACAGACAGGTCGTTCCGCTTCTCACCAAAGCTTCGCCTGCGACCGAATATTACGTCGTGACCCCCAAAAATAAAAAGATTATTAAAAAGAACATTAAAAAGACACATTAAAAAGAACCTTTGATCAAGGAAACGGAATATCTTCCCATGAAAAGATAAAAATCAGTGAATATCTTAAATACTTTTTATGCGCATCTCAATTAATTTTATAAATATATATTAATGATAAATTGTCTGTGGTTGCATATAAAAGTTCGCTGGGCCACATGCGACATGCAGGGCGAAGGATGAGTATGGCCGGTCTAAACGGAAGAACGGAGTATAGATAATATTCTTGTAACTTGTATAACAACACACATAATTCTTTTCCTGCTTGCAGTGCTGATATCTATTATTTTTAACACTAAATATCACACATCAAAAACACCAAAAATAAAGTTTTCCTTTTAGAGAATAGTTTCCATTTTAAGTGGAATGAAACTCTTATAAAACCAATCCTTTTGAATCCTTATTTTTTTCAGTTATTTTATATAAAATCGTAATTACATGTTTAACAACCCTTAGAATTTAATTTCGTGCTTAGTACTGAATACAAATTTCAAATTGAAAAGAAAAATGCAAAAAACTTTCATAATTGTAAAATGTGAAGAAAAACATTCAATATGTTTATCGAAGAATATTAATTAAGACTGTATATGTGAATGAATCATATTATATGAAAAGTTTCGGGTAACTTTCATTTGTTCTCTGCAGGTACATTTTAACACGGCGTTACTCGCGCCGGGCTTCCGAGGCCCGAACAGTTTTTTAAAGCTCCATAAACCCTACCCCTTAATGCTGAAATGGGCCGCACCCAGTATAGCTGAGTTCAATGTGACCTTCGACACAAAGGAAGTGTTTTCGGAATTTTGTTTTATTCCGTTCGGAGGAAAACTTGATTTTCGGGTCTCTCAGGCCCGACGCGAGTAAACGTGTCTCTCATTTCGAGTTTGAAGTGCATCGACTTCGGAGCACAATATGGCTCGCAAATTACCGTATGATGAAGAAATGGAACGGTTACGCACATTGTTAGAAGAAGTATCGACGAATGAGGAATCTATCGAAGAAAATGATGCATTTTCTGATTGCGAGGAAATGTTTAGTGAGCATGATACATCGTCGGAAGAAGAAATCGAGTCTGATGAAGAGGATGCTGTTGAATCTAATTCAGATGATTGTTTTACTGGAAAAGATGGAAAGATGATTTAGAAAAAAAACAAAATTTCGTCAAAATTTTCGAACTTTAGAAAGAAATATTATTTCAAAATTACCTGGAAATAGTGGAGAGGCAAAAGACGCAACTTCCCCTATTGAGTCATGGAATTTATTATTGGATGAAAACATCTTGAATACGATTGTCACCTGTACAAATATATATATTGACACTATCAGTGGCAATTTTCAGAGGGAACGCGATGCTAATAAAACGGAACTCTCTGAAATCAAAGCCTTTATTGGATTACTGTATTTATGTGGTATACATAAGTCATTTCATGTGAATGTAAGAGATTTATGGCGCACTGATGGAATGGGACTAGAAATATTTCATAGGACCATGTACCATAATCGTTTCTTATTTCTTATAAGATGTATAAGATTTGATGATGTTAGAGATAGGCAAATAAGAAAAGAAGTGGACAAATTTGCCCCAATAAGGTATGTTTTTGATTCATTTGTGCATATCTGCCATAAGTTGTACATACCTGGATCCTATGTTACAATTGATGAAAAACTTGAACCATTTAGAGGACGTTGTTCATTTCGTCAATACATGCCGAAAAAGCCAGCTAGGTATGGGATAAAGATTTTCGCTCTTGTTGATGCAAGAACTTTCTGTACATGCAAGTTAGAAGTTTATACAGGTACTCAGCCCCAAGGTCCGTATCACGTAAATAACTCATCAGTTGAAGTCGTGAAAAGGTTAACAGAAAACTTAAATTCTGGGAGAAATGTAACAGTCGGCAACTGGTATACTAGTTGTGAACTTGCAAAATATCTTCTTCAGAAAAACATTCCTCTAGTGGGCACCATAAGGAAGAACAAGAGAGAAATACCGAAAGAGTTTGTGAACAATAAAAATCGCAAGGTGCATTCATCCTTGTTTGCATTCCAGAAAGACATGACTTTAGTGTCGTATGGTCCTAAAAAAAAACCAAATTTGTTAACCTCTTATCCACAATGCATAATGACGACGCTATTGACCAAACAACAGGTGAGGCAAAAAGCCTGAGAAAATAACGTTTTATAATTTGACGAAAGGAGCTGTTGATGTGGTGGACCAAATGTCAGCAGCGCATTCAACTGCAAGAATCAGCAACAGATGGCCGATGGTTTTATTCTATACAATCTTGAATACTGTTGCAATCAATGCTCGAGTATTACTCCAATGCTCAAAACATCCATCCTTAGAGCACAAGAAGCGTAGTCATTTTTTGAGAGCTCTTGCAACGGATTTGCTGAAAGAGCACACAGCGAAGAGAAGCACTGTAACATGTCTACCTCGACATTTGCAAGAAAAACTAGCTTCCCAAAGCCCTCCTGCTAAAAAACAGAAAGTTGCTGAGAGAAAAAGGTGCTATATTTGCCCAAGTTCAAAGGACCGAAAATCTAAAATAAGTTGTATAAAATGCGAAAAAAATGTCTGTTGTGAACATTCTGTTTTTACGTGTATCAATTGTACATAAAATTTGGTAATTTTTTTTTAAATGATTCTATACATATATTAATTAAAATTACTACTCTAAACAGTGTCTTAAATTATGTTGTTAGTTAATGCTTAATACTGTGTTTAATGCCCTGCGTGACATATAAATACGTAAACGGGCCTCGCAGGCCCGGCGCGAGTACATGCGTGCGTACGATTAGCGCGAGTAACGCCGGGTTAAAAATATCTAAAATGATGTATCATAATGGATAATTATTGATTATTATCATAAAGAAAAGAATTATTTTTGAAATATAATAATGATTATTATTATCTATCTCATTATTTCAATACGAAAACTAATATTCATATCGAGTTTTGCTTAAAGGTAACTTGCATAATCATAATCATTATTCATAAACTATATTTTAATGATAAATATGTTGGAAATACTTAAAAAAATAATAATATATATTTTCATCAATATTATCTTTCGACTTTACTTAACCTTCTCACCACCGTGAACCGAGATATCCTTCCACTACGTTGTAGGCTTCACTGCAATATTATCATTATTTAAATTAACATAATTCTACAAATGTGATATAATTTTAAAACATTAAGTAATTATTAACAGTCTCAATGATTATATTCGTATACCTGATAAAGTATTTTATATCATGTTTGAAATATCGTTTTTTTTTAGCATTTAAAAAACAATTGCACAGAAAACTACATTAAAATTTTGCCCTTTTGCTCGGCGGTCAGGGGGTTAAAGAAAATTAATATTAACACAAAATTTGAGTTGGAGGTAACGTGCATAATTATAACTATAGTTTGTATAAAATCTTAAAGAAGAAATCAATTTAAAAAACATATAAAACAAATTAACAATTCTTAATCATTTTTATTCCATATAGAACATACAAATAAGTTCTATTGATAGTAGTTTCTAGAAAAAAAGAAAAAAATAGAAAAATAAATAAAAAAATAGAAGAAAAAAAGAAAAGAAAAGAAAACTAGTCAAGAAGGGAAAATGTGCTGTTGTTTTTTCTGTTTAATTATTCATGATTTTAGTATGATTTTTGTAAACGTAGTTCGCATTTGTATCGTTGGAAGCCTCACAATATATCATAAAACATTCAAATATTTTTAATAATTCTCTGGAATCTTTTATTTCACATTTTCAGAAATCAAAGAGAACCGATGGTTCATGGTATTTTTTTTTCAAAAGACAATTTTATTCCAACTTTTATTAAAGAGTTCTGAACTTGGCATCAGTTTGAGTTCGTATGTCATTAACAGATAAAATATGTTATCATTGCTACTCGTGGCTTTTAGCCAAATATTTTTGTTTGCCAAAGCTTACTATTTCACTTATTAATTTCAAATAAACAAAATTATAAACAAAATATGCATTAGGTTTTTTCTCTAATGCTGGATTAATGAGAAAATATGCCAATTATTTACGTAAATGTAATATATTATGGTAATTAGAAATATGTGCTGTTGATGAACAAATTATATTATTTAGTTAAAAAATTTTGTTTAAAAATTTTCTAATAAAATTTCATGTTATTGTTCATATTATCTTTTAAACATTAAAATTAAATACATTAAAAGAAGATTGTAAAAAAAACTTTTAATAGTATATTTATATACTAGTTTAAAAAAAACAATATTTTGTATTTTTTAGTAAATGTTGTCTAAAAACTTACTTTTATAAAAATTACGTTTCTCTTAATTGTACATGTTTATTTTAAGGTTTTATGAATGTGTTGATGCACGAAAATTAACAAGATATTTTGTATAACATGCGTCACTCTATATCTCATACAATATTTCAACTTCTGTAAAATAATTAAAATGATTTAAAATTCAGGAAATACTATTCAATTTTTTTAAAATCCAAGAATTCACATATTTTTCGATTATTTGTTTCATTTTTTCACGATTTTTTTTTGTTATGGATAGCTAATTTAATCCAATCCACTAAGCATTCGCTACGAAATCTAAGATGGATATAGAGGGACAGATTTATTTATTTATTTATTTTTGCAAATTTGTCTGAAGATTATTTAACTACTGAACTGCATCGATACGTAAAAATACCTTAATATTTATATACCACTAGAGAAGTTCTGCCCTCTTTGATGGTCGGTTTTTGAAAACGAATGTCTTGCAAAACAAACCTGAGATCGGAGGCTACACGACATCTGGTATTGTACACCGGGCAGACTACGCCCGCTATGGTTTCGAGTCAAATGAACATTTAATTTACTACGATTTTTTATTTTGAAACTAAATACTTTTCGAAAAAAGCCATAGATGACAGATCCATTGCTTTCAGAAACGTGCATAAATTACTATTCTATCTAAAAAAAAAAAAAAAAAAAGCGTAATGTCGTCTCTTAAAAGGACATGTCAATCGACCTAGTTTAAATTAATATTTTCAGAAACGTCAATCACGTTGCTATAGGAACATATTACTTTAAAATGTTATCAATTTTATGTTCATGGTTCGTTTGATACGTAAAGACTTAACTTATTTTCAATCATCCTAATTATTTTCAGCGCACTTTTAAATAATGTCAATGCATTGCTAAAAAAAGGATATTTTGTTCATATCTATGAAAGCAGTATTTTGTGTGAAATTCTTTAAAAAGTTCATTTAAAATTTTAAATTAAATTAAACATAACGCATAATGAATATAAAGATGGAAACAGTAATATGTTTATAGTTTGCACGCAGTTATTTCAAAATACTCCCAAAAAGACACCCGCAATTAAAAATTAAAAAATCATTAAGCATAATAAATAAAACTAATGCTGTATAAATAAATTATCAGTTATCGTATAAACATAGATCTTACTTCCTTTATATATATATTATAATTAAAGGAATTATGTTAGATTTTAGTAGTTTTTGCATATTTAGAATTTAAGATGATACTCTCATTTTTTTTTACCGTTATAGACAAAATTGGATATTAAAATAAGCATTTGAATAGATTGCAAGAAAGAAATGTTATATATATATATATATATATATATATATATATATATATATACATAAAAGAAATGTGAATGCACTAAAATATTTTTAATAATATAGATTACCTAAAGTGTGCAATAATTAGGTTAAATGTGTATTGTAATTTCTTATCTACAAAAACAACTTTTCAAAAGTAAAAAAAAAGCCAAGCGTAAAAAAAAAAAAAAGTTGTGGCTAAAAAATGGTGTGATATCAAATTTCCAAGCTATTATATTACTTTTTAAACTTTTTTTCCATTAAATAAGTTATCATATATATAAGTCGAGTGCCTACGTATATGTTAATAGAAATCGTTTTCTCCTGTACTAAATACATCCTAACGAGTTTCTGAAAATTCAATTTTTTTCAAATTATGCATGATGGGCTTGGCGGCCATCTTTGCATATTATTCACAAAATTCTAAGCATCCAAATCCGTAGTTAAAATCCGAAGTTCAAAATTGTTATTTAAGCAAATATTTTAAGCGTTTCATTTATAGATTTGTATGATCTGAAAATTGTGTCTTAAGATAATGATGACTTATCTTAAAGATTCATCTTATGATTTATTTTTTACAGTAATTAATAATTTCAAACTAGTAAAAATCAATTTCTCAAAATATCAGTCTTATCTAATTTATCTGTCCGTAGTTAAAATCTGAAGTTCGAAATTGTTATAAACATATTACATTGCAAACATATTACGCTTTTACTTTAGAAATTTGGGTGCTTAGAAATATGAAAAGATGGCCGCCAAGCCCATCATGCATAATTTGAAAAAAATTGAATTTTCAGAAACTCGTTAGGATGTATTTAGTACAGGAGAAAACGATTTCTATTAACATATACGTAGGCACTCGACTTATGTATATGATAACTTATTTAATGGAAAAAAAGTTAAAAAAGTAATATAATAGCTTGGAAATTTGATATCACACCATTTTTTAGCCACAACTTTTTTTTTTTTTTACGCTTGGCTTTTTTTTTACTTTTGAAAAGTTGTTTTTGTAGATATCATTTCTTTTTTTTTAAACAGAATAAACATAATTTAAATAATCTAAACATGAGAAATAATTTAAAATTACATTTTACTTTCAGTCATTGTTTAAAAGGTTAACTAGAAATACCAGTAGATTTTTAAATTAAACTAATAACAACATACTAAATGTGGCTTGTTATAATACTTGTTATCCCCCGTTAAAAAATATCACTGACTTATCGATGAAATGAATAAAAATGCAATACGTACATAGCGTGTCAGCGCTGCATTTGAAATCAAACGTGATATCACGCTCTTTTATTATTAGCACTAGCTGGCTTCGCCCGCTAGCGGACCCCTAATTTATATCGGGGCCTCGAATCTTGTAAAACCTCGAACCGAACGAACCTCCGACCTGGTTCTCCGCTGCCTTCGACACCGGATAATCCCTTAATTTGCACATCGAATAGTATAAACCTCTAACCAAACTAACTTCCGACACGGGTCCCCGCTGCCTTCGGCACCGTATAGCAGTCGTGCTGCGCACGCTCAAGTTCCATCTTCCACCACCAGGTAACGCAATCTGTTCTGTATGAACCTCGGGCACTGAAATCGTTAAGGCTATAGATGTCGAGTCGAATGAACTCGTTAGGATGATGAGAATGAACTCGTTAGGATCCCTTCGTGATCTAGCCCATAGAACCAGAGATAGAAAAGTGCCCCCTGGTGGTGAAAAAACGAACTAAAATCGGAAAGCTCTATTGATGTCGAGTCTAATGAGCCATACCCCGTCGTGATCCGACTCGTAGGAACAGATATAGGAAAGCGTCCCCTGGTGGTGAAAGCTAATCGCGCTTGGGGGGCAAAAGGGGGGATGAACACCGGATATGCTTAATAGGATTAAGCGGTCACAGACCTTTCCAACGATGTATCACATGAGGGGTATGTGCAAAATTTAGAAAATACCCCCCCCCCCCCTGCATATTATGATTAAGCGTTCACAGACTTTTCCAACGATATATCACATGAGAGGTGTCGGCAAAATTTAGAAAAGTGCCCCCTTTGGGTGGGAGGGCTGAAAGTGGGAGGATGGACCCCGAAGATACATAATATGAATAGCGGAACAATTTTTAGAATTTCTGAAAGCTGATTTTTATTTATTTATTTATTTATTTATCTATTTTTTATTTTTTGTTTATTATTATTTTATTTTTTTTGCGTTGCCCTGTGCATGTTTGGAATTTCTTAGCAATTTCTTAGATTTACCTTATTTTATTCAATTAAACATTGTACTGTTACAATAAATTTAAATGGAAACTTCACTTCTAAAACAAAAATAATTCAACAACTGGATTTCATTAATTTATAGGAAAACTAACAAGCTACGCCCGCTGCGCCCGCTGCGCTGGTCGGTTTCTACAAATGAACCCTGAATCAAACGAAATATATCGTTTAATTTGACCTTGTATTTGAAAGCAATCTGTATATTTACGTGGAACATCCTTCCACATTACTGAAAAATGACGCGATTGCGCTATTATATTTTCTAATGTGCAGTCAAAATTTTACCTGTTAAGGACCAACTCTTTTATTTGGTCATTTACAGTTAGGGTTTGCTAAAGAATGATAAAACTATATGCAATATACTAAAACCATCACTAAAAATTATCGAAATAACAATGCAAACAAATTAACTAACAAAATCCATTCAGAAGAAGTTTTTATAAAGGCTAATCTTTGATAATCTGATTATTGAACTTTTCCACATAATTCTAAAACAACAAAACGATATAAAATATACTAAAACAATCCTTACAAATTATCTACTTAACAATGCAAGTCGCAAAAAATACGCCCAGTAAAAACTATCAAAAAGACTAATATTTCGGAATCGGGTTCACTTGACTATATAACCTTCACACATAACTGTTGGACTAAGCAACGTAGGACAATATATAGTACATTAACACCATTTCTGAAATAGCATCTAACTAACAATACAATTCTCATCAAAATCCGTTCAGTAGAACTTTTTTAGAAGGCTAATCTTTCATAATCGGAATCAAATATTGAAAAGGCTAATATTTGATAAAAAAAATGGTCACCCGATTTTCGAATTTCCCCCTATAATTCTAGAACTAAGCAACGTTATATAATAAAACGTTCCCTAGAAAATTATTTAACAGTATAGGTTCCATCGAAATACATTCGGCAAAATCTTTTAAAAAGGCTAATCTTTCATAATCGGATTGATCTGATTATAGAACTTCCCAGAATAATTATATAAGTAAGCTACGTAGAACGATACGTTATACATTAAAACCTTCCCTTAAAAATTATCTTAGTTTAAGTTCTACGAAAATGCATTCAGCAGAACTCGAGTTATAAGCAGCCGGAACGAAATTTCATATATGTAGAAGTAAATAGAAGTATATTGCCATTAATATAGTTTGCATTTGAATAAAAAAAGGTACTTTTCGGTTAGCCGGTGATATATGAACACTCACACACACACACACACACACACACATATATATATATATATATATATATATGTATGTATATACATGTATTTGTGTAGATATATGTGTATATATGTGTGTGTATATATATATATCACTGGCGCCCGGCTAACCAAAAAGTACCAAAAAAAATACTGCGAAAATGCAGTCGTACACTTGAAAAAAAAAACACCTTTTGGCCTAAAATCTCTCATCAAAACTGTTTTTCTTTTTTTTTTCTTTCTTTTTAAAAAAATAAAATTAGTAACAGTTTTTTCTTTTATTTTTCCAGATGTATAGCCATTTCAATTCTTTCTGCAACAAAAAAAGACACTTTTTGGCTTAAAATCAAATTGTTTGGGGTCAAAAGTAAAATCAAAATCGCCAAAAACAAAAGATAAATCGCCAAATTTGTTTCAATAGAAATCTTGCCCCTTGAATAATGTTTTAAGCATTATGAACATTTCTAATCATGTTTAAATTAAATATTTTCGTTTTATAATATTCTCTCATCAAAACTCTTTTTTTTTTCTTTCTTTCTTTCTTTTTTTTTTTTTTTTTAATAAAATTAGTAACAGTTTTTCTTTTATTTTTCGAGATGTATAGCCTTTTCATTTCTTTCTGCAACAGTAATGATAGCCAAAAAATTACCAATGGTAACCTTTTCGGCCAAAATAACAGAACTTTCTATCATAATTCGATAGCTATTATACGTAGAACGTTGTGTTACCTACTAAAACCTTCCCTGAAAAATTATCTCTCGAACAGTGCAAGTTCCATCAAATTCCATTCAGCAGATCTCGAGTTATAAAGGAACGGAACGAAATTTCCGTTTGTGTTTTATATATATAGCTAGCCTCGTATATATTGTAGATGACGTGAAAGGTATTCCTGCGAACGAAATGCCTGTCCTTTACCGTGTTTTTTTATTTTTAGAAATAAATGAATCACATTTAATTCATTTCAAAATTTTTGTTTACGTTTGGAAAGAAATTTTAAATGGCGATAACTCTTAATGTATATATTTTAGAAGATACATCTTCCCTCAAAAACTAATTTATTTTTAAAGATCTTTCTAAAAACGTAAATTATATATTTAAAATATTTTTAAAGCATAAACACTACGTCTGATTACTTTATTTTACAATATTTATAAGAACACGCATTTTATCAGACAATTAAATACACTAAACAAACATGAGTGAAAAATTGACCTGGGCCTGGACTCGAACCTGGGACCTTATGCGTACCATGCCGACGCTCTGCGACTGAGCTACCCAGATCCATATCCGTATTCCAATTTCTCATACTTATTCATGTTAGAAACAATCATCTGCCACAGTTTGCAGTCATATTTAATTATTTGATAAAATATGTGTTCTTATAATTGTGAAGTTTTATTAAAAAAAAAAATATCTTCAGAAGAAAATGGCTGACTTGCAGATGAAATTTGATGTGGTTATATTATAACCTGTAACTGATTTGTGCTATTTTAATACAGATGGTACATGGTCGTTGGCGGGTTTTATCTCTGTTTTGGCATAATTTTTTAATCGCCAAGTTAATTAACAGTTTTTTGCTAATTAAGGATAGAAAATATTTTTTTTTTACACTGGATCTTATAAAAGCACATAGATTACGTAATTACTTGTCCAAAAATGCAATCCTTTTTTTATTCTGCCCAATATTAAGGCCTGTAGCTTGTTTGAAAAAAAAAGTTTGACGAAGAAAATAGTGATCATTTTAAGTAACTCGACGTTTTTAAAAAAAAGCTATATCTCTGTTTATAAATCACTTATGAAGATGAGTTTGGTCTTAAATTGAAGAAATTCTTCCTCAGATTCTTCTAGTTTTCGTTTTTTTTTTCTACGACGCTTGGTTTGTTTGATATCTGATATTTTAATCTGGCATGTTTTGTCGATTTAACATTGCGAAGTTGCTTTCTGTATATAAGCATTAGCGTTCTTTATTCCAGTTCTTGGCGTTGTTTGTGTGGCGTTTTTTTTTTAAGCTTGCCTTGGCAGAGCGACCGCCCTGCTTGATCCATCAACCTATTCTCCCATTTTGAGCCTGAACTCCTGCTTTTACCCCTGGTAATATAAATTTGGACTCAGCCTCCACCAGTGGCTAATAAGTTCCTCTTTCAAAGCTGGTAGACGGGAGGTGCTGGTCCGAACCCAATCTTTTCGTCGGCTTAATCATTCGGAGTTTTCCGTAATTTTCTACGAACCTTGGATAACCTTGCGTAAATACGGGTTAGGTTTCCCTGGAAAGACCTCCACGTAGGGAACTCCAAATTCGTGCCTATATCCCTCGCGTAGATAATGGCCTGCATAATTACACCACCTTTTCAAACGTAATTTCTTCTCCGTGTTCAAAATAGTACTTACACAAATTTTGCTGTATTTATTTTTTTTATAATCAAGCTCAAAAAACCTCACTTTTATGTTGATTATCCCCTGTGCGGATATAAATTGGAAATTTATGTATTTTATCCTCATTTTTGGGTTTTTTTTTTATTTAGAAGATATTGCATCATAGCTATTGGATCACGCTGACCATAATCTTGGTACCGGAGGTCAAAAAACTTAATGAAATGTCATTTAAAGTATGTCAGTTCCATTTTTAATGAATAAATGTTGATTGTTTTTAAGAATAAATGTAATTTGCTGATAATTAAAAAATATTATACATGTCCCGGAAATAAACTCTAGGGTGTTTTTTGGAAAAAAAATTAATATAAGGCACAGTCATTCTTTTTTCGAAGAAATACCTTGTAATGCCACACGTCTTCATGCAATTAGTAGGATATTTAAACGAGCTATTGTATATTGTAAAACGTACATTTAAGGGTTTTCAGTAAAGTTATTTGTACATGTAAGGCGTGCTAAATCGAGGATTATCTACATCGAATTGTCTTTTTATTTGAATTACCTCATTATATCTCATAGGTTTCTATTTTGGACAGGTAACTTCTAAATTTCATCACAGTAACTTGCTTATGATAATGCATAGTATTTTTATTATAAGTCCTAGACCGCAGTTGTTCCGCAAATCAAATTTTTTCTGTTCAAAAGTTTTTTGAGTGTATCCATAATTTATTTTACTTACTTTATATTCATGAATTTTTATACGTTCTTGTATGTTAATTTATGATTATTTTAACCCTCTGAGCGTTTTGAAAAAGGGTAAAATTGTAATCTTGTTTTCTCTGCATTTTGTTTTAAATGCTAAAAAAATATGATTCTTCCAGCATTATAAATAAAACTTAATTACAAATATGAATGTAAACCTTGAGAGTATTAATCATTCTTCAATGTTTTGAAAATTCATTAAATCTATAGATTTATATTATCCTAAACATTGCATATATTGCAGTGAAACCTGGAGCTTAGTGAACGGATTATTACGTTCTACACACTTAGAGGGTTAATAAAGAATGATTCTATCGATTTTATATAGTTTTCATTTGATTTAGCGAGATAAAAATGAAAATGATACCCCACTTGCCTAGTTCTTTCAAACCCTAACCCCCCACTTTATTTCCTCTCCTTCCCTCTTTCATCTTAAAAACACACTTTCCTGCTCTGTAGTTTTCTGTACTTTTCCGATTTTTTTATTCTAATTGAGAGTTATCTTTTAATCAAAGTTTCATGAAAGAATAACATCGTATACAAAAATTGCTTATTTTGGGTTTAAATTTCGGTTATTAATATGTAACATAACACTGTGTGAGTACAGTTCCATAATAAAACGCTTTTCGTACTCTCGCAAATTTTATCAAATCGTCTTGAAAGCGCTTCACTTACATATTCTATTGGTCTTTCATATACCGCTTTCATAACTTATTAATCTCTTAACATTTATTTAATTGCACAAGAGGTATATAACGTCAACCCCTCTTTCCAATTATCAAGTAATGCCAAACAAGGAGCGATATAGATATTTATTGATTAGTTTATAATAATGTATAGTCTCTCAGTTCATGCTGTAATGTTCATCGAAATTTGCTCTTTGTTCAATCAATAATATATACGAGCTGAAATGAGCGTATGCTCTTTATCATGTTGTAAAAGCCGATATCAGTATTCATCACCTAATTATTCATAATGTGAAATCCATTAATCATATACTAATCTGCAAAAATGAATAATGAAACCATCGCTTAAATGCAATATTTCACAGAATGAGATTGAGTTGTCAGTCTTTTTGAAATTAGGAAACATGAAATTTAGTATTGTGTATAAAGTACATTCTTAAATAAGAAGTTGAATCTTAAAATTCTGAAATGTTTATGTTTCAAGCATGTATAATTTTTCTACTTAAGGATATAATGAATTTTATATATGTCTTTGCGAACGTGAGACGCATAATTGAATACTAGTTTTATGGACTTTTGAAAAGTTTAATATATTTCTCTGAATTTGCTATTTAAAAAATGAAAACACAGCTTTATTAAGTTTATTGTTTTATTTAATAGGATGTTGTATTATTAAAGGGTATCGCAAAAAGATCTAACATTTTAATTTAGTTTTAAAACATATTTTATTTGAATATTGATAATGTTTTATTTTATTTGATTGTAGAAATATGAAGATTATGTGTAAACAAAGCATGTAGCAAGTGAACCCTACAGCCTTAGCAGCATATATTCACTCTTTTGATGAAATTACGTATCATATAATTATTTTATCATTCCTGAAATTGCCAGTTTAAATAAATATAAATCTTACTTTATTCAACCAGATGAGAGTATCTAAATTCATAATATCATATTAATCATATTAATCATAATAATTCTCTTTTATTAATAATTAAATTCTACTATCATTCAACCGTTACTATAGATAACGGTTACTTTACCATATTATAAACGTTGCCAATGGTCAGAATAAAAATAAATTACGGTTATATAAATATTTTCTATAAAAACTGTTGAATGACAAGGCAGTTTTCTGCAGATATTTAACAATGTAACGAAGATTGGCCTTAATGATTTTGAGTCAAGTATTTTAGAGGAAGTTTTTTTTTCGGGTTGATTGCAAATTACACCAAAATTTCATCAAATAGATTGGTATGCATTGTTGTGGACAATTAATTTAATTAATTTGTGTCTATTTTAATCCAATTCTAGTTACATTGTTTTATCTGCATCGTATAAAAAACCAATCCACGATTCATTTTGTGAAGAGTTTATAGTTCTTCTCAGATTTGTAAATCATTAAAAAATAAATATTTAATTTAATAATATATTAATCATTTAAAATAAACTTTTATTCTATTTTCGTAAGAAAATAAAAATTAATTAATTAATTAGATATACGGAAGAGTATATTACTCAAAAATACACAACAAGTATATATTAGGTAGCTTTCAATACAAAAAAGTATAAATCTACCTATTGCAGCCGTTCGGAGAAAAGCAGTTCCGGAAAATTTCGAGATATTTTCACCGATCATGACCCCCAGACCCCCAGACCCCAAAACCACCTTCCGTTCAAATGTTGATATATATATATATACATATATATATATATATATATATATATATATATATATATATATATATATATATATATATGACATGTCTTACGATAACGCTCGTATTTATAAATCAATTTTGATTAAACTAATTGTGTGTAATAAGCTAACCAATGTATCGACCGAGTTCGTTGGCCAGCTTGGTCCGACATTTTGCTTCAAGATGGCGGCCATTTAAAAATTTAAAACTAAAATAAATATACAAAAAAATAAAAAAATTCAAATTTATTTTTTATTACCTTTTTGGGCCTTGATACAAGGATTCTAGAGCATTTTTTGGTTTACCTCTATCTTAAAAAATGGTTGAGATAGAGCAGTTTGAAATTCTAGGGTGGCTGACATTTTGAAACAAAACAGCACATTAACGCGATTACTCGCAAATTATTTTCTTTCATTGTTGTAATAATTTTCCCAATCATACGCATAAAACTATATATTCATATTCGTTAGCACCAAAATTGGCGACATTGGCGACAAAATTGGCGACATTTGGCGAAATATCGCCAAATTTTGCGACCAAAATAAGTCTTCATACATGAAGCCTATTTGGCTATTGCTCAATAATTTGGCGAATTTCTTATTCAAATTCAGTATTAACGAATCTTCTGTAAACGTTTCTTTGCATTTTAACTTGTTGTTTTAGTGTAACATTAGCTAAAATTTTAAAACGAAGATATAGGAAAGCTACCTTTTCCTCCCGGTACAGGCCGGAAGGACTTTTTTAATTTTCATATAACTGAACAATAAACATATGTAAATAACTAACGCTTTAAAACTAGAGTTTTCTTTTCATGAAGATTTAAAATTTTATTTCATCTTAATTTTTTTAAGATATTTCAAAGGCATATGCGTAAATACTTTTCAAGAGAAGTGAATTAAAAAAATCAGTTTAAAAAGCTAAAGTGTTTTTAGCTCACAGGCTATCAAAGCCTGAGAGCTTATGTGCCCGCCTGTTCTGTATGTACGTACGTACGTATGTATGTATGTATGTATGTATGTATGTACGTAACGCGATAACTCTTGATAGAACAAACCGTTTTACTTAAAATTTTGTTTATAGGTTCCTTGTGATAAGGCGCTTCCCTGATTAGTTTTGGACGTTCATTGGTTCAGCATAAAGGGGGGAAACGGGGGGCTAACCCCCCATAATTTAGATAAATGGGTTTTTCATGCAGAATTATCCCATTTTCTTCAAATTTTGTATATAGGATCATTGTGATAATGCGCTTCTCTGAATAGTTTTGGGGGTTCATTGGTTAAGTATAAAGGGGGAAAGGGGGGGGGGGGGTAATCCCCCCTTAATTTAGATAAATGGGTTTTTCATGCAGAATTATCCCATTTTCTTCAAATTTTGTATATAGGTTCCTTGTGATAAGGTGCTTCCCTGATTAGTTTTGGAGGTTCATTGGTTAAGTATAAAGGGGGAAAGGGGGGGTAATCCCCCCTTAATTTAGATAAATGAGTTTTTCATGCAGAATTATCCCATTTTCTTCAAATTTTGTATATAGGTTCATTTTGATAATGCGCTTCTGTCAATAGTTTTGGGGGTTCATTGGTTAAGTATAAAGGGGGAAAGGGAGGATAACCCCCCCTTAATTTATATAAATGAGTTTTTCATGCAGAATTATCCGATTTTCTTCAAATTTTGTATATAGGTTCCTTGTGATAAGGCGCTTCCCTGATTAGTTTTGGAGGTTCAATGGTTCAGCATAAAGGGGGGGAACGGGGGGCTAACCCCCCATAATTTAGATAAATGGGTTTTTCATGCAGAATTATCCCATTTTCTTCAAATTTTGTATATAGGTTCATTTTGATAATGCGCTTCTGTCAATAGTTTTGGGGGTTCATTGGTTAAGTATAAAGGGAGAAAGGGGGGATACCCCCCCCCCTAATTTAGATAAATGAGTTTTTCATGCAGAATTATCCGATTTTCTTCAAATTTTGTATATAGGTTCATTGTGATAATGCGCTTCTCTGAATAGTTTTGGGGGTTCATTGGTTAAGTATAAAGGGGGAAAGGGGGGGGGGAATCCCCCCCTTAATTTAGATAAATGGGTTTTTCATGCAGAATTATCCCATTTTCTTCAAATTTTGTATTTAGGTTCATTTTGATAATGCGCTTCTGTCAATAATTTTGGGGGTTCATTGGTTAAGTATAAAGGGGGAAAGGGGGGATAACCCCCCACCCCTCAATTTATATAAAAGAGTTTTTCATGCAAAATTATCCGATTTTCTTCAAATTTTGTATATAAGTTCATTGTGATAATGCGCTTCCCTGATTAGTTTTGGAGGTTCAATGGTTCAGCATAAAGGGGGGAAACGGGGAGCTAACCCCCCATAATTTAGATAAATGGGTTTTTCATGCAGAATAGTCCCATTTTCTTCAAATTCTATATATAGGTTCATTTTGATAATGCGCTTCTGTCAATTGTTTTGGGGGTTCATTGGTTAAGTATAAAGGGGGAAAGGGGGGAATAACCCCCCTAATTTAGATAAATGAGTTTTTCATGCAGAATTATCTGATTTTCTTCAAATTTTGTATATAGGTTCATTGTGATAATGCGCTTCTCTGAATAGTTTTGGGGGTTCATTGGTTAAGTGTAAAGGGGGAAAGGGGGGACTAATCCCCCCTTAATTTAGATAAATGGGTTTTTCATGCCGAATTATCCCATTTTCTTCAAATTTTGTATATAGGTTCATTTTGATAATGCG
Organism: Maratus michaelseni; assembly: GCA_963931845.1. Classification (NCBI taxonomy): domain Eukaryota; kingdom Metazoa; phylum Arthropoda; class Arachnida; order Araneae; family Salticidae; genus Maratus; species Maratus michaelseni. The sequence goes on along the minus strand of OZ007593.1, from coordinate 103,896,076 downwards.
CTTCTGTCAATAGTTTTGGGGGTTCATTGGTTAAGTATAAAGGGGGGATAACCACCCCCTAATTTAGATAAATGAGTTTTTCATGCAGAATTATCCGATTTTCTTTAAATTTTGTAATAGGTTCATTGTGACAATGCGTTTCACTGAATAGTTTTGGATGTGCATTGGTTAAGTATAAAGGGGGAAAGGGGAGGGGGCTAATCCCCCCTTAATTTGGATAAATGGGTTTTTCATGCAGAATTATCCGATTTTCTTTAAATTTTGTATATAGGTTCATTGTGACAATGCGTTTCTCTGACTAGTTTTGGAAGTGCATTGGTTAAGTATAAAAGGGGAAAGGGGGGCTAATCCCCCCTTAATTTAGATAAATGGGTTCTTCATGCAGAATTATCCGATTTTCTTCAAATTGTGCATATAGTCATTGTAATTAGAGACTTCCCTGGTTAGTTTAAGGGGTTCATTAGTTAACTATGAGGGGGGTAACGGGGGATGAGCCCCCCCTTTAATATATTGTTGATTTTTTTTATTTTTCGAGGGCCATATTTCAAATTCTTTGAAATAAGGGTATAATATACAATTAGTGTGAATAGCCTGTGAGCTCAATGCCCTCAGTTTAACTGGGCAGTTTTCTTTTTTTATTTAAATATTTATTCAAATCTGAAAATAAATTTTCTTTCCAAGTTGTTGATTTTTCTGTTCATTATAATGACACTCATATTATTGCATTTAAAATTACTAGATGGAACCCGTCAAAATTTGACGGCAAACAACTTGATAGTACCATAAAATTAAATTTTATAGTTGCTTTAACTTGACAAATTTCATAGTGGGGAGCATAATATGATTAAGCGATCACAGACCTTTCCATCGATATATCACATGAGGTTGTGTGCAAAATTTAGAAAGTACCTCTTGGGGGGAGGGGCAAAGTGGGGAGATGGGCATTGGAGATGCATAATATGATTAAGTGGTCACAGATCTTTCCATCGATATATCACATGAGGGTTGTGTCCAAAATTTAGAAAAATGCCCCCCTTAAGGGGGGGAGTGGCGGGATGGACCCCGAAGATGCATATGATTAAGCATTCACAGACCTTTCCAACAATATGACATGAGGGGTGTCAACAAAATTTAGAAAGTATCCCTTGTAGGGGGGGCAAAGTGGGCAGATTGACATTGGAGATGCATAATATGATTAAGTGGTCACAGAACTTTCAAATGATATATAACATGAGGGTTGTGTGTAAAAGTTAGAAAGTACGTTGGGGGGGAGGGGCAAAGTGGGGAGATGAACATCGGAGATGCATAATATGATTAAGCATTCACGGACCTTTCCAACAATATATGACATGAGGGGTGTCAACAAAATTTAGAAAGTATGCCTTGGGGGGGGGGCAAAGTGGGCAGATTGACATTGGAGATGCATAATATGATTAAGTGGTCACAGACCTTTCAAATGATATATAACATGAGGGTTGTGTGCAAAATTTAGAAAGTACGTTGGGGGGGGGCAAAGTGGGGAGATGAACATCGGAGATGCATAATATGATTAAGCAGTCACGGACCTTTCCAACAATATACGACATGAGGGGTGTCAACAAAATTTAGAAAGTATCCCTTGGGGGGGGGGGGGGCGGCAAAGTGGGGAGATGGACATCGGGGATGCATAATATGATTAAGTGGTCACAGACCTTTCCAATGATATATAACATGAGGTTTGTGAGCAAAATTTAGAAAGTACCCCTTGGGGGGGGGAGGGGCAAGTGGGAAGATGGACATCAAAGATGCATAATATGATTAAGTGGTCACAGACCTTTCCAATGATATATAACATGAGGGTTGTGAGCAAAATTTAGAAAGTACCCCTTGGGGGGGGGGACAAGTGGGAAGATGGACATCGAAGATGCATAATATGATTAAGTGGTCACAGACCTTTCCAATGATATATAACATGAGGGTTGTGTGCAAAATTTAGAAAGTACGTTGGGGGGGGGGGGGGCAAAGTGGGGAGATGAACATCGGAGATGCATAATATGATTAAGCAGTCACGGACCTTTCCAACAATATACGACATGAGGGGTGTCAACAAAATTCAGAAAGTATCCCTTCTGCGGAGGGGGGCAAAGTGGGGAGATGGACATCGGAGATGCATAATATGATTAAGTGGTCACAGACCTTTCCAATGATATATAACATGAGGGTTGTGTGCAAAATTTAGAAAGTACCCTTTGGGGGGGGGGCAAAGTGGGGAGATGGACATCAGAGATGCATAATATGATTAAGCAGTCACAGACCTTTCCAACAATATATGACATGAGGGGTGTCAACAAAATTTAGAAAAGTGCCCCCCTTAGGGGGGGTGGCCGGATGGACCCCGGAGATGCATAACATGAATAAGCGGTCAAAGACTTTTCCAGCGATGTATCACATGAGGGGTGTGTGCAAAATTTAGAAAAGTGTCCCACTTGGGGGGAGTGGGGGGATGGACTCCCAGAAATGCATAACATGAAAAAGAGGTCACAGGCGTTTCAACTTGCAACTTTTTTCTCGAAGGCATTTGACAATAGTAAATTTTTTTTACCCAAGACAATTTAACGATATTCTTAATTTTTTTGCGTAATTCGTCAAACGTTCATGGAAAAAATCATGAAATTCGCTAATCAATAGTTGATAAATTATAAAATTCAACAATCAATAGCAGCAAAATTGGTCAATTGATAACGGAAAAATCACGAAATTCATCAAATGGTCTACCTAAAAAAACTGTCCTGCACACTGATGTGATGATCAAAAGGGTTTTGAAGTATAGGACAAAATTAGCACTTGCCAAACAGCGAGTAATACTGAAAATTTTGCAATGGACTTTATTGCCACCACTGGTCAAACATAATAGTCACACTCACCAATTGCAATGACTGAATGGAAAAAGATTTTTTTCTCTGCTGTCGCTCGACAAATTTCAAAACAGTTGATGAATTTTCCGTCGATTAATGAATTTTGTGATTTTTCCTCATCGATTGACAAATTTCGCAATTTATCGATTAACGAATTTCACAATTCTTTCCATAAACGAACAAATTGCGCACTTTATTTCCGCTAATGTCTGACACCATTTCGCCCTTTACAATTCAGCCAATAAATTGAACGTTGTTTCTTTCTAGAAATGTCAGGAATGAAACAATGATTCTTTAGGATGAATTTCCTTCGTTCGATGCCCCATGGAAGAATGTGTGCGATGCAGCAACGGGCATCAGACTTTTTAGGGCACCTGCAGACTAAAAACATCTAACCAATCTTCGCGTTTTGAAAAAATCACAGATTTCGTCAAATGATTGAGAAAAAAACGCTAATTTCATCAAAGGATCATGGGAAAACATGACTTTCATTAAAAGACCACAGAAAAAACGTGAATTATGCAAAAGGATCGTGAAAGATAAGCAAATTTTGTCAAAGAATCGCAAAAAAGGAAATTTCACCAAAAGATCACGCTTTTTTACTAAATTTCGTCTAAAAATTGCATTTTATCAAAGAATCGCTGGAAAATGCGAATTTCGTTAAGGATCGCGAGAAAAATGCGAAATTCTTCAAAGGATCGCTGAAAAAACACGAATTTCGTCAAAGAATTGCTGAAAAAACATGAATCTCGCCCAATAACAGAAAAATCATGCTTCATAATCATTATATCTAGTAGTATCCAGTACTGCCTAAACTTAATAGTCACACTCGCCAATTGCGATGATTGAATGTAAAATGAAATTTTTTTTCCCGCTGTCACTCAAAGAATTTTGAAACCATTTGGTGAAGTTTTTCCCGAAACCATTTTGTGAATTTACCGATTTTTTCTTCAAAATCATTTTTCAACAATATTCGACCCAATACGCATGCGTAAAAAAAAACACCGGCCATTAAAATGAGGGTCTATTACTGTCTCTAGAAACGTGTTTGGGATCATCTCCTGTTTTTTTTTTCTTGCACGTTGCATTAAACCTAGGAAGATATTTATATAGAACTCACTGTGGAGTGTTCAGAAGGTATTTATTTTATTTATTATAATTTGTATGAATACTTAGGTGCCCATTTCGGATTTACTGTTTAAAAATGAATTTAGGCTCATTTAACATTCGCGAAATCAATCCCGATGGAAATTGTGGTTTTAGATCTCTATCATTTTGTTTATATAGTACAGAAAATAATTATTCAAATGTACGTAAAAATATCGTAGAACACGTAATACAAAATTGGACCACTTATAGTCCGTTTTTTATCGGGGATGAATCCTATGGTGTTCCGATTGCTAATGAAAACGATTATGTAAATATATGGTTCTTCATAGAAGTATGTGCTTCTTCACACTTCAATAGAAGCATTGTTTAAATTAATATAATTCTACAAATATGATGCAGTTTTAAAATATTGAGTAATGATTAATACTGCCAAGGAATCTACTCATATACGTAATTAAGTTTTGGTACTTCTCTATTATCTCATCGACCACTTTTCATCACTAAAAACTATCGCCAAACTGTAACGCCAAATAAACGGGAGAACATTGTCATTAATACGCGCAAATGTTGAATTAAAAACCACTTGATTACATAACAAACACGTATAATGCTTCCGACATCAAGTAAATGGGATTGCATTTTTGGCATTTAATCATACAGTTTGGCGATAGTATTTTGTTATGAAAAGTGGACGATGGGATAATAGAGAAGTACCTAAGTTTTTTATACCAAGTTTGAAAATTTATCTTTTTTTGACATTTAAAAAAAATAACAGAAAAAACATTACAAATTTGCCCATTTGCTCAGCGGTCAAAGGATTAAGTAAATAAGTAAATATTAATGATGAACTGGTTCTAGCTATGAAGTAATATTATTTTGCTCAAAAACCCCCAACAAAAAAATAATTACAAAGAATAAGTAATCGTCTTTAAATATACAAAAAACAATGTGATTAATGGCCAGGATTTTTTTACATATAACATTTTTTATATACAAAAGAAAAACCGAAATAACCTCATTCATTTCACCCGATGTCAAAAAGTTTTTTTTTCCACATTCTTGGGCAAAGCACTAAATCAATAAAATCACCAATTTGTGACAAATTATGAGTTTCATATGAATCGCCCATGAACGGACATGCAAACTGGTAAAAAATGAATGTAATAAATTAAAACATTCAAGATTTGTATACATACAAACAATACAATGTAAATATTAATATTGTTACATGATACATTGTTTGTATACATACTTCTTTGTATACATATATTGTTTGTATACATACAAACAAATATAATGTAAACATTATTCAAATATTAAGAGATTCTAAAGATTTGTATACATACAAACAATATAATGCATACATACTCTTTACAAATAAAATAGCACACTTATATAATGACAAAACTTTTAAATCGAATAGAGATAGTATATTTCTGTTAAAAAATAATGCTAAAGTTCAGACTTATATATATTATACATTCACATAAAGCTAGTCACATTCCTGCATATTTATTAAATATTTTGTTGCTAAATACAGAAATAATATTTTATAATTTATATTCAGACGCTCAGATTCGCTTTTTTCGAACAAATAATAATAAAAATATTACTACCGTGCGTACTGTCTTTTGACATTATATTTACATAATCGTTTTCATTAGCAATCGGAACACCATAAGATTCATATCCGATCATAAACGGAATATAAGTGGTCCAATTTTGTATTACATGTTCTACTATATTTTTATTTACGATTGAAGAATTATTTTCTGTACTATATAAACAAAATGATTTGATTTCGCGAACGTTAAATGAACCTAAATTCATGTTACACAGTAAATCCGAAATGGATACCTAAGTATTCATTCAAATTACAATAAATACAACAATAAATAAAATAAATACCTTCTAAACACTCCACAGTTTTTTATATAAATATCTTCCTAGGTTTAACGCAACGCGGACATCAAAACAACAGGAGTTGATCTTGATCCCAAATACGTTTGGAGACAGGAATAGACCCTCGGCCTCATTGGCCGGTCCTTTTTTTGACGCATGCGTATACGGTCGAAATTCGATGGAATTATTTGACATTTTTAGCAAACAGCTTTAAATATATGGATTGCTGACGTTTAATGTTATTTTATTTATTGTGCTTTTTAAAGAGTTGGATTTTCCTTGTAAAATAATTTTATTTTCTTTAGATTCGTTGAAAAATGTACGTTCAAGAATCCCTAAAGTAAATTGTAGTGTCATTTAAAAATGAACGTCCAAACATTAAAAAGTAATAGAGCATACTACAATAAATAATGTTTGTAAAGAGAACCATGTTTGTAATCCTTATTCAGTTTGTCTCAATCCAATACAAACTCGGATTTTTTTTCCTAATTTTTATAATAATAAAAATATTTTAAAGTTTCTTCCAATGGTCTTACATTTCTTTGCGTAAAACATAATGGACTCACGAGACGTGGTACAATTTGACACTAAGTAAGAAATAAGTAATACGAATATGAAACTGGAGTTACCTAAACCGTTTACTACGTATTAAAAGTAAACGTTTATTATTGAATTTATTAAAAAACATACATTTTAAAGTCAATGCGATTTATGGCATTGATTTCCACCAACCAGAGAATAGGTGCCCTCAAGTCGTCCTTTGTACAAAATTTAATAAAATACTATATTTTCACAACGTTATGTGCATTTTATCTGTATGTATATCTTTTCACGATATTTTACCTTAAATCTGCAACATGTTTTCTATTTCTTTTTTTTCTTACTTATATGATTTCAACATAAAATCATAACAAATCAGAATACATAGAGATAATATACTTCAGTATTTGCTAAAAAGTGTTAAATAAACATTATAAAAACAATAAAAAATGCTTTAATAAACGGTTTACAGGTTTCGGCTCCACGGAAGTCATTATCAAAACAAATAAGAATATTCTATACTTGCATGATCTATAATGTATTTTACCTTAAAATTGTAACATGTGTATTTTGTATTTATTGGCTTGACTAGCGGGCACTTTAGACAGACCTTGCAAGATTATATCAAGATGAAACCATGCAAAAAAAATTCAGTGAAAGTAAGATAGTCACACGTCCAATCGATACTATCCATCCTATATAAGAGCGATCCAGTATCATTTAACTTGACAAAATTATGGGTTGAATTACTCCATGGTTGCGAATATGTAAACAAATGTCCAAGTAAAGATAAAATATAATAACGTGCCTAATCTGAGACAGTACGTCAAAAATTAAATAATGACGTTCAAATCAATACATTATATACCGTGCATATATAGAATATTCTCTTTGTTTTGATAATGGCAGTCCCGCAGTGGCGTGGACGAATAAGCTCGGTTCACCGAAAGTGAAGCAGCATTGACCGTGGTCATTTGTTGAGAGGGTGACAACCTCTCTCGACTGGGGCTGCTCAGGGACCCTGTACGTTAACGGGAGCTTATGCAAGTAAAATCTGTTCGTGGCTCCAATGTCCTCCAAGTTTAGAATAAGCGTTACCTCTAGGGGTGCTAATCCAGGTGCAGGTCCCTCATCTGGAATTTGGTTCAAAATTAAGAGACCAACTCTTCTGGACGGGGCTTGTGAGTGCTTAAGCCATTTGGTAGGCCTCCCGATACAGCTGACTCTTGATTTGATAATGGCTTCAGGGAAACCGAAACATATAAAAACTGTAATTAAAACATTTTTTTATTGTTTTTATTGTTTTTATTTAACACTTTTTAGCAAAAAATCTATTACACGTTTTTGGAGATCAGACAGGTCGTTCCGCTTCTCACCAAAGCTTCGCCTGCGACCGAATATTACGTCGTGACCCCCCAAAATAAAAAATATTATTAAAAATATCATTAAAAAGACACATTAAAAAACCTTTGATTAAGGAAACAGAATATATTCCCATAAAAATATAAAAAACAGTAAATATCTTAAATGCTTTTTATGCGAATCTCAATTAGATTTATAAATATAGATTAATGATAATTTGTCTGTGGCTGCATTCAAAAGATCGCCGGACCACATGCGACACGCAGGGCGTAGGGTGAATATAGCTGGTCTAAACGGAAGAGCGGAGTATAGAGAAAGAGTCTTGTAACTTGTATAACAACACACATAATTCTTTTCCTGCTTGCAGTGCTGATATCTATTATTTTTAACACTAAATATCACACATCAAAAACACCAAAAATAAAATTTTCCTTTTAGAGAATAGTTTCCATTTTAAGTGGAATGAAACTCTTATAAAACCAATCCTTTTGAATCCTTATTTTTTTCAGTTATTTTATATAAAATCGTAATTACATGTTTAACAACCCTTAGAATTTAATTTCGTGCTTAGTACTGAATACAAATTTCAAATTGAAAAGAAAAATGCAAAAAACTTTCATAATTGTAAAATGTGAAGAAAAACATTCAATATGTTTATCGAAGAATATTAATTAAGACTGTATATGTGAATGAATCATATTATATGAAAAGTTTCGGGTAACTTTAATTTGTTCTCTGCAGGTACATTTTAACCCGGCGTTACTCGCGCCGGGCTTCCGAGGCCCGAACAGTTTTTTAAAGCTCCATAAACCCTACCCCTTAATGCTGAAATGGGCCGCACCCAGTATAGCTGAGTTCAATGTGACCTTCGACACAAAGGAAGTGTTTTCGTTATTTTGTTTTATTCCGTTCGGAGGAAAACTTGATTTTCGGGTTTCTCAGGCCCGACGCGAGTAAACGTGTCTCTCATTTCGAGTTTGAAGTGCATCGACTTCGGAGCACAATACGGCTCGCAAATTAACGTATGATGAAGAAATGGAACGATTACGCACATTGTTAGAAGAAGTATCGACGAATGAGGAATCTATCGAAGAAAATGATGCATTTTCTGATTGCGATGAAATGTTTAGTGAGCATGATACATCGTCGGAAGAAGAAATCGAGTCTGATGAAGAGGATGCTGTTGAATCTAATTCAGATGATTGTTTTACTGGAAAAGATGGAAAGACGATTTAGAAAAAAAACAAAATTTCGTCAAAATTTTCGAACTTTAGAAAGAAATATTATTTCAAAATTACCTGGAAATAGTGGAGAGGCAAAAGACGTAACTTCCCCTATTGAGTCATGGAATTTATTATTGGATGAAAACATCTTGAATACGATTGTCACCTGTACAAATATATATATTGACACTATCAGTGGCAATTTTCAGAGGGAACGCGATGCCAATAAAACGGAACTCTCTGAAATCAAAGCCTTTATTGGATTACTGTATTTATGTGGTATACATAAATCATCTCATGTGAATGTAAGAGATTTATGGCGCACTGATGGAATGGGACTAGAAATATTTCATAGGACCATGTACCATAATCGTTTCTTATTTCTTATAAGATGTATAAGATTTGATGATGTTAGAGATAGGCAAATAAGAAAAGAAGTGGACAAATTTGCCCCAATAAGGTATGTTTTTGATTCATTTGTGCATATCTGCCATAAGTTGTACATACCTGGATCCTATGTTACAATTGATGAAAAACTTGAACCATTTAGAGGACGTTGTTCATTTCGTCAATACATGCCGAAAAAGCCAGCTAGGTATGGGATAAAGATTTTCGCTCTTGTTGATGCAAGAACTTTCTGTACATGCAAGTTAGAAGTTTATACAGGTACTCAGCCCCAAGGTCCGTATCACGTAAATAACTCATCAGTTGAAGTCGTGAAAAGGTTAACAGAAAACTTAAATTCTGGGAGAAATGTAACAGTCGGCAACTGGTATACTAGTTATGAACTTGCAAAATATCTTCTTCAGAAAAACATTACTCTAGTGGGCACCATAAGGAAGAACAAGAGAGAAATACCGAAAGAGTTTGTGAACAATAAAAATCGCAAGGTGCATTCATCCTTGTTTGCATTCCAGAAAGACATGACTTTAGTGTCGTATGGTCCTAAAAAAAACCAAATTTGTTAACCTCTTATCCACAATGCATAATGACGACGCCATTGACCAAACAACTGGTGAGGCAAAAAGCCTGAGATAATAACGTTTTATAATTTGACGAAAGGAGCTGTTGATGTGGTGGACCAAATGTCAGCAGCGTATTCAACTGCAAGAATCAGCAACAGATGGCCGATGGTTTTATTCTATACAATCTTGAATACTGCTGCAATCAATGCTCGAGTATTACTCCAATGCTCAAAACATCCATCCTTAGAGCACAAGAAGCGTAGTCATTTTTTGAGAGCTCTTGCAACGGATTTGCTGAAAGAGCACACAGCGAAGAGAAGCACTGTAACATGTCTACCTCGACATTTGCAAGAAAAACTAGCTTCCCAAAGCCCTCCTGCTAAAAAACAGAAAGTTGCTGAGAGAAAAAGGTGCTATATCTGCCCAAGTTCAAAGGACCGAAAATCTAAAATAATTGTATAAAATGTCAAAAATTGTGTAAAAAAATGTCTGTTGTGAACATTCTGTTTTTACGTGTATCAATTGTACATAAAATTTGGTAATTTTTTTTTAAATGATTCTATACATATATTAATTAAAATTACTACTCTAAACAGTGTCTTAAATTATGTTGTTAGTTAATGCTTAATACGGTGTTTAATGCCCTGCGTGACATATAAATACGTAAACGGGCCTCGCAGGCCCGGCGCGAGTACATGCGTGCGTACGATCAGCGCGAGTAACGCCGGGTTAAAAATATCTAAAATGATGTATCATAATGGATAATTATTGATTATTATCATAAAGAAAAGAATTATTTTTGAAATATAATAATGATTATTATTATCTATCTCATTATTTCAATACGAAAACTAATATTCATATCGAGTTTTGCTTAAAAGTAACTTGCATAATCATAATCATTATTCATAAACTATATTTTAATGATAAATATGTTGGAAATACTTAAAAAAATAATAATATATATTTTCATCAATATTATCTTTCGACTTTACTTAACCTTCTCACCACCATGAACCGAGATATCCTTCCACTACGTTGTAGGCTTCACTCCAATATTATCATTATTTAAATTAACATAATTCTACAAATGTGATATAATTTTAAAACATTAAGTAATTATTAACAGTCTCAATGATTATATTCATATACCTGATAAAGTATTTTATATCATGTTTGAAATATCGTTTTTTTTTTAGCATTTAAAAAACAATTGCACAGAAAACTACATTAAAATTTTGCCCTTTTGCTCGGCGGTCAGGGGGTTAAAGAAAATTAATATTAACACAAAATTTTAGTTGGAGGTAACGTGCATAATTATAACTATAGTTTGTATAAAATCTTAAAGAAGAAATCAATTTAAAAAACATATAAAACAAATTAACAATTCTTAATCCATTTTTATTTCATATAGAACATACAAATAAGTTCTATTGATAGTAGTTTCCAGAAAAAAATAGAAAAATAAATAAAAAAATAGAAGAAAAAAAGAAAAGAAAAGAAAACTAGTCAAGAAGGGAAAATGTGCTGTTGTTTTTTCTGTTTAATTATTCATGATTTTAGTATGATTTTTGCAAACGTAGTTCGCATTTGTATCGTTGGAAGCCTCACATCATGAAACATTCAAATATTTTTAATAATTCTCTGGAATCTTTTATTTCACATTTTCAGAAATCAAAGAGAACCGATGGTTCATGGTATTTTTTTTTCAAAAGACAATTTTATTCCAACTTTTATTAAAGAGTTCTGAACTTGGCATCAGTTTGAGTTCGTATGTCATTAACAGATAAAATATGTTATCATTGCTACTCGTGGCTTTTAGCCAAATATTTTTGTTTGCCAAAGCTTACTATTTCACTTATTAATTTCAAATAAACAAAATTATAAACAAAATATGCATTAGGTTTTTTCTCTAATGCTGGATTAATGAGAAAATATGCCAATTATTTACGTAAATGTAATATATTATGGTAATTAGAAATATGTGCTGTTGATGAACAAATTATATTATTTAGTGAAAAAATTTTGTTTAAAAATTTTCTAATAAAATTTCATGTTATTGTTCATATTATCTTTTAAACATTAAAATTAAATACATTAAAAGAAGATTGTAAAAAAAAAACTTTTAATAGCATATTTATATACTAGTTTTTAAAAAAATAATATTTTGTATTTTTTAGTAAATGTTGTCTAAAAAACTTACTTTCATAAAAATTACGTTTCTCTTAATTGTACATGTTTATGTTAAGGTTTTATGAATGTGTTGATGCACGAAAATTAACAAGATATTTTGTATAACATGCGTCACTCTATATCTCATACAATATTTCAACTTCTGTAAAATAATTAAAATGATTAAAATTCAGGAAATACTATTCAATTTTTTTAAATCCAAAAATTCACATATTTTTCGATTATTTGTTTCATTTTTTCACGATTTTTTTTTTGTTATGGATATCTAATTTATCTCAATCCACTAAGCATTTGCTACGAAATCTAATATGGATATAGAGGGACAGATTTATTTATTTATTTATTTTTGCAAATTTGTCTGAAGATTATTTAACTACTGAACTGCATCGATACGTAAAAATACCTTAATATTTATATACCACTAGAGAAGTTCTGCCCTCTTTGATGGTCGGTTTTTGAAAACGAATGTCTTTCAAAACAAACCTGGGATCGGAGGCTACACGACATCTGGTATTGTACACCGGGCAGACTACGCCCGCTATGGTTTCGAGTCAAATGAACATTTAATTTACTACGATTTTTTATTTTGAAACTAAATACTTTTCGAAAAAAGCCATAGATGACAGATCCATTGCTTTCAGAAACGTGCATAAGTTACTATTCTATCTAAAAAAAAAAAAAAAAAAAAAAAAGCGTAATGTCGTCTCTTAAAAGGACATGTCAATCGACCTAGTTTAAATTAATATTTTCAGAAACGTCAATCACGTTGCTATAGGAACAGATTTAACATTTTCCCAACTTGGATTTCAACACAGGTGTAGTAAAATTTACATGAGAGTAAAAAATTCTATCGCTTTACTTTACGTATTAATTAAAGTAAAAAATTAATATTTTTTTGAATTTGTATTTTTTAATCTTTATTTTCGGCGGAACCGGAATTAAAAAAATTGCTCTACCAAATAAATATTGTTGAAAAGTAAACAAAATTTAGTATATTCGGCTAAAAGATTGAAACTGGATTCATTTTACTAATGTAAAAAATTGCAGCCATCATAGAAACATCGGATAAAATTTAATAAAGAAATTCGCGAAAAATTAAAAAAATGCTGTACAAATTACGAATAAATTCTATTGCAATAGGACACATTTTATTATATTGGACAAAAATTTATTTGGACAAAAATTTATTTGGGCAAAAATGTATTATATTGGCACAAGGAATCCGGATTATTTTTATTAATGTGAAAATATTGCTGCAAAATACGAAAAAACGTTAAAAAACGTATAAAAATTTAAATAAAAGAATATAATAATAAAATATAATAAAAAAGTCCAAAAAATACCCGTCGTTAAAGTCATGCTCATAAATTAATGATAATCTTTTTCAGTTGTGGCAAAAACTCAAAACAAAACGCACAAAAAATAACTATAGGAATTGCATAAACAATTAATATTTTTTTTACAAGAAATTCAAAATCCATTACTAGAATTTCGAATAAAATTTATTTTAAAGAGGACAACATTTACTATATTGATCCAAATGATTAAAAGAAAAATTATAAACCTTAAATACGGCAAAGGTATTTCCTATAAAATACTGGTGGAAGTTTAATTTTGCGATGTTACAACGGGGTTCTCTCGTGATTCCCTCAATTTTCGCTTTTTTGAACAAAATAGTTTTGTTTAACTTCATTATAAGGAGTCAAAGCTGGTTTTTACTGTATATATCTATAATTTAAAAAATATGTTATTGGGTTAGTGTCATACTTTTATGACTTTTTTAAGTTATTGATAGCTTTTTGTAAGAGAAAATTCCTTTTCTAATAATATGATTGTAATATGGTGATAAAAGTTTAATGTTGAAAGTACTTCTATACAAATAAATACAATTCTGAATATATTATACAAATAATGGCACATTTAGATATGTATTTTTAGGATTTTCAAATACATGTACAATAAAATAAATTCATGGAATCTCTTATCAAAATGGCTTTTATCTCGACAAAAATATTCTCTCCCACTACTTTGGAATTTTGTTCAGAAAGATAAAAATTCTATTACATACATTTCAGAAAACTGCGCAAAAGACAAATAAATACAAAAAAACGACTCAAAGGTAGAGATTTTTCTCTTGTTCTCAGTTAATAGAAATTGACTTGTTTTCGATCCTTTGTATCAATTTATTCTCGCATTTACTGGTTTATTAAATGTTAGGTTATTTGAGTCAAACTTGTTGGAATAATCTGGTAGAGGACTTAAATGAAAGAATGAATAATCGGACTTTTAAAAAAGAACATAAAATAAAACTAAAGTTTTTGTCTAATTTTTAAGACTTATTTATTGCAAACACTCCTCTTTTAAAAGTTTTATTATTTTTTTAGGCTTTAAATATATTCCATTGAAAATTTGAAACAAATCTTTTGTTAAAAATATTTAGTTGAATTTTTTTTTATATCTTCCTGTTTGAAATAGATAATTTCTTGTTTGTTAATACCTAAATAGAATTACAGTATATTATTATTATAATATATATTATATGTTTAGGGTAATAGAAAAATATATCTTACTATTTTATTTTTAAGCTTCCTTTAACTGGCAATAAAACTACTCTACTAAAATTATTACTTTATAATTTGTTTCGTATAAATTTATAGTTTTAGAAATGTACATAATTTCAATTTCTCTGAGCTTTTAAAGTAATTGAAATAATTTTTTTGTAAAACAGTGATTCTATTTTGACGAAGCTGAAAGTGTTTATATAGAAAAGAAATATAAGTCTTAATACGTTTTATAAATAATGGCACATGTAGATATGTATGTTCAATTTCCTATGATATCTGTAATAGAATATATTCACGGACTCTTTTATCAAAGTTTCTTCCATATCAACAGGGAAAATCTTCCCCTCAATTTTGGAATATTTTCGGAAGAGACTAACATTACAATGCGTTTATCTCAGGAAGCTGAGAAAAACATGATAAATAATACGAAACAATTGCAAAGTAGAGAACTCCCTCTTTTCCTGATTTAATAGGAATTTACTTTTTTCTTTTTTTTCATTGTTTTGGATTCTTTGTAACAATTCACTTTTTGCATTTACTGGTGTATTGAAAGTTAGGTTGTTAGAGTCGGAACAACTTTGAAAAAGTGTTATAAAGAGTTGGTATGTTTCGATAAAAGGAGAAAAAAGAGACATTAACAAAACTAATAATTTGATGTCAATACAACAATCCAAAAACTTATGTAAATGACAATAAAACATTTATCTTTTCAAGAATATTTTGTTAAAAGAATCAAACACTTTTCAGAAACTGCAATCACTTTTAACTTAATTAAAATTTCCTTTCAATATTTGTTTATTTTAAGAATACTAACAATGTATCCAGTGCATAAAAGAAATTGAGATAGTGGCATATCAATTTATTACAGGGCATCATTTGTTTTAAAACAAAATCTCTGAAATTTAGATGCATTCCTCAAATTTTCAAAAAGTGTGATATTCGTAATTAATCTGTTGAAAAAATTAAAATATACATAAATTTTGTATCTAATTTCCCCCCAAAAACTAAAAAATATTATTTTGTTTTGTTTTTTCAAAAAGATCGTCTTGAACGCAATCAGTCCCTGTAACGAAATACTGCAAAAATGGGGTAATATTTACTTAAAAAAGAAAAATTCAACATGGATCTATTATTAAACAAATTCGTGGATTCTTCTAACATAATGTTTATATCTCGACAGGAAATGTCTTTTCCACACTCTGGGGATGTTTTGCAGAGCGAAATACCTAGTACATATATCTCCGGAAGCTACGTAAAGCCCAGATAAATTGAAGCATCCGTTTGTGAGAGAATTTCCTCTTTTCCCGATTTAGTAGGAAATTCCCCCTCTTTCTTTTTATTCATTGTTTGGAGTCTTTTTATAGCCATTACCGCATTCACATTTTATCAAAAGTCATATTATTTGAGTTGGATTTTTGAAAGCAAGAAATATAACTTAAAAAAATAAGTGACTTGCTTTTACTCCAAACACGAAATTATTTCTTAGAAGAATAATAAAAAAAAAGAATTTTAGTCTTGCACCTTGCTTTTATGAGAAACGGCCCTGAACATATATATACGTATTACATTGCCATCAACAGTAAATTTGACAGTAAATGACAGTAATTGACAGTAAATTTGCGTGTAAAATTTGAGCAAAATCGTCTCGTTAGATATGGGATTTCAATTAAAAGTTACACTGTATCTGATAAGCAACGCGCCTCAAAATACATCATCATATATTATAATACGAGCAAATCTTGTGTCTATGTGTGTGTTTTATACACACACACATACACACACACATATATATATATATATATATATATTGACTCAATTTTGAATCCTACCGTTTTGGGCTACGAGCAGACCATTGGACTAGGATACATTTTCGGGATAATTCGATTAGTGGGTCATTTTGGGGTCACTATGGGCCAAGCTAGTTTTAACTAAAAACGGCTCTAATGATTTTGAATAAATTTTGTATCCTAAAGCTATTGAGTAGAAGAAGACTATTTAGCCAGATCACTTGTTGAGAAAATTAGATTAGCGGTTCCTTTTGGGGTCACTACGGGTCAAGCTAATTTTATATAAAACACAGCTCTAAATATTTTGACTAAATTTTGTATCCTAACATTTTTTGTTACGAGAAGAATATTGGGCTAGGTCACTTCTTCAAAAAAATTTCATTTGTGTTGTCATTTTGAGATTACTATGGGTCAAGCTAATTTTATCTAAAAAACGGCTCTAACGATTTTGACTAAATTCTTATCCTACCATTTTGGGGTAAAAGAAGATCATTGGGCTACGTCTCATGTTCGAAAAAAATTCGATTAGTGGGTAATTTTGCGCTCAGTACGTGTCAAGCTAATTTTAAAAGCGTATAATTCGTTCTTCCCCGCTGGTGACTATTTAACTGTCACCGGTCATGGATATGTTCTCAGCAGTTCGTGAAAACCAGTTTGTCGGAAGTGGATCTATAAACGATCGCAAGGCTTCATCCAGGCAGAAAGGCAACATAAAAAGTTGAATAAAAACGTATAAAAATCCTTTTATAAAAAGTAGTGAAATTGATTTCAGAATGCAATGGTTTTAATCATTGTTTATGCACAACTTAATTTTTCACAAAGACTAATATTTATAAAAGGAATTATGTTTAGCTAAATGTTCTCAGTATTTCCCATTAACTATTTGATTATATGGTTCAGACATAAGTCTTTTCGGCTACTATTTCTCTATTCTATTCGCATCACTTTTTAAAAAAATTAATCGCAGCCATGCACTTACACTGGGATAATTTCAAGAAAAATCCACCTCAAAGACATTTTTTTGTAAATTGTTTTACGAGTGAATCCAAACGTAGTTGTCAGTCCTGGAACGTAATCAAAAGGTTAAATAGGTTCCATTTAACATCGAAAATTGTCCTGAATGAAAATTTGGAACTTTCTGTAAGTTTGTTAAATCATAGTTTGAAACACAAATGTATAAACCTAGATAATGTTATTTATAAGTAAAACAATTTGTTGCGTAGATTTCATTGTCTCAGTAAAAAAAGAATATTTATGCTAATATATTATTTAAAAAGCACCTTAGTCTTAAAGAAATGTCTGATGTAACTTCCATATGTTTTACTTCATTCATTAGAAATTATTTTCAATACTGAGTAAAAATTCACATTTTACCAGAATTAAGATTGTTTGAATGAAATTCATCTTAAATATATTGGTAAATTTGAATGTATACATTATTATAAATCAGAGTGTAAACAATGTAAACTAAAGTTGTTTGGTAGTTCAGCTGATAAATCTTCTTTTTTTCTGAATTACTAAATTTATAGGTTTATGAAAAAGTTTAAAAAATCTAAAAAATGGCTGTATTGTCTCTTTAAAAAAGATATACAAAACTAAAACTTTTTAGGTGCTTTCGTAAACATATAAATGCGTAGCACCTATAGTTGTCGTCTGGTTCGTTCGTCTGTCCGTCTGTTCGCACCTAACAGCGCAAAAACTACACAACCGAATGGTTTGAAATTTAATATAGATATTCATTGCAGAATTTGGTCGTGTCATTTCAAAATTTATGACAATCGACATAAAACTTAAAAATATGTTAATAAAAATTTTCTTCATTCTGTTAAATCCTTTTATACGGAATTCAATTACTTCCCCTGATAGGTAATGATTCTAGGTTGCCATGGTGATTACGTCATATTTAAGATGGAGTCATAATAGTTCCGTATTACTTAATTTAAAAACAGAATTTGTATAACAAAATTGTTTAATTATATCAATTCTATAATCTAATGACAGTTTTTTGGATAAATGTTTCTGGAGAAATAGATATTAAGTGGAAAAAGAGTCTAAATATGGATTTCAAGTTCTGAAATTTTCAAAGCTATGCTTAATTTTCCCCTTGGAATTTTCAGTAAATGTCAGCAGGAGATAAAATGTTGCCAACTTAAAATGTACTTATTTTATTACGGATAATAATCATATCACAATAATTAATTTTTTCAGCGAAATAATAACGATGATTTTTTTTTACATCTTATTGTATCGGATATTTGCGCACAGTATAATTTTAATGTAACAGAATTGTAGTAAATGGTTTATAAATGAATCTTGAAACTTAATTTCATAAAATAAAAATAGTATCTATAATATGAAAATCTGCACATAAAATAATTTTTTTATTCATGGATTTTTGCACAAAAGTGCAACAGCTATTGCACCAAGATCAGAATATTTATAAAACTAGTTTAGTACGAACGCACCTCATTTCTCATGTTTGACGTACAGTTTCCAACTTCTTATTATTATAAGCAGTATATTGAGAAGAACCTTGTTCTATTTTGTGTACTAGTTTTTTATAAAATCCTACTTTTTATTACATTAATCAACATTTAAAAAATGTATTCAGTAATAAAAAGCAATTTTTTGAGATATTTCAAGGGTATAATTTAACCCTACATTTAAATTGTAGTATGTGTTCTCTAAATTGTTTATATATGTACCAACTTCCATAGGATGAAAAAAGAAGTTACGTAAAATTATTCTGAGAGTGTAAGAAAGTTTTTCATTAAAAATGCGTAATTCATAAGATCTTTTTTATAATTAAGCGATATTTGACGAATATAATTATTTTTTTCATTTATTCATTCTTAAATATATATATATATATATAAATGCGATATTTCCTTGTATTTCAAATATATATGTTACGGTCAATATGATTTTCCGGTCATTATTAATAATGAACGGACATAATAGCTGGTTATTTTTAATAATGACTGGATTAATCTTATTGACCGTAACATATATATATATATATATGTTTGAAAATTAAAACATTTTCTTCGTGTAGTATGTATGCATTATAATTTAGAATAATCGATGAAAATAATAAGGTTTTTGATAGAATTTAAAGATAAGTTGGATAAAGTATGTACTAAAATGTCTTTTTAAAACTTATTATGCTTTTCATCGAACACTTTTTTAAAAATATTTAATTTATTAGTAATATTATTAATATTTGAATGAGAAAATATTTTCCATAAAACTTACGCATGTAATCAGGGTTAACATAAAAATTTATATTATTGCAAATGGAAACTGTTTTATTTAAAAAAAAAGATGTAACTTAAATTTAATACTGTTGCCGAAATTTTATTATCTTATTTCGTTCCACGAAACGAAATGATAAGAATGATTAATGAGAACATTTCTCCCAATTTCCTTTCCTAATCCCTGCGTGAGTTTTATGAATATGAAAGACTGAATATGAAAGAGATATTAATTTGTCTCAGTGACGATTGTTAGGTTTAGAAGATAGTCATTTGTCATCTGCTTTTCCCAAATGTCACAATGTCAAAATTTGGGATGTTACGTATAAAGATATAGAAATACATAAGAAATTGAATTACAGATTTCAGCTTTCGAAATATATAAAAAAGTATGTTATATGAGAAGAATAACTGACATTTTAAAACCTATATTTGTAACTACAATGACCGTTTCAAAAAGATGAAACAAGTTGTAATAAGAGATATACTATATATTTTAAAAACTAAATCTAATAAAAATATGGATTAACCGCTTCAGAGCGAGCATCAGATATAAGTGCCGTGAAATGTTTCTATGATTCTTTATTTTAAGTACCTCTATTTCCGAATAATGATCTTATCTAATAATATAATTTCTGCAATTGTATTAGTTGAAGTTTGTTATTCGGAATTAATGGTACTCAAACATAAAATGTGATATACTAAAAACGCACAGCGGAAAGTATTAACTAATCCTTGCAGATTTTATTTCTACTTAATTATAGATAGGATTATAGAAATGTATGGATTTATTTAGTTTTGTTTTAACTAATTTTATTTTTTTTTAAGTATTCCGACTACAATATGCGTTGTGTAAAAAACTTCCTTGATTACTTCGTTTGTTTTAATTATATGTAAACTTTTAATTATTAAAAAAAAAATCTTTTTTTGTGTGAATTGCATGAGATTTCTACGAATTTCAAATTATGTAATAAATTTTGTTATGTGGCTATTTTAAGTGTTATAACGTTGTTCATAGCAGAATGATACGAGAATATATTTTAGATGTGATTTATACATGATAAAGCCGGTTAAAAACATTTCGAAAGATACATTGTTTTTATTAAAATTTTCTACGAACACATATCATAAAATAAAGAAGAGAAATATTTATAGATATGTAATTTAAAGTCGTCTGGAAATAAACACGAGACATTTTAAAGGTTTTTAAGAAAAATAAAAACGTTGTACACACTAGTTTTGTGATGTATTAAGAATGCAATTTTATGAAGATCAGAACGCAGTTTAAAAAATGTATATATTATTGGAAATATATATTTTTAAATTTTAGAAAACAACAAGTGGATGAACAAATCTTATTCGTTATATTTATTTCTTTTTAATGGATTTTTTTCCATTAAATATTCTTTCCATTAGATATAATTTGTATTTATTCAATGATTCTGGGAAAAAATTGTCTTACGTGAAATTTACATAAAATCAACATATTGTTTTATAGAATTCTGGGAAAAACAAAGAAGAATAAATACCCTTACCAATGCTATTAATTTGACCAAATCTTCCAGGAAATTCCATTCCTTAAATATGTTTATTTTGTTTCTTTTTTACTCAACAGTGCTAGCTATATATATATATATATATATATATATATATATATATATATATGTTGGAGAATTTGCTCTATAGCTGGCTGGAAACAAACTTTTACTAAGTACAAGAATTCTCTTTCACAGAAGAATGAGAAAGCTTACATTAATACTTTAAATATATTCTGGACATTTTAAAACAGTATAAATTATTGAAGTTTCATGGAAATCGGAACACTTTAGATATTGCAATCTTACCAATTTAACCAAAAGTAACTTCAAAGAATAACATTTAACAAGCTCCAACGTAGTTGAAAAATGTTTTTGAATTCGGTTTGTCTAACCGTCAGTCTGTCTATCTGGTCGTCTGTCTGTCTATCTATCTGGTCAGCTATCTGTCTGTCTAACCATCTGAACGTATTTTAACTCTGGTAAATATGCTCGGATTGCCATTTAATTGGTATATGTTATTGAGGTGATACGTTCGAATGTGATACGTTCGGTATTGAAATTGAAGTGAGTAGAATTTATACCTTGTTTGTCTGAAAATAATTCCGCTGCTTTATGGTATATGGGAGTAAATCGTTTTTAATGAATTTTAATTTTGTTACACTATTTCAAATATATTAAAACTAATAATACACCACTGATGGACACTACAAGATCTTTATTGCAGAATATGGTATGCAGAGCATTAATCGTTCATTTACAAGGTTACACAAAATTATCTGGATACAGTATTGTCTATGAGTGATAGCTGTGCATTTTTAGTTGTTCTATTCGTTTTTAAATTTTAGTAATTTTTGTATATTACTTGGCGTGTATAAATTCTATAGATCATATACAGGGCTACACAACATTATTCCAATACGTTTCTTTTTATTGACGGAAATTTTTGATAGGGAATTTTCTATTGTGATATGCTTTTTCTGACTGAAATTAATTTTAGAATCCTATGTAGTATATCTGCCAAGTTTTAGATCATAAATAGGACTTCACAAATGAATTCAAATACATAGCAAATGCTGAAATTTGGTTTTCAAATGCGTTATGCGTTTTCCAATTTTTTTACTTAGATGTCATCTTTTGTTGCAGAATTCTCCATATGTTGGAAAATGTTTCATAATCTATGCTTGATGCATCATTTTTCTTTCTTGTTCTTATTTAAATTTACTTGAATTTGAAATATTCTTTATTCCATAATTTTTTACTCTATGATAACTTCTCTTGGCTTACTTATTAACTAATAATAATTTTCATAACTGTCGTTTAACGTTATAATTTAGTTTTTTTCGTTAGATGTTACATTAGTATAATATATATAATTAGATAGGTAAGAATAATTTTTAAATATATTAATTTTAAATTTATCATACAGTACATATTTTATTGTCACAGCAAATAATGGTAGACAAATAATCTATTATTTGTACCTTATGCCAATACATCACTACATACATAATACACATATTTCAAGGAATTGTATTACAAGACTAAATCAACATTTAATACATAAAACTTTAATGATTTCTGCAGAATAAAGGGAGAAAATTTTGTTGATTTATCGAATTCTGATTTAGTTCTTATAATTGTATCTTACAATTTATTTCGTCGTATCATGGTAGAGAATGTCGTATATATATGATAAATGATGCAGGCTATGCATAAATGAGAAAGGAATTTCAATGAACTTCATTGCAGTATTTCTTCTAAAATCAATTATTCATAAACTTTTATCGGTTTTTCCAAAAGTCAGGAAAAGTTGTCCGATGATTTATGGAATTCCTCATTGAATTCATGTTATTATATTTAGCTATATATTTAATTGTATTATGGCACGGAAAATCGTTTAGTGATTTTACAATGTATGTATCTGCAGCACGTTACTTTTAATTAATGAGATATGATTCAAATGAATGAAATGATCCTGGTGATTTTAAACATTAAATTCATTTATTTTAAATTAAAAAAATATTGCTGAAAAAATGATAGACGTAAAAAAGTGACAGGGCTTTATTTATAATTATTAATAATATTTTGAATTTGTAGCTTCAGCAATAATTCCAAGAGAATTTTAGACCAAATAAAACATGTATAAAATCTTCTTTTTTTTAATTTTACAATCACGCGATTCAAATAATCTTAGCAAATGACAAAAATAAATAAATAGATAGCAGACGTCTTAACAGCTATAGTTTCCCGAGAATAATTAATTTAATAATATTAAATAATTTAAATTGACTGTAAAAAAATCGGAGCGAAGAAAAAAACTATTTCTTAAATTCAACGTTAAATTAAATAATAATAATAAAAAACATCCTGGTAAGTCTTAATTCTTCAGTTCTCAATGCACCCTCCAGGATTTGTCTCCTTTTTCCTACGATGTTTTAAAAAAATCACCATAGGCAAGTTAATGGTCATCCATTTGCTTCTACGGTACGTAATGAAGATTTTGCTATTAGCCTTTCTGTTATAACAAGAAGCTTTTTATTATTTTTCTTCGTGCCTTTTGAATTCGCTATATTTTTTTTCAGGTTTCTTAAGTTTTTGTAATTATTGCTTGTGAGTTTTTTTTTCAATTTATTGTTGGTATAAGTGTTTAAGAAATCTTATTTATAAAGTTTTTCAAGGAGTTGATACTTCAGTGACTAAGGCAAACTGCAGTGTGTGGTACAACCAAATAAAAACAAACAATATTAAAATTGCACACTTTTATCTGTTTTAAAAAGTAAATAATTAAAAACTTATTTCCGGAGTAATAGTTCAACACTTCTTAGAATATTTCTCCGGTAGATCTATGTGGGTTATAAATTGCAGGTGATTGAACGAGTTATCACAGTCTTGACAGTGAGGGGTTAATGCAGTTATATATAAATTCTATTCTATTGGAAAATATTGACATTGGTAATTTATTCATATTTATATAACTTGAATATACACCAGTGTGCAAAACTTAAGCAACAAACACAAAATGCTAATTTTTGGACACGTGAGTACTCAAAAGGAAATTCTACAAACAGCAAGTGTAGAAAATAGGTACTACCCTAACAGCACAGACAGTCGATGTGAAGTCTTCTTGACATCACAAATGGTCATAATCGTCACAGTCACTACAATGAATAGAAATGTGATATATTTCATTCGTCTCATTTTTACTCTCATTTGGTCACGCCACTGAACAGTCACCATGACTGCTGCTTTTTGACGAGTCACCAGGTGACTTTACAATGAAGTCATCTTGTGACTCTCACGTGACTGTCATTTTGACACTCCATTGTAAAGTCATCATGATAGCTGTTCTGTGATGAGTTCCCGAGTGACAGAAAATGAAATCATCTGGTGACTTTTCACAAAGGAGTGCAATGATGACTTCACAATAGAGTGTCGATCACCGGAAAGTCACCATGCGACTTCATTGTAATACTATTTGGAGACACATCACAATGCAATGCTCAAAATGACTTCAAAGTTCAGTCTTCAACTGACAGTGACTTGAGAATCACAAGGTGACTTCATTGTAATGTCACCTGGTGACCCATCACAAAGAGACAGTTACAGTGACTTTTCAGTGTTAACAACCATTTGAGAGTAATAATGAGACAGAAACAGAAACAGAAACCTCCCACTCGTGGACATCCAACCTCTTGGCATAGGACCTATGAGTCCACGAGGGGAAAACCTAAATCTACCAGCAACCCCAGTGTCCAAAGACCCGGAATCCCCAGCAAATTAAAAAAAAATCACACGAGCTATCCAATATTGCCTATTGCTGGGTGAGCCCAAAGTTATTACATGTATATAAGTTCTATATGAATATACTGATAAGATTACATAATAATATTAAAGATAAATATTTACAGATATTTACAATAATAATATTGTACTTAAAATTTTCAATTGTATTATGCACTAGTCTATTAAGTCTTTTAAAACATAGTTTTTAAAATCTATAGATCTAGAATTTTATATAGGTTATAATAATTCTTTGATATATGAAAAGTTTTTATTTAGGACATTATAGTTTTTATCTAACTTTTCGTAATTGGAAGCGTCTAATAGCACACGTTGTAGGTTTCTCTTTAATGTTTTATTTTTATTGAAGTTAAAATGGTATTCCATGAGAGGGCAGTTATCGAAGATGTAGTGTATAGGAGTTCCAGAGTTTTTGTCACAAGGACATCTATCCGTGGTTCTTTTACCAATTTTATATAAAAAGCTTGGGAAGC
Source organism: Maratus michaelseni (assembly GCA_963931845.1). NCBI lineage: Eukaryota > Metazoa > Arthropoda > Arachnida > Araneae > Salticidae > Maratus > Maratus michaelseni. The sequence goes on along the minus strand of OZ007593.1, from coordinate 103,870,470 downwards.
TTCCACGGCTGCTAAGATAATATGCTGCTGATTTCTGAACACATAAAAATTTAACATCTACCTTATTAAGAATTTTATACGTTTCTCTTCCTTTCGTTGAGTTGGTCCAATCATTTTTGCCAATCTGTGATGATTTTGTTTTTAAAATAACTCTTAAAAATGGATTCTGGAAATGGTAAGACAGAGATGTCATCATAATGGTCTTCTGTAATTGCATTTTTTGCGAGAAGGTCTGCTCGCTCGTTACCAGTGGTGCCTACATGTGCTCTAATCCACGCTATTTTTATGAATTTATTGGGGTTTTGTAGTAAACTATTGTAGATATTTAAAATTATAGAGTTTCGAGGAAAATGAAATATCCCATATTTTGATTCACCGTAGAGATTGTGACACTTTTAACCATGTGGGACGTCAAGGCGACTTCACATCGACTGGTCATGCTGTTAGGGTAGTACCTCTTTTCTACACTTGCTCTTTATAGAATTTCCTTTTGAGTTCTCACGTGTTCAGAAATTAGCATTTTGTGTTTGTTGCTTAAGTTTTGCGCACCAGTGTATATATATATATATATATATATATAAATTTTTATTTTTAATTTTTTATTTTATTTCTACTTTGTAGTTATCTGATACCTTGCTATAAGAATTCCCAATTATTGGTACATTATTTGCATCACGTGATTCATTCTATGAATTTTACTATTTCCATTGTTTATGTGTGTTCTGGGGTTACAATTTCGTTGTCAATAAATTATTACTTCCTATATCATAATTTCAAGTTTCAGTTGGTGTTTCGGTAATGTTTCATTAATGGTTATATATATATTTATACACTGGTGTGCAACCTATATATATATATATACAGCGTGTCCACGTATAACCTGACCGACCTTTATTTTCGCAACCGTTGGTCCTAGATGCATACTTCCAATTACAAAAATGGTTTAAATAAGGTAAAGAATTATTTCTAAAGCGATTTTGGTCAAGAAAAACATTTATTAAAAAATTACGAAATTTAAGTTTTTATACGGTCCCCCGGTCCTATAAGTGATATTCAGTAAAAATTTACTGTGACACTAACAAGTAAGATAAAAAAAGTCCCATTCATCTACTATTAAAACTGACCGAGTTACAGCTGTTTAAAGTTGGAGTATATTTTTTGTTGCGAAATAGGGGTCATTCACAAATGTAGTAGAAATATAAATAATCGTCAGATATATCAAAAAAATAGTTGAGAGCAAAATTAACATTGCAATCTAATATAAATGTGAAATCTATAATCATTCTAACATATTAATGCAAAATATACAATTTGTACTGAACATATAAGAGGAAAGAAATAACGGAATTTTTGTTAAATAAAAGGATAAAAAACAACAGCCTCAATTAAGATTTTTAAATGCTGTTAGATTACACTGTCTTTCATATTTTGAGTTGTACCCTGTTTTTTAGCTTTTGAAAATTGATTCTAATGTATTTTTTAGCGCTGAATCCGAAAATGATCTTCATTTTAAACCATCACGTCAGGATTTTCTCAAATCGAAAATTTCAAAGTTAAAAAACTCAAAGTTAAAATTGACCCCCCCCCTTCTCGCTTCCCAACCTCATCGGACCCCTGAGCTATTTAGTTGTAAAAAACCCAGTTAAGCCAAAAAATTGAATTAATTATTGAATTAAATAAAATTAAACTGAATAAAAAAGTCTTACATCTATTTTATAGTATCAGATTTTTTGCTATTTTTTAACCTTGAAACTTACAATTTGCGAAAAATGTTGACATGATGGTTAATAGTGAAGGTAATTTTTTTATTCAGCGTTAAAAAATACATAAAACGTAATTATAAAAGTTAAAAACACAACCATCGCAGGTTTATGTTATCTAATCTAAATTTTTTTCTTAAACTTGTTGGCGGTAATCTATCCGAATTTTTTTGTGTTATCCTCTAATATGGTAAGCGTCGAAAATCATAATAATATTACATTGTTATCGGATTTAAGTCAGTATGTAAAATTTAACTTCGATCGGACATTTGAAAGTGAATTAAAATTTGAGTACAAATTTTAAACTGGAAAGACGATCGTTGCAAGTTAAATAAAACCTTATGAAAATAATATAATTTTTGTTAAAATAAATCACAGCCTCAAATACTTACAAAATAAAACATATGATAAAATACAATTATTTTAATTAATCTGAAACTTAATTAATAAAATTTAAGTCAATCGTAATAGCTGTACGATTTCTTTTAAAGCGCAGATACCTTGAAATAAGTTTAAGTACTTTACATACGACTCCTGAAAGCATGGCCGAAATCATCAGTTTTAAGAAGCAAAAAAGTGGTATAAGTCATGCATTTCAAAGTTTCATAACTCGGTCAATTTTAATGTTAGATGAATGGGACTTTTTTTGGTCTTACTTGTTAGTGTCACAGTAAATTTTTAGTAAATATCACTTATAGGACCGGGGGACCGTATAAAAATTTAAATTTCGTAATTTTTAAATAAATGTTTTTCTTGACCCAAATTGCTTTAAAAATAATCTTTACCTTATTTAAACCATTTTTGTAATTGGAAGTATGCATCTAGGACCAACGGTTGCGAAAATAAAGGTCGGTCAGGTTATACGTGGACACGCTGTATATGGGGAGGGGGTTTGTTTGCGCGCTAAATATTAGATTTTAGAGTTACAAATATGCAGCAATTGATATTTTTTATAGATTTTTTTAAATTAAATATTTATTATTTTTATATAAGTCAATAAACTTTTAACAACAGTATCTTTAGAGTAATTTCAATAATATTCAATTTGAAATACAATATTTATATTTGAATAAAAAAGCATTTTTAATTTGACTAAAAAATACTATGTATTTGGATTCTACATAACAATGTAAATATACAAAGTGACAAAAATGACACCTACTAGAAACTCTGCGAAAAATCATGATATAAAAATTTGACAGATATTAGTCGATTAGTAATATCGCCTACAACTAAATTATGCACTTGAATTTTACTTAGGGGTTGTCCACATGCAGAAATCGTAACAATCTTTAAAACGTTCAATTTTATTATCTAATTTAGTCTTCATATATATGCAGACTTGCCAAGTCTCCGGCTTTTTGCACACCAGTATTATCTTAGAGAAAATGTTGTTGTTTTAAATCGCAGAATGTTCCGATTACATAAAACACTTATCTTCTTATCTTATCACTACACAAATCTCCCAGCAGATTTACATCTTCTGTACTAAAATACTGGTGTCCAAAAAGCCGGAGACTTGGCAACTCTGTATATGGATGTTTCGGTAAATTTTACCTTCTCATACCAAAATGGAAGTCTTTTGGTCGTGTAGTTTAGGACTTATTCCGTTTTAAATTTTGGAATTCTTAATGTTCCATTCATTTTTAATCGTCGCAAAACACATTCCAACGCGGGCAGTTTTTTACGGTACATTTCGAAAATGATTTGGCGGAATGAGATATACCTTTGGATTCGCATACTTACAGTTTCGAGAAATCGATTTCAGTTAAAAAATGCATAGGTTACAATTCATATATTTTTTTAAAATTAATTCGGAATATTTATACTAATAAAAGAAAAATGTTTGTCCATGTGTGTGTTTGTGTTGTGGATGGGGATAGACGGAGGCTGATCGCAATGCAACTGAGGCTCAGATATTTCCTTTTTTACTTTATTTTACCTTTACAAGAAGAAAGTATTGGAATCATGAAAAATTTCGAGTTCCTGTTTTCGATGGATTTATACGTTTTAGAAAGTCCTCAATACGATTTGACTGTTTTTAGAAAATGTCTGTCTGGTTGTGGTATGATGGTGCCGGGTATGTGACAAAAATTTTGTGGATGCTATATCTGAAGAACTAATGCACGTAATTTAATAAAAAATTAAATTCCGTTAGTCCGTGATATAGATTGATGCTGAGTAGGTTTTGGTATAAATTGCCCGACAGATGGTGCTGCTATGCTGCATTTTTCATGATTTCCTCAATAGCTCTATCTCAAGAAGTAGTGCACGGATTTTCATAAAACTTCAATTTCAGTCAGACGTCGACATAAGTTGTTGCTGATTAGATTTTGGTGTAATTCTCCCAGCAGATGACGCTGCTATTCTGTATTTTTCAGAATTTACCTGATTATAGCAATAGTCTATCTCAAGAACTATTACACGGAATTTAATAAAATTTTAGATACAGTTAGACCTGGCGATACAGGTTGTACGGCTATGCTGAATTTTCACGATTTTCGCACTAGCTCTACGTCAAGCACTAATCAACGGAATTTCACTAAACTTCATATTCTGTTAGACCGTGACATAAATTAGTGCTGATTAGGTTTTCGTGTAAATAGTATAACAAGTGGTGCTGCTATGCTGCATTTTTTATCCTAAAATTCGTAGTTGAAAAATTACGATTTTTGAAGAATTAACATGCATAAGATAGATGAAAGTTTTGAGCTTGATATGCCTGACTAGTTTTATAATTAACGGAGCACCAATCCAATGCTACGCTCTTCGCAAACTGTTTCTAGTGCATGGCGCGTAATGCTTTGGAAATCATCAGTTATTCTGTCACATAAATCTTGCTTATTTAATAGACGTCGAATATGCACAAAGCACGAATAGGTTATAAATAGAATAGGCACGAATAGAAACTACAACTAAAAAGCTAGTGAGGTTAGACCCGGGAATCGAGGTGGTCATCGTTCTGTGTGTCCGTGTAGACCAATATTGCGATTTCCGAACTCTGTATTAGTGAAATTACTGGGTATTTGAACAGTCGTGACGTTTGAGAATTGTTTCTATTGCACTCAGCATATATCATTACCATTTCAAAAAGTTCGAAATCGCTGAATGTAGTCATTATTTCAATGTAAACAGATAACATCTTAAAATTTTTATGAAGCAAAAGTAGAATGCAACATTATACATTTGTTGCAGACGATAATCAGGTGACAGGAAATCAATCAGGTGGTAGGAATCTCTACCTTCCTATAAACATTTTCTAAATTACATTATGTATGTATCTCTTATACTTACAGAAATAAACCGTGTAATCACCTGTAATAGACACCCTGTATATAAATTCTTCTTTAATAATTTTTTTTAATGTGAATTATAACCTAGTATGAAATTTTTAGCATAAATGGATTTCTGAAAGTTTGAAATATGACACCTAAAGTTACACTGAACACCTAATGCAGACAAGTTTTTTTTTTTAGTTATGCTTAAAAAACTAACCTTATTGCAATCTGTGTTGTAATGATTACAAATAAATTTAAAGTTAAAAGTTCTAAAATTTAAAAATGCATAATACCTAAACTGCATGACCGAATGACTGCCCGTTTGGAATACGAAGGTAAAATTTATCAAAGAATATAAATATGATGAAAAATCAGGTGTTAGTATTAAAAATTTTAAAGTTTGGTACAGTACATGTATGTAGACGATCCCGTAAGCAAAATTGAAGTATTGTATTAATTAGTGGACGTTCTTTCTAATCAATTTGTACCAGTCAATTTGTACCATTTTTATACGAGGATTTGTGGCAGAAATAGTATTTTCTTTTTCATGACTGTACAATAACAAATATCTCTTTAAATAAAACTTGTGTAATGGAATTCGCTTATTAGGTAGCTTTCAATACAAAAAAGTATAAAGCTACCTATTGTAGCCGTTCGGAGGAAAGCATTTCCGGAAAATTTCGATATATTTTCGATATACAATGTCTCGACCGAGTTTGTTGGCCAGCTTGGTCCGCCATTTTGTTTCAATATGGCGGCCATTTAAAAATTTAAAACTAAAATAAATATACAAAAAATTATAAATTCAAATTTATTTTTTAATTACGTGTTAGGCCTTGATACAAGGATTCCAGAGCATTTTTTGGTTTACCTCTATTTGAAAAAATGGCTGAGATAGAGCAGTTTGAAATTCTAGGGTGGCTGACATTTTGAAACAAAACAGCACATTAACGCGATTACTCGCAAATTATTTTCTTTCATTGTTGTAATAATTTTCCCAATCATACGCAGAAAACTATATATTCATATCCGTTAGCGCCAAAATTGGCGAAATTCGGCGAAACATCGCCAATTTTGGCGACCAAAATAAGTCTTCATAAATGAAGCCAATTTGGCTATTGCTCAATAATTTGGCGAATTTCTTATTCAAATTCAGTATTAACGAATCTTTTGTAAACGTTTCTTTGTATTTTAAATATCTGTTTTTGTGTAACATTAGCTAAAATTTTAAAACGAAGATATAGGAAAGCTACCTTTTCCTCCCGGTACAGGCCGCACTCTCAAAAATGAATACTCAAATTTCAAGAAATTTTCTTCGTTTTTGACGAAACGGTTTCTTGGGAAATGCTCCGAATAAACGTTTCGTCAAATCGAGTAAATTTGCATCCTCAAAATTACGAAGAAATCAGTTTCCTCAAATTGTTTCTTTGACGAAAGTTCCAAAAAGGTTGGTGCTGCCATCTATCGGAGTTTTTAGAAGCATCCTTAATTGACTAAGGCAAAATAAGATCACTTGGGATTCGAACACGCGATGTTTAGCTTGGCAGTTAAGTGCTTTAACCACCTAGCCAGTGGGACTTCGGAATTACTTGATTTTAAATGCATTTATCGGATGTTGATGTGTGTTTATATTTTTAGAAAGCAGATTGTATTTTTATCGCTGCTGTTATTCTTTCTACATGTTTTAATTAATAAGGCTAGATTATTATTATGGTTTTTCTATGGTTAATAAATAATTAGAAAATGGCTTGATTAATATAATTTATTAGAGAAATTTCCTTTGTTCAATGGATGATTAAAATATGGTCTAATTAATTTGTTGATCAGAAATAATAAATTTTGAAGTGCATATTTTGGAGGCGAGTTCATCAGTTTTAGCGGATAAGATTACTGTTTATAGAGGGAGGTCAGTTATACATATTTTAAATTTGATTGTTATATGAATATATTTCTTAAATAAAAAAGAGCTCCTATAAAATTGTGATTTTTTTTTTTTTTTTTTTTTTTTTTTTTTTTTTTAACCATTGGGAAAATGTTGATCTTTCGGTCGAAAATGGACCAAATGATGTTCGCATTTTACTATTTTAACTGTTTTTAACGAAATTCTGTAACTTTAGAAGAATTTTTTAAGCGTTTTTAACGAAATTCTGTAACTTCAGAAAAATTTATCTTTGAATAGGCAATAGAAATGCATGAAATCGTTACAAAAAGGATAGACGCAAATTATCAGATATAAAAAATAAAGTAGAAATTTGGTACATTCCTGTTATAGCGGCCCCCAAGGATGAAATATTTTTGTTTCTGTTTTCATTAATATATTGTAAATTTAATACTTTCGTGTATTTTTTTTTTTGAACGATTTTGTAACAAAAATAATCTGGCCGGGAATGGGGAAACATTTTTGTCAAATATTTGAGATTTTCCATTTCATTAAAAATCACTTAATTTTGAGACGAAATAATTGTCAAAAATGACGAAATATAGCTCAAGAATTGCGGAATCGTCAAAAGTAAGAGTTTTATTTTTGACTGCGAGGAAACAGTTTCGTCAAGATATTTGAGGATTCGCGTTTCGTCAAAACCCACGTGCCTCAGTGACGAAATGATTGTCAAAAACAACGAAATGAGGCCTGAGGATTGCGGAATCGTCAAAATTGAGTGTTTTATTTCTGAGAGTGCGGAAGGACTTTTTAAACGAATGATTAAAACGTTTTGATTACCAATTGTATTTTAAATAATGGGTTTAAAATCTAAAATTGAAATAGAATATTTTTCGCATGCTAGTTCTTCTTTAATATTACGTAATACAATGGTTTCTTACTCCAATTTTAAAACTTTCCAACATAGTTGAAAAGTATTTATGAATTCGGTTGGTTTGTCTGTGTTCCGTCTCTCTGTATGTCTCTCCGTGCTCTAACTCGGGTAAATATGCTTGGATTGTCCCACAATTTATAATATGTTATTCATGTTCACTATGGCTTGTTCGGTATTGAAAGTGAAGTGGGTCGGGCTTATAGTTACTTTACAGGGACACTCAAAAGAATTTCTTTGCACTACGGTTAATGGAGGAAAACCATTTGCGGATTATTTTAATGATGTTATACTATTTCAAACATATTGAAATTGATATATACCACTGAGGTGCACAACAAGAGGGTTACTACAGAATATGGTGTGCAAAGCACTTATAGTTTCTTTACAGAGTCACTCAAAATATTTGCATTACGTTATGGTCTAAGGGGAAAAATCGTTTGCGATTTATTTTAATAATGTTTCACTAATGTTTTAATAATGTTTCACAAGATGTTATACCATTTCAAACATATTGAAATTAATATATATGAGTGAGTTGCATTACCTGCGAATACTGTGCGCATAGCATGCATCGTTCATTTACAGGGACACACAAAAATGTTTGGTAACGTACTGTCTGTGAACACTAATTATTGGAAGTGAGTTTTCAGTTGCGTTAAGCGTTTTTAAATTTAACTATTTTTTTAACTATTATTTGGGGTGTATAAATTCTATAAATCATATACAGGGAAACACAAAAAATCTCGAGCACATTTCCGTATATTGACGGAAATTCCTTAAAGGGAATTTTAAACTGAGTTATATGCGCTTGCTAACTGAACTAAATTTTAGCATTCTATGTAGAATACATACACATCTATTTATCATATACAAGGCTGCACAAAATAATTCGGATATTTTTCCGAATATTGTTCGTAATTCCTGAAATTGTTTTTTTAAATTTGTTATGCTTTTTCCAAATTGTTTACTTAGACATCATCTTTCACCTTATTAAACGGTAAAGATTTGTAAAAGTATACTGTAAGTTTTGGAAAATGTTACATAATCTATGTTTCATGCATGATTTTTCGTTCTTGTTGTCTATAAGAATGTTGCAATTGCTTGTCACTCAGGGATATTTTTCAAATAAATTTTATTTTGAGAAAATTAAGTAAAATGATGGTACTATTAATTATACATATAAAAGCATTCATTTGGCAGTAATTATACGTATAAAAGATGTATTAAAATAACATTAAAATTTGTTTATTCAATTACTAACATAAAAGATTTTTTTCTTTTTTTTTTAAAGAAAAATGCTTTAAATTACAATTTAACAAATCTATAGATAAAAAGATAAATCTCAAAAGGTTTCTGATTTGAAAATTTCCTTTCATATTTGAAGAAAAAAATAATAAGGACATTTTAAAAAGCTAATATCCGCAATTGCTTTTCTCTAAGAGCAAATAAAACTTCTGTGTAATATAAAACGCTCAAGTACATTTAATTTTGAATATAAAACCGGAAAACACTCTTCCTCTCTGAGTGTCCTTTTTGATTCCAAAATATTATAAAATATGTTTTATTGCTTTCTAAATAAAATTCAATGCTAAGTTTCATTTTTTCCCTTTTCTATATATTATGTTGTTTGTTAAATTTTCCGACGCATTACAGGATTTATTCGCAAGAACGCATTTGGTTAATGCGTAATCAAATTTAAACAGATATATGATTTAACATTGATCATTCGAATGTCATTCGAATATTTTAATGCGGCATTTTATATCTACGACGATTAATATTTTCTCAAAATCATGACATTACAGGCTAACACGAGACAACAAACATTTATTTTATAAAGCAAAAATACGTGCGTAAATAACATTGTCGTGATATTGACGGTGGCAACGACCTGACTAATTTTTTTTTTTTTTTTTTTTTTTTTTTTTTTTTTTTTTTTTTTTATATTACGGCTATTTTTTTTTTTTTTTTAATATTCTTTTCTTCTTCAGTTTAGAAATAATCCATACAGGAATGGATTATGCTTATGATATCATTTTGATCATTATAAATTACTTCTAAATATGTCATAAAAGATAGACTTTATGTTTTTTCATTGAAAATCCAACTTTATAACCAAAAAACAAATACTTATAATTTATTTTTATTACAACATGGCTGTTTTGTTAAAACCGGAAACAAATCGGTAAACAAATACTAAGACAAAATACCGAGCACGGGCATAATGAAATCAATAAGCATTCATTCAGCAATTCCGCAGTATATTATGATGAAATAGAATCCCTGAAATGAAATATCTCTTATCATTGGAATTCCAGTTATGAAAGGAAATTCTTTACTGACAACAATTCTTGCCGGTGTCGTGAGTTATGTCCCTGATCAACAATCGATCGGAAAGTAATATCACTAGATATATTTCCTCATATTAACTTCCAGGTTGGAAATATTTTTTTTCTTTGAAGAAGCTTACTCATATGTCTTACATGAAATGCTTGCCAACTGTGTGAGATAAAATTTATCTGCTTTATTTATTGTATCGTATATGAGGACTGATTATGTTATTTTCCGTCGCTTAAATATGATATTTTCAAATAAAAGAAATAAGATTTTAAGCAAGAAAATATTTTTATACGTATTTTTTTTACAGTAAATGGGCATATATATAAATTTTTAGAATCGAAATCTAAGACAATCATACAACAAAATATATATACAGGGTTTTCTATAAGTTTCGACATACTTGTGTTCTTAACGTTGGACTGAGCAACAAATACCTCTCCCTCAAAATTCTCCCCCCTTTTTCAAGCTAAGTTCAGTACCAAAGTTTCGGCACTAAATTGTCCAGCCCCATTCCAACTAAAATGACGAGTATGTGGCGTGCGGCAACAGATCTCAGAATACTAAAACCTAGGAGTGATCAACCCAGTAAAATCCGGACTTTATTAGTCAGCCGTCCTGGGTACTTGTCATTGTGGATCGCCCCATGAGGCGATCTTGCGAATTTCGCCCCACTCTCCAGGCACTCAAACCCGTCAAACTGGGTCGAATCCCGGTAGGTAGGGGCCTGGCTAGCGGTCTCTGAGCAACAAATACCTCCAAAAAATCACAACCAAGAAGGTCGTACTCAATTGGAATTTTATCTCATTAAAATATTACGTATGAACAGAATTTAATGGTGAAAGTTACGTCATATTTAAAACGATATATTTGAAAGATCATATTTAAAACAAATTTTGTCATACCATTTAAAATAATAGTTTTCCTCTATACATCATAAAATCCGTGAGGCTGTGCCTTTTACTACTTAACCATTTTAAAAGAGCTCTTTTTCTAATGAGTAATTGATATGTCTTAATAATCACGATAAGAACCAAAAGCTGTCACGTCAAAGGTGGAGGCGACCTTCGAAAACGAAAGATCCTCTAATCCAAGAAAAATTATGGCAACGTGATCGCAGAACACCGTAACTCTTTTTGATAATATCTTTTAATCTTCAGTAATCGGGTAATCTTTTTAATAGTATAAATTAGAGTGTTTTTAGTGCTTGTGTGGTCTAGACGGGCGCTGGCGAGTGTGGATAGTAGAGGGCGAATCCCCCTAGTCTTATAAAAAATATACGTAGTTATTATATTATCGTTTACAGGGAAATATAAAGGGAATTTGGTGGAGTACGACTTTTTGGTGGTAATTATTTAAAATGCATTTTAATGATTTTGTACCTTTTTAGTCTACGAAACTTATACGATATTATAATAAAGCTCACTATAGTGTGTTTGCTAAAGAAGATGATACGTGAAAGATTTATAGATTTTTTAGATGGTTGCACAAAATAATTCTGTCTGTCGGTAGAACCAGATGAAATTGCTTTTTAGATTGCGTTATGCGTTATATAGAATATTTAAATTTTAGAGTACTATTATGTCTATATTTGTAAATCTTCACAGAGTAACATGAGAAAATTCAATTAAGTTTATGGGAAATTTAATGAAAAGTATTTCGCACCTGAAAGACATTTCGATATTTTATTTATACTGAATACAACCTATAACTCGTATACATGATCGACTAAAACAAATATAATTCAATATTATCAATATGCTGTTTTTACTTCTCTATATCGATATTTTAATATCTTAAATTAAACATTTATTTTATTCAAAATACTAAAATTTGATTTCTGAAAACATACTGTTTTTGCTGTAACATCAACTTTACTGCATTTTGTGAACAAGACCGGATTAGAGAATAGCGCTTGTTGACGAATTCGACGACATTCATAGTGATATAGTGATCTTGGTGACACAATTTAGTGACAACTAATTACTATATGCAAAATTCGTGAAATCTATCTTCTACGATTTAAAGACAAACAAACAGAGAATGACCAATATTCCTTGTTACGAAGTAACAAGACGACCTATTGGACAATAAGCAAAACAGAAAGCATCCCTTGATATATTAGACCTTAATAACATCTTTTTAGGTGCGTTCGGAATTATATAAATATGTAGCACCTGTAGTCGTCGTCTGATCCGTCCATCCGCGTATAACAGCGCAACCGAATGATTTGAAATTTAATATATATAATCGTTGCAGAATTTTGTCGAGTCATTTCAAATTTTATGAAAATTGAATCAAAACTTAAAAAGATATTAATAAAAGTTTTCTTTATTCTATTAAATCCTGTCATACGTAATCTATATAGTAAAAGCGCATGTCATGTGACTGAGGAAAACAAATACGGGCTAACCACATCTTTTTCAATATTTCAAGTGGCCATTTTTATTCAAATTTATTTTTTCGAATAAATTTGCATAAAAGTTACATTTTTAAAAATATCGTTCAAAAAAAATGTTTGCTTAAGAGATGAGTTACATTAAAAAATGTATAGATTTTGAGATAACTTCAGTGAAAAATAGGTTAAAAGCCGGATATCTCTATTCATTAAGGTAAATAAACAAAAGATTCATTCATCGTGAGTCTTAGAAATATTAAACCTAGGAGATAATCATTCGCAAAGCAAGATCTTCATGATGAATTTTACAGCGCTGTCTGGTGTCGAAAAAAAATTGCATCTGTAAACATGGCGTACCTAATAAGAAAAAAAGGCATCCTCATGTCGCTTATAGCAGACGATATAATGTATTTCACTGAAATAATAACGATGTTTTTTTTTTTATATTGTAAAACTGGTTATAGCACGAAACGTACGCTCTTTATTTGTCATGTTTAACGTACAATTTCCAACTTGTTTGTATTATGATGATCGATTTGTAACAAGAAAGTTGTTTGCATGTATAAAGGCTGTGTGTCTACTGTGTGCCGTTTGTTCTACACATTATATTATGCTCTTTCATGAATTTATACGATTGTCATTACATACGATATGTAATCAGAGAGTCGCGATTATCATATACAAGAGAATTCACAATAACTCTTCAGTAATTTTCCAGAAGCTCAGCAATAAAAAATCAACTAAAAATATCATAGGAACATCAGGTCGCCGTCTTCTTATTCTGTCAAAATAGTAAAAAATACCCTTAACTGGCCTCGGGTATCTGTGAATAAAAGTGCATTTATTCGCAGTCTAAGCAAGTCATCCTGAGATGGCCATAACTCATACGACTTCTCATTCTTTTCGAATGATTTTCTGTTCATCGACAGAAGAAAGGGGAGTCTAAACAAAAGAATGAGGGGTTGACCATCTCTCATCGCCGTTCCGTGCTTGACCTCTGAACTTTAAAGATGCTAAGAAAGTTATAAAACATCAGAGTCTGATATACCACCACACACGTAGACGTACTGATCAGGAGACGGTACACCTGTTTGATCCTTAACTTTGAGAAATGTTAAGCCAGTTTACGGAAAATTTGAACTGATTGATTTTGCTTTGTGTGAAATATGATAACTTCAAGATAAGTGGTGCAAATTTCTATTATGCATACTCAAGCTATACACACGATTTGATATTCAAAGCATACGATATTACTGATTAAATTACTGGTCTTTTACAGTACTTTGTATATTTTTATCTCCTTTAAACCCTTAGGGACCGGCGGCTTTTACACAAATTTTATTCGGTTGGCACAACTTTAAAAAAAAAGCTACCTTTACTTAAACAATCGCAAAAGTGCTCGAATTAGAGAAAGTAAATATTACTTTTATTTTTGACTGGTGCCTAAAACAAATTCTGTATGCTCTTTTTGAGGGTGCATATATGCACCCATGGTCCCGAATGGGTTAAAAGGAAGGAATGTGAGTATTTTCCAACTTCATTTTAATACTTTTACATTTTTCAATGTTATTAACTGATACCTGGCTTCAGTTAGAGTGGTGCATCCTGTAATTTTGATTAAATAAGTTTTTTGCTCCACCCGTGTTTTTCAATATTATTATTGTTTAGTTATATATATCACAGACCTCAAGAGTATTGATTGCTTATATTTATTGTAGGGAGATAATAAATGAATAATTGATATGCAATTATTTTGAACCTCTCTCTATTTCCTGAAAATGTTAATTCTTTTAGCGAAGACAAACTTGTATTTTTCCAAATTGCATATCATCTCAAAGGTAATAGAGTTTTATAATATTTCCAAAATGAAGAACAAATGCTATACAGTCTATGCGAGACGTTTGATTGCATCACCTTTATAATTATATGACTGAAATTTGTGTTATTAAAAATTGCGTTATAATCATTTAAATAGTGAACCCTTTTTTTGAACCATCACGTATATTATACTTTAAATGAAAAAAATACTATCTAGAATTACATTTCAAATTAAAAAAAACAATGCTTTACTGTCTTGTTAAGATTACAGTATACAAAATAAAATCAAGTGAATATTTTAAAAATATTTTTATGTCATGTGTTATACTAAACAAATATTAATTACTTTTTCTTTTCTTTTGCTATTTTCTTATGTAAAATCAAAGTAATATTAGCGGTACAATTTTTTTTTTAGTAAAAGTTTATTTTTGAAACTATTTAATTGTTATTACACAAAAATACTTCTTAATAAATAATAAAAATGTACTTTTTTTATAATTGTGTTAAATTTATGCATGAATAAATATGTTCTTACAGAATAGCAAATGCGAAATTTAGTCAGAAAAAAAGCATTTTAGAATGCATCAGTTAGAAGAACAATTTGTGTGAAATGAGATATGCAAAAATATCATTCATATTTATGAGACATAAGGAAAATCACATTGGTCTTCTCTTCTCTGTTTGTTTACATTATGTATTTCTTTCTTAGACTGATGCTATTAGAGAAAAATGGATAAAAAAAATAAAAATGTCAAGTTTTTCACTATCATAAAAAAATTGAATATTGTTAAGCTAAAATTGATATATCTGTTTCAAACTAAAGACGCTTTATTTTCAATGGGGAAATAAATATTTATACCTGATGTTTATTTCAGAAAAATGCCTCACACTTGTTTATTTTTTCTTTTTTTTTATGTGTAGGAACATTTTATTTGAAAGATTTAAAATTAATCTTAATGAATTTTATTATTACACTTTAAGTAAACTAAGGAAATTACCAAAAATTTCTCCAGTTTCAAGAAATACTTAAAACAAACATAGCAAAAATTTCCGTCATTTTTAATGAATATTTCGTTATTATTATTATTATTTCCATATCAGTGATTTCTTGCATTGTAAAATAGTTTAACAAATAAATACATAAATACATAAATAAATAAATATATTTATTAAATACATTTTCCTGAGGTTTGTTTCTTTTCAAATAATTTTAAAAAGATGCATATTTTATTATTTAAAGATGCATATATATATATAAAGATATTTTTGATAAAATTTTCGTACCTAATTCCTAAAGTGTTATTTTTAGAAATGTGGTTCCAATTGAAAAAAAAAAAAAAAATCAAACGTTTTTCTTCATTATTTGTAATTCCATTTACGTCAAATTAGTTATTATGTTTTAAATACAAAACGCAAATTTGAATATGACCCTTGCATTGTACATATTGCTATATGGGAGTTGCCTTTTGGGGAAACGTTTCAATGAAAAGTGACCCTATTTATCGTTTTCGTAAGAAGAAAACAATGAAAACCGTGCACTGTCACACCGATCTGATCGCGCTGGTTTCGAACCAGTGAACAGCTGCCCAGGGTCTTCACGTTGTGACCAGTATGCTAATCATTGGGATGAGCTGACCCTAATATTTTAGTAAGTATATATTTTTGTAACGGACGAAAGTTTAACAATCATAATTTAATGTGATTCTCGTAAAGTCGTACTATATGCCATAATATAAGTCACACTCCAAGGGTGGTCTAGAAAGTCTTTAACGAGGTGGTAGGCAATATAGAAAGCTTCGCGATAAACAAAAATGAGCAAAAGGGTTGTTATAAAACTCCTGATCCAAGAAAAATCACCACAATACTTTTACAGTAAAAACTACTAAGGCAAAATGTTGATTTGGAAGATGTAATAGAAAATAAATGATACTATAAAGTTGAAGAATACAGATAAACTAATTTATCTTAATTTAATTGAATTTATCAATAAGTTAAAAGGGTCTTGAGTATCAAGTGGAAATAATTAAATAAATAAAACATGGCTCCCTCTTCGAAAGAAAGTTTCAGTATCGAAAAACTGAACTCTAGCAACTACGCAGTTTGAAAATATTAGGTATCATTTAGTAAATTTAATCAATATTAATATTATTTTTTTTCATACATAGAAAGGATTTAACTTCTTTAAGAACATTCTATTAATTTAATATATCAGTGTGACTACTTTGAATACACAATTTATCTCTATTTTGGATTTACACACCCATTCGGTGGATTACCTATGGATGATACTATACTCTTGAAGAATACAGGTAAGCTAATTTATCTTACCTTATTATTCTGACTGTTTAGTTAAAACCAATGTTTAAATAATAATTCGATTAGAAAGATCTAAATGAAGGTTTGTAAGAGAAATAACATAGTTCGTAATAATTTTCTAGAAACACATCCATCACCCATTCATCACTCATAAATATCACTATTTCTATTATTCCGATCACATCCTGTAAGTCCGTTTGAAATAACTTTCTCATTCCAAAGGCAAGAGTGCGAGCGTCCTGTAGACTACCCCACGCCCCTTCTTGAATCCGACATTGTGACACGCAAGATATAAACAGCTAGTGCATAATTAGAAACTGTCTTATTTAAACTGTATTTTCTGAAATGGTCCTGCAAATTATTTCACTTTTACCAAAATATTTATAAAGCATATTTTAAACCGTGGAAGTTTTTATCACCACTAGCGAAGTGGAGTTTATGTGTGATGCACTTATGTTAATTAAAATTAATAATTTCTTATTATTAATGCAGTGATCATCAAGGCTATCATTTTAACATTAAACATTGTGCTTTATCAAGAAATGCCACTAGTATAAAATTTGACATATCGTACATATATATAGTATTTTATTATTTTAACTAGCTGACCCACCTGGCGTTGCTCGGGCCCGGTATAATAATCTTAAATATATCTAAAATCAGTATTGAATAATTTTATATTTTTAAGCGAAAATATTTCCAAACGAACTAAAGTAGGGGAATCACGTAAACGAACTAAAGTAGGGGATCAAATGAATTCGGCAGCATACACTTTCGAATTTGTATGATTTTATATTTTTAAATGAACATTTCCTCAAACGAACTTACACCTGGGGTCAACGCTGTCTACGGCGGCCATAGCCGTGCGATTCGCGCACTCTCCAATTTGTCGTTTTTTCAGCCAAACTTCAAATTTGTACGATTTTATATCTTTAAAGCAATTTTTTAAGAAATGATATTTTTAAATAAACATCGTTCCAAACAAAGTAAAGAGGCACCCAATAAATTGATTTATGATTTAATTTATGACATTTTGACATATTAAACTTTCCATTCAGACCAATAGTCCACGAGGAATACCTAGATAATAAAAAATGCCTCTTCATCCCACATCTTTCTATTAAAGCTTAAATCGAAAGTAAGTAAAAGCACTGTTTAAGTTACAATCAATTCTATGAAATCACTGAAAAAAATCATTTCTGCTGAATTCGTGGAAGGACTTGCAGTAACTATATTTTTTAAATAGTAAATATTAATATTTTTTAAAAAATAAAGACATCGTTAGAAAGGAAAAGGTACCGTTTATAAGTGGCTATTTTTTATTTTTTCTTATTTAATTCCTAAAAACAGATGCGGATTTTTAAAAAGTGCGGAAACGGCATCCGGAATACGTTTTTTTAAAGGATTTATTTTAATATATTTTTTTAAACATGCAACACCGTGGGAATCAAAAATGTACCTCTAATAAGTAGACATTTATTATTTTTCTTCGTTCAAGTTGTACTGATGCGGAGAGAAAAACAGAACACAAAAAAGACGTTTAAATTTCTCTCTCTCTCTCTCTCTCTCTCTTTTTTTTTTTTAAATTATTATTATTATTATTAAACTGATATTATTGTTAGAAGAAGAAATGTACACTGATAAACTGCGTATTTGTTATTTCTTCGTAGTTCTATTTGTTAAACCAATGTGGACTTAACGGACCTTTTATCCCTTTTTGTTCCTTCTCTGCTTTCAGGACACCGGAAAGCGTGGAAAATAGCCATGATGGAAGGTTAATCTGAGTTAATTAACAAAACATATGTACCTCAGGTGCATTCGGAAAGGTTTTAGACTATTTTCCTCCAAATTTTCAGACCTCTACGTACGGTAGATTTCCCAAGCCATCGCAGACATACAGACACAGATATCTTCTTTTTTGTCAGTATCGATTTAAAAACAACCTTTTATTCTTAAATACACTCTAAAAGTACAGATTTTTAGAAGGATAATTGTTCCATTTGAAACTTCTTCGAAATTCATTAAATCTCCGGAGAAATGAGAAATAACGTAAAACAGTAAATTTATTTCAGCATTGTTGAAATCTTTTATTAAATAACAGCTTCGTTATTCGGATATTTTCTGGATATTTTCGTCTATCATAATTTTTAAAATAAAAAAAATGTATTCCAACAAAGAAAAATGAGCAAACATTTGTTTTCTGTTTGGAGTATCTCTTGTCACTTTAATTTAATAAAAAGAAAAATCTCTGTTTACGAAAAAATTGCTACACTTCAAGATTTACTGTTATGATACAAATTCTTTTCGGCGTTTCAAAGAATATGAAAATAAAAAACTTTCTCAGTTTCTAAGTCTAATACTTCTGATACTTAGGATTTAAAAGAAAGATAATTGTTACATAGTTACGAATTTATCATGAAGCATATTTCTTGAAGAAGAATTTCTAGATAGCTTGCGTGACAAAGCTGCATTTTTAATTTTACGTAATGAAATTTTATGTATGTTAGAAATGGGTTCATTATGCATTTTGTAAATCATTAGCTCCTTAACGAAAAAAAAGTACATTCGGAAACACGTAGTTGTATGTGGGATGTCGGCAGTTCTTAAACGAATCAAACGATATTCTGAAGCATGTATTTATATGTAGTTCTTTTACGAATAAAAAATATTCGGAAACATGTCTTATTTTACTATAGATGGTCTGATTATATATTTTCTAAATGTGCAGTTTTATAACCAAATGAAGTATGGTCTGAAACACGTAGCAGTACGTTGTAGCTGGGTTGATTTTGTATTTAGTAAATGTACAGTTCTTTAACGCATAAAAGGATTTTCTGAAACATTTAGTTATATATTGGAAATGAATTACTTTTTTATTATGTAAAGAGCAGGTTTTAATGAAGTAAAGTATATTCTGAGACATACAGTAGTATATTGGAATTTGGTCAATTTTGTGTTTTGTAAATGAGCAATTCTTTGACGAATAAATTGATATTCTGAAATTTGTAGCTGTAAGTTGAGGTTGGTTATTATATTTTTCTGTAAATGAGCAATTATTTAACGTATAAAAGGACATTCTGAAAGATGTAATTTATAGATAAAATGCAATCATTATAATTTTCCATCTTTTTATTTTTGCTTTTTCTGTAAATAAAAGTTCAGGATTTTTTGCTGAAATTTTTAGATTAAACAAGAGATAGATTACTATTTGGAAAAAAGTAGCAGTCAAAAATCTAGATTGTTGGATTCTCTGGAAATTATGCTTTATTTAGAAGTAACAGTGTAGATTTCAAATATTTTAGATGCGAAAATTTACGGAATTAATGCTTAAAAAAATATCTAAAAAGAAAATACCGTTAACATAAAATTAAAATTAAAATGCCTACATTAAGACAGAAATTGCATGCATATTTTTTAAAGTCTTGTAGAACTGGATATTTAATGAATATTTATTACTTTTTTGTCCTTTTACATTTTATATTTTACACTGATTTTGCATTATTTGACTTTTGAATGTTTAGATATTTGCGAATGTGAGCTATATAAAATGCACAAGGCCTTTTCATACTTCATTATGAGTATGTGAGAAGTACGATTTTTAAAATAACGTAGATTACTTAAAAATTGAAACACCCTAAGACTATCAGGTTTCTTATACGCACTAATGTCCGATTGAAATTGTGATTGCGTTCGACCATCACGTGTGCCATTTTCGTATAGTGGAGTATAGAATCTCAGGTTCGAAAAAAAATTTTTACTGGAAGAAAAGTTGTCTTTCAAAAATTAAATAATTCAATTTCGTATACGACCAATTGTTTTATTTACATATCAATATTGAAGTATCAAAGACGCTGATAAGTCAAGAGCATTAGCACCCAAAAATTATTATAAACAGACATAAGTATTTTTCTTTCAATCTACGTTAACAGGAGCACAAACCTTCTTGCTACCATCACAATTACATAACTGACTAATTTTTTATCTAAACAATATCGCCAACACAAATACCGGCGAAAAAAAAAAAATAGATTCCCAACTAAACGTACGAGTAAAAGACGTTAGATAGAAAATAAAAGGAAAATTTTAAATTGAGTGCGTAGAAAGTAAAAACAAACATCGCCCTTTGCGGAACGAACATGCCAAATACGACAACCCTATGAGGAGCCGCCTAGTCTACCAACACATCTGTGCTATTACTTAAAATAACGTTGTTATTTAAATAAAAACAGACAACCGAGATAAAAATGAATATCAAAGGGGAAGTATAAAATTTAATTATTTTTAACACTTTAGCAAACTGTAACGGAAAAAAGGAAAAATAGAAAATAAATGATATTTTAAAGTAATATATTAATTATGTCTTATTATTAGGTTTTATTTATTACAAATTTAGGAAGACGCACTCAATAAAGAAATAAAAATATAAATGCTTTTTTTAATACAATTTAAATAGGAAAATATTAATATTGAAACATTTTAAAATGAAAAAGGAAACAAAATATGTGACTGCATCACAGAAATGCCAGAACAAAACACGATATCTTGATACGGTCGAAGTAAAACAGTTTATTATAGCAAACAAAATGTAGGGTTTCGTTTTTAAATGACATCACTACACCAATGGATGATATTGCTGGTAAGTTCTGGGCCTCCTAATTGGAGATGGTTACTAATGCCCAATTACATAAACTCCCTACATTAGTTAAAGGAAGCACGGGTTAATGCTTCTTCCGGAAACGCTGGGTGTTGGATTATCAGGTTAAAGGTGTGATCGTGGCTTCTGGACGTCGGTGAAAATTTATAATGATCCCATAAAAGTTACCCATATTATTGAATTAAATTAACTACTCTAGTAAAAAAAAAGATCAGATTATTACGTTGTGATTATTTACGCCGCCCTACGTCTTATGAAGCCGGACTAGATAAAGTATATAAATCCCTAACCTCTCATAAATTATAAACTAGTCCTCCTGATAAACCAACTAAAATTAATAAACAATTAAATTAAAGAAAAAGAAGAAAAACACTACTCGATGACATATGAGTGTTAACCCATATAAATTAAATACAAAGAGTTAAAAGTAAACGAAAAAACATTTATTTACATATCTATTTACAAAGACATAAAAAATAAAAAAAAACAAACATCCCTAATAGAATGTTAAATTTTAAGTATAAAAAATAAGATGAAACAATTGAATACTCATTAAAAGAGTTAGTGAGTCTTTTTCCGACTCGCACTACCGCACTTACGTGCATTAATTATATTTCAGAGAAGGAACAATTTCTCTACATTTACTAAAGTACCTCTACCAGTATTTATTTATCATTATACACATTCAATATGAGGGAATAGTAAATTACAGATACCTGTACCTTCAGAGTACTTTTGGTCTGCATTGTTAGCAATAATCTACCTCCACGGGATAGGCAAAGATCATCTGTTAGGTCATTCTTTTGTCTTTTGTCGCCACTACACCATTTTTGGAACTATCTTCGTTTTTACACACTATCAACACTCTACTCTTTCTTTTTTAGATGTTACCTCCTCGGACAGGACGTCAGGTTCTAGTCCTCTTCCAGATTTTCTCTTGGGGCTCACTTTTTTCTTTTCCCTCGTCACTCGGCCGTCTATTGGCTCCAGTGGTTTTGTAAAGACGTCTCCCCCCTTATCTCTTATTGGTTTTCGCTAAATGTTATTCAGGACCACTTAGATGGGGTCCTAAATTGTAAATTTGCTATGCACTTCCAAACAGCTATAAATTTTTCAGCTCGTAAATTTTTTTCTCCGTAAAAGATGTCCTTGTTAGATCGCAGACCAGTGTCTCCGAAGGTAATAAAACTACTCTGGGTGGTCGTTTCTATTTTCCCATACGAAAAAGAAACTATGTACACTAATAAAATAAATACTCCACAGAAATTCCTGGTTATACAATATATATACATAAAAAATACATATTAAAAAAATAAAAGTATATAAAATAAATAGTCCACAGAAATTCCTGGTTATACAATATATATACATGAAAAATACCTATTAAAATAATAAAAGTAAACTAATTTAGTCAGAAATTGGGAGGTGGCTCATATCTGACCACCATCCTCCCCCCCAAACAGAGAGCTGAACGGCTCACGTCAGCTGTCAGGAACACACTATGAAATTCAGTCCATTGTGTAGATCCATAGGACTATCTCCATCCTCCGAAAGACCGGAAGAGATCCTAAAAAGTTTGTAAGAAATGTCTCTGTAACACTGGGCAGAGACGAGCACACAGAAAAGTTTTTTTTTCCAGAATTGTCTCTATAAAACTGAGCAAAGACGAGAACACAGAAAAGTTTTTTTTGAGTTGTCTCTTATAAACCTGGGCAGAGACGAGCACACAGGAAAGTTTTTCAAGAGTTGTCTCTATAAACTGGGCAGAGACGAGCACACAGAAAAGTTTTTTTTTTTTTTTTTAATCTGTAGGTGGGACCACAGAACGGTTTGTCTGTCGACCAGATTTACAGTCGCTTGTGGAGTCGAAGACAGGTGAACACATTCACGTACCCTATTCCCCTCTGTGTATAACCAATTTTGAAATAATCACTTTTAAAAATTAGCCAAAATCCATACAAAGCAAACGCAATTTTGAACTAAACTTTTAAAGTCTAAAAGTCTCAACACATAGAACAATATACGGCTGGCACATACTTTTACATTGGAATCATATCAGTCATGACTTAATATACACCAAATACACTAAAAATTATATATATATACAAGGACGTGATACCCAGAAAGAGTTTGTACTGCATAACCTTCTATACATTGTAACATTTAAAAGAAAAGTGAAAATCCACCTAATACATTAACGCTAAGTATATGAACACGTACAACACATTACAACAAAATTTCGTTCATATATTAGAGGAAAAAAAATGTATTGTATGATAGAAATTACATTTATGAAATATATACATGTCCTACCGAGAGAATGTTCCCTTCTCTCCCACTTTAATATTACTTAAAAATTTTCTTTTTAAATTATCACCTAAGTGAAAAACACAAGAGAAATACATGTGAACTCTAGTTCACTTAATTATATGACCGCAATCAAGAGTAACGACTTCAAAATCCAGCGGGAATAGTCTACACATGACAACGAAATCGACCACCTGAAGTCATGCTCTCCATCCTCTCCCCAAGTGGAGGAAGGATCCGTGGAGAAAAAAGAGAGAAAAAATCTCGCTCTATCTTCGCTAACGAGGAAAAAGAAGAAACACATCGAGACTCTGCGCCTCCCTTCTTGCCTAGCAACCGCTTGACCGGGGGTCGTGTGAAATCGCTAATCGACTCAACACCCCCTCTATCCCATCGATAATGAGTTGCTCCAACCCTTGCTAGAAGAGGAAATGACCACTTGGCGCCAGCTTCCGTCTGAAAAATTTGTCATCTCATCCTGTGAAAGACGTCGGATCGCCGCAAAATAAAAGGTACGTTACCATTTTGCCTTTATAAATTATCCTTTAGTCGTAAAACCTTTGAATAAATTTTCCCAAACTCTTGTCTAGAAAGAGCCCTAAACTTAACTCTAACCGTACCTAAATTTTGAGACAATTACTGCAAAAATAACCGACTTTACGAATAGAATTTATGTGAAATGCTATCCAAATTTCTTTCTTTCGTTACAGGGGACTCACCGGCTACCGTGAAATCTCCTTGACTCGTTACAGAAGAAGAAGAAATCACATTTTGGCGTGGTCGGACTGTTGGTAACTATAGCTAATGGTACAATTTTATTTACAGCTGTAAAATTTAATACTTCTGTCTGAATGTACGGAACGCATTTTGCTGCCATTCCCAAAATACTCCTTCCCGAAATTTAAAGCGTATGCCTCCCCTGCCTAGAGAAGAATTACTGCGAACAAGGAAAAAAAAAAGTATTGGAAACGGAAAGGTCCCATAAATATGGCCAAGAAGAAAGAGAAAGGAAAAAAAATATATTATTATCTCTCGATACTGACCCGCAAGAAAATGGATGAAAAAGGCTGTAGAAACCTGCTGTAACCGTAGGAAACAAACAGGAAAAGAAAAAAAAAGAAAAGAACAAATCGACCTAAGAAAAACAATTATTATTATTATTATTATTATTATTATTATTTTTAATGGTTTAATTTCGATAAGCTAAAACTTGTGTACATCAATTTTACTTAAGTGTCTTCATATGTTTTATGTCAATTTATATAAATCATTTATTGTGAATTCCCTCTATTATTTTGTTTGTTTTATCATTTTAAGGACAGATGAAACAAGAAAAATGCTTATCTCCCCTCAAGAACACTGAGCTGTGCAGAGCCTCACCCGAGTCGCCTGTGGCCACAAGCTTAAAAAAAAGGCCCCGGTTGACCAGCAACCAGGAGTCAGAAGGATAAAAAAAATAAAACCCAGGGAGCCCCACCAACGCTGCTACAAAAGAGGGGTAAGACATCTTCTACTCCAAAATTTAATTGTTACTATTGTATATATTTATAAAAATGTGCACTAAAAGGAAATATATATATATATATATATATATTTTTTTTTTACTTAAATGTGCATTTAAATTACTACTACAGAAAGTTAATAAGTAAAAACCAGTGAATAAATCAAACTCTTAAGCAAAAAAACAAAAAAAAACTGAAATATATGTATTTATTTATTTATTTAAATTTTTTTTGTTTTCAAAAATCTCCGAATACTATACCTTTCGGAAAATTAAAGAAGTGTGCAGAGCGTATACTAGCCTAGTATTACCACTAAATCAATGTCAATTTCAATACTTTCTTATAAAATACCAGTATTATATTTGTACAACACTATGCAATTTACCAGTACAATGTAATTTTTTTTTTTTTGAAAATAATTATAATAAATATATTTTATACCGAAAAAAAAAGTATGTTTTTATGATATAAGTTGTTCTATAATTAGAAAAAGAATTAATTATACCTACACCCGCGGTGTTGTGCTATGATATTTAAATACCATATTTACCTATCTTTCTATTGTATATAATATCTCTTTCTAAAAGAGAAAAGAAAATTATATGTTTATCCTGATCGCTACAATCTTGCATCCAAACCACTATTATATGTTTACTTTTGTTACCTAGATTCAGTGACATTACAAACCCCCCCAAAAAAATTGTACTCTTTCATAAATACCCTTCTTAATACCAATAATCATTACCTTCTATCCCGTCGTAGTACTTTTGAAGGAATTTTGAAAATAAAAATATGTAACCGTAGTTTTAAGACTCTCCGCTAATAAACTCTTCTTCGTGTTGATCGATAAACTATCATGTTTGTTTACCTACTCCGTACCTAATCATGTACCGTATTGATTTATTTAATTTCGATTTTCAAAAGAAATCTACTTGTTATTTATTTATTTTTTTTTTTTCATATGTTTTAGTCCCTAATTACTATCCAAAAATCTCCTCCTGTCAACAATAATATGTATCAATATCTTCACACATCGTACCCAATTTTGCAAATCCAAGAAAAAAAACATTGCTTTCTTTTTACGTAAATATTCTATACATGAAAGAAGTACCTGACACTTATTCATTATGCCATAAAAGAAGTAAAAACTATTTTACATATGTACATATGCTTACTATTGTTTATATACTAACCGAAGTACCTGCGTAAGCAATATCCAACTACCTATTATTATTATTATTAAGTACAATCGTTGTACACTGGAGAAAACATTATGTAAAGTATATGTCCACATAAATAATAAGTTATAGTTGTTCTATAAGCCACGGAAACCAGAAAGAGGATTCGCTCTTGGCTTCCCTCTTCAATCTCTGTCCCCCCTCCGCTGGCTGCAAACCCTTGCTAACACATTTGCAAAAAAAAAGAGGGTTCTCCCCGAACAATGGAGGTCGGAGAAGAACGGCGCACGAAAACCAGTCTGTGCATTTGCATAAAAAAACAAACTACTTTTCTCTCCTTTTACTGCTCTGCGAACCTGGAGGGAAGAAAGCGGATGATGGCCCCAAATTCGCCTGCCTCTCCGGTGCGATTTTTTTTTTCTCAAAGCCGAGAGAAACGAAAACAAAACTGCATCGCAATTTTGAATACTGAGCTCGCTCTATCCGAAATACAGTTCTGTAAACGCCAACCCTACTCATTCCTCGCCGTAATAATAAATGATAATTGTTTTTAATCTAATAAAATGTAGTTTTTTTCTCACAGCACTCAGAAGCAGATGTCTGTCTATACGTCTAAGAATGTACAAGAAATTTTTCTTTATTATTATTTTATATGCTGTATATATATATATATATATATATATATATATATATATATGTCATCTAAACATATTTTACCTATATATTATTAATAGTGCATTCATTATTACATTTTTTTTTTTTTTTTTTGAAAGGCCCCCAACTATTTGTAAAATTTTGTCTATATATACACTTATTATTATTATTATATACATATATTTTTTTATTTTCTTACAATACTGTTAAAATAGGTGAGGAGGAAAAAACCAATAGTCTACAAAAACTCCGAATTTCTAGAATATAAATTTATAAATACCTACTTAATAGAGAATAAAAAAGAAAAACAACGACTGAATGTCAATTCCTTGTATAAATTATTCTTCTTGAGTATTCTCTGTGCTAGTTTGAGGCAAATTAATTTTAACTTTTGGTTGCCAGAAATGGCTTATGTGGCGCTTAATTTTCTTAGCATGGGGTTCAATCATATGTTGAACCAAATAATTATTGTTTCTAAAAATCCTTACAACTTCATAAGGCCCTTCCCATGTTGATTCCAAAGCCCCCGGTTTTATAACTTTTTTTAGATAAACCTGATCGCTATGCTGTAATGTTTTGACTTTTTCAAAATCTTTGTTGACGTATTCACTCATAACGCGTTCCTGGTTGGCCAAGGACAGTTTTTGTATCTCTTTCATGTGTTTGATACGCTGTTTCACATAAGCTTGGGTGCATTTTGCATCGGAAGTATTCAGCGCTGTAAAATGATTCGATACCTCCCGTGCAAAAAAAAGCATTGCAGGCGTGTACCCTGTGGCCCGATTTATTGAGGTGTTGTAAGCCAATTTATAAAACGGTAAACGAATATCCCACTCTGCCGTTTTGTCACACATACTTTTTAAAGATGACTTTAACAATTTGTGACTCGTCTCCACAATTCCATTTGAATTCGGTTTGTAACAGCTTGTAAAATGTCTCTCTATGTTCAGTGCTTTTAAATACTGGCAATAAACGTCACTCCTAAAATAGGGCCCGTTATCAGTCGTAATTGATTTAGGTATCCCGAAAGAGCTAAAATAGTTATTTAGAGCATTCAAAATTGTCTGCGCTTCTACTCCACGTAGAGGTATGGCCTCTAGGTACCTCGACGTCGAATCAATTATAGTTAGAATGAAGGAGTTTTTTTTAAATGTCGTATGCAATTTGCCTACTATATCACAATGTAGGGCTGTCCCTATTGGGGCATCCTTAATAACCTTTTGAATAGGTACTTTAATAGCTTGGTGTTGCTTATTTTTGTTGCATGGGATACAACTTGTACAATAGCTCCTTATATCTTTGTACATCCTATACCAAAAGAAACGAGACTTTACAGTTTCGTATGTTTTCGGGAACCCGAAATGACTTTTATGCGCCTCTTGTATAATTTCAAAAACCAAACTATTAGGAGCGATGAGGAGTTGTTTGTCTTTATATTTCTGTTTTAAAATTAGTGCATTATTCTCATTTAATTCAAATTTTCGAGTAATTTTGTTTTGTTTATTATTTTCTATCTTCTTAATGATTATGCTAAGTTTTGCGTCTTTACGTTGCTCGACTTTCACATTCTCTTCCGAGAGATTAACATTTACTTTGAACAAATTATTATGAATTTTGGTTTGAGCCGAAATATTATTTATGTTGCGAGAGATGTAATCTGCCGGATTTTTCACACCCTCAATAAATTCAATTGAGTAATCAAAATCACTAAGCCTCATCAGCCATCTAGCGACAATGTCACTTTGATGTTCCAATTTTAAAGGGTGAGTGAGAGCTTTTGAATCAGTGAGTACTGTAAACTTCCTTCCTAGCAGGATATTTTTAAAATATTGAACAGCATCGTGGATTGCCAAAAGTTCATATTTAATGCTAGGGTATCTCTTCTCAGACTCTTTTAGCTTTCTCCCATAAAACTCTATTGGAATATGTTCCTCGCCTTCCTTCTGTGTTAAGACCGCAGACAAGGCGACTTTTGAAGCGTCCGTGATAAGAAAAAATTCCTTTTCGAAATTTGGGGGTTTTAATGTAGGATTGTCAATAATTGCTTTCTGAATGGCACAGAATGCTGCTTCTGTTTTGTCCGTCCATCTAAACTTAACTTTGTCTTTCGTAAGCTCGATCAAGGGGTCAACAATGTCAGAGTAGTGATGAATTAACGTTCTGAAATAATTAGAAAGACCCAAAAGCGACTTAACTCCTTTTTTGTTCTTCGGTCTAGCTAATTTCTGTATTTTCTCCACATTTTTGGTTGATGGGGAGTACCCATTCTGATTAACCTTAAACCCCAAGAATTCAATTTCTTCTTTACAAACCTGCATTTTGCTGGGTTCTATCGTTAAATTATTCTCTATGAGTGCCTGTAAAACTTCTTTTAATAGCTGAGTCATACGTTCAACGGAATTCGCGGAAACAATGACATCGTCAATAAAATATCCGACTTCCTCCTTGTTAAAATGTCCCAATACTTTATCCATTAATTCGGCGAAAATTGTGGGACTTAATTTTAAACCGAAATTTAGCCTTACTGGGGCGTATTTTCCGTCTTCTGTAATGAAAGCCAATTTATCTCTATCTTCCGGGCGTAAATTTATTTGAAAAAAAGCACTATGCAAGTCTAACACAGTGTAAAATTTTTTTCCGCTTATTTTTTGTAAAAGTTCTTTGATATCCGGTATAGCATATGGGTATGCCTCTAAGATTTCGTTTAGCAAACGATAATCCACCGCCATCCTATATTTAGGTTTCTGTTTATCTAAAGACTTCTTTTTTACAAACAATACCGGGAAAGCATAATGAGAATTACTTTTTTCGATAATATTCGCTTCCAGTAATTTTTTTATTTCCTCTTGTGCATATTCTCGCACCGTATGAGGAGTCTTATAGGGCTTACACTGTATAGGGTAGTCGTGATGTAATTTTATCTTTGGGACGACCAGAGAAGAACTACCCAAAGTTTTATACGATTTTGAGAAAGCCTGGGCGTGTTCTATTAGTACGGTTTCCATCTGTAATTTTATCTCCTCGGATAAATGAGCTAAATCAAAATCCTCTTTACTAAGTTCTGCCTCTCTAAGACTGCGTACTTCCTCGATGGTCAGGTTGTTTACCTGGTATAACGAACCCTGTTCCACATCGTCTAACTCCTTTCCCGACTTTGCATCGAATTGTGTAGTAATTCTACCCAAATTTGCATTTGCCTGTATGACTACTTTTTTATCTGATACATTCTTTAAAATTATATTTATTGTTTTACTCTTCGTTACCTGGTGTATTGAGTCTTCGCATGTAAATCCCCTTTTTATTCTATCTGGCTCGAATAAGATATCATTTTCTGGGTCTAACTCTTCCGAAAAAGTTAAGGTGACAATTTTCTCGCCCCCGGTGGTAAAAATACTCTTCTCGTTGCTCTAGCGACAATCAACTTATTTTCCTTAGTTTTTTTTCTACCGTTGTCCATATTATTTTTTTGCTGTTTATTGTTTTTCTGCGTGCTCGAGGCGTTTATCTGGCACCCCTTTTCCTCGTCTTCTTCCTCATCTATTGTAATTGTAGTGTTTTTTATTCTTAAACAATTTTGTTTTAAATCAAGCACCATCCTATTATTTTTTAAAAAATCGTAACCGAGTAGCATGTTGTAATTTCCGCAAAAATTGTTACTCGTGACATAAAATGTACCCGAAGTAAATACATTATTTAGTTTGAATGATATTTTAATACACTGTTTAAATGGAATATTTACTCCATTAAAAGATCTTATACGAATTCTATTTCCTAAAAATTTCATTTTAACCTGTTTTTCTTTTAAAATATCAAATAAATCACATGAAATTAGAGACACCGCTCCGCCGCTGTCCAAAAGACCCTCTACATTAACCCCTTCGATTTTAAATTTAATAATAGGAAGGTTATTACTATCTGCGCCCTTTACGCTAGCAATCACTCGCGTATCCGGGGATCTGTTACGGGGCTTTTCGACCTCTCTCTCGCTATCTACAGACCCCCTTTTCCATTTCCCGGGTGAAAACCTTTCTTTTGATATTTTCCATTTTTCCGATAATTATTTCCTGCATTACTGCTCCCCTCATTTCTTCTGTTTTGTTGACTTTCGTAATTTTGGGTGTTAGGGAAATTTGTATTCTGAACTTGAAAATTCCCCCCAAAATTCGGGTAATTAGCGCCCGTACGTTGAACAAAATTATTCTGAGGTGAGAAACCATTATAAGGATAAGGATTTGTAGTAAATTGAGGCCCTGGAGCCGGTGGCAGCGAATGAAATGTGGAATTAGGATTATAATTTGGCATGAAGCCATACCCTTGAAAATTATCCGTAAAATTTGAAGGGTGAGCCCCCGGAAAATCTACCTGTTTGAACTTAGGAAAATTCGTTCGAAAATTCTGTTTATACTCAGATTGCTTAGAAAATTTATATCGACAATTTTGTGTCGTGTGGTTGCTGCGTTTGCAGATCTCACAGTACTTGTCTTTAACAAAAGTACTTTTTTCGACTTTATTTCGTTGCGCTAACTTTAAACTTTCCAATTCTAACTGCAACTTAGCCATACTCTCGGCTTGCAATTGATTTTGCTTAATTAGGCTTTGACACAACTCCGCGGTCCCATCCTTACTTACGTTGTTTACCTCTGCAAAATTTGTAGAGTTAATTGCGGCTTCCATAATTAACGCTGCTTCCGTTGCCTCAGAGAAAGATTTTACCGCACGCTTTCGAATTTCAAAAGAAATATCAGTTTTGACTGCATCCATAAACTTATGCAATTTCATAAGTTCGAAAAGTTTTTTCGCGTCATTCTTATTTGATAATCCAGAAATTTCAAAAAACTTCGCTGCTTCTATATTAAAACGAAGAATAAAATCACTTATCGACTCCGTTGGACCCTGTTTTAATTTTGAAAAATTCTCGTGGGCTTCACCAAAGGAAAGTTTTGAGCCGAAAGCATTCAGAAGTTTTTCTTTAAATTTTTCATAATTAGTTTCGGTATGTAGCTCCGCATCTGATATTAGTTTCTCGCGAGCTAAGCCGGTTAGTTTAGATTTTAGGATAATTAATTTGGCTTCCACAGGAATTGCTGCTTGTACAGCCACTTCATCAAATTGAGTAACGTAGAAATTTATATCATTTTCCCGTTTTGCATCAAAAGCGGGGATACAATTTAGTAAATTGTCCATTTTAGGGGTATTATTATCCGTATTTAGAACTTGAGAATTTTGAAGTCGTGTTCTTGCTTTATACAAAAAACTGTTAAACTCCGTAGAAGAACGCTTATTTCTCTTAAATTTGCTACCCATAAAATTTGTACACAAAATTTATATTGATCAAATTTCAAGGTTTTACGCATATAAATAGCTTCTACAAATTTCAAGAAATACAAATACACAAAATACTTATGATACCGAAAAAATCTTTCATAGTAGTAATTTCACTTTTGCACCTAGCAATCTGTACTACAGAAATATTATTTAGAATAATATATAAATACAGAAATATTACCTAAATTATTTGTTTTGTGTGCCAAGCACTACATTACACTACCTGTTTTATTATTTGTCATTTCCTTTACTATTTGTAAAAACACTTGTAAACAGAAATTATTATTATTTTTTTTTTTTTCAAAATAGCATAATTACCCCCAATTTGTAGTACTGCGATCACAAACTTATCTATTTACTTAACATATTTTATTTATGAAAAATATATATATGTATATAAGTATCATTTGTACTACTCAGTAATTTTCAATAACTATTGTCATGACTGTGGAACTATGTGCCAGCTATACTTGACATAGAAAATGAGAGAAATTGTCCTTAAAAAAAAATTATTTAATTTATTTATTTATGTTAAAAAAAAAACTAAAATCAAGAATTTTAGACATCGAGTAGATAAAACAATAGTTAAATTTTGAAACATATAAAAAAAAATTACTTTAAATACAGTATTAAAATTATAATCTCAGAATATTCATAATAATAATAATAATCATAATACTAGTAATAATAATAATAGAAAAAAAACCCGTATTGTAACCATAAAATTAATGAAAATAATAACCTAGGCTTTAAAGTTGGCAAAGGTCACGTCACCATACAATTCCCGGGGCTAATGCTGGTAAGTTCTGGGCCTCCTAATTGGAGATGGTTACTAATGCCCAATTACATAAACTCCCTACATTAGTTAAAGGAAGCACGGGTTAATGCTTCTTCCGGAAACGCTGGGTGTTGGATTATCAGGTTAAAGGTGTGATCGTGGCTTCTGGACGTCGGTGAAAATTTATAATGATCCCATAAAAGTTACCCATATTTTTGAATTAAATTAACTACTCTAGTAAAAAAAAAGATCAGATTATTACGTTGTGATTATTTACGCCGCCCTACGTCTTATGAAGCCGGACTAGATAAAGTATATAAATCCCTAACCTCTCATAAATTATAAACTAGTCCTCCTGATAAACCAACTAAAATTAATAAACAATTAAATTAAAGAAAAAGAAGAAAAACACTACTCGATGACATATGAGTGTTAACCCATATAAATTAAATACAAAGAGTTAAAAGTAAACGAAAAAACATTTATTTACATATCTATTTACAAAGACATAAAAAATAAAAAAAACAAACATCCCTAATAGAATGTTAAATTTTAAGTATAAAAAATAAGATGAAACAATTGAATACTCATTAAAAGAGTTAGTGAGTCTTTTTCCGACTCGCACTACCGCACTTACGTGCATTAATTATATTTCAGAGAAGGAACAATTTCTCTACATTTACTAAAGTACCTCTACCAGTATTTATTTATCATTATACACATTCAATATGAGGGAATAGTAAATTACAGATACCTGTACCTTCAGAGTACTTTTGGTCTGCATTGTTAGCAATAATCTACCTCCACGGGATAGGCAAAGATCATCTGTTAGGTCATTCTTTTGTCTTTTGTCGCCACTACACCATTTTTGGAACTATCTTCGTTTTTACACACTATCAACACTCTACTCTTTCTTTTTTAGATGTTACCTCCTCGGACAGGACGTCAGGTTCTAGTCCTCTTCCAGATTTTCTCTTCGGGCTCACTTTTTTCTTTTCCCTCGTCACTCGGCCGTCTATTGGCTCCAGTGGTTTTGTAAAGACGTCTCCCCCCTCATCTCTTATTGGTTTTCGCTAAATGTTATTCAGGACCACCTAGATGGGATCCTAAATTGTAAATTTGCTATGCACTTCCAAACAGCTATAAA
The DNA here is from genome assembly GCA_963931845.1 of Maratus michaelseni. NCBI lineage: Eukaryota > Metazoa > Arthropoda > Arachnida > Araneae > Salticidae > Maratus > Maratus michaelseni. The sequence continues at coordinate 103,836,205 of OZ007593.1, read as the reverse complement.
TTTTTCAGCTCGTAAATTTTTTTCTCCGTAAAAGATGTCCTTGTTAGATCGCAGACCAGTGTCTCCGAAGGTAATAAAACTACTCTGGGTGGTCGTTTCTATTTTCCCATACGAAAAAGAAACTATGTACACTAATAAAATAAATACTCCACAGAAATTCCTGGTTATACAATATATATACATAAAAAATACATATTAAAAAAATAAAAGTATATAAAATAAATAGTCCACAGAAATTCCTGGTTATACAATATATATACATGAAAAATACCTATTAAAATAATAAAAGTAAACTAATTTAGTCAGAAATTGGGAGGTGGCTCATATCTGACCACCAGATATTTAATAGTTTTATGATTCAGACTTTTAATTCTTAAATCTCGCGATTTTTTAAAAAATGTTTTAGATGCTATCAATGTTCAAAAATAAAAATGCAGTCCAGTCTCTCTATAACGAACTTCATATAACAAATTTCTCTGTATAACGAATTTTTAGCCGAAACAGTAAGTTTTTCTTAAGATTGCATAAGAAATAATCTCCATATAGCGAAAGTTCTATCTCCATATAACGATTTTTTTTTCAGAAAAATGTCTTCATTTTTTGAGAAAAAGCTTTAAACCCACGTGGAATTAATTTTCCTTTACTGACTGCTGGTTTATCTTTCAAAGCCGAATACATCTACCTTACTTTTTATTTTGTTTATCAAGTTCATTTTCACAAAAAAATTGCGAAAGTATAATAAAAAAATAAAGTATAATAAAAAAATATTTATCACTGTTCATCTTGAAAATGTCGTCAATTGAGCGTACGAAAATTGTTGATTTGTTTATTAAAGGGTATTTATAAGCCTTTATGTGTACTGTTATTACTTTAATCATATACTACATTTTCACTTTAATGATAATAAGTGATTTACTTACATAATTCTGCATTCTTTGTTAAAGTGTGAAAATGTTTACGAGGGTGTAACAGTTTTGAAATCAAAACAACCAAAAGTTGCAGTTTCTTTGTTTAAAATAAATGTATATTTTCCTTATGCGATTTTTTTTTTTACTATTCATAAAAAGAATGTTCATTTTCCGTTTTGAAACTGTTTACATGATTATTAAATAGAATATTAAATTATTATTTAAACTTAAACATTTTAAAATTTTAACTAAATGCCTTAAAAACAAATTCTAAATTTAGATATTAAATAGGTATTTTGTCGTTATTCTCTATATAATGAATTTTTCTACATAACGAATTTTTTGACTGGAACAATGGATTTAACTATATAGAGGCTGGACATACGTCAATTATGTGAGCAGTGTTTTAAAAGTAATCAATGTTAATTTAGAAAATATTTTATGATTTATCATAATGTTTAAAAATTGTGTAATATGCATTTATAATAAAACATGTCTAATGCAATTTACATCTACACTTCAAATGAAACTTTTAATGATCTTTCTTATAACATTCAAATTTTTAAATAATCCTATTGCAAATACTTGGTAATCAATGCTTCAATAAAGTTATCGTTGAAATTGCTCGTGCAGAAAGCTGAAAGATTTAGTTGATGTATAACCCTTCATTTGAGTGTGTAGTTCAGTTAAGATGTTTCTTTACATAGTTTTATTTTAAATTTGCTATTTTAATGCTATAAAATAAAAACAAGCCTGTTTTAAGGTGCAAATCCATATAAATCTGAACTAAATCCATATATTTTACTGCGTATTAAAGTAGGACCTATATAAACTGAAATTGATTAGTACATAAAATTTTCTTAATAAACCTATATTTTTATTATGTGTATATATTATATGTTATATACAGGGTGTCTCATAAACGACCCCTAATTTTAAAAATCAATAACCCGGAAACAGTGATAGAAATAAACCTGAAACCAGTGGTATGTTTATTTAAAAAATCGTAAGAATCTTATACGTGAATCTCAAAATTTAGTTAAAAATAGCACCGATAGATGACGCTGAGAGTGTTAACAATCCTTCTAAAGAGAGTTCAGAAGAATAGAAATTCTAGTCGTCGAAAATTTCGTCATTGAAATCTGGCCGCTATTAGCGTATAGTGAAAATAATTCCGAAAGTGGTGTATACCGTGGAGGAACGTGTGTTTATTGTGTTGGAGTACCACCGATTAAATCAGAGTCCTACTGCCACAAGGAGAAGTTTTCAAACGCGATTTCAAGTCGCAAAAGGCCCAGATCGGAAAACAATTTGTGAGCTTTTCAAAAAAATTCACCAGACAGGCGGCGACATGGCCGATGCGAATTATTTTCACTATACGAAAATAGCGGGCAGATTTCAATAGCGAAATCTTCGACGGCTAGTCTTTCTATGCTTCTGAACTATTTTTAGAAGGATTCTTAATGCTCTCAGTGCCATCTATCGGTGCAATTTTTAACTAAATTTTGAGATTTACGTATAAGATTCTTAAGATTTTTTTTTTTTTTACCACTGGTGTCATGTTTCTATCTATCATCGTTTCCGGGTTATTGAATTTTAAAGTTAGGGATCCTTTGTGAAACACACTGTATGTTGCAAGGAAAATATTTTTTGTTTTCTTTTAGCTTGAGGATACTATAAGTACATATAAGAATAAAGAGTCTATTAAAAAAATTCACACTTTATACTTTTGAACGTTTTTCATCTTCTTCTCGCGTTATTTGTTTTTGCTACATATTTAAAAAAAACTGAATTATGTTGAAGGCAACTTAAATTCATTTATATATGTTGGGTACTTGAAATCAGGTATTTCGTTGTTGTTGTTAGTACTCTGATATATTTTTAAACGTTAAAGTGTAAAGCATAATTTATGTAACATGGATAGCTTTTAATTTCAAATTCTTTGTGCGAATCAGTTAAGTAATATATTAAATTGCTTATTATATAGTGTTGATATATTAACGTGATAAGGAGATTTATCTGATAAAGGTTCTGGAAATTTGGCAGCGATATAAATGCCGCATGGAATCATAAAACTGATATTATTGTCCTGCATATTAAACATTTGTATCAAATAAATATGTTCAGATTGCTTCATTTACGCCTGAAATATTATTATACAAATGCCTTTTGTTACAAAGTATAAAATTTGTATCTTTCTATTTCAGACGTTTACAAGTTTATACATGCATGTAAGTTATGGATTTAATTAATTAATTTTTTATGCACGAGTCTGGTAACTTTTTTTGTCGTAATATTTTAAATAAAAGTTCGAGTTAAAAATGTTATTTTTCTTTTTTTTAATGAAAAAAATTTTTTGTTAGTTCTTAGACATTTTTTATTGAAAAACACCGAAATGATATAATAACAAATGTACCATTTAACAAATAAACAGCTAGAACCAACAATGGATTCATTATAAATATTTATTTAATCACGTTTTATATATTATTGAAGATATACACAAAACTTTACAGTTTTCTGAAACCTCCATAAAACATTTATAAACAAGAGAGAAAAATCACGCGTCAAACATAGATTATATAACAGTTTCTAACACATTCAGAATATTGTAACAAAACAACACCTTTTAATGAGGCAAAAATGATATCTAAGTAAACAATGCGGAAAACGCATAAAACATTTAAAAACGCAATTTCAACAATTACCATCTATAGTCGGAAAATAGTTCAAATTATTTTGTGAATCTATGTTTATGACCTATCGTATTGTCTATATACTGCATATGATGCTAAAATTTAGCTACATTATGAAACGCTTAACACAGTTAAAAATTCCCTTTCAGCAATATCCGTCATTAAACGGAAATGTATTCAAATTATTTTGTACAGCCTTCCCGTAAGGCATGGTGACATCACGGCGACGTCACTGTGAAGTCACACTGTGACTTTGTGACAGTCGTCGTGAGGTCACGTGACGTCGATGTGAAGTCACTGTGACGTAAATGCGAGGTCGTTATGGCCGTTTTCAAGGCTTTCTTTGACCTCACAATGTGACTACTTTGTGAAGTCACCGTGCGACTTCAATGTGAAAAATGTGACGAATCTGCATCGGATAGGGGGACCAGATTTTACCCGAATCCTATACGGATTGTTCGGATCAAAATTTTTTTATGGTTCAAGTTTGTGACATTTATGACGACACTGCACCGGGTCGGGTGACCAGATTTTACCCGAATACAATCCAGAAACTTCGGATCGATCTTTTTGGATTTGTTTGGCTACATAATAGATTTGGATTAGTTGTCATGTGACCTGATTTTCGTGAACCCGATCTGACCCGAGTCGGGTATAATGTTTTTACGGTAAGTCTTGTTCAGAATAGAATCTTGCATACGACCAAGTAACCAGATTTTATCAGAAATTGTGTTACGATGCAATTCCTGATGTCGGCTCGGATCTAGAGTCATGCACGAATCCGGTTATATACTTCTTGAACATGATTGAATGTCTACTTGAACATGAATGATGGTTGACTGAAACTATATTTACATTCAACCCGTAATCTTACCCTAACCCAACAACAACAACAACAAAAATTCTGTAGGCCCACAACCCGACCGAACCTGATAAATGATTTCGCATAGATTCGGATAACAAGATTTCACCAAATACGGATAAGATCGACAATAAGGATTGGATCGGCAATCATTTTTTTTTATGCAACTGGTATTCAAATTAAAACTTTGCATCTGATTGGGAAACCGGCTAATGTAGCCGTTAAACAAGAAAATTATAAATATAAAAAACGCATACTAATATAAAAATAATAGATGAATCCATTAAAAATTATAATAAAATTAAATATTTTAATAATATAAAATTATATTGTGCAAATAACCACTTTTAAAAATAACTTCGACTTCCATTTGTTTTATGTAACCACCAAAAATGTTGACAATAATTAAAACAATGCTATTTTGCTTTTAAGTATTGAAGTTTTTAAATGTGTATACTTTGCCATATTTCCCCTCGTTCAGTATCACGAAACTTTCTGACACATTTATGAACAAATTTTTAAACGCTTGGCACTTGCATGCCTGATTATTAAAGAGATTTGGAATGAATAGCGTTTTCCATTTTTAGATAAATGTAATGCTTAAGAGCAATTTTGGTCACGTTTTTTCCGTTTCTGACGCTGCGCGTCGGAAATTCGGTTCAAAACACCGACTTTGATAGTGTTTTCTGAAACATCTTTTGTCAAAAATGGAAAATGCCATTCTATTACATATATTCTGAATAAGAACACCTGCCAATTTCATGTGTTTCCAAATAAAAATGAATTCAGAAATTAGTTATTTTGGATTTGATTACAAATTTAATGAAAATAAAAGTATAGATTTTTAAATAAGCATTGTGAAAAATTTATACTAGGAATCCATTTAAATAATAGATCTACCTATTGTGCGATATTATTAAATAATAAATATTGTATCAAGCAATAAAACATTTTTCGAAGCAAATGAATTTTAAAACTTCGGATCATAAACGCAAAGAAAAAAAAAATATTTTTTTTTCTTTACAAATTATTTTATTTATAGTTTTTGATAGAATACTAAATGCAGAGCTTAAATATCAATTTTTACTATAGAAAAAATTCGATAACATAACTGGAAAAATTACCTTAACTGAATAGCTGTTTTATTGTTTCATCAATATTCATTATTTTTGTGTATCTAATATTGACATATCTTGACAACTAAATTTGTAATGAGTTAAATTGTCGCAATTATTTCAAATATACCAGAAAATTATTTCTCAAAACCTCCACTAGCTAAGAAATTTTCAAATTGTAAATCAAATATTAATAGTTTTAAAAATTGCAATGTTTTTAATTACAATGAATAACTAAGAAAATTGAACTGAGAAACGCATAATATAAATACATTCCTCGTTATAAATAACACTTTACATTTAGAATATATATTGTTAGTAAATACTTTAAGCTTTTTTCCAAACTCTCTATTTAAAACGATTTAAAACATTAAAGATAAAATTTTATACAAGTGATTAAAAAAAAAAAGATTTAAACATCTTAACATTTAAATAATGCACTATTAATGTACCATTACTAAATATGCACTATTAACAAAACTGCAAAGACATTAAAAGTTACCTGCTAATCTATAAGTAAAACCACCAGTTCTAGGGATTAAGTTTTAATGGTCGTTGACTGCTTCCTTTTCATTGAAAATTGAGACTCAAATCCACTGCTTTAATTTTCAAAGTGTCCAGCTTAGGTGTGTTCATAGATCTGAGATATTAAATATCACGCAGACCTTAATAACGCACCCAGCTAGACATAAGGATAGGTTAAAATGGATGATTCACTTTAAAACGTTAATTTACTTTCACGGTATAAATTCCACAATATACTTCCACAAACTTAAAAGAACACCACACACTCTAATCCACCGATGAAAATAATCGTCTGCCCTCAACATCTGCGATCATGATCTGCGCAGTAATGTTTACCACAAAGTAACATCTAGCAGGTGTTTCCAGAAAAATAATAGAACGAAAACAGTTAAATAAAGGCATTTCAAATGCTTTATAGTTTATATGGCTGACAAATAACTTCTAATAAAACTATAATATTCTGTTTTTATATGAGAGAGTTTAATATTCTTGGAAATAAGCTGTGAAAATTTAAATTTTTTTATATTTTTTAATCAGTTGCATTTGTTTTAGGCGTCCAAAGTAAACATAAATTTTAAATAAAAATGGATTTAATAGTCTTTATAAAATAATTACGACATAAATATAAATACTATTCTGCAATCAGATTTCCTAAATACGATTTTTTCATTTTTTACACTCTATTGAAAAGAGCAATATATTTAACAGAGGTGATATCTTATTAAGCACTGACCAGTTTTGGAATAAATTGCTATAGGAATGACATATACTTTATGACATATTTTTAATTCGTTTTTGTTCGGAAACGCATGAAATTGGCTTTTGTTTTTATTCAGAAACTCTGTAATTGAAAGACGTTTTCCATTTTTTAGTAAAACCAGAAGATCTTTCAGAAAAGAATGTCAAAGTCAGCGTTTTGAACCAAATACCCGACGTAACAGGGAAAGAAAAGAGAAAAACCAGTCGTCACGTGACACGAATTGCTTATAACTCGATAAGTAATTTATTTATCAAAAAATGGAAAACTCATTTCGATTCCAAATTGCTTCCATACTCAGTCCTGCCCATTTTATGCCTTTGCGTTTAAAAATGAGTCAGAAATTATGTCAGAAAGCTTCGCATTGTGAAACAGGTCAGTTGAGAACCACCTTAAATATTCAGTACAAGAAATATCTTGAACGCGTTCAACGGTCACCCCGAGCACCCCCGATGTCGAACTCGCAAAAATGGTGTCCTCACTTTTTAAACAGAAAGCTGATGCTTGGGTTGAGTGGCCCCTCAAAATAATAAGAGATTGGAGATTTTTAAAATATTTTTAGTATCACAAAATTAGCAAATGAGTTCTATGCGGTGGTAGGAAAAAAAATTAAATGTTTGTATTTAAAATGCTAACAAATCTTTAAATCGCTAACAGTTTTATTAGAATGGGAGATCTATTTCTGAATTACTTTCCGCCAAAACTTTCCTACGTTACGAAATTTCTATTTAAGGATTTTTACCTGTGTATTATATAGTATATTTTGTTAAATTTCATGAAAATGGCAATGAAAATTGTAAAAAAATATCTGCCTCATATATGTAGACAAATATTTATTTATTATTTTATTTTGGAAATATAATATATTTAAATAATGTGTGACAATGTTTTTATTAATGATTTAGGTACATGACATAATTCAATTCTATATTTTATGAGTTTTTTTTTCCAAATTTTCTCTCCGATCACACCGTGAAGTCACAGAGTGTTGGCATTTTGGTCATAGGTTTTACGTGACTTATGTGATTTGCAGTGACGTCATTGCAACATCACAAAAATTTTTAAAGCTGTCAAAAAGTATTTTTCTTCATGCCATAAGATGTTCTAAAGTTTATTTTAAGTTTTCTTTACATCTTCAAGACGTTCACATTTTGATCACAGTGTGACGTTACAAAGTGGTGTCATTTTGGTCACAGATGTGACGTGACGTACGTGACTCACAGTGACGTCACAATGACGTCACTGTGATTGTGCATGCTATGCGGGTTGTATCATATAATTTACACACACCAAGAAATATGCAAAAAAGTTGTTAAAATAAAAAATGCATACCACAACTGAAAACACACTTCCAGAAATTATCGCGCATAGACTTTATCGTAATCGAACACTTTTGTGTGTCTCTGTATATGAACGGTAAATGCTATGTGCATCATATTCAACTGTAAGGATCTTGTTGTGCACCTTAGTGATATATACATATGTTTGAAATAGTACAACATTATTAAAATACACTAGGGGGATATTTCGAAGAAAAAAATATGTCCTACAGACTTGAAATTTAAGACCTATAATGGTGAAACTCTTAAACCCCTGGGTTACTCAACAGTTAAAGTAAAATATAAGAATCAAACAGAATACTTAAATTTATATATTGTTAAAGAAGACTTAGACACTATCTTGGGTCGAGAATGGCTGTATAAAATCAATTTAGATTGGGTAAGGATTAAAGCTCTTACAGTTGTAAATCAGGGAAATCTTACAAAACTGTTAGAAGAATACGCAGACATATTTGATGAAAAATTGGGCGAAATAAAAAATTATGAATGCAGTCTTGAGTTAAAACCGGATGCCGTTCCAGTTTTTTGCAGACCGAGACCATTACCGTTTGCAATGAAAAAGCGTGTTGAAGAGGAATTAGAACGACTTGAGAAAGACGGAGTTATCAAAAAGTCGAATATTTCAGATTGGGCGACTCCAATTGTACCAGTAGTTAAAGCAAATGGGAAAATTCGACTATGTGCTGATTATTCCGTCACTCTTAACAAAAATCTAAAAATTCAAAGACATCCTCTTCCAAAAACAGAAGAAATTTTTGCTTCACTGAATGATGGTAAGATATTTTCAAAGATTGACTTTAGTCAAGCTTATTTACAAATGAAGGTTCACCCTGACAGTCAAAAATTATTAACGATTAATACTCATAAAGGACTTTATGAATGCACAAGACTAATGTTTGGAATTAACTCAGCCCCTGCTATATGGCAGAAATATATAGAATGTGTATTGCATGATTTAGAAGGAGTAGAAGTATTTTATGATGACGCACGGATCGCAGCACCAGATTTCCAGACACATTTGTCAAGATTACGGAAATTTTTCGATAGATGTCGTCAACATGGATTGAGAATAAATAAAGATAAATGCAAATTTTTCCAGAATGAAATTGAATTTTTGGGATATAAGATAAATGAACAAGGATTATCTAAAACAGATGAAAAGATTGCTGCAATTAAGAATGCTAAAATTCCTAAGAACGTTCAAGAAATTCAGTCTTTTATGGGATTAGTTAACTTTTATTCGAGATTCTCAAACAAACTTGCTACTTTAGCATATCCATTACACAATTTGACAAAAAAAGGTGTTCCATGGATTTGGAATAAAAAGTGTCAAGAAGCAATTCAAAACATAAAAGATGAAATCTGTTCTGATAGAGTATTAGCACATTATGATCCAAAACTTCCTATTTTCCTTGCAGCTGATGCATCTCCAGTCGGTTTGGGGCAGTGCTCTCTCACAAATTTCCAGATGGTTCCGAGAGGCCTATTGCATTTGCTTCAAGAACACTTTCACTAACTGAACAACGCTATTCACAGATTGATAAAGAAGCTCTAGCTCTAGTCTGGGCTGTGAAAAAGTTTTATCTTTACCTAAAAGGAAATCGATTCACTCTCATTACAGATCACAAACCACTCGTGGCAATTTTTGCTTGCAAAAAGGGTCTTCCAGTTTTGTCTGCTACAAGACTTTTGCATTATGCTCTAGTACTACAGTCTTATCAGTTCGACATAATTTATCGCAATACTAAGGATCATGGTAATGCAGATTGTCTTTCACGATTACCTTTAAGGTCTGAAGATTTAGAATTAAAGGATGACGTTTCAGTTTTCCAACTTTCCCAAATTGAAACACTTCCAATAACAGCAAGAGATTTAGCCAAAGCAACTGCAAATGACGAAGATTTGGCACCCTTGCTAAATGCTTTAAAAAAGGGAACTTCTCTAAAAGGGAAGGAAGTCGAATATACTCTCCAGGATGGTTGCATTATGTACGGCCAAAGAGTCTGTGTACCTAAAAAATACCATAAAAAATTTTGGAAGAACTTCATCAAGGACATTTAGGAGTTGTTAAAATGAAGGCAATAGCCAGATCCTATGTCAATTGGAAAAACATAGATAAAGACATCGAAGATGTTGTTAAAAATTGTACAGATTGTTCCAGGATTAAAGATTATCCTCCAAAATCTAAAACACACCATTGGGAGTATCCAAGTTTTCCAGTGGAAAGAATTCATGTTGATTTTGCAGGGCCAATTTTTGAGCATATGTTTTTATTAATTGTAGATGCACACTCTAAATGGCTCGAAGTCTATCCTATGAAATCGACAACTGCCTTGAAAACAGTAGAATGTCTAAGAGATTGTTTTGCTCGTTTTGGATTACCAGTCATGTTAGTCAGTGACAACGGACCACAGTTTTCCTCATATGAGTTCCAAGAATTTATGCAAAATAATGGAGTTTTTCATAAAACGAGTGCACCTTTCAAGCCCTCCAGCAATGGTCAAGCAGAAAGGTATGTACACACTTTGAAACAATCCCTTCGAGCAATGCAAAACTACCCTGGTAGTATCAATCAAAAAATCAACTGCTTTCTGTTACAATATCGGAAATCACCGAATATGACTACAATGCAGTCTCCAGCAAGTATGTTCTTAAAAAGAGAGATTCGTACGAGAATTGACCTCTTAATTCCTAATACTAAAGAAAGAATTCAGAATAAAATTAGGAAGGATATATATTTCAATGATCGGTATTTTGAAGTGGGTGAAAAAGTAGCTGTACGAGATTACACTGCAGCTAATTCAAAATGGAAATTCGGTCGTATCATCAGCCGAGATGGTGAATTACATTATACCATAAATGTTCAAGGCAAATTGGTTAGACGACATGTTGATCAAATTCGATCAGCAGGTGAAGAAGTGGACAATGATGTTCAGTATAGACCAAGAGTAACAAATATGAACGTCCCATCTGATCCAACAGTGACTTCAACAGAGACAGATGAAGCATCGACTGAGCCACCTACGACCTCCGAGGATATCGCCAAAGATATGCCTCCATCACTGCCAACAGTCACACCTCCAAGTGCTCCTCCAGTTAGCACACCCCAAGTTGTCCAAAATCCAGTGCAACTAAGACGATCTAAAAGGATCCGGAAACCTCCAAAAAGATTGTGCTGTTAATTCGAAAGGGGATGAAACTGTCGTGTATTAAAATGAAGGTATTACGCTAAAATGGCAACGCGCGAATAGCCAACTTTTATCTGCTGTGTTTTGGCAACGAGCAGAAACTTTAGAACTGGGATAAAATGTTGTTTGGATAGATTTATGTTTATTGTTAAGTGTTTGTTTCTGTGTAATGTAGTTAATAAATAATGTGTGTTATAGAAACGAATCTTCAATAAATAATTATAAGACATATAAAGATATACACTAACTAACAAAGAAGCGTCACAACATGATAGCAAGAAAGTTCAATATAAATCAACTATCATCGTCTGAAGTTCGTTCGACGTGAAAAATAGAATATCTCTCAGACACTTGGCAAGATTAGAAAACGTAAACAACACGTTTTCTGCTGTGTTTAAAAGAGACTATTGATCAAAAAGCTGTTTTTCTGAATGCATCATGTTACCGTAAGACGCAATGACGATTGCTATTCATACATCAGCCGAAAGTTCGTGCTGTATTTAAAAATAGCTTCTTAATTAGGATTTTCTGAATTAAAACTAAAGGCCAGAGAATATGATTTCAATCGTATACTAAAATATTTTAGTTTTATATAGACTCTGAAGATCATGACATCATTGGAAGTTCCTAACAAACCGTTGCTATGCATTTCCTGGCTGTTGCTACGCGTTTTCTGCACGTAACTCCTTCATACAATGGAAAACCTACTCAGAAATCTGTTTTTTGTTTGAAATAATTCTACCGTGTGTCATCACATTTTTGGAGTCTATATGAGAATGCACCCTTTCTTTCAAATCTGACATCATTTTCATCAACAGAACCATTCATCCCTGCCGAGATTAGAGTTTCCACTTAAGAAATTGTTTTAAAATTCCTGAGTTTCATTAAATATTTATTATAATTAATTGGAAATTATATAATTTTCAGAAATATTTTATTTTGTGCATACCAAGGATCTTTAAATAATTAGAAAAAGTTGAGTCTATTTAGCTGCAGGAATATGCGTCAGTGAATATGACGTCATCACTGAAAAAGTTATAGTAAAATATATTCATGGATGAAAATACACCTTTTGTATTTAGAATGACGTCATTTTCTTCATAGGAAGCATTTCACTTTACATATTACTTATTATGATAGATTATTTATTATTATTCTTTTTATACGGACTATTTAATAATGTTTCTTAATAAATAAAATGTTTTCTGCTCTTCCGCGATTAGTGCATAACGGAATCGTTTTAATATGCTTACATTTTATGAAAACCATTGAAATTTTTCTTTTAAATATGACGCAAGTGTCAGTGATGAAATCACGCTTCTGATTGGCGAAATGTAATAAAACATTTTAATTTTATATTACTATGATTGTTGCCACTCGGGAAGCTACAAATTCAGCCTTATTTTCGCGCTACGTAAGAGAAATATATATATAGATATTACTATGATTGTTGCCACTCGGGAAGCTACAAATTCAGCCTTATTTTCACGCTACGTAAGAGAAATATATATATAGATTGCAAACTATTTTTCCCCATAGACCGTAATGTAACAGAATTCTTTTGAGTGTTCCTGTAGTGAACTATGAATGCTACACACTTAATTTTAAATACAGAACATGCCAGAGTAAATCACAACAATATATGTCAGTTACATATCAATCCGATTATATTTACATGAGTTACAGATCGGACAGACAGACAGACGGGCAGACAAATTGAATTCATAAATGCTTTTCAAGTATGTTGGAAAGTGTGAAAAGGAAATGTAATATACTATTAGATAAAAAAAAAATACAATTCTTACCGATATTGTAAGGCATATTATAAAGCAATATAAATATTATTATAGAGCATATTATAATATTATAAGGCTTTGTAGCACTGAATGTGAACCTCTATATCGTGAAAAAATACAAATTGATTTCTACTTGTAGAGCTAATAATGAACTCTAATATACAAATCCAGTTTTATGGTGTTGACACAATTGAACGATAATGTATAATTTCCTACAAAATAATTATTTTTAAAGAATTTAAGATTTTACATAAACCGAAATATTAGTTGTGATGTTTTCCACAGTCACTTTTCTACGTCAACATTACGTTTGAAAATTTTTAGTATATAATCTACTATATATATAAAACACAAACGGAAATTTCGTTCCGTTCCTATATAACTCGAGTTCTGCTGAATGGAATTTGATGGAACTTGCACTGTTGGATAGATAATTTTTCTGGGAACGTTTTAGTATATAACATATAGTTCTACGTATATTAGTTACAGAATTATGATGGAAAGTTGCGGTATTTTGGACGATAAGGTTACCATAGTTCATTTGTTTGGCGACCATTATCGTTGGCGAAAGAATTGATACGGATATATCAGAAAATAATGCAAACACATAGAAAAATAAAATAAAAATTCTGTTATTAATTTTATTTAAAATTCCCCCCCCCCCCCTCCCCGCAAAAAAAAGAAAAAGAAAGAAAAAAACTGTTTTAATGAAGTATAATATTTAATTTAAACCCCAAAGGAATGTTTGTAATGCTTAAAAATATTTCCAATGCATGCGATTGCAATTCAGATTAAGCCAATATTTGGCGATGTATCGTTTGCGTCAGGTTAACAAAGATGCATCTGATAATTTGATTGAATAAAATATGAGTACATTTTTTTTTCCTTTTTTTCTTTCTGTTATTTTTTTTTTATATAACTCCGCTATCATGTGTCTTAGAGAAGGAACTAGCAGATGTAATTGTAAAAATGACTGAATTTATGAGTTACATGTTATTTGTTTATTGACGGTTTTGATTTTACTTTCGTCGCCAAGCAATGTGATTTTAAGCCAAAAATGCATACGCGTGACATCAGCTTGAGCAATATTAGCAATAATAGTGGTTTTTCGTGTATACAAGATTCTTTTTGGAGTACATTTTTATATTCAAATGCAAATTATATAAATAGCAGTTATTGTTATGAATATGGGATCAAATATTTAAATTTTAGTGAATGTCTGCCACTCAAACACATATTGTAAAATGATTAAATTTTAGAATTTAAAAATTTACTTCGGAAACATGCCGGTTTGTTATAACATATTATTTTTATAGCCTCGAACTCAGATCAGCGAATATTGTCTACTCTTTTTATTATTATTATTATTTTTTTTTTAATATATCGCCAATTTCACTTATAGAAATATTCACTGTTTCAAAAGTTAGGAACCAAAGAATATTCTTAAAGAGATGTGTGCATTTATACGTTATTACTGTCACAAAAGGCTACATTTTGCAATAAAAATTGTTTGCTGAAATAAATTTTCGATGCTCTTTTTGATTCGTCATTTCTTTTTAGTTTTTTCTGCATATCTTCCCTTCTTTCAGGAAGGTTTTTAAAAGACATTGGACTAATTGTCCGTATTCCGGTCACCCGCCAGTTGGCATTTTTACTATATTGTTGGATGTTTCGTTTATGTGTGAAGGTTACTCTGGACGACGATTCAGATTACAGTAGACGACTTTTGAAATTAGCGATTGCTAAATTTATGGGTTATTTTCATTATGAAGCAAAGCTTTACCAAAAAAGCAATGCTTCCAATGTACGGTTGGTTGATTTTATGACGGTCGATTATTTACACGAGGGATATAGACCCTGGGGGAATGCCCTCCGTGGGGTCTTTTTAAGGGATCCTAACCCGTATTTACGGCAATGTTCGGAGAAAACCACGGAAAACTCCGAACGGTTAGGTCAACGAGCGCGACAGGGGTTTGAACCCAGCACTTCCCGTATGCCAGCTTTGAAAGCAGAACATCTCAGCCACTGTTTTGGCGCTTTCAATGTACGGAAAACTTTATAATGCCAATGGTGGCGAATGAAATAAATAATATTTGTCGATTTATCATTTCAGGCTGGATAAGAAAAAACGAGTACCTGAAATTCTGATTAGAGATTTTCTCGATCACACACAGCTCTAGCAGTTAAACATAGTGAGAAATGAATTTATTTCTGCGTGTTATTATGCTCTTTAGAGAAATGCAAAAAAAAAAAAATCTTCGGTTTAAGTATTCACCAAAAATAATATTACTAAACATTTTGCATAACTAACATTATCATTGTCAGTTTTATTTAAGGTATGGAATTTTGTTAATGAAAGATCTATAATTGAATTAACAGTAATTTGAAATTATTTAATGGAACAGAGCTTGGTGTGTAAATAACTTCGTTTTGTAACTATCTCTGGTACATTAGTAACCATATCGTTTCAAGCACTTCTAATGTTTGACGTCAAACTTGGATATCGGCAAGATTATGGAAGATTAGGAAGATTTTATTGGATACAAACTAGAGGCGTTTATTCTTCTACTAGAGTTAATAATTGTTTGTTTTTTTCAGATTAACGGTTACACGAATGCAACTGGTTTAAAAAATGGAAAGACAGTGTAAATGGCTTCATTTTAATTTTATTCATATTCAGCTTTAAAAATGCACTTTTTTATGTTTCACCATTTTTTTAAATATGAAAGTTAAACACTGTTCTTTATGTGCAAACAATTTATTACAATTTTCACTGTATTTACTCTACTGGAATTGAAAGATGAAAAACCGTAGTAGACTTGCCAGAAGAGGACGTATATTGCGAAATATAAAATAACATAGAGTGAGATTGTACTTACGTTACCATAATCTCACATGGAGACGAGAAAGAGGGACGGAGTTCAAGAACTTACAGACGAAAATGAATCACCCGAACATTATTTAAGTTCAATGGTCAATCTATGCAATCATTATAATGCTTTCTCTTTGAGTAGTATGTTGACTAGAGAACATTTTAGTTCGTGTTGTCATAATCTCATAATGGCCTCATTTCCCTACCAAACTCTACTATAAATGATCAACTAAATGAGTTGCTTCTTTTAGCCCAAATTTTATCCAATGTATGATATAATATAACGCAATGTCGTTTACATCGTTTACAGCAATATTGAAGGAAAATCCAGGTGAACGTCCCTATTGCTTTAAAATACATGCTCAAATCCATTGATATAATTCGTTTGATTCAAGGTTCGTTTGAAAATATTTACTAAGGTAGCATCTGTAGGTGAAGATCCATATTCCTTTAAAATACAAAGCCATTTCGTTTGATTTAAGGTACATTTAGAAAAATGGCCCAGCGCAGCGGGCGTAGCATGCTAGTATATATATATATATATATATATATATATATATATATATATATATATATGTCGTATTTTCAAGTTCGAATTCGGTGTGAATGGCAGTCGGAAGATCGTTGATAAACATGTTTAACTCTGTGCCAGGTTTCCCTTCTAGATCGCATCAGGAGGCCGTGTGGTGTCACCAACAACAAAAAACTTCAGTCCGTTTTCAGTAGAAGAAAAAGTTTATTGACAGTTTGAAGACATCGCTTCAGGAGGAATGCTCGGTAGGCTGTAGTTAAATCTATGCAGCAGTACGATCCATTGCGACAGACTATAATTGTCCAAAATTTAATGTCATTATTTAGGTGAATGGATTGAATCCACTGGGCACGAAACCCTTGTAAAACTTTACCAAATTTCTCTACATTATTAACTAAAAGACGATGTTCCGTATTAGAAGGCAGTGAAAGTTTTACTCTGCTCGTTAGCCAACGCTAAACGTAAAAAATCTCCACTGTCAAAGTTCTTTTCGATAACAACGTTCTATTATTTTCCAAAATCCGCCCTGTTTCTTTTAGCAAACACCAACGTCAAAAATTTCTCAGAATCAGGATGTGTAAGTGTTTTTAAACTAAGAACACAGAATACGTCACGTGACCAACTTTTTCAAATAAAAATGTTTTTTAAAGAACTCTATTAGTATTTCCGGTGGAATTATCTTGTCGAAAAATGGTTTCCTTACCGCGAAAAATGTTCTACGCTTTTCCAGAATATTCGGATAATCTCGTACCAGATGCCTGCGATATCAACAAACGAATTTATCTGTTTTGAGGCTGTAGTTAAACTTCGAATTTAATACGTAATAAAAATTAATAATAATAAAAAGAAAATTAATCTTTATAGAAGGAAAAAAAAAGAAAGAATTAAAGTTTTTCGGAAATATTTTAATAGATATTTTAATCTATACTAATATTATAAAGGAGTAAAGATTGTTTGTTTGTTTGTTTGTAGGGGGTAATCTCTGGAACTACCGAACCGATTTCAAAAGTGATGGTGGCAAATTGATGGCGACAAACCCTGCTCCAACATAGGCTATATTTTATGTCGGTGCCACAACCCCAAGGGGGTGCAGGAGCGAAAAACGTTCTAAAATTGCGATCTTTTCTATACTGAAGCAGCTAGAAATTTGAAATTTGGCGTTGTAGTTACTTATAAGATGTAAATGCTCTCTAAGAACAAAATAAAAAAAATTCGAAATTTAAAAGGGTGAAATGAGCGAAAAGCGTTCTAAAAACATTCTAAATTACAATTTCTATGGAATCTCTTGAACTACCGAACCGATTTGAAATTTGGCGTTGTAGTTACTTATTTGATGTAAATGCTCTCTAAGAACAAAATACAAAAAAAATTCGAAATTTAAAAGTGTGAAATGAGCGAAAAGCGTTCTAAAAACATTCTAAATTACAATTTCTATGGAATTTCTAGAACTACCGAACCGATTTGGAATTTGGCGTTGTAGTTACTTATATGATGTAAATGGTCTCTAAGAACAAAAAAAAAAAAAAAAAAAAAAAAAAAATCGAAATTTAAAAGGGTGAAATGAGCAAAAAGCGTTCTAAAAACATTCTAAATTACAATTTCTATGGAATCTCTAGAACTACCAAACCGATTTGAAATTTGGCGTTGTAGTTACTTATAAGATGTAAATGCTCTCTAAGAACAAAATTTAAAAAAAAATCGAAATTTAAAAGGGTGAAATGAGCGAAAAGCGTTCTAAAAACATTCTAAATTACAATTTCTATGGAATCTCTAGAACTACCGAACCGATTTGAAATTTGGCGTTGTAGTTACTTATAAGATGTAAATGCTCTCTAAGAACAAAATAAAAAAAAATCGAAATTGAAAAGGATGAAATCAGCGAAAAGCGTTCTAAAAATATTCTAAATTACAATTTCTATGGAATCTCTGGAACTACCGAACCGATTTCAAAAGTGATGGTGGCAAATTGGTGGTGACAACCCCTGCTTCAACATAGGCTATATTTTATGTCGGTGTCACTAACTCCAGGGGGGAGGCAAGAGCGAAAAACGTTCTAAAATTGCGATTTTTTTTATACTGAAGGAGCTAGAAATATTAAATTTGGCATTGTTGTTACTTATAAGATGTAAATGCTCTCTAAAAACAAAATAAAAAAATTTCGAAATTTAAAAGGGTGAAATGAGCGAAAAGCGTTCTAAAAACATTCTAAATTACAATTTCTATGGAATCTCTAGAACTACCGAACCGATTTCAAAAGTGATGGTGGCAAATTTGTGGTGACAATCCCTGCTCCAACAGCCTCTTTAATGAAAAACTATGCGTTTCTGACGACTGGGTTTTTCGCTAATTGTTGCCACAGATTAATCTCAGAAAATGAAACATTTGAAGTTACTGAAAAAAAAATAGTAGCTCGAAAAGTATTTGTCAGAAAATTGTTAGGCAAACTGCGTTTGAAAGGTAAAAAATTTTATTTTTCTTGATATAAATTTCAAATCTAATGATTATGCCATTTTTCAAATATTGAATTTGAAAAACTACCAAATTTCACAATGGAGTACCATAGCGAAACCTTCATGCGTAAAAAGATAATGATAAGGGCGACGTGTCCTGCCGTGTATTTTGGCTATAGCACGAGTCACAAATTATAGTAGTCTTATTATTCTGTTAAAATATAAAAGTGAATTATGAAATGTCAATATTTTGTTGGATTAAAAGTTCGTTATAAGAAATTGACGAGCGTAGCGGGCGTAGCTTGCTAGTATTTAATAATAGAATAACTTTACGGAAATAAAGTTTTCTGAGCGGAATAATTTAAGAGATCCGATATTTTAGCATTTAATTAAAGAAGTTATAGCAATTTGACTATACGGGAATAATACTAATGGGTTAAAATAAAGATGTTCTATTTAAAGAATAAATTAAAAAACCTATCACCATTTTTAGACTAACTACTTTCGAATAAATATTATTAAGTGGATTAGGATAAATTGGCTTTACATATGGATAGTAAAAGAGTATTTTAAGAATAAGAATTATTTTTTAATAAGCATGGGTTATATACGGAACACTATTAAATGGAAAAATTTTATAGAATAATTTACCAGATTGCAGAAAAAATTAAATTTTGTACTATACATATATAGATATACGCATATATAAACAGTGAACTTACATACCCGGAAACCAATTTTGCAATAACATAAAACCTCTAATTTTCCCACACCTTCTTCTTTATCTTTATTTTTGTTGAACCCAGTATATCTATTCTTTTCTTTGTTTCTTTTAAAACTCTTTATTTGAATTTAAGCGTAACAATCATATTAGCCTAACTGAAGATTATGGAGAAAATTTTTATGAAAAAATAGATTTTTTTAATATGTTTCTTAATAGATAAACAAAAATAAATAAAAAGACTTAAATTTCAAGAAATACACTTTGCATTTTGTCGTTACGTTTTCTTATTTCGTACATGGTTTAAATATTCTCGATGTTAATCTGCTAAAATCGTAAAATCATACATTATCTTTTGAATCAGAGGTAAAAATTTCATTTTATATCCTTCGCACTTTTAGATTGTAAAATAGATGTTTCTTTTAAATAAGAAAAAGAATTTAAAAAAAGGAGAAATAACGAATAAAAGTGGGATACCTTGAACTAATATTGGGAATGAGGAAATGAAAATAACATAAAGAGAGAGAATGTAAAAATATCCCAAAGGCGTATCACATGGTAAATCTTTACTCATGTGGGAAAACACAAGAATAATGTATTTTTAAAACAGTTTCCTAAACAAAGAAAAGGAATTAAAGTGTTTTTTTTATAAACAAATAAATATTGTATTAATTATAAATCATCTATGCAATGAAAATACAGGAAATCGGTCTAGTATTATTTTACCATGGGCTTAAAAATGTAATTCGCTCTTACAAAATAATTCGATGTAAGATTTTCAAAATATATTGTCAAATAGATGTTATTCAGCCTGTATGACGCTTTGGTTAATTGTTTAAATACACATTTTAAATAGGGTAAAATAAAAAAGATGGCATTAAAAAGTTTGGGATGCAAATCCTATTAATTTGAATACAAAGGATTTTTAATTTTCAATATTTATTTTTTTTTACTTCATTAAGTAATTAAAAAAACTATAAACAAATGTCATATTTTTAATAAATGAGATTATGTTTTAATAATAACGCGTATCGGCTCAATTAAATGATTACTTTGATTTTGTGGGATAAAAGAATTATATAAAAATAAATTCAAAATTCTGTAAATATACAGAATAGTTCAATAATCAAAATTAAAAAAAATATATAAATTTTGTTATTGCTATTTAGCTATCCATTCTTATAACTCTATCATTCACTTGAATCTAAACAAATATTTAAACTAGTCGTTGGGGGTCACTGTAATACTTACGCATCATGAGTATGCATAATATAAAATATGAAAATAAAACATGTGTAAACTATTTATAAAATGCATCGCAATTCGAATAAAATCCTGACTTGATGACGTCATAAACTTTAAATGTTCTATTGCTGAATTGCGTAAGAGAAACATTCTTATAACTCTAAAAATGATAATCCTATTAACTAATAGTTTACTGCGTCGGATTAAGCGTATCTTTACTAATTAAAATATATCTCTGAATTGAAATTTGAATGAAATACAGGACTACGAAAAATCGTAGAGTCAGGAAAATGTGATTACAGATATCTCGGCAACTCATTATCCGATCGACTTCATTTTTAATACAAAATTTGTTTTTTTATTGTCTTTTATATTCACTCCTAAAAAAAACACTTTCGAAAATTTTTATGTACGAATTTTATCAGAACGAATATTTCAGGAGTCCGAAAAAAATAGTTCCGGATAATTGAAGTTACTGAAATTCAATAAGCTTCTTCCCATTATTACATACTAAGTACATACCATTTTTCAAGTCTCCATCTCAGTTTGTTAGGGAGATAGAGCGTTTACAGGCACACACACATACACACAAACAGACGGACGGCACATTTTTTTTTCTAAAAATATGTTTTTCGGAATCTCCAGTGTCTGAAACGTGTAAATCCATCATTTTCTTTTCGATTTTCAAAAGGATTACAAGATTTACCCTATACTACGTATAATGGGTAAGTAAAAATGCAATTGATGCGTGTTTCAATTGATCAATACGTTTTCAATTACAATACGTGTGCAATTGATCAAGTTTTAGTATATATTCAATTGGCAAATGCTGGATATATTTATCCAATCAGTTCGCTGTTAGATAAGGCGACAATAGTTTATAGAAAGGTAATAAACTTCATTTGATACTACTTGACACAAATGCTTCTCGATAAGGTTGAGTTTATTTCATGAAGCTTCAAAACTTTCTGCGCTACTTAACGAAAGGGTTAGATTTCAAATATCATTTCGTCCTATCTAATAACAAGATGTTTTCGAATTGTCTATTTTCATATTTTATGACGAAAAGTAAAATGTATTACTGAAATGTCTTAGTCGAGTTTTGCATTATTGGAAGTTTCGTTTTCTTAAACGAAATTTTCTTAAACTATATTTAGTGTTATAATATTCGTTTTATTTCATATTATTTTAAGTAATGTGATGTTTAAACTTAAAATAATTAAATCTATGATTAAACAGTTTATTTATAAACACAATAAATGTAATAAAATATTTTATCATTAAGTATTTTCTATTTGAAATACTTTACATACGTCAATGCTGACAGATTTAAATTACCAATTGCAGATTTTATATAAAATTTAAATAATCTCACAATACTCTGCCATAATAAAATCAGATTTCTGTGTGTATGATTGTTCGCAGTTATTTGAAGAGATCGCGGCGCGCATAGCTATTTTTCAGAAAGGTACCTATATGTCTAAAATTATGCACATAGAATGCTGTTTCTCGATATTTTGGTTACATTTTTAATGTAATTTTTAAGCGATTTTTAGCGTTTTATTTAATTATTTCAACGGCAATTTTTCCACATTTATAAAACGAATCCGATTTCATTCTTTTATCCCAATACAGTTATTTTACTTCTTTTCAATAAAATGTTTACAGTTCAAAAGCTTTTGAATTTTTCATAATTTTTCAACGTTTACTTTCCGCCAGAAATGAGGATTTAAAGAAGTAAAAAATATAAAGTTGTTTGTTAATTAATAGTTATAGAAAAGAAGACGATGGAACTGTTTTCTAAAACTGAAAGAAGTAAACTGAACTCTTTTAAATTGTTTTACCCACATAATTAAGTAAAAGTTTAAAGATAGTCAAACCGGTTTTTATAGCAAGGTGAAAATGCTGAAAATTTTAATTTAATCTGGGCAGATAAGAAAATATTAGCTTGAAAGATTAAAAAAATGACTTTTGTACGCTGCTGAAGGTACTAGTACCCCTTGCCTAAGTTCATTTGGAAAGATGTTTGTGTAAAAATAAAATATTACAATAATTTTTGGTTTGATTGATTTGAAGCCAGGTCGTAGCCAGCTCTTATTTACACTGTCGGTGGATGTGTGGCCCCCAAACCCAGGTTTGTTTGATTAGAAATTAATTTGAAAAAACAATTAGCGAAGCGGTGGATGGTGCACTAGTGTTTTAATAAGGAGATGACAACACTGTTAGCGAAAAATAAGTTAACAACTTCAGTTGACTTTGAAGTGTGTTCTACTGCCCAGAATGAGACGAAATTTAATTTACAGATAGCTTAAACAACATTCTTTTCATGAGTTAAATTACGTAAAATTAAAATCATGCGTCAAACATAGATTATGAAACAATTTCCAACACTTCTGGAATACTTTAAAAAAAATTGAGATTTAATAAGATAAAGAAGATATTTAAGTAAAAAGATTAGAAAACGCATACTTGAAAACCAGATCATAGAAATTACGCCCATAGTTGGAAATGTACACCAATTCTTTTGTGCAGTCCTGTATATTATATATCAGATATGTATCTATTCCTTATAGTATGCTAAAATCTAGTTTAGAATTAAAACGCATAACACAATTAAAAATTCACCTTCAGCAATTTCTACTACTAGACGTAAACTTACTTGTACTTTTGTACATCCCTGTACATTACCTACAGAATTTTATACATGCAAAAGCTAAAATTTAATTCAGGCAAAACACGCTTAAAACTACTGGAATCACACTTTCAGGATTAATTACTCCTAGGCGTCAATGTATAGTGTTCTTTGTTTTTATCAGTGTGATTTTATTTATATGATTTATATGATTTGTTTATATTCTACATGATATTATATGATATATGAATATAATATGGTGAATTATTATATGAATATGATTCTATTTATATTCTACAAACATCTCGTAGCATATTTAACAGAGTTGAGCTTGAAACTGCTTAAATCAAATAAAAAAAAAAACCCTTCCAGCAATTCACGATCACCCTTTGTAATGCTTACGAATCATTGTTTAGCCCTGTATATAATCTATAGAATTGATACACATCACGCAGTGCGCCATAATTTAGTTAAAAGTAAAAAAAGATACATAAATTTAAACGCAGTTTCAGCAATCATCCCTAAGAGGCAATACTTCGGGTGCCGTGCAGTATCTAAATCTTTTGTTTATTCCTGTAAATGAACGTTAAATGCTCTGGAATTAAATGCTTATGGTTAAATGCTAATGGAATTCTTTTGAGAGCCCCTGTAAACGAACTGTAAATTGTGTACGTAACATATTCTGTAGTAACAATCTTGTAGAGCACCTCAATAATGTATATAAATTCCAGTATGTTTCAAATAGTGTAACAGCATTTAAATACACCACAAGTGATTTTTCCATCTAGACCATGATATAATAGAATAATTTACAGTATCCCTCTAAATGAACTATAAATATTACACAACATATTCTACAGAAAGCATGTTTTAATGCACCTCAGAAATTCATACCAATTTCATTATGTTTGTAACAGCGTGGCATCATTAAAATTCACCGCAAATGTTAAAATGAAACTTTCTTAAAACCACTATTGAAGTACACAAAATCATCCATTGATAAAAATCATCTTAAGAATATACTTTTTAATATTTTAAAAGTTAAAGCGAGTTTCAATCCTTATAGGATTTCGAGCAGTAGTAAATATATGGAAAAAGAAACGTTAAAATTGTGCCGTTGTTTCCCAGTTGTTCTTTAAATTGGATACTCTTGTAGGCAACTTAGTTCTAGAATTTGTTCGTCTTATCATGAGAATTAATTGTTGTCAGTGAATTTGAAACCTTTCCTTTCTAATATTAAGTTTTATAAAGTGTGAAATCGGCTCGGTGGATTTGAAGTGTCACTTCTATGTTTACCAACGTATGATAATATATTATTGTGGTTTTTTAGTAGTAATAGATAATGAGGATTTTTTGCTCAGAAAATCGGGTTTGCTGTGAATGCTTTTGAAGATCAGTCAATATACAGCTATTTTCCGATTGTGTCTCGAGTCGCCATATTTTGCTAAAAAAGATAGTGAGTTAGAACAGTTTTAGAAATATTGTAGTTAAGAAGTTGTTCCGTGTCCTAAAATAAATTTGATTTTTAATTAGCACGGCGTCAGTGCATTTAAATCTCATAATTTAATTTCCATTGAGATTTTTTGTAAGTGCAATACTTTAGTGGCATGGAAACGATTAGACAGAGGTTTTGGACTAAGTTCAATTGAAAAGTGGGGGAGATTTTTCCATTGTGTGTTTCTCTACAATAGAAATAATTGAAGTGTTAGTTCAACTACCTTTTGAATACTTATAAAACTTTTCGGCATTGTTTAATTTAAATTTCTATAATGTTGTAATATGTTGCTATGTTGCGCAGCTATGTTAATGTGTTAAAATACTTGTCAAAATGATATCGTGCGTTAGAGGTGTGCAAAAAATTTAACAAGAAATGAACATATGTCTGTGTAAAAATGCTAATTTGAGTACTAACTCATTACATCTAACACGGTCTTTTCTCTATCCCAAATACAGTACTAGATATTATAGAAATAAAAAGGTTCCACAGAAAGATTTATTACTGTAGGATACAATACATATAATTTTAAATTAATATATGGATTACAAATGCAGTTTGTACGGAAATTACAATATATTTTTTAAAGATTATTGTTACTATCCAAGATGTTGATGAGGTAAAAATACAATTGGTATTTTTACCAATTGTATTTATAGCTTTCTTTCGTAGCTTTCTTTCTTTCTTGCATTAAAGAAATCAGTAAAAAAAAGGCGTTATTTTATTTTTATTGTAAACAAATCCTTTTTATAAAGTCAACGTATCGTAGCATTGAGAAAATGTTTGAAAAAAACTGCTTTTAAATGTAATTAATGAGTTAATGATTAAATGGGATTTTATGTGGAGGAAAAATAAATATTTTCATAATATAATTTTTAAATACAGATTTAATTTAAATTAAAGCGACAAAACCATATTTAAACCATCGGCCTAGCTTAATTATTTCGGGATAGAGAAAAAGCAAAATGTGTTTCTGTCAGCACTACGTATCATATATATTTTCATGTTTTCACTGTGCAAGACTTTTTCAACAATTAATTCAATCACAACAATACGTAGATTTCTTTCTTTCTTGCATTAAAGAAATCAGTAAAAAAAAAAAGCGTTATTTTATTTTTATTGTAAACAAATCCTTTTTATAAAGTCAACGTATCATAGCATTGAATGGCGTAACAAGCATATTCAGAAGAAAAAGTGAAATAAATGATTCAAAATTCGATAAAAATATGCAATCATAAAAAAGTGTAGTAATAAATAAGTTGTAATTAACGCTAAATGTAAGAAAATTAATGATATCGTTGATATACTGATCCGAAGATAGTAGAAAATTATAATACGAAATAATTCTTTTTTAAATGTATTCTTTGATAGTTAAACATTTTAAAGTACTATTTTATCTAATTTCATGGAATAAAGTATTCAAATACTATTTTACAAAAAATTCATTGAATAAAATGATGACTAACGAAGTTTTTCTTTACAAAATGGCAAATTAAAATTATATCATTATAAGTGGTAAATTGTAAATCAATTGGGATTAGTTGTACTTACTGCTATTTTGAGGAAACTTTAACGGTGTAGTTCATTATAATAAAATGTAAGAAATAAGAAAATGTTTGAAAAAATCTGCTTTTAAATGTAATTAATGAGTTAATGATTAAATGGGATTTTATGTGGAGGAAAAATAAATATTTTCATAATATAATTTTTAAATACAGATTTAATTTAAATTAAAGCGACAAGACTTGTTCTTTTTTAAAAAGGGCAGTTTTAAATAGGGCAAATCTTGTTTTCTTTTATCATCTGGCTTTAAACTGTCCTCTAAAAAGTGGATTTATAATCTCCTCAGTTTAAGTTAAACTTTTTAATATGTAATAAATGTGAACTATAAGCATTTCCGCTGATTTAATTTGATATTATTTGCATCTGCATATTAATATTTTTATTAACTATCAGAACTTTAACAGAAGATATTTCGAATATCATGACTCATCTTAACAATTTCAGTTTTAAGAACTTGAATTAATTTTCAATTTTCCAATAATGCAGTTGCAAATAAGCATATGAATTATGTAAATACTAGATAAAGATGAGTTTGATTAATGTTCCTAAAATTTAATTTATCAATACATAATTTCTTAATAGGAACGTAAAATTGATTCTAGCATTACACTGCAGAAAACAACTAATTAATAGAATTATTAGTTAAAATGTTAACAAAATACTTTAGCCGATTGTTGCAAATTTAGGAAAGATGATTTATTATTCAAGTCTGTCAATTTAAAAAATATATACATAATTCAATGCCTTTGAAGCACAAATATTTAATAAATATCTTAATTTTTTAATAATTACAGAAAAAAAATCTATATGTGATCTTTCTTTCAAGAAATTTATATAAAATAATTATTTGAATTTACTTGTAAAATAGTTTAACACACTATACTGATAAAATTAATTTGAATAATTCGTTTTTTTTGCTCATTATTATTTTTTAAATAAAATAATACTTTTTGCTTTAATTTTGAGAACGTGTTTGTGATAAATTTTGTGGCCGATGTGAGTGCATTTCGCTTTCAATGGTTTTCGAGTACATAAAAATATATGTTGCTCCCAAAACATGACGCAAAATTATTGCTTTTAATATATACACATCCACGACTTTAAGAGATATTAGTTCTGCAATTTGTTGTAAAAGTACTCGGGTTTCCAGAATTCTTATATGACTCAATGGATCTAGATAATTGTCTTCACAAAAGAAGCATATATGCAGAAGAAAACAGGAAAATAATTCATAAAAGATAGAGATAATAACATAATGATTTACACACACACACACACACACACACACACACACACAAAAAAAAAAAAAAAAAAAAAAAAAAAAAAAAAAAAAAACCTTCAGAAATATAAAATTAATGACTGATATACTAAGTATGTTTGAATAGTATGGTGCAGATACTTTGCGGCTGTTCATGTGAGAAATCCAAACAAAACAACTCTTGATTTATCGTATGAAATAAACAAGATTAACTAGAACTTGATATTAATTTCCATTTTGCACATGATAAGTAAAAAAGAAAAATATTTATGTATGTAGCAAAACTTTTGGAAAATATAACATAAAATCATCCGAGTTAGCCACAATTTCGGAAAACATTACTTTATTTTCCTAAACCTCTAGGTTTCCGAGATTTAAAGAAACATTTCTGAAAAAAAAAAAAAAAAAAAAAAAAAAAAAAACATTTTAGAGTGAGCGTTTTACAGTGTATTAATCATTGTTCTCAACACGAAATATCGGTTTTTACGGATGTCAGCAATTCTCAGATAAATATTTTCAGCAGCGTAAATTAATTTATACAGGCAAGAGTAACAAAAAAAAAATTAATTTTAATATTATTATTAATGCTACTAATTTAGCATGTTTATCTGTTAAACATGTTTGTTGAACATGGAAAAGTTTTTTGAGAATTGATAATTTTCGAAAAAAACTATATTACGTGTTGAGGAAACTGAAAACGATATTTCGTGTTGAGAAAAGTGAAAACGATATTTCGTGTTGAGGAAACAGATTAATACTTTGTAAAATTGACTCGGAAACGTTTCTGGTCTTTTTTGGGGGTTGTGTGTATTTATTTATTTTATTATTATTTATATATTTTATTTTTGAAAACAAGGAGAAAAAGAAACTTTCATTTCAGAAATGCTACTTTGAATCTCGGATATATTTTAGTTTCTAAAGATTTTTTAAGATAAAGAAGTATCCCCCCCCCCCCACCCAACCATTTTTTTTTCTTTTTTGAATCGTGGATACCCCGGAGGAATTTATATTATTTTTTCGTAATGTTTTGCTATATTCCGAAATAAATATATTTTTACAGTGTAGAATGATTGAAGAGCGAGTTAATTTTAAAGATAAGATTTGTTTATTGCTTGTAGTAAACACACCAATTCTTAGACGAATCAAAAGTTACACAGATGTTTTTGGCCTTTTCAACAACTGCGAGTGGCGTAGTTAAAAAAAAAATGTTCATTTTACATAAAAATATCAAATTTTAAGAAGTAGGATATAACCATCATTAAATAATTTTGCAATGACATACCAATTCAAATTTATTTCATGCTACAACGCAAATTCTTACAATTATTTCAGTCTTGTAAATAAAATTAACGTTTTTAATTGGTCTGAAAATTTTAAAGAGTAAAATCCTGTAAAATATTTGTGGAACTTCTAATGCTATAATGTTGTGAAATGATTTGTTGAACAAAGGATTTATTTGAGTTGGAATATCATAACTTGGCGAAAACTGGACATTTTTCGCCCAGTTGGAAAATTACAACTCATATGATTTCTTTACTAATTTGAATAATTTTTTTAGAATTAATCTAGGGTCAAAGAATTTATTGGCAAGAAATGCTGTCAATTTATTTCCATAATGAAGTAATGAAAAATGTTAACAGCAGTGGTGCAGTCAATGCTAAAACTTATTTTATCGACAATTTATACTGTACAAAATTATCTATTATTTTTCTTATTAGCTGAGTCTAGAATGATTTATACATAAAATATCGGAAAATAACTAGTATAACCATTTTATCTCAATTAATTTGCACGCTTCTGCATTTAGTTACTTTCTAATAAATACTCTTTCATCCTCATAGTTAAATAAAAAAAAGTACAAATTATCTATCAGTTGAGAAATAAACAAATGGATTTCTCATTGCTATACTGAACGTTAAGCGGACAGAGAGAGGAATGTTCAATGCCGGGAAACGAACCCGGGATCCCAGAATAGCTCTCTAAAACTCCACCACTAAGCTACAAGGAACGATATCCCAACTCGGCATCTCTCACTCTTATATATGTCGGGCATGCTGGAACCGCAGCACAAGATGAAAACTGTCATCCAGAGCACACAACCCTGTGGCAAACTTTTAGACGACCTTTTTTTCACAAGCATAGAACAGCACATACATGTAAATTCTCAATTAATTGTTCAGTAGTGAAATTCAACCGAAATTACTGAATAACAAACAAATGGATTTTTTATTGCTATACTGAGCGTTAAGCCGATAGAGTGAAAAATGTCCCCTTGTTGTGAGAAAAGGTTGTCTAAAATTTTCCACATGGTTGTATGTTCTGGATGACAGTTTCCATCTTGTGCTGCGGTGTTGCAGCCTGTCCGACATATATAAGAATGAGAGATGCCGTGTTGGGATATCGTTCCTTGTAGTTCAGTGGTAGAGCCTTAGAGCGCTATTCTGGGGTCCGGGGTTCGATTCCCGGCTTGGGACATTTTTCACTCTGTCGGCTTACCGCTCAGTATTGCAATGAAAAATCCATTTGTTTGATACTCAGTAGTTTCGGGCGAATTTCACTCCTGAACAATTAATTGGAAATGTATCTATCAGTTTTTATTTTTCTTTCCCATTCTTCAATCGCATTATTGACAAAACAGTGATGAATGTATTATTTTTTGCTGACTATCAAAATCTTCCTGTTAAATATTATATTGAATTCAAAATACTAGCTTTATTTTAAGGAGTTTTTTCTAGATTTTAAGCAGGATTCCAATAAATATGCTATAATATTGTGATAAATATCTAGTAAGTAAAATTACTAAATATAATATAAAAGCTGAGTTTCAGACGATTCACATTTTACTTAAATTCAGAGAAGACAGTATTTTGAGTAATCTTGCATGCCAATATGAGATATAATTTAAATGAAGATTGATGTCCTTATATTTGTCTTCGGCTTAGAATCTCAATTTTCTGACAATTGCCTGTGTACTCGCGTATTATGTAAATATTGAATTTTCTTAAAAATAGAAAAAAATATCTTTTAGATGCAAAATGGGTAAAAGAGTAAATCTGTCTCTTAGCTTTCATAAAGATACTATCGTAAAGAATCCTTTAAAGTGCAAATATTTTGACTATGTGGTGTTTCATAATGTAAAATTGTATAGAGAAAAAGCGGCAATAAAGCTGCAGTATAATTTTTCGAAATTTATTTTACGGATACATTGCTTTTACTTATATTACTTTTATGGTCTATTTTGTAAGCAAATATGGCATATAATATATGTTTTAGTCAGTTTTCGCAAAATAAAGTTTTCAGCAATTTTAGATTTTTTCTGATTTAATTTACAATTATTCTTAAATTTGCAATACATTTACTTAAATTTGTAATATAGAGCTAAAGAAAGTATTGAAGAATTCTGAACATATAGGAATCACGATTTGGAATGTAAATTATATTTCTTAAAGTTTATTATCAAAATTTTATATTTAAAAGAATTTTCTAAAATTGAGATGCAGTAGTATCGTCAGTATCTTCGTCCGTGTTGCATTTGCTTCATGGCTACTCGACTATTGTACGGACACACATCACAGATCTACAATTGCGCGAATATATTATCCAAAATGAATACTACATAGATTCACCCAAAATATGTATAAATAAATTGCGTAGAATAAAGTTAGTTCTGCTTGTTTTTTGTATTGTGTATCAATAATATAATTTATCGCATTAATTATTGTTTTATTGATAATATTCTGGAATAATAATTCACAATACTTAAATAATATATAAATTGTATGTTAAGTGAAAAATTAAGACAAATGTATTTTAACGAAAAGAAAATTCCTGTTAAAGTTTTACAAAAATCTTAACTGTCCGAGTGAAGGCTAATAAGAATCTATTAACAGCTGAATTTTTATAGCAGTCATTTTTAGTTTACCGTGTCTCATTTTATCAGTAATCATATCTTCTGATACTGAGTGAATCTACTATTTTACAATTAGTGATAATCAATAAAATTTCTTCCATTTAAAGTTATATATATAAAAAAACGTGTAAAGGGAAGTTTTGCAATAACACTTTAATCTTTACATATTTTTCAAAATTTCACTCTACATTATGCACGACCCCATCATTCGAAAACAGTACTAAAATATACCTTTCCATGTTTTGTAGTAAATCTGAGCACACTTATCATCCCAAGATGTTAGAACGTTAGAATCTCATGTACAATGCTTCATTTTCAGTCGCTCTTCCACCTGGAGCATAAGTCAGATCCAGCGAAATGACTGTGTGTTCTAAAAGTTTTATTACAGTTCTACCCAAATATTCTGGCAAAGTCTGGAGCGTTATCGTGATCAAGAAACAATACATCCATTTATGAAGCTGGGTGCCGTTTTTAAGAGCTTCGATAACTTTAGGCATGTATTCCTTACTGGGTATTGTGTGCTAAGTTGTAACACAACTCGATCTAAAATGACTTTCACTCTAAACTGTACCACAACATTCTGGTCTTCATTGTTCAGGATTTTGCAACAATCACTGTGCTGTTCTCATCTTCTAACGTATATACTTTATTCTAAGCCTTGGTTGGAACAACAAAATAGTACAGTCATGTTTCGTCACCTGTCACCATATTGCGTCTGTAGGGAGGTTTACAATTATTAAACTTTTCAGCATTTCACGGGACGTTGAAACATGACGTGCCATCAAATCGTCGTCGGTTAGGTTAAGCAGCACTCAAATGGTACAATCTTTTTTTAATTTGTAGGAGATCTCACAGAAAAGCACCACCGTCTGGTGCTTTAATGCCCCAGGGCCTATTTACCGAATAGGCTCTTGAAGCCCGTGTTTACCCAAAGAAATGCAAAGGGGCCCTGAAATTTACTTTTCAAAATAAAATTTTAGAAACAAAAATCAATCAGGGTAAAAAATACATTTTCTTTTTTACGAAACTATTATATAAATTATGAAGCTCGCTCTTTCTGAAGTGTTGTTTACTCGAAATTTTGATGGTAAAATTTCAAATTGTTGCAGTTTACAAAAAATGGATTTAGTAAATAACAAAGCAATTGCCAGAATAATAGTGGGCGCTCTGAGTATCACCTGTATATTGTTGTATGTTGAAGACAATTCTTTCCAAGCACAAAAGTCAGTTTTTCTCTAAACAGTGATCAACACTTAATTGACCTGTAAAATTTTAGCTCAAAATTATTCGCTATTTAGTTTCTATCACGGAAAAAAAATTATTAACCAACTTATTATTATTACCTCCTTTCATTGTCATAGCTAAAAAGCAAATGATTATTGTGTAACTAGAGCTTCTTCAATGCAGGTTGGAACATGTCGAAATCTTATAACCACCTGTGATGGTCTGCTCCGACGTATTACAAAGCATTCTTTTGTTTAACATACATGGTGTCCTTAATTAAACGACCCTACTTTAAAGTTGTCTACAGACGAAACTATTGGTCAGAAAGTTGTGAAATTTTGTGAAGGACATAATGAAGGAATGGGAATTTGTTTAGGCGAAAAAATAAAGTTCAAAATTTCGCCACTAGAGGGTGGTTTTTTATGAATTACACATTCAGCATACATTTACGATAGTTTACATATTTTATTGCAACAAAACATGTTCCACATGATGTCTATCATTTTCAGCTACCGTCTAGAATCGTAAGATAGCATGTTCCAGAGTTGACCGCAGTGTTTTCTGGGAAATGCTAAAAACATGTCGCGAAAAAGTTTTATTCAACATGTTTTGTTGTAATAAAATTTGTAACCTATCATAAATGTATGCTAAATGTGTAATTCATTAAAAAAACACCCTCTGGCGGCGAACTTTGGAACTACTTTTTTTTTCGCTTAAAGAAATTCCCATTCCTTCATTATGTCCTTCACAAAATTTCACAAATTTCTGACTAATAGTTTCGTATGTAGACAACTTTAAAATAGGGTCGTTTAATTATGGACACCCTGTATATCAGTAAAAGGATGTTAGGAAACAATATTTTAAATTAATTTCAAATTATCTCCATAAATGTATTGTTTTTGTTCAATAATACTTCTTATAAGATCAATTATATATGTTTTCCCGATTTATTGTTAAATGCATATAAAATATGATGTAATATTTATTAAATTTTAAGAATTCTGTATAAAAAATAACAAACAACTTTCAGTTAGAAAGTAATACAAATTACTTTTAATACTTTCCAACATTGTTGATAAGTGTTTATGACTTCGATTTGCCTGTCTGTCAATTAGTCTGTGTGGAAGAATGCCGGACCGTCTGTCCAGCAGAGCACTAACTCGCGCAATTATACTCTGATTGTCATGTAACTAATATGCGTTTTTGAAATTGACTATTGCATGTGCAACGCTCAAACATTCTCTTTATGTTATGGTCTCTGGGGTAAAATTGTTTGCAAGGTATTTTAATGATCTTACACTATTTCAAACATATTGAAATTATATACATCACTAAGTTGCACAACAAGATGTCTACTATACATTATGGTGTGCATAGCGTTCATTTTCATGAATTAATTTACATTCATTTACAGCATTATAAATTCATTTGCAGTGACACACAAAATAATTCGGTTACAAAAAATCTAGCAATGTTTGCTGGAAGTACGTTTTGAAATGTGTTATTATTTTTACAATTTAACTAATTCTTTGCATTTTACATGATGTTTATAAATTCTGTAGATCATAAACAAGTCGGGAGAATAAAATACAGTATATTTCCGTTCATTGACGAATGTTGCTGAAAGAGAATTTTCAACCGTGTCATGCGTTCGTTTCTTAACTGAACTAAATTTTAGTATATTATGTAGTATATACACAAACCTATAGATAATATGCAGGGGGGCACAAATGAATTCGGATACTTTTCCGATTATGGATGGTTATTGCTGAAATTAGGTTTTCAAATAAGTTATGCGTTTTCCAAGATACTTAGATATCATCTTTCCCTCTATTAAACGGTGTCGTTGTGTTACAGTATTCTGAATATTTTGGAAAGTTTTTCATAACTTATTCTTGACTCATGATTTTTCTTTCTTGTTCATTTTTTTCTACGTTATCAATTTGTAAAAAATAATAAGTTACTGTGTAAATAACCAAGTCTGCAGAACTCTGTAACCTATGCTTTACAATTTTCCTTGCCGTTTGTTACTTGTTTTTATGTGGAGTAAATCAAACTATATTTGACAGAAATCCGAATAATGTAATTTGAGCTCTTTTAGGATTTGGATGATCAAATAATAATATTGTAGAGCACATTAAAAGAAAAAATATCATCATAGGCACATATCAGTAAATTTTAATTAAATTTTAAGCGAAAAATTCAAAAGGAACTTTGATTTTCCAAGTTACTTTAAAAAACAACGCTTGATGAAATAGCTAACTGTAAGGATCCTTCAATCCAGTTAAAGATGGGATTTCATTGTGGACCACAAACTCTCATTGTGGAGTTCAATTTTTGGATATGCACAAAGTGACAACTAAAATGCCGAGCAAGCCATCTCGATCACTTGAAGAGTAATTATCATAATTTTACTTTTTCCTCTTATTGTCATAGGATACAAATTTGTCAATATTAGTCTTTTTTTTATAATAAGTACTAAACAAATACTTATGGTGATTATTAAATTTATTTTTCATTTTTATAATACTTTACTTATTTTCGCTCTTATACTGGTTAGAGATTGTAATATTTATATTCATTTAAATAGTATTTTTAACGTATTATAAACTATTTCTAAAATATTCTGTGAGTTTTTAAAATAATCCTGTAATAGTCGAAAGTCTTTTGCTTGAATATGGATAAAGTTACTATATACAAATTGAAATGTAAGAAATATATATCTTTCTTTCATAACCGCAGAATTTTCTTTCGTAATTTAAACTAAAAACAGGAAAGGGTATTTTTAGGAATATATATACATATATATATCGGAAATATATGTCTGTTTTATATTCGTGAATCTTCTTGCTTTAACAATAAATAATTAAAATACATTTTTCATTCTTATTTAAAAATTGCTACATATTTGTTCACATTCCGCAAATGATTATCTAAACATAAAAACTAATTAAAAGTTTAGCGGAATGCAGTATTATTGACATACAGAAGAACATTTAAATTCCACTCAGTTCTTTTACAAATATGAAACAAGCATCTATTTGTATCACACTATGATACATACAATGAATAGATTAGAATCTCAGAAAATGTGTTTTTTTTTTTTATAGATTTAGAAGTGAATTATTCCTTGCGTAATTAACGGTGGAATTTAAATCATTTACACAGAGCAAAATAACTAGGAATTTCTTTATTGGGATACCTTTGATATTTAATATGAAAGTTTTAAATTAATAAACATCTTATACACATTAGAACATATTTTAGAATATTTATATGGTACTATAAAGTTTGACATTTATTTCAATGTAACAAAATAATTAAAATTTTCCCTATGCTTTAAATAAAAAAAATGAATTACATAAGAATAAATTAATTAAAATCTTAAAATATATATTCTAGTAGTTTAGCGTACTTGCATTAATAAATTCTTAATTTAAATGATGTTCTAATTTTATTTTTAAAGTTAGTAGACGCTTTAGATTTTACATTTGTCATTTATTCATTTCTTTGTAATAAACGTTACAGAGAACTCTTAAATATTTCTGTCATTACGAATTTAAATAATTCATACAGCTAAATTATGAAATAAAGAAAAAATTCTATTTAGCATATAAAATGCTGTTGCAAATTGCATAAAGTTTTAATAAGTATTTTTATAAAGTTTAATATTACGCAGCCAGCATTATCTTTTAAAAACGTTTAAGAATATTGTTTCTTTTTTGGGTTATTTTTTTCAAAAAAAGTACTGGAAAACGGTTTACATTAATAATACTACTGTGATATAAGTCAGAAGTTTGTTTTATTCTAAAACAAAATACACTGTAAAGAAAAGACAAATGTTTCTTAATCTAGAAAAATATAATATAACCACAAACGGAAACATACAATAACCTTTCTAGAGAGACCCATGATTCCTAGCACCTTTTTTATCTTTAGAAACCACAGAATCTAATGTATTTTCTGTGAATGTATCTCTTTCGAGATTTAAAGAACCATTTCTATAAACTTTTTTTTCTGCTACTGATATTTAGAAAAATGTCCTATTATTTTTCTAGTATATTAATTATTTTTCTCAACCTGCAATATACGTTTTTCGGATGCTATCAATTCTCAAATACACATTTTCTTGTTCACCAAACATGTTTTACAGACAAACATTAAAAATGAACAGTATTAAGATTAACATTAAATTAATATTATTTTGTTACTTTGCTTCATTTATACAACTAAGTATAACATTCATTTCACATCACATTAAGTATGACATTCATCATTTACACAACTAAGATAAGTTCATTTATACAACTATAAATGTTTATTTGGGAGTCGCTTGCATCATACAAATTTATATTTCGATCTGCGAAATCCAAGTAATGCAGTAAATAAAAAGAAAACTACCCAGTTAAACTGAGGGCATTGAGCTCACAGGCTATTCACACTAATTGTATATTATACTCTTATTTCAAAGAATTTGAAATATGCCCCTCGAAAAATAAAGAAATCAACAATATATTAAGTGGGGGGGGGGTCATCCACTGTTACCCCCTCATAGTTAACTAATGAACCCCTTAAACTAATCAGAGAAGTCTCTAATTACAATGAATATATATACAAAATTTGAAGAAATCGGATAATTCTGCATGAAAAACCCATTTATTTAAATTAAGGTGGCATTAGCCCCCCTTCCCCCTTTATACTTAACCAATGAACCCCCAAAACTATTGACAGAAGCGCATTATCAAAATGAATCTATATACAAAATTTGAAGAAAATGGGATAATTCTGCATGAAAAACCCATTTATCTAAATTAAGGGGGGATTAGCCCCCCGTTTCCCCCTTTATACTTAACCAATGAACCCCCAAAACTATTCAGAGAAGCGCATTATCACAATGAACCTATATACAAAATTTGAAGAAAATCGGATAATTCTGCATGAAAAACTCATTTATCTAAATTAGGGGAGGGGGTATCCCCCCCTTTCCCCCGTTATACTTAACCAATGAACCCCCAAAACTATTGACAGAAGCACATTATTAAAATGAACCTATATACAAAATTAGAAGAAAATCGGATAATTCTGCATGAAAAACTCTTTTATCTAAATTAGGGGGGGTTGTCCCCCCCTTTCCCCCTTTATACTTAACCAATGAACCCCCAAAACTATTGACAGAAGCACATTATCAAAATGAACCTATATACAAAATTTGAAGAATATGGGATAATTCTGCATGAAAAACCCATTTATCTAAATTATGGGGGGGTTAGCCCCCCGTTTCCCCCCTTTATGCTTAACCAATGAACCTCCAAAACTAATCAGGGAAGCGCCTTATCACAAGGAACTTATAAACAAAATTTAAAGTAAAACGGTTAGTTCTATCAAGAGTTATCGCGTTACGTACATACATACATACGTACGTACATACAGAACCGGCGGGCACATAAGCTCTCAGGCTTTGATATCCTGTGAGCTAAAAACTACCGGGAACGTTTCTAAATGTCAGTGGTAACAAAAGAAACTTTGTTTTTATAAGTGCTTCTTTAACCCTTTATCTACCGAATTATGAATCAACAAATTGTTCAATCTCAATAATTATCTTCCTTGATGTCTGAAGGTATATTAGATAATTTATATTATAATAATAGGAAATTTAGATAAGGTTTTTCATTAAAACTGATTTAATAATGCGGTAGTAATAGCTCTTTTTGTGAAATATTTACAAGAATAATTAGATTAATTAACAAAAAACGCTGTTAAAGAAATATCACAATTCTTTATCGGAATAATGTAAATAAATGTATTGTGATCCTATCATTAAATAGAAAGGTTTTTATAGTTGCAAAATTTTCATATAACAATTTTTAAAAAGAGAAGATCTACAGTTATGTAAAAGGTTGAGAAAAATACCACTTTATAAAATATTTAGCTTTCACTGTTTGGCTGTGCTTTCTAAATGTGATCCAGAAAAGTATTTTGTATAAAAACAAAACCTTATTATCATTATTAGACAGATTAAAGAAATTTTATACAAAGTTTTCTCCTATGGTACTTAAAAGTACCGTCAGTAGATAAAGGGTTAAATCTCGAAAATATATAGGTTTCTGAAGATTCTAGATATACAGAACACTTTTCGGAATCGTGGGTCACTCGGAAGAGGTTATTGTATGTTTCCGTATTGGTTTATATTATATTTTCGTATATTAAGAAACATGTCTTTTCTTTCGAGTTACGTATGATACCGAAAACTGTTTTTTACCTTTAGAAACCACAGAAACTAATCTATTTTCGAGATTTAAAAAAACATTTATAAATACTTTTTCTTTTCTTGCTGCCACTGATTTTCTAAAACAATTTCGAGTTGTTTTTATAGTATATTAACTAGTTTTCTCTAGTTAGTAGTTAGTAGTGTAAGCTTTTGTTTGTTGAGGACTATTATCTAACCATTTTTCGCGAAAAATGAGTTTAAAGCAAATTTAAAGCTGAAACCGAAGGAGCATTTAAATATCATAGAAATAATATCTTTCATTAGATAATTGCTTAAAATTTTGAAATGTAGAATAGATGAATTCAGGAAAATCGTATTATTAATAAAAATGCAATATTC
This sequence comes from Maratus michaelseni, assembly GCA_963931845.1. Lineage (NCBI taxonomy): Eukaryota > Metazoa > Arthropoda > Arachnida > Araneae > Salticidae > Maratus > Maratus michaelseni. Next base: position 103,796,509 of record OZ007593.1, on the reverse strand, counting down.
AAATTCCCAAAAATCTTAGTCTCATTAAAAATGCATTATACAAAAATGTAAATCAGTTTGTAAGATAAAAGGGGGATTTGCAGAAGGATTATTTAGTCAAATAATATAAATGAATTTTAAAGTAGCTTGAAAATTAAGTATTGCGAAGGAATAAACTGAATAAAACTTTTCGTATAAACTCTGGAGTATAAATCAAGCTTATACTATTTCATTTTCTTTTAGTTTCATGGTATTTGGAAAAAGCATAATGATCTATTTTTTATTTTTTTAAATTGTTTATTGTATCCGCATAATAGAAAATTTACTTTCAAGAGTCAGCTAGAAGTTATTGTAAAATAAATATATAGCTTCTCCTTTAAAAAAAATACATAACAGTTTTTATATTATATATAGTCCTGGAGATAAACGCACTATCTCATGTATTGTTTAGCACCAAATTGACACAGAGAGATGAGGTGAATAACTTTTAATTGTGAATTATGGATACTTTTTAAAAATAGATATAATTTTTTTTAAATACTCTACATATTCATAATTGTACCATCTTTCAATTTTCATTTGATAAAATACATTTTGTTCACCATATTTGTGTTTTTGTATCAAGACAATTCATTTATTGTATTTTTTGTATTTTTATCTATTGTATACTTTTTCTTAAAATGTCATAGAGTTAGAAATGTTTAAATTTTAAGATCTAGAATCTTAAATACATGTGATAAACTTTTATATATCTCTCTTTTCAACAATTATCCTATTTTATCTTTTTTTTTTTTTTTTAATTATTGAAATAAGTACACTCAAACACTTTACAATAATTTTTTTCGAATAAAAAATATATTTTCAATAAAAAAAATATTACTAAATTCATATTTAAAAAAATATTAGTTTTGGTCTACATTAAGATTTACATAAAACGAACCATGAGTTTGCAAGTGTACAGCTTAATCCAATCATTACTTTTCAAGATATCGATATATTTTACTTTTCGACTGTCTAAGGACACCATCCCTTCATATCGCTGACATCTACAAAAAAAAAATGTCTTAGATATTCACCGGAAACTTTTATTCAATTTCCTTACTTGAACAATGGAACAATGGAACAATGTAAATAACTTCTTGGATTACCTAGTTGTGGTGAAACTTAACATTCCGTAGAACGGTAAGTGACTTGCGATGGCAATAAGAAGCCAGAGAAAGAAAAATGTTTAGCTGTAGAAAAAAAAAAAAAAAAAGATAAGAAAGTTTAAAAATTTAATGAAAAATAAAAAAAAATAGGTTAAATATTTTAACAATTTAAAATTAAATAAAGAAAAATAAAGAAGATAAATAAAAAATGAAATTTTATTAGTTCCAAAAAAGACAGACAGAATGCTACCGAGGGTTGAACACATCGCATAAAAAAAAGACTTTTTACAGAGACCATGCATTTAAATATAAGAGTTACAAATGCTAATAGAGCAGTCCAAATAAATGTTTTTTCTTTCTTTTTTAAGAAATAATAAACAGCACAGAACAGACAGCGAAAAGTTGAGTGTAAGTGAAGATAGAGTAAAAATTAGACGTTCATCAACAATTAACATAGAATACTTAGTGCGTTTGCGATTAGCGTGGTCGGAGATTGGCGTGGTCGAAGTCTGGCAACTATTCGACTATTTCATTAGTGATATTTTAAACATTTTTATAAAAGATTTATTGAAGATTTATGAGAGTATCTGATAGGTTTTTTCAGGGAAGTGGTACAGAGATCTCTACGAATAGTAGTATTTCTGAGGTAACAATGAACGTTCCTGATGATATGAAGATTTTGTTAGGATATCTATAGAGGTAATTCATATTAGTTTTGCTTGCAAAGTCCCAGATTGGAAAAGCTTAAGAAGGAATAGAGCGAATACATACATTATAGAGAATTAACTTACTTTTAATAGATAGAGTGTTACTTTTTAGTAGAGGTGCGATATATTTTGATATACCGGTGACTTTGCCTCTAATATAGAACAAATGTTTATTCAAGGAAAGTCTCCTGTCAAGGATTACCCCCAGATATTTATTATGATTAGTCCAAAAGGTAGCAGTCTTATTAATAGTAATATGGTTAGGATAAGTTAATTTTCTAGAAAAATAGATTATAGCATTTTTCTGATCATTATGTTTAACATGCCATTGAGTACACCAGCTAGTGAAATCGTCTACTTTTGTTTGAAGAGTTTTGTAAAGAGTGTATGGTTGATGTGCTGAGGCATAAATTGCTGTGTCGTACAAGTACAGGGCAAGTAAAGTCCGCGGGGTGCGGGTAATATTGTTACAAAATATGTTGAACAGGGTAGGGCCAAGGACGGAGCCTTGTAGAATGCCTTCAAGTATACAACATAGAGTAAAGATTATTTTATTGATGCGGACGCAGAAATTGCGGTCGCTACAGAACGGATCTATGAAGTGAATCAGTCCGGCATGAATACCAATCTTAATTAATTTGAATATAAGGCTATCGTGCCAGACCTTATCAAACGTATTAGTGACGTCAAGAAAAACAGCGGCAGCTGGAAGGTTCATGTTGCGGTTTTCATGAATAAATTCCACAATACGAATCATTTCATATTGAGTGACATATTTAGCTTTAAAACCAAATTTCTCAGGTAAAAGTACGTTCTTTTTGTCTCATACATGAAATTCTAATTTCTATTTTGTATTTTGTTTTGTTTTATAAACTTTTAAAATGTGTCAATGTTTTTTGATACACCCTTTATAATGTACTTATTGTTCGTCCCTGTAAATAAACTATAAATGCTAATTATAGTCTACTCCAAAGTAAGCATAATGTAGACCACCTAAGTCATGCATATCACTCTCATTATGTTTGAAATATTGTAACATGAATAAAATGCCCCTCAAACGACCATGATGTAATGGAATTCTTTTGTCAGCGCCTTTAAGCGAACTATAAAGGTTAAACAGTTCATTTTCAATACTGAACATTGTGTATTAAACCTCAATTACATATGAAAGCTACATGGCAATCCGAGTATAATTGGAATATTTAGAGTGTGAATTAGACGGCCAGACGGCAGACAAACAAACCGAAATCATAAGAACTTTTCAACTACGTTGGGAAAAGTTTAAAAAGGCATTTTTTATAAATTTCATACACGATTGAATCGCCTGTATTCGGTTCTAATTTCTATTTTGTATTTTGTTTTGTTTTATAAACTTTTAAAATGTGTCAATGTTTTTTGATACACCCTTTATAATGTACTTATTGTTCGTCCCTGTAAATAAACTATAAATGCTAATTATAGTCTACTCCAAAGTAAGCATAATGTAGACCACCTAAGTCATGCATATCACTCTCATTATGTTTGAAATATTGTAACATGAATAAAATGCCCCTCAAACGACCATGATGTAATGGAATTCTTTTGTCAGCGCCTTTAAGCGAACTATAAAGGTTAAACAGTTCATTTTCAATACTGAACATTGTGTATTAAACCTCAATTACATATGAAAGCTATATGGCAATCCGAGTATAATTGGAATATTTAGAGTGTGAATTAGACGGCCAGACGGCAGACAAACAAACCGAAATCATAAGAACTTTTCAACTACGTTGGGAAAAGTTTAAAAAGGCATTTTTTATAAATTTCATACACGATTGAATCGCCTGTATTCGGTTCTAATTTCTATTTTGTATTTTGTTTTGTTTTATAAACTTTTAAAATGTGTCAATGTTTTTTGATACACCCTTTATAATGTACTTATTGTTCGTCCCTGTAAATAAACTATAAATGCTAATTATAGTCTACTCCAAAGTAAGCATAATGTAGACCACCTAAGTCATGCATATCACTCTCATTATGTTTGAAATATTGTAACATGAATAAAATGCCCCTCAAACGACCATGATGTAATGGAATTCTTTTGTCAGCGCCTTTAAGCGAACTATAAAGGTTAAACAGTTCATTTTCAATACTGAACATTGTGTATTAAACCTCAATTACATATGAAAGCTACATGGCAATCCGAGTATAATTGGAATATTTAGAGTGTGAATTAGACGGCCAGACGGCAGACAAACAAACCGAAATCATAAGAACTTTTCAACTACGTTGGGAAAAGTTTAAAAATGCATTTTTTATAAATTTCATACACGATTGAATCGCCTGTATTCGATTTCTGATGATAAATGAAGAATGTTCATCAATTCAATAATAATATCGTTAAATATTAAAACATTTAAATATTTAACGCCTAAGAATGTTTTTTTTTCTTCTGTAGGACATAAATGCTATTTTGTTAAAATATGTAATTGATTGTATGCGGATTTTTTAAACTTTTTTTAGAACTGGCAAAGACTTATAAGTGCGTAATATTATATTCGTTGACTTTTACTTTATTTCAGTTTTATTATGTAAAGTCTCATAGGTTGAAATAGAAGCATTATATGTGAAACCTTACGAATATTTTCAGATGCATAACGAAATGAAACAATTGTTTAATCTCACTGTTTCTTATTTAAATTTTGCTCAGTTTTATTCCAAAAAATAAATACTTCTTCCTATACGGTCATCATCTAACTATATTATTGCAGGGTGTATATTATAGTTGTTGCAATGAAAATGCTGATGAATTGCACCAAAAGCTTCATTCCTCTGTTATATGTGCCATAATGAAAGTGCCATTCAGTTACGTGTCAAGGGCGCCAGTGAATTTTAATTTTAATATCTTATTAAGTAAAATAAATAAAAAATGAAATATGTGATAATTTTTTAATGGTAGATCACATATTTTATACGCACTAACTTTTCAAATATTCCATAATTCAGTTAATAGAATGCATTAAAACTTAAAAATTCTCAAATTAATTTCAAAACATCAAACTATTTATACATCTAATTATTGAAAATTATTGTAATTTAACTACTATTCTATATTTTAAATGTATGACATTGAAAAATTTCCTTTTTTAAAAAGGATAGATTTAGGCTGTTCTTCTTTCTTTTTCCTTGCATTTCGGCGATACGTTTGCGTTTTTTAAGCAGTTTTATCATTTATTCCTATTTATGCTTCTCTTACATCATTTTGATCTGTTTATCTATTTACATTTTTCATGTTTTTTAATTTAAATTCCTCTATTTTTGGGCTTCTTGACAAATTGTCAGCGTAGTTCCACCTCCTTTTCCTATTCTATAATTTGTTGGTCGTTCAATTCTACCAGCCACTTAAATAGACATTTTATCTTCACTTTACTTATTTGGACTTCTGTCTCGGTGAGATGATGACCTCTTCTCACCTATACTTTAATTTTTTCATGGATCTTCTAGGATGGTATACACAAATACCCATAGAAAGGCATGGAGTTGCAGCGCAACTGGGAATCCCTTTGAACCAATAACGTAATTAACTGATTAACTGAATAACTATTGACAAAATAGGAACTGTTTCATCGCTATGACTATATCGCTCCCAATCGACGATCGAACTCAACGACGATCGATTCAACAACCCGTCGTGGCAGTTCACTACACAACCGATTCTCACACTTATAACTCAATCTCCATGCACCTACCTTCCTTCCTTCTGTTGCTGAGGATTGTAGTAAATTTAAAAGAATTCTTCATAAGTCTAATTTAACTTTTCCTACTATCAATAACACTAATGATATTCACATTGCAGTAACCAATTTTACAAATGTGCTCAAAGTGCTCAAAAACAAGCTATTTATCGTTATGTCAAAAATAATAACTCCTTCACTCTTCCGAACTGTATTCACAGTTTTTTTAAACAATGAAATAGCATACGGCGATTTTATCAAGCAACCATATAGCATATCCTTAAATCAATTATTAATTGCCTTAACAATAAAATAAAAATTCTATAGCCAAACCAGAGGAAAGAAAATTGGAGAAATTTTCTTAACTCTTTTTCTTCTGAAGATAACTCTCTGTGAAATATTAAGAAAACCTAAATAACTACACCCTTATTCTTCCCCTCGCTGCATTTAATATTGCTGATAAATAAAAAGCAGAAATTCTTTCTAAAGCGTATGCCAAGCAGTTTGCCCCTAATTCTTTCCTAGCTATACATGGACATTATTTTAATGTTCAAGAAACTGATAAACATTTCTTCGATATACCTTCTACATATCCCCACCACTGAAATTAAACCTCTTATTATCTCTAATATTATGAAAATTCTCAAAAATCGTAAATCTTATTATAATATCACTAACATGGCATTGTATTGTATAAATTACTAACTTCACAAATGTTATTCTTAAATATTTCTATTTCCTTAAACATTGGAAAACTCAGTTGTTTCTCCCATTCCTAATCCTCAATGTAACTTACAGGAGCCCGTTAATTTTCGTACCACTTCACTTCTATCCTGTATAAGAAAAGTTGTTGAGCGCTTCATTAGGTTCCAGCTCTAAGACTCCTAAACCGCCACAACGTCAGAATTTGGGGATCTGGTGTCACGCAATCGATGTTGGAACGCACATGGGCTGAGATAGATTATCGAATAGATGCTCTCCATGCCACGAAAGGTGCACATATTGAAATTTATTGACTATATTAAATAAACAAACTCTGATGTATCAAGTAACACATGCATGAATTTTTAGTATCTATCTTGTATATATTTTGTTTTATAAATTTTTAAAACGTGTCAAGGCTTTTTGATACATCCTGTATTACGATCTGTATGGAAAAATCTTTTTGGGCAGATTTTAATAACGTTATGATACTTGAAGCATAATAAGATTAAAAATGATCACTAAGTTGCACTTACAATTTTTTCCTATATGTTATAGAGTACAAAGCATTTACCATTTATTTACAGAGACACGCAAAAGATTTTGGACTGACTATGATCGATAATTGTTGAAAATGCGTCTTCCGCTGCGGTATGCATTTTTGAACTTATTTAATCTTTAGTGTATTAGGTGATATGTTTAATATGTATAGATGATATACAGGGATACTACACAAATGAATTCGCACACATTACCGTACATTGACAGCAATTTTGGAAAATAGATTTTTATTGAGTTAAGTGTTTTTAAAATTGCTTATTTAGCTATCTTCTTTTTTTCTACATAAAAATGAAAATTCTAAATATTCCGTTTTTTTGGATAGTGTTTCATAATCTATGTCTATTTTTCTTTCTGTCTTTTTTTTTTTTTTTTTTGTTAATTTAAGTCTCCGTACGCCAGTGTTCGAAAAGCCGAGCGGATTAACACAAGTTCTTGTTGTTACTTTTACTTTATGAACTGTGAAAAAACTATGAACAAAAGATCTAACCATAAGCATTATAAAAAAATAAAATAGAGTAAAATAATATTAATTACATAACACTTATTTCAGCAGCAAGATTTAATTAATTGCACTATTCGGTGTGTTACAAATAATTTACGAAACAAAAAAGATCTGTGGGCATCATTTCCGTGGACATCACAGTTACAAACATAGCATCTACATAATGTAAAACATATAATTTTAATAAACTATTTCTCACGATCTTGATAAAAATCTTACATGATGTTCGATGCATCTAACGTAATATATTTGCAGAATCATGTTCATAAAAGGATTTTGCGCCATTAAACCCCTATTTTACCAACTTACCTACCAAAGCAATAAATAAACAAGTTTATATTACAACAAAATTCAGAATGTGAAATTATCTGAAATTGTTCGTTTCCGGTAAAATGACACTTGAATAATGTCAATTAAATGTACTGTGGAATAAAGTGTCTATTTAAAAAAGTATTTGATAAATAAAGAAATATCCTGTTTGTAAATACATAAAACTGTATATTAAGAACGTAAACATTTCTTTTTCAGTATTATTTGTTTTTATTGCACAATAATCAATTCTTTTCGATTATCAATATGTATCATTGTTGATCATAATATCTTCAATATATAATATAACATTTTCTCCTGTTTTCTTACATTTAAAAACAAAGAAATCGACACAGAAAACATAATGTGAAATTTTACTAAACATTTTTTTTCTTCGTATGAGTATTAAAAAAAATATCCAATAATAAAAATATGTTTTCTCTATTTTTTTTCATGAGTGAATCTTCAAGATAAATAACTAAATTCTTGATTATAGGGTTTTATTTCTGAAAAAAAAAATCTAGCATTTTGTTTTTTTGCTACATTCGCTGTGACCTCAAATAGTGACCATGTGTTTTTCCGAAGGATCATTTTTTATCATTCTTGCTTCTGGCTTGCTACCAAACTTATTTTATTTATGTAGAAATACAAAACTATAATGTTTGTCATTGAAGAAATATATATATAAAGATTAGGCAAAAACATTAAGAAAATGATGATAATACGAAAATGCATATTTAATTATATCAAATGTCAAAATAATAAAATTAGGGGAAATCCCATAGTTATGAATAGTAGGGGAAAAAATCAAGTTCTTTTTAGGATATAAGAGAAATTTTTGCATTTTATTTCATTAATTTCAATTAATTTATTTTTATTTTCATTTATTCGTATTACACTCATTTATTTCTGTCTTTTTTAGATTTTAATATCATTCGCAGATGAATACACTTTTCTTCAGCGTCGTGAAATTTACTTATTAGGAAAAATTCTGATATTTTTTCATTAATTAAGTATAACTAAACTAAAATTCTGATCGACGACAATGAAAATATGAATAACACTTAAAAATAAAGGAAATAGGTTTCATCTTTGAATTCTAAATTCAAAATAATAAAAAAGTTTGAAATTTCACATTTTGAGACACAATGTACAAGTAAAATAAAATGTTAAATTCTTCTTTTTTATCATAAAATTTTCTTTTTAAAAATCAAAAGTTATATTTAATATATTTATTACATATTGTCTAATAAATAATGAGAAGAAGTTGTATTTTATGACGATGCTCAGGTTCAATATGATAGCGAAATCCTCAAACACATAAATTTTTTAAAACAGAAACAAAAAGCATATCAAAATAAGTATCAGGTTTTGTAATTTTGCAAATGTTATATGTTAGAAGACGAACATTTTTATAAAATTTTTCCTTCATTCTGTTTTAAAATCGCTTTTTGCGAAAACATAAGAAATTATAGTTTTGAGTACTTCTCACTTATATACAGGGTGCATCAGAAAATTGTATACACACTTTGAATAGTTATAACTCCAGTTTTTATTCACAAATAATTAATACTTAAATTACAAAAGAATCTATATAAAATGTATAACTTTTTCTCTACCGCAGGTTATTACCGTTCTGGTCAGAACACTGCTTATAATGGTGGGCCATTGATTCACAAATTTCAAGAAACATTTCATTTGGTGTCGTCGGGCATTCTTGCTCAATTGCGGTTCCGGAACATTGTCTACACTCTAAGAAAAAACTGTAAATTTATGAGCGTTTGCCCATCAATTTTCACGGGCAACAGCCTTATTTGATGAAAAACGGTCTGATCCACTAAATAAGCGGCCTCATCCCTTAGATACTTAGAAAATTAAGAGCAATCCACATCTTCTTACAGTTCTACCCCATATGTTAGACAAAATACGGTACGACCCCATACATTGTCCTCCGCTACGGTGTAGCACTTCATTTTACTCATGTTTCGAAAATTTTAACCCACCAAAACAGCGATTCTGTGAAGATTATCTAACGTGCTACGTGCTACGGAACAGTAAGCAAAGTGTTATTGTGTTTTAAAGTGCATTATATCCTGTGCATTATAATGCTATATTACTTTGCCCCGTAAAATTACGGGATGCACAAAATGATGGGCATGTTTTTTTTTTTTTTTTTTTTTTTTTTTTTTTTTTTTTTTTTTTACGGGGTATGACTGGAATCTCTGCTGCAGGCCTCTGTCCGTAATTTTACTGCAATTTTTTTTTTTTTTTTACAGTGTATGAACATGAATTATCCGATGAATTGTGAATCGCATAGGTGGATCTGCCTGAAATTCCCTGCTATATTGTTTTTGAACTTCTGCTACTTTTGCATACTTACAATAGTATTTTAAACTAAATTTTCTTTTTTCTGTAGTTAATATTGGTCCACTCATTATTTCCAATTAATTGCGCTTTCAAAAGAAAAAAAAATTGAAAGTTATGACCCGTTAAACAGTGTATGTATACATTTTTCTGACGCACCCTGCATTTATGTATAAAAGACTATTTCTAATATACAAACAATAATGGAAATATATCAAGGTAAATTAAGTTGTAACTAGTTGCACAATCTTTGTGGAGTCCCGGGCTGTAATTATTCGGTGTTTTATTTTCTTGTGTCTATCCTGTTCTCTTTAAGAAGAAGATTTATGTAATTTGTCGAACTCCTGTAAGTGTGCTTCTCGCAATAAAAAATATATGAAATCTTTCGATACAACAGCCTTGTAGCTCAAAGCAACCCTCCTTCAAATCAAATCAAATCAAATAAGTTGTGACTATCAGTTGTCGTATTCTAAAATACGTATATCTATGTAACAAAACTTTTTGTAGATAAAATGACTATAAATCATAAGATACAATCAAAACTAGAAAAGAACAATGTAATAAAAAATGTAAACTTATAAAATATTGTGAGACACTTTATGAAGCCCAATATTCCAAAGTATATGTATGTCGTAATGATTTCTGTTTGGAATATACTATGTATTAATCAGAAAAGTCTATTTTCAATTACCCTATCATCTACGACGTACCAATTAAACTAGTAGAAAAATCAGAATGGATTATATAGGAAAAAGTGATAATGTAATAATAAATAGAAATGCAGTACTAAGATGTAATGTAATAATAAGATGAAAATAATCATAATAGTAAATATATTCACTTCATAATTGGGAATAAAAGAAAAAAAATCATCGAGAATAATTTGAATAAGAGAAAAGAAACAGCAGAAACCTTTTACACACCCAGACGTTGTGCTCTGCAAGACCAACTGGTAAATTACTGTTACTATCACATGAGAAAGTTCTACACTATAAATTAATAGGTTAGAGTTATTTGACATAACTATGAAATAAGCACAAATTTAAATAATTTAACTAAAAATGATAATTTTAATAATTTTTAAATAATTAAATAATTGAAATTTAATTTAGTAAATAAACAAATATATATATTTGCAAATATGTGTGTATACGTGCAACTATTATGTGTATATGAATAGAACTCATACATTTTGCAAACATTTTACTTACTATTATATTTTATTATTTCATTGTTTTTTATTTAATACATACAGGATGCACCCGAATTCCAAATTTCAGTAGAGATAGTGCGCACTCCACAAAATATTTTGTGTATAGGAATTTAAAAAACGAAGGCAGCTCACTCCAATCTGAATCCAGATTTTCTATCATAAAACAAAAATGTAGGTATTTACAAGAGATCGTCGACAGATATAAAGTGATATGTACGGCGATATTAAGAAACTTTGTGACGAAAACACTAAATTGGTCAGTGATATCGGTATGTAACATGAACTACATTTTGAAATGTGACGCGTTTAGTTCAGTGCGTTTATTTGGATGCATATAATGGCAACTTTTACCACTTATCATGCTATTGGTACATTTTATATGCCACCCTCTTAACTTTGGAACGGCTGCTGCTATATTCATATAAGTGGTATCTAGGTATAGTAAAGTAGCCATGCGCTACTGGATGAAACCGCCTACGGCGCCACCTGGTGAAAAACTGTGGGGTTAGCATTACTATCTCGATAACGGAAAGAGATAGGAAAAGCAAGTGATTTACAAAGTTGTAGAGCATCATCGATTTAGTGCAAAAAACACCTTGTGGACATTAATGCGAAGAATAGAACGGTTAAAACGCGCATTTGTTTTTCGTGATTTCCTACACTGTGACGTGACAAAACGATCTTAGAAAGAAAGAAACAACCAGTTATGAAGCAGCAGGTGTATGCGACCCCTCAACAAGTATTGCAGGACCTTAAACGACGCATTACGGACGCTTGTGCCAACGTGTCACCATCTATGACCCAACGTGTGCAACGTGAAATTCAAACAAGGATCCAAATATGCATTGTAGCTGACGGTGAGAAGTTTTAACATCTAAAATAAAGGTGTATTATTATAGCTAGTTGTTTTGTTCTTTCTAAGATCGTTTTGTCACGTCACAGTGTAGGAAATCACGAAAAAACCAATGCGCGTTTTAACCGTTCTATTCTTCGCATTAATGTCCACAAGGTGTCTTTTTGTACTAAATCGATGATGCTATACAACTTTGTAAATACATTTTTTTCTCTATCTCTTTCCGTTTTTGAGATAGGAAAGCTAACTCTGCAGCATTCCACCATGTGGCGCTGTAGGCGGTTTCATTGAGCACCGCATGGCTACTTTACTATACCTAGGCACTACTTTTATGAATATAGTAGCAGCCGTTCCGAAGTTAAGAGGGTGGCAAGGGACTTTAGTGGGCATACTGTATGGGTGTACTGTCAAGGAAGGTATGTACGCTTTAGATTCTGTTAAAACACATCGTGTTAAGGAAGAATTTAGCTGTCATCCAGATACTGCACTGTAGAAGAATACAAATGTTTCGAAATTTATGAAAATGTAATTGAACCAAGAACAAAAATATGCAATAACCTCTTCCGAGATACTCACGATTAAAAAAAACCCTCAGAAACTATTAAATATTCGAGATTTAAAAAAGTCATTTATAAAAATAAATTTTCTTTTGCTGCCACTGAGTTTCAGATACATTTCCGAGTAGTTTTTGTGATATATTAAGCAGTTAGTTTTCTCAAATCGTAATAGTGGAATTTTAGGAGTGTGCCAATTCGGTGGGATAGTAGATGTTATGTGGTAGCTAGCTGTACTGGTTAATTTGCCGAAATAAAGCACAGATTATTTAGCCTATGCAAATTATATTTTATTCACAAATAAACATGTGAGTTTAAATAGTGTAGTGCACAGGATAATAATTGAATTAATGTAAATTAGAGTTCGTGATACAGACAGATACTAAAAGAAGGTGGCAGCAGGAACTAATTCGGAAGTCCTCTTGAAAACAGTTTGATCAGAACAACCTCTCCTCGAGGTCTCAAAAATAGGTACAGTCTTAGACTTATAAAAAAGGCTCTCAATTACTAAGGAACAAAGGGTTCCTTCTAATCTGCTCTTACTCGCCAATCAGTAGAGCTTCAAACCTCACAGCGATTTCACTTCGCTGACGACGATTCTCAGGGTGAGAATCCTTTTTTAGAGAGACCTTCTCTCTCTCTCTCTCCAAAACAACAACTGACCATCGACTCTCTGCTCGTTCTTCCAGCCCCCCTCACACCTCGCGGGGGTGGCAGGAAACGAGGGGTCTTTAACCTCGGACAGCCTTCCTTCTCTATGCTGAAACCTAGTGAATACGTTACAGCATCACCCCTTTGGTTCTGTCAGATTTTTATTTCTGAAGAAAAATCTAAATGGAAATCCCCAGCACTTATTCCAAACTTACAATAGGGGCTTACCACCATCCTTGTCTGTCATTAATTACATTTTAACACTTAAACAGCACATCATAATGACACTATAAATTTTACACACTTAAAAATACTGTTACAAAAATAAAAGAACTAAGAAAAAAATATCTATATACACATCATTATCTACTTTATCCTTATTTTTCTATACCCAACGCCGATATGCGGCAGTGATGGAATTTAGTTTTCCCAGGTTTGTAACCGAAAGCTTGCCTGTCATCTAGCGAATTTACTGATTTCCTGACAACTGGTAAATTTTTTCTAGAACTATCAGACAACTGTTTAATTGGACCGAATTCACTTTCACTCTTGGGAAAATAATCAATAGAGGATCGTCTTTCAGTTTTTGAGAAGATCGCTTTACTATCCTTCTTTCCTATATCAGATTCACTCCTGGGCTTTCCATAAATCACCCTATCTTTTTGGGCTAACTGTCCCCCGCTCTCTTGTAAACAGATAACTTCGTTTCCGGAGCTGTGCCCGCTCGAGTTTTGTCGGGGGGGGTCAAGCCGGTGTTGACCTGAGGTGGTTTAGAATTCGTTTTGTCCAGTTGCGCTTTATTCCCCCTCGAATAATGAGACATTTCCGTGCTCTTAGCTGTTAACGCGGGTTTCTTCTCAGAGCACTTAATTAACTCTGTTGGGTTCTTCACTATTTTTTTGGCTCCAGGACAAGAAGGGAAAATAGTCTCCTCACATATATTTTCTATTTCGGAATCAAGTTTCGTTTTGCTCGGTAACTCAGGGAGTAGGCTATCATTATTCTGATCCCTTTCTTTATCTTCGGTATTGTCGAACCGTGGGGCAATTCCAGTCTTCTTCCCCCTTCTAACATTGGGATCGGAAAGACCTGATAATTTATTCTGGTCATCCGCATTATCTTTTTCGATTCTCTGACGAATCTGCCTGTGGCGCGATTTGCAATTTAATATCTCCACCCACATGCGTTTTTTTAACTTAACGAAATCGCGTACTTTCGATTTCATAGTTTTCCTATCTAACCTATGTCTTATCCAACATTTTTTTGAAATCTTAACATTTGTCTCGCATTTCGGGAGAACAATCGGTTCAGGGTTTCCCTCAACATGGGAAAAATGACACTTATTGTTATCAGCGTCCGGACCAACTGTGGACGTGGGACTTTTCACAAATTCTTTGACCTGTTCACCAAAGAGTTTTCTTTCTTTCTCCGCAATACAGGATTGTGAGGAGGGAGTTTTAGTTTCGATATGTACGTTCGTTACGGGCCGCTCCCTAGTTCGGGTTAACGCGGAGCTTATCAGTTTGGGTTTTGAATTGACTCGATCAATTAATATTTGGGTCTTATTTCCGAGTAAATAATAATCCATCTCCACGTTTTCGTCTACAATTCCTGCACGGGTCGTGACAGTTGTCCCGTCTTGTGTTTTCAAATTTATTCGTGCGAGGGGTATGCGCTTCAAGGCATTTTCTAACGGTGACCTCACATAAACAAATTCTCCGGTATACTGATCATTATTTACATATTTTGTACTTAAAAGGTCCAAGGTGCTTCCACTATCTCTAAAGCAAATCATCTCTTTCTCGTTTACAAATCCTCGGCTCAAATAAGGTGTGAGGCTTTCGTCGGCCTCTTCTAAATTTAGTAGCAGGTTCACGCTTTCGAATTTCTCATTAGTTCTTTCTAATTCGGGGAAACTTGCTGACTGATTTACGCTCTCGGGTTTTTCATTAACTTTCTTTATTTCTGGGCAGTTGTAGCGTAGGTGGGAAAAACTTCCGCATCGATAACAGGCTCTATCCCTTCTTTTATCAAAAATGTCGTCTCTGGAAAGCTGGTCATTCTTATCGCGCCAGTCTCTTTTTGCTTCTGGCCTCCGTAGTTCGGTATTCTGATTTTCTACAACTATACACCTCTCTGCCCTTTTCTCATTTAGTGGATTTCTAACAGAGGGGGTGGGGGGCGGTCGTTTCACCGATTTACGTACCGACTCATAACTGTCCAACCTTTGGGTTAAATCTGCCGGCGGGATTATGTTGCTCCACGAATCAATAAAATGATTTTTAACATCTGGCGGTACTTTTCTTTTCAATTGGTCAGTGATAATGAGTTCTCTTAATTGTTTAAAATCGGTGACCTGAATACCACTCAACCACTGATCGAAATAGTTGGTTATCTCGTACGCGTAGTTTTTCCATAATTTACCTTCGGGGCGATTCGTGTTCACGAACTTGATCCGGAAATCTTCCACCGAAATTTTGAATCTTTCTAGCAGTTTGTTCTTAATATATTCATAATCATCGCTTAGATCTAACGGCTCTCTCAGAATAATTTCTGCTAATTCAAACGGTAGTAGTCCTAATAAATTTGTCACCCACTGCGATTCGTCAATCTGGGCCTTAGTCGCCTGCCTTTCAAATAAGTTAAGGAATAACGATATTTCTGATTTGCCAGATTCAAATTTAGGGAGTACGTTTTTTAACAAAACTTTTTGTTATCTTTCCCCTTGACTGGACGTCAATAACGAATCAGTCTCATGTTCAGCTCTTATTTTGGCTAATTCATGTTCCTGATCACTTTTTTCTTTTCGGTCACGTTCAATTAATTTTAATTGAGCTATCGCCAGCGTTTCATCATACTCGGACGTCTCCGTGATTTTTTTTATTATTTTCGGAACAGTGTCATTTGGTAACACTTCTACCTCGAATTCTACAGCCAACGTGGCCAAATCGCATTTCCGAAATCCGGCAATCCCTGCCATTTTTACTATTTTCAATTTTTCTACAAAATCCTACACTTCCCTTAACATAGATAACAATAATATCCTCCCACTATAGGCATGCAAATTACACATAAAAACACAATATTAACCGCGACATAAAAATATACAATGTGCAACAATTCATAAATTTGAGACTTCTAACACTCTATCTTCCAGACATATTTGTCTTCCCGGAAAACCAAATTCCACACGTAACAAATTCTGTATTTCTTAATTAATTTTTTTTTATTATTACAACTCTGCATCTAGCTCATAAATAATAATTCATTCATGAATTCCCTAAAAAAAAACAATTAAAAGTGCTTGGTTTACCTAGCAATTTCAATAACAAACAAATCTTAACAAAAGATTTTCTCTGCTCTTATTTTTCTTTTCAAACTCAAATTTATATTTTAAAGTTTTTTTCATCATTTCATCTATGCAAAAAAAAAAAAAAAAAAAAAAAAAAAAAAAAACAATATTAACTTTAAACACATTTAATTTCATCTACCTGAATGATTTTAGTTTAATTTTTTTCATTACTTTAAAAATTCGCTGAATTTCACAGGAATTTCACGCAATCAAAAAAAAAAAAAAAATCATATTATACTAACGGTAATAAGAGACTAATTTTTTTTAACACTTTTAAGATTTTGTTACACACCTCAGCCCCTACTGTAAAAGATTGAAACAGTGCTTACCTGGGGTGCAGCTGTACTTCGGTGGTCCAATCCTGGATTAGCGGGTGCTGAGTCATAGATGCTGTATTCGGCGGCTATTCTGGCCTTGCTTTAATTTATTGGGTGCAGACTGGCTCTGATGCTCTGTTATGGATGCGGCCTCTGGCTCTGATTCACTCTACTGGATGCGGCCCCTGGCTCTGATGCACTGCCCTGAACGGTGCGGCGGGTGTAGACTGCTCCTGGTTCCACTCTTCCGTTAGGCTCCTCTGCTATTTCCTTCAGTCTCTGTCATTACTCGTACATTTGTCCCTTTCGCTGCCACCCTTTCTGTGCCAATTCGGCGGGATAGTAGATGTTATGTGGTAGCTGTACTGGTTAACTTGCCGAAATAAAGCACAGATTATTTAGCCTATGCAAATTATATTTTATTCAGAAATAAACATGTGAGTTTAAATAGTGTAGTGCACAGGATAATAATTGAATTAATGTAAATTAGAGTTCGTGATACGGACAGATACTAAAAGAAGGTGGCAGCAGGAACTAATTCGGAAGTCCTCTTAAAAACAGTTTGATCAGAACAACCTCTCCTCGAGGTCTCAAAAATAGGTACAGTCTTAGACTTATAAAAAAGGCTCTCAATTACTAAGGAACAAAGGGTTCCTTCTAATCTGCTCTTACTCGCCAATCAGTAGAGCTTCAAACCTCACAGCGATTTCACTTCGCTGACGACGATTCTCAGGGTGGGAATCCTTTTTTAGAGAGACCTTCTCTCTCTCTCTCTCCAAAACAGCAACTGACCATCGACTCTCTGCTCGTTCTTCCAGCCCCCCTCACACCTCGCGGGGGTGGCAGGAAACGAGGGGTCTTTAACCTCGGACAGCCTTCCTTCTCTATGCTGAAACCTAGTGAATACGTTACAGGAGGATTATTTCGGAAGATTCTTTTAAAGATGTAAAATAAAAAATTACGTACTTTTTGTGAAAGTTAAAAAATACTTGATTGTACTCATTAAAGATTGGCAGCTTATCGTATTTTTTATTTACGCCATTGCTACTAATTACTGCTCTGTATCCATCTGCACCATGGAAAAGTCCTTCTAAAACTTCCATAGATTCGCAATTTGCAAAACAGTTTGTAATCTGATCCCATATCCTTTTTATTATAAGTGCAATACGAAACAGTGAAAAAATACAATTTCCATCTATCTTAATAGATATAATTGTACATGATAATAATAATAATAAATGCCATACGACGCTATGTTGATTAACGAAGTCTCAAAATAAACAAATCTATATCTTTCTTAGGTTTAATTTAAAGAAGAAACCGGATATATTGCTCATTCATTTAACATCACGCATCAAAAACCAGTTTCGTATATATCACTATGCATGCGCGAGAAGCAATTCTTAACTGTGAATTACCGCAAATGTATAGTATTTATAGTAGCAAACTCTAAATTTAAGACATCTATAGAGTAAAATTTTTTGTTTAAGAAGGAGATGGTCAAGCTTGGTAATCACACATTTTGATTATTTTTATATATGTTGAAGGGTAGAAGTCCCTTAGTCTCAGGTACAATGGATTTTATACAACGCCTCTTTGTTCTCTAGAAATAGGTAGACTAATATTATAACACGACTTAAATACATATTTTGTAACAAAATTACTGCGTTTCTCGTAGCTCAGTTGTTATAGGGTCTGCTCATTGCTCCGCAGGATTGTGTTCGAGATCGAAATGCGCTACATTTGTTTTTATCATTTTTTGTTTTATAAATATACTTGTAATTATAGTTTAATAGTCTCACAATTAAAATTTATAATATTGTGCATCAATTATCATGTTAACCAATTATTTTTTTTTTTAACTAAATCGTTGTCTAAAATATTATTAAACGGTTATTTTTTTAAATCACTTTTAAAATATATTTCATATATTCTTTATCGATGCAATGCTATTGAACACTTTTGTCAATTCGCGATTTTAAAGAAACACCATTTATATATTGCCTTAACAAGGGAAGTTATTGCGATGATAGTACTAATCGGTTTTTAAAGTAAGAAGGATAATTATATAAAAATTAGTTTAAGAATTAAATTGCAACATATTTTTGGCGTGTTAAATATTTTTAAATTTGTAACACTTATGCTTGTGTTTTGAATTGTTTTGATTTCTCTTTTATCTTCTTTCTGCATTTATTTAAATTTTATTTGAAAATGTTTTATTTTATTATAGTTAGAGGGCGTCTCAACATATTTGTAACACAGTAAATCTGTTACAAAGTAAGCATTTAAGTTGTTTGTGTTATAATATTAGATTCCCTATTAATCGAGACCTAAAAAGAGATGTATAGAATCCGTTGAACCTGAGATTAAGGGGCTTCTACCGTACAAAATATGTAAAAAATAATCAAAATCTATGAGTGCCAAGCTTGGCCCTCTCCTTGTAAGACCAAAATCAAGTAAGTTAATGCAGCAGTTTTATCATACGGACCGAATAATCCAACAATTGTTTTAAATAAATATATATAAACCCCTTTTCATGAAATCTTTAAATTCGAAATTGTTTCCCGTTTTATAATACATAGTTGAAAAAAAGACAAGATCCGGTGCATAAATCTCCGGAAACAATAGACATCAAGATGCCTAAAAATCCCATTGAGATGGAATTTCCTCTTCCTCCGCTTTAGTACGAATTTTAGAGTTTTTCTTATTGTTCATTTTTAGCACTTTTGATATATTTTTAAAGAAATAGTTATCTTTTTTTAGAAACTATCTTGAATAAAATTTTGTACTATTATTTAAAAATATTGTTGGCATTTAAATTACAATTTGTAAATCACTTGATGTTTAGAAATATTGGTAGACTTTGAGAATGCATTGGTATTTTATGATTGGTTCACTTACAATTCTTATATTAGATTAAATGATTATTTTTTTTCCTTTTGAGATATTGCTTTAATTGATTTCATTCCTAATTGAAGTTCACAAATGAATCGTTTAACAAATTTATTTGATTCCATCTTTTAACTACACTAATTTTACATAAGCATGTTATAGCGGTGATGGGGGATGAATGGGACAAGGGATGGATGGGACGTTCTCATTATTTCAGAGAATAAACTTTTTTTAGTTGCTTTCTATCCTCATAGATTTCACTACCATAGTGTGCTTCAGAACCAAAAGCAAGACCACATAGCTGTTTTCAGTTTCCTTCAAATTAGCATTTCCTGAAAACTCTGCTTAAAAGTAATTTTTTTTTTCACATTTGAAGTTACTTAAATATCTTATGCAATATACAGAATTAAGATATGTTGTAGTTTTTTATTTCAAGGCTCAATATTGGTAATTAAAATGAATGAATATTAACCATTGTGACAAAATAATTTTTGAGACAAAATGGCTGAGAATTGAATATATGCATCATGGGGATGATTGGGACATTTCAAATGGGATGAATGGGATTGTTTCATTCATCCCTAGAGGATGCTGCAAAATATATTTATTAGCTAAATAATATTATATAGTTTGATAAATTTATAATTTATGGTAATTATTGTTTTAACATTTTATCCACATTGTAGTTATCGTCTTCAGCCATTGAAAGCTTCCGTTTATGGGCCTTTTAAGGTAAAGTCGAGATGAGTCCAATATGATTGGCTAACAAATAATTCTGGAGATCATATTACAATTTACAAACTCTCAGCTTTTGCCCAGGAGGCATTTTTTCAGCTTTTAGTCCTTAGCATTGAATAAAGGGAGGAAAATATTTGTGTCCCATTCATCCCTGCTGTGGGGATGATTGGGACATAGAAGAATTGTTTTATAATTTCATAATAAATTCTGTATAATAATAATCTGTATAATTCTGTATAATAATAATCTTGAATAAATATTGTGCATAAGATGTAGTCAAACACTTAATGTATGAAATGTGGTATATAATATTGATAATAACTTAAAAAGAATATTTAAAATAAACATTTTTGTGAAAATGTCCCATTCATCCCCTATCTCCCCTACCATACGTGTGTTGTACTTAATCAGCTTACGAAGTGAGTAGGTTCTTTAGAGTATCAATGACTTTTGCACCACTATTTTAGAATAGAGTACTTTGCATAACTTTTTTTCTTGTAATTAGAATGTGATTAACAGAAAAAAGCGTGTACTATTTTTTGGGATTAAACAAGGCGAAAAGATTTATTCGAAAATTTTTGTATCTCGTAAAAATTGCAACCTGGAAGTTGAAAACAAAAATCGATATATCGATAATTAATTAATTAATTACTTTCTTCAAATTTACCTTAAATTATCAGAATTTTAAATTTATATTTGATGATCTAAGAAGCATTTATAATTAATTATTCTTTCGCATCTAATAATTGCGTCTTTGAAATACGTATATATTTTCTGAAATTAAGGTTTAGAAAGAAGTTCTATAATAATAAGCAAAAAATGGTTCAATTTAGGAATATAAAAGATAAAAATGATTTATAATCAAAATAAACTTGATCCAATTTAAATTGAATAAACCAATTTTAATTTATTTTTCTCAATATGGGGAATTTTGTTCGAAAATAGCTACTTTTGTTTAAATATGATATATCTATAATTACAAAGAACTGATTTTTAGTACTTTTATTTATACTTGAGCAATATCATTCAGAAGAAATGAAATAAAATATAACGAATGATAATTTAATGGAATAAGTATGTTTAGCTATAAAATAATTCTATTCAGATATTTTGCTGCAGATGTAAAATTCTAGATCTGACAGAAACAACGCTCTATTTAATTCGATTTTTCCACCAAATAACAAAGAAACGAATGCTTTTTATGTATATGCATATAACATACTTACGATTTTTTAAAAAGCATTTTTTTAGATATTTTATGGTTCAATTAAAAATGTTTGGATGTATACAAATATCGTATTATACAAATATTTGCACTATTATTTTTCCAAATTAATCATATAATTTTTTATTTAATAAAAAAATTCTAAATTTCTACATACAAACGGAAATTTAATTATAATTGAATTTTGAGGAAAAATTACTGTATACGAAAGGACATTGTTAACTGCCTTTCTCAATAACAAAAGCATAATCCCCAAATGAACAAAAGTAAACAAGTGGGTAAGTGTGATCGAAGATCGCACAAAGGGTTTCGTTTAATATTTCTTTCAAAACGCTTTATTCTTTAATTAATAAATCTAAAATTCGTTTTCCAAAAAAAGTCTTTTTTTTTTTGTAAAATAAAAATTTACCGGTATATTTTTTCGTTTTTTTTGAATATCTGAACCAAGATAAGACTGCCCCCCCTGGCGGTTGAAAGTGGAAGTAAAATATGTAAGACTATCAATATCAAGTCGAATTACCCAATCCCCGTTGAATTCAGGACCATAAAAACCGAGATGGAAAACGCCTCCTATCGGTACAAAATGGAACTAAAATATTTTAGGATATGGATATCAAGTCGAATGAGCCAAACCTCGTCGTAATCGGGCCCATAGAACCCGAGATACTCCTGTAGTGCCACCTTCCACCACCGGGTGTTCTATACGAACATGACTGAAATCTGCAAGGCTATCCAAATCAAGTCGAATGAGCCAAATACCGTCGTAATCGGGTCCATAAACCCGAGATAGGAAAACGCCCTCCAGCGATAGAAAGTGGAACTAAAATAGTTAATGTTATCGATGTCAAGTCGAATGAGCTAAACCCCGTCGTAATCGGGCCCATAGAACCTGAGATACTCTGAAATGAAAAAAACAAAATCCGAATTTATTCGAAAAGAGTGGTACATACAACTCGTAAGTTCACTTTAATGTTATAGAGGGTGATTATTAAGTTAATTATAATGTTTGGAATCAGTTTCATTGAAACCTGAAAGATAGTTGCTGAGTTATAGAAATGGGGCATAGTCGGAGAAAAAAAAAACATTGAAGGGGGTGGGGGAGAGCCAGATAAAACTGCTTTTTGTCAAACAACTAATTAAGACTACCGGACAAAGACTGGGAATCGTAAAAAAAAGCTTGGAACGAAAAAAAACTTGCTTTGGCAGCTGCGCTTTTGACTTCGAAAAAAATTTATTTTCATTAATGCAAAATTAAATCCTAATTTCGGTTCTGATTATGCGATCTTTATGATCCGTGAAGAAGTATGCATAAAAGGCTAATTTTCAAATTGACCAATGCAATAAAAAAATAATAATATAGCCGGAATTATCCCAATATAAATATCTGTGGTTTTTCTTTCTTCTGTCCAAGCAGACCTTTGCCTGGATGAAGCACTTTTGAGTGTCATTAAGAAATATTTTTATGTGATTCAATTAGTTTAAAAAAAATAATATTTTGGGTTGTAATGGTTCGATCGGTTTAAATATTCGACATTATAATTCCATAAATTGGCACGAATCGAGAGGTGTTAATTTCGAAAGTGTATCTTAATTAGATATAATAATTTGCTTGCCCCATTAAAAACTATAGTTAAAATTTTAACTTCCTCCTTTCAACAGGTAGGAGACGACAAACGGGGAAATTTAGTTGAGAAATGGCATAAGTCTCCGATTTCACACCACCTGCAATCATTAGATAAAAAAACTGATTTTTTTTTTCTTTAAGAAAAATTAAAAATGATTAATTGACATCTTGAAAAGTTCTAGTTTGATTTTTTCGAAATTTAGTTTTTTGGAAATGCGATTTTTTTTCATTACGGAATCCAAATTTTCGTGCCGATAGACAGATTATTCGAGGCGTTTCCGAAAAGGTGACTTCGATAAAAATCCAGAAATGCACCTCCTTACGTCAACACTGAACTTCAGTTGAAATCGAAACAGATGAGTCATCAGTTTGGATAAAAAAGTTCATTTAGCTGAGTTTCTGCGCAATTTTTAATGAGTTTTATGGTTTTTGATTAATATCTCCAGTAATTAACGCCGTATTTAAAATTTTATTATTTGCCATGGGACAGAGGATATTCAACTGTAAGTATACAAAATTCCAAATATCTAACTTATACAGTTTCCAAAAACAGACTCTGTGACGGACAGACAGACAGACAGAGAAGTGAGACGAATATGATTTCGTTCATCTTACGAAACCCTAAAACGCATTGCGAAATTTTCTTGAGTTATTAAAAATATCTGTGGTCTATAAAAATAATTATATTAAAAATTAATATTAAAAATATCTATAGTTATTTAATATCTGTGTGTTGATTCGAATTGAGGCAGTCAAAAGAAAGGTTTAATTCGGACAATACAGTTCAGATTTATAAAGTTCTTATAAATAATATTGCACTTCTTTTATATTTCTGCTCATCTACCAAAATAGATTTGTTTGTTAATTGTGACTTGTAATCATGTTAAATTCAATCTAGTATATTGTATAGCAGAAACATATCCATTAGTAATGCAGACGTCATATCCATTGTGGCAGAAATCAAAGCCATCCGTTTTTTTTTTTTTTTTTTTTGAAAATTAATTCCTATTAAACATCACACAATTTCAATTATTACAGCGCTGAATAACAGAAAAAAATACTTTCAAATGCACTTTGTTTCAAAATTAACTCAATTTACTGATTGTTCATGGTTTTAAAAATACTTTTCAAACATACATCTTAGAAAAAAAAATCTGTCCAAGAAAATTGTCGTAAAACACGATTTCTAAAGATTAAACGGTTAACACTTAAAACAAATTATATAATTCAGCATTTTTTTTTGTATCAAATTCAATATCTAAATTGTCAAAAGAAATTAAAGCTTTACACATAAATAAATAAGTAATTGAAACACTAATTTAACAGATATGTAATCGAAATACGAATAATCAGAATCAAAAGGTTTGTTATAAATAGTTAAATCGTTAGCAAAATTGTGCGTTTGTAAATAATTTACTACTACAAAGCAACTCCATCACGTTGTAAGATATGAATTGCCCACTCGCCAAAACAATTCTAATTATATGTTTGTATCAAGAAAATAATTGTGAAATTGTATATAAAGTTTAGTTTGCTCAAACGATAATTCCGTTCAAGAAACATCAGTTCAGATGCTCATGTTATTTCAGCCATTTATGGTTCATTGAAGTACAGGGGTTGGACAAAAATATAGAAACACCTCGTGAAATGCATGCTTGAACGTACATGTTGACCTGTAGGTGCTGCTGTTGTATTTACCCACTAACGCTATCTGTACATCTCCTCGATACGTTGACAGTGTCAGTCGTTGTCAGAACAGTGTTCTGTGTAGTTGTGAGTGCATTATGTCTGAGCTAAGTGAATTCGGACGTGGGCAGATTGTTGGTGCTCGTATGGTGGGTGCTCCCGTTACCAAGGTGCATCATGATTCAAAAGGCACCGTATCGAAGATTTATACCGCATACAGGAAAAGCAAAATCACATCATCCGCTAAGTCACAGTGTGCACGAAAGTGTGTGTTGGTGATCGTGACAGACGGTCATTAAAGAAAATTGTGAGGAAAATAAGGAGACTATAGCTGTAAAAGTCACTGCTGAACTGAATGTTGGACTCGCAAAGCCTATCAGCACCAAAACAATAAGAAGGCAGCTCCATAAGCAGGGATTTTCAGAGCGAGCTGCAAATGCCAGTAAGAGGAAAACATGATGCCGAAGCCATAAAACATGGACTATGTACCAATGGAAGATTATCATTTGGTTGGATGTGTCTTGTTTCACACTGTTTTCAACTTCTGTCCTAGTTTATGTCTGGCAAACGCCGCACGTACGGGTATTTGAACGTTCTACGCGGCCAAAAGTGAAATTATTAAAGTACTAAATCCGTTAAAAAGAATGACAACCTGAGTTAGAGGACAGTTTCGAGAACAATCTCCAACTCCTCCCACCTTTCCCCTGCACATGCGTTCCTTTCAACTTTAGTTGAATGCTATCGTTCAACTTGTTGTTTGTGTCTGTTCTCGACGTTCGTGTAAAAACATTAACTTTGCAGTGAAATCTATATATTTAAAACGCTAAGCGATTTCTTTCGACAATCCGTGAGAACAAACTACTGCATCAAATTACATCATTCTTTTTTTAAATGAAAGCTATTTGGGCACAGATTTATTATCGTACATTCGTTTGTTCAAAAATTTAATTAATTAGCCGTAATTTTCAATTAAACTTTTACTTCTGCTTATGACGTCATAAAGTAGGCAATTCGGATAACGCCCACTGTTGCGAAGAACAGAGTTTATTCTCTAAGCTCTGTGGTCGCATGGATAAAAGATAAATATTAAATATTAAAAGCACGCGGCTTTTACGTCGATTTTTTTAGTTTGCAAGTTAAATTTCGGTAAAAATATTTATCCGCGTGTTTTATAAGCGAATAAAAATTCATATTTATTGTGACGTCACCGGAATATTGTCCATTGGGTTTATTTTATTATTATGCATTGTAACATTGTTGATGCCATTTTTTCCTTACAATTAAATACAAAATATATTTTTATTTATTATGATTATTATTATAAATATTTTTATTTGTATACATGGTGTTTAAGCATTAAAGTAACGTATATAAAGTACGTGTGAAAAGTTTGCGCCGGTAAAAATGGCGTTATGCTTAGCTTAAAATGCATTTTAACATTGATAAAACTAAAGAGAAAAATATATACGATTGTGTCAACATGGCGTAATTTTAACAGATTTTTCCATGCTTAATTATAAAAATTAGAATTGGAGCCGTCATTTATTGCTTCATCTTGATTGCATACCTTGATTACATGTTACCAATTACTTTTTTTTAATTATAGGTTAGAATATTTTCTTTTTTAATAAAAAAAATCATAAAAGTAAAGGATTTCAGGAATTTTAAATTTATTAAAAATAGCGTTGTGGTAGAAAAAAACCCCTTGAAATAATGATTTTATTTTTAGCTAGAAAAAAACAATGTAAGACTAATATTTCATAGGAATTATTTTGGTAGGTTTATTATAAGTTCATTTAACAGTTCCTTATTAGCGCAAAGTCCTATTTCTTTCACTGTGAATTTCTCTTTCGATGTCAAAGATGTTTTTCTACTTTTTGACGCCAGTAAAATAAAGTGGCAATTTTTAGAAATGTAAAACGGTTGTGACAAAAAACGGCGCTATCGCTTTAGCTTTCATCGCGCTTACATCCCTTCTAAATACTAAAAATTTCTATTTTTTACTACATTTTACTGCATTTTACAATTTCAATTCTTACATCATCAATTAGAAAAAAAATTAGCTTTCGATTGAAATTTATTTGAAAACTGCCGCTTAATTTAACGACATTTTTAATAATTTTCAAGCATCAACAGTTTTTTAATTCTATCTTATCAATGACCACCAGTTTGCTTCAATAATGTAAAATAGCCCCTGCGAAAGTTGCCACAATTGAAAATAGATTTCCCTAACCATCATAAAAAGTTAATAATAATAATAATAAAGACAGTGATAAATCATAACATCAGATTATCCATTAGATAGAGACGAAAATCTGTCTATATATATATATATATATATATATATATTTTTTTTTTTTTTTTTTTTCAGTTTGTGAACATAAAATTGATATTTTGAATTCGTTGATGTATATGTTCTATCAGATATCAGAATATGCTAGGAATTGTATTTTTTTTATATATATTTTTTTAAAGATCCATTTGCCAACTGTATAAGGGGGAAAATATCCCCGACTGTGATGGAAAAGGGTTAATCATCCTGATTATGTGAAGGAACCGAAGAATCCAAACAAATAAATTACACTTGAAAACATTAAAAATCTCCCTCATCTGCAGATTAATTTAGTACTATAAAAAAATTCTCCGTCTTTACATAAAAATTGATTTGCTTAAAACAATGGATGTGTTTTAGAAGACATGAATTTGAAACGAACAATGATTAAAGAGGACATTTTATAACTTTTAATTTAAACATTTTAAAACTTTTTTAACGTCGAATTTCGACGGTGCTTTTAGGTAGATGCAATGCACATGCGCATAGGATCTCATTCAGTTGCATAATCACAGGGTAGGGGGGGGAGATGTGTGCTTTATATACTATGCTCTTTTATTTACTGAATATGATATGAACGTAGGAATATACTATTTGTATGATACTTCATAGGTCCATGAAATTTTTTTCTTACCAAGGAGAATATGGCGGTAATGTCAAACTGATTTGTATTACACAGTTGTTTACGGATTGTTTGCTTGGAGTTTGCATCGGAAATAGTACTGTATTTGACTGGGGAAAAAACTTTTAAAATGGAATATTTGAAAGACTGTTTCTTACGCACACTTTCTTAAATAATAAAGAAACTTATTTTACTGATATTGTTATAGTATTTTTTTCCGTCAAGTTTTGACGGGTTCCATCTAGTATTTATTATTTTACGTTTATTTTGAAAGTGTTTGTGATGGATCCTGATACAACATTTAATAATGCAAAACTTTAATGTATTTTTTTGTTGTTTTATCATTTCGAAGTTTAGTTGTTGTACTTTGAAGGTACCCTCATATTAGAGTAAGATTATTTCTAAAATATTGTATTCTATCGAGTGTTTGTTGTACTATCCAGTCAGATCCTGTAATAATTTCTAATTGCATCGAAAGTTTGAAGCCTTGAGTAGGGAAAAATCAAAGAAACTGCCCCGGAAAAGCGTGGATGTGTATGTTTTGGTGGTTTGAACTTATTTTACCAAATATGAAAAAAATTGACTATCGTAAATAGCATTCTAAAACAAATTATTTTTATTGTAGGTTCCCAAGGTGCCTCGGGAGTAAGGATTGTGACCCGTAAATATTTGTTTGATCAAATGCAGGGCTTTGATTTTCCCAATTTAGAAGATAAATTAAATTTCTTAAAAGGTCAACTAATATCGGGTGAAGGTTACACAGAAAATCAAATTGAGACGTTAAAACGCAATTTAGCACGCTTTAAATCGCAAATTAAGCAGATATGGCCCATAAGAAAGAAGACGTATTTCTCAAAAACAATCATTCTTGGCTAGAAGGAACATTTGAGATACCTGTGATGCCACAGCCTCGGCCTGGACGACCATCTAAATTATTCGTATTATCAAGTGAGAGATCTAAGAGGAGGAAAACAGAAAAAGTACGATCTTCTTTAGAAAAAGATGTAATCATTCATGCTGCTCAAGTTGAATTGCGGAAAGCTAGAAAACGAGATGCTTCTGAAATACTCAAAGAAATCATTAGTAGACCGAAACGTGCAACAAAACATAAAAAGGCATTTTCTAAATCACAGAGCGAAAACATTGACTCACTCACGCCAACACAAGCATTGTCCATGTTTGTAGAAGCCGATTTAACGCGTCGACAATACGAAATAGTGAGGAACACCAACAAGAAATTCTGTCCTTGTTATATCTTGTTACAAAAAGCGAAACAAGAATGCTACCCACCCCCAGACTCATGCAGAGTAACAAGTACTTACGCCGAAATTGATTTACAGCATTTGGTTGACCATACAGTTAAGTGTTTATCCATGTTCCTAGAAGAGGTTCTAACAACAGTGAAAGGATAAGAACGAGAAAGTTTAAAGTTAATTTCAAAATGGGGTTGTGATGGCTCACAACAGTCACAATTTAAACAGAAATTTGTAAATGATGCTGACACAGATGCTAACATATTCCAAAGTTGTTTTGTCCCTTTACGATTAGTTTCTGGTAGTGAAAACGAAAAGCTATTATGGGAAAACCCAACACCTTCTTCACCTCGATTTTGCCGTCCTATAAGATTTCGTTTTGTCAAAGAAAATACTGATGTTAAAGAGGAAGAAATTAACTATATAAAAAATTCTGCGATGTCACTAAACGCCACAGAGGTTAATTTAAATGGGAACAGGTTCTCAGTCAGTCATATATTCATCATGACAATGGTAGATGGCAAGGTCTGCAACGCTGCGGCAGGCACAAAATCCACAAGTCGATGCTACATATGTGGTGCAACTTCTAAGGACTTCAACAAAATTGATATACAAAAAGAAATAAATTCTGAAGCTATTGAGTTTGGCCTTTCAATTTTACACGCTAGAATTAGACTTTTTGAAAGCATTCTCCATTTGGCTTATAAGTTGCCAGTAAAGAAATACAGAGAGCGGAAGACTGAAGCAGAGAAAAAAATTGAACTGGATAAAAAACTTGAAATACAGAAAAGATTTCGCGAAGAAATTGATTTACTGGTAGACATACCAAAGGCAAATTTTGGCAATACCTGACAGTAATACGAGTAGGAGGTTTTTTGAAGACCCGAAATTGGCTTCTGACATTACAGGCATTAGTTATGACCTAATATACCGCTTAAAAGTCATACTGGAGACAATTTCAATCGGACACATAATTGATCCGGAAAAATATGAGAAATATGCATTAGATACTGCTCGCTTATATGTAGATTTGTACCAGTGGCATCCAATGACTCCAACAATGCACAAAATATTAATCCATGGTGCAGTTTTCATTAAAAACGCATTGTTGCCCATTGGGCAGCTTTCAGAAGAGGCCGCAGAAGCGCGCAATAAGCATTTCAGGTTATACCGACAAGACTTTGCGCGAAAATTCTCAAGGGAAAATTGCAACCGAGATATTTTGAATAGGCTTCTTTTAACATCAGACCCTGTTATAAGTAGCATGAGAAATGTAAAAGGAAGAAAGATGAACTCCTTTTTGCCAAAGACAATTGCTCTCATTTTGCCTGCGAAGCCCAATGTTCATGATGAGTCTACAGATAGTGACGAAGATGAACAATAGTTTTTTTTTTTAATATATCCTCTTTATAAATTTAATAAATGCATTTTTTCTTTGAATTGTATTCTTTAGAATATATATATAACATAAAATAATTTTGGCCGCGTAGATAACGCAAATACCCGTATGTGCGCCGTCCGAAGCCTACGATACAGACTGTTTGCTGCCAAGAGTAAAACATGGCGGGTTGTTGATCCTGATTTACACAGCCATATCGTGGTATTCCATGGGTTCCATGATTACACTGCAAGGTCGTATTACTGGCAAGAATTAATGTGACCATTTTGGCCTATCATGTACATTCCATGGTATAATGTTTTTTCCCCAATGGTGATCCTGTGTTCTAAGACAACAACCCCCCCTGGTCAGACCAGGGTGGTGCAAAATTTTAATTAGATTAACTATTGAAACCTAACGATTAAAAGTTTAATCATGACTAAAGATTGACGATAAAGTTCAATAGGCAATCTTTAGTCATGATTAAACTTTTAATCATTAGTTTTCAATTGTTCATCTAATTAAAATTTTGCACCACCCTGGTTCACACAT
Source organism: Maratus michaelseni (assembly GCA_963931845.1). Lineage (NCBI taxonomy): Eukaryota > Metazoa > Arthropoda > Arachnida > Araneae > Salticidae > Maratus > Maratus michaelseni. The sequence goes on along the minus strand of OZ007593.1, from coordinate 103,765,282 downwards.
CTCGGATCGTTCAGGACTGGTTTTGTGAGCATGAGGGTGATTTGTCGTATATCTCCTGGCCACCACATCTCAGTATTATTGAGCCTTTATGGTCTGTTTTGGAGGGAAATGTGCGTGATCGCTATACACCAACATCATCGTTAACTGAACTCTATTTTGCAGGAAGATTGGTATAAGTTTCCCTTGGAAAGCATACAGGACTTGTATTTATTCATTTCTAGAAGACTGCAAGCTGTTTTGAATGACGACGGTTTTCCTACACCGTACTAGGCAAGGTAATATGTTTTTTTAGGTGTTTTCATATTTTTGTTCAACCTCTTTGGCTTCCATATGACGCTTTGCTATTTTCTTTGAAAACTACACTTAAGGAGGAGATTATTGTATACCATCGGATGAAAGAAATTTAAAAGAGAAAAAATAATTTTACTGAACATAATTTCTTAAATGCTCATGATTGTACTCTGTTTTGTTAGAGCGGTAAATAAATTTATGTCCCATAGTTGAAATATGTTACATCATTTAAAAATCATTCTGTATATATATAAATTAAAAATTTGTGCACTATCATAGAAATATTCGATTTGACATGAGTGGATTTATGTTTAGATAAGTACTGACTTGCTTGAAACTGTCAAATAAACATAAGTGACAATGATTGTGAATGTTAAATACCTCTATTCCTGAATAATCACCTTATGTTATGACGACATTCACAGACTAAATAAGGCGAATATTATTAGTCGGATATTGTGTTATTCAAAATCCATAACACTTCGCTCCTAGCGAACATTGAAATTGAGTTTGAAAATGTAATAAAATACAAAATGCAAACTTTGTATGAGCATAAATCTAACTACAGTTATATTATAGAAAGTAAAAATATTTTAAATAAGAGTTTATTGCGATTCAAGATATTTATATGTGGAATAACTCATATGATATAATTTAAAAGTAAATCCTAATATATTTAATATATATTTAGACTAATACCTTGTCAGAATTTTATTTTTAAGAAATCATATATTAAAATTGTCTGGTAAATCCAAGTCAAAGAGATGGCTGAAAAAAAAGAATGTTTTCGTATAATCCTGCTTCTAAGTATTTAAATTACACTATTTATGAATATTCGTATTTTTATTTTATTTCAGTAATGTAATTTTCTTTAGTTGCATTATTGACACACACTTTGCATAGATGCAATAGAAAAAAAAATATGAATTACTTAATAATATTTAATGAAGACTAATATTATTTTGTAATTTTCGTTTGATGTTACTTTGATTATGAAATCCTTCTCAGATGTAGATTTTTTTTTAATATTCTTTAATGATTAACAGAAATTTAAGCGTATAAATATATAACGAAATTATCAAAAAATGCAAAAATTTAAGAAATGTAGAGTTTAATAGTAATTATTTAATTTGTGTATTAATCTAGTAACTTTGTCCGTTTTGAAATGCATAAAAATTGTGCATAATTTTTTATCACCATAAAGTTTTATTTATTAAAGAAATTTTTCAAAAATATAAGTAAATAACTTGAAATAATTTCTATGTAGGTACAAAATATTATTTCATATTTTATTTTCTTTGGAACAGTTTAAAATATCAATTGCACAAAATGGCACACGCAACATTACTATATGAGGGGGGTAGAATGACAGTGGAGTAAGTCAACAATTTGAAAATTCTAGATAGCCATATTTTCACTGAACGTATATTAATTTCTGTTCAGTATGACAGTCAAATAACTCATAGTTCACTTAGGGAGTCACTAGAGGGTAAAACAAGTTGGACCACTTAATGCAACGGCAATACGACAAGTTTCACAAAACTCTTCATTTCTCAAATTAGTAAATATTGACTTACTCCACTGTCATTCTAACCCCCTCATATTTATCTAATATCTATTTTGTATTTTTTAGGGAATGGAATGTTCTCAGGTGTTTTAAAATATCAATTGTACGAAATGGCACGCACAACATATTACTATATGAGGGGGTTAGAATGACAGTGGAGTAAGTCAAAAAATTTAAAATTCTAGATAACCATTTTTTCCCTGAACGTTTATTAGTATCCGTTCAGTATGACAGTCAAATAAGTCATAGTTCACCTAGGGTGTCACTAGAGGGCAAAAAAAGTTGGGCTTACTAAAAAGATTAAGGCAATCAGAAGGCAAAATCGGAAAAATATAGATTTTTCGATTTTTTATACTATAAATTCTGTATTTATCCCTTTTCTAACGGCATATTATTTTTATTTAAAAAGTAGTGAGAAGTTTGAAATTTTGTTAGTTATTACGTTTGGTTAGATGTGGTTATACTCCTTGACGACGCTCGTTCAAACAAAGTTCTCTCAAAATATTGTCTTTTAAAATTTCACGTAGATTTTTATAGAAATTACTGTTAGTGTTTGCAATTCTGCCTAAACACTCTACAGATATGTCTGTTTAACTTTCAGTGAACTGATGTAGCTTTCATATACATAAAATAAATTCTAGAAAATGCATGTTTTTTCTATTCAAAAATGGTTTCTATTTAATTAGTTTAAAGTATCAACTGAAGGATATGTGCGTATAACAGTGGCTTCAATTTATTATGATCTATAATTTGAAGCTTACAAAAATTTAAGTGCACATTTTTGGTAATTTGTGCAAAAAAGTACATTAATTTCACATGGCTGGTGTAAGATATTTCGGCCGCCCTTAAACGTCAATCTGAGAGAATCTCGGTCCTAATAAACGTCTCCGAAATTCGAAAGCAAAGGACCAACTGAATTGAATACCTCTTATAAGTTAATTCGTAAAAACTTATTAATTCATTAAAAACTTATATTTAATCCAAAACTAAAGATATTTTCTCCTATAATTATAAATTAAAATAAAAGATGCAGGTACTTAAAATATAATATATAATTATTTTGTGGTAGTAAGCTAAGGTAACGAAATATTATAGAAATTTGTGAAAGATCTTCACATTTAGAATATAAGCCTGGAAACACTTATTAAATTGTAAAGACTGATACATTTAGGCCATTTATGGAAGATAATTCATAAAATATTTTTACGTTTAAAGTTGTGAAATCAATGAAGTTATAAAACTGCAATTTTCTCACCTTATAGTGAATAAATCCTAAATATAGATCACTTACTATTTGGTTCTTTGAAAAATCTATTATATTCAACAATATATTTATATTAAACAGCAAAAACAGACCCTTTAGTAACGCTGACGTCATATTTATGTTGGCAACAACTGACCAATAATTTCGCTTTAAGTACTTTTTTTTTAAATACTAAACATGGCACAATTATAATTTCTACACCGCAGAATAGAAACACAATAGTTATTTTAATTGCAATTTGCTTGAAAAATGCATCTTAATTTATTGATTTTATGGTGTTTAATACATTTAAAGCATGATTTAAAAAAAAAAAAAAAATTCTCTCGCGTGCAACCCGTCTATGACAGATTAATCCGTTTGCTCTTAAAAATGTAAATGGTTCGTTTTACTGTTTCCAGTTAATAGCCTATAACGAAATTATACTTCACCAATAAATAAAATAGTATAACAGTGTAAGTAAAACACAAATTAAATATACACATAAACGAACTACACGCTTAAACTTCTGAAATTATCAGATTTAAAAAACTTTGCAGTAAGTTGCGAAATCTTAGGCGATTTCTTCGGTTATTAACTCCTGACATGCGGCGAATATGAAAATATCGCTTTTAATAAATTTCAAAACTTCGTTTAAATGTATTATTGGTATTTTCATATAAAAATGCTTTTCGGTGATGTTAATATATAATCGAAAAATATATTTTAAATGTAAAATATATATTACAGTTTTCAATAAAATAGAAGAAATGTTTCGATCTGCATTCTTTCACGCTAGAAGCCCGCCATGGATTCCCTAGTATTTATTAAAGTATTTTTACGGCGTTTTCAATCTCTAATTAGTGCATTTATAAAATGCACTATAGATCAAATCTTAAATTGAGTTGTCACTAATTCATTGCCGAATTTTAATATATCTATTTATAATGAAACATATTATCAAGAAAAATCGCTATTTCATGATAGTCTGTTACCTTTATCTAAAGTAATCATTCACTTCACCTGTTTAAATTCTATTTTGATGCAGATTAAATGACAAATTATAATTTCATTATAACTTGTGAAATTGTGAACTTTGGAATTTTTGTTTAAGATGGCATAATTTGTAACCTTCGAATGAAGTAATTTTAACAGCTCAAAGGATTCCTCCAGATGACGTTCTTAATTTTCTAATCCTTTTTTTAATCTTTCAGTCTAATTTAAAGTTCGATATCAGGATGATAAAACTCTTGCTTAAAATTTGTTTACTCAAGGACATAATTCATAGAGAGTGACTGGGTTTAAATGAGAAATTTATTGTATATTACTCTCAACATAAGTATGAATATATCTGTCTGTAAAATATATTGAAAATAATAATGGAAATTTCAATATTTTATCTTATTATTTGATACAGAAATATAAAATGAAAACAATTGAGTAGCCACTTGATATCCATTGCGTACAATGAGTACATTATACGTTGAAGAGACATTACAATTTTAAACTTTTAATCTGGTATCATATATTTCAACCTTCAGATATTTATTCAAATTAAGTACAAATATTTTGTACCAGAAATTTATTCAGTATAAGGAGTTTTATTTCTATGCAATACTTATTTAATGTTATCTGGTACGCAAGCTTTTTGGTATGTTATTTTGCTAAAAAAAATTGGAACTTAGTAGTTATTTATTCTTATATTTTTTAATCATTAATAGATAGGAAATATACTTCTGGACAAGAAAACATCTAAAACAGATAAGCATTGTTATATAGTCATTCTGAATCTAATTTCTGTAAAGTGAATGATGTACATAACCCACATAGATATCTGCTACAGTTTCGGATTATTTTAAGCATTTTATTATACAGGGTGATAGTTAATATTACTTGTTACTCAATTTGTAGTTGCTTCCGTAACTTCACTCGTGATGCAATTTTAACTAAAAGTGTGGGGCCAAACATGTTCTTTAAATCTCTGAATTTTTAGAAGAATTCGCCAAGTATGTTTTTAGATATTTGACAAAACGTCTAAAATCGAAAGGATATATAGTGTACATCTGAATGAGTATTTTACTCAGTCGCTTGAGATATTTGCTGCTTTATTACACGAACATATATTTTTTAAATAACTTCTAGGTAAAATGGTCACATAAGAAATTTATATTCGTACATTAATTTTTTCATGTTTCGAACCGAAAAAAATAGCAAATTAAACATGAAAAAGGAAATCAAACAGACGTCTCTGAAGAAATTTTATATACCGTATTTACCCGCGTATACGTCGATCCCGCGTATAAGTCGACCCCCCCACCTTCCCGATCAAGAAATTTGATTTTTTTTAAATCCCGCGTATAAGTCGACCTCGCACTTTTCGGATCAAGAAATTTGAATTTTTCTTAAAATACATTATTCAAAATCACCTGGAAAAAAAAGAAAGTACTAAATATACAATAATAAAGAAACGTATTTTTTTTTTTTTTTTTTTACATTTATTCGAAATTATCTGAAAAAAAAGTACTAAATATAGAATAATGAAGATAATAATATACTAAAGTAATATACAAAGTTAAACTGATTCAAGGTCCGATTCAGTATCGGACTCGTCAAACAATTTACAAAAATCCTTCGTCGTCATCGGCTCATCATGATACACGTTTTCAATCTCCGTATCGCTACATTCTTCCTCGTCGTTATCACTTTCGAAAACGGCATCATTTTCTGTGCCGTCTACTTTGGTGCTTATGCAGCATTTCTTGAACAATTTTATAATCATTTCGTAAGAAATTTGATTCCACGCATCTTTAATCCACTGGGCAATTTTTCGTGAACCCCAAACTGACGAGAAGCAGTACAGTTGTTAGACTATTCAGCAAAAGACATAACTTTAAGTTTAAATCCAGCTGCGTATGAATTGCGTTTCTGTTTTCTAATAACTAAATCAGTCATATCAGTAGAAACAAGGAGAAAAAGTGCAGTAAAATAAACGAAGAAATAATAAATAAGTGTACTATCAAGATCACGCAAGATATAACGCCGGTCACGTGTTTTTAGAGAGTCCCATGTTTCTAGCCACTCGTGGACGATTCAGTTGCACATAGGGGTGATACATTCTCGAAATTGTATCTACTAATCTCTGAGAGGGAGGGGGGGGGGGTAGTACGCGTACATTCATTTCCACTGTCCAACCCTTCACTCAGTCTCCAAACCTTTACCTCAGCGCTGATAAGGAAAATCAATTAATTCCTCTTTTTCTCTCCTGGTATGGAAATCGACAGTAAACGACGTCATTGTGTTATGGAATGTGAATAGAGAACAATTACCTTTCAGAAGGGCATTTTTGACTTCTTGTAAAAAAAAAAATAAGGACCCTCCATAAGTCGACCCCTCCCCCCTAACTTTAAAGTGTTTTTTTGTCCAATATTTCTCGACTTATACGCGGGTAAATACGGTAATTCATTTATTTAATTTCTGGTTCAAATAATCCAAAACTAAGAACTCGCATTGAAAACTAAAACTTGGTACTAGGAGAGTTAATATACACCAGCTACGTGGCAATCCGGTGTGTTGCATTTCCGTGTTATCAGATCATTTGATTTATTTTGGGAAAAGCAAATCCAATTTTATTGTAGAAAAAAGTATATATAACATTAGTTTTGTTAAATACTAAATTTTAAGTAAAAAAATAGCAATTGTAAATTAAATAGACATTGCGAAAATCATATTTTGCAGCTTTACGTGAATTTTGATGCAAAATATTACTTGTGAAATGTATCTTGTTCTTTTAATTTTATTATCTAATTTCGGAACTAGTGTAATGAACATGGCGTCATTTTGACGAATTTATAAAAGAATAATTTGCTTTTTTGAATTAAAACAAATTCTTTACAATAAAAACATTGTCATTTTTACAGAATAAACAAATTTAATTTTAGAGGCCTTCTAAAATGTTTCAACCGCCGTCTTTCATAAATAATTAATTGAAAATAGTATATGTTTCTTCTTTAAATTAAATTTTACTAGAAAATGAAAATAAAATATAAACATATTTTAAAATATTCATCTATCTTAACACAAGTAATTTAAATCTTCCTGCTTGGTTGAATGTAAAGCTGAAAAAAATGTACAATGTAATTATTTCTAAATGCCAATATTTCGACAGACGATTTTTGTTTCTGTAGAATAATTTGATTAATAAAGCTTGAATATGAATATGAATATGTTAAAATATGTTTTTACTTTTTTTTTCCTTTTTTAGTAAAATTTAATTTACTTAAGTCTTTTTTCGACCATTTATTCAAATAGAAAATAATTTCTCTTCTGGATTGTAATGAGAAAATGAAGTTAATCAAAATATAATAATTTGTTGTTGTTTTTTTTTTCCTTTTTATTTCTTTTATCCACGTAAACGGAATAATTTAGTTGTCTTCTTTAGAGAAACTTCGTTAAAAGCCACAACAAAATAAATAGCTCAGAAACTAAAAAAAAAAAAAAAAAAAAAAAAAAAAAAAAAAAAAAAAAAAAAAAAATTCAATTTTGAGAGCTTATATGACATTATCGCGTCTTCGTGGATGACTGGTGCTAATTTCACCCCGCTTCTTTCCATATTGGAGGAAAAAGAGTTGTGACATACAAACAGACAATCATATTTTATTATATTCAATATATACAGTATCATTAAAAGCTAATACTAATGCAAGCTATATTTTATTTAAATACACTTATATGATCAGAAGAATGCTACCCTGCTAAGAATTTTGTCCTGTGTTGAACCATCTTTTAGTGCTGCAGTAGCTGAAACCATAAGATGGTGAAATCTTGTACCAACTTTTGGAGCTATGTTTCAATGGTAGGTACAAATATTGGAACGAGATTTCCTCATCTTATGAGTGGAGCTACTACAGAACCAAAAGTTGGTTCAAATCAGCACAATTTTTTTAACAGTATACTATGATCCCTAGTTTTAAAGATCATAGACATAACCCATATTTTACCATTGGTTTATATTTATTAATTATTTCCTTGTATATATTATATTAAAATCTCATTGTCTGATTGTATTTCTCAACTACTCCTCTTAGAATATGGAGCAGAACGCGATGAAATAAACACCATTTACCTAAATTGAATTGGGGATGTTATATGATCTCTGCAAATTAAAATGTAGTTTCCGAGATATTAATTCTTTTTTTAACTTTTAACGAAGTTTCTTCAACGATGACGACTTGGATATCGTCTGCTATCCGAAAAAAAGCATTTGAATAAGTTAAAACCAGCCATTATATTTTTTAATCGGTAAATATTTATGTGAAGTTAAGGAAAATATAAAAATAATACAACATTTAAGAGACAGAAGCATTTATTAAATAACTTAAAAAACAATAAAATTAATGCTTTTTTTTTTACTTGCTTCCCTTATATTCGCTTAAAAATAATCTATCACAGGAGAATAAAATACTATTACCTTTTCCATACATAGGAAGAATGCAGGACATAATTTCACAAAAAAATGAACGAATATTCTATAGCTATAGGATTGCCAAAGAGTGTTCATAAAACAATCACCAAATGCGTGTGAATTCAATGCCAATTAGGGATACTAAATGTATCAAAAGAGAATAATTTGTAGTCAAAATAAGTCTTAATTTTGTTTTATATTTATTAAATATTTATTTATATGATACGATATTTTTTTAACAAGTCGCAATTCGTCGAAAGAAAATGTTTGAAAAGGAACTGTTAGACTGAATTTATAATATACATACAAAAATAATTACAATAAAAATTAATCTTACATTGTCTAACTTTTAGAACCGGATTTCATACTTCTAACCAAAGTTATTGAAATAATATTTCATTAGCTTCAACATTTTAAATTTTTGAAAAATTAAACTTTTTTTGTATAAGCAATTAGTAAAATGTAATCAAGATAAATAATTATGATGAAATTATCAATTGAAGTTCCGATCTTTGTTATTTAAGAATGAAACATCAGAAAAAATTACGTCTCTTTCACAAATCATACTTTTTATTTCGATGAAATCTAAAAATAACATCATTTTCACAAAGGCAAATTTTACATTTGTAATTCCTACATTCATATTTGCTATTTAAAAAATAATTTAACTCGCAATAGGTTATTAATGAATAAATATTCAAACTGGACGTCAAGTTGGCCAGTTAGAGTTTGGCATGAGAACATTCGTACTTATAACTAATTTTGGCATCGGCGTGTAAAAATTGCAGGTATTTATGTCTTTTAAATTCATTTATAGTAAAATATTTAGTTTTATCAAACGAAATGACAGATTTCATTTAAATATGACGTCATTTTCATTCCCTTAATCTTTTCGACTCCATCTGACTAAAATTAGTGTCTGAAACTCAGTATCAACTGAATGCAAAAAAATATTGAAATGTAACTGTTTTATGAGTGAAAATGAGTGTTTTTTTCACACGTGGCGTAATTTTCTGATTTAATAATTTATAGTAAGATTATTTTTAATTGTAATGAGAAAATGATATCAGAACAGATAAAGTGATACCAACCATTTCCTCTATAACAATGGATCTACCTAATTGTCCCTCTTCTGAAAAAATTTCATTTAAAATTAAAATAAAGTATAAAAATGTAAGTACTGGAAGAAAATAGTTAGGGTTGGATCATCTACAAATGAACAGTTTTCAACTGTAACAATAATTATTAAATCTGGTTCAGGAGAAATTTAAAGGCATATAACGTAAAAAAAACGGCTTGTGTTTTAAATATACAGATTAAGTGGAGATATAATGTTGTAAAATGCAGAAAACGTATTGGAATAAAGAAGGAGAATTCATATGATGGAAGTAAAGTCTTATTCACAAATGCATTACAGATAATATATTTTAGGAGAAAAGAACTGACTACCAATATATTTTTATTTCCAGAATTTTAAGTCAAACATAGCGGTCGTGGAAAGTCCAAATTTTGTTTACTTTGCCATAGATTATCTAACTTATTAAACCGATATGTATAAAAAAGATGCTTGTTTTTTAATTTTCAAAATGCTTTTTCTTTAGTCACATTTTAGTTTCACTAGATTGCAGAATCCATTTTTTTAATTTCAATAATAAAAAAGCTGTTAACATTAATTAAATTAATTACTAATGCGGAACATATACATAAACACCATGATCAAGTACACTTGTTTACTTTTCTCGAGATTGATATAGTACAATAATATTTCGTATAAATTGAGTTATATCTTTTAATAGACAATAATTAGCTATCCATGTTAGAGAGCACGTATATGAATCAGAAACAGAAGCCCACACGTAAACACGATTGTCCATTGCAAATCATTTTTGGCGATCTATTTTCTTGCCGCGGATAATACGTAAGTACCTAAAAAAAATGAAAAACTCATCAAACACGGGTAGTCAAATGTAAACTGCAGTAACGCTGCCTCTTTCTCCTTTGTTTTTTTTATTTTGTTTATATTACTGAAAATGTTACTTTACAATAAAGAAAATCATATAAATCCACAGGTTGTTCGAACATTTCTGAACGATTATATTGTTTTGTAAAATATTCAAATTTTACAGAGGATTGTGTTTTTGCAGGTGTAAAATTTCAAATGAATATATATACTGTTAAAAATTTGCAAAAAAGTGTCCTGTTATTTGACCGTTTTTATAGAAAACGGTTACATGACGTTAATTTATCGCTATTCTGACCACATTATTTCCCATATTATGGTCAAAATTGAGTTAAATTATGGTTATAATGATTTTTTACAAAAACTGTCAAATGACTGGGCACTTTGCTGCAAATTTTTAACACTGTATATACACTGTTAAGAATTTGCAGCAAATCGCCAGTCATTTGACCGTTTTTGTAGAAAACGGTTACATAACCGTAATTTAACTATATTCTGACCGTATTATTGCTCATTTTATGGTCAGAACATAGTCAAATTACGGCTATGTAACCGTTTTCTACAAAAATTGTCAAATGACTGGACAGTTTGTTGCAAATTTTTAACAGTGTATATTTTTTTACTGTACTTTTTGTTTGCTTTCAAACTTACTACCTGTTTCGTAGCTGGATTCTACCTGGATTACGAACAGATCATTTTGCGCTTATTATTAGCTGCAATTAATGGACAAATGTTGGACAAAGGTTGATGTAGGTTTTAAAAAATAATGCTTGAAAATAACTTTACATACACTTTTAAAAATTTGCAGCAAACTGTCCAGTCATTTGACCGTTTTTAGAGAAAACAGTTACATAATTGTAATTGAACTCGATTTAGACGATATTATTGCGCATATTTTGGTCAGAATACAGTTAAATAACTGTTATGTATCCGTTTTCTCTAAAAACAATCAAATGACTGGACAGTTTGCTGCAAATTTTTACAGTGTATAATTAAAAAAAAAAAAATCACTAAATTGAGTTAAGATTTCTCACAAATTGCATTTAAAAGTACATTTTGTGTCTGTGATAATATAATTTATTTACTGTTGATTTACTTTATAATTTATTTACTATTATTTTTTTCTATTACTTAGTTTAAATTTCACTATGAAATATTTGCCGAAACCAAATGATGAATTATTTATGTTCTTTTAAATACAAATAGGTTGGCTTTCCGAAACAAGACGCGATAAAAATAGATTAAGAAAAACATTACTTGGAGAATTTTTTAAAATTCTTAAAAAATTAGTAAATTGAGATGAAGTTTTCAACCAAATTGCATTTAAAAAATCACTTTTCTCAATGAAATTGTGTAATGTCTATAAGTTAAAAAGTTTCTGAAAATGTGAAATTTATCTTTTAGTTTCCAATGTCAAATTGTCGTAAGCGCTATTCACTGACATGTTTTTGTTTTATAGTTTAGATCTTGAAGTAATTGAGACAAAGTTTTTAATAATACCTTTTGTGGAATATTTGTATACAGTTGTATACAATTTTATGTATCGCTAACATTATTTTCTTTATCTTCTTAATCTTTCTTTTAACAGAAAATATTTCTAAGAATAGAATGAATACATAATATATAAAATTTTCATTTACATATATTTTTCATTTGCATTACTTAACAAGTATTTTTTTTTAAATATTAGTGGTGAATTTATATTTCCTAAATTACCGAATGCAAAATTGCTATATTTAAAGCAAAGCACGATTATATATTAACTCTTATATATCTGAAGAAAATATTACATACGATAATATAATTTTACATTAATGTCTAATATGATAATAACTATGCTTAAAATTATCAAATCTTTCACTTCTATAAAGATTAAATGCCAGCTTAAGAATGCGAGATTTAATTATAGAAAGATGTTCTCAGCATATCCGACGAGTAATAAATGAATTTGACCTTTAAAAGAACTTGATTTTATGATAAAGTTGTAAATTCAAATTTTTCAATCGCAGATAGAAAACATTTCATGTTATTCTTAATGAGCCCTATACAAATTTTCAAGAGAAAATAAATGACCTTACAATTGTTTTTGAAAGAAACATTTTGTATCAAATTAGTTGAATTGAAATTCACCAAGTCTTTACAAAATTAAGAAAATGTTTGGAGTTAAAATTTACGTTATTGTCTCTTACATATTGAAAAGATTTTTCGTACATAAAAGTGATTCCTTAATTGAAAAAAAATATTTTATTGCGTAAAAAGTCACTTTTATAATTATAATAGTATATACTTTAAAATCGTGTAATAGAGGATGCTCACTAATGACCTGTACAACCCCCTAAACTTCAGAACGACCGAAGCTATAGTCATAAACATGATGTCTAGGTAGAGTGAAAGGGCCATTTACAGCGCCACCTAGAGACAAAGTGAAAAATTGGTGTACCTATTTCGAGAGTGGCACGAGATATGGGAAAAATGTCAATTACAAACTTGTCGAGCGCCTTCTATTCAGTAAGAAGTAATGTCGTGCATATAAAAAACAACTTTATTAGTAGCCCTGAAATATAATTATTTACCACCATCTTAAATACGCCACTAATTTCATACAGAAGTGTGGCACTAATTCTAATTGTAAATGAACATTTACGATTAGAACTAAGACATGTAAGGTATAGTTGATTTTAGTACGAAAATTAAGTTAAATGTGCATAATGCACCCGCCATTGGCTATAAATCTACCATTCTTTCTGCATTTGTTCCGAAGCTGAACTGATTTTTTAATTAAAATAAACTGTGCCGTAGTTACATTCGTTAATTGTACTAGTAATTGTGCGATTTCCTTATAACGACACACATCTGCATGCAATTAGTGAAGTATTTAATTTTGTAATTGGATATAAAAAATTACATTTCTGTGGCTCTAATAAAGTGATTCTTACTTTTAAGAAAGACATCCTTTCAATATAAATCGAGGACGTTATACAATTTTGTAGTTGGTTTTTTGTCCGTATCCCTTACCGTTTTTGAGATAGCAATAATAACTCTGCCATTTCATGCTGTAATGTTTCTAATCGGTGAGCTTATAACCAATTTATTATATTATAAACTACGTTTATCACTATAGCTGCCGCCATTCTGAAGTTACTTTGAATTTTTTGGCACTCCATATCACCATATGTAATTCAATCGCAAGAAAAAATCGCTGAAAAAATATAAATTTATTGGTAACCTGGTGTGTCACATTTACATTAAATGGGATCTTTCGTTTTCTTGAGAAAAAAAGAAATCCCACATTATTGTATATTTAAAAGACAAACGTATAACATTAATTTTGATAAATGCGAAATTTCAAGTAAGAAATCATATTTAAAATGTAGTTTAAACAGATATTGCCAAAATTTCATTTTGCAGATTACATGATGCTTGAAGCAAAACTTTATTTGTCAGAAGATTTTTTTAAAAGATTTGGTTTCTAATTTTGGAGCTAAATGACGTCACTTTGACAAACTTATAAAAAAATATTTTAGATTTTGATTTAAAATTAATGTTTTACAAGAAAACAAAATTATGTAATGTTTGAACCATTTTAATTTTAGCACATTTGCAAAACGTTTTAATCTCCATCTTTCAATAATAATAAATTGAAATTATTATATGATTTTTCTTTTAAATTAATTTTTGCTATCAGGAGTCAATAATTGTCCATCTAAATGTAAGGAGTTTAAATTTCCTCCTTGGTTGAAGGTATAAGTTGAAAAAAGTCTATGATGTAATGATTTCTAAATGTAAATGTGTCGACAGACGATTTTGGTTTCTGTAGTAAAAATTAATTCATGAAGCGTAAATATGTTAAAATATGTTTTTATTTCTTTGAATTTTCTTGGATTCAATTTAATCAAAACAATTTTCTTACCATCTATTTAAATTAAAATAATTTAACTATTCAACTTCATTGACAAATTCGCGTAAAAATCTTATCGTTTCACTTTTTTCTCTGTTTTATACACAGAAATGGAGTACTTTAGTTGCTACTATTAAACAAATGTCATTAAAAATTACATAATAATAATAATAATAATAATAATAATAATAATAATAATAATAATAATATCTAAAAATCTCGTTCAAATTTTTAAATTATGAGATCTTCTACCTTACATCCTGAAATCAATGCTGTTAGTTGATGTTAATTCATCGTCCAAGAGTCAATATTATGGAAGGATGTGTGAAGAAATACAAACTAACAGGTAGATCTTATAATAGATATATGAAAGTCCCAGTTGAATAAATTGACTCCAATATGTTTCCACTTACCGTAAGTAATGTGCACCCGTGCACATCCAGAAAGTCTGGTGATAGTATCACTTTTCACAAAATAAAAGTAAATCTTTTGAAAATGATTTATAGTATTATTGTTAAAGTTGTAAATGAAATTATGGAAGTGACACACCTTGTTTTTGTAATCTGTATAAATGAATTGTATGTCTTACTGTGTATTTTCACCTATCATTTTTCGCAAAATTACGTTGGTGACACATGTATAAATATATACAACCTAATGATAAATACAGATATACAGATAGTATGATACCATGCAAAAAATTTTATTTCATAATTTATTTAAATTTGAAGATAGGCTTGAATAGCATTAAGTCAACAACTATTTTTGACATACAAATATTCTTTTAAATATTATTTAAAATCTTTTGTCAAGAAATGTTCAAGAACATTTGTGAATGCATTTCTAATGCTATTCAGTGAAATGCTAATCAGTCAGCATTACAAAAGAGAAATTTGTAGAAGAATTATTTAATAAAGTCTTGCTAAAGGAAGTCAAAAAGCTCTTTGTGAAAACAAAATCTAGCAATTTTTATGCATAATTTCGGCGATAAATATCATAGAAAATTTACTTGTTATAATTGTTTGTGATATTAGATATATTTTTACATATTTTCACGTATATAATTATATATAGTCGTTAAAACTGAAAATGTCTTTACAAAATGACTTATTAACACATGTTTTTAAAATTTAATTTTTCATTTCTTTCACAATTTTCATTCGCATGAAAGATTTTTTTTAGTTTTTTTTTTTAACATTTTAAATTTTAATTATATACAAAAGCATAGTTTTGCACTCTTCTTTTTTTAAGGAATAATATTTTAGCGCTTCTTTCATTTTATATGCAAATTTACAAGTATAGACATGAAAAATATTTTATTTAATAATACATATTTTTTAGAACCGTGTACTTTACTTCCGTCATATATTTTATTTAAATTAAATGCGATACATTTAATAATAAGATTCGAATAAATATAAAGAATCTTCATGAAAGCAATAGTGGATTTCAATCAAAGATAAAATAATCGAAAGTAACTATTTTATTAAACACAAAAGTAAAAAAAAAAAAATATATATATTTAAATACACCCTTTTATAAGCATTTAATTTTTATCATGAAAATCACGCCTAATTTCATGACTGCAACTGATTATTTTTTCACAAAACATTTAAATAATTTGGCGTGGTCCATGCTTGGTAGAAATCGCAAACTACTGAATTTATTTACAAAAGTATAATTTTTGCTTTGTCTGTTTTTTAGATAGGGCAATAGGAAAGTAAAATAAATAAATAAATAAATAAATAAATATTTGGGATTTCCAAATTGATTTCTCAACGTATAATCATAATTTAATTAATATAAAATTATTAATTCATTAAAGAATATTTAAAAAAATGTATTGCGCTCTTCCTTTTTTATTTACATTTTCTTCTTCTTAATGTTTAAAATATTTATTTATTTCATATTCACGGCCAGTTGCCCTTTTTTGGCGAGCGTGGTTTGGCATATCATTAAATACATTGCTGTTGTAAATCGTATATAGTTGTAAACATAAAAAAAAAATTGGGGGATTTGTCACGCGTGGCGTACTAATTGAAAAATGCCTTAAAGTTAAGTTATTAATTTATACTGAAGTTATAAAAATATCAAAAAGCTGTATTGTTATCAGAAACACCCCTTTGTACGCATTTTTTATAATTGTAGCATATCAGGAAATGAGTTGAAAATCGATCACAAGATTCCACCTTTACTTGCAATACAAAAACCGGGTTGAGTTAAATAAAAGAGTGTAAAAAGTAAAACAGCGAGCGTGTATTACGGGTTCTTCCTAGAAGAAATTTCATACCTTTTTTCGGTCGATGACATTAGTACGAGGTGTGCTTAGGAAGTAAACACTAACTGGAACATATTCTATACATAGCACCTCGGTACCTGTGGCCAAGAGAGCAGAATTGGGAACCACTGGTCATTATTACTCTACTAGGACGCCTCGCGGAGCAGTGCTGCACTTTTTATTATAGATTGCTTGATTACTACCGCTTTTTTGTAACATTAGTATTGGCTCATTTAATAACAGATTAAAAATATTGAAAACAAAGCGAATTATACTATTTAAAAAAAGTCGTAGTAATCAAGCAATTTAAATTAAAAGAAAGTGAACTGAAAACACTGCGTAGGAGTTTTATTTATAAATACAGAAAATACAATTACTGTTGCATATAGAATACTTTTTTGACATTGTAAAAACGGTTTATAAATTCTTAAATTTAACTCATAAATACAAATAAGTGCATTTCTATTTATTATCATAAATTTCCACTCGCGCGAAATTGACTGCAATATTTTTTCTTTATATGTTATTAATGTAACATTGTTTTTAAAATGCATAAATATACAGTTCTCTGTCTTTATGATTAAAAAAATGTTGAATTTTATTATTTTATTTTTTAAATTTTTCTCTTTACATATTCAAAACATACACACAGTAAAGATAATATTTAAAAATCATTCTGATCGTTTTTTATGGTATCTAATAATAAAAAGTAACGTTTATGAATATAAAATAAAATGGTGTTTTAAAAAATGTTGGAAAGAAAATATAATCATATGTTTTGCGTCATATGTATTCTTTCAACTGCTACGCCATAAAATCAAAATGCTGAGCAAAATATTGAGAATTTCATAATTTGTTTTTCTAGAAAAACAAATCTGCTAGTGAAATATATTACTGAATAAAAAATGCCATATAAAATTTTCTATTCAGTGTTGCTTTATTTTTTTTCTCAAAAGAAAAAAAAATGAATATTTTTATTACTTTTTACATAGTTAAACTGTAGAAATTTTCATTTTATTGTAAAAATGATTAATATTATTATTATTGGAGATACAAATAAGTCGTAATTTCTTAAAAACATTTAAATTTTCTAAAATAATAGAAAAAAATGAAAAACCTATTTTCTTAGCAAAAAATTATTTAATTGAAAATTCTGAAATTTTAATTCAGAGGCGAAAATTAAACATTCTTTTTTCGCATCTCTGGTTGGTGTTTAATTTTTGTTTATGATAAATTTAGTTAAAAAATGAAATTTATTAAAGAAATATTTTTAGCAAAAATATATCTTTTCAATAAAAACATATTATTTAATAAAGATTCAGGAAATTTTTCAGGCAGGAAAGTGCATTTCTTAAACTATTTTAAGGAAATAATAATACAATTATTGTGACATTTTCTCAATAAAATTAACAATATATAAAGTCAAATATTATAACTGTAAAATCTGTGTAAAATGCCTAACTACAATAAGCAACAAAGCACAGAAATCAAAAGAAACAGAATAAATGAGCACTTACTCTACGTACTTTTCTTGCCCCATATATATTTTAAAAGTTTAAAATATATTTAAATGATTTCAAATGGTAAACAAAAATGTTATGGATCCATTATATTCCATTGCTGTTTTCTTAGAGAAAAATAATTATATAAAATTTCGGGAGAAAAAGTGATGCAAGTAAAACCAAAATTTAGCATTAAATGTTTAAATATAAATAGGATATACGACTGCAACACTTAATGCACTCATTAATAACAAGAATAAATAACGAACTAGACAATGCAAGTTATCATTAATTCAAAAGATTATCATTTACAAAATTTCATTAATTAGTAATATATGTATTTAAAATTTAAAAATCTATTTTTTTCTATAAATTAATCTGATGTGAATCATAGAACAGAATAATCAACCAATGAGATTGAAATAAAATGCATAGTATTTGGAATAGTTAAGTACATATACAGGGTGATTCCAAATTCATGGTACAAACTTTAAGGGCTGGTTCAGGACACTGTAGCAAACACTTTTTGCATTGGCAAGCAGGATCGGAAATACATTTATACAGTAAAAAATACAGGGCGTCTCACTCCAATCCGAAATCGTGTTTTCGTTCATAACTTTAACAGTAGTGGCGACATTTTAACGAAATCCTTACAATATGCTTACGATTCATACAAAATCAGTCTGTTGCGAATTTTGTTAAAATATCTTCAATACTTTTAAAGTTATGAATGAAAACGCGACTTCGGATTCACGTGAGACTCCCGTAATTTTGATTAAATAAATGAATTTTTGACCCTGGTTTCCTAAAATACAGTGCGCCTCACTTCAATCCGATGCACAGTGGGGCGTTTTAATGATCTAGGTGGACAAAATTCATTTTTACGATATTCTCGGAAATTAACAAGGCCGCATATTCTGGTAGCTGAATGTCTCTTTTGTCGAGATCCGTGCTATTTTTGTCGAAAAAATTCGTGATGCGGTTAACTACGACCGTAAAGAAGACATTTGTGCAATTGGTTTGAGGGTGTTTTAACGGTCGCATTTATTTCCCTAAGTTCGAAAGCACGTCTTAACTATTCTGTTTAATGAGAAATTACGAGTTTACTGAAAATATATTACATATTTGTTAAGGAAACATTTACCCTATTGTTGTTTGAAAATAGGCGTCATTAAACCAGTTTAAGTGCTTTTTTCAGAAATCGTGTTTTTGGATGATCCACGTTGTTGTTTACAAACTTCATTTTGACTTTTAATACAGTATTAATCATTATTAAGCAATAAGATTTTTTAAAAATAAAAGTGTCATTCCTAAAGTATTGGAAAGATTGCGAATCGTAAAGTTTTTATTAATAAACCAGCTTTATATTAACTTTCAGTGTATGTATTATATTTAGTTAAAATCTTGCAAGTCAATTTTAAACCACTTTTAATTAACCAATTAAGCTGAAACTTTGAATACACGTGTAGTTTCCATGACAATACAATATTATAATATAAATAAATAATAAAATAAATTATAATAATATAAATAATAATGATAATAATATAAATAATAATAATAATAATAATAATAATAATAATAATAATAATAATAATAATAATAATAATAATAATAATAATGATAATAATAATAATAATATAAAAGATAATAATAATAATAATAATAATAATAATAATAATAATAATAATAATAATAATAATAATAATAATAATAATGATAATAATATAAATGATAATAATAATAATAATAATAATATAAATAATAATAATAATAATAATAATAATAATAATAATAATAATAATAATAATAATAATAATAATAATAATATAAAAGATAATAATATTATAAATAATAATAATAATAATAATAATATAAAAGATAATAATATTATAAATAATAATAATAATAATAATTTTGTCCACCTAGATCGTCAAATCGCCCCACTGTACGATGTCGCCCTTTCGTCCTGTTTAACAGCAGTGAAGATATTTTAACAAAATTTTCAACAGACTCATCTTTGTATGAATTGTAAGCATATTGTAAGGATTTCGTTAAAGTATCCTCACTACTATTAAAGTTGTGAACGAAAACTCGACTTAGGATTGGAGTGAGACGCAACGACTTTCAGTCTTTCTCTAAATACATACTTTGCAAGCTTCTCTGAGCCTTGCGTTCTACAGACACCAACAAGTGTGGCTAAAATCTATGCCGCCCTCTTTCACCCGTTCATCTTTGTGTATTTTTATTCTTGTATATCGTAAACTCGTATTCGTGCTTGCAGCTCATGGATATTATTATTTTATGGAGTTCATACCATTGTCGCTGTTAATTCACATTATTCCCACATTTTTATCCAAATATATAATGTACCTACCACTTTGAAAAATGTCTAGAACAAACTTGAATCAAGATAACATTTTATATTCGAAGGAAGATGTCTCTCAATTATTTTACGATGTAGTTGAAGAAAAGAAATATTGTGCACATAAATATCCGCACATATCCGTGACATTATGAAACTGTTAATTTTAATGTATACATTTTGCTATAATTTAACAGTTGTTATATTGAAATTGTTTTCATTAAAAAAAATAAATATACACAAACTTTTATGCTTCAAATTTCGTTTGAATAAAACAAATTTTCAAATAGCATATTACGGTTACGCCTGTTAATAAAATATTAAAAGGAGCTACAAAAATCTATAGGGATTTTAACTTTCTTTGTTTTATACTTAAATACATTTTTTTCCGTCTCCGTTTCAAAAACTTTTGTTATGCGCTTTTGGCATCTCTATTATGACTAAAAAACATATATTTAACAAATTAATCAGCTTGGGAATTTCATATTTCTTTTATATTAATTTGTTTCAGTAATATTGTTTGCATAAAAAAAGATGATGCATCTTCACAAAGATTTTTCTCACGGAATCAAAATAAAAAAAAACATAAGGATCTAAAGAATACATACATAAATAATAGTGTTATTAAGAAATTCAGAAAAAGGTTATTTAAAAAGAGCTTAATCTTGACACAGCCGGTGGGACTACTTCCCACTTAAATTTAATTCTCAATTGCCGATATTAACTAGAATTTTCTATTTTTTTCTGTTCTAATGAACGCAAAGAAATGCATTTATTTATTTTTAAATTAGTTTGTTCATTAATTCTGGTGGCAGTCAACCGTTTAAAAATTTAGCAACAGAATTATTTTGTCATTGTAAAAGTCAAAATAACAGCATTAAACACTTTAACGTCATTTTAACTGTTTTTTGCGTACTGTTCTTACTTTTGCTAGCGCGACATCAGTGAGTGTTTGATATCTCAAATAACATTTTCTACACAATGTGCTACAAAAGTTGTCATATTAAATATTTTTCCAGACAGAGTAATTTTTGTTTTCGGAGAGCTTAAAATGCGCCAAAAGTGGATACGAAAAACCCCGCAGTGGACAGACACCCTTTTGCTCCAATAGTGGACAGGTTGAAATTCTCAAAGTAAAAGAGAAATGGCCTAGTTGAGGTACTCATTATTTTGATCATCGTTGAGAATTAGGTAGTAGAGCCTATACCATTATGGGCTTACTTTGGGACACTTGTTATATTGATACCCGTATTAATGACTTATAAAAACCGAATGCGGGTGCCCCGCCAGTGGCTGAGAGGTTCTGCTCTCAAAACTGGTAGACTGGTTCAAACCCCTGTCGAGCTCGTCGATCTAACCGTTCGGAGTTTTCCGTGGTTTTCTTCGAACATTGCCGTAAATACGGGTTAGGATCCCTTAGAAAAAACCCCAGATAATCGGCCGTCATAAAATCAACCAATCAACTGAATGCGGACTAAGTCAGTGTCTACGCGTTTGAAAGACAGTTGCCCACATCCTCCCCAAAACACACGCACACAAAACCAGGCTCATCCCAGATTCTACAAAAAGTATGTTGCAGTGAACCTCAGTAATGCATATCAATTTCATTATGTTTGACGTAGTATAAAAACATTAATATACACTTCAAACCTTTCCCTTATATTGTTTATAATGTAACATTTTATTTTGTGTATTCCTGTAAACTAACAATAAATACTGTGCACTCTAGTTTGAGTAAGGAACGTCCTCAATAATATATATACCAATTACGTAAAATTTCAACCATATCTACGAAAGTTAGAGAAAGAAAGACAGCAGACTTCCAGACAGGCAGATGAACCAAAATAATAAATGCTTTGCAATTATATTAAAAAGATTTTAAAAGGTACTATTAGACAAAGAACTTATGAATCAGTATTGGATAGGAATATCCACTACCTTCTCTGGTGATATGTCAGGGTATCAGTAGTGGACACCCTTAAGAAATGTATCTGATTGATACGAAATTAAAAAATAAACACAATAAATGTATTTTACGTACTTATTTTAGTCATATACAAATAAAGAATTATAAGAAATAGCTTAAATTTAAGCATAAAAAAACTCATTTTTCGTATTATGAACTACAAGAAATAGTAATAAGATAACCAAGTGGTCACGCTGTTTCAGTTGAAATATGTTTTGAAAGTACAAGAAAAAATTATAGTTATTTCACATGTCCCAGGAATATAAAGGTTTAAATAATGTGCAGGTTAATGATTCAGAAAATAAAAATATATTTGAATAAATTTCCTTCACTAGAAAAAAAATAATGTTTGGATCATTTGTTGCACAATGATATAAAAATGATTTATAATGTCACTGATGTCATAAAAATTCCAGTCATGAATAAATTATATTATAAGATAAAGCAGAGTTACACGCGCCTATATTAAATTTAAAGATATCAAGATAATTATATATGTTTTTTAATAATAAATTTGTATTATTTAGCTATTAACAGGAATTCCCGTTAATCAGGTTTTTGTATACATAATTAATAAATTAATTAAAACTTTTACATGACTTTAAATAATTTATCGATATTTTTAACGACGTATGACGCCATATTTTAAAAAGAGAATTAAACTTATTAGATATGTAATAATATAATTAAAAAAATAAATAAAATTGATCAACGCTTGTTTTTAATGTCTGTAATGCCTATTGTTAATCAAACTTTGTCCGTGATATATAATTTACGACCGTTGTCTTTAGAAAGATATGAACATTATTTTAATGATTAATTCAGTATAATTTATAATGAATGCATATTTGTTATTTTTCTTTTAAGCAAATATGAACTTAGAAATAAAATAAATTTTGAATATTTATAAAACGTCGTTAATATTTAATAAGACTAAAATGAAATATCATTGGTTATTTTATTATTATTTCATTTATTTATTATGAGAAAATTAAATGTTGTCTCCTCAAAACAAATTATATAAAAGTTTCAATTATTTTTCTTACATTACCTATGGAATCGCTTCAAAAAAGAAAACATTTTGGATAAAGAATTATTTCCTTTATTTATTTATTTGTTTGTTTACCCATGAGCATTAAAAGCAAAGCAAATACAACTGCGGGAACTTGGTGAACTAGCGTTCTAAAATTAGAGGATGAAATTCCAGATGTATGGTTACCTTCCGTAGAAAAAAATCATTTTTGAAGCAGAAAAATTATGTTTTTTAGTGATGTATTATTAAAAATATTTTTCCGCAACTAAAAAATAAATTCAAATGGATGTACAAGAAATAAACTTTTTCGGTGTAGTGTAATTGTGTACAAATACTAGCTGTTCTGTGCGGCGCTGTCCGGAAATCGGTAACTTTCTTTTGCGATTTCAATAAAAATGGTCATTTTCGGCGCGCATTCTGTTCTAAACAAACCTCTTTCCGAACGAAACTCCGGCACTTGTCCCCGCTGCCTACAGCATTGTATAAAAGGCATGTTACGCACCCGCTGCATTGTCGTTTAGTTTCAGTTTCCACCGATAGGGTTCGCGAAATCATCTTACTTAGATATCTACATCTTAATTAGTTCATGTGAACTTGATTAAACCAATTCCCGTTGAGGAAGATTCCAAAAAATTTTTAGAATACTTTGGTCGAAATATTAAAATGCCCTAGGTCGACCAATTTCAACAACTATATCTTCCACAGTCCCACAGCCCCACAGCTACCGACATGCAACCACCATAGTGCACAATGGGAGACTGAAGACTACTACCATACACAAACACCAGTGGTCTGCACTGGGTAGTTGTGGCTGGAAAGTGAAATATAGGACACACACGTCCGTATGAAAATACCCTAGAGCGAGCAGTTTCAACCGCCATATCTCCCCCACCAACACAGCTACCGGCATGCAACTACCATAGTGCACGATAGGATACTCTAGGCTACTACCACACTTAAACACCAGTGGTGTGCGCTGGGTATTGGTGGCTGTAAAGTGAAATATATGGACACACACATCTATTTATATGTATATATATATATATATAGATATATAGATAAATAGATAGATTGGCTTTATTGCAACTGGCATACACCCAATATTATTTTTTCCACACTTTCCTGTTGCTGTTCCAATTCTATGTAATTGCCTTATTTACATCTTCCCTCCATGTTTCTCTAGGTCATTTGCTGTTTATACTCATGTATTTAACTTAACTTGGTTCATCTACACAGTGTGTCCCAAAATGTTTAGAACTGATCCTATAAATAAATTAAGTAACAACATAAATGAAAAATTTGACCTATGTTTATTCGAAATAGTCCCTGCTGGACTCAATACACTTTTACAACGAATGTAATATTCACCAAAACACTTCTGGAAGTCCGCCTTTGCCATGTGCATCAAATAGTCGGACCCAGTCGCTTGAAGTTTTCCCCATTAGTTGTAATTTCAACTTGGGAATCATGAAATAGGCACAAAGTGATAAATCTGGAGAGTAAAGTTGATATTGAGCACGACGACACCTTTATAAGCCACAAACTTCCGCACAATGATCGAAGTGTGTACTGCTGCGTTTTCATGCGAGTATGACCAACTGCCTTACTGACGGTACCTAGGACGAAATCTGCGTACTCGGGGCATGAAACGCTTCAACACTGGCAAATAGCGATGTCCAGTATCAGTAGTACGTTCAATTTTGTGTTCGTTCGCTGTTCGACCTTCGCGAGCTCTGAAATGATCACATTAAACTATTATACCAAACAGGATGCACTCAGCATCACGCAACAAGCAACGGGAAATTTTATCGCTTTACAAGACGAAGAGCAGTCATACTTTCGATATAACCTGGGGGAACGCAGCGCCATCTATTGGCCGGTAATTTAACCATTCCGGGAAATTTTAGGACGGACAGTGGATGTAATGATGGAATATTGTAATCGATTTTTCACTTCTGATCAGCTAGAATTATAACATTATGTACATAGGTGTGTTTTCCGATGACAATACAACGTTTTAATAGTTTTAGAATTTAATTATAAATTAATAAATTATTTAAAGTATGTTTTCCGTGTGTCGTACTCAGGTGATAAATTGTCAAAAATTCGTTCAAATGAACAATAGGGTTACAACTGTATAAGAGTTACAACATTGGAGTCAATTATGTGTCAAAATATGCTTATTAAATTATAGCAAAGTATTGATAAATATGGCTTTGAAACCGCAACAATGAAATATTTTAAACACTAAAAATAGAAAATAAATATAAATATAATGGTAATTGTAATAATTAAAAAAAACGCTTTTTAAGCCCGCTAGAAATTTGTATTTTTTAGACAATAAAAAATATTTAATCAAAATGAATTTACTATGTAAAAAAATATAATACTAAGAACTTACATACTTTATGTCTTTCTTTTATTTTCATAAACGCGATTGTATAATATAAAAAAATTTGTATCATGATTTTTAACATTTTTCGTGTACCTGATATCCTTTTCGCGTGTCTCGGAAATATTAAGTTTGATATAATATGAAACTTAATGATTTCAGAGACAGAAAATGATAAATAATATTTCTTAGGAAAGAAAAGGAAATAAAGTTTGAACCATTTGCACCACCTTCATGTCATAAAAATGATAGTCCAAATCAAAATTCAAAAGCTGATATTAGAGAATAAATCAGAACTAAAATATTCGATAATAAATTTAAAGATATGAGCCTATTAGTATTCTAAGTCTAACCTAGACACTAATTGCAATAAACACACTTGAAGATAATTATAAAGGCAGAAGAACGATGGACATACACGTAATTAAGGAAAGAATGATGAATATGAATTTTTATGTGATGGTGGTGGTGGTGATGTAATTATGACGACCGATTATCTGCACCAGGGATATAGGCCCGAGAGGGAGTAGCCTCAGGGGGGGAGGTGTTTCTAAGGGATCCTAACCCGTATTTACTTAAGGATATTCAATATTCGAAAAAAAAACAAAACAAGGAAAACTCGGAAATATTAGGTCGACAGGCCCGATTGTGTTCGAAGCCAGCACCAGCTTTTGAGAGCAGTACTTCTCGACCACGTGTGGGTCGAGAAATGAATATTGATGAGATTGATGATTATGAATTTATTAAATTTATTAAACAATGAAATTAATTAAAATAATTTAAAATATAATTTATTATTTAATAAATATTTATATTATTTAATAAATATTATTTTTATAATTATAATTATAATTATAATTATAATTATAAATATTATTATATAATTCATGTAATTCATATATATATATATATATATATATATATATATTACAATATATATATATATATATATATTATTTATTAATTTATTATTTACGAAATATTTATATTATTTAGTAAGTGTTTATAATTATAATTATAATTATAATTATAATTATTATAAATATTATTATGTAATTCATGTAATTCATATATTATATATATATGCTACAATATATATATATATATATATATATTATATTAATATATATTATAAATATATTATTATAAATAATTGTTATTATAATTAGTTTTATAATTATAATTATAATATAATTTATATTATTTAATAATTCTTTAATAATTAAATAATAATTTTAATAATTTTAAAAACTAATTTATTAAACAATAAAATTACATAAAGAATGAAGTCGATCGGACAAAGAGTTGCCGAGATATGCGCAATCCTACCCCCCACACTACTCGACCTTTCAGACAATGTATTTCATTCAAATCTCAATTCAAAGATATATCTTAATTGGAAATGAGACTATTTATGTGATTTTTTAATGGGATTTTCTTCTTACTTTGTGATTTTCTAGGATTTTAAAGGACAGTATTATCTGTTAGCTTGAGATATGTACTATCATTTGCTAATCTTGTATCAAGTCAAAAATGAAGTCGAATTCAGTTCAAGATATGTACAAAGAAAGAAAGTACGATGAAATTCCTTGAAGAAAGTCACCCGTATTAGAAAAACGATGCAGATCTAGTTAGTAGTGACTATCCGTGTTTTTACATCTGAACCTTCATTTCATTTCTTTAAATAATGTACATGAACTGTAAATTATATATTACCAAAACTGCATTTGTGAAAGTGCGTACGATGTTTCGAAATAACTTAAAAAGGGAGTATTTAAAATTATTATAGGCTTCTATGAACTTAATATATATTTTATTTTAAATTTTTGCTTATTTATTTAGTTGTTTATATAACGCAGATTTTTATACATAGTTTGGTTGTGATGGATAGATTACTTAAATTAAATGCATATTCACTTAAATTCACTTAAATTATATGTATATTGTAAATATTATAGAAGCATTCCTAATGCATTCACATGTCAGGGTTCGCGAGCTTCATATTTTAGAGAAGAATTATTTCAGAAAAATATTCTTTACCTTATCAGATGAAATAAATTCTAGTATTAAAAATGGCGACTATTAGTGTTTGGAAATAGTAATAAATAAAAGTAGGAACTATGCAATCCCCAAAATAGTTTCCTTTCGATTAAAGAAAACAACAAATATATATTAATATATACTAATGAGTAAACATAAATGGAAAACTACAAATAAGACTCTGTCAAAATTTTAAGGAATACATGAAAATATCGTTAAACACGTTATTATTATTAAACATAGTATAGTAATCTTGAGTATTTTCAGATTTTTTTTTTTATTTACTACACTTCAATAAAGATTTTTTTTTAAGTTTTTCTTTCTTTTTCTTTTTTTTTTTTTTACTATAGATTTAGAATAACTTAAAAAAAATCCCTTTTGATAAAAGATTTCCTGTTTGATTTTACATTTTACATTCTTAATTTCACAGTGATAGAAAAAAGGCAAATACAACTTTGTGATGATTAGTTCAATACGTGACATTTTAAGAACTATTGATCTATAGCTTATTCAAGATTAAATGGGACACAAAGTAAACATTAGAGTTGGAAACTTGCACTAGGGAATTACGGTTTTGCGTTTCTTTTTTCTTCGCAATTTTATAAAAATAAATATTAAATATTTGTTTTCAATAACAGTATTCTAAAACAATATTTGGTAAATATTGAATGTTTAAACTTTAACTAGTCGAATTGAAATTTACATTTAATGTATATATTAATTGCACAAATTTATCTTTTGTTTCGATTTTCTATGACATTTTAATGAAAATGTTTTTGACATTTGTTATTGAAATTGCAAGATTAAGTTTAAAACTTTTTATAAATAATAATAAAAAAAAAAATTACTTTCTGTCCTTGCTAAAATGTGATTTATTTTTTCTATATTTAATTTTTTTGGCTAAACCTTATACTGAAAGAATGTGCTCGTTAAAGGCTTGAGATAAAAACTTTTTATATATTTTTTTCAAAAAACATTTCCTGTTTAGCTTTGCTAAAATGCGATTTTTTTTTCTATACATAAGATTATTTAGCTGTACAGTATACTTCAAGAATGTGCTTATTGAAATTTCCCCTAAAAACTGTTTTGTACATCACACCTGCCTCCGTAAATTTAATTTCGTAATTCTAAATTTCTGTTTGATTCTCTATATAATTTACATTGCTTTCTTTTTCATACCTTTGAACAACTAAAGATATTTATTAAGTGTTTAATTTCAAAAAAAGATCTAGTTTGCTTTTAATTTCAAAATTTATTAAAATTAAAAGCAAACTTGATCTTTTTTTGTTTGTTTTCGACTGACAACAAACATTTTTTACAATATGATTTTTTTAATTACCTAATATATTTATAGATGTCACATCGATATAAATAGAATTTATGTGGTTTAAAAAAACAGGTGTAAATGAAAATAATATATTAATGCCTGTAATTTAGACTTTTTTAATAAAAACAACTAATGATTATGAAAAACAATATCTAGACAATAATGCAATATTTGAAAATATTATCATTTTCTATAAAAAATGATTTTTAAAAGTATCTTTTTACAGATTCATTAATTGATGTTATATTCCGTAACTAAAACAAGTATAATAATTATTTAAAAACAACACAAATGTCACAAAACACATGTGCATCATTTAATAAAAAACTTTACTTAAGGTGTTTTTAAAAACATACATAACTGTATTTCACATTGACAAACAACCTAGCGCTTTTGAGCAACCTTAGCTCATCATCAAGGTTAAAAAACACCAACACGTAGACACACACAAAACAAATAGTCTAAAACTAGTAAAAACATCATTTTCTGCTGAAGAATGGTCAAACCATTACAAACAGGTCTTTAGGGGTGGGAAGCATTGGGAGGGATGTGCCAATCTTAAACGACCTGTTGAACGACCTGTTTGTAATGGTTTGACCATTCTTCAGCAGAAAATGATGTTTTTACTAGTTTTAGTCTATTTGTTTCGTGTGTGTCTACGTGTTGATGTTTTTTTTTAACCCTGATGATGAGCTAAGGTTGCTCCAAAGCGCTAGGTTGTTTATCAATGTGAAATACAATTAATTTTAATTACATTCATCAAATACGTAATTTGTTGAAATTTACATATTAAAAAAGGCGGACATTTTCACGTTCTTCAATATAACGTATTGATTTTGACAGCGATATTTACTTCGCGAAGTGAAATTGTGCATAATATTTCCTGTGAAATTGTACATAAAATTTAATTTATGTTTCGAATCTTGCTGATGTGACACAGGAATACTAAAAACCAGGATACTATTTCATTTTTAAATAATTTAAGTCATAAAAACATTTAAATTTTAAGCGTTTCACAGCGCATTTATTTTCAGTTTTAAATATAAGTACGAGAAGGAACAAGCAGTACTAATTGCTCATTTTTTCTCAACTTTCATTAATCTGTATGTAAAAACAATTTTTGTAGTATATTTCTATTTACGAGTGGTAAAAGTTAAAAATAAATAAATACATAAAAGTCTTTAATTGATATTTTCTTCATATTTCTTAGAATAAATTACTGTCGACAAAAATTATAGAAATCTAACAGTATCAAAACAGAAATCTAAGAACAAAATTATATTACATATTATTTATTTTTTTAAATGATTTGTGATTTCAACTTTGTTACTGTTTTACAAATTTGTCAAAATCAGCATTATATTCAGTCCAGACACGAAATAGAATGTATTCGTGCTTCAATACTGAATTTTTTCGATAATAAAAATTATAATAACTTCCATTTAAAAAAAATGCAGTGACAAGGAAGTAAAAACTAATTATTATTTACTAAATTAAAAAATAATCAATTCCAATTTCTTTTGGAAAAATTATCTAACATACATCTTTTTTTTAATTAAATCTTAAACTAGGGGTAAGTTGTAACAGCGTTTAAATGAATCTTCTTTTGTTAGAAAAATAGTCCAGCAGAACGTTTAACAAAAAGGTTATACGAAGGTGGTTTGATAAGTTCTCGGCCTGACAGTGAAAACACAAGATTTTTACATAATTTCATATTATTTTTCAACGTAGTCCCCTTTAAACTCAATGCATTTAAGATACATTCTTGTGTGCAAATTCTTTAGTGCAGCCTTGTACTAGTATATAAAACTTTTTTGTTGTTAGTACTTTCACGACCAAATGTTTTGGTCCTTTTATTAGTAAGCCCCGCCTAAGGGCGTTAGTCATGCTGTGTTGCATTAATTAACAAAAAGATGCTCTGTATTTTTTTTATATTACAAACTTCTATTTAAAATAATGATACTATTTGTAATCGACGTATTTATGTGCTTAATCCATGGATTGTATAAATACGGATATGGTATTTATGCTTGTGAATTTATCTAACATATGAAATACTAATAGAACTCCCGTAATGTAAAAGACGGGAATTAACACCAGGATCACGAATGCGTTTATATATCAGTTTATTTTTTTATTCTAGTTCTGCAATCAGAGGCTTGATTAAATTTACTTCAGGATATCATTCTAAATTATTTTTTTGTGCACGATTAGTTTTTTGTACTTAACAAAATACTTTTTACATTAAATCACATTATTAAAAATTGCTTTAATGTAGAAAATTAAAGTTATGGACTAAACGGTTTAGTTATTTTCCAAAAAATATATTTATTAAAAAAATAAGACATTATATAATAATATTGTAGTAACTTGAATTACAATACTACATTTTCATTAAAATATATCGAATATTACAAAATAAATTATGAATTTATTAAGCAAACATTTAAAACATTTTTTTCTAGTAAAACATAAGAAAGGATTTTGTAAATAATTAACCGTTATCATATGCAAATAAATGGATAGAATGCTAAAACTCATCTTTAAAAAGCTAAAAAATTAAAAATACACTAGATGGAACCCGTTAAAACTTGACGGAAAAAAATAACAATATTAGTAAAATAAGCTTCTTTATTACATAAGAAGGGGTGCGTATGAAACAGTCTTTCAAATATTTTATTTTAAAAGTTTTTTCCCCCAGTGAATTACAGTACTATTTCCGAAGCAAACTCCAAACAAACAATCCGAAAAAAACTGTGTAATGCAAATCAGTTTGACATTATCGCCATATTTCCCATGGCAAGAAAGAAAATTTCCTGGACCTATGAAGTATCATACAAATAGTATATACCTACGTTCATCTCATATTCAGTCAATAAAAGAACATAGTAAATAAAGCACACATCTCCCCCCCCCCGGTGATAATGCAACCGAATGAGCTCCTATGCGCATGTGCATTGTATCTCACCAAAGGCACCGTCAAAATTCGACGTTAAAAAAAAAGTTTTGAAATGTTTAAATTAAAAGTTTCAAAATATCTTCTTTAATCATTGTTCGTTTCAAATCCATATCTTCTGAAACGCATTCATTGTTTTAAGCTAATCAATTTCTATGTAAAGATGAATATATTTTTTTTTTTTACAATAATAAATCAATCTGCAGATAAGGGACATTTTTAATGTTTTCAAGTGTAATTTATTTGTATGGTTTCTTCGGTTCCTTTACATAATCAGGATGATTATTCCTTTCCCATCACAGTCGGGGATCTTTTTCCTTCTTACACAGTTAAATATCCAATGGATCTTTAAAAAAATAATAAAATACAGTTCCTAGAATATTCTGATGCAACATATACATCAACAAATTCAGCATATCAATTTTATGTTAATCATAAACTATAAATAGTTTTTGTTTCTTGACAGATTTTAGTTTAGCGCCAAAATGCTCTTTCTTTTGGATAATCTGATCTTATGATTTATCAGGGGTTTTTATTATTTTTCTTTTTCAGTCGTTATGATGGTTAGGAAAATCTACTTTCAATTGGGGCGACTTTCCCAGGGACTATGTTACATTATTAAAGCAAACTGATGATCATTGTTGAGATAGAACTGAAAAATATTTCATGTTTGAAAATTATTTAAAAAGTCGTTAAATTAAGCGGCAGTTTTCAAATAAATTTCAATAGAAAGCTAATTTTTTTTCTAATTGATGATGTAACAACTGAAATTGTAAAATGTAGTAAAATGTAGTAAAAAATTGACATTTGTAGTATTTAGAAGTGATGTAAGTGCGATGAAAGCTATAGCGATAGGGCCGTTTGTCGTCACAACTGTTATACATTTCTAAAAATTGCCACTGTGTTTTGCCTGGCGTCCAAAAGTAGACTATCATTTTTTGACATCGAAAGAGAAATTCACAGTGGAAGAAATAGGACTTTGCCACTAATAAGGAACTGTTAAATGAACTTATAACAAACCTACCAAAATAATCCCTATAGAATATTAGCCTTATATTATTTATTCTAGCTAAAAATACAATCATTATTTCAAGTTTCTTTTTCATAACACTATTTTTTATAATTTTAATTTTCCTGAAATTCTTTACTTTTGTGATTTTTTTATTAAAATTGAAATCTTCGAACCTATAATTTAAAAAAAAGTAATTGGTAACATGTAATCAAGGTATGCAATCAAGATGAAGCAACAAATAAAGGCTTAAATTCTTACCTTTA
This sequence comes from Maratus michaelseni, assembly GCA_963931845.1. Lineage (NCBI taxonomy): Eukaryota > Metazoa > Arthropoda > Arachnida > Araneae > Salticidae > Maratus > Maratus michaelseni. Next base: position 103,731,731 of record OZ007593.1, on the reverse strand, counting down.
AAATTACATCATGCTGACACAATCAATTTTTCTTTTTAGTTTTATTAATGTTAAAATGCATTTCAAGCTAAGCATAACGTCATTTTCCCCGGCGCAAACTTTTCACACGTACTTTGTATAAGTTACTTTTATGCTTTAACACCATGTTACAAATAAAAGTATATTTTGTATTTAATTGTAATGAAAAAATGGCATCAACAAAGTTATAATGCATAATGATAAAATAAACCTAATGGACGATATTCCGGTGACATCACAATAAATATGAATTATTATTCGCTTATAAAACACGCCGATAAATATTTTCACCGAAATTTAACTTGCAAATTAAAAAAATTGGCCTAAAAGTTCTCATCAAGTGATTTTTAATTCGACGTTAAATGTATTTATAGTGATGTTTTACTGATTTATTAGTATTACATTAATTAAAATAAAAATTACGTCTTCGAAACTATGATATTAAAATAGAAAAAGCATTAAAAAACTGTTGTGATTCGTAGTTTCGTACAATCGATAAAATTCAATTGACGTCACAAACATTTATCCAACAGTCGAAAGGGATAATTAAGAGAAATAATATAAATAAATAAATATCCAAGATTATTTTTTATTCTTTTCATTAATATATTGTAAATTTTATAGTTCAAAGTTACTGATAAATGATACTTTTGTAAATGGGGCTTTCACTAATTATTATTTTATTATTTTTTTTTATTTTACAGATTTATAATGGCAACATTCTTCTGTTTGTTTATTGGGCGCTACAGTTTGGCGAATAATTTGGGGTACTTTTCGGTTAGCCGGGCGCCAGTGAAGTATATATATATATATATATATATATATATATATATATATATATATATATATATATATATATATATATATATATATATATATATATATATATATATATATATATATATATATATATATATATATATGTCATTCTATAACCATAATATATTCTAAGCGCTGTAACTGGGGTTAATTTTTGGCGCCTAAATGACGATTTTAGCTTAGTATGGCAACCTTGTGTTTTATAATAAAATTGAATATGTGTGTAAATAAATAAAATAAAATTGGTACTTTTATGTTAGCTGGGCATCAGGGATAACTTTACAAATCTTCTTTCAATTGGAATAATTTAAATTGAAATATTTTACGTGAGATTTGTTATTCATATTGATATGATTATGTTTAGATATTTTATTATGATTATATTTTAACTAATTTTAAGTAAGATTTTTAAGATTTAATATTACAATGTTAAAATATTACCTAGTTGATATTAGCTAATGTCAAAAGATTGGCAAACCACAGAGTTCAGAAAATAAACGCTATGCCTGGCAAAAATGGGAGTTGTCGACTTTATGACGTCATAAGCAGAAATAAAAGTTTAATTAAAAATTACGGCTAATTACTTAAATTTTCGAACAAACGAATGCACGATAACAAATCTGTATCCAAATATCTTTCATTTAAAAAAAGAATGGTGTAATTTGATGCAGTAGTTTGTTCTGACGGATTGTCGAAAGAAATCGCTTAGCGTTTTAACCCCTTAATCGTCGCGCCCTTTAAGTGTAGGCTACTTTTTAAAAATTCAGATTGCTTGATTACCACCAATTTTTTTAAGTAGAAATGTTCGTCTTATTTAATAGACAGATAAAATAATGCAAGAATAAAGCCAATAATACTATTTAAAAAAAATTGGTGGGAATCAAACAATCTGAATAAAACAGGCGTAACCTACGCTGCCCGTGAATGTCTCGGGCACGACGATTAAGGGGTTAAATATATAGATTTAATATGATTTATTACTTAAAAGATCATAAAATTGTGAAAAAGACGTTATACATTAACACTATTCAATGTCAATTACTCCAAGCGCTTTCTGCTACACACATAGCAATCAACATGGATAAAAATACAACTATACAGTTGTATTTTTATCCCTGATGAAAGCAATGTGTATAGCTGAAAGCTATTGAAGTAATTGACATTGAATAGTGTTAATGTATTTTAAAATCTATCTTACAATTTTATCATCCTTTAAGTAATAAAGCACATTAAGTGTATTTTTATTTTATTTTAAAGCAGTATCATTGTGGGCAGTGGCTCGTACAATGTTAGAAAGGACCATGAATAATATACTTATTTTCATAGATAAATGTCTTTATAAAACTTATTAATTATTACAAATTATACAGTATCCAAACGATAACATTTTATTCTTTTTCTCATTCTCAGAAACAACAAAACTGGACAGTTGCCAGATTTCAAATAAAAAATGTGCCGATAATTTTATCTGCAAAATAAATAAAAATAAAATAAAATAAATGGAACATGGAGTTAGTAAAAATGATATTCAGTTGCTTTAAACTGTGTAATCGAGCCACTACACCATTGTCATAGTGATTTATAAAATAAGACATAAAATAAAATCATTTGTCTGAAAAGGAGGTGAAATGGTTTGGGAATGTAATTTAAGGTTAAACTTTATTTGATTATGTTGAATGAATAAATGAAAATACGTAAATTTTCAAGAATGTTATACAGATAACCCAATAAAAATCAGTCTAAAGTTTACGGGTTTTTAGAATTTTAATTATTTTGTGTTTTATCCAGCCAGAATTTGTACTTTAGAGACAATTTATAGATTTTTGTCCTTTGTCTGAAAATTTCTGAAACACTTTTTTTTCCTACATAAATGATAGATGCACGGAAAGAACTTGGATCTTTGATTCTGCTATGCCGATGAGTGCAGGCGGTTGAAAAACCAACAGAAATTTTTGGCAGAAACCTTTCTCCTAATTTTGAGAGTAATTTTTAATTAGATTTATTTGGTCATGTAATTTATTTTGGCGCATAATATTAAATTCATTAATTCACTTGTACTATGCTATCGTCATAAATATTTGGTTTTGAGCTGCATTTCCAAAGCCAAGTTCTTTCACTGGTTGTATAGGAACAACCTGCACATTATTTTCAAGTTATATTAATAAAATCTGTAATAACAAACACTTTCAAAATAACTTTTTAAATTTTGCTTTTGTATCACTACATAATCTTACATCGGTGTATCTTTTTAATGCGATCATATTGGTGTAATAGTATTAAAATTGCTTTATTTTGAACTTTTACTTACAATTAACTAAATGAAATTATCAGTTTTGTTATTTTTTTTATAAAATGAATTCTGTCTTTAAAGTGGCAGGTAATATACTGATAAGCAATCAGAGACATTTATTTTGATGTTCTTCCTGTTTTAAAAATTGTTTTCAACATTCTAAAGGTATTTTTGGGTAAAAATTTACGTTTTAAATTACTAAACGCATGTTTAATTTAATTATATAGTTAATGAACTTTGTTGAATTTATTTAATATTTTGCATAACTGTTATTTTGTAATTAAACTTCATAATTCGTTAAACATTAAAATAAAGTAATCAAAGGATCACAAAATATTCATACTACAGTTGACTCTTGAGAATTGTGATTTGCTGCAAAAGTCTTATACTATATTTTATGCATTAATTATAATGCATGTTATGTTTATATCACTTAAAATAGTCCCTTAGGTAGGATATTGTTGTCTAACATTATAAAATAATTCGAAATAATGTTAATAATTTAGACATTTACTATAGTACGAAATGGAACATTTTATTACAAGAAATTAACATTTATCTGGAAAAGCAATATCGATCTCGTTAATAAAGGACATAGCGTATTATTGAGAAATGCTTCCATGTTATTTTAAAACGTAAATCAAGCAAATGTTATTAATAATTCACACAAAAATTCCTGCTCGCGATTTTTTATTGTATAAAAATTTTCAATTTAAAACTGTATGTATAAAAAATCTATATTATGACGAAAAATATTATAAATTCATATGTTTGTTGTAAGTTTTTATGTAAACTTTGATTTAAATGCCCCTGTAAAAATAGTTTGAGAAAATATGTTCTCATGGATTATTATAAATTGCTAACTATTCTGAGAAACGCCTTCCTTGTACAGACATTGTTAAACCAATATGCGTATTTTATTTTATACATGAGAACTCAAATATAATAGAAACGGAAATAAATCCGAAATCTCTATTAAATAAAATCTTAAAAATATTTTTACACCTTACAGACGAAGCGAGCCTAATAAACTTTTCTAATGATTCGAATACAATTCAATAAAATGGTAATCAGTTAGCAGTACGATAGAAGGATTTATTAAAGTATTGTGTAGTTAAATATTTGAAAAGAAAGTTAAAGCTTCTTATAATAGACAAAAATAGAAATATTTATAATAAAACAATTGAAAAAAGTTGTAATTTAAGGAAATACCTCTTTTATTTGTTTATGTTTTAATTTTTAAAATCTAATTTACCAAAGCAATTTATTTTTTCTCTTATATTTTGTTTTACCAACATAAAAAAAAAACTTCCATGCATATGGTTTCAACGAATAAAATATTTATTTAATATTGCTGTAGTATGGCAAATAGTATATATTGAATTTCTCCATTAAGGATTTTCCCATAATTGTATATAATAATTTAAATTGCATTAATTATTTAAATTAAAATAATATGAGAAGTGATATTTCTTAGATGTTCTACGAAATTTGCAGGTTTTGAAACTTTCTACAGAAATATTTATTTTTCAATACCTACAAAATTATCCATTATTTAGTAAGATCTGAATCCATAGGTGATACAGAGTTTAAAAACAATTCTTAGTTTCATAATTATATATTACATGTTAGCAGTATTAAACACAAGTTGAAACTAAAGCAGTTAATTACTCTTTCTCTGACGTTATATACTTTTCCAAACTGTTTTCTAAATATTTCGTCGGGCACATTTCTCAAGCCACATGGTATTGCTTTATACAATGCGTTGTAAACTGATTGGTCTACACCAAAAGTTTAACCCCTTCGGCCCTGATTTTATTTTTCAATTTTGGGAAAAATTTACTGTTATGCAAACAAAATTAAAAATAGCTATCCGAATCACAGAAGTTAGGGTTTAATGAAAGTTAACTAATGCGTTCTTTACCAAAACCTCACAAATGTAGTTATTTTGCGTGTTTTTCATATAACAATAGTCTAAGGAAGAATTTTTGAAGCCGTTTGGAAAATGTCGTATATTACAACTAAATTAAACAAGCATAAAAATTCAGTAATATTTTTTATCTTTTATCACAAATTACCACTTCGGAAAATGATTCCCAAATTTTAATTTAAAGAGTGAAACGTATGTTTTAATTAACAGAAATGCCAACGGCTTGCTAATAATTATGAAAATTATTATTATTATTATTATTACTAAATTCTAAACATACGTGAAGTCGTAATAGGAAATGTAGAGATTCATACTATCACTATTAGGTGCTGGAATCAATAAAAATAATGTTTAAGACAAAATAATATTCAATAAAAGATATGTCCTATTAGTAGGACGTCAGTGCCGAAGGAGTTCTAATATCTATTGAAATATTACTTTATAATGTTAAACAGTGTAATATACAAGGTATAAAACTCTGATAGTAAAAAACTTTCAGAAACAAAAGTTATAGCAGCAAAAAATATAGGTTCATCCAATGGAATATAATTATAAAAATTGTTTTAATAGGGAATGGTTTTCCCTTTCCTCAGAAATTTTTCACAGCTTCTTTTTAACATTAAAATTATAAGTTCTTGAAAAATATGTAAACCGATATCACGCCTCTCAGGAAAAACTGCTTGTTTAATTTCATTTATGCAATTGTGTAGAATTACATCAGAATACCGTGTTTTTCTGACAATCTATTGATTTTTTTCATCATAGATTTACTATCCGGCTCAAATCAAGGCTCAAGGAATTTTACATGAATTATATGGGAAACACTTGCATCGATTTCTTCAAAAAGAATATTAGGAAATATTAGATACTATAAAATATGTAATTAATAAAATTGTTGCATATTTTATAATCTTTTAATTTATTAGGCGATTCAAATACTTATACAGTTGCGATAAATAATCTAAGACATAAAAAAAAAATAATAATGTCAAGTTTTTGCAATTTCCATATATTCAGTTTCAAACTTAATAATCAAATATAACAATTTCAAACAATTTCAAATAGATAAATGTTATCTATAATAGACATTCGTATTTCATTTCAACTTATAGGTATTAAAAAAAAGTTTGCATAAGTGTTATAAAATGTGTATCATGAAAAAAATACTTAAAAAAATAAAAGAAAAGTATATTTAGTGACATATGTAACATTGCTTAAGAAATATATATCATTTTATATATTGTTTTCTTTACTTATCCATATAATTTTAAAAATAAGAATTTTTGGAGAATAAATTTTCTAAAGTCATTAACATATATGACAAGTACTTTTAACATGATAAGGATACTTATTTAAAATCGTTTAATAATTAGATCAAAAGCTATTGTAAATTAAAAGAAAATCATGATTAAAAAGGTCTGATTAAAAAAAAAACATATTTTTAGAAATGTTCTTTTTAATTTAATAGTAAGCCACCTTTCTAATGTATATGGCTATCTTTCAAAAAGCAACATTCTTTTATAAAGTTTTTATCTCGTTACTAGCTTTCGCCCGTGGGACCACTCATGTAGAATGCAAGTTTTGCAATTCAGAATGTTAGTTTTACATTTAATTTTTCAATTTATGTGGTATAATTCACCTAACAAATAGTGCAAATTCCACCAAAATCCATTCCGTAATACTTTTAAAAAGTCCTTCCGGCATGTACCGGGAGTAAAATGTCGTACTGACATAGATAGTACTCAAGAAAGGTTGACACTGACATAGTCCAAGTTTTTAAACATTCAACTCATTTTACTCAAACACCCGAAGCTAAAATGCTTGGAACCCGATTATAGAATATTCAATCCAGTTTTTCGTTAATACTGAATTTGAATACGAATTTCAGCACAACAAAAATCAGTTTGTTTCAAAATATCAGCAAACATAAAATTTCAAACGGCTATATCTGAGCCGTTTTGTAAGATAAAGCCAATACAGAAATGCTCAGAAATCCTTGTATTACGATATAACACTTAACGGAGACAGCTTTTTCAATTTATAAAATTTTATACATATTTTTGAATAAAAAAATAAAATAAATAAAATTAACTGGCCGCCATTTTGAAACAAGATGGCTCATGAAGCTGGCCAACTAATTCAGTTGAGACCTTGGTATGTCTTCTACACATGATCAGTCACAGATTCAGATTCAGATTCAGATTCAACCAAGCAGGGTGGCCTACCATACGGCTTAAGCTCTACAAGCCCTGCTTGGCAAGTTTATTTAAAAAAAAAAAAAAATACAGATGAGGCCAATAGGCCATTAGGCTTTTACTGAGGGAATGGAATTATTTACACTACTGTGTTTCCGCTATTTTTGTGGTCAATGATGAGGGTTATTCTTCTTCATCATCGTCTGAGGGCAGGACATTTCCTAGAAGGTGTGCTGGAGGCATTTGAAAGAGTTGCTGATTGTGTTCTAGGAGATGGACACAGTCTATTATTTTTTGTTGTAGATTTGGTGTATGGAGGACGTGGTGGAACCAAACTGAGGTCCTCAGTAATGCCGGTTTCCTTATGTGATATGCTGACGTTAGCGGGCAGTTGAGTGTGTAGTGGGTGGCATCTCCTCTTTTTCCACATGTGCAGAATGGAGATGGGGCTTTATTGAAGAGAGAGAGATATGATGGGAACGGGCCGTGGTTGGTTATGTACAGGTAGATGTTTCGGTGTGGGACCAGGAAGTCCTCGGTGACTTTTGGACAGAGGCTGTAGGCTTTTCGTCCCCTGTGCTCCGCTGTCCATTGGTCTTGCCATTTAGATGTGTATTTGTGTTTTAGTTGTCCTCTGAGGTAGGATGGAGGTGCTGGGTGGAAGATGTGTTTTATTGATGTGTCCGGTTGTGTGGCTTCCTTGGCGAGTCTGTCAGCGTGTTCGTTGCCCGCAATTCCTGAGTGCCTTTTACCCAGTTGAAGAGGATCTTTTTTGTTGTGTTTTGCAGTTTCTTTATTATTTGACCTATTAGATAATTTTCTGTATTCATGTCTGTAAGTGCCACTAAGCTGGAAAGGCTGTCTGAATTTATTGTTGCTTTGTCGTGTGTGGATGTTTGCATCCAGGAAATTGCGTCGGAAATTGCGAGCAGCTCCGCTTGGTAAACGGAGTTTGAGGTGTCCAGGTGTATTTGATGTTCTGTTATTGTGTCTTCTTTGTTGTAGATGCAGAAAGCGTATCCTACACCAGCGTCAGTCTTCGATTCATCCGTGTATACTTGCAAATTTGGCTGCTCCTCTGCATTCTCTGCCCATTCAAAATATGTTTTGTATGGTATAATTTCTGTTGGTATAAATTTCGGTTGATACATATCTGGTTGTATTCAAATCATGGGGATGCCTAGCCTAAGGATTGCTCCTTGGGCTGCTGTTTTCTCTGTTCTTAGTGAGAGTGGCATTGTTCCCGTGAGGACGCAGAGAGCTGAGGTTGCTGTCTTCTTGTATGCACGGGAGATCAAAAGCAGACACTGTGCCTGAATTGCTGAGAGGAGTCGCAGCCCGTGGGATTTTTGTAGTTTGGGGAACCATGTTGCTGCAGCGTAAGTTATTTTCTTTTCTAAGATTGTGTTGTTCCATATTTTTAGTATTGCTTTTGAGATACTGCGTTGTGAGGCTGCAAACTTCAGGAGGTTTTGGACTGCTGTGTTGATTTCTGATCTCTTGGCATGTAGATGTTGTAGGAAGGAAAGTGTGCTGTCCAGAACTAAGCCGAGATATTTTAGTGTGGGGTTATGTTTGATGGATCTGTTATTAATTTTTAGTGTGGGTGGACGCTTGAGATATTTACGATTCTTTATTTGCAGAACTGTTGATTTTTCGTGTGTTATTTGAATGGAATGACAATCCGCCCAGTTTTGAATCAGTTGGAGAGCTGCGTTGCCTTTGTCTTCTATGATCTTCCTGGTGCGACCTGTTATGATTAGAAGTATATCATCTGCGTACGCCACCACTTTGAATCCCTTTTCTCTGAGGATTATCAGGATCTTATTGATGAATATTCTCCAGAGAAACGGGCCGTAGCACGGCCCCTGGGGACAGCCCTTTTTGAACCAGTGAAGGTCTCCAGAGAGCCAGTTGGTGTACGCAGATCTGAGCGATAGGAAGGATCTTGTCGTGTTTATGTATGGTCTGCTCAGTTCTAAGGTTTCGAGCTCCTCCACTGTTGCATCCCAAGGTAGATTGTCGAAGGCATGGTGGAAGTCTAGAGAGATGAGATATGTGTAGTTGTCTTCTTGTTTGCTTAGATCTATGATGGACAGCACTTCTTGGATTGCCGTTTCCGTCGATTTTCCTGGGACGAATCCATGTTGGGACGGTGCTAGTTTTGGTGTGCTGTGTAGTTCATGTAGGATACGCTTTAGTATTAGCTTCTCAAAGATTTTGCCCAGGATTGGCAGCAGGGAAATCGGACGAGACGAGTCCGCTTCTGTTGGAGGCTTTCCATTTTTCAAGAAGAAGACTAGTTCCCCCTGCTTCCATGCTGTCGGGAAGTAGTTAAGCTTGAGGAGTGTGTTGTAAATGTCTTGTAGTAGTTGTGGGTGATGTTTGAATATTTGTCTTGTGATGGGATGGTCTATGTTGTGATGGGATGGTCTATGTTGTCTATTCCTGGGGACTTGTTTTTGTTGAAGCTGTATATTGCCGTTTTTAACTCGTTTACGGTGAATGGAGGGGCCGTCTTGTCTGGTGTTGGTGTTCTGGTGTCTGTAATCTGTGAATTTCCATATATGTGTTCTGTGAGGTCCTTGTAAAATGATTTCTTGGTGTGTGTGATTGTTGTTGAGTGTGCCAGTGCATAAGTTTCTTTCTTGTGAAAGTCCTGGAAGGCAATTTTCTTCATTTTCCCATAGGGATCTGTTGTTGCCTGACAGAATCTCAGCCATGCTTCTCGTTTGGCTTTTTGGATTTGAAGCTTGTATCTGGCTCGCTCCTGTTTGTATTTCTGTTTGTGGGCTTGTGTGGATGTTGGAGAGTTTGTTTGTCTTCGGAGTGCCCGGACGTAGTTTCTTGTTTTTCGGAGCTCCGGAGACCACCAGTTGATCGAGGGTTTGTGTGTGCTACTTTTCTTCTTGAGAGTGTGTTCACTTGTCTCTTGTATGATTTGTATTAATTCATTGTAGTGTGTATCGAAGTTTTCTTTACTTTTTATTTGCTGGAAGTTAATGTTTCTTTCTATTAGTCTTGAGGTTAAGTGTTGATTGAATTTTTTAAACGATATGTTCTTCGTTCTGTATCTTCTTCTCGGGAGAGTTGGGGTTGTTATGTTTAGATATATGGTGATCAAGCGGTGGTCCCCGTAATTCATGTCTTTTTCCACAGTCCACTCTTCTAATCTAGAGAATACGGGGAACGAGAAAAGAGAGACGTCCGGCCATCCTTGTGATCTTTCTGTCTGAAATGTGGGTGGGCTGTGTGGGTCGTTTGCCGAGATTAAGTGGTGTTGGCTCATATGTGTGATGAGATGGTGTCCTCTGTCGTCGTCCGATGGATACCCCCAGAGTTGGCTATGAGCATTGAAGTCTCCCAGGTGTATCAGGTGTTTGCTCATGCCTCTCTTGTTTGTCCATTCTTGAAGGTCTTCCTTTAGATCTGCTGACGGTGGGGAGTATTGATTGCCGATTGTTATAATTATATCTTGGAGTGTAACGTTAATGAATACTGAATTTTGGTGTTGCTGTGTTCGTATATGTTGTAGGTTGTTGTCCAGTATGATTGTGTGGCAGTTGTTGGATTGCGAGGCATATGAAGGCAGGGATAATGGTAATCCGTTCGGTCTTCTATTGGTGACTGCGCAATCCTGGAGACAGGCTATTGAGTAATCCTCTTCTATTAAGTGATTTATGAGGTCTGCTGTTGCTGATTTCGTTCTTTGAAGGTTTATTTGTGCTATTTTGAATTTTGGTGTTGTTGTTCTATTGCTAGTTGGTGTGGTTGTTGGGTTTGGGGTTGTTACCATCGCGAACTCTCTGCTGTTAGGTTCTGTGCACGATGGCGATTATGGAAGAGGTCCTGAAAGACTTGGCATCCGGCTGAGTTGGCGCTATGGTTATTTGGGTAGGGGTATCCATCTTGATCTTGCGTGTAGGTGCAATTTAAGCATCTGTGTTGTCGCAGGTGGTTTTTCTTCGGCCATCTTTCATATTCATGTTCTGCCATGCAATATGCACAAGCCGTTTTTCTCTTACAGTTGGTAGAGGAGTGCCCGAAGACTTGGCAGTTTTGACAACGAATTATTGGGGAGTATGTCCTTATTTTGCATGTTATGAGGCTGAGCGATAGTCGACCCACTTTGTGGAGTAACAAGGCTTGGTCTTCTGGGAGGTCTATTACTAATTGGTATGTTCGTGAATTTTCTTTTGATATTTCTTTATGTATGTGTAAACGTTGTTCGATGTCTTCGTTTGTCTTTTTGTTGATTTCTTGTAATACTTCGTCATGTGTGATCGACTTCGGGATGCCTAGTATTATCAGCTTTTTCCTTTTTTCTGTTACAAATTCTTGGGATACCAGACGTGATATGTCTTCTGATTGGTGTATTATATCCGACAGGGTGTCGACATTTTCTTCTGTTTCTGATCTCACTATTAATGTTGTTTTATTTCTTGCTATTGTACAATGTATAGGTGGGACATTCTTGTGTTTTTAAGGGCTTTGTGTATTTGTTCTCTGATTGAGAACATCGTTAGAGACGTGTTTGATTTTCTAGATAGTAAAATTGCCCCTTTGGAGTATCTCCTGGCTGCTGAAGATGCTGTTAATCTTGTTTGTGGTTGTGATGGTCTGCCTGTTTCTGATTGTTTCAGTTTTTCTGCGTATGAGTCGTGTGTGCTGTTATCTTCTGGTGTTTCTATTGCTGGTGTTTTGTGTTTCTTGATAAGTGCTGAGACTTTTGATTCCAGATCTGCTATTTTTTGAAATATTTTTTCTGTGTTTGTGGTGTTTTGTTTTATTATGGCTTCTTTCAGCATTCTGGTGTTCTGGACGTGTGGGAGTTGGTTCTTTATTTTTATCAGGAGTTGTTGAACTTCTTCTTTGGTCATCCGCTCAATTTCGTCTTCATTCGGGATCTGGCAGTTTTGTTGCTGTTCTTGCTGCTTATGCAGTTGGTTTATTTCTTCTTTTTGTCTTTGATTGTCTTGAGTGAGGAGATCCATCTTGGAGTAGAGATCTGCGAGGGTTTTTTTGTGTTCTGCTGTTAATTTTTCTATGTTGTCCTCTCTTTCTTTTATGGTGGCTTGTTGGTGTTCAATTCTTTCCTCCAGTTGTTTTCTGTCTGCTTGCTGTTTGTTTTCTCTTTCCAGTGTGTTGGTTTGTAGTCGTTCTGTGTCTTCTTCCAGGGATTGGATTCTGTGTTCTAGGGATGCCGTGTTGTTTTCTTGTATTTGGTGATGTGTGTTGTGGTTGGTTCTTCTATGTTGTCTGTTTGGACCTTGCCTTCCTTGATTTGTTCTAGTTCTTCTTTGATTTGGTGCATATCTTTGAGATGAGTTACTATTCTTTCTTGCAAGGTGTTAGCCCCTTCAGTGCCTGCTGGTGAGTGTTGTTTGAGGTGTTTGCACATTTGTCTAAAAGATGCTCTGAATGTGGGCTTAGTATCCAGGAAATCTTTCACGTTTTGTCGGTTGGTGTCCCTATGCAGGTAGGCAATGAAGTCTTGATCTACATCTTTGAATATTTCCAGTGTGTTTGTTATTTTTGTTTGTTGGGTTGAATCTTGTGTTTGTGATGCATTTCTTTTGATGTATGCGATGTTTTTTGTTATTTCTACTTGCAGCCACTGTAGGTATTTGTCTGCTCCTTCATTGTTTCTTCCTTTGTGTCTTCTGTAGTGGCCGATTGCTTGTGCGAGGATTTCGTGAACGTTAAGGTTTTTTCTTTTACCTGTTTCTATATCATATAATTGTTGGAGTGGCGGTCCTTTGTCTGATTGATTTGATGGGGTTATCATTTTTATTTGTTGTGAGTTTCTTGTTTTTGTGTGTTGACTGTTGGTCGATTTTGTATATCTCGGGTTGTTCTTGTCTTCGAGTTATGAGTTTGAGCTTTCACTTTGTGATTGATTTATTCTTCTTGGAATATATATATATATTTTTTCTTCTTATATTTCTGAGTTAAGAACTTTATTTACGTTAGCGATAAAGGTTATGTGGGATACTCTCTCCGGCAAAGAGAATTATGAGAATTAAAAAAAATGAATAGAGATAATGAAGATAATACTAGATAGAGTAAAATGGGTGAATTTTGGAGAACCATGTGAGACCAGCCCATGAAGAGATAAGTGTCCAGCAAAAAGCGAGTGCAGCTGCACCCGAGGGAGATATACTGTGCAAGGCTGATTGTATAAATTGAAAGGCCGTAAAAATGACGCTATTGTGAGGAGATGCGGGAACATGTGCAAAGGAGCGAGGGAGTGTATTTCAGGTTGAAGCCTGGAAAACTATGAAAATTAAATGTGGCGACCTACGCCCTCGGAGTGGTTGGGATAAGAATTGAATTTGAGAATAGATGTAGAAATTTAACACCTTTATGGAGTCCAGGATTAATGGATGGGGAATTGAATTTCCTTTATGGAGATATGCTACACTTGATGGTTGAGAGAATTTGAGAAAAGTTTAAAATTATTTAAAAAAAAATTAAAATTTTGACCAGGGTCCAAAACATGAAAATTTTAAGTGAGTGGCTCCGGAATGGAAAGCCTACTTTGAGATCTAACAAATTTATTATGTACGGTAAAATTGGATGAAAGGGAGTGGAGATGTTTATTCCGTGTTGTTGTTGAAATGATCAGTCACATTCATATCGGTTCATAAATACGACAGTTACAGTATAACAGAAATTAGATTGTTTCAAAATGTCAGCCACCCTAGAATTTTAAGCTGCCATATTTCAGCCATTTTGTAAGATAAATTCAAAATAAAATACGTTCCGAAATCCTTGTATCACGATCTAACACTTAACGGAAACAACTTTTTAAAATTATAATTTTTTTGTACATCTTTTTGAATGGCTTCTTCCGAACGGCTGCAACAGGTAGCTTTTTGTAATGAAAGCTTCCTGAAAATAATTATTGATAGCCGAGTTCACATTATTATATAACTTTCTCCAATAGCTCTAAAACTAAGCAACATAGAACGATGTAATCCTAATATCCTAAATCTGATTGTGTGCAAATGTTAGGCTGAAGCCAGTGTCAAAATGGAGCATTTAATCATCCTGTACCTTTGCACATAGGTTGATTATAACCCTCTTATGAACATAGGTTGGTTTTTGTTTATTTTATTCAAATATTTTTCTTAATAATTCAAAATTTAGTTATTTTCATAGAGAATAAATGGACATTTTTTCGTATAATATTTTAAAATGGTTAAATTTACTTTACCGTTGCTAATACTTTATCGTTGCCAAAACTAAATCAAAGGCCGGATTAATAATTTTTACTCAACAATTAATTTTTAATTGAAAGATTTTCACGTGAAAAATGAAAATTCAAAAGAATTCAAAAGAAGAGGAATTTCCGTGATATTTGAAACAAAAATATGGAGTATTTGTTATTATACATGAAGTATGAATATTGGCTACGTTGAGAAGATATTTTCTGTCAAAAACTGCGTTATAATTAGGAGGAAAACTGAACAATAATCATATTATTAAGAAAAGATTTCGCTTGGACCATGGAACTATGAAAAGGATCCTCCTTGGCTTGAACAAATATGACGTCATAAATAAAACATGTATTTTCAGATATTCGTAACATTACAAGGAGCATGAATATCAGTGTATAATAAAAGTATATACATAATGGACGTCAGATTTAAGATGAATAACTGAAATATGTTTTTTGATACTGATTAATAATAAGCTTGAAAATCAGTTACATACAGATGTGAGTTTTCGCATAAAATTCCTGTCATGATTGCCAGGAAAAGAAAATTAACAAGAATTATATCATTGAAAAGAGATTTCTCTGGAATCAAAGTGACGTCATATTTCAAATAAAACGAGATTTTTCAAATATGTTTCAAATGGTGCGTGAATCAATTTCATACATTAATAATTACAGAGTACAGTGAAAAAATAGAGAGGCGATCAGCTTGCAATATGAAGCCGGTTATCGCTCAAATCATTAGGCCCAAGGGCTGACTTCATTAGACGGGGAGAGGTTTTCAAAGCAAGCCGCCAGTTGTTTACGCCAATTGTAGGGTTGCATTTTCAGCATCACGCCAAACATAAACATTTCATATATATTTATTCTCTGAACTCTGCGATTAATAATACAAGAAGCATCAGTAAGATTATTAGGAAAAGAAAATTGAACAGAAGTCTATTATTTTAAAATCTGACTGTCTGCTTGTATTTCGCAACTACTACTCTTAATGCAATGCGATTTATTTAACACTATCACTGATCTAAGGATGTCATATAAACTCTGAAAATTAAAAATTTTGAATTAGATTCCAAGATAAAAAAAAAATTGTAAATTTTAACGAAATTTCTCTAAAAACGGTAATTAAATTACTCCATGTTTGTGGATAAAAAAAGAAGAAATAAAACGGATTAATACATTTTTATGCCACTTTCTCATTAAAACTGAAAAAAGAATTTATTTTCAATTTGAATAGTTGGTGAAAAAAAAAATCTTGATTACAGTAGAATTTCCGAAAATTAAAAACATATTTCCACATATTCAAACTTTATGAATTAATTTATTCTGCAGAACAAAAATCATCTGTCAGCATATTGTCAAGAAATCAAGAGTTGTTTCAGCTATAGATTAAACCAAGGAGGCAAATTTGCTGTTACATGCAAACGTAACGCTTGCAATTCTCAAAATTGCAATTCGCAACCTCAAATTACATGCAAACGTAACATTTACATGTAATTTGAACCCAAATTAATTTTAATTGAAACCCTTATAAATGTTAATTTTCACTGGAAATTACATGCAAAAGTAATGTTTACATATAATTTTGGGTTGCAAAAAACTTTTCAATTGCAAGTGTTACGTTTGCATGTAACTATTACTGTTACATGCAAACGTAACACATGTAAATGTTACGTTTGCATGTAATTTTGGGTTGCAAAAAACTTTGCAATTGAAGCTCCTTGCATTTAGGTGTAGAATTATTCCTCCATATTCACAAGAATTGAATTTAAACAAAAAGCATATACTATTTCCAATGAATTATTTTTAAATAATGGCTGTTAAAACGTTTTTCATAGTCGTTAAAAGTAAAATAGCTTATTAGGTAAAACTGATATTTGTTTTTTGACAAATTGTACTTTTTTAAAACTGAGCTGTGTCTAGGCCCCTATAACAAAGAAATACCGTATTTTCTCCTATGAAACATGCTAAAGAGTTAGTTAATTACTTACGTTTTTAATTATCGGGGGTGAAATATTTTGCTTGATTAATGCATTTATTCTTCTTTTAATGTTACGTGGACGAAGTCAAGGGTAACAGCTAGTATATACTAAAACTTCAGCAAAAAACTACCTAACTGACAATATGAGACCCACAAAAATCCGTTTGGAAGAAAGTGAGTCATAAGCTTTCGGAATAAAATTCCCATTTGTAATTTATATACATATAGTAGATAGATTATAGAACTTTCTCCCTTAGTTCTATAACTAAGCAACATAGAACGATGTGCTATCCACTTATCCAACCCCCCCCCCCAAAAAAAAAAAATAAAAATAAAAAATAAATAAATAAATAAAACATAATGAACTACATAAGTCCCATAAAAATCCGTTTAGTAGAACGCCAGTCATAAGCGTTTAGAATGAAATTATAATTCATAATCGGGTTGACAAAATTATAGAACTTTCTCACATAGCTCTATAACTAAGCAACAGAGAACATAGTGTTATAACAAATGTTTCCGTCAAAAATTGTCTAACTGACAATGAAATTCCCACATAAAAACCTTTACCTAAACGTGAGTTATAAGCGTTCGGAATGAAATCTCCATTTTAATTGTGTGGACCTAATTACAGATTTTTCCTTCATAGCTCTATAACTAAGCTACGTAGACAGATGTGTTGTATTACACTGAAGCCTTCCTCAAAAATTACCTGACTGACAATGTAAATCCCACGAAATTCTGTTTACTGATTACTTGAAAATTGACAAAAGTATGCACTATGCTAAATTACATTAAGTTTAATTCGTTTTATACGACAAGAAAATTTTGGAATTCATTACAATGCGTGTTCATTAAAGGCCTAATAGCAATAAATCGTAGTTATGATTGTAATACTTTATTGAAAAATTGAAGGAAGAATATGGTAATAAAAAGTAACAATCTGTTTCAAACTTAAGTATTCTTAGTAGTATAGATAGATTTACTGAATATTAGAATAATTTTTCATGATGACAGGAAGCAATGCATCTTTTTTTTTATTTTTAGTGTCGGAAAATATTGAAAAGTCGTAAAATGCAAAATATCCAAACTCGGTTAGTTTTCATCGTAAAAGAAGTACTTCTTAAGTCTTCATCGTAAGTCCTTCTTAGACGCGGGGCAACATTTTACTAAATATAATTAAAGGGTTGGTTTTTATTAAAATTGTGTATATGTATATCCCATTGTAAAGCAAATTCTATATCTAAAAGTTGTATTTAAGTTGCATATTTTTAATTGGTAGTATATTTCTATATTTTAAATCACACAAAAAGTAATTGACTTTACAAGAGTACATTTTAAGGAAGAATGTTGTTTTTCTTCTCTCTTAATTCTTCTAAAATTATCTTCAGTTTTTTTACCATTCTCTAAATCTCCTAAATTTTGTAAAGATAAAAATAGTACAAAGACAAATTATATTATGAAGCCACAAATATAAATTTCCCTGCCAAAAAATGATGAGGACAAAACAGATTGTATGATGAAAATAAAAGATTATAATCTTATTTTCCATATGTAGGTCTTAATAAAATATGGGTGTTTTTCTCCTTAAAATGGGTGATCATATAAAAATATGAAATACTCATGGACTTGACTCAAATGCGGATCTTTATCGCTTGGGAAATTTCCAAATACTGAGAATGACAGAGAATTAATAGGTTTTCAAACATTTTCTATTTCTTATTTGATATTATAAAAATTAAGAATAGGAAGCATAAAATAATATATTATAAATAAATAAATAAAGTAATTTTTTAATAATTATGTTTAAAAACTGTACGAAATAATTTCTGCACTTTCTTGGAGTCTTATTTAGTTTGATAATTTAATTTTAAAGTCACATTAAAAATTTTTCTTTGCACAAAATCGCCGAACAATATTTTAATTTACAAATATCACAAATTTCTTTGGAAACCGTTCTATTAACCCATTTTCGGCCAAAGGTGCGTAAACGCACCATTTCAATAACTATATTTTTATTAACATTGTTTTATTAACATATTTTTCACTAATTTTATTTTCCTGCTATTTTTAAGGGTTCTGGAGACAATCTATAAAATATTAGTAATTCAATTAAAGTAATCACTTTCTGTTGAGAAATTTTCAAAGTACACTAGTTTCTTGCTTGAAACGGTTATTGACAAATTCGACTTTTTGAAAATTTATAATTATTCGACTTGAGATTAATCATATGTTTTTATAATGGAATAAAGTTGCAAGTTCTGTAAATAAAATAAAAATTAAACAAATGCCATAAGAAAACTTAAAATTTTTTATTTAAATTTAATGGTAAATTATTAATGGTAAATTAATAACGATAACGTCAAATTAAATAAAATATTATTTTTCATGCACGAAACTTTTTTGGTTTCTTAATGAATGTAATTTAAGCAAATTTCAATGCAAATAATACCACATTTTATAAAACTTCTATGTTGGCCTAAAATGGGTTAACCAATGTTATTAAAATGTCTTTAGTCTAATTTGCTTTAAAAATAAATATTTTTTAATGTACAAGTATTAATACTGACTTTAAACTACAGAAAGTATATGACAAAAGTTTTTTTTTTTTTTTTGTGGAAAAGAATCTTACACTTTTCTTACAGCAAGCGGTTCAGTCATTCAACTGTTTTGTAAATAATGATAACTATAAATTTGAAGCGTTCGCATTGTTTACTATCGATTCAAATAGCAGTTTAGTGACCGTTACCTATAAGAACGGTCGAATGCCTGGACAGTTTGCTAGAAATATTTAACAGTGTATTAACAAAATAAAACTCTCAATTCATATGACAATTTCAAAAATTTCATATTATAAAATTTATGAAAAAATGGGCATATTTGCAAAGATTATATGAGCTTAGTTTTTCAGTGGATTTTTAAAATACAAAAAACAACATATAATACTGTTCTAAATAATAAAATTGATATATACTTTAAAAAAAAATTCAGCTTCACTTTTACGATATAATGGTGTATAAGAAAGCATCTGATAATTTACACACAAAATATACTACCTTTTTTCAGAAGATCTTGTTTTATGAAAACTTCGAAAACATATCACTATTCTTTAAAAAATTAAAAGGATTGGTTTGATTTTTTTCACACATATTTTTAATATAATTCAAGAAAGTAATAGAATAATATTTTCGACACCAGATCAGACATTTTCAGGCGATGTGCCCCAGCATGCTTTTGAGACGCAAGCATATATCAAGTGTGCTGTGAAATGTATTTCTATTTTATTAATTTTCATTTATTATTTTGTGTAATTTTGATAAAATTTTATCCTGAGAATCACTTTCTTATATTTTCTTATTCTGATAGCATCATTCACTTTCAAATGCGACATTTTAAATTACATCATTTATTTTGCGATTGGGATTGAGGAAATAAAGTCACATTTTCTGTTACTATTTTATTATTTATACTTTATTTCACACTCTCTCAAATAAATAAATGAATAAATAAATAAATAAGAATTGAACGAATTTTTCCATTGGTCGCTAAAACTGGAAATTTTCAAATTTATTTTCCATTTTTCCTCAACGTAAAATTTACCTGAAATTCTTCAATCTAAAGCTGCATTTTCATTAAATCACAAGGGTGTTTCGGCAACTGCGCTGCTTAGTACTTTTCGTAAAGTATCCGAATTTTTACATGTGTCTTTTTACCCTCAAAATCAGCAAAAGCTCAAATTTTCTTTAAATTCTCTACTCAAAAGATGGAAATATCTTCCAATCACAGTGGTGTTCGCACAATTTGACGTTTTTAAAGATTTTTTTTTGTAGAATGCAATATACGAATGATATTCATAAGAATAAGACTTGAAAATAAAAATAAATTAAAGTTACATATACAAATAAAATCACAGAGAACTTTTGTTCTGAAAAGGAAAAGCGGTTGGAATGGAGAATATAAAATATTTCAACTAATCAAAAATATATATTCAATAAAACTCTTATATCACAAATTTTAAAAACTTTATAGTTTCTGTACAAAACGTGTAAAGAATAAGTTTCGCCTCAACACAAATGTTCAATTAGATGGAAAATGGACCTCTAAGCAAACAACATATTTAAATATTACATTACATTTAACCTATGGATTCCACCTTCTATTAAAGACTTGCGCACTCCACAACAATTCAGTCACTTCAACTGCACATAACTTTGTGTGTAATATAGTGCTAATTAATTGTAACATATGATTCTGATATTTATTTTTTAAACAATTCATTTTGTTAATGTGAAATACAAATTAATCAAAGTTTGCTTTCACAAATCCCTTCATTTGAAATTTTGGTCCGTGAGAATTCGTACCAGTGTGGAGTTCGCGTGCTAAATTACATTAAAATATTACACTTAATTACCGTCTTTTGACTGCCGGAGAAGGGCTGATAAGACGTGGAACTCATGTTTGTAGAGCATATATGCCCCGCCCCACCCAGACACGTTTATTAACAATTTAATCGAAACTAAAAAGTTACGGTTTTGAGTCCGTAGGCTCGAGCCGGTGAAAAAATGCGAGTAATGGGTGGCTGTAAGATAGATGAAAGATGCACAAAGAAGTAACAGACTATAGTCATAGACCAGATTGCCATAACGAGACAAGGTGCGATAATAAAACCAAATCCATACCTTTTTAATGTGAAAGACCATAAACGAAGGCGGTAGGAAAATAATAATATAAAAAGGGAATATTCTTTTATGTACCAAATAAAGAGTTAGTTGTTAGTTATGTCCATTAAGAAACTAAAAATTCGTTTTAAATTTTGAACGAAGTGCTGGACGAGAAAAAATATTATTAATCTAGATCTTAGGTGTTTATAATGGGCAGCAAATGTACCAATGAGGGGTTTGTAGTGTATAGTAGTATTAGTAATGAGCGCCACACTCACATGCAGAAAAATCGGAACAATGAAATTTATGTAAGTACTCCCTAAATGGATCTTTTTCTACAGAGAATGCAGTGACGGAAGGAGAGATGACAGGGAGCTCTAAAGAGACCGCTGAGATAGATCATAGGTGTATATTCCCTTGTCTAATAGTCTCAGTGATCCTGCCACTACTATAAAAATTTGGAGCAAAGTATCTGAAAAAATAATTATAAAATATTGTAATGAAAAACATTTCGACGGATAATGCAATCTACTAGTTTATCTCAAATTGCCAATTTACAAATATTGAATAAGATACCTTCTGTTCTCAACATTACATATGTGAGAGAGAACAGAACCATTTTGCTATGAAAATACTGAGTGAACCTTTTAAAATTCAACCCGGAAAAAAGAAAACACACAATTTATGTCAAATTTTTATTTACGTATTTCACAATTCTTGTTGAAAATGTTCCGCAACAAGATGAATCACTTTTTTCGGGGATAATTGACGTTTACTTCGCTCTCTTGGCCGTTTTCATATGTCGACATGTACACAAATATAGTTGACATTTCGTTATTTGGTATCAGGAAATGCATTAGAAAACGTGTTTTGCACGTTTCGGTACGAGCGAAATGCAAAATAATTCTGAACAAAAAAGAGGCAGTTTATACTTTCAAAAACCATGGCTACTAACAACAATTTAAATTATTTATTTCATACTCAGAACTAAAGCCAAGAATAACGTAGGTGATCAGACATACGTATCTTAGTCGTATGTTAGCCGTTCCAGTAATAAAAAATTATTTCTTTTACTTTTTGTGGGAGTGATGTACGCTTAAAATTAGGGTTGCGTCTTACAAAACTCACCCTGCATTAAAAACAGTTTCCTGATGGATATGTTGAAAAATATTCAGGGCTAAACCTAGCTGATTGAATTCCAATTTCACGATACAGAAATTCTAAAAAAAAAAAATACGTTCAAGATGAGTTACATGATTAAATATTAAGATATTATACAGCGAATAGTAACAAATACATTGCAAGAGTTTTACTTATCAGGTTTTCGTAACACATTATGATAAATTGTGTTTCATACGTCAAGTTTTACTCGAGTTTATAATTAAAATAAATATATATATTCCATTATAATGTCTGTTAATGACAATAATTTAAGTGTGCAGCAGATATTTAACTATAACATAGAATCTAGCTATAGGACATAAAAATTGAGAAACTTTTTATCGTCATAATATTAAAATATACTTCTAAAACATGATAATATGTATAAAATATTTTTGAAAATATATAAAATATATTATTCAAATGTATAACCCTGATTATATGGTTGTCAAAATGTAAATTTCGTTAATAATAAATTTAATATAGTGTTAAAGGTGATATTATTGGAAATTGGAAGTAGGAAATACATGCAGTTGCCGCAAATTCAATGAAGTAACAATATATACACAATATTCATAAAAATTTAATATTTCAAAATGTATAAAACAATAGTTGAGCATAATACTGTTGAAATAATAAGTTATGATTGCGATGAAGAATCTTCAGGAGAACACTGTATACACAAAATACTGAATATTTGATGTTAGGACATTCCACCGAAGTTTCTGTCTATAGTTATATAGTATGTGTTTGCGTAGAAAAAATTCTGCGAGCTACTGTCGTAATGTTGAAAGTTTACCGTAATTTCATTGTAATAGAAGTTTATAGTGTATAATTTTTAGTTGTAGCGTAAAGAGTTCACACTAGGAGATATTAGAAGAATAACTCATCACTATTTGATTGCAGACCTAAATTTCATTTACTAGAAAAAAAACTATCAAATACTTTAAGCAGCCGAATCGCGCCTGAAACACATAGCAAAATAGAATAGGTTCTACCAGAGAGTCCCCTTTAAGGAATCAATCAGGTGTTAAAAATAGAACATGTCTATTGACTACTTTCAAGTTATAACCAACAGTAACGGACAGGCTCGAGTTCCAACAAAAACGTTTGAATCGTTGAATCTATGGAGATGAAAAGCAAGACAGATAAAAAAGTTCGTGCTTCAAGTAAGAACGTGATATCTTTTCCGTTACAAGTATATTCATAAAACTCATCACTCATATATAGACAGGAAATGTTTCAGATTAAGATTTCACTAATGTAAAATGTTTTGCGGATAATGCATGATGTTTTAAAACGATTTTTCGAAGTAACTAAACGAGCGACAATCTGTCTTCCGAGAGCGTGCATGTTGTTTCATTGAGCTGTGCACAAGATTACAGAGATAAGTCTACAAACAAGAGTGAAACGGATCCCCATCTAAACAAAAGCATTACATAACCGTCTGTGGAGAAATAAAGGTGTAAGTAAGTATGAGAAACGGCAGGACAATATTTTAGAATACGTCACAAAAAGTAATAAAAAAAACTAGACTTATGAAAGAAAAAAGAATATTCGAAATTGAATAATTTTAATACGGTTAAGTTAAGAGACTAAGCATAGGATAATGGAATTTTGTGTTGGGAAATGGTAGAAAAAATATTTTAATGTGTAAATAAGTAAATTAAATGGGGAAATATAGAAATTAAATAAATAAATATATGTAATAGAAAATATAACTTATTTAACATGTTAATGCTTAATTAAACTACATGCAAAATATGGTAATTAATTATACTGGACAACGTAAATTTTAACATTTTTTCAGTGTGAATAATTTTTTGCAGATTATTTGATTTCAAAAATTACTTGTATTAATAAATTTTAAGTTCCATTTTGTGCACTCTTTTCTCCATTAAAAATTACTGCAATATGATTTGAAGTAAATTTTTGTGAAAGTTTTGAGCTATTTCATTCAGTTATCGATAATGTCTTATTGTTTTTTATCTAGAAGTCATTTGCTGTCATTTTCGTTTTGTATTTTCCTGGGTGTATAAAATGTTTAAAATGTTTTACAACTCCAAATGTTGCCAGCTTCTCTTTTTAACGCGAAATTATTTTCTATGCAGTACATTCAATAATCTCAGAGAATTAACGTATTAAAGCAAGTGTTTCTAGTTCAAACACATGTTCTAGACGAAAATATTTATAATCGAAGAAATTACACCGAAATTTGTTTTTGATGTATTGATAATGTTTAACTTATAATCAATAATGTTAATTTCTAACTTTAATAAACACATGCAGTTAAATTTGAATACATTACCGAAGAGAGAAACAAAGATTATATCAGACATTGTTTTTAAAATCTTTGGATAATTAGTAGACTTAATTTAAATTCTAATTTAATTTTAGGAATAATCTTATTACTGTATTTCATAAATTTTTAAAATGTCAGAAATTACGAGAAATTGCAGTTTGATAATTTAAAAAAATTGATATGAAATATTTAACCTGTTCAGACATTTCAGACAACATATTTACTTTATAATTTACGTTACTAAATTAAAGTTAATTACTCTAATCAACTTTTAAAAGAAATAACGGAAGAAGAAGAGTAAGAAACATTTGGAAATTTGTACACTTTATTAAGTAATTGTATTAGAGATGTTACGGAAATGAAGCGTGAATCCTGTGTGAATAAAACAGTATTCCATTTTCTGAAGCATAAACCTTTCTAATAAACCGACGCATTTTTAGTAAGAATTTTGAACTTTTATTTAAAGAATTAGTCATTAGACGAATACACATGTTGTTTATGTTATTAAATATTACTTCACAAATCTGATACAAATGCGTTAATGGGGTGAAGATTGTGATGCTTCTAGTTTAATTTTAAAAATAATAAAAAAAATAATAAAACGTAAAACTAATATTAAAAGTTATCATTTTATACGGGTATACATAGCATTAAAAGGTTCGATTGTGATATAATAACAATTATAAAGATAGAAATTATGCGAGAATACAATATAGACGACGTAGAAAACTAGTAGATTATAAAAATGTTTCACGTATATGTGGATTATATAATGTTTCACGCGGTGTTATATATTTCGGGAGAAATAAATAGTAAATTCCCATCAATTTATTCTAAGATAATCTGAAATGAATAAATCAAAATCATATAAAATATAGGTAATTAGTGTCACAAAAATAATATTATTCTAATTAAAGATATATACGTATTCACTTTGCTTGCTTATTTTAGATTTTATCATTTTTCTTTCGTATTAAATAATCATTTTATGCACTGAACTATATCTCGTGTGCGATTATGGATCGATAATAACATAAATAATTTATTATTCTGATAGTAATAAGTAATAATAATTATTAATAAAGGGAGATAAAAATGCAAAGAAAGGAAAATGTAAGGTTTTATTTATAGGGACAACAAAGTAAATGATACATATTTTATGATGAACTGAAACTTATTTAATACACTTTGAAAATATGTTGAATTTAAACATCATTGTTTCTTTTGAAAAACAATTGAGACTGACATTTTAAACTAGAAACTTTTCAGATTTTCTTTTGAGAAAAAAAAAGAGAGAACACTCAACCTAAACTTAATAAACATCATTAAGGATAAAACATTGTCAGTAGAAAGAAATTTATTTTCTAGTGCTAACTTTGTGTTTTAAATTAAATGAAGTACTTTTCTTTTTATAAGTTTTTTCGAAATTGTGTGAGAGAAATCATAATTTTGTTTTACTTTAATTATTTTCTTTGCAACTTTTGTGTTACATTCCAAGGCGAATTCAATGGTTTCGATGAAATTACAAAATCTGCATAAAGTGGAATAAAAAAATAACCTTAAAACGTAAAATAACATAAAAAATAATAATAATTAAACATAGTATACAAAACTGAAATAATTACAAAATGTTTTAAACTTATAGCTTGCATAAAGTAAAAATTTATCCATCACTTCACGTGCAGTTTTTTAAATTAAATTGTACTTTGTTTGTTATTTGCCAAATATTTCCACTTAAAACTTTTTTTATATGGGGTGTTTCTTTAATTCAGTTTTGCCTCATATAATTTGTGAACCTTGTTAGCTACAGCCTTGAACGTGGTGTCTTTGTAAAACGGGTATCAGATTCACGAGGAGGTAACTTGCAGCGCCTCCTATTCAAAAACTGCGGAATTAGCATTTCTATCGCGCAAACGGTACAAAATACGGTGCAAATTCAGTTACAAAGTTGTACAACATCCTTCACTAAGTAGGAAATGATATCTTATTTCAAAAATAACTTTATTAGAAGCCCTGAAATGTAATTTTTTATATCGAATCACGTGCTTAAACACGTTTCTAATTACAAAGCTAAGTGTGGTTATTATAAGATGGATACACATTTACTAATACAAAAACTAAAAAAAAGTTATTGTAAAACTAAAACATGTAAGCAAGAGAAATTTAATTTGAATAAGAAAATAAAGTTAAGTTTGCGCAATGTTCCCAACATTGGAACATATTCAGAATGTGTGATGTATTGATGATGTTTGTGGACACATTGAGCACACTTAACTTAATTTTCTTATTCAAAGAACCTGTTACTGGCATGTGTGTGTTAGTTTTATTAATAAATATGAATCCACTGTACATTTCATTATTTCTGAATGCAATAAATGGCGTGTTTAAGATAGTCATTTGATATTTAAGAAATATATTTCTGGACTTCTAATAAAGGTATTTTTACATGTAGGACATTAAGTCATTCTGAACTGAGGACGCCTTAAAACTTTGTAATTGTTCGAGAATCTCATTTTGTGTTAGATAAAATAGCAGCAACTCCACAGTTGCTGTTGAGGTACATTGCAGGTATCTTGCAGCTATCTTGCAGGGTATCTTGCAGGGGCACAGCAAGATACCTCAACGTGCAACGCATCTCTATTTTACTACAGGGTCATTCATAATTCCCTCCGGGGTTTCGAAACGTTATAGTAAAAAAACGAAGACGAATATGAAAAAAAGAAACATATGAAATTATTCCGAAACTATTCAAGTTTTACTTACATACATTACAGGTGTTCTATGTGTGAACCCTTGATCACACGGCATACATCCATGCGATAGTCCAGTTCCTGCCATACTCCGTTTCTTTAAATCTGAATCAGTGGAGTCAGTTCAACGGGCCTTTCGTAATAAATATCGAAAACAGGGACCAACTGACAAAAAAATTCATGTGTGGTACCGGAAATTTAAAGAAACGGAGTATGGCAGGAACTGGACTATCGCATGGATGTATGCCGTGTGACCAAGGGTTCACGCATAGAACACCTGTAATGTATGTAAGTAAAACTTGAATAGTTTCGGAATAATTTGATATGTTTCTTTTTTTCATATTCGTCTTCGTTTTTTTACTATAACGTTTCGAAACCCCGGAGGGAATTATGAATGACCCTGTATATCTAGCCATCACGTACATTGCTGTAGCTAATTCGGTTCAGCAGTTTTTTGAGTCAAAATAGAATTAATTAAGCATTATGTATAAAAACTCTCTCGTATAAAGTGCACAAATGTAAACAGTGATTTTTTAAAGCATAATTTCAGTCTTAAAACGCAAAGAAATTTTCTAGTCATTCATATCCATAAAAGTATGTAACAATAAATTATATATTTTTAGCATTTTTATAAACGTCAATATAATTAAAGCATTGTGAGTAGAAAAACAATTTTCTAATGGTAACATTGAGTTTAAAACTAAATAGAATGCTCTAATTTTTCGTAAGGATTTCTAGAAATTGTATGTGAGAAAGTATATAAAATACAGTTAACTTCTTTCTTGTTTGTATTATTTTATCTTTTATGAA
Source organism: Maratus michaelseni (assembly GCA_963931845.1). Classification (NCBI taxonomy): domain Eukaryota; kingdom Metazoa; phylum Arthropoda; class Arachnida; order Araneae; family Salticidae; genus Maratus; species Maratus michaelseni. Next base: position 103,703,592 of record OZ007593.1, on the reverse strand, counting down.
AATTCCCCATTCTGCTTTATATATTACGAAGGTAGACTATATAAGGTAAATATACAGGGTCATTCATAATTCCCTCCGGGGTTTCGAAACGTTATAGTAAAAAAACGAAGACGAATATGAAAAAAAGAAACATATGAAATTATTCCGAAACTATTCAAGTTTTACTTACATACATTACAGGTGTTCTATGTGTGAACCCTTGGTCACACGGCATACATCCATGCGATAGTCCAGTTCCTGCCATACTCCGTTTCTTTAAATCTGAATCAGTGGTGTCAGTTCAACGGGCCTTTCGTAATAAATATCGAAAACAGGGACCAACTGACAAAACAATTCATGTGTGGTACCGGAAATTTAAAGAAACGGAGTATGGCAGGAACTGGACTATCGCATGGATGTATGCCGTGTGACCAAGTGTTCACACATAGAACACCTGTAATGTATGTAAGTAAAACTTGAATAGTTTCGGAATAATTTCATATGTTTCTTTTTTTCATATTCGTCTTCGTTTTTTTACTATAACGTTTCGAAACCCCGAAGGGAATTATGAATGACCCTGTATATGAAAGCCAATTTGTCACACAACCCCATTAGAAATTTAACTTTAGATAATTATAATTAAATAATAAATTAACATAAGTTAATTTGAGTTTTATAAACATTTTTATAAAAGTAAAGAAAGTGGAAAAAATTGTGGAAATTGATATTTAATGTGTTACTATATAAATAGTGTAATAAATACTACATAAGTAGCAATCTTGCACTAACATTGTGGAATTTTCTTAAAACAAATGTTCTTTGTTATCTCATAAAAGAAATCGATTTGGAAAGAAAGTTTTCCATCACATATACAATGTTTTCTTTCTGAAACGCGATTATCATCAGCATGCACTTGTGAAATTAACCCTAAAATGTTGTCAATTATTTCTAATTCCTGACATAAATTTCACTATTCCCATTTCATATATGAGGCGATAAATATGCATTAAAAATGTTGAATAAGCAAAAATTATAATTAAAAAACCAAACCTTTGAATCTGAAATAAAACGAGTTTTTTACAATTACAAAATAGATTTCTGGACAGGGAACAAAGAATATGGCGGAGGATAAAACTGATATCAAAAGAAAGCGTAGGAAATGTTTAATGACTTAATTGGAAATGAATAAAAGATATGAAGAAATAGTTTTTCTTCTGTTGTAATATTTAGAGTTACCAAATACATTAATTTCCAAAGAAAAATGAAAGCTATATATTTTGTAATTAATAAATTTGTAAAATAAATATCCCTGTACAATTTTATTTGAATTGTGAATAGATACTGGCAAGTAATATAAACTTAATAAACTTAATGCTAAACAATGTATATTTAAAAAATATTTAAAATTTCATAATATTTAAACATTATATGTTAATATTCAAAATAAATTTATATATACCAGTTATGCTTCCAGAATTTAAAAATAAAGTACATTTAATAAGTTAGAATGTCGATCTTAGACGTCTCTTAATGTCAAAACTTTTCTTTAGTGAAACACATTTGCACATTTAGCGGAAACTTGGATATCCTTGAATACTTTTAATTTAAATTTCTTAATGGGCTCAGCAACTGTTCTGTAATTGATACATGAATATTCATCGATGCCGTCTTCCAGTTGTAAAGTGTTACTTTTCAGAACTAATTCCTATTGTTAAATTTTCTTGTTCATTAGAACGGCTCTACTTAATTCTGCTTTTCAAATAGATCTGGAACATTATCGTGTATGAGCATATATTTACATTTTAAACACGTGTATTTATTTAAATATTTTGAATGAATTTCACAAATAGGAAATTTAAAAGTTCTGAAATATTTTCTTGTATTTATAAGATGATTAATTTTGTGTACTCTGATGCGAAAATAAGTGCATTAGCTAAGTTAGTAAAGTTCAAATATGATGTATAAATTGATTTCATTGAGTTTTTGTTTTCATTTTAGAAATAATTACAAAACTCTACAACTTACAACACTTTAATTAAATAAAATAGGTTAACTGTAAATCTCTCCACAACAAAATATTTTCCTATCATTTTGTTGACTATTAAATTCGCTGTTAATTACTTCGAAATTTTTATGTTTTAATTTCAGTATTATGTGTTTTTACAACAAGTTTTCCACTTTTATGGAACTACAATTATTACTATTCTACTACAATTCTTACACTACAATTATTACACTTATATTTTACAACGATTTTAAAAAATAGTACAAGATGTATGCATATTTACACTTAGCAGATGAAAGTTATTTAAAAGTAGTTTCTATGATACATAATTAAGTTGTATGCGTAATATTGGTAATTATAAGTTTTACAGGGATACAAAATGGAAAAGGAGAAACGTGTTATTTGTTTTACAAATTAATTAAGTTTGTTAACTACTGATCTTATGTTTTCAGGCTGTTTTCATGTTCTCATATTATATTTTAATAAAATTTGATAATTTGATATTTTATATTTGTGAGTAAAATATTTTATTTGATTTTTTAAAAAAAAGAGTTATTCATCTTTTTTCAACACTATTGTCTGATATAGACCTTTTTATGCAATTGTTAGATACATCGTTGATATTTACGTTTTTTTAATTCATTCATGACACAATGTTGGCGTTTCTTGTCAATGTTCAAAGCATACTGTTAAGAAAGAAAAATATTCTTTAATCTTTAAATGTATAGTTTATTCATTGAATTCATTTATTCTAATTCATTGGTATCCGGTGGTAAAATGAAATCTAAATAAGGATAGTTTAAATTCCGCGAATGAGGCAGATAAATTTTGAACTAATTATTTTAAAAAACTAACCTTGATTGTGTTAATTAAAATCGATTGAAAATGACTTTTTCAAAAACTATCAAACATATTTGATGCAAAAGACATTACATAAAGTTATTTACATTTAAAAAAGTCCTTCCGGCCTGTACCGGGAGGAAAAGGTAGCTTTCCTATATCCTCGTTTTAAAATTTTAGCTAATGTTACTCGAAAACAGCAAGCTAAAATGCAAAGAAACCGTTTACAAAAGATTCGTTAATACTGAATTTGAATAAGAAATTAGACAAATTATTGAGCTATAGCCAAGTTGGCTTCATTTATGAAGACTTATTTTGGTCGCCAAATTTGGCGATATTTCGCCAATTGTCGCCAAGTTTTTCGAGAATTTGGCGCTAACGGATATGAATATATAGTTTTATGCGTATGATTGGGAAAATGATTACAACAATGAAAGGAAATAATTTGCGAGAAATCGCGTTCACTAAAACTCATAAATTAATCGTTGGTTTTTTGTAATGTGCTGTCTTGTTTCAAAATGTCAGCCACTCTAGAATTTCAAACTGCTCTATCTCAGCCATTTTTTAAGATAGAGGTAAAACAAAAAATGCTCTGGAATCTTGTATAAAGGCCTAACACTTAAGCAATTTGAAATTTTAACTTTTTTGTATATTTATTTCAGTTTTAAAGTTTTCAGTGGCCGCCAAGTGGCGGACCAAGCTGGCCATCGAACTCGGTCGAAGCATTGGTGAGCTTAATACACACAATTAGTTTCATCAAAATTAATTTATAAATACGAGCGTTATCGTATGACACAGATCAGATATATGTCATATATATATATATATATATATATATATATATATATATATATATATATATATATATATATATATGGATATATCTATATCTATATAAATAAACATTTGAACGGAGGGTGGATTTGTGGTCTGGGGGTCATGATCGGTGAAAATATATCGAAATTTTCTGGTATTGCTTTCTTTCAAATAGTTGCAATAGGTAGTTTTATACTTTTTTGTATTGAAAGCTACCTAAAACGCAGATATATTAAAATCTACTCTACTATTAAAACAAAATGCATTTACGTTTACTTATAGGGAACGTTACAATACCTGATTAATGAGCAAATGAATGATATTCGTGAAGTATTATAGCAAACAATAAATTGTGAAATTTACGTGCATGATGAATATCGAGCATGAGCTAAGGAATACAGTTCAAAACTTTATGTTCGACTGAAAAAAAAACAATACGTTATACTATGCGTGGGAGTTTTTTACTTCATTTTTTAAAGAAACTACTTGAATTCAGACATAAAAATGCTATACTTTTTCACTTTATCTGAAGGCATTAAGATCACTATCGATTTTAATACTGAAAACTGAATCGAGAACAAACATCGAGTTCTACATGCATTTCATCGATATTTAGCTTTTTTGTAATTATATTAGTTGTATCCTTGATGGAAAATCTATGTTAATAAGTTGTGCATGAAATGTAGTATAAAAGATAAAGTAAAAGCTGCTAATGATGCAATAATCTGCACCCAGAAAAAAGTTTTGTTGAATCAACAAAAATTTCTTTGACCCAACAAAACTTTTTGTTAGAATATAGGTAAATGGAAATTTTGTTTGAATCCACAAAAAAGTTTTTTTTTTTTTTTGCAATTCCAAAAAAAATTTTGTATCGTCAGCAAAAAATATTTTGTTAATTAAAGTAAAATTGTTCAATTTTACTTGAATTTTGCTAAAAGAACCAAAATGTACTCAACAAAACATGTTTTGTAGTTTTAATCAATTCCTTTTTCTGGGTGTGAATAATCTGAACGAAAAGCTATTATTTTTGAAAGAGAAATACGTGGCCAACAAATAGTAATTATATAAATCTTGAAAGACAATTTTTGATAATAATTATAATCATGAGCTGCTGTAATTTATAGCAAAAATCATTTCGTCGTTACATCAGACGTTATTAGGAATACTACAGATAATACAAGCAGCCAATTTAAATTCGAAGATAAAATAAAAAAATAAAAGCCATACATTAAATATTGCGAAAGTTATATTAAGGAATAATTGATAACTTTCTTTTGGATATTTAAATGTCATAAAGCATTTTGTGTTTTTAAAAGTAAACTTAATTTAATAAAGAAAAAAAAATTCTCATGACTAGCATTACATTTCAAAGATTTGTTGCTCAAATAAAAGATAAAAAAATTTAAAATAAAACTTTTTAACTAATAAATGCATTTTAATCAGACTAAAATAATTAAAACTATGAAAAATTGTAGACATACATTATTAATTTCATATTTTTCAGACTAAAAAGACATTATTAGTATAATAAATAAAGAAATGGTCAAAAATGCATCAGAATTATAGGTACTTTTTAATAAGTACTAAACAATTTTGGAATTAAAAAAGTATTCTTGTTGCAATAAAACGTTACACTAACCATTCATTTTTCTTATTATTATTTTTTGTAATTTTCACTTGTTTACATCCAATTAAACTAATTTCAGAAAACCATATGATATTCATAACCTTTTTTTAATTTACAAGCAATTATTAATTATTATAGTCTGCTTCAAAACAACATCAATTGCTTTTGCTTAAGTTGCGTTACATAATATAGTTTTTAAAACTCACAAATTACAAATACTAGATGGAACCCGTCAAAATTTGACGGCAAAACACTTGATAGTACCATAAAAATAAAATTCATAGCTGCTTTAAAATGTTTGAAACTTTTGCAGAATAATTCAAATAAATAAAAAACCCACTTTGAATTAAAGCTAGGTTGAAGAACAGCAATTGGCTAAGTTTCACTGGCACATGCACTCGCGGAATTTCTTTCATTTGACACATTTAGCGCTGTTGTGCAAGTAAATGGTAAGTGCCCCCTTGGGGAGGGGGAAATGGCAGGATGGACCAAGGAGATGCATAACATGAATAAGCAGTCAAAGACCTTTCAAACGATATGTAACATGAGGGGTGTGTGCAAAATTAAAAAAAGTACCCCCTTGGGGGGGGGTAAATTAGGGGATGGACACGGTACATGCATAATATGATTAAGTGGTCACAGCCCTTTCCAACGATATATAACATGAGGGTTGTGTGCAAAATTTAGAAAAGTACCTCTTTGGGGGGGGGGGCAAAGTGGGGAGATGGACATCAGAGATATGCATATGATTACGCAGTCACAGACCTTTCCAACGATATATGACATGAGGGTTGTCTGCAAAATTTAGAAAAGTTCCCCCTTGGGGGAGGGGGGGCAAAGTGGGGAAATGGACATTGGAGATATGCATATGATTAAGCAGTCACAGACCTTTCCAACGATATATGACATGAGGGTTGTCTGCAAAATTTAGAAAAGTACCCCCTTGGGGGGCAAAGTGGGGAGATGGACATTGGAGATGCATAATATGTTTAAGCAGTCACAGACCTTTCCAACAATATATGACATGAGGGTTGTGTGCAAAATTTAGAAAAGTACCTCTTTGGGGGGGGGGGGCAAAGTGGGGAGATGGACATCAGAGATATGCATATGATTAAGCAGTCACAGACCTTTCCAACGATATATGACATGAGGGTTGTCTGCAAAATTTAGAAAAGTACCCCCTTGGGGGAGGGGTGGGACAAATTGGGGAGATGGACATTGGAGATGCATAATATCATTAAGCGGTCACAGACCTTTCCAACAATATATGACATGAGGGGTGTCAACAAAATTTAGAAAATTGCCCCCTTGGGGGGGGGGCAAATTGGGGAGATGGACATTGGAGATGCATATGATTAAGCGGTCACAGATCTTTCCAACAATATATGACATGAGGGGTGTCAACAAAATTTAGAAAAGTGCCCCCCTTAAAAGGGGGGAAATGGCGGGATGGACCCCGGAGATGCATAACATGAATAAGCAGTCAAAGACCTTTCCAACAATACGTAACATGAAGGGTTTGTGCAAAATTTACAAAAGTACCCCCTTGGGGGGGGCAAAGTGGGGGATGGACACCGGAGATGCATAATATGATTAAGCGGTCACAGATCTTTTTAACGATATATAACATGAGTGGTATGTGCAAAATTTAGAAAAGTGCCCCAATTGACGGGGGGGGGGGATGGACCACACAGATGCATAACATGAAAAGGCAGTCACAGGCCTTTCGAACGATATATCATATGAGTGGTGTCAGCAAAGAAAAGTCTCTGCCCCGTGTGGGCAAAACATACTCCCCCCCGCCGCCATAATTATTGATGCGGACTCATTTTTTAAATTCGTTCGCACCCCTCTTCTCCCGCAAAATGTGAATTTTAAAAACTCCCCTTCCGAATTTTTTTATACCAAAAGCACTTATGTCCATCGTCTGCATGCAGAGTTTTGTGCTTACAGACGCCAGACACAACAACACACACACAGACAGACGTTTACCGACATTAATAGCAGTGTTTCACCCAGACAGTTTCAGAAGGGTGCTGCACCCTGCCTGCCCTTTGGTTTGCAAAATAGCACCCTTCTTGCCCCTCATAAAAATAATTAGCACCCTTCTTGCCCCCTCCAGCAAAATAATTAGCACCCTTCTTGCCCCCTCCAGCAAAATAATTAGCACCCTTCTTGCTCTCAGTAAAAAAAGTGCCCTTTCTCCTTTTTGCATTAAAAAATTTGGTTTCATAATAAAAACTGACTCAATGTTGTCTTAAAAAGAGTGTTTTGACTTTGAAATATCAAAAGTGGCTTTAAAAACCAAAAGAATACCTTTAAGCTTTAACAATTAAAAAAGTGCCCTTAAGATTCTGAAAAGTGCCCTTAAGATTCTGAAAAGTGCCCTCAAAAATCCAAAAAGTGCCCTTAAGAATAAAAAAAGTGCCCTTTTTCTCACCAGCAGCACCTTGCCCCTTTTTAAACCTGGGGGAAACTCTGTTAATAGTATAGATGATACTCAGTGCCTACACATTTCACCCTTTATAATTCAGCCAATGAGTTGACAGTCGTTCATTTCCAGAAACGAAACAATAATTCTTTAGGATGAATTTTGTTTGTTTGGCGTCACAAACTTTTTAGGGCACCTGCAGACTAAAAACATATAATCAATCTTCGCGGGAAAAAAATCCTAGATTTCGTCAAATGATCACAGGAAAAACACTAATTTCATCAAAGGATCATGTAAAACGTGAATTTTGTTAAAAGGCCACAGAAAAACGTGATTTACGCAAAAGATGAGCAAATTTTGTCAAAGAATCGCAAAACAGGAAATTCCACCAAAAGATAGCGCTTTCTTGCCAAATTTCGTCTAAAAATTTGCGGAATAAAATGTATTTTATCAAAAAATCGCTGGAAAACGCACATTTCGTTAAAGTATCGCGAGAAAAATGCGAATTTCTTCAAAGATTGCTGAAAAAACGCGAATTTCATCGAAGGATTGCTGAAAATTCATGAATCTTATCAAAAGGCAGCAGAGAAAATGTGATTATTATCAAAGCATTGCGAAAAAAGAAAATTTCGTCTAAGGATCACAGAAAAACACAAATTTCATAAAAGAATCATGGAAAATAACGCAAATTTCGTGAAAAAAAAAATCGCAGAAAAAACACAAATTTCGTCAAATTATCGCTGAAAAAAAACACTAATTACGTCATAGGATAGCTGAAAAAATTGTGAATCTCGACAAAAAAAAGATACAGAAAAAAATGCGAATTTCATTAAAGAATCACGAAAAAAATGCAAATTTTGTTAAAGGATTGCGCAAAGAATGTGAATTTTTTGAAAGGTTCTTGTGAAAAATGAAACTGTCTTTATTAAAAACAGCACACACACAAACATCTATACAAACCTCAATACACACAAACATATTATAGGCAGGGCTTGAAATTCAATTTTTCCAAGGACGGGAGTCTCCCTACCAACATTTTTAAATGGAGGGGAGTTGTAATGTTTGGGAGGGAGAAAAAAAAATTTTAAACCCCACTATTATTTTACGTGTTATTTAAAGAATTACATTAATGCAGACATGACAAAATACCATTGAAAAAATTAAGTCAACTGAGAATGATTATGTAAAATGTTTATTTTTATTATAAAAAAGGGAAGAATGTTAAGTTTTATATATGCAGTGTATTTTTCAAGTTCCATTAAATGTGTTAGGGACCCTTAACAATTAGGTTGTTAAATAAATTTCTGACTTTAGATTTTACTTGATTGAGATTCACCGATCGATCGTGGAAAAGACGCAAAGTTCATCGATCTGTCGCAGAAAAAACGCTAAGTTTGTCGATCAGTCGGGGGAAAAAAGCAAATTTCGTCGATCGATTGCAGAATAAACACAAAGTTCGTCGATCTGTCCCCAAAAAACGCAAGGTTCGTCGATCAGTCGCTTAAAAAACGCAATGTTCGTCTATCTGTCTCAGAAAAAACGCAAAGTTCGTTGATCTGTCGCGGAAAAAACGCAAAGTTTGTCGATCAGTTGCGGAAAAAAGCAAATTTCGTCGATCGATTGCGGAATAAATGCAAAGTTCGTCGATCAGTCAGGGAAAAAAGAAAAATTTTATCGATCGATTGTGGAATAAACGCAAACTTTGTCGATATGTCCCCAAAAAACGCAAGGTTCGTCGATCAGTCACTTAAAAAACGCAATGTTCGTCGATCTGTCGCGTTCGTTTGATGTCGTTGTTGAAAATTTATGAATTTCTATTATTAAAGTAATTTTTTCATTTTACCGTATTTATTTTATTTTTGTGTTGTATGTATTTTGCTACTTTGAATTTTTTTAAACTAACCCTTTTTTTTTTGGAGAGTGAGAGAGAGAGATTTAGTAATTTGGTGACACGAAGTTCCGCAAATTCTTAAAATCCACAAATTGTTTCCAATGTAAACAATGAAATTTACAATTAAGTTGCAAGTGCAAAATTTCAGTTTTTTAAAATTTTCATGTCATTCTGTACACATTTTAATATGTCATTCTGATCATTATACATATTTAGTTACGCATTATTAATTATTTACTTGACCTTTACTTTTAATATTTTAAATATTTCAAACTTACAGCTGAATGTAATTATTAAAACATTTGAAATACTGCATTCGAAAAAAGAAATTTCAGCTTAGAAACGCGACAATTACTATTAGGTTAAAAAAATTTAAAGTAGAAAAGTACTTATGATATAAAAAGAAGAAAAAAAAATACACCAGAATTTATCTGTATTACGAAAGCGGGAGAAATGATTTTCTGTGCTATACGAAAAGATATCCAAATAACTCAATCATAAACATAGAAATAGGTATCGGTTTCTATGTTCATGTGCACTCAATCCAAACTTGAAACTTTTAAAAAGGTCATTGAATGAATGAAATTCATTTCCGCCTTTCACATCCAGAAAACTTGCTGTGTCGCCAATTATGTTTATATTTTATATATATATATAAAAAAATAATAATTCAGGCACTTTTCCGTTATACGGACACCATTGTCGCCAAACATACATACATACATACATTTTGGCATAGTGTCCGTATAACAGAAAAGTACTAAAGTTCATGGTTTAAAATCACAATAAAATATCATGAAATTTATTGATTAGTTGTGGGAAAATATCGGGGAAATAATGTGTTTTTCGTGAATTTTTTGTTTTGTTAACAATGTGGTTAGAGAGCCAGGGAGAAATCCAGAAAACTTGCTGTGTCGCCAATTATGTTTATATTTTATATATATATATATAAAAATAATAATTCAGGCACTTTTCCGTTATACGTACACCATTGTCGCCAAACATACATACATACATTTACATACATACATACATTTTGGCATAGTGTCCGTAAAACAGAAAAGTACTAAAGTTCATGGTTTAAAATCGCAATAAAATATCATCAAATTTATTGATTAGTTGTGGGAAAATATCCGGGAAATAATGTGTTTTTGTGAAATTTTTTGTTTTGTGTTGTTGTGTTTAATTGTAAGCATTCATTATAATTTTCAGTGCATTATTAAATTGAAATTTTTGTTTAAAATATGTAAACAAAACAGTGACCAGAAACCTGCACAATTTCTAATATAGATAGATAGATAGATAGATGCATGCATGTAGTACTTTTAATTATTTGGTAAAAATACTGTGATCGTCACTGAAAAAACCTTAATTTAACCTAAAAGTAATTGTCGAGTGTTTAAGCTGAAATTTCATTTTACGAATACAGTATTTCAAATGTTTTAATAATTACATTCAGCTGTAAGTTTGAAATATTAAAAGTAAAGGCCAAGTAAATAATTAATAATGCATAACTAAAAGTAATTGTCGAGTGTTTAAGCTGAAATTTCATTTTACGAATACAATATTTCAAATGTTTTAATAGTTACATTCAACTGTAAGTTTGAAATATTAAAAGTAAAGGCCAAGTAAATAATTAATAATGCATAACTAAAAGTAATTGTCGAGTGTTTAAGCTAATTTCATTTTACGAATACAGTATTTCAAATGTTTTAATAGTTACATTCAGCTGTAAGTTTGAAATATTAAAAGTAAAGGCCAAGTAAATAATTAATAATGCGTAACTAAATATGTATAATGATGAGATTTTTTTTTCTTGAATTATTCAGTGAAACTCGCCTTATAAATGTACGCAAATAATTCACATCAAAATCTTAAAATAACAAAGTTTTCTTTCGTGTTTAGCTATGCTTAATAACCAAAAAAGCTTGATTAATACAAAAAATTTTTCGTAAAAATACTGTGATCGTCGCTGAGAAAACCTGAATTTAATCATATCACACAGAATTACATATTAAAAGTTTAAAAAACTGAAATTTTACACTTGTTTACATCGGAAACGATTCGCGGAATTTCGTGCCACGAAATCTCTCTCTCTCTCTCAAAAAAAGGGTTAGTTATAAAAAATTCAAAGTAATAAAATACATACGACTTAAAAAGAAAATAAATACGGTAAAATGAAAAAATACCTTAATAAAAGAAATCCATAAAGTTTCAACAACCGAACAACCAAATGGAGTCGTAGTAATCCACATACGCTTCTAGAGAGAGGAAAAAGCCTTCACCTCATTGGCTGAAATATCGCGTCTGAAGATAGTAAAAGCCTCTAGCTGATTAGCTGAATGCTCGCGCATGCCTATAAAAGGCATTTTTGCACGAAAAACTAAAAAGCAGGTTAGCTTTAAGTATATGGATTGTATCCTTAATAAAACAAAAAAGTAAGTAGACAAAAACAACATTCATTTGCTTAAAATAACCTGAACATTTAGAAAATGAATTGCTTTTATTTTAATTTACGGTTAATTAAATATTTTAAACAATAGAAAATAAAATTTAAAACAACTGAGTAAGTTTTAACGGCCTTCATATTTACTGTTGTTCATACCATTTATTGATTTAATATACGTTTTCCCTTTAATCCATGTAAATTTTTTAAAAAAAGAACATTTGAAAGATTTTTAAAGATTAGATTTTTAAAAATATTTCACTACAAAAGATAATAATAAATGAATCTCAATTAAATATTATATTTTCATATTTTGTCGCACTCGTATGAAAGTCAAATATTGTTTTATTTCAGAAAGATTAACATAATTAATTAAGTCAGAGAAAAAATTGCTGCAAGTGATTAATATTTTATTTAAGTCTTTATAAAACGTCAAAATTATTTGTAGAAGTTAGTCTATCTCTGAATATTTCTTTAATATTTCCTAGCTAAAGAACATCTGTTTTCTTCAAGATAAAAAAAAAAGTAGATATTTAAATTTCAATATCTATGTCAGAAAAACTATGCTATATATAAAACTGAAAATCGAAGTAAAATCTTTATGCCTTTTTTCTGTTGAAAAAATATATTTCAGTAACTGAAATCAATTCTAATATGTAAATCAATGTATTTGGTACCAATATTTAAGAAGTTTTATGTATTACTTATAAATCATATCATGCCAAATTTTAAGTTTAATTAAAAGCAACAAAGTAGTAACCCACAAATAACAGCACAACAGTATGTAAAGTCTTCGTTATAGAAAGTTACGTCTTTGGTTAACAAAAAAGCATTTATTTTGATCTGGGTTTCAAAGGTTGTTTAAAAAATTTATGTTTTTATTTTTAATACAATTTATGCATTTTATGTAAAGCATTTTTTACCTGCCCCCATGATTTGTAAAAGTAGCTGAGCAAAAATTTGCAGAAAAATTTGCGCAAAAAGAAGCTGAGTAAAAATATTTTGATAACCGTACAGTATTTTTCAACATTTAATGTATAGTTTTTGTATGTGAAATTCACATAATATTCAACAGATCCTGTGGTTTTGAATTTATGAATCAAGAACATAAAATTTTATTATGATTAAATTAACTAGCCTAACTTCCACACATTATTCAATTCAGTTTCAATGAGGTGACAACAATGCTTTATGAAATTAAAAGTGCTTTTGGTGATTATTTTATTCACTGTGGATTCACTATGGACACATTTTGGAAGAATCTTCAAATATATTTATATTTAAATAACTATTAATAATAAATAAATTAATACATTTTCAGCTCGTTTTTCACTTTAAAACAGGTTGAATTATAATGTATTTTGAGCCCGTGGGGCCTGGACAAGTATTGGCAAACGTAGCTCGTCGATGCAGAATTTCCTAGATTATGAAATAACTATTACAGGCTGTTTTACACAATTCGAAAGTTACTTGGAAGCAAGAAGTAGGAAACTTTTCAGGATGAAGGAAGAAATGCTAAAAATACAGAGATGACATTTTCTCTAGAATCTGCCAAATTCAAAATAAGTAATTGTTCCAAAGCATGCACTCAGATAAATAGGACCACAATCGCAAAACAGATTTTTTTTTTTTTTTTTTTTTTTTTTTACATTTTTAAAAATGTTACAAGAAGAAAAGAAATCGGAGGAGAAAATATATCAGCTAGCAACAAAATAATGTTATAAAAAAATAATAATACATTTCACATAACGCTTTCAGTTATTACTGGATTGGCTTGACAATTAGTATATAAAATTATATGTAGGCAACTTGTGTGAGCATTTCATAAAATAACAATGATTGAAGAAAAATTGTAGGTCGAAAAAAGCTGAAGTCAATCAAATAAAGCTCAATTGAGTTAAAACATTCAAACTCAATCTTTAGAAAAATTTCATGCTATTATTGCTTGTACTTGTCAAGTGATCTTGACATTTAATAGAATGAATTTATATTGTCTTTATATTTAAAATCAGAAAAGTAGAAAAAAAACTGTAAGAGTTTCTTTAATGAACATCATTAGATTTAATGAAAGGTAAACTCAATGATTCATCAGTTATTTGAAGAACTAGCATTTCGTCTGAAATTAACTTTTTGTAGCGCAAAAACTCCGATTTAAAAAATTTTCTCAGATGTTAAAATGCATCAAACATGTAAAGAAATATTTAAAAAAAAAGAACATAAAATATGTATACATATTGATAAAACAAAATGCTTGTTTTATATATGCAAAAAGAAAAAAAATACATATTTTTCATAAATATTGTAGATTTTCTAATTCAAAATTGTAAAGTACCTTCAAAATTGTAAAGAACTTACCTTTATGAAAATTTGTTTTCTAGACGTCTCCAACCTTTTTAATTTCACATAATTCATAAAGTTTATTTTATAAATAACCACAATCTCAAATGATCAGTTAATCTTTGGTATTAAAAATTAATTCAGTATCACTATTTGCTAGATATTTTACTAACCATTTATATTAACTGCAGTTTTAAAAGTTAGCTGTTATAAATAAAATCGTCTTTCAAAGTTTACTTTGGAAATAACATTATTGATTTTCTGGTGTGTTGGAGATATGCACCATTGTGATACAAAGGATTAAATTAAATGTACTTTCTACAGTTTTTTTCAACAATTCTACCCAAAAATGGGAAATAACTAGAGCTTTACCTTTAAAGTACCTTTTATTGATAAGATAGTCTATATAAAATCATGACCATTAAAAATAGAAAAGAGAGATGCATCTTTCACTGTTGTTCTGTGTGCCAGAATGCTTTTTACGTGCAGTTTACCTAATGCATTGTATTCAACATTTAAATTTTTATAGCACATATTAACATATTTCTGTTACGATTAAATGTTCTCGTATAACCGAATATTTTACTTATAACTAATTTGTGAGAGACTCTTCAAAATTTTCTCAAGTAATCCCATTGTAAAATTCCAGGATAATTAGATACATTAAAATTGAAAGGCTAGAATATATTCAACTAAATGCTCATACATATTACTATTGCAGTACCTTAATTCCCCCTGGAGGGGAATCTTGTTACTAATGATTTCTCTTTAGATATCCAAAGTGCATTATTCATTGTGCACGTACACCAGGTTTTGTTACATTTTGCCCAGTTGGTTTCTTGTTAGAGGACTCAAATTATATCGCGTTACTTTATGGCAATGCTGTTTATCATTTCTTCTTGTTAAACTAATGATATGTTAATTATGTTATATATTACTCGATTGCTAATAATTATTAAAGCTTAATTTTGAAGTATACGTAAGTCGCATTTTTCTTTATTACACGCAAAAAAGTATATCAAATTCACTTCACATGTTTGTCCATAGAGATAGAATAATGTTTAAAAAATCCCTTGCATCATTGCATAGAAACAAAAAGTAGTTTTATGAGAATCGAACTATCAATATGACAGAAATAATAACGTATGTCAAAAACTTTATTTTATACCTTGGAAACCTTCCGATCAGAGACAGTCACATATTTTATCTGATGATTTTCTTCTCAATTAGAGCCCCTTTATTATTTTCATTTATTATTTATATTTAGGTAGCGAACATAACTTTTAAAAAGACCATGCAATAAATCACATATTTTCTTCAGTTTATAATTTAACTACGCTCTTTTAATGTTTAAATCTTATTTCTCATATGAATATCTTGATTTTTTGCAATTTAAGAACTAAAACTTTACAACGTGTGCTAATTCAAAATTTAAATATTTTGACACAAAATGTGTCTCTAAAAGATTGAAACGCGCTTTAATTATCTAATTATTGGAAATACGTAGGCAATCTTAAGTACAAAAGTTTTCAAAATAAGGTAAGAAGTAATATTATATTCATATTCAATGGTTGTACCCAGGTAGCACAGCAATATCGGCCTATATCGGGAACAACGATTTCGCAATATCGACCAATATCGGTAAACACCGGACCGGCCGATATTGCATGGCTAGTTTTTTTTCCAATATCGGCCTATATCGGGGCCCAATATTGACCGATATCGGTGAACGCCGGACCGGCCGATATCGGTCAACCTCGGACCGACCGATATCGATGAACCCCGGACCGACCGATATCGGTGAACGCCGGACCGCCCGATATTGGTCAACCCCGGAACGACCGATATCGGTGAACGTCGGAGCGACCGATATTGGCCAAAACTGGATTCAGAACTATAAAATGGCAAATCTTTTTTTTTTCAGATATAGGGAGATATTGATTACCAGTCTTAGCAAAATATTAGAAATCAATAACTCTTTACATTAGGAAAAAAAGGTTTACCATTTTATATTGGTGAGTCCAGCTTTGAATTAGCTAATCCATGTATATATAAGCATTTAAAATGCCACATGGATTAACTGTTTTGCTAAAAGCCTCAGTTTTTATTATTATATCCATTAGATATAGTTGTAATATTAAAGATTATGAATGAAAGAATACTAAAAAAGTATTTTATTAAATTTAATATTAATAAAATAATTTATTCAAAATTTTATAATAGCTACATTTTGATGTTTTTCTTTTTTTTTCAGTTTCAGTGTTCTATGTGAAAACATTAAAATGTAAAAAAGATAATTAAATTTACTTTTCTCATTAAAAATAAAAAATCATATTATATCCATAGTAATAATTTGAATTTGTGCAAGTGGTAAGATTGAAAATTGTAACATACATTTTTTTTTTTTTTTTTTTTTTTTTTTTTTTTTTGCCATATTACCAATTTTTTATAAAAATTTTTCACATAATCAATAGAAATATTTAACCATTATTAAAAATTTAAGAAAAATAACATGTAGCTGTAGGGATTTATTTTTTTCTGCTCTTACCATAAATATAGATCTTCAGATTTATTTAATTGTATTTATATAAACTGAAAAAAAAAAAAAAATCTTATGGCAAAATTTAGTTGAAAACAATTCGTTAAATTACTTATGCAAAAATCCACCTGTTGTTGCCTATTGTATGGATAAAATTGAATTACTTTATATTAAAAATTATCAAAAATCATTACAAAAATTCATTAATTTAAATTTTTTTCTTTGAAAGAAAAAAATTATATCTTATTTTTAGGACTTTTTTCATTTTGAATCAGAGACTCGTGTATACAACTAGCAGATAAACACTCGGTTGGAATTCTATATTATTCAGTGAATATTATATTTTTCATTAAATTTTTATGTTTTAATTAAAATTACTTTTTAATGGCAATTTTAAATAGAAAGTGCAACTGAAATCACCATTTAAACAGTCAATAATATTTTGCAAAGGCATTAAACAAAATCAGGAAAGCTATTCTTTTCTCGAAATTATGTACAATTAATGCATTTGAAATAGAAATTTTAAAAGAGCTTAGCTTTCAAATATCACAATTATTTGTGTATGTTTTACTAAAATTCCAATTTTAATTGGATTTTATGAATTGTTTCACAAAGCCTTTAAAATTAATTTTTAATGATTTTAAAGATTTGTAAATTTATTTTATAAATAGTATTCTATTAAAATATCTCAAACATGGAACACTAGTTTTAAAAGTGCTAAAACAGAACTCAATTATTATACATAAATAAAACTTCCTAAAAATTGAGTCATTTGAGCCAAGTGGCAAAGCAAGACACTTTGCCTTTACCTTATATGACAACTTTCCCTCTGCAGTTCTTTTCTGGAGAATGATTGGCGTTAGGCTTAAGGGGACTCTTCACTGACACTAAAACACCTGCTCGCTAATGTTAAACCTATGGGCAGGTTCTTTTCTAATTTCTCGCTTAAATTTGAACTTTTTTTTTTTTAATAAGATAGCTGAGGTTAATCTCAACTATCCAATGCAAAAAAAAAAAAAAAAAATAAAAATAAAAAAAAAAATCAAATTTAAACAGGAAATTAACCTGCCCATAGCTTTAACAAGCTAGCAGGTGTTTTCGAATCCTTGAACAGTCCCCATTAATGTCTTCTGATCACTAATTGACCTGCTGTCGTGAATAAGATAAATAAAACATGGCAAAAAATTACAGACCATTGCATTTATTTGAAATCACAACATGTCAAATTAAACTTTTTTTTATTCACAAACTATCACTATTTATATTATCATATTACATTCAAATTTTCTCCAAGTCATCTATTTCTTGTTCCTATGTTCTCCTTCTTTTCCTTTGAAAACAGCTTCCATCCCAATTGGCAGATCGCACAGGACATTTTCAATGGGGCTGGAGATAACAGATGTTTTTGCTTTATCAAACTTCATTTTCACACTCACTAGAAAAGTAGAATGAGCAAAAATCAAAATTTGTCTAAGTGAATTTTCATCATGAAAATTAATAACTTATTACTACTTATACTATGCTTACTTATTCTCCTTTTTATTTACAAACTATGTAATGTAAATGCTAGATTTGAATTTAATATTAAAAAATTATAGCTTGAAAATTATTTTTTTTTTCACCCAAAATATTTAACCAAACTTGTGTTAATATATTTTATCTTTTTGACTGTCTTCACTCTGAATCAGAGTCTGAACTTACTGATTCTAGATTTTTCTGCATAATATGAAGCCAATCTTCTGAACATACAATAATTATTTATAGAGATATAAAGAAATTATAGTGAATAAGAACAACAAAGTACCTAAAACTACTTAATTTGCAGCAAGACTTTTATAAAAATGAAATGGTTACCAATGAAACACAGGATAGTTCAGAATGCAATTATCAAAATTTGGTTTTCACCATGAAAACCAGAGTTAGAAACATATTTTTTTAATTTTAATGTATGAATGATAATCAAAATAGTTTTGTTTAGCTTTAGTGTGTTTATAGTATAAATGACTACAACAACAAAGTACCTAAAATTAATGAATTTTCAGAAGTATTTTTAAAAAAGGAAATGTTTACCGATGAGCCACAGGATAATTCAGAATGTAACTATCAAAATTTGATTTTCACTATCTTAAAACCGCAGACTAATCGAAACTAACATGCTATTTTTATGAAAACTTAATTTAGCTAAGTAATGATTAGCATAATAATGTAGTTTATATATATATAAGCTTGTTTCCACATCGATATTATTTTTGACGTTACTTCAATAAACTTACTTCATTTTCTTTTTTTTCGGCACAGAAACGATACTCCTATTCTATCAATAGATCTTCAAGGTAAAATTTCAAGCCAACATATTTTTTAAAGTAGCAGCTAGCACAGAGGAACATCAAATTTTACGTGCTTGCAGAAGATCACTCATGGTAGTCGTTTGTTACACAATAAAACTACACACTCGTGATCTTCAGAGAGCAATCAAACCCGGGGATATCCACCAGACATTGATTCCTTCATCTGTTTCACTTTTCATAGATTGAAATATTAGTTCTTGCCAGAAGTGACGTCAAAAATTATATAAATGTTCCCTAGAAAGTAGTTTTTACCAAAAGCAGAATATGGTTAAAAGTGTGATGTATGTCGCAGAACAATGGGCTTCTTTACAGAACATTTCAAATTCTCAATTTCAATGAAATTTATCATTCAGTCTTAGTAAAAAAGTACAAAATTCATCAGTCCATCACCACAAAAGTGCAAAGTTTGTCAGCCTAACATCATAAAAAAAAATCCTGCAAAATTCTTCAATCATTCATGTACAAAATAGCAAAATTCATCAATCAGCAGACTTATATAAAACCAAAAATTTTCTGCGCACATAAATATTGTGTCAAAAACTTTCTGCAAATCAATTTAATGTTTAATAAGATTAACAATTTATTAATTTTATTTTTTTGATTTCTTCATTCTGAATCTAAGTCTGAACTTACTGATTCAAGACTAATAAATGATGAACAGTCTGTTGGGAAAAATATTATGTTCTAAAATAAATAAATAAAATCAATAATTTTGAAATATTTTAAGTGATAAAAACTAAAAGTGTCTTTAAACAAAAAAAATCAATCAAAATCAGAAAAAGTAAAGAAACTCTGATAGACATCAACCTCAGATATTTTACGTAAAAAAATCATTTCAAAATATTAAAATGCAAACGAGAAATTTCTAAACTAAACTCCCCTGGTTTAACGTTAGCTTGTGAGCATCATTCCATTATTAAATAATGCAAAGTTTAAATTTTAGGTGGGATTAAGATGCTTTTTTATGCTATAAGTCTGGCACATTTATTTCATACAGAATTTAAATAGGATTTGAAAAGTTTAAATTTCTGAGTTATGCAGATTCATGATCACCATAAATTTTCATACTTACCATATATATACAGGCATGAAAGTATTATTATTGCAATATAACATGCAGAAATAAATATCTGTGAAAATTACGCAATGTAATTGATTTAGGTATATGTAAAATAAATATGCAATTAAAGGTAAAAGACATTAAAATTGAAACCACTGTTTTTATTCACAACTATTTTCTGTTATTCATGCTATATTATGAGTTCAAAGTTCAAACACATCCCCATGCTAAAATTTCTGCATTATATTAGCATAGCTACTCAAACTGAAGCAAACTTTGCGGGAAGAAAACACACTAAAGCAAAATCGGAGATAATATAGCAAAATTTGCATGATGTGCATGCATTATGAGCACAAAATAGTTTAAAAAATATATATATTAGTTTAGCACTTTTTAAAGAAATGCTTTTTTAAAAACTATTTCTATTTCTTATTTTAGTACCCCCCAACCTTCATTTTGCATTTGAAAGACTATTCACTGAAACTGGGAACACTAGAAAAAAAAACTGAGCACACATATTAATTATTTTGTTACGCATTTTAAAATCAGTTTTTAAACTTATATTATTAGTTTTATATTTTAAATGTTGCATATGTTACAAGGAAAATTTAAAAGCACAGAATTTGTACATCATTACAATTTTATCTATCTTCCCTCCCCCCTTCTCTAAATTTTCAGGGTATTATTTTTTTATGTTATCCTTTTAATATTACATCAGTCTCCGAAACAGCCAAAGTGACATAAAAAAAAAAAAAAAAAAAAAAAAAAACGATTTCAGTAAAAAGCTGAAAACTTTCATGCTTGTATATTAGATAGGACGACATTAGGATTAACAAAAATCTTTAAAAAGGGATCTCTAAACAAACTGTCACATACAAAAATCTAATATTTACAATTAATGTGTTTCAATGATGTGTTACAATGTTTCAATTTGACCATTCTAAAAAGTGAAGATTTCTCGAATCTCTCACTACAAATATAATTTTCTACTTTTAACACTTTTCCAGTATTAAAAGGATAATTATCGTAATATATACTATTCACTACAATTCTACAATAATATACCTGCCAAATTTCTGTTTTTTTTTTTTTTTTTTTTTTTTTTTTTTTAAAGTCAAATAAACATACTTTGGACCAGTCATTTTCATTGTTATGACAATCAGAATAAAAAAAAATCCCAAAACATGCATACTTACAATAGAGCATCTTAAGTAGATGATTCTGAAGACTCAATGACCGTTTTTGTCCACAAGAGGTTGGCAGATGACAAAGAGCATGGTACGATTGAGATCCTGAAAAAAAAAAAAAAAAAAAAAAAAAAAAAAAAAAAAAAAAACGATAAATGGTTACAAATTAACAGAAAAATTTGAAATGTATTATGAATACATGTTAAAGAATTATTTATAATGCAAAAACTAGATTTTATTTTCCACAGTCCCCCCCCCCCCCCCAGTCAAGTAAGCACAAAACATTTATGAAGTATTTTATAATGTAAGACAAAATTATAAAATGGGTTTTGTTTTTATTTGGTAAGATTTGATTTAATTTATTAAGTAATAATTATTACTACTTCATAATAAATTTATTAAGTTATAATCCTTATTAAAAATGTTTATTTGACTTTAAGCATACCTGCCAACTTTTCAAAATGGCAAAGTGTAAAATAACGTGAGAAGTGCATTTCTTGCAATTTTTTCTTTCATAAGAGCATATGACACATTGTATAAAAAACACATAAACAGCATTTAAGCATGTAACAGATGAATGTTGTTAAATAATACACTGATATTTTGATATGAAACATATACAGACTGCTTCTTTGTTGTTGTTTTTTAAGAAAGTCTAAGCAAAAACATTACTCAAAACACGACTTCCGTTTAAATACAATGAAAATTAAAAGATTTTGTATGGTATATTTTGAATACAAACGCTTGATTCATGCTTTTAACAATATAAAATTATTCCTTTACATTCAGCAATTATCATTAATAAAAGAAGTTAAAAAGTATTTCCTAATTTTAGGAAGTAAAATAGAGCTTAGAAGAATCTTTGCAAGAAAGTGTAAAAATAAACATCCTAGGTGTAAAAGTGTAAAAAATGGTCAAAAAGTGTAAATTTTACACCTAAAGTGTAAAAGTTGGCAAGTATGCTTTAAGTAATGAGAAGGTGTTGGCAGCTGATAAAAATAAATAACCAAAACAAAAATCAATAATTTTGAAATATCTTAAGTGATATAAACTAAGAGTGTCTTCAAAGAAAATAAAATTCAACCAAAATCAGAAAAGTACAAAGAAACTCAGATAAACATCAACCTCAGATATTTTATGTAAAAAAATCATTTCAAAATATTAAAATGCAAACGAGAAATTTCTAAACAAAACTCCCCTGGTTTAACATTAGCTTACGAGCATCATTCCATTATTAAATAAAGCAAAGTTAAAATTTTAGGTAGGAATAAGACGCCTTTTTATGCTATAAGTGTGGCATATTTATTTCATACAGAAATTAAATAGGATTTGAAAAGTTTAAATTTCTAAGTTATGCAGATTCATGATCACCATAAGTTTTCATACTTACCATACATATACAGGCATGAAAGTATTATTATTGCAATATAACATGCAGAAATAAATATCAATGAAAATTAAACAATGTAATTGATTTAGGTATATGTAAACCATTATTGTTTTTATTCACAACTATTTTCCGTTATTCATGCTATATGCTATATTATGAGTTCAAAGTTCAAACACATCCTCGTGTTAAAAATTCCTGAACTATATTAGCATAGCTGCTCAAATTGAAACAAATATTGCAGGAAGAAAACACACTAAAGCAAAATCAGAGATAATATCACAAAATTTGCATGATGTGCAAGCATTATGACTATGAGCACAAAATAGTTAAAAATTTATATATATATATTATATTAGTTTAGTGCTTTTTAAAAAATTATTTCTATTTATTATTTTAGTAACCCCCCTCCCCTCCTTTATTTTGCATTTGAAAGAATATTTGCTGAAACTGGGAAACGCTAGAAAAAACTGAGCACAGATAGTTAATAGTTATTTTGTTATGCATCTTAAAATCATTTTTTAAGCTTATATTATTACCTTTCTTTATTGCTGTTTTATATTTTAAATGTTGCATATGTTACAAGGAAAATTTAAAAGCACGGAATTTGTACACCATTATAATTTTGTCTATCCCCCCCCCCCTCTCTCTCTCTCTAAATTTTCAGGTTATGAATTTTTAATGTTATCCTTTTAATATTGCATCAGTATCAGAAGCAGCCAATGTGACATTTAAAAAAAAAAAATGTTGATTTCAGTTAAAAAGCTGAGAACTTTAATGCCTGTTTATTACATAGAGCGACATTAGGATCAACAGAAATCTTTAAAAAGGGATCTCTGAAAGAATTGGCCCATAAAAAAATCTAATATTTACAATTTCAATTTGACCATTATAAAAAGTTAAGAATTTCTCGCATCTTTTACTACAAATATCTAAACTAGTGCATTTTAAAGCTTCCTAATTTTTCAGGTTATGATTTTTTCATATTATCCTTTTAATATTGCATCAGTCTCAGAAGCTGCCAAAAGCCAAAGTGACATAAAAAAAAGCCGATTTCAGCTAAAAAGCTGAGAACTTTCATGCCTGTATATTACATAGGGCGACATTAGGATCAACAAAAATATTTAAAAAGGGATATCTAAAACAAATTGCCCCATAAAATAAATCTAATATTTACAGTTTCAATTTGACCATTATGAAAAGTGAAGATTTCTCACATCTTTTACTACAAATATCATTTTCTACTTTTAACACTTTTCCAGTATTAAAAGGATAATCATAGAGGGAGATTGGGAAATGCACTACTACTACTATGTATTGAGTTTATAGACTGTAGTATAGAATACTTAGCCTGGTTAACCATGCAAGTTACTGAGATGGAGGTGCTGAATTTAGAAACTACTTTAAAAGTTAATTAAAATGTTATATTAAAAAATTTTACAAAATATACAATTACATACTTACAATACATTACTTAAAAACATAATCGGTACATTACTTAAAAAAGTGAGTAATTTTTGTCTGTTTTTGCATTGTGTATGCTCGAACAGTAATTTATTTATCTTAAACTTTAAAACATAAATGACAATATGAAAGGTCAGACACAGAAAATCGTAAATCAAACAAAATATGTAAATCTTATTAAACTGAGAAATTAAAAATATTTTTGAAAATACATTCCACTGTGATTGCCTTGAAAAATAGTTTTAGAAAGAAATTTAAAAGTAAATATATAAGCTGCATCCTACACAAAGACACAAAATATTTGCGATAGAAAATACCCATTTCAATAGCATACCTATAAGCATTCTAGATCTATGGTAAAATTTAAAAAATCGTTCATTAGAAATTAGAATCAAAACAATCAATAAAAAAAAATAATAATAACAAAAACATTAAACGATGTATACCAATTAGGGTTACGCTTAAACAGATTTAAAAAAAATACGTTTAAAATAAAACTATTTCATAAAATGCATAAAATTATGTCTTCAAATGTTCAAAAAACAGTACAGATTATAAGTAATGGGAATACATACCGATTAGAGAATAAAAACAAAAGATGTTTATAATTTTCACACAGAACTAAAGCGCATTCGCGGCCATGTTTTAATAATCACAATCACAAGACTGAAGGAAAAGGAAAAAGGATGCTTGTCTCTGATTGGTTGAATATCATGCACTTCCCAGTCGTCGATCTTGGTCGATCTTGATCAATGTCGGCCGATATTCGCCAGTATGAGTTTTTCCCCATAGGTTTACAGAACCTAAAGTGTTGTTAAAATTGTTTTCTGTCTTCTACCTTGCTAAAAAAGAACTATATATAAGTTAAAAATTTAAATGTCGAACATTAGAGAAATGATAATATTACAGATTCAACATCGGCCAACATTGATCAATATCGGCCAATATCGGTAAAACTTGACCGGTCTTCCCCGATGCACGCCAAGATTGCCCAATATTGGGCAATATCGGGCCGATATTGCTGTGCTACCTGGGTAGTATCATAGATGAGTTATCATATCATATCACATCATTGTTGTTTATTCCAACGTAAAAAATGTAAAATTCAAAGTGTTCAAAAGAAAATATGAGTTAAGATTGTATTGAAAGAATAGTCCTGCCATTAGCATTTTTTTTAATCTTAATTCTTACCTTATTTTGAACACTTTTGCAATTTACATTGTGTGCGTATTTTTAAAATATAAAAAAATAAAGCTTATTTCAATATTTTTGGAACGTCTTGTATATTCATATGGTTCAAAATGGGTTATATACCCATCAAGACAAATGGTTTTTGTAAATGAAACTAGTAACGCTGCTGGGAAGTTCTAGACAAGTTGAGAATAAAACCCGGTTACCTTCTATAATTAAACCACCTGGACATTGCTAATGAGGAAAATTGGATAAACTCCCATTTCCATTACTCTGTTTTATCCATACAAGCATAATTAAAAGTAATAAGGAGATCGTACAAAATAATCCTGGTTGATAGTACTAATTAGAGAATTCAAATTGTATATAATTAAAGTAAATACAAATTATTGTTAACAAATTCCTCTAATTAAGAATATTAATAAAAGAGAAATCGTTGTGGTTAATTTACGAGGTCTCTCAACTTTGAAGACAAACTGAATAATTAATAAAATTAAGTGAAAGTCAGTAGTTGTCACTTTAATTAATTCAGTTTATTTGCTAGTACGGACGAGGGGATATCCATATACTTAAAGCTAACCTGCTTTTTAGTTTTTCGTGCAAAAATGCCTTTTATAGGCATGCGCGAGCATTCAGCTAATCAGCTAGAGGCTTTTACTATCTTCAGACGCGATATTTCAGCCAATGAGGTGAAGGCTTTTTCCTCTCTCTAGAAGCGTATGTGGATTACTACGACTCCATTTGGTTGTTCGGTTGTTGAAACTTTATGGATTTCTTTTATTAAGGTATTTTTTCATTTTACCGTATTTATTTTCTTTTTAAGTCGTATGTATTTTATTACTTTGAATTTTTTATAACTAACCCTTTTTTTGAGAGAGAGAGAGAGATTTCGTGGCACGAAATTCCGCGAATCGTTTCCGATGTAAACAAGTGTAAAATTTCAGTTTTTTAAACTTTTAATATGTAATTCTGTGTGATATGATTAAATTCAGGTTTTCTCAGCGACGATCACAGTATTTTTACGAAAAATTTTTTGTATTAATCAAGCTTTTTTGGTTATTAAGCATAGCTAAACACGAAAGAAAACTTTGTTATTTTAAGATTTTGATGTGAATTATTTGCGTACATTTATAAGGCGAGTTTCACTGAATAATTCAAGAAAAAAAAATCTCATCATTATACATATTTAGTTACGCATTATTAATTATTTACTTGGCCTTTACTTTTAATATTTCAAACTTACAGCTGAATGTAACTATTAAAACATTTGAAATACTGTATTCGTAAAATGAAATTAGCTTAAACACTCGACAATTACTTTTAGTTATGCATTATTAATTATTTACTTGGCCTTTACTTTTAATATTTCAAACTTACAGTTGAATGTAACTATTAAAACATTTGAAATATTGTATTCGTAAAATGAAATTTCAGCTTAAACACTCGACAATTACTTTTAGTTATGCATTATTAATTATTTACTTGGCCTTTACTTTTAATATTTCAAACTTACAGCTGAATGTAATTATTAAAACATTTGAAATACTGTATTCGTAAAATGAAATTTCAGCTTAAACACTCGACAATTACTTTTAGGTTAAATTAAGGTTTTTTCAGTGACGATCACAGTATTTTTACCAAATAATTAAAAGTACTACATGCATGCATCTATCTATCTATCTATCTATATTAGAAATTGTGCAGGTTTCTGGTCACTGTTTTGTTTACATATTTTAAACAAAAATTTCAATTTAATAATGCACTGAAAATTATAATGAATGCTTACAATTAAACACAACAACACAAAACAAAAAATTTCACAAAAACACATTATTTCCCGGATATTTTCCCACAACTAATCAATAAATTTGATGATATTTTATTGCGATTTTAAACCATGAACTTTAGTACTTTTCTGTTTTACGGACACTATGCCAAAATGTATGTATGTATGTAAATGTATGTATGTATGTTTGGCGACAATGGTGTACGTATAACGGAAAAGTGCCTGAATTATTATTTTTATATATATATATATAAAATATAAACATAATTGGCGACACAGCAAGTTTTCTGGATTTCTCCCTGGCTCTCTAACCACATTGTTAACAAAACAAAAAATTCACGAAAAACACATTATTTCCCCGATATTTTCCCACAACTAATCAATAAATTTCATGATATTTTATTGTGATTTTAAACCATGAACTTTAGTACTTTTCTGTTATACGGACACTATGCCAAAATGTATGTATGTATGTATGTTTGGCGACAATGGTGTCCGTATAACGGAAAAGTGCCTGAATTATTATTTTTTTATATATATATATAAAATATAAACATAATTGGCGACACAGCAAGTTTTCTGGATGTGAAAGGCGGAAATGAATTTCATTCATTCAATGACCTTTTTAAAAGTTTCAAGTTTGGATTGAGTGCACATGAACATAGAAACCGATACCTATTTCTATGTTTATGATTGAGTTATTTGGATATCTTTTCGTATAGCACAGAAAATCATTTCTCCCGCTTTCGTAATACAGATAAATTCTGGTGTATTTTTTTTTCTTCTTTTTATATCATAAGTACTTTTCTACTTTAAATTTTTTTAACCTAATAGTAATTGTCGCGTTTCTAAGCTGAAATTTCTTTTTTCGAATGCAGTATTTCAAATGTTTTAATAATTACATTCAGCTGTAAGTTTGAAATATTTAAAATATTAAAAGTAAAGGTCAAGTAAATAATTAATAATGCGTAACTAAATATGTATAATGATCAGAATGACATATTAAAATGTGTACAGAATGACATGAAAATTTTAAAAAACTGAAATTTTGCACTTGCAACTTAATTGTAAATTTCATTGTTTACATTGGAAACAATTTGTGGATTTTAAGAATTTGCGGAACTTCGTGTCACCAAATTACTAAATCTCTCTCTCTCACTCTCCAAAAAAAAAAGGGTTAGTTTAAAAAAATTCAAAGTAGCAAAATACATACAACACAAAAATAAAATAAATACGGTAAAATGAAAAAATTACTTTAATAATAGAAATTCATAAATTTTCAACAACGACATCAAACGAACGCGACAGATCGACGAACATTGCGTTTTTTAAGTGACTGATCGACGAACCTTGCGTTTTTTGGGGACATATCGACAAAGTTTGCGTTTATTCCACAATCGATCGATAAAATTTTTCTTTTTTCCCTGACTGATCGACGAACTTTGCATTTATTCCGCAATCGATCGACGAAATTTGCTTTTTTCCGCAACTGATCGACAAACTTTGCGTTTTTTCCGCGACAGATCAACGAACTTTGCGTTTTTTCTGAGACAGATAGACGAACATTGCGTTTTTTAAGCGACTGATCGACGAACCTTGCGTTTTTTGGGGACAGATCGACGAACTTTGTGTTTATTCTGCAATCGATCGACGAAATTTGCTTTTTTCCCCCGACTGATCGACAAACTTAGCGTTTTTTCTGCGACAGATCGATGAACTTTGCGTCTTTTCCACGATCGATCGGTGAATCTCAATCAAGTAAAATCTAAAGTCAGAAATTTATTTAACAACCTAATTGTTAAGGGTCCCTAACACATTTAATGGAACTTGAAAAATACACTGCATATATAAAACTTAACATTCTTCCCTTTTTTATAATAAAAATAAACATTTTACATAATCATTCTCAGTTGACTTAATTTTTTCAATGGTATTTTGTCATGTCTGCAATAATGTAATTCTTTAAATAACACGTAAAATAATAGTGGGGTTTAAAATTTTTTTTTCTCCCTCCCAAACATTACAACTCCCCTCCATTTAAAAATGTTGGTAGGGAGACTCCCGTCCTTGGAAAAATTGAATTTCAAGCCCTGCCTATAATATGTTTGTGTGTATTGAGGTTTGTATAGATGTTTGTGTGTGTGCTGTTTTTAATAAAGACAGTTTCATTTTTCACAGGAACCTTTCAAAAAATTCACATTCTTTGCGCAATCCTTTAACAAAATTTGCATTTTTTTCGTGATTCTTTAATGAAATTCGCATTTTTTTCTGTATCTTTTTTTTGTCGAGATTCACAATTTTTTCAGCTATCCTATGACGTAATTAGTGTTTTTTTTCAGCGATAATTTGACGAAATTTGTGTTTTTTCTGCGATTTTTTTTTTTTTCACGAAATTTGCGTTATTTTCCATGATTCTTTTATGAAATTTGTGTTTTTCTGTGATCCTTAGACGAAATTTTCTTTTTTCGCAATGCTTTGATAATAATCACATTTTCTCTGCTGCCTTTTGATAAGATTCATGAATTTTCAGCAATCCTTCGATGAAATTCGCGTTTTTTCAGCAATCTTTGAAGAAATTCGCATTTTTCTCGCGATACTTTAACGAAATGTGCGTTTTCCAGCGATTTTTTGATAAAATACATTTTATTCCGCAAATTTTTAGACGAAATTTGGCAAGAAAGCGCTATCTTTTGGTGGAATTTCCTGTTTTGCGATTCTTTGACAAAATTTGCTCATCTTTTGCGTAAATCACGTTTTTCTGTGGCCTTTTAACAAAATTCACGTTTTACATGATCCTTTGATGAAATTAGTGTTTTTCCTGTGATCATTTGACGAAATCTAGGATTTTTTTCCCGCGAAGATTGATTATATGTTTTTAGTCTGCAGGTGCCCTAAAAAGTTTGTGACGCCAAACAAACAAAATTCATCCTAAAGAATTATTGTTTCGTTTCTGGAAATGAACGACTGTCAACTCATTGGCTGAATTATAAAGGGTGAAATGTGTAGGCACTGAGTATCATCTATACTATTAACAGAGTTTCCCCCAGGTTTAAAAAGGGGCAAGGTGCTGCTGGTGAGAAAAAGGGCACTTTTTTTATTCTTAAGGGCACTTTTTGGATTTTTGAGGGCACTTTTCAGAATCTTAAGGGCACTTTTCAGAATCTTAAGGGCACTTTTTTAATTGTTAAAGCTTAAAGGTATTCTTTTGGTTTTTAAAGCCACTTTTGATATTTCAAAGTCAAAACACTCTTTTTAAGACAACATTGAGTCAGTTTTTATTATGAAACCAAATTTTTTAATGCAAAAAGGAGAAAGGGCACTTTTTTTACTGAGAGCAAGAAGGGTGCTAATTATTTTGCTGGAGGGGGCAAGAAGGGTGCTAATTATTTTGCTGGAGGGGGCAAGAAGGGTGCTAATTATTTTTATGAGGGGCAAGAAGGGTGCTATTTTGCAAACCAAAGGGCAGGCAGGGTGCAGCACCCTTCTGAAACTGGGTGAAACACTGCTATTAATGTCGGTAAACGTCTGTCTGTGTGTGTGTTGTTGTGTCTGGCGTCTGTAAGCACAAAACTCTGCATGCAGACGATGGACATAAGTGCTTTTGGTATAAAAAAATTCGGAAGGGGAGTTTTTAAAATTCACATTTTGCGGGAGAAGAGGGGTGCGAACGAATTTAAAAAATGAGTCCGCATCAATAATTATGGCGGCGGGGGGGAGTATGTTTTGCCCACACGGGGCAGAGACTTTTCTTTGCTGACACCACTCATATGATATATCGTTCGAAAGGCCTGTGACTGCCTTTTCATGTTATGCATCTGTGTGGTCCATCCCCCCCCCGGCAATTGGGGCACTTTTCTAAATTTTGCACATACCACTCATGTTATATATCGTTAAAAAGATCTGTGACCGCTTAATCATATTATGCATCTCCGGTGTCCATCCCCCACTTTGCCCCCCCCCAAGGGGGTACTTTTGTAAATTTTGCACAAACCCTTCATGTTACGTATTGTTGGAAAGGTCTTTGACTGCTTATTCATGTTATGCATCTCCGGGGTCCATCCCGCCATTTCCCCCCTTTTAAGGGGGGCACTTTTCTAAATTTTGTTGACACCCCTCATGTCATATATTGTTGGAAAGATCTGTGACCGCTTAATCATATGCATCTCCAATGTCCATCTCCCCAATTTGCCCCCCCCCCAAGGGGGCAATTTTCTAAATTTTGTTGACACCCCTCATGTCATATATTGTTGGAAAGGTCTGTGACCGCTTAATGATATTATGCATCTCCAATGTCCATCTCCCCAATTTGTCCCCCCCCTCCCCCAAGGGGGTACTTTTCTAAATTTTGCAGACAACCCTCATGTCATATATCGTTGGAAAGGTCTGTGACTGCTTAATCATATGCATATCTCTGATGTCCATCTCCCCACTTTGCCCCCCCCCCAAAGAGGTACTTTTCTAAATTTTGCACACAACCCTCATGTCATATATTGTTGGAAAGGTCTGTGACTGCTTAAACATATTATGCATCTCCAATGTCCATCTCCCCACTTTGCCCCCCAAGGGGGTACTTTTCTAAATTTTGCAGACAACCCTCATGTCATATATCGTTGGAAAGGTCTGTGACTGCTTAATCATATGCATATCTCCAATGTCCATTTCCCCACTTTGCCCCCCCTCCCCCAAGGGGGTACTTTTCTAAATTTTGCAGACAACCCTCATGTCATATATCGTTGGAAAGGTCTGTGACTGCGTAATCATATGCATATCTCTGATGTCCATCTCCCCACTTTGCCCCCCCCCCAAAGAGGTACTTTTCTAAATTTTGCACACAACCCTCATGTTATATATCGTTGGAAAGGTCTGTGACCACTTAATCATATTATGCATGTACCGTGTCCATCCCCTAATTTACCCCCCCCCCCCCAAGGGGGTACTTTTTTTAATTTTGCACACACCCCTCATGTTACATATCGTTTGAAAGGTCTTTGACTGCTTATTCATGTTATGCATCTCCTTGGTCCATCCTGCCATTTCCCCCTCCCCAAGGGGGCACTTACCATTTACTTGCACAACAGCGCTAAATGTGTCAAATGAAAGAAATTCCGCGAGTGCATGTGCCAGTGAAACTTAGCCAATTGCTGTTCTTCAACCTAGCTTTAATTCAAAGTGGGTTTTTTATTTATTTGAATTATTCTGCAAAAGTTTCAAACATTTTAAAGCAGCTATGAATTTTATTTTTATGGTACTATCAAGTTTTTTGCCGTCAAATTTTGACGGGTTCCATCTAGTATAAGACTAAAATATACCTCTAGACATTTCGATGCACATATTTAAGTTAAGTAAAACATTACAAAAATAAGGAAAAGAGATTAGTTAACATTTAACAAATATTTATTTACAAATATACAGAAAAAATACAGAAAATTATGAATTTAGGATTAAAAAGGAAATTGTTAAAGTAGCTTTTAACAGCATAATAACTCATATATTTTTATGATCTGATTGAATTACGGAAGACATATTAAATTGCTATATATATATAAGTACGGGTACTTCTGAGTTATGTAAAGACAAAAATTACTCATTAGCTAAAACAAAAAACACACAATAAAATAGATCAATATAACTTTACGTCCATGTCTGATGTCGACGTCAGTTGCACTTGCGCTATAAAACACAGAGTCTATTTCGCTGCTTATACACCGTTGAAAATACTTGGAGCACAATTTAATTTTATATTTGTCTTCTTCGTAGCAGATCAATTTCGTGAGACACTACTCTGCAAAAATCACAAATAGAAGAAGTCCTATATTTTTTACAGACAAGAAATTGGGGTAATACAAAAATAATTACCCTCTCGTAGAGACTCCGTCATTGGATAGTCAAATTTGGGCACAGCCCCGAAATTATAATTTGTGTGCACTTAGTCATTTTCTCATTGGGTCCATCGTAATAGTTAGTCCAATGATAGGGATCTTTTCTTGGAGTATTGTCCATCGTTCCTGGGAACCTGATGTGCCCCTACGTCACTAGAGATTGGAAAATAGCGATACATTTTTATTGGGACGCTGTAAATTTTCTATGTCGAGTTCTCTGTTTCCATTGTTAACTTGGTTCCTTCCAGTCTAAAGTCGTAAATTCTACATCAAATTGTACTTTGCTAAAGTACCGTGTCAACAGCATGTGTGGTCTTTTTAATGGCCCTAGTTACTGCACTAATTTGTAGGTTAGAGGGTAAAAACAACTATGCGGTATTAATACCAGCAAACGCAATTCACTTTAATCAAAAATACATGGTGTCCCACTCTCGGCTAAACATGTTTTTTTTTTTAAATATAATTTTACCAATATTAAATAGAGTATAATATAGCTAAATTGTCGAAGACTAACTGTGATTTGTGCGAAACGTGCTGAAATCACCGAATGTACGGAAAATGCATTTTGATTCATTCTATTGAAAGAGTTCTATTCGTTTTATGGAAACAGTTTACGTTCAGTATACATACTATTTTATTCAGTTTTATTACATTTGCACAAGTTTTAAATTTCCGTCATTTATCTGCAATAAATTGTAAATCTGACATTTCCATTTACGTAGATACAAAAGTAAAATAAATAAATAAATAAAATTATAATTGAAAGCATATTTTTATATTTCAGAATTTAAGCTCTTCTTATTGTATCGTTTTGTAAAAATAAACAGTTTCTCTCATATACAACAAGGAAATGAGAAATAATAGAATACGAATGGACAGAGATCAAACTGTCTATTTTAGAAATTGGATGGGTTACAATAATGAAGATTCATGGATTTTATGTGAACTATTTTTGACAGTTTGAGCCATTAGAAATTTAATTTTTCACTTACGTTTCTTTGTTTTTGTAATGAACATAGCTTAAATAAACACCATGATATGAAATGTACATCTCTTTTTCATTTTTATAATTTTAAACATGAAATAATATAGTATGTTTATTGTTTAAATTTTCAAAAGTACTTCCTAAACAAATTGGTACTCGTTATTGAATACAAATTACAGGATATTATAAAATTTTAAGGTTTAAAAAATCCTTTTAAAAATTTCAATTTTAATGTATTATTAAGCAAAAGTTTTAAAAGACTAAATTAGCTTTATTTGAAATTTGTGGTGCATCTTTATTCTGATTTATTTATTAAACGCACCAAAAAATTAAAAGGTTCCCTTGCACGCTTGGGAAGTAAATCTCTGCCATATTCTCTGTAGTTTTACATGTTGTACTGGAGCCTTATAATGAATTAACTTACTACAAATGTTACTTTTCATACGTTGCAGACAAAATTAGGGCTACTACAATAAAAGCTGAGTCATCAAGAATTTTGTTGCTCACTTAGACCAATCAGCAATTGTTGCCCACGAGGCTAGAAGTGTCGTGGACAATCGTTCTTATCCTGTAGTGGCTTGATTACTCAGTTTAAAGCAACTGAATATCCATTTTATTAACTCCATGTTTCATTTATTTTATTTTATTTTTATTTATTAGCTGTTAAAATTATCGGAACATTTTTGATTTGAAATCTGGCAACGGTCCAGGTTTTGTTGTTATTAGAATGGAAGAAAAAGAATAAAATGATATCGTTTGGCTGCTGTATTTTTGTGATATTTAATAAGTTTTATAAAGACAATTATCTACGAAAATAAGTATATTATTCAAGCTCCTTTCTAACATTCTACGAGCCACTTCCCACAATCCTACGGGCAATTAAATGGTGGCGTGAGTCAGCCCAGATTGTAGGTGCCTTAGATAAAATTTTCCCGATTCGGCCAGTTAGTATGGTTTATTTCGTCGATAATTTTGCCGATATATCGCTAAGTATCGCCAAAATTGGCTAAAATTTGGCGCATGTTGTTTATATTTGCGTGCTCCCGTTTATTCATTTGCATTTGAACAAGAATTACTGTAAGCATAACACCGGAATGGATTATTGCATTTCCTTAATCTTTTACACGCAGTATATATAGTTTTTTTTATTTCTGTAATTTTAGCGAACTTCATTCTATTATCTTTCGTTAAGAACGACGGATACTGTTAAAATTTTTCATTCAAAGTTGCACCAATGCATAGTGTAAAATAATGAAAAGTACCAAAAAAGATACTTCTTAATTTTTAAAAGCAGCATTGCAGGGGGAAAACTCTAAAATTGCTTTATTTGCACCACGAAATGGTGCAAGCTCACAGCGAATCTCGTGTATATGCTGAGCAATATACTGTTTTTTTTTTTTTTTTTTTTTTTTTTTTTTTTTTTTTTTTTTACATATTACAGTATTTAATCTGAGAAACTTTTTTCAAGATGTATTTTTATATTACGGATATTTTTAATTAATTTTCAAATCCTATAATCTCATACTCAATGTAACTTGCTTAATGTTTGCCATTTTTTAAAAATGAACATGAATTTCTTATTTATACCATAAGATTGTTAAATCTAATAACGCTGAAACATTTTATTCATCTATTATAGTTTCTATTGTTGTTTATCAATATAATTAAAATATACTAATTATTACTTTCAGTAGGAGTTTTTTAATTAGTATGTGAATTTATTTTGTTACATGTCTGCATTTTCTGCGATATTTTATTTATTTTTTATATTTTCAAGATTGAGTATTTTTACATTAGTATTAGATTGAGTATTTCTAACATTCATTTTAAATAAGTTTACAGAATTACTTATAAAATATAATATTGAATGTTTTTAATGATAAATTAAGCTTCAATTAGTTTATACTCCACGTTATATTCAAAATGTTTTCCAATCAATGA
Source organism: Maratus michaelseni (assembly GCA_963931845.1). NCBI lineage: Eukaryota > Metazoa > Arthropoda > Arachnida > Araneae > Salticidae > Maratus > Maratus michaelseni. Next base: position 103,667,453 of record OZ007593.1, on the reverse strand, counting down.
ATAATAGTACATATGCAGTCATTCTGTTCATTTCTATATGAATTTTTTGTTTTTATTTCCTTCTTTTTCCTAATTTTCTCTTTTTTTTCTTATTTTATGAAGAAAAAAAATAAAAAAAGGAAATTTTGTTAGATAACAGTCATACACCAATTTGAAAAGGCTTCGTGAACTTTTTACCAAAAAAAAAAGTAAACACGGGATAAGTATTTTCCCATATGACATATAAACGTATGATATGAATTAAATAGATCATATTCACAAGATACATAATTTATAAGCATAAAAGATTAAAATTAAATATAAAAATATCGTGTTGTTTCATAAATAAGTATCGTGATAATATCCACTTGCCAGCAAAATTTGATGTACAGATCCACATACATATAAAAAATATGACTAATCATACACATAAAAAAGCAATTATCCCATCCCCCTCTTGTTATAAGGCAACTGATTCTTCTTTTTTAAGATGATTTCACTGTTACAATATACTCTAGAATTGATATTTACTTCTCCTTTCATTGCTTTTTTCTAAGATAACTTGTATATGTTATACAAGATCAGTAACCTAGTTTATTCAGAAAATTATAATGTATTTCAATTACATTACTTTGATTTGTTTACAATATAAAGCGCTCATAACAACATCATATTTTTTGTGTACGTTAATCAGGAAATAAGGTGTAAATCATGTAAAAAGTACGATTGTGTTATGAATGCTTCATATTAAAAAAAAAAATCAAATTGAAATATATTAAAATTTGCTAAATAAACCAGGTTTCGGATCTTGCATAACACACGCAATCTATTTTCAAACAAAGATCAATCGGAGAAACAGTAAAAATAAATTCTAATGTTTATTGAAACAGTAAAAACATATTAAAATAATCCGCATAATTATCCCCCAAAAATTCACCAATTCATGGTTCAACTTTAGCAACAAAATATTAGAAAAACATTTCACAATCTTATGGTAGCAGCTACCGCAGCACTAAAAATTAGTGCACCCTTGCTCCAAATTTTTAACAGTGAACGGCGTTTTCTTTTCACAAAATTTGATTCACTAAACTTTATTATCTTAAATTTTTTCATGACAATCAAATTCGAACAGCAATAGATGCGAAAATTCAGTTTGTATCCTAATAAACGTAATATATATATGTGTGTGTATTGTATATGTATAAAATTTATTTCAGATGGCATCGAATGGAAATAAAATATTCCCTTATTTTCCACAGTACTTTGTTGGATAAAAAGAATCTTTTCTCCATGAATTGAACTTTGAAGTTAAAAATAATAGGGTAAGCATGGACAAACATCAAAAGCGTTATTTTCTCACTTGGGTACAATCCAATAATTTCCGCTAATAATTTTAGTTCTTGATTTGAATTACTTTAAGTAAGAAAATTTCATTTATGTTTTAATTGAAAACATCATACAGAATAGCAATAAAATCACATGTAGCTCATAAATTTTTCAGCATTTTAGTTTTTAAATTTAGCTTGTAATACAAACGTTATGAAACTTAGAATTACGTTTTTCAAAAAAAGTGTTATACATGATAAATTATTTTAGAAAACGTTATTCTGAAACTGCATTGCATTTTATAAAATATTATCTATTTAATTATGAGGTATAATAAAATTATTGTTTATAAAAATTGGATTAAAAAAAATATTTTTTAACAATTTTTGAAAAAACGTTGTTGTTTAGTTTTATAACTTAATTTTATAAATGTATGTTTCTCTGTCTTCTTTTCGAATATATGTTTATAAGTGTAAAAGATTATTTCTATTATAATGAATTGAACAAAATAATATATAATTTGAACTTTTTTAAAAATTTAATATAGGATATTCCACAACTTACGTCTACGGGCTTTATGTACGAAGTTTGTATGGGATTGAAAATCTCTATATATAAAGTAATAAATACATAAACTTACATATATACAAAAAAAAAGAAAAACATAATCAATGTGAACTATTTAAATATTTGCATTAACTGTCTTACATTGTTTTACTGGTCAAAAAAGATACAACGATTGTTATAAATTACATAATATGCGCACAAATTTTAAATTCATTTGTTAAATCTATATAAGAAATTGTATTAAGTAAAATGATTTTTTTATTTCACTTTTCAAGAAATGAAATTTTAAGCAATCAGGAATTAGTTGAATATGTGTGATACGAGTTATCATTTTAAATTAGAAGTTTTTTTTTTTTTTTTTTTTTTTTTTTTTTTTTTTTTTTTTTATAAAGGCACATACTGAAATTTTTTCTCAAACTAACATATAGAAAAATATATATAATTTTGCTTTCATATGTTAAGCGATTAGAATCGACACATTTTTTTTGTGAACACAAATCTGTAAAGTTTATTTAAGTTAGAATTTTTAAAATGTGCTTAAAATATTCAGGACTTTTTAAATATCATTTTAGAATGTCCATTAATAATAACAATAATATTTAATTTTAATCTATGAGTAAAATAACTGGCGCAATACCTCCATGAAATGAATTAAATAAATAAATATTTGATTAATTAAATTCTACGAAAACAAATGCAACAGCTGGGTAACTTTTTTACTGCAAACCACGATCATTTCATCATTTGAGGAGTGTGTTTGCGTTATATATATATATATATATATATATATATTATGACTTTAATCATCTACTTGGATGTATTGCTCAAAAAAGGATTTAAATGGCAGTTTTTTCAAAACTGATATTGAGACGTACAAGTTAACATATAAGTCAAATTATATTTTGTGGCATTTAAAACTTCAGCTGTCAAAGGTATTTGTAATTTAAATAAATGCATACGTACATATGGGTATTCCATACATGATAAAATACATTAAAAATTTTATTTTAAATAATTGTTTGTAAAAACTGTTTCATAATAAAATATTACTGCTTTTAGTTTTTATTTTTATTTTGCTTCTTACCAGAAATTTAAAAGATCCTATATTACTTTAAAGTGAAAGGTTTATTTCAATAATACTTAATACATAGTAAAATTATGTTTTCTTAAAAATATGACTAATATGTTATTCTAAATGCAATTTTTTTTTTTTAAATTAATGAAAGTAAGTTACACTAAAAATAAAGATATTAGTATAAAAAATTATGTTGAGTAAAATGCCGAAAAATCATTTTCAAGAGAATTTCATTCATATTAATGACATGAAAAAGCTTTAAAGATAAAAGTTAGAAAATAAATCCTCCATTTTTACCGATATCTTTTCTGAGGAGATGGTTTATACTTTTTAAAACTAAATTTTTTTAAGATGAATAAAAAAAGAATCTTCAAAACTTTTTTTTAATGAACTTCGTTAAGATTTGTGTAGGTTGACGTATAGCATTGCACATTTAAAAGCTTTTACAAGAAGTATCACTTTCTTTTAAATTGAAAAAGGTATTCATTTTTCAATCATGAAATTCTTATATTTGGTCTTGATAGCAAACAATGTACGCAATGGTTCTCATTTAAATATTCACTTCAAATGTTCTTTTAATTTTACTAGTTTTTAAAAATACGTAATATAAAACTATATTGATATTTCAAAGTTTTTTAGCAGAGATGAAAATAAATGCACTAATATTGTATAACTGTATAATAATTTATTGTTTCGTCCTATGTTATTTCAAAAATGTATTTTCAAATAAATAAATAATATGTAACAATAAATTTTGAAATAAATTTATAAAAATGCGATTTATATTCAAAACATTTGTATATTTTCCAAATTTTCCAACATAGTTGAAGAGTGTTTATGAATTCGGTTTATTTGCCCTCCTCCCCGCCGTACTTCTGTCCGAGCTCTAACTGGCATAAATATACCCGGATTGCAATGTAATTATTATAAGTTACTGAAGTTTAATATCACATTTCCAGTATTGGAAATGAAACGTGTAGCATTTATAGTTCGTTTACAGGGGCACTCAAAAAATTCCGTTACAGGGTCATTCCAAGATAACTTACGCTACATTTAAAGTAATTTTCTTTAGTAACTTTTATAATATAACAACAAAAAATATTGAAAATGTAATGTTGATATGATTTGTTAAATATACATATCAAAAGCGAAATTTGAATGAAAATTACCTACCTTTAGGACTATTTCTTGAACACTGGCAATTATATTTATTATAGTAACTTAACGTTCCTTTTACAGTAACGTAAGTTACCATAGTAAATATAATTTTCAAAGTTCAAGAAATAGCACTAGATGTAAGTAATTTTCATCCAAATTTCACTTTGTATAGGTTTATTTAACAAATCACATCAACATTACATTTTGAATATTTTTTAGTGTTACATTACTAAAATTACTAACTTCAATTATTCTAAATGTAACGTAAGTTACCATGAAATGACCCAACAGTAGGTTATATGAGGAAATATTGTTTGCAATGTATATTAATGATGTTTCAAACATATTGAAATTGATATAAATCACTGAGATCCACTACAAGAAGCTTACTCTAGAATAGTTTATGGATAGCATTTTGTCGTCCATTTACAGGGACTATGAGCGATAATTGCTTGAAATGCGTTTTCAGTTCCTGTATGCGTTTTTTTATTTGACTAGTTTGTTGCGTATTACTTTATGTGTGCAAATTCTATAGATCATATACAGGGCTACACAAAAGAATTAGAGTACATTTCTGTTTATTGATGGAAATTCCTGAAAATGAATTTTCAAAGGTGTTTTGTTTCCTAACTCAAATAAATTTTAGAATACTATGCAGTATATATTCAAATCGATAGATCATATACAGTGCTTCACAAAAGCATTTTAATATTTTTTTTTACTATGGACGGTGATTGCTGAAATTGGGTTTTCAAGTGTGCTATGAGTTTTCACTTATTTTCATATTTTTATATATAATTTTTCACCTTGTTTCATTACAATATTCTGGATATGGTAGAAAGTGTTCAAAATATATGCTGGATACATGTTTTTCTTCCACGTATTAAAATAAAATAAGTGTATACATATGTTCTAGATATATGTATATCTTTTGCGATATGTGTTCTGGTAAGTAAAAATATTTGCTGAATTAATAATTTTAAATGTTTTTATTATAAAAGCTTTCATAATTAGAAATTATATTTATATTCAAACATAAATTAAATATTAATTCATTTAAAGTAATATGAAGATACAATTTTCAACAAAGTTTAGAGGTTTTGTATATTTTTTTGTTTAAATATATATATATATGTGATTTCAATTTAATTACGTATTAATTTGTTTCTAGATTAACAAGAAATGATTATATACATACATCAATGTATGCAGACAATAATGCAGCATTTATTTTATCGATGTCATGAAACTGATCTCACGACTTCAATTTAAGGTGGTTCTCAACTGAGCTGCTCAAAAACGTGAAACTTTCTGGGCTCATTTTTATACGCAAAGGCATAAAATTGGTAGGCCTGACCATGGAAGAGATTTGCAATCGAAATGAGCTTTCCATTTTTCGATAAATAAATTACTGATCGAGTTAAAAGCAATTCGTGTCACCTGATGACCATTTTTTCTCCTTTCTTTCTCTGCCACGTCGGTAATTGAATAATAAGTATATATATGGTGAAAGAAGAAACAAGTTGGACATTGTACGTCAAACGTGACAAATGAGGTGCGTTCGTACTAAAATTAATTTTATAAATATTCAGATCTTTATGCAATAGCCGTTGCACTCTTATGCAAAAATACATTAATACAAAATTAGTTTTATGTGCAGATTTTCATATTATAGATATTGATTTTATCTTATGAAATTAATTTTCCATACACTTTTACAAACAATTAATTACAATTATGTTACATTAAAATTATACTATGAACAAATATCCATTACAAGGAAAAAAATTATCGTTATTCTTTCACTGAAAAAAATTAATCTCGTCTCTTACTATGATAGGAATAATTTCCGTAATAAAATAAGCACATTTTAAATTGGCAACATTTTATCTCTTGTTGACATTTACTGAAAATTCCAATCTGAAACTTAAGCCTAGCTTTGAAAATTTCAGATCATGAAATCCATATTTAGATTCTTTTTCCATTTAATATCTATTTCTGCGGAAGTATCTATCCAAAAAACTGTCTGTAGACTATATGTTTGATATAATTAAACAATTTTAGTATACAAATTCAATTTTTAAATTCAGTAATACGGAAATAATATGACTTAATCTTAAATATCACGTAATCACCATGGCAACCTAGAATTATTAACTATCATGGAATATCATTAAATTAATTACGTTAGATAGGATTTAATAGAATGGAGAAAACATTTTTAATATCTTTTTAAGTTTTTATTCGATTTTCATAAACTTTGAAATGACTCGACAAAATTCTGCAACAATTACAGACATTAAATTTCAAATTATTCGGTTGGGTAGTTTTTGCGCTGTTATATGCGGACAGACCAGACGACGACTATAGGTGCTACAAAAAAGGAAAAATAAAAGAAAGATGTAAATAGCAAATTTCATTTTTAAAATAATAAATTGAGAAAATACAATATATATTACTGCTGCCGCATATAATACATCCTTTTTACATTAAATAACTGCATTGTAAATTCTTAAATTGTACATTTATTCACAATATAATACATTTGTACCTATTTCTTATCTTGCAATTATTTCAGAATATTTAGTTTTAAGTACTATTAAAATAAATTTTTTTATGTATTCATGTATAATTATCAACGTTTCTAATTAAAAACTATAAAATCTTTCCATTTTTTAAAAATATTTGAATTTCTTTGAGATGTTGAAACGAAATAACAAAGATAATTTTTTTTAAAAGTTCATTCTGCTTGTTTTTTCATAATGTCACTGAACAAAAAAAATATTTTTTTTTTGCTTCATATTATAGTGCTTCAAAATATGTTGCATGAAAAGTATTGTATATATTTTTTTGCTGTTTATCTTCCATTTTTTTCTGTATAGGATCAAGTTTCTTATACTGTAAACGTTTTTGCATATACAATAAAAATGCTGAATACAATATGAAGGTTTTGATATAAAGAATATTTTTAATACAGAAAATCCTAATAATATTATAAATCCGATTGTGTGCAAATGTTAGGCTGAAGCCAGCGTCAAAATGGAGAAATTAATGACCCTGTATATTTGCATATAGGTGGATTATAACCCGGAAATGAACATAGACTGGTTTTTGTTTATTTTATTCAAATACTTTTCTTAATAATTCAAAATTTGAATATTTTCATAGATAATCAATGGACATTTTTAGATAAAATTTAACCATTTTACTTTATCGTTGCTAGGGCTTTAATCGTTGCCAACAAATAAAAATACGGAAAAATAATTTTTCCTCAACAATTAAGTTTCAATTGAGCGATTTTCACGTGAAAAATGAGAATAATTCAAAAGAAGATGAATTTCTGTGATATTTGAAACAACAATATGGAGTATTTGTTATTACGCATGAAGTATGAATATCGGTTACATTAAAAAGATCTTTTTTCTGTCAAAAACTGCGTTATAATTAGAAAGAAGAATTAACAATAAGTATATTATTAAGAAAAAGATTTCGCTTGAACCGTGGAACTATGAAAAGGATCCTTCTTGGCTTGAACAAATATAACGTCATAAATAAAACATGTATTTTAAAATATTCGTAATATTACAAAGAGCATGACTATCAGTGTATAATAAAAGTATATGCATAATGGACGTCATATTTAAGATGAATAACTGAAATATTTTTTGATACTGATTAATAATAAGCTTGAATATCAGTCACAAACAGATGTGAGTTTTCTTCTAAAATTCACGTCATTATTGCCAGGAAAAGAAAATTAACAAGAATTATATCATTGAAAAGAGATTTCTCTGGCATCAAAGTGACGTCATAATAAAACGGGATTTTTTAAATATGTTTCAAATGGAGCGTGTATCAATTTCATACATTAATAATCACTGAGAACAGTGAAAGAATAGAGAGGTAATGAACCGTAAAATCAGCTTGCAATATGAAGCCGGTTATCGCTCAAATCATTAGGCCCAAGGGCTGACTTCATTGGATGGAGAGAGGCTGCACGTGGAACAATGACTGAAATCATTGCACGGCGAGAGGTTTTCAAAGCACCGAGTTTGTTGGGGTAGTGGAACATGAGTTAGTTGTTTGGGCCGACTGCAGGGTTGCATTTTCAACAACACGCCAAACATGAACATTTCATCTCTATTTATTCTCCGAACTCTGTGATTAATAATACAAGCATCAGTACGATTATTAGGAAAAGAAAATTGAACACAAGTCCATTAAGTTAAAATCTGACTGTGTGTATTTCTCAACTACTCCTCTTAATGCAACGCGATTTACTTAACGCCGGTTATCATTGATTCGAGGATGTCATATAAACTGGGAGAATTTAAAATTTTGAATTAGATTTCGAGATATTAATATTTTTTTTTTGTAAATTTTAACGAAATTTCTCTAAAAATGGTACTTAAATTACTCCATTTTTGTGGATTAAAAAGGAGAAATAAAACAGATTAATATTTTTTATGCCATTTTCTCATTAAAACTGAAAAAAAAATTATTTTCAATTTGAATAGTTGGTGAAAAAAAATCTTGATTACATTAAAATTTCTGAAAAATAAAAACATATTTCCACATATTCAAACTTTATGAATCAATTTATTCTGCAGAGCAAAAGTCGCCTGTCAGCATATTGTCAAGAAATCAAGAATTGTTTCAGCTATAGATTAAACCAGGGACACAAATTTGCTGTTACATGCAAACGTAACACTTGCAATCGCAAAGCTTTTTGCAACGCCAAATTACATGCAAACATAACATTTGCATGTAATTTGCACCCAAATTAATTTTAATTTTAACCGTGATAAATGTTAATTTACAATGAAAATTACATGCAAAAGTAATGTTTACATATAATTTTGGGTCGCAAAAAGCTTTGCAATTTAAGTGTTACGTTTGCATGTAATTTTGGGCTGCAAAAAGCTTTGCAATTGAAGCTCCTTGCATTTAGGTGTAGAATTATTCCTCCCTATTCACAAGAATTGAATTTAAAGAAGAAGCATATACTATTTCCAATGAATTATTTTTAAATGATGGCTGTTAAAACGTTCCTCAAAGGCGTTAAAAGTAAAGTGGTTTATCAGGTAAAATTGACATTTCTTTTACCCAATTCGTCGATTTACACGATTTTATTTGGCCATCCTTTCTCCATTGGTTGCAGTTTCCTTTTCGCGGTTATTTGGCACAAAATTTTACCTTTTTTAAACTGATTTACGTCAAGGCCCCTATAACAAAGAAATATCGTATTTTCTTCTAGGAAATGTGATAAAGAGTTAGTTAATTATTTACGTTTTTAATTATCGGGAGTGAAATATTTTGCTTTATTAGTACATTTATTTTTCTTTTAATGCTACGTGAATGAAGAAACGGGTAACAGCTAGTAATATTATAAATCTGATTGTGTGCTCTGAAATCATACAATCACAGTATATATTATAAATATTTAAATAATAATTAAAATATATTATAAATAATTAAATTAAAATTAAAATAAATAACACAAGTTTAGATTTCAAAGTGCTAATGCACGCATTTATTGAAAATTATTATCACAAATCTGCTTCAAATATTTACAAAAATTAGGCTTTTTTCATGAAAAAGAGCAGGCTCAATACAAATACGAACTCTACAGCTGGTTCGGAACGGATAAATCACCGGCACTTTTTCCGGACCGGCTGGAAATCGTCATCTGAACACACGCCCGCATCGGCGTTCGAACTAGAAACCTCACTTTCACAAGGAACACTGCAGGGCAAAATACAGTTACTGGACACGGAACACAGTACACTTGCACTCACTTGTACCGCCACCTCACCCACCTCCACCATTAATAGTAAAATATTGCATACGATATGAAATTAAAATTTCACATAATATGCAGGCATGTTAATATTATTTTAAATCACTTTGCAAGCAAAAAACATTAACTTACAAATAGCTTTAATGATGAATCAGTAAGCTAATGTTTAATCATCAGTTGGGTACTGTGTGCAAGATCACTAAAGTCGTAATGTATTGTCAGTAATTAAACCAAATATATAAATTAAAAAGGGTTAAGCTCTTCATGTTGTGTAATAAATAAATTAAATAGTTAAAAAATATGTATAATAATCAGTTGGGTACTGTATGCAAGATCAATAAATACAAATGTTTAAGCATCAGTTGAATATGTATGCAAAGTCTTTAAAAAAAATTTTTAGCATCAGTTGCGTACTGTATGCAAGATCACTAAAGTGGTATGCAATATTTTACAATTAGCAAATGTTAAAAAAATAGCATAAATGCGTAAAATAATATAAATAAATTACAAAATTCATCATGAAATAGACATACGACTTAAACTTCCTAATACTGCTTCAATTTCGGTCGCCGTAATCGTACCGAATTCAACGAAATTTGAATTTTTTTTTATGGCTTCGCCATACACGTCACTACAATGCCATGCTCTATGCCAGCTCGCATTTTTTAACAAAGCACAACATGAAGAAAAATCTTGTTTTTGTCTAAAAATCACAAAACCATGAATTTCACCGTCGTCTGCATAATCATCTCTGCCTGTAGCATAAATCAGATACACATGTTTTTCAGGATCAAACTCCGGTAAATAACGATCAGAAGTAAAGAAAAAGGTCCAACGTGTAGACATCATCATAATAATTAAAATTATTGCACAAAATGATGATTCTCTTAACTTGATGATTCTCTCACTTGTGACAAGTGAGTGCAAGTGTGCTGTGTTCCGTGTCCAGTAACTGTGTTTTGCCCTGCAGTGTTCCTTGTGAAAGTGAGGTTTCGAGTTCGAACGCCGATGCGGGCGTGTGTTCAGATGACGATTTCCAGCCTGTCCGGAAAAAGTGCCGGTGATTTATCCGTTCCGAACCAGCTGTAGAGTTCGTATTTGTATTGAGCCTGCTCTTTTTCATGAAAAAACCCTAATTTTTGTAAATATTTGAAGCAGATTTGTGATAATAATTTTCAATAAATGCGTGCATTAGCACTTTGAAATCTAAACTTGTGTTATTTATTTTAATTTTAATTTAATTATTTATAATATATTTTAATTATTATTTAAATATTTATAATATATTTTAATTATTATTTATTTCAGGCTTTTTTATTTACTGCATGCTTAAAAACAAGAAAAATCTGTATAAGGCGAACATTCATATGAGCGAAAAACAGCTTGCGAGTATGGACGTTGTCTTCCACTAAGATTAGTATTACCTTAGTGGAAGACGTCCAACGTCCAAGTGACCTTTGAAACGTCCAGAAAATGACGTAAATGATTGCGCAAGACGTCCATATTACGTCACTGATGACGTCAGACGTCCAAGATGGCGGCCATTTTGTTCCTTTAGAACGCCATTTTGTTTCTGATTTATCAGATAAGAGATATCAGATTGCATCGATAAAAGGGAGGGAGGGCAGTGGGTCAGCTTGTTGCCTGGAGAATTAATCGTATTGTATAAAATTTCTATTGCTTCAGCAAATGCGTGCGTGTTTCGAAGTTCTAAGAGTTCAAGTTCCGCTTCGTCAGGCGTATTTGATCTGTGTAATGTATTGGCTTTCGCTGAGTTTCAATAAAAGTGCCGATGGCATGTGTAATGTGATTATTTCTGTTTCCAATCTTGCATGCAATGGTAGTTTGTTAAATTCGGATGTGCGTCGAGTGAACTGTGTTCGTATTAACGTGCAAGACTGTGACATTTTTAAGTTGAAGTACAGTTTCTCCGGTTCCCAGACTTGGGAAAATACCAATGTTTTGAAGTTTACGAGCCCTGTGCTGCCTAGTGCTTGCAAGAATTCTTTTTTCCGAAACAATTTGAGTAGATATCGCTACGTTAAGTTTAACGGATTTGCCTACAGTGTTTACATTGAATGTTTGAATTGGACCCTTACTGGAATTTACAAAATGCGGACAGAAACCTTTCATTATCCAATTGGATTAATACAGGGTTTTGACGGAACTCCATTTTATGTTACTTGGAATTTGGATAACAAATATGCCCCAGCAATAAACAGTGCTGATCATGCCGTACCTAGCGGTGATAGAATTGCTTGTGATCCCCATGCAAAAACTGTTATTGTTTCTTCTAAAAGAAAAAAAGTTTTTCGTTACACCGTACCTAGTCTAGTGCGTCGTTATCTTGACTGTGAAGCCGTTAAAAATGTATCAACGGATAAGAATGTAGGTGATTTTTGAACGGAATGTTGTGGACAAGGCAATTTTAGAGCTCCAAATAATTGGTTTGGAAGTTTACGTGACCTGTTTACTAAAGACGATAAAGAGCAAATTGCTCAAATTTCAGAAGACTTGCCTGTACAATTTAATATGTATGTTACATGTTATGTTGATTGTACATTTAAAGGATACAAATATGTGTAAAAATGTACATGTCGTGTATATTTAACTTTGATTTTTTTCAATAAATCCGTGCTCTTACACTTTGAAATTACTTTACTTGTATGACTTTTTTGTGTTAAATTAAAAAAAAATTAAACAAAAAATAAATAATAATTAATTTCATTTATTAAAATTATTATTCTTAACATTAAAAAATGTATATTGTATTTTCCCTCCAATATGGCTTCGCACATGCGTAAACCAGCTTGCGAGTCTGGACGTTGTCTTTCACTAAGATTAGTATTACCTTAGTGGAAGACGTCCAACGTCCAAGTGACCTTTGAAACTTCCAGAAAATGACGTAAATGATTGCGCAAGACGTCCAGATTACGTCACTGATGACGTCAGACGTCCAAGATGGCGGCTATTTTGTTCCTTTAGAACGCCATTTTGTTTCTGATTTATCAGATAAGAGATATCAGATTGCATCGATAAAAGGGAGGAGGGCAGTGGGTCAGCTTGTTGCATGGAGCATTAATCGTATTGTATAAAATTTCTATTGCTTCAGCAAATGCGTGCGTGTTTCGAAGTTTTAAGAGTTCAAGTTCCGCTTCGTCAGGCGTATTTGATCTGTGTAATGTATTGGCTTTCGCTGAGTTTCAATAAAAGTGCCGATGGCATGTGTAATGTGATTATATGATTTCAGAGTCCAGTTAGATAACTTTGCTATTATATACGGCGTGCATGTTATAGTAATTAAATTTTAATATGGAGACGGCTATTAAGAGACGTATTTTTTATGCACGATTGTTTTCTTGTTTGCATAGTATGCGTTATACAAGAAGGAATTTATTTGGAGACATTAATAATTTGAGGGAAAATCCTAATTTGGATGTTATTGAGTCAAATGAACTGTGATTATATGATTATAAATATATATATAAATGTTAGGCTGAAGCCAGCGTCAAAATGGATAATTTAATTATCCTGTATCTTTGCATATAGGTTGATTATAATCCATAAATGAACATAGGCTATATTTTATTTATTTTATTCAAATATTTTCTTTAATAATTAAAAATTTCATTATTTTCATAGAGAATAAATTGACATTTTTCCATACAATTTAACCATTTTACTTTATCGTTGTTAGGGCTTTGATCGTTGCCAATAAATAAAAAACACGGAAAAATAATTTTTCCTCAACAATTAATTTTCAATTGAACGATTTTCAAGTGAAAACTGAAAATTAAAAATAATTCAAAAGAAGAGGAATTTCCGTGATATTTGAAACAAAAATATGGAGTATTTGTTATTATACATGAAGTATGAATATCGGTTACATTAAAAACATATTTTTCTGTCAAAAACTGTGTTGTAATTAGAAGGAAAAATGCAACAATAATTATATTATTAAAAAATAGATTTCGCTTGGACCATGGAACTATGAAAAGGATCCTCCTCGGCTTGGACAAATATGACGTCATAAATAAAACATGTATTTTCAAATATTCGTAATAATACAAGGAGCATGAATATCAATGTATAATGAAAGTAGATAGATAATGGACGTAATATTTAAGATGAAAAACTGAAATATTTTTTATCGATACTGATTAATAATTAGCTTGAATACCAGTTACATACAAATGGGAGTTTTTCGCTAAAATTTACGTTCTGATTGCCACAAAAAGAAAATTAACAAGAATTATGCCATTAAAAAGAGATTTCTCTGAGGAAAAAGTGACGTGATATTTGAAATAAACGGGAATTTTCAAATGTGTTTTACAAGGAGCGTGAATCAATCCCTTACATTAATAGTACAAGAATCGGTTAGTTTAAAAAGTAGATGAGTTTCACGCCATATTTAAAATGAAAAATTTAATTTTTTTTTTATCTATACCTATTATTATGCATCCTATTATTATCAGTTACATACAGATGAGTTTTTTGCCAAAACCCACACTATGATTATTAGGAAAATAAAAATAAATACGAATCTAATATATTAAAATCTGACCGCCTGTTTGTATTTCGAAGATTGTTTTTCGCCAGATTGTCAACACAACGCGATTTACTTAACACCGGTTATCATTGATCCGAGGATGTCATAAACTCTATATATATATATATATATATATATATTGTAAATTTAACGAAGATTCTCTAAAAATGGCAACTAAATTATTCCGATTTTGTGGAAAAAAAAGAAGAAATAAAACGGATTAATATATTTTTTCTCATTAAAACTGAAGAAAAGAATTTATTTTCAATTTGAATAGATGGTGAGAAAGAAAAAAAAATCTTGATTACAGTAAATTTTTTAAAAATAAAAACGTATTTTCACATATTCAAACTTCATGAATAAATTTATTCTGGAGAAAAAATATCGTCTGTCAACATATTTTTATTTAGAAATAAAGATTTATTTTTCAGCTATAGATTAAATCAAGGAGGCAAATTTAAGCTCCTTGCATTTAGATCTACAATTATTGCTCCCTATTCACAAGAATTGAATTTAATGAAAAATAATATACTATTCCCATTATATTTGAAGGATGGCTATTAAAACGTTTCACAAAGGCGTTAAAAGTAAAATGGTTTACCAGGTAAACTTGACATATGTTTTTACATAATTCGCCGATTTCCTCGATTTTATTTGGCGCGCCTTTTTTCATTTGTTTCAGTTTCCTTTTCGTGATTATTTGTCACAAAATTTCACTTTTTTAAAACTTAGTTATGTCAAGGTCTCTATAACATATAGAGATACTGTATTGTCTCCTATGGAATGTGATAAAGAGTTAGTCAATTATATATTTTTCTAATTGTCGGGAATGAAATATTTTGCTTAATTAATGTATTTAGTCTTCTTTTAATGATATGTGAACGAAGTCACGGGTAGCAGCTAGTAGAGAATATGACTGTCAATTTTTTCACTGAAAATAAAGATTTTTGGTAAAAATGCAGGCCTCCTGTTATTTTAAAATTGCATTTCGCTAAACGACACACAAAAATATTTATTTTGTTACTTATTACAAAACAATAGGGTAGCGCGGGTAATTTGGAGCTTAATTTTTTTAAACAAAAATTTAAAAAACTATAGGTCTTTAAAAAGTTTGAAATGCACAAGGCAAAGCATACCCTTTTCAGGGACAAATTCATAAAATAAAAGAAGTATTTTAGTCAGTATTTAGTAAGTTAGATCTATTTTTTAAAGAAAAAACAGGAAACACTAAATTACCCTCAAGAGTAATTTGGTGTCACATTTTAACCACTGCCACACCACTAATCGTACATTTTGAGATAATAAGGTACATGGCATTTTGTACCATTAATAATGTGCTATTTAGAACACTGATGATTTTTTAAAAGTTAGATAGCATTTGAGAGCACTGTGATTTTTTCTTTGAGAGCATACGTTTTTTAAAGGGACAATTTGAAATAGCAATTACATGAAGGATTTTAAAGGTTTGTTGAAATTTATGAGGTTTTATGCTCGTTAAAGATGTCCTCAATTAACCGTTGGAAAATTAATACAACATGGTTAATTGAACTAAAAGTTTTATAAGCACGATTTTTATACATCAGTGAAAGGATAAATGATAATTAGAAGGTTTTAATGCAGCTCAATAATACAGAAGGAAACATTATATAATGGATGTAATGATATTTTAGATTAGATATCGTCTGAGGAATAATAATAATAAAAAAAACTTTTTTAAACAATTTCTAAAGAAATAGCTATGAACATTGTTGTACTACACAAAGGCTACAAAATGAACCCCACTCAATGATATAGTGAAACATTTTAGAATGAAAATAATTATATTTTAGACATCACACGTCTTCTGAATAATAAGCTTATGTAAAAATAGAACTTTTCCAATAGTTTCTTAATAAAAGTCTATGCCATAGCGTAAACATTTTAAACACAAGTTAAGTCTCAGGGCTTACACAATTCAGTAGCCTAGTTCCTATCTGAAATAAAGAAGTTAGCTGTATATTTCTGAGAAATGATTAATAAACAAAATGTTAGCGACAATCAGCAAGCATAATAAAAAAGCAGTGAAAACAAATCAATTTATAAATAAAATACTGTAGCACCAAATTACCCCGCTTTTTGTTTTACGCTGGGTACTTTGGTGCTTGCAACAATATAAATTTTTTCTGGGTCATTTTCAAAGATTCAGAAAAAAGAAATGCAATACATACTAGAGTGTACCTTCCACATGCCAGTACACATTTTTTCCATACGTACATCATCTCTCTTTTTTTGTGGCTTCATGTATCATGTAAGTAGAGAGGAATTGAAACTTTGGAAGTTGATCATTTTTCACAGTTTTTGATAGATTCCAGAAAATATAATTTTTACTTCCTAAAAATGTGCTACTTCCATAATAGGGATATATTTAATGCACGGTACACATGTGTAACTACTTGTAAAAAAATGTAAAGCTTCATACCATACAATAACATTATGATAATAATAATTGAAAATGAGGCATCAAATTACCCCGGCTTACCCTATTTTTATTATTTTACGTTTCTGTAGTAATTTCTCAATGAGCACATAATTTATAAAATGATTGCCTGAGATACAAATAGGTTTTTTTTTTCGGATGCATTTTAATTTTATGAGAAAATTAAAAAAAAAATGTGTTTTCTGAAAAAAAAGAAGATTCCGAAAATTTAATCATTTATATAAGATTTGGAGAAACTAAATAAGAAGTACGTTCATAACCAAAAGGTAAAAATATAAGAAAGATGAAGATAGAAAATATAAATATTAAAAAAATAAAATAAATAAATAATGTGCCATAAATTTTCTCTCTTTTCTGCTTGGTATTTATATATTTTTAAGCTTTCATTTTTTGCATAATTGAAATTTATTATAGCGATGTCCCTAAAGAAATTGATATATTGAGTATAAACATGTTAATTTATAATGTATGAAGAAATTTTTCAATCAAAAAAGTGCATTTCTTAATAACATAGTTGGTATATAAAAATATTAACATGCCAGGACATTACCCTGATAAAATTTTAATACATCAAATCAAGCGGTAGTACAATCAGTGTGAACCTCCTAACAATGAAAAATAAAACGAATTTGCTAAATAAAAAGGAACTACCGAAACAGGTGACTAAACAAAATATCATCTGTTGGACAGCTACAAGCCAAAATACCTTTATTTTAGGCTTTAGTAGCTTA
This sequence comes from Maratus michaelseni, assembly GCA_963931845.1. Lineage (NCBI taxonomy): Eukaryota > Metazoa > Arthropoda > Arachnida > Araneae > Salticidae > Maratus > Maratus michaelseni. The sequence goes on along the minus strand of OZ007593.1, from coordinate 103,649,792 downwards.
CATTTAATTAATATACTTCTATAATGAATATTGCTACTTACATTTTGTTAGAGATCTATAATTTACGACCATTCCCTTTTCAAAGATTTCTATATTAATTTAACGCCATTTGTTACTTTTGCTTTAAATATTTTTAAAATTACAAATAAAAAATGAGTGCAACCATTTAAAAGAAAAAGAAAAACGCCTTTAAAATTTATAAATGTAAAAAGAAAATATCATTGAACATTTTAAACTTTTTCTTATAATTTTTTATATTATTAAATATTGTCTCATTAAAAAAAAAAATCAAATATATTTCTAATATATTTTACGATATCCATGGAGTCTATTCGCGTCTAAATAATCTCATTGGATAATGGATTTTCTGTTTTCTTTTTCATTTGCCTATATGAGCTGGAAAATAAAGGTGAATAGGGTAATGCGGGGTAAATTTATCTTTGACAGCATATGTTTTTAAAGTGACAGTTTGAAATAGCATGTATATGAAGAATTGTGAAGCCTTTTGAAATTCACAATGTTTTTATGCTCTTTAAAATATGCACTTTCAAACTAAACTAACCATAAAATATTAATTCAACATTGTTATTTGATACAAATGTTTTAAAACACGCTTTTTATATGCATCAATTATTGAATAAATGATGGGTAGTAGGTTTTAATATAATAAACCAGTTCAATAATATAGATGGAAACATTTTAGAATGAATATTATGATGTTTTAGATAACATACCTTCTGAATTCCGAATACTAATAATATATTTTTTTTTTCAAACAGTTTCTTAAGAAATAGCTATCAACAGTGTTGTACCTACACATGTTAAAAATTACAAAAAAAACTTCAAAATGAATTCTAGATTATGGCAATGATATAGGCTAGAGTGAAACATTTAAGAATGAAAATAATAATATTTTAGACATTACACAGTATTTTGAATATATATAATAATAAATGGCCTATATAAAATAAAACTTATTCCATCAGTTTCTTTAAAAAGGCTAAGCCATAGCGTAAACATGTTCAGACACAAGTTAGGTCTCGTGTCTTACATATTTCAGTAGCCTAATTCCTAAGTTCATGCATCTTCATTCTAGTGTCAATAGTTTTTAAGTCATCTGCCTCCAATCCATGAAACCGTATCGACACAGGTACGGGTAATTTTACTTTCGCCAAAACGTCAACTTTAATTGCCATATGATTATCCACATGCTCCCACACAAAAACTTCTGGGAAGTGATTAATAAACAAAGTGTTAATGACAATCAGCAAGCATAATAAAACTACAGTAAAAATAAATCAATTTATAAGCAAAATTTAGCGACACCAAAATACCCCGTTTTTTTATTTTATGTGGGGTAATTTGGTTCTTGCACCAATATTTTTTTCTCGTTTATTTTCAAAGATACAGAAGGAAGAAAGACAATTCTTATTAGAGTATGTTTTCAATATGCCTGTACAATTTTTTTATTCTTACGTAAAACATCTCGCTTTTCCTGTGGCTTCATATAAGTAGAGTGATATTGAAACTTTGGAAGACGGTAAGTTTCACAGTTGACAAATTACAGAAAATATTTTTTCCTCCTGAAAATGTACTACTAACATAACAAAGATATAATTAATGCGCAGTACACACGTACAAGTACTTGTAAAACATTTTTAAAGATTCATAGTATAGAATAAGATAATAATAATTGAAAACGTGGCACCAAGTTACCGCAGCACCAAATTGCCCCGGCTTACCCTACAACTTCATGACAAATGCCCGATCAAGTGACATTTTAAATATTACTAATCTGTAATATATTATAAAGGAATTAATTGCATTCGATCTAAATTAAACGTTCTACTTTTTTTATTAAAAATGTAATATAGCGTTAATACTTCCTTGAACAAATCTATATTATAAAGTAAAAACATGCCCGTAAGTCATCGCACAAAATTAATTTTTACACCATCGAATAGAGAAGATTTTTTGTAATTCAATTGTTTTAAAACTGTATCTGAAATTATTTTTCACGAGTTTTAAAATAATTTTTAAGCATAATAGTTTAAAAAATCTATCTGTATCATGTGCAAATCGATTGCGAAGCATGAACCCGTTTGAAATTAAAACAATAAAAAATGTTCAGTATTTGTTTCTGCCTAATATTCTATTACAAAATTAAAACTTTATTAATAAATAAATAATATAATAAATAATATAAGAAAATACAAATTTAACAGATATGTAAACGAAACACCCGCTTAAACACTGAAATAATCAGTATGAAAAGGCTGCTGTAAGTAGCAAAATATTGACGATTTCTTAGGCTATTAACCTCTGGCATGCAACTAATACGAAATTATAGATTTTAGTAAATTTCAAAACTTTATTTGAATACATAATTGATATTTTTCATACAGAAATTCTGTTTAATATTGCTAGTGGGTAATCTAATAAAATATACTAAATGTAAAAATTATTTTAGAATTTTTAAAGGAAAATAAGTTTGACGTTTGTTCAGTACACAATGCAGCATTTTCTGTAATCCAGAAAGCCCGGGTCGGAGCCCGTGATTAATTTAATGTTATATTAGATCATCCGGAATGTTTTGCGGTTTCTGGATACATTTTCAATCCAACACATTCCTACATTTATGTAAGTGAAACAGCTCTTACCGATTTTGAAATAAATTTGATTGTAAATTCTGGTAACATTCAATCATTTCAACATTATCTCAATAGAAGTATATCACAAAACTTTCCTTATGACACTATATTTTCAAAAAATGTTTATGTCACAACTGTAAAATAAATGTAAATAAATCTCTAAGAAAGAAATGCATATAGAGCAGAATGATTAGAAAATTTAAAAGAATTAAACCGCAAAATGATTTAATAAAAATATTTCTACTTTTCTCTCTTATAGTGAAAAAAACAAACATAATTTTTAAGTCTTACTAATTTTATATCTTACTTTTATATGTATAATCACTTGGTGTACAGAAACACGATAGTAGCATATTAAACTGCTTCTATAATAATTTTAAGCATTTAAAATGACATTCTACGAAATAGTTTTCTCGAATATAATTATTTTATATAGCATTTTTGCGTGTGTTGGGAATATTAAGCTCAAAATATTATGAAGCTTGATGGTTTCAGGGAAAGAAAAATGTGCGATAATATTCCTTTGCAAGAAAAAAGAAATAACATTTTAATCATATGTTGCACATTCTTGTAATAACAATAATGTAAGAAAACTCTACACATAAAAAAGTATTTTGTTTATTTATTTATCAATGTATTCTATATTTATTATTGAAATAATATTTAATATATTTTTTAAAGATTTTGCATTTTCGTTTAAACTTTCAAACATTATATTGCACTAAAAAGAGTGATTAATAAATCATAACTCGAGGTATGTTTATCAACGAATTTAACACAATATCTGTAAGCTTTTAATCAATATTATATGACATCGCATGTCATTATATATCAGGAATCAATTCGGTGAAGTTTGAAATACCGTCACGATATGAAGATCATTCATATTTTTTTTTGCCTTACGAATAGATATAGCTATAATTTGTTTTCGCTTGGCGAAGAAGTTTATTACAATGTTTTATCTTTATTGATAAGAAATGCAAAGATAATTTTCAGATAATATGAAACTTCATGGTTTCAGAGAAAGAAAAATGTGAAATAATATTTTAATCATATTTTGCGGATTTATGTCTTAAAAATAACCGAAAAAATCCAACTCATAACTGCAAACACTCAATTGTCTTGAACATCAACAGTTCCAAGGAGAAAAATTAGCTTTATTTAATTAAAAAATACTTTGTGATAATACTCTACTTTTTAAGAATACGTGTGCTTAAAAAACAGAAATGTTGGCAGTTAGGCCAACTTGAATAACTGCTTTATATGATCAAGCCCAGTTAAATTACTTGATAAAATGTATAGGTATCAATATACTAGTATTTTAAGTTTTTAAAGGCAATTTTTGTAATTTGTTTTAACACTTTCGCCAGGGGATGATTCACTAATGACCGCATAATGTCGCTGTACCGCCGGCGCGGCCGCCAAATCAACACTTTCTTAAACCGGATCATGTATCCGATTTTACCCGAACATAACCCGACCAGTGGTTCGGGTCCGGTCGGGTTGATGCTAATTTTATTTTCAATAAGGTTCGGGTTGACTTTAATGTTTCTGGTTGAGACTGATTTCGGGTCAGGTTCGAGTTGACACAATTTTTCAAAAGTCTTGAATCTTTTTTAATGAAAATGAAAACTGTATGTTTTAATATTAATGAGTGTATATGTGTCCATTTGTGTGGAAGAAAATATAAAATTGATATTAGAGATTACACTAAATTACTTATACTATAATTACAGATTATTTTTCCATAATTGTATTAAATGGTGGATGGATTTCCTTTCAAAACGGTTTAGAGACGTTATTTGGGTTGACGAATTGTTTTTTGTCAGATTTGGGTCGAGTTTCGGGTGGACTTTAAACAGAAATTTTGGGATCTGGTCCAGTACATCCTGAAACGGACTCAATTTTCTTGCTGTCATTTACATTGTTTGATTTATGAAGCCCACAAATATTTCGGCATTAACTATTAGTGCGGCACAAGTTTCAGATTGTCAGTGAAAAAATACATCTGATCGTCGTGGTCATTCGGCAACTAACGTTGTAATGAGCTTCTTAAGTGAATATTGTGTAATTTCATTATATATTGCAAATGAATTAGAAATACTCTATTAACAAAAATGCGTTTAGGAAAGTGAATACGCTGTAAAATATTGGAAAATATAAAAAAGTAATTTCAATAATTAAATATTCAGCATAAATATGTTGAATATATTTATTTATATATTAAAAATGGTGTTTTTTTTCTGCGTTACTTTTTTTTAATTTAATATACTTATACTGATATTATTAAGAAGGAATGTTTTTTTGTAAGAAGTAATCTCTGGGAATACCAAACCGTTTTGAAAAAAGATGATGGCAAAATAATGGTGACAGTCTGTGCTTAAACAAACGCTCATTTTTATGTCAGTACCTCTGCCCCCAAAGAGGAGCAAAAAACTTTTTAAACTAACTATTTCTTTGAATTTTTAGGACAAAAATGCGCAAACTTACATAGTGGTTGTTTCTAGGTGATAAAGGTTTAGTAACAGTGGTTTTCAAAAAATTCGAAATTTAAAATGGTGAAGTGCGAAGAAAGTTCTCTAAATTCACAATTACTCCGAACAGGAACCTAACAGATTTCAGAAATTCTTGCAATATTGTAACAGCGTCTATGCCGTTTTAAACATTATTTTATTCTCGAGGTGGCTGTCTCACAGGAAGTGTAAGAGAGAAGAACGTTCTATAATTAGGATAATTTAAAAATTGTTTAGACTAAAACCTTAGAATTTTACATGGTGGTTACTTTTTGCCCATAAATGTTTACGCAGAACAGTTTTTAAAAAAATCGAAAATTACAAATTTGAAATCAGCAGAAAACGTTCTGATACTACCAAACCAATTTCAAAAATCATTTCATCATTTTTAGTAGTGAATTATTGTAACTTAAAGATAAGATATATATTTCTATGTCCCTCCTTCACTGAATAAGATGCAAGAACAAAAACGTTTTAAAATTACAAATTCATTGAAAGTGTTAGACCAAGAAACTTAAAATTTTAAATGGTGGTTAAATTTAAGACATAAATTTTCTCTAAGAATAGTTTTTTAAATTTCAAAAATAAGAAAGATGAAAATAATAAAAAAAAGGTTCTAAAATCCCGATCAATTTTTTTCAAAATTTTGAAACATTACAGAACATGTTTCAAAATGCCACTGTAGAATAGATAATAAAGTGAATTCTCTAAGAATAGTTTTTTAAATTTCAAAAATAAGAAAGATGAAAAGAATAATAATAAAAAAAACGTTCTAAAATCCCGATCAATCAAATTACAGAACATGTTTCAAAAAACCACTGTAGGATATATAATAAAGTGAATTCCCTAACAGACACAATTTTAAAGACTTTTCGGAACAGTGACTTTACAAATGGTTTGGAATGAAGGTTCTCGATTTTAATTAGTAGTATTTTTATTCAGTTGCAATATAATTTTCATTTTCATATATCCAACCATTATTTGTTCGAATGAAGATTCTCTATTTTAGTAGTAGTATTTTTATTCAGTTGCAATGTAATTTTCATGTCAAATATCCAACCATCATTGGTTGGAATGAAGATTCTCTATTTTAATTTGTATGGTGCGTCTCAAAATTATATGGACAGGCGATTTTTCGAAATAACATCTAAGAAAATAAAGCGCTCAATAATCACGAAAAAATAATCAGCATATGGAATCATAACATAAGTTTATTACGGTACAGAAATATTATGTTTATATGACAGATTGTTTGTAAAAAAATAAAATTTAAAGTAAGCTGTCTCAAAAATATATAGAGAATAAAACGAATTGCTTTTATTACCACCGTATCAGAAAAATTTCGTTTTTTTTTGCGTTTTGTACTTGTGACGTAACCACTTCGAAATATAAAATCACTGCTCTTTCTTCAATTGTCTAATAGTTGGAAAATGCCTCGCAACGTTGAATTCTCTGCTGCTGATATTGCTAAAATTTGGCGTTTAAAGGCTCAAAATGTTAAAGTTTCTGATATTGCAAAACAAATGAAACGTAGCAGATCTGGAATTTATGCAATTTTATCAAAAAGTGACAATACGATTGCAAAAAAAGCGTTCAGGTCGACCAAGAAAAACATCTCTAAGACAAGATAGATAAGTTTTGCGAGCAGTTTCAACCAAAAAGAAGTATGTTCGTGAAATTGCGAGGACTTTGACGTTACCTACACTGTAAAAAAAAAACGACATTTCTACCACACAAACTGCTGTTTATTTCGCACTCACATTCGATTGCAGTTGAATGTACTGTAACTTTCTTCGGTTAGCAGAAAGGAAGTTAACTGTAACACATAACCGCCATTTCTTCCCGCTTGTATCTGTGACTTGTTTGAAGTGATATGCAACTAACTCTGTTTCTGTCTTTAACAAAGTAAGTAAAACTTTAAAAAACACGTAAAATGCAGTATGTACTTCAAAAGTTTGTTCTCTTATTTTAATAACATGTTTTATTTTTTTCTGCCCTTGAACTAGGAAACCGCATTTTATAGATTTAGTAGATTGGGTACCGTAAGCCTACTTTAAACATAACAGCGTTGCAGAAATAACAGCAGTTGCGTTAACTTAACAGTAGAAACTACTGTGAAACTAACTCTGTTTCTGTCTTTAGCAAAGTAAGTAAAACTTTAAAAAACACGTAAAATGCAGTATGTACTTCAAAAGTTTGTTCTCTTCTTTTAATAACATGTTTTTTTTTCTGTCCTTGATCTAGGAAACCGCATTTTATAGATTTAGTAGATTGGGTACCGTAAGCCTATTTTAAACAGCGTTGCAAAAATAACAGCAGCTGCGTTAACTTAACAGTACAAACTACTGTAAATTTAACCACACAATGCGCTGTTGAAATAACAGCAGTTGCATACAATTAACAGCACAGACTACTGTCAAATTAACAACACAATGTGCTGAGGAAAAATAACAGCAGTTGCGTAAAATTAACAGCACAAACTGCTGGCGTCCGAATTGCCAGCACATTGTGCTGTTAAATATACAGTGGTTTTTCTTACAGTGTATTTCCAGATCTACTGTTCACCGGTGCATACAGGTAAGCGAAAATGATAAATATCGCAGAATGTGTCGGACACCTATGCTGAAAGTGCACCATAGAAAGGCTCGAGTTCTTTGGGCTAAAAAACACATGCATTGGACGGATAAATTGTTAAGTGTTTTCTTCAGTAACGAAAAAAAATCAACTTGGATGGCTCTGATGGCTGGGCATACTATTGGCATGACTTACGAAAAGAACCTTGCGAGTTCTTAAGTCGATAAAAAGGAGAGGGTTCACTAATGGTGTGGGGCGCATTCTGTTTCAACGGCACAACGGATATTGCTTTTCTTAATGGTCGACAGTGCTCTGGGGATTAACAAAATGTCCTTAAAAGCAATCTACTTCTAATCGGAAACATCTTAGGGGGGGGGGGGACTGGAAATTCCAACAGCACATTGCGTCGATTAACACCTCCCACTCAACAACAGCTTGGTTTAAACAGAATCGAGTGATTGTTATAGACTGGACAGCAATCAGATCATACTTGAATCCAGATGAAAACCTTTGGGGAGTACTTGCACGAAATGGGTATGCCCATCGTCGGCAGTTTTCTACTATTCAGGAATTACAGCAACAAGTAGAGCAGAGTTGGTTCTCTTTACAGCCGCACATACTCCAAACACTAGTTGGAAGCATGCCTGATAGGGTTTTTAAGATAATTAAAAGGAATGGATTAAAAATTTCAATTTAAATGCAAAATATTCGAAAAGTCCATATATTTTTGGGATGGCCTATTTTTATTTTTATTTTTTTACAAAAAATCTGTAAAACGCATACTTTATTTCTTTGATGTAATTAATTTATGTTATGATACTATATGCATATATATTTTTTTTTCGTGATTGTTACTTCAGTTTTTAAACTGTTATTTCAAAAAGTCGCCTGCCCATATACTTTTGAGACTATAATACTTTTATTCAGTTGCAATGTAATTTTCATTTCATATTAATAAGCCCATAATGTACATTTTAAAAATGTTTTCAACAATGTAGTGTATTTCCACCCGCGAAAGGCGGCGGGCCATAATAGTACTTCATATTTTGCTTGTGATTTACAGCGTATCAACAATTAGATTTGAAAAATCTAAATTAGGATTCAATAATCTAAACAATTTTGAGTTATTCTTAAAGCATTCGTTAAGGTTTATTTTGATTCCAGAGAATACAAAAGAATATTAATACTTAAGAAATGAAAAAAAATCCAATGCAAAGTTGTCGATAAAATTTTGACAATATTTAACAGATTATATGAAAGTAATGTTGAATACACAATTTTTTGTTGTAAATAATAATGCCTTTTCAAGTATTTTGAGATAATGATTTAATTCATTTCTCTTACTGCAGCTTCAGAAGCGTTTATAAATAATCCCTTTAGATAAAAGGTTCTCTGTTTGATTTTACATTTCAATTTTTTAGGAATGTGCAATAAAAGAAAGTCAAATACAACTTCGGGATGAATAGGTCTGAACGTGACACATTAAACATTATTTATTTGTACTAAATTGTAAGAACGTGCTAGTTGAATTTCCCCCTAAAACTGTTTTGTTCCTTGTCATCATCCTCTTGAAATTTCATTTCTTAACTGTAACTTTTGTTTTCTCTCTTTTATTCTGAAGTTATTAAATTACATTACCTTTTTTAAACTGAAACCATACTGAAAAATGTAAAGTACTTAATTTTTAGAAGTAGCATCAAAACATTAAAACAAAAAGTTTCCAGGCTGTGTGATTTTAATTTAATTTTCTCTGAAACAGCTAGATATACCTCATTGGTGTAATGAAGAGAAATATTATATTTAAAAGAAATAATTATAATTAAAAATAATACATTAATGCTGAATAATTTTTAAATAAAGTACAATTTAGATTTTGTTTGAATAAAGAAAATTAATGACCATGAAAAAATGTTTAAACATTAGTGAAATATTTAAAAAAGGGATTATTTTATATAAAACACTAAAAAGAAGTGTAAAATTTTCGTATTCATCAACTAATGTCATATCCAGTAGCTGGAAAAGTTTTTTTAATTGCAGAAATGATTAATTTTATAGTGATGCATTTTTTAGATATACATACTAATAGTATTTTACTTTCAATTTTAGTCAATTGAATGATATGTTTATTTTGAATCATTAACTTACACAAGCTTGCTTTAGAGTATTTCAGAAAAAACGTAAATAAAAATCTAATTAGTAGGATAAAACGACTGATAATATTTATAATGCATTATGGTACCTTTATTAGTAAATTATCAAATATGCTATTTATTTAAATACAAACAAGAAAGAACAATCAATCGTGCGTCACTAAAATGTAAATCATAATTAAACCAGTTTTTTTTCTCAAACTGTAATTCGCCTATTTTAAAAAAGAGAAATAATGTTATTTTTTATTGCTTTTACATCTCCTTCATACGTAGTATAGGGTGTGTCTTGTAATCGTTTTGAAAATCGAAAAAAAATGTGACGGATTTACACGTTTCAGACACTGGAGATTCCGAAAAACATATTTTTAGAAAATTTTTGCTGTCCGTCTGTCTGTGTGTGTGTCTGTAAACGCTCTATATCCCGAACAAATTGAGATAGAGACTTAAAGTTGGTACGTACTTAGACTGTAATACTGGAAAGAAGCTTATTGAATTTTTAGTAACCTCGATTATACGGAACTATTTTTTTCGGACTGTCGAAATATTTGTTCTGATAAAAGGCATATAAAATTTTTCGAAATTGTTTGTTTTAAGAAGTAAATATAAAAGACAATAAAAAACGTAAATTTTGCATAAAGAATGAAGTCGATCTGATAGTGAGTTGCTGAGATATTTGTAATCCTATTTGCCACACTCTTCGATTTCTCATGACCCTGTATTTCATTCAAATTTCAATTCAAAGATATATTTTAATTGGAAATGAGACGTTTAATCCGACGCAGTAAACCGTTAGTTAATATTATTACAAATTTTGGAGTTATAAGGATATTTCTTTTACGTAATTCAATAACAGAGAATTAAAGTTTATGACCTCATCAAGCCACGATTTTATTCGAATTGCAATGCATTTTGTAAATAGTTCTGTAATGTTCATATTTTGTATTATGCATATCTATGATGGGTAAGTATTAAGGTGGCCCCCAAAGACTAGTTTTATTTATTACTGCGTCTTAACCCGCCATTACTTACGCGGGATTGTTTTGAACACCACATGAGTAAAAACTTACGCACAAACACGGAACTATTGAAGGTCAAAGTCAAATACTTTTAGTGGCTGCACTTTTCTAGATGCTACGCCTACTGACAACATGTGTTAATTCTACAATTTTACTTGAAGAACAGAAGACTTAAAAATTTTCAGCTGGGTTGCTCACAACACCCCGCAATTAATCACCGAATATTTTTGTTTTTGAAAAAAAAAGATAACATATATTATCGTTTTATTTTTTTATATTGAAACAATTCTATTTATACATAACGTTTGGGTTTTTTAATTTATTTTGAGCCTTTTGACCTTTTTTCTAGAAAACGTCGAAATCTCCATGGAAAATTTGGCAACAGCGTTTCCGAAAGGCTTTGGGCATTTGTTTCATCAGATTCTAAAGATGATGAAGCAACAAGTACAGTTGATAACTTTCTAGAGGATGACGAATATTTTGTGGAACGTTCTGATCACAACTCAAAATCAGAACGAGAATCTGAAAAAATATTGGAACAAGATATTTATGCCGAAATACAGACGGTCTCTCCACATTACTTCAGAAATGATAAAATCACGAAATGCTACAAGAAAATAGGTACAACTGCCATACGCATTCGTTCTCCGAACATAATTACTCATTTACCTGATGGTGTAAGTGTTGCTATGTCTTGTAAAACGCCCGTTGAATTTTTCAAACTATTTATATCAGATGATATAATCGAAGATATAGTTAAGCACATAAATACATAAGAGATAAATTGCAATCTATGTTTTTTTTTGAGAAATAGGCTGATATAATCAGTAAAAAATTACAAAATTATTGTAATTCCTTACAATTTAAAAATTGTGATAAAATCTTTGGGGTGTTTTTAACATTCCCGCAAGTTATCGCATGACATAAAGAAGAACAGGTAATGAAGGATTAGCAACATTAAGCTTTGCTTTATTATTTTGTATAATATGTGATAATCCCAACAAATGTAAATTTAATCTGTATACTACAAAAACTAATCTCATTGCAGACACACATTAAAACAATATAATACCCAATTGGTCTATTAAAATCATCTTAAAAACTCTGCATAATACTTATAACGTATATGTGTACTACACATATAATGTATATGTGTAGGAATGTGCGTAAGCACTATGCAGGGCTTGACAATTGCAGTCGGCAGGTCGCCACTGCCAAACAAGTTTTTTTTAATCTGGGGGTTTTTGTATTTTAAATATAAACTGAACTAAGAAATGAGCACAAATGGCATTTTTTCTCTTCCACCCTCCTACTCGTGCACAGCAAGACGTGACATTTCTCGTCTCTCATACTTTTAATGGAAGTATCAAGTTTAAAAGGTACCTTTCATCTCATGCACAGAAAACATCATTCTGTTCCGCTGAAACCATTTAGCATTTCATGTGATTAGAAAGTGTAGGGGAGGGTAGGATTCAATAAACCGCTAAGGAAGAGTGTCGATTTAGCTTCTGTAGCATACACAATTGGATAAAACGCTAAACTAGTCGTTGGGGGTCACCAACGGGGGGGGGTAATACTTACCCATCATGGATATGCATAATATAAAATATGAAAATAAAATATGTGTAAACTATTTATAAAATGCATTGCAATTCGAATAAAATCGTGGCTTGATGACGTCATAAACTTTAAATGCTCTATTACTGAATTGCGTAAAAGAAACATCCATATAACTCCAAAATTGATAATCCTATTAACTAACGGTTTACTGCTTCGGATTAAGCGTCTTATTTCCAATTAAAATATATCTTTGAATTGAAATTTGAATGAAATACAGGAACATGAAATATTGAAGAGTGTGGAAAATAGGATTACAAATATATCGGTAACTAATTATCCAATCGACTTCATTTTTTTAATGCAAAATTTGTTTTTTATTGTATTTTATATTTACTCCTAAAAAAAAACACTTTCGAAAATTTTTATAGACCCTTTCATCAGAACGAATATTTCGGTCCGAAAAAAATAGTTCTGGATATTCCCATTATTACATACTAAGTACATACTAAATTTCAAGTCTCTATTTCAATTTGTTCGGAAGATAGAGCTTTTACAGACACACAGACACACACACACACACACACACACACACACACACACACACACACACACACACACACACACACACAGACGGTTCAAAACGTTTAGAAGACTTACCCTATACAACGTATGATGGGTAAGTAATACCCTATACTACGTATCATGGGTAGTAATACCCTATACTACGTATGATGTTTAAGTAAAATTGCTCAAGTTTTTTTTTCTAAGTTTCAAATCAGATTTTTGTGTTCAGAATTTAAATCTGATTAATCTATCACATTCATTTTAAAGAATAATAACATATAAATTATGATAAGTAATTCTTTTGAAGTACATCTATAACACTTAACTAAAGTTTCCTGATTAATTAATTTTAATGAAATGTAAGAATAATGTAGCACTGAAATAGCCGGACATTTATAGTATTTGGCGATCGGTAGGTTTTAAACGCCATATCTTAGGTATAATTTATAAGTAGAGATATAAAATGTATTAATTTCGTAAGGGAATTTAAAATATTTAAATACATAAGAAAAATAAAAGATTCAGCGTATTTAAGAGAGGATGGAAGATAAATAATTTCAGTTAAAAACAATCTTAAATGAATACAAAAATATAGATTGTTTTAAAGTGAATTTCATTGAATTATTAAATCTAAATTTAAAATATAGATGCCTGATATTTTTTGCAATGTATATATTTTTAAAAAAATAATTTATTTGCAATATATTCTAAATTTTAATGATTAATTCGGTAAAATATATGATATCATCTCACAGAGTCCCATAACATACTCTTGCACGAAGAACATGAATAATGAATATGACAGTCCTCAATGAGTTGAATGGTCGCCTCATACGCATTAATCAGTATTCTCTGATACCGGCATTCATTAGACATCATGCATGTATTAATGGAAATTTAGAAATACCGTCACCATATGATTTACAGACTTATTCATAATTTATATCAGTTTTACGAATAGGTTATCACACCTTCATTAATAATTTATTTTTATTTCATAGGTTTATCACACCTTCACTTATAATTTAGTTTTATTTCACGAACAGGATTATCACAACTTATTTCAACTCTACAGATAAAAAAAACAATTAATATTACTGTTGGTTTCTTACGAAATTTATATATATATATATATATATATATATATATATATATATATATATATATATATATAATACATTTTTTAAAGAGGATAAGAAATATTTTTCTCACATTTTGAAATTTATGTATTAACATAAAATACATTACAAGTACGTATGTTATTGTACATAGACATGCAAACTAAAATATATATCATTAGACATCTGAAAATATTAAAATATTTCGGATTTAAAACTTTACCTTACGATGCAAAATTTTGACTTTTGAGCCAGTACCTTTTATAATACACGTTTACATCTAGAAAATATGACAAAATACTTAAAAAAATCTTTTGGCATTATTTTATTGTTTTTAGCAAAATATAGTGTTTGATGCATACATTAATCACTGTGCATTAAGTTCAATTTTGGCAATTCAAACATAAGGATTGTTTGTGTTTCATAACTGACTTATAACTTAATTATTAGAAAGCAAAAAAAACAAATATATGCCATATCATTGAATTGCCATGAAATTAGAAATAATAATAAATCTAAAATATCTATTATATATTCTCCAATTTAAAATACAAAAGAAATGAAAAGTAATTAAAAAATTATGTTTTGTGGAATAGACTAAATGATTTTGTTTCCTTAGTAAGACAAAGCGTAGTACCACACTTTTCACAAGCTATATAGAATTGACCAGCACATGTTGGTAGCTTGCACTAGTATATAAATTATTCCAAACGGCATGTGTTCTAGTGTATCTTGACTCCCTACAATAGATGAAATATGTTTTTCCTCTTTGCAGTATATTCTTGAAGTAATTCTGTAGGTTTTCATCGTTTTGTGGATATTACCAGACCCATCTCACAAAGTTTCTGCTTATCTTCTGTCGTATTTCAAAAAACTTCAAGATTTATTTATTGCTGGCTTTTTTTTTTTGCAAGGCTTGAGCTTTGGCAAAATAATAACGTATTATTTACTGCCAAGTCAATAAGATAATAAAAAAGACCCATGTACCACTACTTTTTGCATCGCAGTGTAATTTTATATCGGCCAATTGTAATGTCAACAAATCCACGCTGCCAATATATGTTTTTTTTTTTTTTTTTTTTTTTTTTTGTATTCGTTGACGATACATGGCTAATTTACAGCAATCTTTCTCAATCGTAAATTGATGTATAACAAGAAAATGTTTGTTTTTTACCTTTGTCTTAATTATAAATGGCAGTTTTGGAATCTATGGAAAAATGTTTTAAATGTTTGTTAATGCTATTTATAAAATATACTTTTATATAAACATTTTATCTATTCATAATTGTTTGTAACACCAGTCCCGCAGTGACGTGGACGAATAAGCTCGGTTCCCGTAAGATCACCGAAAGTGAAGCAGCATCGACTGTGGTCATTGCTTGGGAGGGTGACATCCTCTC
This sequence comes from Maratus michaelseni, assembly GCA_963931845.1. Lineage (NCBI taxonomy): Eukaryota > Metazoa > Arthropoda > Arachnida > Araneae > Salticidae > Maratus > Maratus michaelseni. The sequence continues at coordinate 103,634,246 of OZ007593.1, read as the reverse complement.
TCGACTGCGGCTGCTTTGGAACCGAGTACGTTAATGGGAGCTGGTGCACGTAAAATCTGTTCGTGGCTCCAATGTCCTCCAAGATTAGTATAAGCGTTAACTCTGTCCAGGTGCATCAATCCAGGTGCAGGTCTCTCATCTGGAATTGGTTCAAAATTAAGAGACCATCTCTTCTGGACGGTGCTTGTGAGTGCTTAAGCCATTTGGTAGGTTCCCCATCCAGCTGACTCTTGTTTATAACACCATAAAAATGATTTTTTTTTTTTAAACTCTGTTAGTATTTTATATTTCTTTTGACAGACATTTACTTCGTGTAGTAAGATTGTACAAAATTGTTAATTTATGCATTTTGAAATTCGCTTTTTTTCAAGTAATGGTTGTATTGTGCATTTGGAAAAGCATCGTACTTCACTTCTTGTTGCGCTGGGAATTTTCACTTTCAGAAATACAAATATTTTATCCATTTTGTTTTGTTTTGTTTTGTTTTGTTTACCTGAAAATTTCTTAAAAAATGTTTTACTTATACTGTATTTTCAGAAATTACTTAAAACACTGAATTCTGACGGGATATTTTAAATATCGAACAGTTCAGATGCTGGCAAAAACAAGAAATAGATGTCATAAAACTTTTTTTTTATATATTTAATGGTGATTTTTATTGAGATTATTTAGTAATGTGATTTTATATACATATATAATAACTCGGCAAGTATTTCCGAAGCTGAGATCCTTCTTTGTTTGTATAATAACAAAGTTATGACCTATTTTCTAGTCATATTTACAATATCCATCATACTCTTCTTTTCTAGATAGCCATTTTATGTCTTTAATTTTAAAATGAATATATTTTTGTATAATCAGAAAAACATAAATCTTACTTTGGTGACAATACACAAAAAGTTGTAAAGATTTCATTTTACTTTTTTTACAATATAAGATTAATGGTAATAACATGATGTCATTATATGTTTGGATTATATTTTGATTATTAAATTTTTCCATAATATTGTTATTTGATAAATAACGTTTTGTTAAACTTTTAAATTTGTTAAACTTTTAAATAAAATAATCAAGGATAATAATATAATTAAACAATTCCCCCATGACTCTTTTAATCAGATTCAAAATTCTTACATACATATTTTATAAATTAATTATCATGCCTGATAATATCGTTCAAAATGGCCCCTTCTGTACAGCCCCGGAAAATAAAGGCACCTAATTTTGACATCTCATTTCTATTCTTGCACAAATTTTACCTTCATATACAAACCTGAAGCTAATCGCTAAGTACTTTACGAATTTTGCAGGTTTCAGTTTGGACCTTCTAATGCTACATTTATTTCTAATCGTTGCAACACAAACTGCAATAAATTCTTAAATAACTAAAACTAGATGGCAAAATTGGCTGTAACTCTGGATTATCATATTTTGAGCTTTTAGAAATCGTTTTCTGTTACCGAAAATTAAAAATTAGAATTCAGATTTTTTTAAATTAATATAATTTTCTTTTCGAAATTAATTAAAAAAAAAAAAAAAAAAAAAAAAAACAATGAATTGTCGCGTGCAAATTTTTTTAAATACAAATGGACTTCTGGATGCTTCAAATATGTGAATCCCAAATTACAGTCCATTCTGCCAAGAATGTTTTAAGTTACTCTCAAAAACTACCAACATTGTAATCTGTTTTGGAACGAATAAAACTGAATTTAACATTATGTGTTTTAACCAAATTTTAAACCTGCATAATTCCTAAACTACTTGACCGAATAACTTTCTCGTTTTTGTAAACCAACGTTTTATATGTAGAGAATCCTCTAAACAAAATTGAAGTAACATTAATTAGTAGACGCTATTTATTATGCATCGATTGGTACCATCCACACGACTATTTTGTATGAGAATTTGTGACAGAGTAAGTAAGGAATGGTGCAAGTTTTATTATTTTATTTTCATGTATGTACAATATTGCTTTTTAATATATGAAAATATTTCAAACTAATAGCTTTAGAAGTATAATTGAGACCATTAATATATTTGTTCAAACTGAAATTTTTATTACGAAAGATTCGCATTTATCTGTAATGACATTATCCATACTGTTGTTAACGTATATATCGTAATATTGAGAAACGTTTTCATATTATTTTTTAAAAAATCCATCAAATGTTTAATATATATTTAATTTACACAAAGAGGCATGTGACGAATTTTTATTATCTTATTATTTTTAACTGAAAACTGAATACTTAAAATTAATATTAACCATTATAAAATCAGAATATCTCTATATATTTTAATTCTTCGGGATTTTACAGAAAATTTGACTTAAAAGAGACCTGGGCAAACCATTTTCAGTAATCAATCTCGTGTATTACAACCGTATTAATATAAATTGCACATTTTCTTTGTATTTTTTCTATTGTGAAGTGTTTTCCTTCGACATACGAATTTACGCGAGTATGTGCATAATATGTTGAATATGAGTTGTGGGATATGATATAAATAGAGAGAAATCCAAAATGTGTATTTAAAAAAAATACTTCTTAAAGTTTTAAAATATATATTACAATCATGAGACGAGAAAAGCTTAATCGAACTTTTCGCGTGCTTCCAACACAATTCAATAAAATGCTAATTTGTTAGCAGTACAATGGAAGGATTTATTGAAGGATTATATAGTCGAGTATTTGAAAATGAAGTTAAAACGTCTTATATTAGGGCAAATTCGAAAAGATTTTTATTAAACAAATCACAGTTATAATTCAGGGAAAGGCATTTTTTTTTTATTAATTTGTAAAACGTATAGTGGAAAAATAAATATATTTTTTTCTTACATAATTTTATATTTATATATGCCTAATAAGTGTTCTCGGTGATTAAAAGATTTGTTAACAAAATTATTACATGTTGATTATAATTAAATTTTTCGAATGCGTAATTTAATATGCGTAATTTTCAGACATTCTAGCGATGACCAAAGCCGTAACTATTAATACGAACATTTTATGTATCAAAATACGTTTTATAAAGCAAAAGGTGATATATCAATTCTACATAAATAGTTAAGCATCTTGCACCACAGGGATTTTAATCTAAAATCTTTATTCAAATTTTTGCGTACATTCAAATTTTTCCAACTATGTACTAACATTGCTGCTTTTAAAATTAAAAACACATTTTAAATGCCAAAATATAATGTATAACTATGCATAATATTTACAATAACAAAAACATTCCAAGCGCAATGTTTTTGTATGTGAAAATACATAATTAATAGTAGCATATCTTGTACTTCATAAAAAACCTCATATTTTGCTTTACATTCACTAATTCATACTTTCCTCTTCTGAATATTTGTATGTAGCCCTTTTATTTTTTTAAATACAAAAAAATATGTTCTATATAGAAAATAAGATATAATAAACCAAACAGACAACATCAAGTTTTATTGTCATGATAAGCGAAACACAAAATTTAATGTAGTAATTTATCTTTTATATGGTCATAGTAGAATTTACACACATTAATTTGATTGTTATTCAATGGATTTCTGAAACATAATCTGCAAGTTTTTCTCTGCTGTGTTCTCATTTTGACTTCAAAAGATTACTAAATGTTATTTTAAGATGAATTTCATTATCACTGTCGTTTTTCTCTTCATACCAAATATTTGTTTTTACGTAGAAATAAATTTTTAATTTTGATATCCAGAAAATATGTTTTCTAAAATAATTGAAATGCTTTATGAATACAGTAAAATAACTTAATTATTTTTAATTACAGTAAAAAATTAATATTCGGCACTCCCGAATAGTGGACACCTACATTTAGAGATCTATTTATCGGTTAGTTTTCATACCCCTAAGCCTGTATAATTTTTATGTTGTAACTCTGAACAGCGGACAAATTCCGCAGCCGCAAGATGTGCGTTATTCAGAGGTTTTACTGCCTTTAATTTACAAATTACAAACAACGATATTTCTCAAAAGTTCCACGACAATTGCTTTTTTCGGTACTGTTTCAATATAGGAGCCATGGCAAAAAAAGGAAATTTGGAAACATATTTTTTGACAATCTATTCTCGGTTTTATATACGAAAGCAATTTTTGTCAATATTTATACAATTTACTTACTATAAAGAAACTATTTAGCTAATTTTGCATACAAGCAAAAGTTAATTCTATCTAGAAAACAATAATAATCTACCCTATATATATAAAATCCTAATGAAACGAATTTGTGAAACGATTTTATGAAACGAATTTATGAAACGATTTTATGAAACGACTGATTAAACGACTGATTATGTTTCAGGGCTATTTTTAATAAAATATTAAACGCTTGATGGTGAAATTAATACCAATTGTCCATAAAAATCCGCGGATGTCAAAACTGGTAATAGAATTTTGAAATTGGAATTAGTTTTCGAGATATTAATTCTTTTCTAATTTTAATGACATTTCTGTAATGATGGCAACTAATTACTCAGTTTTTTTGTGACAAAAAAGGGAAAAAAGTCGAAAAGGATCCCGATAGGGATTATTGATTTCTTTTTAATCGTCATTTTCAAATTGAAATTGAATTTATCTTTTATTTCAATCGATAATGAAGACAAGATTGTGATTAAATTAGGTTTTTCAGGAAAATTTGAAAAAAAAATCACATTTCTATCGTCAGGATTTAATCGCCTGTTAGCATTTAATTTAATTTATAAACTGAAAATATTTTGAATAAATTCGTCCAAATGACGTCATTTATGTAAACGCAAAAGAAAGGGGAGGAAAGGAATTAATAGTAATTATTATTTATTGATATCATTTTGTTATTTTTTTTTTTGTAAAATTTAATTAAAAGAATTTATTTATTTTTATGTACAAAAAGAGGTAAATTGAAAGACAATTATAAATAAATTGTATATATACATATAAATACATGTATAAACAAGCATAAAAGTTCGGTGCTTTTCCAGTATATGGGGCCTTGACGAAACAGAGAAAATAGCCTTGGCGGAAAAGGAAATTTGGCAACATACTTTCTGTCAACCTATTCACTTTGTCATTTTGTATACAGAAGCATTTTTTCAATATTTATACAATTTGTTTAGCGTAGAATGTCATTTATCCTATTTTATATATAATCAGAAGTAATTTGTATAGAAAAAACGATAATAATATACGTATAATTAAAATACGCATATAAACAAAAAAATCGTCGAATTTGTTTCCATGGCTGTTTATGTCATTTGGCACCAAATCTCACTTTCTGATGCCGAATTGCGCCAAGCTTTTTAAAAAAGCGTCAAGACCCCTATAATAGAAAAGCACCAAAAGTTCATTGAGTTTGTTTTTATAACTTTTGGCAACAAATGTATGTATATTAACGAATCTATCCGTTTTTGAAACTCGAATTACGCCAAACCTAAAAGCAAAGGATCCTATACTGGAAAAGTACCCGATTTTCTTATGGACAATATTCAAGTGACATAACATGGTGCAAAATTATCGCGGATAGCAAATTTGTTTAAATATTTCAATTGATGCCGAATAAATGCAGGCATGCATGCACAAAATATTTAATTAATTTTGTATGATAAATAATTATTAGAAAATTCGTATATATATTGATATTAATTAAAATAAATAATTTACATATTTAAAATAACATGAAAATATGCATGATGGTGCACTAAAATAGAGAGAAAATTAAAACCTGTTACTGAAAATGTCTATAACATAGTACTTTTCAATACTGTGGTTCTTAATGTTATTCACAAACAGATGTAATTTTTTTCATCCGTAAACGCAAAGGAAGAATAGAATACAGATCGTTGTTATAAAAGTCCGAGAGGTAGCCACAATTTAAACCTAGCCATTTTATACAAGCTGGTTTTCAAGGTGTAATTGATTATACTTATCAATCCCGAAAACAGGCGTCAGCTGTCGCAACAGTTGTATATGAGGCCATGATAATCAAAAAATGCCCCATTAAAACGTTAAAAGCATGGCAACCCAATTACAGATTTACCAATATTTTTAAAACAAAGCACGCTGTCATGTTTTTAGAGGCCTCGAAGTCTGAGCGGGGGTTGGCGAGCGTAGCTCGGAGGGGGTAGGCCCCCTATTATATATATAAATAAAATGTATGTACATATACAAATACATATATAAACAAGCATAAAAGCTCCTTAAGTTTTTTTCATAACTGTTTATTTCATTTGGCGACAAATCTCACTTTCTTTAACCCGAATTGCGCCAAGTTAAAAAAAAAAAACGCCCAGGACCTTAAAGTGGAAAGTTCCTTTTTCTCTTTTACTGGGAAATATTGATTTTGCAATTGATGGAAAATTTTACTTTGTTTATAAAGATCCGTATTATCAGACGTATTGAATAAAGCTTTTTTTTTTAGTTACACAATATATAGTGCATGATGAGGTCTATCAAAACACAACGTAATAGATAGCGAGACCGAAAACTGAAAATGCGAGATCTCGGTTTGTCGATGCTCGCAATTATCAAGCGTTTTGTACTTGAAGAGAGTATCATTGACTGATGTTTGACACAATGGAGAAAGGACCATTTACGAACATGTAATAAGGAAGTAGAACGCGCAGATGCACAACAGAGCGCACTGACAGGGAGATTCACTAATGGGATCGTCGAGACCCATTTACCACATCGCCTGACATCCAAAGTCATCTGCCACCATCAAAGGGAGCACCTGTATCCCCCAAGATTACATCCATCTGCAAGAGGTTACATAAAAGAATGTCTGCACGCGTGGCAAACAGTGATTGGGGTTCCTTTAAGCGTTCGATATAAGGCTTGGTGTCGCCACTATCCCAGCTGGAACGACGAATACATTGGTTATTGTTCACAGACGAATTTTATTTTTATTTATGGACGAATGACTGCCGTGATGGCTCACATAGCGATGGTATTTGACAGTTCATGATACCACTTCAAACCGGGCAGAATGTTTTGAAGAGACATGTGCGGACAGCGTATGGTAGTGTGTGGCTAATCCTTTATGAGGGTGGCTTAGTTTGTGAATGTGTTGCCTGAGACACAACATTAGTGCGTGAATGTGCCACCAATCTGTCGTTTCTCTAACTTTCTGAAGTATTTTTGTGCCTCCCTAAATCTTGGGGCTGATGGGGCTATGAGGGGAAGATCAGGGTGCTCTAGCTCAGAGGGTTATTAATGACCTCATCAATAATATACTTCTCCGTTTATATGACTGGATGGTTAGCTATCTGTTGGGAGGGGGAACTTTATCTACTGAATAAGCAGCTTTCATTTGCATACTTTTCTATCGGGTGAGACTTGTTCAGCTTGTCTTTTGGTATGTCTCCTCGCCTTTCTGACGCTTCATACATTTCTTTGTCTGTTTAATCGTTTTTCTATATCTTTCAACTCTTTTAATCCAGTGATTTTCACGTGGTAACTCGCATTTCTTCATGATGTTGCATTTTTCCTTTTGATGTTTGTAGAAACAATTCAAAACATTTGTATTTGAAAATTATTCAGGCATTTTGATGCATTCTCAACGGTGGAAAAATGCATCAAAATTTTCTGACTGTAGGTTGTTCGGTGAATCTGCATTTTTGAAATGAAAAGTTAAGTTTATAAAAGGTATACATTAAAAAAAAAATAATTAAATTGTAAGCATTAAAATGGAAATATCACCTATGTTATTATGTTTGTAGATACAATAAATTTGCTTAAAAATAAGATTTTATAGCGTAGATAATAAAAAATGTGGATATAATTAGTTAGGTACGGCCATACTGTATAATTGTTCTTATAAATAAGAAACAATGATTGCTTGTATTTATTCTTGAACGAAAAATAGATCATTGGAATTTCTATTAACTGATGCTTTTAAAGCAATGCTGCTTTTAAAGACAAAGGAAAATTATATATATTTTTTCTTTATAAACATTAATATTGTTTCATTTTATTTTGTATAAATTTAAAATAGAATTATGTAAAACATAAAATTATATAACATAAATTTCCGATAGTTCTAATAATCAATTGAAAGATTCCGTATACAACTTTTTTCAAGAATTTTTTGTTAGATACTGATATTTTTAATCTTAGCTCAATCATAATATAAAACGTTATGTTCTCCAATTAATGTTATTGACTTTTGTTTAAGCGTACATTCTTTCAAGAAACAAATAGATTAAAAAAATATTTCCGTGTGAAACAATTCTCTCTATCTAAAAGTAATTACATTGTAAATTTTTTTTGCAAAAAATTTTTTACTTTTGAAATAATAATACAATATCATTCGGAAAAATCATATATTTTTTATGTGTTGCATCGTAAATACTATCAGTTAACTTTTTGTGTTAATAGTTAATTTTATTATTTAATGACTCTGGTAAAGTGTTATTTTTGTTTGTTAACTAATGTATATTTTCCAATACTGAATAGTTAGCTATATTGGGTACATATACCTGATATCGCAAAGAAGCACTATGTACTGTCCAGAAGACATTTACTGGGGTTTTATACTCTAATCTATTACAACAGTGTTCAAAATCTGTAAGACACATAAGTACTCATACTCCATCTTCTTCATAAACTGATACATACATCACATTATCATCTAGTACTATTAGGAGAAAATTTCCTGGTATGCACTCTTATTGTAAGCCAACACACTATACTCTCCAAAACAAGTGGCAGGGATCGGACGCTTTCGCTTATTACACGGTTTGTCGAATATCTACTGAAATTCTTGACAAATTGTCCTTGAACCTTGATGATGTAAAGCACATGTTTGACTTCAAGAACAGTAGAAACAATACACTGCAATTAAAAAATTAAATACTGAATATTTGATGAAATATGGGCATTTGTATGGAATAATTTTTAACTGCGCATGCGCGAAGTATACGAAAGATTTTTTTTTCATGATTTGGTAGTAACCTTTATAGAGCAACTTATTTAAAAAGGCTAGTCAAATATCGTGAAAACTCAAAAAGATACAGGCAATATACTGAGCTAATTGACAAATTGTGGAAAAAATCCCATTGTATTATAAGGGATCAACAAAGTTAAACAAAGTTAAACAATGTTAAATAGAAATCTTTAACCGGGAAACAAAGAGAACTGTAGCAAACCACTAGAGCGCAAGCACTGCAGCGATGCCAACAAAATTATAGTCAGGTGGATAACAGCCATGCTGTGATCAGGCGATTTCCGCCCCGCTTCCAGGTACTAACTCGTCAAGCTAGACACTCATGCCGGGCAGGTAGGTGCCTGGTTAGTGGTATAAAAAAGGGATTTCCTCCCTAATTTATCAATTAGCTTACTGTATTACATGTAACGTTTTGAGTTTTCACAATATGTGACTGATCTTGTTATATGTGTTGCTCTATAGAATTGACTACTAAATCATGAAAAAAAAAAAATTCGTATATTTCACGCATGCGCAGTTATTTCATACAAAATGATCATATCTTATCAAATATTCAATATTTAATTTTTTTAATTGCAGTATTCAATTTATACTGTTCTTGAAGTCAAACATGTCATTTACATTCTCGAATTTCAAGGAAAATTCGTCAAGAATTTCAGTAAATATCCGACAAAACGTGTAAAAAGCGAAAGCGTCCGGTCACTGCCCCTTAATTTTTGCACAGCAGTGCGTATACCCCAGTTGAAACTTTTATTACACTCAACACAACCCGCTAAAATAGAAAACCTCTATCCTTCTAAACATAGACAGTTTAGATTATCTTCATCATCGCAGCCTGTCACAACAGATTAATCACACATTAGATCAATCGAAAACAAAACAATCTTCTGTTCCGTCTGCAAGGAAATTGGAAAAGCCGGATTTTTCTTTAATACAGTAAGAAAAGGAGAAGTCACGTGCGAAGAAAAATAAATTGTCATCTCAAGTCTCTTCACGGTAGAAAACTTTCAAGAATAAAAGCAAGACATCATGTCTTAGATGACCATTTAAAAAGGTTAAGGACTCCAAAGCTGCTTAACATATGCGGAAGAAGCTATGGCATTTTTGACGCGCTTATGACTCGCTTATGACGCGCTTATGACTCGCTTATGACGCGCTTATGACTCGCTTATGACGCGCTTATGACGCGTTTTGTGCATTTTCTCTCATTAATTCCTGTGGTATTCACTTTCTAATGAATGAAATTTCACTTTGAAAACTAATCCTTCATTAGATGCTAAAGTATTCATTTATTTTACTTTGCTATACATGAATTTTAGAGATAAATTTTATATTACTAAATAATTAACCTTTTAACACAAACAAGGGAACCACTTTTGGTGTAGCTCGCATCTAGCATTGAGACTTTGTGCATTTTAAAGCCCTATATTATGAAGTTTGAGAACAAATTAGGAAAATACAATTTTGATGAATTTCAGCCTAACCGATATTAAGAAGCTTTTTTTTAAATTAATGGTTGAGTACAAACATGTCTATTCTAGATAAGTTTTAATTTTTATACTTCGTTTTGCAATCCATCATCATTGTACAGATTTTTAACTACGAAAATTTGTTTTTTTTAATATAACTGTAAGTTTCATTATTTTTTTTAATTACTTTTATCATCACATTAGACTTTTCATTGAGCTGTTTTGTTTTAGCTAACTTATTATTATGTAAATGTTTTAATGTAAATTTTAAAAATATTTTTTTGCTTTGTTTTAACTCTTTTGACACAGTCTGTCCCTAAAGGGACTTTGTACCATTAAACTCCAAACATTCCACCAACCGACTATGCACTGTGAAACCTGCACATGTGTAAAAATTAAAAATAATAGTCTTGAATAATAAATTTATTTGGAAAATAACTGATTTGTTTGTGTATTATATAGGTTGTAAATAAAAGAAACTATTTTTACAAATTATTTTAGTGAAATATTTTCTAAGATTAATTCCTGTGGTATTCACTTTCTAATAAATGAAATTTCGCTTTGATAATTAATCCTTCATTAGATGCTAAACTATTCATTTATTTTACTTAGCTAAACATGAATTTTAGAGATAAATTTTACATTACTAAATAATTAACCTTTTAACACAAACAAGGGAACAACTTTTGGTGCAGCTCGCACCTAGCATTGAGACATGGTGCATGTTAAAGCCCTATATTATGAAGTTTGAGAATGGATAAAACTTTTCAGTTAAAATATTATTTTTCTTATTTTACAGCAGCATAACTTTCTGAAAATGAAATTTCGAGACTATTTATTGGACTATTAACATTGATTTTTTTTAATAAAAAAGCAGTTATAAATACAAATCAGTCAATAATAAGTATACGATATTGAAAAACGTTTAAAAATTCCGTTAAAAACATACGAATTTGATTTTGAGAAGATGCAACATTAAAATTGCATTTTTGGCTGCGTAAAATTGGATTTATTTGTTGCCGTAGAATGTTACTCGTCAACTCTGGACAAATGTCATAGCCGTCGTCTATGTGTGAGTAGTAGTTCGGATTCATAGCACCGTATTTGGTTACTTTACTCGCTTTTGGCTTAAAATTAACAATTAAAAATCCAATAATAAAAAGTTAAAAATAAAAAAAATATATATAAAATATGAATTTAACAGAGAAATGTTATCGGTTCTCTAACTTTTAAGTATAGGGCTACAAAATGCACCGGGTCTCGATGATAGGTGCCAGCTGCACCGAAAATGGTTCATTTGTAAGTAACCTTTTTTTTTTTTTTTTTTTTTTTTTGCACGGAAAGGAGTAGGACTCTAAGTATAAAAATAAGAAAATTGCCGGCGTATTTAATTAATATTTTAATATTTAATTAAAATAATCCTTTTTGAAAACATGATCATTGCAAACAAAGTATCTGCATTTTTTTTTAATCCCTTATATTTTGAGATTTATTTATTGATTTTTTATTGATTTTTAGCTCACAGGCTATCAAAGCCTGAGAGCTTATGTGCCCGCCGGTTCTGTATGTACGTACGTATGTATGTATGTACGTAACGCGATAACTCTTCATAGAAATATCCGTTTTCCTTCAAATTTTGTTTATAGGTTCACTGTTTTAAGGCGCTTCCCTGATTAGTTTTCGGGATTGATTGGTTAAGTATAAAGGGGGGAATGGAGGGGGCTAATCCCCCCTTAATTTATATAAATGGGTTTTTCATGCAGAATTATTCCGTTTTCCTTCAAATTTTGTTTATAGGTTCACTGTGTTAAGGCGCTTTCCTGATTAGTTTTTGGGATTGATTGGTTAAGTATAAAGGGGGGGGAACGGGGGCTAACCCCCCCCCTCCTTAATTTATACAAATTGGTTTTTCCTGCAGAATTATTCCTTTTTCCTTCAAATTTTGTTTATAGGTTCACTGTGTTAAGGCGCTTCCCTGATTAGTTTTCGGGATTGATTGGTTAAGTATAAAGGGGGGAACGGGGGGCTAATCCCCCCTTAATTTATATAAATTGGTTTTTCATGCAGAATTATCTCATTTGCTTCAAAATTTGTTTATAAGTTCATTGGGTTAAGACGCTTCCCTAATTAGTTTTCGGGATTGATTGGTTAAGTATAAAGGGGGGGAACGGGGGGTGCTAAACCCCCCCCTTAATTTATAAAAATGGGTTTTTCATGCAGAATTATCCCATTTGCTTCAAAATTTGTTTATAGGTTCATTGGGTTAAGACGCTTCCCTGATTAGTTTTCGAGATTGATTGGTTAAGTATAAAGGGGGGGACGGGGGGCCAATCCCCCCTTAATTTATATAAATGGGTTTTTCAAGCCGAATTATCCGATTTTCTTCAAATTTTGTATATAGGTTCATTGTGATAATGCGCTTCTCTGAATAGTTTTGGGGGTTCATTGGTTAAGTATAAAGGGGGAAGGGGGGGGGCTAATCCCCCTTAATTTAGATAAATGGGTTTTTCATGCAGCATTGTCCGATTTTCTTCAAATTTTGTATATATATATTCATTGTAATAAGAGGCTTCCCTGATTAGTTTTTGCGATTGATTGGTTAAGTATAAAGGGGGGGACGGGGGGCTAATCCCCCCCTTAATTTATATAAATGGGTTTTTCCTGCAGAATTATTGCGTTTTCCTTCAAATTTTGTTTATAGGTTCACTGTGTTAAGGCGCTTCCCTGATTAGTTTTCGGGATTGATTGGTTAAGTATAAAGGGAGGGAACGGGGGGCTAATCCCCCCTTAATTTATATAAATGGGTTTTTCATGCAGAATTATCTCATTTGCTTCAAAATTTGTTTATAAGTTCATTGGATTAATACGCTTCCCTGATTAGTTTTCGGGATTGATTGGTTAAGTATAAAGGGGGGAACGGGGGGGGGGCTAATCCCCCTTAATTTAGATAAATGGGTTTTTCATGCAGCATTATCCGATTTTCTTCAAATTTTGTATATATATATTCATTGTAATAAGAGGCTTCCCTGATTAGTTTATAGTGTTCATTAGTTAACTATGAGGGGGTAACGGGGGATAACCCCCTTAATATATTGTCGATTTCTTTATTTTTTGAGGGGCTTATTTCAAATTCTTTGAAATACGAGTATAATATACAATTACTGTGAATAGCCTGTGAGCTCAATGCCCTCAGTTTAACTGGGCAGTTTTCTTTTTATTTATTTCTTTACAGTATTAAAATGCAGTTTTAATTTAACTTTTAACAGTTTTGAAACAAAAATTTATATTAAAAGCTTATTAGTGTCATAAAAAAAATCTGGAAGTTAAAGCAGCCATTATTACTTACTTATGTTAAAATTTAAATATTTATTTTCTTTTTGAAAATATGATCATTGCTAAGAAAGTATCTGTATTTTTTTTTCTTATTTTTTTTGAGAAATTTCAACAGTATTAAAACGCAAAAGTGCTTTAAAGGAATATTTTGATATTTAAAAATGAGTTTTTACATTCATCAGAGTAATTTCATTTTATTAATTTAATAAATTAATTTAATAATTACATTTTAATTTAATAATTTCATTTTAATTTAACAATTTCAATAATTTAATAATTTCATTTTTAAAAGTTTATAGTTTACTACTATAGAGAATACTCTTATTCTTATCTACGCTAGTTTTCTAGCTTTGATGTTAAAATGTTTGTTTTTAGCTTCATGCTAAATAATTTCTGCATGTTTAAGGAAAAAATATAAAATTTTAAAGGAACGTAAACGTTTTGAGATTTTTTTTTTTTTAAACTTTTAAAGTACATTTTTCTTTATTTTACATTAAAAGGTGTACTTTAAAACAGATTTTTTTGTTGTATAAAAAATTAGGAACTGTGAGAGTTGTATAGCTGCAAATAATGCCATATGAACAATTATATGGAAGAATTAAAACCATCAAGTAAAATTAAAATTATTACGTAATTTTCTTTTCTTTTTTTTATTTATGAAATTTTTGTTTACAGATGTTATATTTTTTTCTTATATTTATACTTTTATAGTCTGAAGCGAGAAATAATTTTAAAAATACATTCCAGGTTATTTTAAATTTAACGAATTACTTGTTTTAATATTTTGGTCTAAAATTGCATTTGCAGAGAGAAATATATAATAAATATTTTGAAATGTCATGATTTAAAAATCCTATATATCAGGTTAAAATTTTATATAGTCGTCATTTTTGCTTTATAAGCATAAGCTATATTATAAAAATAATTGCAGATACTTTAAAATATTGCTACTAAAATATTTTTTCATTTATTTATTTATTAAATATTGCTTTTTTTAATTGTACTTCCTATAAGATGAATTCTTCTAGTTCATTTCTAAGAATAAAGTTTAATTTTGAATTCAACTTAAACTTAACATGCCACACATTGAAAGAAAAACATGATGTTTTTTTTATATAAAAATACATTAAAAAATATTAAACTCAATGTTATCCAACTGCATGTAGTTTCAGAAAATTCCACAAAACTCATATCGACTGAAAATATCTTTTCTAATTTGCTTAAATATAAAAAAATATATTATTCTAAAATAATGAAATTTACCCAATGTATAAGAAAAAATATGAAAAATAAATATATTTTTATTAGCAACAACTAGCTAAACAATGATTTTATTGGACATTTTTCTTTCGTAAAAAAAGGAAAAAAATATTTTTTTCATGTTTGCAAATGCTCATATTACATAAAAAGGAATTAATATGTATAAATCAAATCAAATGATTTTTTTATAATGTTGGTTTAATTTCCGAATATTAGATGTTATGCATTAGGGAAGTATTTTCAAAATTTCAAATTACGAACCTCATTTCATAAAGCAAAACAATAGCTTGCTAACTTTCAGCATAAATAGGTAAATTAGCATAAATAAATCACTGAAATAGAAATGTTTGTATATCAGCTGAATTATTTCCTTTTGTCAGAAAATAAGTTTTTCTAAAGGATTTCACATTTTAAAAACGCTATGCTGTTAAACATTACAAAATCATACCTGAGAGCTAATTATTTTTATTGGATTTAAAATATTTTTTTTTCTCAAAATACAGATTTTGATAAATTAAACAAATTTTTGTTCAAATACGTGCGTATAATTTGAATGCTATTTATAATAACTTTTGTTGATGAAGAAATAATTAATAGGAATCATGAAAATAAATTATTATTCTATTTTTTGATAGGTAAATATATATTAGCAAATTTAACGATAGCGAAATCATGTAACAGAAAGATGGAGTTTAAAAAAGTTATTTTATGCATATTATATTAATCCTTTAGTTTTCATTAAAAAATGACATGAGAATAAACATTTAACATGAGAAAACATATTTTTAAGCACTCAAGGTTTTTTTTCAGTTAAGAACATAACTAAATTTGACCTTTGATATTTCTTTTGTTGTTGTTTCAATATGAATAGCCTATATAATGAATATCACGTATGTTAAAAAACACATAAATTAATTTTACAAAATAAGTAATATCCTTAAAAATTATATGGAATTTTTAAATTAAGATTAACGTCACGAATCAGAATATTTCCTGGTTCTTTTAGTTTTGTACAAAAAAAAAAAAAAAAAAAAAAAAAAAAAAAAAAATCATCTGGAATTGAATACAACCGAGGCCAATAACCTATATTTTCGCTGCCGTACTGATATATATCTTCGTATTATCCAGAGCAGGTTAAAATTTCCTAATGTACAAAAATACGCATGTCACTACTAAATTTTTAAATATTGTTTTTAATTATAACTATAAATATACAGCGCTAAAAAGAACACTATTCTAAATATACTAAATGAACCTTTTTAAAAACGTGTATTAGCGTATTTTTAATTCTATCAATTTTTTCCTCATTTTATGTCCAAATTTATTTTTAAAAATTATAAAAATATGGAAGGTGATCTATTATTAAAGCATGCCTGTGAATGGATAAGAAAGATTTACTCCACATTATACAAACATATATTGCATGGAGTCTATTTTTTGCATCTGCAGGCTGCCACGTAATTGGCAAGAATTTCATTTCAACTCTTGTAAATTACTTCAATTTTACTGCATACCTAATAAGGAAGAATTGAAGATAATCAATGCATATGGAAATGTAATTTCCAAAAGACTATACTACGGATAAAATGGGAAAAAATCATTGCATTACCTCTGAAAAGATACTTTTTAAGTTAATCAGCCATAGCGTGGGGAAAGTGTACCGTACTAATGACATTAATATATATATATATATATATATATATATATATGTATATTGTAGACAGCATATTCCTTTTGTAATAATTTCTGAAATAGACTATCGATTGAAAAACATTGTGGAAAGCTTAATGAATTACATTAAGCATCAAACCTGGAGACAAATATTATACTTCTGGTAATAACTAAACAGAATTTAAATGACAGCAATATATATCACGTTAGAATAGATGACCAAAGTTATACAATAATATGGTTTAGCAGGGCCACAAATGAAAAAGAAAGTTCTTAGTATTTTATTGAATTTATTAAAAAGTTGCAAATCTATCCGGCATAGACTGGATAATTTTTTTATACATGCTTTATTCAAATAGTGATGCGAAGCATATTTTAAGATCTCCTTCAAATGATTGTTTTTTAACAATCTCTCTACCTGGAAGGAAGGCAATTTTTATAGTGTTTAGATACGGATTATCATCGGTCTGACCGGAATACAGTTACGTCATTATTTTATAAAGTATGATTTGTAAAATATTATAAAATACACAGTGGTATTCTAAGGTAGGTATCAATAAAATAATATTAAAAAATAATAAACTTTATTTATTTACATATATTACATTGTTTTAAGAATTATTTGTTATTTTATAGACAGTTATTTTTCTTTATCTTATTATAAGAAACAAAACGTAATATTCGCATGCGAATGCTTAATAAAGAAAAATAAATTACTTATTTGA
Organism: Maratus michaelseni; assembly: GCA_963931845.1. Lineage (NCBI taxonomy): Eukaryota > Metazoa > Arthropoda > Arachnida > Araneae > Salticidae > Maratus > Maratus michaelseni. The sequence goes on along the minus strand of OZ007593.1, from coordinate 103,616,854 downwards.
AAAAGCACAAAAGCACACGTTTCTAAATCACATTAAGTTTTGTTCTTGGATCGTTTAGTACAACTAAATATATGATTACATTAAAACAGTTTCCTAAGAAGGCGTAATAGCAATAAATTGTTGTTATGATGGTAATATATTACAAAAGGTCTGAAGGAAAAAGTAAAAGTAATAAATAAGAAGTCATTTTAAATTTAAGTATTCTTAGGAATCTTCAATGAATATTTGAATAGGTTGAAATAATGAAATTTATTTGACAATATATGAGGTTATAGCTAATAATATATTAGCTGAAATAGAATACTATTTATTAATTTTTATATACACTATATTACCAAAGGTGACCGGTCACTTGCAATTTTAGACGTTTTGTTAACTATCTACAAAAGTACATGAGGAATTAACCTGAAACTGCAGGTCTGTAAACAGTATAGTATAGGTTACATATTTCCGCGAAGATTTTTTCACGAAACCCCATAGGTGACTATCAACAAATTGAAAAATAACGAATATCTTTTGGATAACCCTGTAAAAACTAATGTAGCAAAGGCGTTCAAACTCGAGATTATTAATAAGTGGCTTATTATAATATACTGTATTCATTTTTATGAAGATAGCATGTATACTCATAGAGAAATTAAGGTTTTTATAAAAACAGTCCCAAATTTCGCCTAGTTTTTTGCTTATAATTTGCAGAGTTCTTAATATAAAAAAAGTTCTTTTCAGAAAATATGACAAACAACATTGTACATAATACTCTGCAATCAGAATTAAAAAATAATAAAAGTTGGATGAAGAATGAGCAGGTTTACTAAAAAATGTTTCACTGCGCATCCGCGAATGCAATCAAAATATAATATACATAATGTATTAGCTAAGTATATCGAGCAACTTTTGTGAAAGTCTCAAAATCATCGATTAAAAATTCTGAAAATTATCGTCGATAGAATAAGCTCGAAATCCGTTGTTCCCAAAAGGAAGCAAAAATATGAGGGGTTGTATCCAAATATATTAGTACGTGCAATATTGTGTACGCTATCTTGGCACTAATCAACAGATACCTGATAGAACCCCTCATCGTTTTGCTTCTTTTTGGGAACAACGGATTTCGATCTTATTCTATCGACGATAATTTTTAAAATTTTCAAGCTATGATTTTGAGACTTTCACAAAAGTTGCTCTATATACATAGCTAATACATTATGCATATTATATTTTGATTGTATTCGCGCATGCGCAGTGAAACATTTTTTAGTTAACCTGCTCATTTTTATCCATTTTTTATTATTTTTTAATTCTCATCACACAGTATTATGTATAATGTTGTTTGTCATATATTTTGAAAATAACTTTTTTTATATTAAGAACTCTGCAAATTATAAGCAAAAAACTAGGCGAAACTTGGGACTGTTTTTATAAAAACCTTAATTTCTCTACGAGTATACATGCTATCTTCATAAAAATGAACACAGTATATTATAATAAGCCACTTATTAATAATCTCGAGTTTGAACGCCTTTGCTACATTAGTTTTTACAGGGTTATCGAAAAGATATTCGTTCTTTTTCAATTTGTTGACAGTCCCCTATGGAGTTTCGTGAAAAAAATCTTCGCGGAAATATATAACCTATACTATACTGTTTACACACCTGCAGTTTCAGGTTAATTCCTCATGTATTTTTCTAGATACTTAACAAAACGTCTAAAATCGCAAGTGACCGGTCACCTTTAGAAATATAGTGTACCTTATTAATCAGAATAAGAAGGATCTTATATTAAGTTTTGTTTTGTTGTCGTGAAATAATGTGATGTGTTGTTATAAATAGGGGATTTTATTAACGTAATCCTATAATCCAATTCGTTCTTTCAAAATTTAATGAATATAGTAACTGCTTCCTTACAACAAGAGCAAATCTATGGAAAAGTTTGTTAATAAAACAATGAACTTTCTGTAATATTTATTGAAAACATGTATCGTTTCGACAAACATTCTTATTACATCTTTGTTTTTTTTTTCTGTTGCACTAATATTTAAACATCTACGTAATTTATTTAAATAATTCTATGTATAATATAGTGTCAAAATTTCATTTGATCAGATTCCTAATATACGACATAGAAGCATCTCAGTTGGGTGAAAATCAAAACCACAATAAGTGTCTTTATTCTGATTATAACTTGAAAAAGCACTTTCTAAAATCCATTTTTGGATTTTAGAGCACCTCTAATTGATACTTTCTACATACTTATAATTTGCAATATTTTTTGGCTAATACATTACCCAATTGAATCCATTTGGACACTACACTGTTAACTAGTATTTTAAATACACAAATTGCACAAATTGTGCTTATTAGTTGCTAAAATCAGTGTAAAATTTGTTTTAAACTCATAAAAGAGCTAAAATCCTACATGTTTCGGCTTCAAACTTAAAGCCATCATCGGGGAAGAGGAACAACACAAACGACTACTGATCTTTTAATTTTCGACACGAGAAGATTGAAATCAACAGTATGGAAAAATTTAAATAAAATAAGCGGGCACTCTCTGTTGCCAAAGAGCGAAAAACAAAACAATGAATTAACAAGGGGTTAAAAATGTATCCCATAAACCAGGTATGCTGAAAGAAAAGTTATCATTACAAATCTGTTCAGACAACAGAAGATTTTATCCATAAAATAGAAAATATGCAGATTTCTAAAGGAACTATTCTAGCTAGTTTAGATATTGTGTCTCTTTACCCATCTATTGATACAAATGAAGTTGCACAAAATATTAATTTGGAAATTGATAAACAAAATAATTTAAGTGATAGCGTAAAAACATCTCTAAAGGCAGGACTTAACCTTATCATTAATAACAACGTTTTCATGTTTAATAAGAAATTTTACAGACAAAATAAAGGAGCACCTATGGGATCTCCTATTTCCGGTCTGTTGGCTGAATTTAAACTTAGACCGATGGAGGAATTTATTTTTAAAAGTTTGAATTTAACACCAGAAGTTTGGCTAAGATACGTGGACAATATCTTTATCACATGGAATCATGGAAAGCAGGAACTCCTATCTTTCCTCTCAAAAATAAACGAAATAGATGAAAATATTAAGTTTACGTTGGAAATAGAAGAAAATTCATCACTGCCGTTCCTGGATATTCAATTAATTAAAGATGACAACAACCTAAAACGTAAAGTCTATCGTAAACCGATGAGAAGTAACACAATAATCCCATTTAATGCCTCTACAACTTTCACTTATAAGATTGCTGCCTTCAATTCATTCATCAAGCGTGCTTTTCTGGTTTGTTCAAGTGAATTCATCCAAGATGAACTTAATTTTATCAGAGATATCGCCATTGACCATGGTTTCCCCGCTCATCACGTACAGAAAATTATAGAAAAATTCAATGGCCATTTAATTCAGCATCCTGTCCCTAGCAATAATAAACCAAACTATCGGAAATTCCAATATATACCTATTATATTTGAAAGGATTAAAAGGGCCCTCCGTAAATACAATATCCATCTTATTGCTGTCCCTCCCAGAAAATTGGTTGACTTAGTTTCATATAAATTAGATCCTATCCCCCCTGATCAATTCGCAGGTGTTTATGAAATCCCCATTAACTTAAATAATAATAGTATAATATTTTACATTGGTATGACTAAAAGAAAGTTTTTGGAAAGATTAAAAGAGCATAAAAACGACATAAAATTTGGAAAGTTATCCACTGCACTCTCCCGGTTTTACGCTAAAAATAATGATATTGTAATTAATTTCGATAAAGCAAGAATTATCCATAGGTTCAATAACCCATTTAAAGCCACCATTAGGGAATCATTGGAAATTAAAATTAGAAAAGATTGTATTTGTAATGATAACTTTTCTTTCAGCATACCTGGTTTATGGGATACATTTTTAACCCCTTGTTAATTCATTGTTTTGTTTTTCGCTCTTTGGCAACAGAGAGTGCCCGCTTATTTTATTTAAATTTTTCCACACTGTTGATTTCAATCTTCTCGTGTCGAAAATTAAAAGATCAGTAGTCGTTTGTGTTGTTCCTCTTCCCCGATGATGGCTTTAAGTTTGAAGCCGAAACATGTAGGATTTTAGCTCTTTTATGAGTTTAAAACAATTTTTACACTGATTTTAGCAACTAATAAGCACAATTTGTGCAATTTGTGTTTATAATACATTACCTATTATATTATTATATATTATAACAGGTTATCAGAACATTTTCAAGTTTGGCAAACTGGAAATTTTTATTACCCATTGACCGAGTATTATTTATTTGTTTTTTCATACTTTTGAGATTATTATAATTTCCAAGCTATATTTTTTTCAAATTTGTTCATAGATGGAGACAATAAGTAAGTGAAAAATTTGTTAAATATAATCAAAAATTTTGCTTTTGAAATAATATTTCTCGTACTAAACTGAAAGGGAAGCAAAAGCACAAAAGGCATACAAAGTTGTTTCATCTCATTGAATGAAGTTATTATCGTGTTGGTCAGTCCAACTTTGTGGTATTTTTTAACTACACGAATGAAATATATAGAAAAACATTTTTGAAAAAGGTGTATTAAAATAATTTTGTACGTCGTCTCAAGAAAGATAAAATATTTCATTGCACTTAATCTGTTTATAAAGAATAACAATTAAGTCTTGGAAAAATTGTCTACCAAACGGAATGCACGTAATATATAAATATCATTTTAAAAATACACGGGAAACATTAAAGGAACATCTGTAAAAAGGTACTTTATGTCAATTCTGTTAAATGACGTCCAGTGTAAAGAAGTAGGCTGCTAGTTCAATATCAACATTATTACATAAATTAATGGTATTCACCTTCTCTACCCATATTCCTGCAAATATCATAAAATTTTCACTTGTGGAAGTTAAAACATTTCATTGAGAATAGCGTTTAAAGGGAAGAATAGAAGAAGAATAAAAGATTTTTTTTAAATTAATTTCTTTGGTAGAAACAGGATGTTGTTTATTTTAGAAATATTTTCGAACTCGTTTAATATGAGCACGGGTAAAACGAGGATACGGTTAAAATGAGCAATTTGCATGTTAAGAATGTTTCATCATTTAAGCTATATTAAGATTTACACACTTTTTACGAGCTACAACTGCAGGATCACAGTTAATACGAGGAAAACAGTTATTCATTTTCGTGTGATTTTCGGAGAAACGTATGATGCAATTAGAAAAGAACTTACGCACTACTCACTGTTCTCTCTCAATGATAATTTTTGTACATTACAACTGTTTGTCAATATGTAGTAATTTATATGTTTTACCAGACGGAATTTCAGGGAGACCCTCACCCAAGAAAAAAGCAAAGGAATAACCCGAGGTCTTGAAAGAATGAAACAAATAAAGGAGAGATCAGGACATTTCCAATACCGACCCTTTGTAAAATTTATAACTGAGCCATAAAAAGGAAGGACCATCTCTTATTGCACTGTTAAAATGTAAAGGATACGTGAAAACAATAAATCGAATGCAAAGACAATTACAATATTAAACTACTCTCCTAGACGTCCCCACATAAACTACAGAAGAAAAAATTAAAAGAGCAATCACCACCCTACACGACATCACAGCACAAGTATTTACCATACTCAAAGAACTCCAGAACAGAACACACAGCCACTCCAAAGACCTTATTCTCCTCATCCCCAAAACACTAGGTCATAGCATTATTGAAGATGGAGGCCTCACCATCGACCTAAAAACACACTCCCTAAGGCCACACACCACAGTCCAGAGATGCAAAAAGTGCCATTCCCTCACGCACGTTGAGAAGCACTGCAGACGTGAGACACCGACCTGTGTCAATTTCGGGGAAGCCCACATAGATCCAAACTGCACAAAGTCACAAAGCTGCATCAACTGCACATTCCACAACCAACAACGAGGCATACACTTCAGAACACATCATCAGGCATCGGACCCGTCCTGAAGCACTTACAGACAAAAATACACAGAAACACGAAGACATCTTGAAAACGAATTGACACCCACATCAAGTCCCTCAGCACCACAGACAAGCGAGATCCCACCACTACAACAACAACCAGACCAGACAAATTTAAGACATCCTTAGCACATCAACGCAGCACGCCCACCACGAGAAGGACTCACCACGCCACACACCCAAACCAGGAGGACTGGAGTAACTGGTACCCATCCTTCCACCCTTCTCTATACTTGTAAAAGCCGTCCTACTTCCATCCACTACCTGACCAGAGGAGCGGACTCCGTAGACACTGGTAGTACCATTTCAACCCTCAAAACTCCCCATGACTAGAACTATTCTTCAGTCAGTGTGCGAGGTTTCAGCGCGTCTTGGTGTGGCGCTCCTTGTCGCGGGGAAATCCCACACTGACTCTACAATCAACTGGTGCCGTCATTAATGAACTTTACATCATCATCCTGTCTGTCGCTGCCTGTCGCGTAGGAACACTGGTTCCAGCGACAGACCCTGAATTGTAATTTTTTTTTTTTTGGTCCTTAGTTCTTGCCGCCTGTCGCGTGAGGCTTTGCCTGGCAGGACCAGCCATTTGGCGTAGTTTGTACTGCCAGCGTTTAATCCCTGCGTGCCGGGGAGCTAGCCGGGGAAGACATTAAACGCTCAACGGCTGGGTTCGCCCTCAGCCGAGTGGTCTTCCTCAGGCATTAAATTAAATATTAAACTACTTTTTCCGAGAAAAGAGTGAAGTGATTAGTAGTATTACTCTACATCAGGCATGTAAAACTTGTTTACCACCACAGGCCACATAATATATATATATATATATATATATATATATATATACTATTACCACTGCACATAATAAAATTTAATCGTACAAAACACAGCCATGTGGAAGAACTATTCACGCAAAGTTCTGAAGTTATTATTATACATATTTTATTTTATCTTAGTTTTCGAAAGAATACTTAAACTTACTTTTCATCACCCAATTCTATGAAATTTAATTCAATTTTCTAAATTTTATTGATTTTAAAACTTGATTGTACACGCTGGTTTGTTAACCTTTATCTAGCAAGGACATAGCTGTCAAACTTCTGTGTTCAAGTGAAAAATAAAAATTAATCTATTTTGAATAAGGAAATATATTTAATAAAATGTGTGGTATTTATGCGCTACTTTTTGATTTTCTTTATTATATACATTTTCTGGTTCAAATTATATTTATTTCCCTTGAAAAATAACAATAGATTGGCAGTTACGCAAAGATGACACATAAAAGTGCACCTCGAACAAGGCTAAAATATGACTAATTCCATATTTTACTTTAAAAAATAGTTCGATTGATAATTCGATAATTCAATAATATTTTTGTACGATGTGTTGCATATTAATCTTTTCTTTACCATTACCTCTATTCAAAGACCACCTCTCTGAAAGAACAATTTTTTAGGGTCTAATGGGGGGTTTCCTTAGAGAGGTATCACTGTATCTCTCTTTGATGCTCAAAACTTTTCTTAATACCTTGGGGACGAGGAGCACGTATATGTGACGCATAAGATGCTCAGAATCCTCGATTATTCCCAACAGTTATTTTTTATTGTAAGATTTGCCTCATTAAATCTTAGCGTTTCTGCGATTTAATTAGGCGAAAATTTCTGTTTTGAAAAATCGGTGGTAAAAGATTAAAAAACCTGTAATGGTCACTCGTAGCAAAGGGGTTAATGTCGCATATTTACTTAGGATGTGAAAACATGGAAAGTCTATATATTATTTAATTTTCAAATTTTCTGAACAACTTTTGGTAGTTGATTCATGAATATTGATGCATGAATCGTGTTTTCCAGATGTAATGTGCGACTTACAATGAAATACACAGAATTTGTTTCCTATTGTATACTTATCTTCTTCTATAGAATACATGTAACTAATTCTGATAATCGATTAGTACTGGAACTTTGCCATAACTGAGAAATAATTTATTTTTTAAACACGTGTAGCAGTTTTGATATATTTGAAGAATTTCGGTAAGAGGGATTATTAAAATATTTTATATTCTTACTTGTATTTCATAGATGATTAATTTCATTTACTCTGATAAGAAAAGAACTGCTGTGATTACTATAACGTTACAATATGCTGTGTTAATAGGCATTGGTAGAGCACATTTTTAGGTATTAAATATGATTCTAAATTTTTAAAGTTAAGTAAACATAGTCCACGTAACCTTCAAAATGTGGGTATTATTTTAAGCTTCTACGTTTCATAAAATGATTGCTTTCTCAGTACAAAGTTTATATTGTCCCAAACATGGGCATTTGACTGTAATTATTCATATAAAATGAATTTCTTTTATCAAAATATTAGTCTTTATCAATTGAATAATATCGAACACAAATGAAAACAATTAAGGATGCATGTTAAATAATTTGTGTAAAAATATATATTTTACAAAGACAAATTCATCAAAAAGCAATAATTTATAATGAGTCTGCTTACGTTCAAGTGATCATTTTTGTGTAAAGTTGAAAACTTTTGCCAAAATTTCTTTTATCTGTTCTTTTTGTTCAGTTTACATTTAGGCTTCCAATTATACAGGGTCATTCATAATTCCCTCCGGGGTTTCGAAACGTTATAGTAAAAAAAACGAAGACGAATATGAAAAAAAGAAACATATGAAATTATTCCGAAACTATTCAAGTTTTACTTACATACATTACAGGTGTTCTATGTGTGAACCCTTGGTCACACGGCATACATCCATGCGATAGTCCAGTTCCTGCCATACTCCGTTTCTTTAAATTTCCGGTACCACACATTAATTGTTTTGTCAGTTGGTCCCTGTTTTCGATATTTATTACGAAAGGCCCGTTGAACTGACACCACTGATTCAGATTTAAAGAAACGGACTATGGCAGGAACTGGACTATCGCATGGATGTATGCCGTGTGACCAAGGGTTCACACATAGAACACCTGTAATGTATGTAAGTAAAACTTGAATAGTTTCGGAATAATTTCATATGTTTCTTTTTTTCATAATCCTCTTCGTTTTTTTACTATAACGTTTCGAAACCCCGGAGGGAATTATGAATGACCCTGTACTTTATTCCAATCTATTAGTTGTGACGATGCAGCGTAAATTAATAAACCGGAATGAATTCTTAAAAACTGGAAGTAAAAGTCAAAAAGATATAAATAATGTAAACATTGAAGTTTTTTGCGTTTTTCAATATTTTTTTTTATTTCTAAACATTGTGAAATATAATGATAATAATGTTTAAGTGTTGAAAGATTTAATTATTGGTTAAAAACATAACAATAAGTTTTCAAAACGATGACGTTAAAGGAATTTTAGGTTTTGTGTTCGCTAAGTTTGATAATTCAAAAAGATATATAGACACTTTGAAGCAACTTTTTCACCTTCATTTATACTTATTTAACTGTGTAGTAAAATAGAAGCTAAATTCCTTGATTAAAATAGTTTATTTTACAGATGTTTCAACACGAAAAACAATTTCTTTTAAAAAACAAAAATTGACATTTTGGGTAAAATATCACCATAATCCGGTCACATTTCGACATATTTAAAAAAATTCAGTTCATTGTGTGTGTAGATGAATGTTTTCAGTATCCTTATCTTAAGCAGAAATTATATAATTTTAAGTAGAACTAAATGTGAAGTTACTAGTTTAAACAAAAAAAAAATCCTCTAATGTTTTTTTAAATAAAAATTGACAAATTTTAAAATTTGGGCAAATTATAAATAAAATTTTAATTGTATTCGTAGTTTTATATCTGAATTCAACTATAAATAATTTCATTTCGACAGTAAAGTACAATTTTCAATAGAAGTCCCCTGAAAGTAGGCACTCTTTCTTAATATGGAATCAATTTGTTAATAATTATAGTCTTACGTTATTGCAAGTCATGTGATTAAATCATACAGTATTATATGAGCTCCACAAACGTTTAAGTAACAAATTTAAGTTCCAAAATAAAAAAGAAAATGATGTTGTGGAATTAGTGGCTACTTTTACTATAAGAGATTTTTCTTTATTTAAAATTGAATATTAGAACAAAATATATTCTCTGAAGTAAACGTTAATTTTGTAATCAACGAAGTATTTCTTTTATATAATTAGCATAACTTAAAAGAATATATCAATGTAAACGGTGAAAGAATATATTAAAGAATATATCATGTAATATTTCCATTTCAACATTTTTTTAAATAAAAAAATTGCACTTTCAAAATCATTTTTTACAAATAGTTACAAGAATGCAAAACCGCTCATATATTTTAATATGTTCACATTGTTATGAGTAAAAAGACATTTTTACTATAATAAATTATAAAATTAATCGGTATTCATCAAACTAAATTCTATTCTTTAATATCAATATGAGAAAAATATTTCGGAGTGAAAAAATATACTTTTTGGAAAAAAAGTATGTTAATATTTTTTTCAAATTTTTATTTAAGTTCTTTACAACCAATTTAACAAATTGTAGAAACTGAAATCACATTCATTCATTTTTTACATCTAAAACAATTAATTACTATTGTTATACCCTGATGCAAAATACACCTTTTAAAACAAACAGAAAAAAATCGAAAACACATCAGTTATTTCCGCTTAAGTTACGTTAGATAATGTATTTGTTAAATGTCACTTACTAAAAATAATGTAACTTTAATAAGTAACTAAATAGAATACAGTAATATTTACATGCTTTAACATGAACTCAAATTGTAGAAAATTACTTGCTTTTATTTTTACTTACAGTTGATTAATTAAAAAAATAAACTAAAAAGCGAACTTTTAAAAACTGCCGAGTACACTTTTGGAACTTTATCTTTTTACTGTTGTGTTTGCCGTCGTGTATTTTAGGATTCCCTGAGTGTTTCCTTTTTAGTTCATGCATATATTTGGAAAAAAAAGAGGGAAACTTCAAAGGTACTTTAAAAAAATTACTGCAGATGGCGTTACGAAAGGCTTCTAAATTAATTTTTTTTTTTCAAATTAAATGTGTATAATTCGTTTCTGGTTAAAATAATGTTTATTTTCAAAAGGTAAACAACAGAATGAATAAATTTCTTCGATTTTCCATTAATATAATTTAATGTAGCTCCATTAATATAATTGAATTGTAATATAATTTAATGCCTTTCCTTTTAGGTATTAATCTATCAATGAATTTCGCTAACCAATTCCATTGATATTAAAAAGCATAGCTGTTTTTCATGACGAGAAAATAAAAAAATTAACAGTACTTTACTATTAATTAAATTGATTTCTGAGTGAATGAAATTCATTCTAATAATCTAAGATAATGCTAAAATTCTCTTTCCTTGTGTGATCTGCAAATTCAGAGTCGGGTGTTGCTGGGCACAATAATGACTCTTATATGTATTGCTGGTATTATGCTTAAGTTTGTCTAACATACATTAATTAACCGACACCACCGAGCATGTTGGGAGCATTTAGAATAGTTATATTCAATAAATTAATGTGAAAGTGATATAAATTCTAATAACAGGTAACACGAGCCAAAAGGGATGAAATAAGACAACGCTCACGTTAAAATTGACAGTTAAAACTAAATAAAAATTTGCGTTGTGATTTTTAGAAGCCCTGTTATTTATGAATCATCCACCTTAAATTTAATATTAAAATTAATATAAATCAAAACCCTTTAAAATCCTATAAGAAAGGTGGGAAGAAGTACCTAAATGGCTACTCTAAAATATACTGGAAAAATAATTGATTAATGACAAAATAAATATGACACATATGATTGTGGTAAATAAAGAGATTTAAATTATTTAATTTACTAATTTATTTATAACACAGATATTAAAGTTTATTTACAAAAGCTTACGAAAAGAAATTAATTAAACCTAGAAAAGTTAATCTGCTTTACTTTACAAAATCCCTAAAATCAGCATGTTGCTGAATATGTTTAATAAAATATAATTAATGTATTTAAGATCCTGTGGATCTATCTCTACTATTCATGAATTTGCCTTTGACAAACTTTAAAGCTTAAATTAATTAAATTAGTTACAGTTTGGGCTATGCTGTACACGCCCTATAATTTCTTAAATATATATTTTCAATTCTAAGACACAATGAAATTGTATGATAAATCATACCTGAATTTAGCACCCAGTGCTGTGCTATACAGATTAAGGCCTCGGAGACTTGGAAGTGTGGCTGCCTTATGTATCTTCATTGAGCACTTATTAAGAAAATATGAAAATATCTGTGATATCAAATTTTAAAGTTAAGCACATTATTATAGCTTACTAAGCACTGTAGGAAATGCTTCGGAGGATATGATCTCTACTGATTTAAAATCATATTTCCAGACAATAAGCACACACAACACTTTACGGCATGAGGAGTCCTCATAAAACGAATCACGTAAAGTGACTCCATTATATTTTTATTTCTTCTAACTAGAGAGCTTACTGCTTACTCTACCACTCGACATCAAGTCCTTTTTCTATCTATATCTAAAAACACACTGATGGTGAGAAATACCACCATCTAGATCTAAACTAGCACACACTATAAAAAAAAAAAGTATTTGGTTTTTTTTCTGCATATTAACAGAGTATTTGGTATCATTTTAATCAGTGAACAGTGAACAATACAAATTAATGATCCATTTTAGGATCAGCGCATACAGATAGATAATTGTGGAACAAAGTGAACCACGGCAGTCAAGGAAATATTTGGTTTTCCGTTCCCACGAATGATTTAACTACACCTAATAAAAATGTCATGGAGAAAATTGTCAGAACAATAATATGACACATTTATTTATGAGAGCTTAAATAGGCACGAAGACCTCACAAGTCAAAGCATCTTTACCTCCCAGACACAGCACGGCGTCAAGAGGAATCGCTATTGTACCGACGGACCTATGAAACACTCAAGGGGAGTACCAAATTTCTCCCGCATGCCAATGGTCATCTCTCTAAAATCAGAGGTATGGCCGAAACATGCAAATTTTCAAGAAGTTAAAACGTATAAGGCCTTAATTTTATGTGAAAAGGGAAAAATGGTTCCATCCCTTTTTTTTTGCTCCACGAAAAGAATGTGATTTTTCTTGAGAGTTCAGATTCAAAAAAAAAAGATGGAAAAGTAGAAGGTTGACTGCTCTCTAACTAAAAAAACAGATTTTGAGTGTGTGTGCCAATAGATGGAAATGTACGCGTTAAGAAAAAGCGAAAACGCGTCAGCCATTACCTCCTGCTGTCAACGTTATCTACTAATATAAGGTAACAAACAATCTTCCTTCACCATTGTTCCATTTTATTTAATTAAGCTATATTCTTTTAATAATACGAATTTAAGTGTGTATGAAGATCCTACCCCGATCTAAACATAAAAAGGCTAATCAAATAAATACTTCTAGGGTATGGAACTCTGCCTTTCAAAACCGAATTTGTTCATTCAGTAAGATAAACTGTAATTCTCAGAAAATAAATGTTGAGAATACAGTTCTCAACTAGGATTGAATATTTTTTTTTTTAAAACATTCATGTTTGTTTTTAATTACATGATTATAATTACCTTGTAAATAAACTCAATTTTATATTCAATTAATTTTAGTCAGTTTTCTTTTTGTTTACTTAATTTATTGAATTAATATTAAGTCTTTTATTTTAGGAAATGTTTTCTTTAATATTACAATCTAGGTTTTAAAATAAGCCATTATTTATTTAATGTTACATAACTCTCTGCAGGTAACCTTTGATGATTATAATTGGCTCAAAGAGGATCCGAACTTCAAAAATAATTCACAACGCAATTTTTTCTTTTCTATAATTAATTGATAATTTGTCTAATAAAATTTTCTAAGTATAAATTATCATATCAGATCCTTAGAGTCATAGGTGCAAAATAAATACTATACGTCTCGGATAATTTAAAATACTCATATTAATCAATTAACAGCAATATAGTGGTAAATCCTATGCAGTCAGACTTAAATTCAAATAATTTAATTGATCACTCTGTAGCATTCCATCATAGGGTTTACCGAATTAGAAGTGGTACCGTTACCTCTTTCTAAATTATTTTAATATATTAATTTAATTTTAGAAATAGAACTTTAGGTTATTGTATAATTTTTTTAAATATAAAAATATATATGCAATATTAAGACTAACAAAAAAAATTTTTTTTTGCTAACATAAATGTTCTTAATTCTAATTCTTTTGAAAAAATTTTTTTTTCCTCTTTTCAACAACTAATTAAAAAAAAAAAAAAAAAATTAAGCATTCATTGGGGAATCTTCATACACTCTGTAACATGCATATACCTGGCAATTCTTTTTGGGTACCTCACTAAATATATAATGATATATTAAATAATAATAAGTGTTATTGGATTGATTTGTATTAACAAAGAATTGAAAATATGACTTGTGTTACATATACTGCAACAGCAGCAAATATAAAATAAATACATAATAATGCTCAAATATTGAAATGATATATATTATATATAATTAATTTCTCGAACAGTGCATAACAATTCACCATTGGGTATCTTTTATTTTATGTTAAACATTTTTTTTTTTTTTGCTCTCTCTCTATTTTATGATTTTTGTACTTTAATTGGATGAATAAGCGTAAAAGTCAAAGAATTAGTAGAATAGATACTGGTGTCAAAACTAGACAACAATTACGCGAATTAAATAATCAAACTGTAGACACTAATATTATTTGTAATAATAGTAATAATAATAATAAGAAAAAAAAGAAAGAGAAGAAAATTATAAATTCTGAAAAAGCTACTCCTAAAATTACTACAATGGACACCCCAAATGCAGATAGCCTAATTAATCTGATTCCATACTATGATGGAAAAAAGGAAGCAAATATTAACCATTTTTTCTTACAATTTGACAATCTCATCAATAAAACTGAATTGAATAATGATTCTAAATTAACTATATTAAAGGCGAAAATTGTAGGACCTGCTAAAGATAAATTGATGAGGGATCAAAATTTGTTCGTGGAACAGAACTTAGAAACCTTTAAAACAAAGTTAAAACAATTATTCGAACCCAAAACCACATTTCTAGAAGCGCAAAAGAAATTTTGCAATCTCAAACAAAAACCGGAACAAAACATGAACGAATTTATATTAGAGTTTAATGCGGCAGCAGACCTTTATCTAAAAAAAAGTGGGCAAGATATAGGAGCTAACAACAGCTCTACATTCATGGAAATGATCAAATTATCTCAGTTTTTGGAATCAATTCGTAGTGATTTAAGTCTGGAAGTAAGAAAAAACTCTCCGCCGGACTTTAAAACAGCGTGCAACATAGCCTTAAAATTAGAGGAGGCTTATTCACATGTCAATTTAAAGGACATCAACAACATTTCCAAAACTAAAGATTCTGATTTGTTAAATGAACTGCTTAAACTCAATGTAGAAAGTGCAGAGAATATAAAATTATTAACCGCGGAATTAAATAACATAAAATTAAAGGTAAATGCCACTAACAATGATACAACTAGGTTTTGCAAGTACTGTAAATCCACATCCCATACGAACCCACATTGTTGGTTTTACAAGGGCAACGAACAAAACAGCAGTAATTACGTGGACGAAAATAAAAAAATTCCTGAGAATATTCAAATCGAAAAACCAAATTTTTATCAAGGGGGAAACCAACAAGCTCAGGGAAACTTTCAGCAAACCCCAAATTACACGCACCAAAACTTCAACCCTATGCAATATTCTGCTCCTCAGTACATGTACTATGCACCACCCCCACCCCACCAACAATTTATGCCGATATCATATCCCAGTTTCGGAAATTATGGAGGCAATTTCAACGAACAGAGATCATATGACCAGCGAAGAAATTATAGAGGGCATAGAGGGGGCTACAAGCAAAATAATTATAAAAAACATGATTATACAAAAAAAAATAATTCACAGCAGAAATTTGAAAACAATAAACAAGATAAAGATCATGATCAGAATTCTAGTAACAATAAGGGAAACTAATTCTCAAATACAAGGCACCCGCGTAAGTCTCACTGCGGGTCTAAAAAAAATAACAAAATTATTGCTAGTGTCAAAAGTAATGACAATTCTCAACTTCCGATTATTACTTTTGAAATTAATGGTGTTAAGATTAATGCTTTGACAGACAGTGGGGCGGCAGTAACTTTGGCATCACCTATATTGTTCGAACAATTAAAGAATGCACACGTAAAATATAAAAATCTCTGTAACCAGGTAAAAATTCAAACATTAACAAATTCGACAATCTCTTTTAAGCAATGCATTAAATTAACTTTCAAATTGGAAAACGTTTTTGTATCGGGGGCATTCTATGTTACAACTCAAGATTTTGGTCGGAACTACAATATGCTATTGGGATTCGATTTCCTCAAAACAAATAATATTATCCTAGATTTTGAAGATAAAACCATGAAATTAAAAAACAAAAACATTGCACTTCAATTTCTAGAAAATGAACCTCAAAGTCTGATAAGTAACTTAACTGCTAACTCTAATGAGAATCAAAATAAAGAAACAATACGCAAAAAGAAAAAAAAACGTATCTCGCACAAAAATTTTGTTACAGCAAAACTAACACAGACAACGGAGTTACTACCAGGCGAAAAAAAAATTGTTGCATTACTATTAGATCCAGATAAATTCGCAACTACAAATACAATACTCTTGGAACCGATTAAACATAATATGAAAATTTATTATAAAACATCAATTCACGAAATTGCCAAGGATAATAAAATTCATATAATAATCACTAACAAATCACAACAAAAATTAATCTTAACAGAGGGAATGAACATTGGCAAAATTTCTAAACATTTTGAAATAAAATCAGTTGACACTGAGGGTCAAGAAGTAACGAAGCAGGTAGTGCACATTAATAATCTGAATTTAGAGCAAGTTCGTGAACGGAGAAAAGCAGAACTTAGATCAGACGACTTTAATTTACAACATTTAGACTCGGACACAGCAGAAAAATTAAAAAAAATACTTCTAAATAATGCACATGCCTTTTCTAAGAATTACGATACACTCGGACAATCTTCATTAGTCGTCCCAAGATTTAATTTAATACATAATTATCCTCTGCAGACTAAACCATACAAAACTGCACACAATGTTAAGGAGTATGCTAAAAAAGAAATTGAAAAACTTTTGAGAGCAAATATCATTCGTAAATCCAACTCTGATTACGCTTTCCCTGTTATTTTCGTTAAAAAAAAATCTTTGCAGAAAAACGAACAGGCTAATGAAGTTAAATATCGTATGGCGGTCGATTATAGACTTTTAAATGAAATACTTCAAAATTATGCGTACCCCATACCCGAAATTAAAGAGATTCTGCGGAGAATGAGTGGAAAAAAATATTATACAGTACTGGATCTACACAGTGCGTTTTTCCAAATAAATTTACGTGAAGAAGACACTGAAAAATTAGCTTTCATAACGGAGCACGGTAAATTCTCCTTTTTAAGATTGCCTTTCGGAACGCGACTCAGTACCGCGGTGTTTGCAGAATTAATTGATAAAGTGTTGGGCCACTTTAATGAAGATCAAGTCGCTTATTTTATTGACGATGTGATCCTAGCAGCCGACTCACTCGAAGAAATGTTAGATCTGTTAGACAAAGTCCTTAAAGCTTTTATTGAAAATAATTTAACTATTGAGCCTACTAAAATACAAGTCTGTATGTCAGAAATCGAATTTCTCGGTTTCACCCTAAACAGCGAAGGATACTCTCCTTCAAAAAGAAACATAGATAAAATTCAAAATTTAGTTAAACCTAAAAATAAGAAGGGAGTTAAATCTCTACTTGGTCTTTCGAATTATTTTAGATCGCTTATTAAAGACTATTCTAAAATAGTTGACCCATTAATTAATCTTACTAAAGACAAAGTGAAATTTAAATGGTCTGACATAGAAGAAAATGCTTTCAAAGAAATCCAAGCAGCGATAGTTAAAAATCCCACATTAAAACCCCCGGATTTCTCAAAAGATTTCATTTTAATCACAGACGCTTCTAAAACAGCTATTTCTGGAATTTTAGCACAAGAATACGACGGAGAACAGCTGCCAATTGAACATTTTGGGCGAAAATTAAGGGATCCCGAAAAGAACTACCCCAGTTTCAAACTCGAACTACTGGCGGTTCATGAAGCGGTGATGTATTTCAAGCATATTCTTGCAGGGAGAAAATTTAATATTTATACAGACTCCAAAGCGCTAACGTATTTTTTAAATTTGGAAAAGCAACCAGACATTGTAGCAAGGTGGTTGGACAATTTGTCCCCTTTTAACTACTCTTTTCAGCATATCGAGGGATCTAAAAATCCTGCTGATTATGTTTCGAGGAACATTAATAATATAATTTCAAGAGAAAAATTGCAAAATTCATTGTTTACGGTAAACAAAGCTCTATCAGATGAAAACATTAAACTACAACAATTAGAAGACGAAAAATTAAGTAAAATAATAAACAAAATTAAAACTGACAAACAAAACAAAACCACAAAAAAATTCACTCTCAATCAAAAAGAAATATTAATATTAAAGCCAGGCTCTGATACAAATGAACTGTTAATTGCTCCGGATAAACTTAAAGCTGAAATAATACAGGAAGCTCATAAACCACATTTCGGATTTTTTAAAACTTATCAAATAATAAAAGCTAGATTCTACTGGTACGGGATGTACAGGGATGTAAAGAATTATTGTACTAAATGTATACCATGTAACACGACTAAACAACATCAAACTATTAAAGTTCCCACACAAAAAATAATCAAAGATAAAGAAATCGGATCAGTTTTGCATATAGATTTAATTGGTTTGCTTCCAATGACGCTACGCAAAAATAAATTTGTATTTATGATTATTGATTCCACATCAAGATTCTTGGAGGCTGTACCGGTTCGCAATTGTGAATCACAAACACTTCTAAATGTATTGAATCGCTATTTTAGTAATTTCGGATTGGCGCGATCCATAAAATTGGATAATGGCCGGTATTTTCACTCTGATTTATTCAAAGAATACATGGATTCTCTTAACATAGACCTAGATTTTACGTCCGTGAATAATCCACGCAGTAATGGGCTCTGTGAAATCAGTAATAAAATATTAAAAAATTCAATTGTGGCTATGTGTAAAAACTCTTTAGAATGGGATACCAGGATTGATTTTTTTAAAATTAATTATAACAGTACGCCGCACAGAGCTACGGGATTTTCTCCGGCACTTCTATTTTTCGGTAGAGAAATAAGAACTCCTTTTTCCATACACTTGCCCGACCAAGACATAATTGTCAAAACCTACGTTAAAAATAGAGTCCAACATATTGAGGAAATAAAGAAATTAGCCTTACAAAACAAAAAAAAAATGATGGCGGAGTACATCGACAGTACTCCAGTCCAAAAAGTAAAATTTCTACAAACGGGACAAGAATGCTACTTAAAAGTCGTGGGTAAACCAGGTGTACTTCAGCCAAAATTCTTGGGACCATTCGAGGTGGTAAGGAAGCTTAGGAATAACAATTACCTATTAAAGGAAATTGCATTCCCAGATAAAGCGACTATTAAACGCCACATAAATAAATTATTCTCACCAACGAAAGTGGAATCACAGACTATACACATAAATTCCTAGATAGGGAACCGAGAAATTTTTTTTCTCTTTTATTGCCGTCGAGGCAATATGTATATATTTATTTTAAATTTTTATCGTTTATAGATGTCTTATTTTTCTTTAGTTTAGTACACATTTTATAATTTTCCATTATTGTTTATTTACAGTACATTGAGGACAGGTTACTATATAAAAAAAAAAAAAAAAAAAAAAAAAAAGATCATTTAGGGAGGATACTGCAAGTTTTTTTTTCTTTGCTACACAGTGTACTACTGAGGGATTTGGCTCGTCAGAGGGAGTTGTGAACAAACATGCACGTTAAATAAAAAATAATAATAATTACGGTAAAAATAAAAACAGAGGCAGCCTTGCCAGGGTATCACCCTTTCAAACCCATTTTATACTAATTTATATAACAAAACAAAAAAAAATGTTTAATATATAACCTTACCCCCTCTACTAAAAGTGAAAATAAAAGTCTTTATATGTAGCACAAACCATATAACTAATCGATTTAAAATTACAAGTCAACATCTATTCACTCGGCGACACAAATATAAATAATAATAATACAACATTTTATATTGACCAATATTTATAATAATTCATCCTTTGCTTAAAGCCACGGATTGACGAATCCACTTGAATTATTATAACAAAAAAAAAATCTGTCAGATTTTACAAAATTATTTTAGTTTAATATTTGATATAATCTATAACTTGGTTAGAACAACGCGTTTCAATTTTAATTTTAGAATAATCGTACGATTTCATATTATAAAACAAACAAGTAAAAAAAAAAAAAAAATTATTAGTTGTCCCTAAGGATTAACATTTCAGATAATTAAAAAAAAAAAAAATAATAATAATAAATAAAAAAAAAATACCATTGAACGTTTCAATTATTACAAAACATAAATTGGATGTTTAATTTATACCTTAAATATTTAGGTAAATTATTTCATACTTAAAAAATAATAATGATAAAAAGGTGTTGGATACATGTCAATGATCATTTCAGCAATTTATTGGATGTTAAAGTCTCGTTTTTGCAGGCGAAATTGAGACTATCTGCGCAGAGCATCTAATAATGCATTTAGCTGAGATATTTCTAATTGACTAAATTTCCAAACTTTACAAAAAAAAAGAATTTGTTTAATTTTTTTTTCTAACTATTATATGTAATATTTTATAAAACAAAAAATAATAAGAGAAAAGAAAAGCGAACGCTCGCTTTCGATTCCTTAAATATGTATATTTACACGTTAATATATTTTAAAATAATAATAATAAGAAGAATAAATAATTAAATAAATATTTTACAATTGCATGCACATTTTCGTTTGTGCAAAGCAACGCTCGCTTGTTCTCGCTAACTTTAATTGTAAATAGAAAATCAATATTATATTAAAAAATATATATATATTATAATACATTACGTTTTTATACACAATATAAATAAATAAGTAAATATATAAATTGACGAGAAGATAGTGCGATGCAAACGGATTTGACCACGTTACACGTGTACCGATTTTTTTTTTATAGAAAATATTAAACAGATATACAGATTTAAACATACCTCATTTTTTTTTTAAATCCAAGCCGGGTATACACGACTTTTTTTTATTTTAATCACACCTGTAATCTTATTTCAACAATAAAATACAGATAGCTGAATTTTGGCGAGTAATCCAAAATCTGCACAGACACACGTGCAATCAAATCGTTTCACTGATTTTTTTTCCCCACTGTCAGTAATACAGGAGTTTAGTAAACGTCACCCACAGGTGAGGAAAGATACCTAATACACGGCTTATCATTTCGCAAATCGTCCCCTGGGTACAACTGAATCCGAAGGTAGGGAGATGAGTCATTGTCCACAGGTAGGGTCATCTAGCTGTCATTCTCTATCCTTCCGCTTAGCGGTGATGGATTAGAGGGAGAAAAGATTACTGTTTTTTTTTCTTTTTCTTCTTCTGCCTTGTTTTTTTTTTTCCCAACCCCGTCCATTCCAAGGCAGGCAGTTTAAAAGGGTATTGTGTTTGACTTTATAGATGGATATTTAAATTTTTGGTATCGAAAGAAGAAAACAAATTTTCATTTTTTCGATCTGTTTCTTTTATGAAAATATATTATTATTGAGAATATCTTTCATTCAGAAAAGTAGCCTTTTCACATATTCCAAAACAATTGTTTTAGTAAGAATGATAAGATTTTTTTTTTTAACATAACATTTTCTTTATATATATAAAAAAAAATAAAGAAGTTTTCCTTTCTGCTCAAGAGAAAATAATTCATGTGAGAATTAGATTATAATGTTTATAATACAGATTGTAGTACAACAGACATGTGATTATATAGATGTGTTTTCTCTCAATGTTTTTCATATATTATATAATTTTTTTTAATTGTATGGTATTCATTATCAATGCATACAGCTTACTGATTATATTGAGTATTTGTTTTAAATGATTCTGTATATTGTGTTTCAACGTATGGGTACCTAATTAGCCTGTAATAATTAAAATAAAAGATTTGCCAATTTATATGTATGTAATAACTAAAAATATAAGAGTGGAAAAGAAAATTAATTTTTTTTTCTTTCTTCTCTCGGGCATTTTATTTTATTATTTGGCTTATTCAAATTTTCCTGCTTTATTTGGATTTGGACCTATTAAAACTCAAAATTTTAATAAATGTTTTTGGAACAATGGAAATTGAAACCAACTACACATGATAACTTGCTGAAGAAGTCATGTCTTTCATCAGATTTTTCAACAGTGAACTTTTGATTACGCTTTATTTCACCAATGTGTAAAACTTTTTTCTGGTGTTGCAAACCTACTTACACTCCAAACCTAGTGACACCCCAGCTTATCCCAAGTTCCTAGACTTTTCCATGTGAACATTTTCAGTTTTGATCTTCAATATAATACGACGATGGACTTTCATCGAGTACTTTGTGGCTATATATATATATATAAAAAAAAAGATACTGTGGACCTTTTTTTTTCTAATGTCGGGGGAAGAGATGATGGTGAGAAATACCACCATCTAGATCTAAACTAGCACACACTATAAAAAAAAAGTATTTGGTTTTTTTTCTGCATATTAACAGAGTATTTGGTATCATTTTAATCAGTGAACAGTGAACAATACAAATTAATGATCCATTTTAGGATCAGCGCATACAGATAGATAATTGTGGAACAAAGTGAACCACGGCAGTCAAGGAAATATTTGGTTTTCCGTTCCCACGAATGATTTAACTACACCTAATAAAAATGTCATGGAGAAAATTGTCAGAACAATAATATGACACATTTATTTATGAGAGCTTAAATAGGCACGAAGACCTCACAAGTCAAAGCATCTTTACCTCCCAGACACAGCACGGCGTCAAGAGGAATCGCTATTGTACCGACGGACCTATGAAACACTCAAGGGGAGTACCAAATTTCTCCCGCATGCCAATGGTCATCTCTCTAAAATCAGAGGTATGGCCGAAACATACAAATTTTCAAGAAGTTAAAACGTATAAGGCCTTAATTTTATGTGAAAAGGGAAAAATGGTTCCATCCCTTTTTTTTTGCTCCACGAAAAGAATGTGATTTTTCTTGAGAGTTCAGATTCAAAAAAAAAAAGATGGAAAAGTAGAAGGTTGACTGCTCTCTAACTAAAAAAACAGATTTTGAGTGTGTGTGCCAATAGATGGAAATGTACGCGTTAAGAAAAAGCGAAAACGCGTCAGCCATTACCTCCTGCTGTCAACGTTATCTAGTAATATAAGGTAACAAACAATCTTCCTTCACCATTGTTCCATTTTATTTAATTAAGCTATATTCTTTTAATAATACGAATTTAAGTGTGTATGAAGATCCTACCCCGATCTAAACATAAAAAGGCTAATCAAATAAATACTTCTAGGGTATGGAACTCTGCCTTTCAAAACCGAATTTGTTCATTCAGTAAGATAAACTGTAATTCTCAGAAAATAAATGTTGAGAATACAGTTCTCAACTAGGATTGAATATTTTTTTTTTTTAAACATTCATGTTTGTTTTTAATTACATGATTATAATTACCTTGTAAATAAACTCAATTTTATATTCAATTAATTTTAGTCAGTTTTCTTTTTGTTTACTTAATTTATTGAATTAATATTAAGTCTTTTATTTTAGGAAATGTTTTCTTTAATATTACAATCTAGGTTTTAAAATAAGCCATTATTTATTTAATGTTACATAACTCTCTGCAGGTAACCTTTGATGATTATAATTGGCTCAAAGAGGATCCGAACTTCAAAAATAATTCACAACGCAATTTTTTCTTTTCTATAATTAATTGATAATTTGTCTAATAAAATTTTCTAAGTATAAATTATCATATCAGATCCTTAGAGTCATAGGTGCAAAATAAATACTATACGTCTCGGATAATTTAAAATACTCATATTAATCAATTAACAGCAATATAGTGGTAAATCCTATGCAGTCAGACTTAAATTCAAATAATTTAATTGATCACTCTGTAGCATTCCATCACACACTATATGAATTTTACATACAAAATACAATTACAATTAAAATATACATATACAAAATTCAGTTCATGATTCGTCTCCTATTTTGACCAATCTGAGACTTTGTCCAATCGCCAGAAGCGGTCTTCCAGACATGGGTAAAATTTGCATATCATGCACTGCCTTCTGTCTGCCTGTTTGTGAGAAGGTTACGTAGGTGGCCCAAAGGTAACCTGGGGCGATTGTGATAAATTTAGTCATAAATTTATCTGTCATCCCATTCACTTGTAACATCAAGTTTCGCGACCAGAGTCTTCTTCCTATAAATCACCGGTCGCTGTAGCCCCGACTTGTGCGTGAAATGTCCATGAAATCACTAATACTTGTTAATTGACATTAGATAATCAATGTGTATCAATTATTAAATAATCCTCATTGAACTAGTGTATTTTACGGTTGCATGAGTCGTTCCACCTTGCTTTTTGAGTGCGTGGTTGATTTTATAAAAATAAATATGTATGCAGGGAATGGGGTTTTTACGCTAAATCTCGTGAGATCAGTTATCAATGTTAGGACGCTAAGTTAGGTATATTGCGTTCCAACTGCTGTAACAGAAAATACACCTGGGCAAGATTTTCTCGACTACCCCTAAAACTTTTATCCGAAACACGAGCCAGTCTCAGCTACTGAGCCGTTTTCTGATCAATTTACTTTCATTACAATAAGACTGACCGTGAAGGGCATATATTGTTTTCAATATACATATTTTTAAAATATAAACATAGTATTTAATTTTTTTATATTGAAAAATTCTTTAATAAAACCTTCAGAAAGACGTATATCTTTTTTTTTCGATAAATAAATTACAGAAAAATATTTCTAAAATCGTACTTTGTTAGATAGCTTTAAAATTATAACTTTGCTAACCATCTTTTTTAGGGGCGTTCGTAATTATATAAATACGTAGCACCTATTGTCGTCGTCTGGTCCGTCCGTCAGTCTGTCCGTCCGTCTACATACAACAACGCAAAAACTACCCAACCGAATGGTTTGAAATTTAAGATATATTATCTTTGCAGAATTTTGTTGAGACATTTCAAACTTTATAAAAATCGAATCAAAATTTTAGAAAATATTAATAAAAACTTTTATTAAGAAATTTGATTTTTTTTAATCGGTGCTTTCTTGTTATAGGAGCTTCCGAGGTTTAATCGTCAAGCGACCGAGATATTTATTTTATGACCGAAATGAATCTTCAGACGATATAATTCATTTCACAGAATTAAAAGTCATCAAGATCTGAATATTTATATAACTAGCTATAGTACGAACGCACCTCATTTGTCACGTTTGACGTACAATTTCCAACTTGTTTAGAACTTCTTTAGTATTTGTCAATTTTTAATCCTTATTTACAGACTTCTTCTTTTCATACATTTATTGTTAATCAGTCAATTTGTTGATAGATATATTCATTATGAGATATGGTATGACATAGAATCTTAACCAGGTATCGTCCAAAATATGTGCAAATTTTGGAGAACGCATTCCAGAAACCATTAATACTAATAAATATAGTAAGAATTTTTTTATTACTTTATAATCTAGAGATACATCGGATGCACGTATTTTAATCTTTATACTTTTAATTAGCATGTCCTTATAGTGAAACATAATTATTAGGTAAACCTCTAGTTATTTTATTGTTTGATGCGGAATTGTTGAAACAAACAATTGAAATTCCAATTTACTTTAATTTCAAAAGGCAATGTTAGTTCTTGAAAAAAACGGAAGTATTATTGAGCTTACTCTGCATTAACCCTAATGATGTTCAATAAAGGCAGTTTGAAAATTTTCCTTTTACTCTTCTAAAGTAAGAAAGAACGGCAGCATAAAAGCAGTTACTTTTAAAAATGTCAAAATCATTTGTTAGTTAGCAATATTATATTCTAAAATTTAAATTTGAAATTTCGAGCAGTTCATTTTTATACTGGTAATTACGTTTTGCATATCCATTTTCAACATTTATTCTATTATTTTCAGCGCTATACTCTTCTGAAGATTTAAAAAAAAAATAACTAACGAAATTAACTTTTATGTAATGGAAAATATTACTATGCAAAATGGCTTTCTCTTTACACGTATTCATAACTGTGCATTTGAAAAACTATTAGAAAAAATGCTATATATCTCTCATTTGTTTACAAAGATAATTATTTGTCTGTATATATCCATATTTATAAGAAATTAAATTTCATTAGGATTCGCGCCATACGTTTAATTTTAAAATTTCTTCTCAGGAAATGAAATAAACTTTTATTTGTGTAAAATTTCAAGGCAATGGAAAACAATATTCTTGCATATTTTATTAATTGAAGAAAAAATGCATTATTTTGAAAAGGATTCAATTTTTAACGAATAAACTATTTTTTCTTTTCTAATTATTATATAGTACTTAATAAAAATAAACTTTGACGGTGAAATATACAGGGTCATTCATAATTCCCTCCGGGGTTTCGAAACGTTATAGTAAAGAAACGAAGACGAATATGTAAAAAAGAAACATATGAAATTATTCCGAAACTATTCAAGTTTTACTTACATACATTACAGGTGTTCTATGTGTGAACCCTTGGTCACACGGCATACATCCATGCGATAGTCCAGTTCCTGCCATACTCCGTTTCTTTAAATCTGAATCAGTGGTGTCAGTTCAACGGGCCTTTCGTAATAAATATCGAAAACAGGGACCAACTGACAAAACAATTCATGTGTGGTAGCGGAAATTTAAAGAAACGGAGTATGGCAGGAACTGGACTATCGCATGGATGTATGCCGTGTGACCAAGGGTTCACACATAGAACACCTGTAATGTATGTAAGTAAAACTTGAATAGTTTCGGAATAATTTCATATGTTTCTTTTTTTCATATTCGTCTTCGTTTTTTTACTATAACGTTTCGAAAGCCCGGGGGGAATTATGAATGACCCTGTATCAATGTTTACTACTATTGTTATATTTATAAAAGAAAACCAATAGTCACTTTAGATTTATACACTATGTTATTTTTAATTTTTCGTATTAATATGTAGCAGAATTCAATTATATTCATCTAATTGCACTGATACAACGTACGCGTTAACAGCTTTTTTTTAGCGATTATGAAACAATCCTTTGTATAGAACAGCTTAACGAACTACGTAATTTTACATTTTTACTAAAATTAAACTAAGAAATTTAGTTTCATGCAAACATATCCTATAACTCATGTTTGTAGGACTAAAAATATATGTTCTGGGATTAAATGAATGATAAAAGCATTTTTAAACACATATTTTATTTATATGAGATATGATAATTGGGAACTAATATTACATTCTATTCCCGTTATCTAGAAATTAAAAATACAATAGGAATAAAAAAATGTATATGTTAGGCTAGAAAAAAAAAACATAAATGCAATTAAACGCGCTAAATTAATTCTATGCAGTAGCATAATCCCTTAAAAAACACTGCAGATAATATGGAAATGTGTATATATATATATATATTTAATTTGTTCAAATATTTTAAGGTTTCGACAAGCAATAATTAATTTATGGATATTATTCCGAGTGACCAAAAAAGTAATAGGGAAAGTGTAAAAATTCAATAGTTTTAAAAATACAGACAATTGTACGAAGTTATGTAAACACAAGTACACAAAAATACATGGGATTTTTATTTATCAAACAATTTATATTATTAAAATACTTATATTTGAGACAATCAAAAGTTCTTAAGTTGTATCAGTAGCAGCGATTACCAGTAGCGAATAAACGCCTAATGTTATTTCGTTTATACTGGTTGTAAAACATATTTCAATGATGGTAGTTTTTTAAGACTAACTTAAGAAATTATTTGTGGACAAATTATATTATTAGAGTATTTACATTTGAGACAAACAAATGTTCTTAAGTTGTATCAGTAGCGGCGATTACTAGTAGCGAATGAACGTGTAATGTTAATTTCGTTTATATTGAATGTGAAATATATTCTAATTATGGTAGTTTTTTAAGACTAACTCAAGAAATTATTTGCGGACAAATTTTATAATTAGAATATTTACATTTGAGACAATCAATAGTTCTTAAGTTGTATGAGTAGCAGCGATTACTAGTAGCGAATAAACTCCTAATGTTATTTCGTTTATACTGGTTGTAAAACATATTTCAATGATGGTAGTTTTTTTTAAGACTAACTCAATAAATTATTTGTGGACAAATCACATTATTAGAATATTTACATTTAAGACAAACAAAAGTTCTTATGGTGTATCAGTAGCGACGATTACTAGTAGCGAATGAACTCCTAATGTTAATTTCGTTTATATTGATTGTAAAACATATTCCAATTATGATAGTTTTTTAAGACTATCTCAAGAAATTATTTGAGGACAAATTTTATAATTCAAATATTTACATTCGAGACAATCAAGAGTTTTTAAGTTGTATGAGTAGCAGCGATTACTAAAGCGAATAAACTCCTATTGTTATTTCGTTTATACTGGTTGTAAAACATATTTGAATGATGGTAGTTTTTTAAGACTAACTCAAGAAATTATTTGTGGACAAATTATATTATTAGAATATTCACAGTTGAGACAAACAAAATTATCAAAACAAGTATCAGTACACCTAGAAAAAAAGTTTGTTGAATCAACAAAAATTTGGTTGACCCAACAAAACTTTTTGTTTAAATATAGGTCAATGGAAATTTTGTTTGAATCAACAATTTTGTGAAATTGTTGAATTGAAATGGATTCAATTTTTTTTTTTTTTTTTTTTTTTTTTTTTTTTTGCAATTTCAAAAAAAAAATTTGTATCGTCAGCAAAAAATGTTTTGTCAATTCAAGTAAAATGGTTCAATTTTACTTGAATTTTGCTAAAACAATCAAAATGTACTCAACAAAACATGTTTTGAAATTTTAATCAATTCCTGTTTCTGGGTGTAGCGGCGATTACTAGTAGCGAATAAACTCCTAATTTTTATTTCGTTTATATTAGTAGTAAAATCGATTTCAATGTGGGTAGTCTTTAACTCTAACTCAAAAATGTATTTTCGGGGTGAATCTAATTTTAGATTCTCAAGTTTGAATCTTCGAATAATCAATTCATGTTTTCTTTTCTTTTTTTCTTTTTTTTTAAATATAGCTAACAATTCCTATTTTTTCCGAAAAGAAATTTTAAAAATATACAAATTAGGAAAATTTTAATGATTGGTACCATTTTTAAATGTAACCGACACCTAATGCAAGCTTTAAGTATGGCATTAATTAGCAGACATTATCACTAATCGTTAATCACCAATCCCAGTCATGTTTTTATACGATGATTTGCGGCAGAGTTCGTTGTGGGTAATCATTTTTTTTAACTTGGGCTATACACACATAACATGAAATATATTTAAAATGTCAAGAAACATTTATTGTAAATTGTTGCATGTTAAAATCTATTAAAAGTAAAAACATTGCTTTTAGCACAATTTTTGTTTTCAATTTGTTTTTTACCATCAAAATCAAAACGAACTATGTACAAAAATGTATAACTTTCAAAAGCACTTCTTATTTTGAATGTATATTAAGTAACATTTAAACAAAATAAAAACATGTTAGATTTACAAATATGTTTAATAGCGTATTAGTACGCGTTTTTACACATATGCCCATTGCAAGTGCTTTCTAAAGTATTTTAAGCATTTGGACCCCCAATATTTACTAATATATATAATATTGTATTATGAATAAAAATGTATAACTTTCAAAAGCACTTCTTATTTTGAATGTATATTAAGTAACATTTAAACAAAATAAAAACATGTTAGATTTACAAATATGTTTAATAGCGTATTAGTACGCGTTTTTACACATATGCCCATTGCAAGTGCTTTCTAAAGTATTTTAAGCATTTGGACCCCCAATATTTACTAATATATATAATATTGTATTATGAATAAAAATGTATAACTTTCAAAAGCACTTCTTATTTTGAATGTATATTAAGTAACATTTAAACAAAATAAAAACATGTTAGATTTACAAATATGTTTAATAGCGTATTAGTACGCGTTTTTACACATATGCCCATTGCAAGTGCTTTCTAAAGTATTTTAAGCATTTGGACCCCCAATATTTACTAATATATATAATATTGTATTATGAATAAAAATGTATAACTTTCAAAAGCACTTCTTATTTTGAATGTATATTAAGTAACATTTAAACAAAATAAAAACATGTTAGATTTACAAATATGTTTAATAGCGTATTAGTACGCGTTTTTACACATATGCCCATTGCAAGTGCTTTCTAAAGTATTTTAAGCTCCCAATATTTACTAATATATATAATATTGTATTATGAAAACAATTAACATTTCTTAATTATTAGGAATAAGTGCCACTGTAAATGAGTGAAATACTCCTGAAAGTATGGTAAGGAAATTTTAACTAAATAAATATATTGCGAAAAATATTATAAAATTATTTTATGAGAGTTTAATTCATCTTAATGAAATCACACAAGTATGAAGAAAAGAGTTTAAAAAAATTCCCGATTTTACCGGTACCTTTTTGAAAAGAAATGGTTTAAAATCTTAAAAGCTGACTCTTTCTAAGCAGAAAAAAAGTCTCTTTCAAACTATTTTTAATGAACTTCGTTAAGGTCCATTTATGATGAAGCACAGTAGTTCAGTTTCTTTACTTAGTAACATTTCCTTTTAAATTAAATAAAAATGCTTTTTCATAAGTACATTTCTTTCTTTAGATCTTCATAACAAAAAATAATACGCGCAATAGTTCTCATTTTAATTTTCACTTCCAACCTTTTTTACTATTTTCTAATATTTAAAATTGGTCTTTTAAATTTTTTATTATCTTAATCTTCAGTAGAGGGAAAGTGGGAATACTAATATTTTATAACTGCGTAATTCTAAATATTCTTTATGCTTTTTTTAATACATAGGATAATTAAATAAATAAATAAATGATATTTATATTAATAAAAGGAAATGTTTCTCTGTTTGTTGTCTGTTGGCGAAGGCATAATGCCACACTTCTGCATGCAGTAGGCGACGTATGTAAGATAATAATTGAATGTATAACATTCACATGTCAAAGTTTCGAATAAAGTTATATCGACATGTAAGATATAATTTCATGCTAAATTGAGGTCGTACAGTCTACGAGATAGGAACGCTGACTCCGCTGTTTGTCGCTAGGTGTCGTTTAAGAAGCCTCATCGCGTGGCTCTTAGCCTTTATACTATACCTAGACACCATGTTTATGTCTATAGCAATCACCATTCTACAGTTAATGGGGTTGGACAATGCTTTCGTTGGCACCGTATATATATATATATAAGTTATATTTCATTTACAAGACTTATCTGTATTAAAATCTGAAAAAGCATATCTTCATGCTCTAAGAAAACTGACATTTTACTTTTATAAATGTTAAATAAATTTTAATCTTTAAAATAAGTATTGAATACCTTTGCTTGAATAACTGTTTTTTTTTTTTCATTTGGTCTTCATTTGAGAAGAGTAAATGTCGAATGTAAATTGGTGATGAGTATTCAGTTAACTGTACAAAAAATATTTGACGTGATAAAAGTAAAGGATGAGGCTTTATTTGACTTCCAGGCAAGTAAAAGGTGGTTTGAACATTTCAAACATAGGCATAGTTTACACAACATAAAGTTAGTTGGCGAATCGGCTTCTGTGGATCATGTAAGTGCTCAAAAATTTCCTGAAGAAATTTTTTGAAAGAGACGGATATGTTCCAGAACAAGTGTTTAATGTCGATGAGACAGGCTTGTTCTGGAAGAAACTGCCGAAGAGAACTTTTCTTGCCAAAACAGAAAGCACAGCTCCAGGTTTTAAGGCAGCAAAAGATAGGATATATATTATGTTGTGTACCAATACTAGAGGCGATTTTAAAGTAAAGCCGATGTTAATTTATAGATTGCAAAATCCTCGTGTTCTCAAAGGTAAAAATAAAAGTAAGTTGCCTGTTTTCTGGAGAGCAAATACCAAAGCATGGGTAACCAGCGTTTTGTTTCCGGATTGGTTTAATGATTGTTTTATTCATGAGGTTAAGAAATACCTTTCATCAAAAAATCTGTCATCTGAAGTTCTACTCCTCATTGACAATGCTCCTGGACATCCACATAATTTAAAAGATGTCCATCCCGACGTCGAAGTGGTTTTGTTGACCCCCTAATGCAGCTTCACTGATCTAAGCGTTAGACCAAGGAATCATAGCTGTGTTCAAAGATTACTACACAAGAAGATCTTTCAAAAGAATTTTAAAATCGATTGAAGTAAATTCAGAAACTATGGTCACACCGAGTTGGAAAAAAATCAACATAGCAGATTGCATTGCCGAAATTTATGCAGCATGGATGAAACTTAATGAAAGTTCAATCAATTCTTGTTGGCGAAATATTTGGCCCCAAGTGGTACAAAAAGAAAATCAAATGCCTACAATTTTCAAACCTCTTGAAGAAATTGTGGAACTGGCTCATCAGATCAGAGGTTTCGACGACATGTTTCGACAACATGAGGAGAGAAGATGTGGAAGATCTGATAATATGCCATGATGATGGGCTTACTGAAGAACTTCTAGAAATCCTTGAAGAAAAAATTACAGAACCAAACAATGAGACAGACGATGTGAGCAGGAATTGTGAAACTGAAGGTAAGTGTCTTTTTTATGTAATTTTTTTTTAAATAAATTTTCTAAAATTAAACTTTTTTATTGCAGGTGAAATATTTTCTGAAAAAAATGTCGCGGAAATTTTAAAATTACAACAACAACGTTTTAATAAAGCGATAGCATGTGATCCATCGCTAGTGAGGAGTTCTAAATTTAAAAGTGAAACTGAGGCTGTAAGTTTTCCTTACATGGAAATCCATAAACAAAAGATCTCTTTTGCCAAGCAATCGCATATTACTAGATTTTTCAGCCATCAACCAGCAAATAATCTTTTTTACAATATGTTTATAATTGTTCAAACTTATTTAGAGTATGTATTTTTAATATTTAATAAATATACTATTTACATTTCAAATGTTTTTTCCATTAAAAAAATCGTAAAACCTAACCCCCTTTTATGCACGGGAGGATAGTCTCAACATTCGCGATTTTGACATTCGCGGAGATTTCCGTGAACCTAACCCTCGGGAATGTTAAGGGATTACTGTATATATATATATTGCAACTAAGTGCAAACTTTCTAGATATTTTAAAAGGGCATTTCATCTCCACATCAGTGATGGAAAACATTCACATAATTTATTTTAGAATGAATTACCAAAATACTTTTAAAACTAATACTTCTCAAAGACATGCTTGAATGGATTTGTTCATGACCAACATTCATTAAATCATTACTGGCAGCAAATATTGCATTTTCAGCAGAATTCTAAATATATATTCATATTGTTTAGAAACTTTTGAGTAATATTTTCCTCATTTAGTGGTTTTAAACTGAAATATATGTATAATTATGGATAGACATTTTTTTTTCTTATGGATGGCAAATAACCTTATTATATGTTATATGAAAGAATTTAATAAATTTAAGGCACAGAGAAAAAAAAAATCTAACACATAATTTCCGAATATGATGTAAAAATTCATTTCAACCACATAATTTTTCTAGCATAAAAATATGTATTATGCAGGATTTATTTTTTGTTGTCAGTACCCTTAGAGAATTCGGAAGCATTTAGATAATTAATTTTTTAGCATACAATTCCATAAATTTAAAAATAATTTAGAACACATTCATTATCTTGATCATAAAAGTAATGTTTTGAAATTGTAACTTATTGATATAAATGCATACTTTTACGGTACGTTTTAAGGTCATCGTTTTATCGATTATCTTTACTATTTCTTTAAAGACATGATTAATACATTTCTCAAAAACTAAAGGGAAAAATTGTTCAGTGAGTTAAATTGTAATAATCTGTATTTTACTCAGAAATGAAAAATCCTATCATAAACATTTATTAAAACAAATTCGTATCAAAAAGATTTTAATAAAATTTTATTTTTTATGATTTGAACTGTCACTAATTTAATATTCTTAAAAATAAAATGCTGTTAGACAATTTTAAATACTTCAATATTGCTACAATTTAATTTTATATAAGAAAGAAATATTTCTAAACAAATTATTCGCATTTTTTTAACAATAGCGTCTTATAGTTTTATCGTACGTAATCATTTAATAACTAATTTCTAATTGTGCTTATACTACTTCTAAAAAAGTTGAGAAAAGTATAGTTTTCTTTTTTATATATTTTATTTTTACAAAACAAATATTACAAAAGTTACTCTCTGTTTAAATTAAAGAGTTCATGGTAAAATAAGTGATATTACTATCTAAAAGGCATCATTGTAGAACGATGAAAATTTTCTATATAAATATTCCAATTAAATGTAATGTATAAATACAAAATATATTTTACCATAACAGTATGTAAAATATATAATTTAATAATTATAAGGGCTCGTAAAACTGAAATTAAAATATTCAAACAGAATATAATATTTACATCATATATATCATAATGCTTGAATTTCTCATAAATATGCAATTGCTACTTGAGCAATTCCATTAACTCAAATTGTCATCATTATTATTTTCAAGAGCTAATATATAGCATATTAAAATTCTGTGGAAACACAGAAAACTGTATAAAAGAAGTCATTAAACTCGAACTCATTAAAGATCATCTGAATTATTTCCTGTTGTTTGAAAATAAATTCTTTGCATGCATTCATATTTTTTAATGCTGTATTGAAATGAATCACTTAATCATCTTAGTTCAAATAGGAAAATTATTTGCTTTAAATTTAAGAGAATTTTATTGCTCATTGTGAAAGCAATGTAAATTGAATAGAAGTCTGTAGAAGTACATTATCTTTATGCTTAATATATTCTGAAAAAAGTCATGATATTTTAATAAAGTAGATAGTTATTATTTATTGAGATTTCTATGAATTGAGCATGTAGAAAGTATTCAAATGCATTGTAGCATTTATTAAATAAAATAATTCACTATAAAAAATGATAATCATCGAAGAGCATTATTTGAAAATTTCTCGTGTAATCAAAACGATAACTTGAAACAAGAAATTTGAAAAATTGGAACATAAATATATACAATATCAATAAATAATTTTACATTAAGACATTCTATAATGGATTTTCTAAAAAGAGGATTACAGTAGGAAAACTATATGACCGTTTATGTGCAACATTATGAATCCAGAATTTGCTATATAATTATCTTCCTTAGTGTCTCAAGATATATTAGAAAATGTATTATAATAATGATATAACTTTTCGATATGTTTTCCTTTAAAACTAACGTAAAAAACTGGTAGTTAAAGTTCTTTGTGTAAAATATTTACATAAATTATTAGATTAATTAACAAAAAATACTGTTATAGAAATCTTGCAATTCTCGTAAAAACATTGTAAGTTAAACTATTGTGATCCTGTTTCACTGCATCTTCTGAATGTGATCGAAGAAAGTATTTCGTATGAAAAATGAAATTTGCATTTATTAATAGACGGTTTTAATAAATATTATATTAAAATATTTAATAGCGTCGGAGCAAAAAGGGTCAAAAAATGTTCATGAAATCAGAGTATTTTTTATTGAGATATGAAATAAAATCTGTACTTCGAAACATAAAGACAAAACCAACTATTATTATGTATAGGACGATTCAAAAAAGTATTTGAGACGAATGTCTTTAAATAAAGGATAATAAAAATATATTTTCTCAATTATAAATTATACTAGAATGATGTTTAGATGTTTGATATGGTATTCATTTCACAAAGAGCTGTATATTTATGTTTCACATCGCTTTAGAACAGCAGTTCCCAAACTTTTTTCTCTCACGTACCCCTTGCTTAGACTTTTCATTCATGCGTACCCGTTCACACATAAACCCATTTCAAATATTTTTACTCTTGTTCATTAGTAATATCTGTATGCTAGTTATCAATGTTAGATGCAGTTCTCTACAGAATTTCAATTTCCAATCCATTTTAAACCACAACATAATATCAACATAAAGTCACTCAAAACACTAAATATTAGCTAAAGATTTCAAATTAAGCACTCACAAAGAACGGATGAAGCGCTACGCCCGTTAATACCGAGTTAATGAGTTTAAGCCAATGCCGACCAGTTGCACACTAAAATGATGGCCTGCTTCCAAATGCGTTTAAAATGAAATCGTAGAAACAAGAAGCATCGATACGGTTCGTGTTTTTTTTTTCTGGGTATTTTTAGAATTAATAGAAAGAAAACAAGAAAAGAAAAGGACCGACACATGCGAAATCGCGAGATTTTATTAGGAGTGGGCAGAGATAATGGCGTCATATGAATATCCAATTACTAAGCGTAGGCATTTTCTTTTGCTTTATGCGAATAGCCTATTTCTATTTTACACAAGTCTCTCTTTATAAACGCTTTTTTCTGTTTTCACTTTAAGTTTTTTTTTCGTTACCCATCATTACCAATACAATTTGCACGTACCCCCAACTCTTTCACCACGTACTCCAAGGGGTACGCGTACCCCAGGTTCGGAACTGCTGTTTTAGAATATCCTATTAAAAAATGGATCATTTTTTAAAGTCTATTGGTTTCTATAATTAATTCTCTAAAAGTATTATTTCGCTTTAATGCCTATGTTGCAATTTTACGAGAAAACGGATGCCTATAGTTTACGTGATCTAAATCTTTTTACTCTTAACTTTAAATATATCAAGCAATATTTCATTCAGTAGTGTACGATATTAATTTCTACTTCACATATGTATATTTGATTAATTAATTTAAAGATTACTGTTCGGAGACATCGGTTGTTTTTGTTTTGTTGTTTATTTGTTACGCCTGATTATCTGCACTAGGGATATAGGCCGGCGGGGGGAGTGTCCTACGGGGGAGGGGTCTAAGGGATCCTAACTTACCGTTACGGGAAGATTCGAAGAAAACCACGGAAACTCTGAAAGAAGAGCGCAACAAGGGTTTGAACCCAGCATCTCCCATCTACCAGCTTTGAGAGCAGAATCGGAGACATCGGAACAATAATAAGCTTTTTTAAGTACTCCCTTTTTATGCGCAGGTAAATATCGTTTAAATATAAGTCTGATGAAAAGAAGAACATATCCGAAAAGGAAATTCTTTCTTTACTACTTATACAGATGTGTGAAAAGCTATTACCTCATTTGAAAGCTATATATGAACTGAATACAATTTAATTATTAGAAAATATTTCTATGATTCCCTTTTTAATGAATAATAGACATAATCTGTGTTTTGAATAACCCTACATAAAATGTATTAAAGGAATTTCTTAAAAAATGCAGTGAAATGTATTTATATTGTAATATGTATTGTATTATGTATTAATATTTAAAAAAGTATCTTAGAAAATCATTATAAAAAATTAAAATCATAATGCACGTTTGGTGCGGAGATTTCGAGAGTCCTCCCTGGCATATAAATAGAAAATTCTATTGAACGCGCTAGAAGAGAATTTTGAATATGTTATGATACATGCTTTTTTATTATCTAAAGGGCCAAGCGCAATTTTAGATCTAAAGCATTTGTGGAAATTTCAATATTAATTAGAGGAATTAAAAATTATTTACTAGTTTAATAAATTTTTACAAAATCTTAATTTGAATTGAATATAATATAGCATATACTCGCTATTGATTTATTTATGTTTAAAATTTACAATATGCTTATATTAATACATCTTTACAATAGGCTGTTACTAAGGCTGAATCTCTAAAAACGTCCTTTAACAATATATTCGATAAATTGTGATATATGTTACATTTCTTATAAATTATTGTTTATGTTATTATATGAAAAGAACTTCTATATTATTTGTTTATTAATTTTAAATATAAAAGTATTTTGTTGTTTCTTTTTTATCAATGGAGATTAAAAAAAGTGCTTTTGGCATTTTTTGGAAATAAATTTTAAATCCTCCCAGACAAGAACAATTTTGTATTTTTAAATTTAAAAAACTGGTAAATAAGAAACTTTGTGTGTATGTTTGTGCACGCATGTATATGTGTTTATAATTTTAACAATACATATCTTGTTTTTCTAATTTAAAGTCATTGCGGATGCTTTACCTTTGGGTCTACTGTTATACTAAAGCTAAAACATTTTTAACAAATATTTATCATTTATCTTGTCTGCGAAAGTGCTTTGCACTTATTACATCTGTATCATTATATTTACGTAAATTATGTCACACAATTGCCCTATAACTTTAATGCACCCTCTACTTTAGTTATTTAAAATGGGACATTATACTTTGGTATTTCCAGAAATTTGTTTCGGAAACTCTAATCACATGTATATGCCACATGAAATATGTTTATCACATATATATGTGATAAACATAACTTATGCTTTTACAATTACTTTAAATGATTATGTGAATGTAGTCCGCTAGATTTGTCCTAATCTGCGGTTACAGTGGTCTTTATGGTGCTTAAGGACAAATTCAAACTACTATACCTTTGACTCATCAGTGATAATGAGCGGTGTACCATATACCTGCCAACTAGCAATTTATCTCAATATGTCCGAAAATGATGCTTAAGGACAGCCAGGACTCCAATTTACCTCTTCAATGTTAATCCTATGCGCGTTTACTGCATTCATATTTTTAAAATATCTCAATAGGAAATT
This sequence comes from Maratus michaelseni, assembly GCA_963931845.1. Taxonomy (NCBI): domain Eukaryota; kingdom Metazoa; phylum Arthropoda; class Arachnida; order Araneae; family Salticidae; genus Maratus; species Maratus michaelseni. Next base: position 103,577,868 of record OZ007593.1, on the reverse strand, counting down.
AACTTTTTTAACTTAATTTTTCTGTGTCCCTTCTCAAAGGATGTCTTGTCTTTCTTTAGAAATTAACAAAATATTTAAATATTGTATGCTTAATTTAATATGTTGTATGTTAAATTCTTAGTGAAGCTGACAAACTGCGAATAAGAAACGCTTTAAATAAAACACAGTTTAAATAAATAAATTTATATGTTGATATTTAAGTTAAATATGACAGTTAAAATGTGACACATTAAATAAAATTAAGTGTATATTTTAGAAATATTTTGTTAACTAAAAAAGAAAGAGAGACATACCTTAACAAACGTAAACAGTAAAACAAATTAAAAACGCTAATTTACTCATGATATATTTTAAAAATGCGAATTAATTTCACGTCCACAGTTTTAACATGCGTGGGAAATTTAAGAACTGACTGGCCAACATCCTTAAGCGAGAGAAGGCAGTAGTTTTTAAGGACAGAAATTATACATATGTGAGTTTGTTTAGTCAAGGTTGGTTTTCAAAGAATATTTTTATCTTACGAAAATGATTATAATGAGTCCTTGTTTTTTAAAACGTGTAATGTTTTCTATGCAGTAGGCAAAGCACTGCGTACAATTTAATTATAAAATAAAAATTTTCAGATATTAAAAATAGTAGGATGCACAATCACAAAACTTCATGTTTTTTGTCAGTAAATATTTCAAAACCATGGGGAGGGGAAATGAAAGAAACTGTAATGAAGTCTAATTAACAGGTAGTATATCCAAAAATGTGAAAATTTTTGCTTATTGCAAATATGCAAATTAAACCTAGATTGGACAATTGGGTGAATAAGTATGACTATTTTTTGACACCTACCATACTCTTTCCGAATATCAAACAAAATTCTCTGTTACATTGCTACTTTCCGACCGATTTTCTCCAAATTTTTATACAAACCTCGGCCTATTACATTATATCTAAATATAAAATTTCGTCGAAAATTATTTTTACTTAAACTACAAATAATCGAAAAAATCTCAAAAAGATCGCTATTACAGCAACCACTTCCACAACATCCACACTTTCCACACTTTCAACTGGACATGACGTCTATAATCAAAAACATATATATGAAGTTTGCTTCAATTCTATACATACCTTCGTACACTTACCGATGATACAAAAAGGAAATCGACACAAAAATCGCTATCTTAGCGCACCCTGCCGGCGGAATATCCCTATATTCAACAGGGACCTGCTGGCCATATAGCCAAAAGCATATATATAAAATTTGGTTCAATTCTTACACTTTTCGAAGATACAATGAGCACAAACACACGAGCACACATACACACCGACATTCAGACATTTTGTATAAGGTAAAGCCAGGAGAGATGGCGCGGTCGGAGAGTTTGCGCACATAGAGGTTCGGGGGAATGAATAGCGTGAACGCGCAGCGACTCCAGGTAGTTGTACAACAGCAGTAGTAGAGTGTCTACTTGAAAGTGCATGTTGATTCTTTTGAGCGTCTAAGATAAAACATTTTTAATTTGTTTTGTTTTCCCAAAGTAAGTGCTTGAATTTTCATAGCTATTCATCAGAATTTCTATACAATGTCAATAGTGCAAAATATTTTAAGCTTAAACGATTTTTCATAAGCTACTAATCTAGACTAACAATGTGAACATCAACAGTTCGTTTTAGAAGAGGTCATGTTTAAATAAAAGGCCGCGCAATCTCTCCTACCGAAATTGGAGAGTTTGCGCAACTGCTACTTAGGAGGGATGGCGCAGTGTTCCCATTAGTTTCCATGCTAGGAGAGATTACGCAGTTTATTGGTAAATTTGCATAAAAAAATGAAAAATGAAAATGGACTAATTTTAAGTTAAATGCGTTATTAAGTAACATAATTTTATTTTGTAATCTTATTTGGACTTGCTTTTTCTGATTCTTTATTTTTTTTCCTTTAATTAAAATTATTTAATCGTTTTTAAAATTATTTCCTTTTCTGGTTCTTTAATCATTAGGTTGAAATATTCACTCCTAATACAAAAATATTCGTTCACAAAAACCTTACAGCAATGTCATTTAAGTGTAATTATCATTGTTAACAATTTAATTGTAGTTATTGTTAGTAACAATCTCTCCTATCCATGTGCGCCATCACACCAACCCTGTAAGGACAGATTGCGCAAAATAACTTTCTTGGTTTTATTACAACTGTTCTATTAAATTGCAACATAACAACAAAATAGCAATGGAAATGCTTAAAAAAAACAAATGAAGTAAAAATTATTCATGGATAGTTTAGCAAAAAATTAATATTTAGATATTTTATTGATGTTCTTTTGAATTGTGCGCAGACTATCCTAGCTTTACCTTACATAATAATAAATGCAAAAATAATAAAATAAATACAGGTTATTCTTTCTTACCGTTAAACAGTAAATAGAAAATTCCTAAAACGGTAGTTTTAGTAGTATAGTTACAATTTTAAAAAAATGTTACAAACGCGGTTCTTAATCACTTGAAAACCATATTTACGTCACTATAGTTATTTTTTTAATGTTCCGAAATTTAAATTTTTGGCCGATTTTTGGGTCTGGAGAAAATTTTCTTCTTTCTTTAACAAACAGAACGTAAAAAATTCTTATCTTCAACAATTAAAACTTAGTGAATTATGGTACTTTGAATTTTAACTAATTTCGGTGTTTTTTAGGACCAAAGGTCGTTGAATGTTTTAACATAATTTCTTTATATTTTCTTTACGCACAACATTGTCTGGTGAAATATTTTGAATATTTTTTTCCATTTAATAATACCGCTTTTAAAAAAATTTTTGATAAAATCTTTTCCATTTGTCTTTTCAACAATTAATAATGAAAGAATTGCAAATAAAATTTAGTAACGAATAAAGCATAACGTGACATTTTAAGCAGTATTGATCTGTTCTATACCATAATGCATAATCGCACTAACTGAATTTCCCCTAAAACAGTTTTGCGTAGCACATAATTCTTCTGAAATTTTAATTTCTAACTGTAAATCTCTGTTCAATTTTCTCTCTTTTATTCTCATTATATTAATTTATATTGTCTCACATCTTCTATTTATGTGCAACTTTAGTTAACCTTTTTAATGTAAAAAGCTTCAATTTTAGAAATAAATATATATATTTTTTTCTGTGTGTGTTTAGATGAATTTATATCGAAAACAATCAGCTATACCAAATTGATGTTTAAAGGTAACGTTCCACGTTTTCAAAGTATTAATTTCGAGTTAAAAATAATACTTTAATTTTATTTTTTTTTAAATAAAAAAAATCCAATGTGAACGAAAAGTGTCTAAACATTAAGGGAATATTTAGGAGTTTTGAGTATTTGCTGTAAAACGAAATAAGAAAATATAAATCTAACAGATTAACGAATTGATTAAGAAATTTTTATATAAATGACATACGTATAAAACTACTTAGTGATGCAATGAAATACAATTTTTTTCCTTATATAAACTGATACTTTCACTTTAATCTTTAATAATTTGAATTTGAAGTTCCAAATTTTGAAAATTCGATGTTTAGCAAATTACGCAAACGTGATTTAGGTTATTTTAGAAAAGTTAATAAGAAATATAATAGTAAAAGGAAATATATTTATATTACTTATAACACACTTTCAGACGTTTGGTTCTAAATTAATAAATTAACTATTTTTTATAGAACAACACCCCCCCCCCCTAAAAAAAATCATGCATCACTCAACTATAAATCATTATCGTAAATGCAAACATTTCTCAAAACATAAATCTTCTTTTCACCAAAACAAAATTGAGATACTTATTTCTGTTCTTAAATTAAGCCGTACCAATAATTTAAAAAATCCACTTTTCATCAATAATTTGTGTAAAGTTTTATAATTATAGCCAATGTAAAGTAATTTTATATCCAGCTAAATCTTATAATTTTTCAGACAGAATGAAATAAAATCAGTAAAAAAAATCTATAAAAATACCTTAATCAAAAACCCCGCTTAACACTTCCAAATATAATTAAAATAACTATCTATTCGAAATTAAGAATTTTAAAAATTGCAAAGCAGTATGAGAAAAATGTATAATCGGTAAAATGTCATGGTGTTTCATTTATGAATGGCGTTCAACATCATTCATGGTGTTCATCATTAAATGTCATGGTTACTTGTAATACTATAAAACGGGATATTTTCGTAAGGAAAATGAAAATAATTATATATGTAGCAATAAAATAATTACTTCTATTTTTTTCTCTCAAAATATTGATTGGCGAACATATCATACGAATTTAAATCGTAGAATAAAATAGTCAATTCATGTAAGAAAGGATAGTAGAGGAAAAATAACATTACAACAATTTTAATTAGATGCAAAAATAAATATAAAAAAATAAAAAAGATCGTATTAAGTAATTTCCGTAAACTATTAAAACTACATTTAAAATATAGATTCGTTCTACATACCAATTACATTTTTATTCTTTTTGGGTTTAAAATATATAATTCCCTTTTTATCAAGTTATAATTATTTTAAATGCATTTAATATCTCCAGGATTAATTTGGTAAAAAATATGACATCCCTTACACACAGTCTTTTATTTCTGTACTCATAAAATATGAACAATGAATTCGAGAGTCTTCTTCTCAATAAATTTAACGATGTCTTTATACACATTAATCTATATTCTCTGAGATCGCCCACCTATAGATATCAAGTCTGAATTCCGGGAAATTTTGCAATAGCGTCACGATATGAACTACATCTTTATTCATAATTTATTCCCGTCCTACGCATACTTTTATCACATCTTCACATGATTATCAATTTATTTTCCTTTTACGGATAAGTCTATAATATTTTATTTCACTTTTCTATAGACAGCATAGAATGCTTTTATTACGAATTTAATGTATCAGAAATATTTGTTAAAGATTAAATGAATTTATTTTGTTAATATTTTGAAATTTCTGCGTAGAAATAATGTATATTTTCTGCATGTATTTCATTTGCAAATATCTGCAAACCAAAATATGCGTCATTATATATTTAAAAAGTCTAGAGAATGTTGGCTTTAAAATTTTAGAGAGAATATTATTGTAATTGTTTTTACATATATTTACATATGTCTACACCATTTGTTTCCAGTATAGTAAGACTGAATGTATAAAATTCATCTCAAGTTTCAAAGTTAAGTAGTTTGCAATAACTTCAAACATTAATATAAATCTATCATGTATATATATTTTTTATAAATTAGTAATAATCTACGCCTAAATGTAAAACAGATTAACTTAAATTATCTGGATAGAATATTTAAAGCCATGATCTAAATGTATTTAAACCATCTTTAAATCCTTGAGAACCAACTTTTACCAGTCAATAACGCATATAATGAAAATTTTCAGCACGCATTTTACAGTATTTTTCATAAAAAAAATAAGAAAATATTATGTATAACATATAAAATGTTTGTTTACTTTATTATTCACTATAAATGTAAATATCTTCCGTGTACGTAAATAAAATTTCATTGTTCTTTCTTGCTGTAATAAGATAATCAATATATTCATAATTTCTTTAAGCAAGAAACATCCTACATTTTAACGTACTAGAGTAGTTTATATTTATTTGGACTCTATTAAGTACTTATACTAATAAAATTGTACAAAAAATATATGTATATGCTTTTGGAATCTCAATAATGTGACGTATAAAGGGCAAATAGAAAGATAATAATTTTCTTTATAAGTAATTAAAACCATAAAAGATACATATTAGTCTTTACACAATGTCTTTGTTTCATTTTTTAAAATATTATAAGAAAGGCAAAGTTGCATTAATTCCTTTTTTTATCAACATTTCTCTCTCTCTCTCTCTCTCTTTGTATATATATATATATATATAAGGTAAAGCGAGGGGAGATGACGCGGTTGGAGAGATTGCGCACATAGAGGTTCGGGGGAAAGGAGTTGAGTAAGCGCACAGCGACTCCAGGTAGTTCTACAACAGCAGTAGTGGAATGTCTACTTGAAAGTGCATGTTGATTGTTTTGAGCGTCTAAGATAAACAATTTCTATTTTGTTTTGTTTTCTCAAATAAGTGCTTGAATTTTCATAGCTATTCGTCAGAATTTCTATACAATGTCAGTAGTACAAAATATTTTAAACTTAAACGATTTCTCATAAGCTACTAATCTAGACTAACAGTGTGAACGAACACCAACGGTTCGTTTTAGTAGCAGCCATTTTTAAATAAAAGGCCGCGCAATCTCTCCTACCAAAATTGGAGAGTTTGCGCATCTGCTACTTAGGAGAGATTGCGCATTGTTCCCATTAGTTTCCATGCTAGGAGAGATTACGTAGCTTATTGGTAAATTTCCATAAAAAATGAAAAATAAAAATGGACTAATTTTAAGTTAAACGTGTTATCAAGTAACTTAATATTATTTTGTAATCTTCTCTGGACTTGCTTTTTCTGATTCTTTATTTTTTTTCCTTTAATTAAAATTTTTTAATTGTTTTTAAAATTATTTCCTTTTTCTGATTCTTTAATCATTAGGCTGAGATATTCACTCCTAATACAATAATATTTGTTCACAAAAACCTCACAATAATGTCATTTAAGTGTAAATATTATTGTTAACAATTTAATTGTAGTTATTATTAGTAACAATCTCTACTACCCATGTGCGCAATCACACCAACCCTGTAAGGACAGATTGCGCAAAATAACTTTCTTGGTTTTATTACAACTGTTCTATTAAATTACAACATAACAGCAAAACAGCAATGGAAATGCAGAGAAAACAAATGAAGTAAAAATTATTCATGGATAGTTTAGCAAAAAATTAATATTTAGATTTTTTATTGTTATTCTTTTTAATTGTGCGCAGACTCTCCTAGCTTTACCTTATATATATATATATACAGGGTGTCCGAAAAGTCTGGAAATGGTCAAATAACTCGAAAAATATACATCGGATTAAAAAACGGCAAAATGCATGTTCAATATTTTTTAAAAATCTATTTAGGGATATGAAAGTTGACCCCCAACTTTGCCCCCCGGGGGGAAAGGGGGAAAATTCGAAATCTTAAATGATGACCCCCAACTTTGCCCCCCGGGGGGAAAGGGGGAAAATTCGAAATCTTAAATGATGACCCCCATTTTTTATTGCAGATTCGCATTCTACGGGGAAAAATACGTTCAATACTTTTGTATTGAACATTTTTTTTCGAAACATTGTAGATGGCGCTGTAATCGAGTGCTGTGAGAATCGTTACCATTGCAATGCCTGGAAACGCTCGAATAACTCGAGAAATATACATCATATTGAAAAACGGAAAAATGCATTTTCAATAGTTTTGAAAAATCTATTTAGTGATATCAAAGTTGCCATTTCCGTTTTTTTCCTGCTCACCACTAAAACAAAAAAAAAAAAAAAAAAAAGAAGATGAATCGTGTAGAATATAATATATTGTATTTCTGTGGCGTCTAACACTTTTTATTCTATCAAAACTACGAAAAATTCATTTTATATGCCATCAGGCCATGAGTCCCTCTGAGTGATCTCGAATCAACATTGCTTCGGTGAAGGATGATGCCGGGAGCTCCTTAAGGACACCATAGACGCACCAACCATTTAGGAGGGTTGCTTATCAGGGGTCCCAGACGGGGGAGGTATCGATGGATCTCCACTTTTGATTTCGTGATTACGTCACCAAGATTATATGTGTCCGGGGATTAAGTCTCCATGGCAGTATCGTGTGGACTCTACTTTTTTCTACGATAGGCTTCGGCGGCCGGTGTCGCAGCCGTCATAGCGACCAAAGAGGTAGTTGTGTTTGGGGCAGATGAGCGAAAGGTACACATAAAAATGTTTATTTTTATCTTTTAACAGTACAGTATTAGTTTAAATGAATTAACACGACCACATTCTGAAATTTTGATTATATTTAAATTACGTCCGTCAGTACCACATTTTTGCTTTACCCTCTACTCTGTAGTCCCGAGCAACAGGCCTGCTCACACTGGGGTGCGCAGGCTGCGGGGGACCAAGCCGGGGTACCAAGTCTGCGAGGATGCGTCAGCCTCTATTATAGGAGCTCTAGCGGAGAGTAATTCGCAGGTAGGACTCAACGGTAGTCTCCAAGGTGTGGTTCGCTGTTGTGGGCTGCCACACGACGATGATGTGTAGGGCCCCTCTTGGTCTGTTGAGTGATGTTCTATCGCAAGCGTCTGGAGTCGGTTTAAGAAACCAAGTCATATCCAGAATTGGACAAGTGCCTTAACTAACTGGTCTAATATATCGCCAGAAATTCACGTAAACATAAATACACGAGCATTTATCCTTTAGTGAAAAAGGATTCTTAGAGATTTTATTTAATAAGAATTTTTATTTTCTAAAGTAAAAATTCACTTAGATATAGGGTTTGTATGACTCTCTTAAAGCATATAAAACATATTTTCAAGATTTCATTAGAATAAAAAGTATATGAAAATCTACTACGTTCTATGGCGATCCGTCTCTTTTGAAACAAAAATAGCAGAAATTTCATCATTGTCCAATCTTTCGCTTATTTTGGTTCTCTATTTTAAGACCACTTATTTAGAGGTAAACGAAAAAATAAGCCAATTAAAATGCTATAAGGCAAACTTGGTACAGTATTGAATGATGTCATTTAAATAATTTTCGATATAAAAATAACTTTATTAGATGTCCGAAAATGTAAATTTTGTATATCTAATCACCACTTTAAATACGATATTATTTTAATGCTGAAGTTTAGAATTGGAAGCACATTTACTAATAAAACAAACACATGTGAGCAATGTACTCATGGTTTTAATAAGGAAAGCATGTTGAATATGATCAGTATGTTCACCATCCGCAGCAAGGCATCATGCCGCTTCTGTTCTGATCGTGGAGACATTGATTATACATAACTTTATTTTATTTTAATAACACCTTATTTACATGTGTTAGTTTTACTAGCATTTATGCTTTGACAGTTTAATGTCACATTTCCGCATGGAATTGGTGACATATTTAAGGGGATGAAGCTTACATTTCTGGGCTTCTAATAAAGTTAGTTTTACATGTAAGACGTCATTTCATACTAAATTGTGGACTCTCTATATTAGGTAACTTTCATTACAAAATTCTACGTATTGCAGTTGTTCGGAGGAAAGCAATTCCAAAAAATGTTAGTATATTTTCCCAGATCCCCATATATTATATACCCAGATCCCAAACCACCCTCCGTTCAAATGTTGATTTATATATATATATATATATATATCTGACATATGTCATGCTGTAACTCTCTTATTTAAGAATCGATTTAGATGTGACTGAATATGTGTGTAGGACATACCAAGGTCTCGACCGAGTTCGTTGGCCAGCTTCATCCGCCATCTTCTTTCAAAATGGCGGCCAGTTAAAATTTTTATTATTATTTTTTTAATTCAAAAAGATATATAAAAAATTATAAGTTAAAAATGTTGTTTCTAGTAAGTCTTAGACCGTGATACAAGGATTCCAGAACATTTTTTTTTGTTTTGGCTTTATCTTACAAAGTGGCTGAGATATGGTACTTTGAAATTCTAGGGTGGCTGACATTTTGAAACATTCTTATTTTTGTTACGCTGTAACTCGCATGCTGAAATTCACATCCAAATTAATTATTAACAAAAACCGGGACTGAATCTTCTATAATTGTGTTCCAAGCACTTTACCTCCGGGTGTTTAAGTAAAATCAGTTGATTTTTTTTAAAACATGGACTATGAAAGCTATCTTTTCCTCCCGGTACAGGCCGGAAGGACTTTTTTGTAATTAATTTTTTCTCGTATCTAGTACTGTTTTCGAGATAGAAACACTAACTCCGCAGTTTACTCCTAAGTGGCGCTGTAAATTGTTTAGCACATCATGTAGCGCATAACCACATTTTTATACAAATGCACCATATTCAGGACTGTAACTGTTGCTGTTCTGAAGATAATGGATGTGGCTTCCACTTTACAGTGCACCTTGTATATCTAAAAAAATATATCGTAATTTATTTTTATACTTAAAATCATAGATATTTCATTCCCTGTTAGAGATTATACAAAAAATATATATTAATTCATTAAAATGTGAATTTAATAAAATTTAATTAAAAAAATTAAGGAAATATTTTGTGATAAAGTAATCGCCATCTTTACCAACGTCAGTTAGTAAATAATGTGTAATAAATATCACATGAATTAAAAAAAGATGACATATTTTGTGAAATGCGAGCAAAGGTTTAATTTTGAATGAGGAGACTATACTATGTTTGATTAACATAAGTACATTTAAAAGGGCAAAATTTGGGTAAAATAACACTTTTGTAATGAATATCTTGTACAAGATTTATGTAAATTCCATGCGATCGTTTTATTAAAGAGTTTTATACAAGAGTTTTAATACCAGAAATCTATTAGATTTGCTTGTCGATATATAGTTTAGTTGCCAAAAGAGTTTGAATACAATGAGTATTTTCTAATTGTATTATTTTGTATTCACTGTCATTTTTTCACTTTAGAAAATGTGTTATCTAGTTTTGTTCCAAATTTTCGTTATTTACAGAAATAATAGAAACTCTTTTAAATAAAGGTCTTTGTCTTGATATTCTGTCATTCAAGCAGTAAACGTGCTTGCAAAAACAAGCAATTTTTGTAATTGAACTATTTTCTATAGTTTGTGGCGATTTTTCATGAGATTATTTAGTCATGTAATTTAATATTTACAGATCTTAACTCACATGTAGTGTTTAAAATGACGATGTTTTTCTTTCTGTTTTTAATATTTAAAAAATGGATATTTATATCTGCTGCCTTAATTTAGTAAACGATGAAAAAACAGACTATTAATAAATTGCAGGATTGTAACAAATTCATTCTAACTTCATATCATATTAAATATAATTCATTTATCAGGAACATTCGAAGAAAGAATTATACAATTAATTAATTAATTAATAACGTTTGTATTTAAAAAAATATCTAAAAATAAATAATAGAAATTAATTAATATAAACTAATTAAATTAGTAAATTTTTTGTATAAAAATAACAGTAAATAAAAGACAAGCGTGTATAGTAATTTTTAAAACATCCAGAAAAAGTATTTACTAAATAAATAAGTTACATATTTAAGATTTAAACAAAAATAAAATGAAGTAGTCAATCATTTTACTTTATTAAGATTTTTAAACATTATGTATAATTAATTAAATTTTATTAATTTAATTAATCAATTAAAGTAAATTAACTGTTTATAACAATAATATAATGCATTAAAATTAAAATGCATCGAATAATTCATAATAAAAACGTAATAATATTAATATGCATTGACTAATGTAATCTTCATGCATATTTGATTCCGAGCAGGATTGAAGAATCCGATCTCTTCCTTTATTATTATAGCAATAAATTTTACTTTATTTTCAGTTTATGTTTAAAAAATTGATGGCAAAAGTTATATTTTAAATAGCACTTGTAATTGTTTATGTCTTTATCTTTAAAATGCATACATTTTATTTGATTAAAAAGAATATAAATCATACATTGATGACAATTACATAAAAATGTTTATTTTTATCTTTTAACAGTACAGTACTAGTTTAAAAGAATTAACACGACCTCATTCTGAAATTTTGATTATATTTAAATCCTAACAATTCTCCCATTTGTGAAATTTTTATAAAATCAAGTATATTCTTAAAAGGGTAGTTAACAAAACACAGAAATAAAAAAATTTGATTGCTTGTGGTTTTTATTTTGTTATTTAGTTTAGTGGTTTTCTTTTTTCTAAAACTTGTTATTCAACATTTTAAAGGAATTCGTACGCCGAAATTTAAGTTTGAAATTACAATAGGTGTAACATTGATATGTTTTAGGCTATTTTATATTGTTAATGTGCATAAATGTATTAAATGGACAATTTATATAGTTTTATCATTAGCAAGCTTAACTTCGTAATTCGTTAAGCCTTTTAATAATATAATCAAATGCCTACAATATATTCAAACTATTCCCAGTTGAGACTTTTCTGATGGAAAAGTCTTAAATGCATTAATTATTTCTCATATTTACATCATTCAAAATAGTCCCTCAAGCACAATATTGCTTTATAAAATTATGAAGATATTTAAAAATAATGACGTTTGAAATATAATTTAGGCAGTTAGTGCATTAGAAAGCCAAACGTTTTCTTACGAAAAATTATTATTTATATGTAAAAGAATATCTGCCGTGTTGATAACGTATATGATATATTATTGGGAAAGGTTTTAATGTGATTTCATACATTAAATCAATCGGTTATTGACTAAATTTTTAGTTGACACAAAACAAGCCTGAATACCTTTTCATTACATAATTATTTATTTTCTATTAAAAACATATTCATTTAAATATTCACGCACGCACGCACGCACACACACACACACACACACACACACACACACACACACACACACACACACACACACACACACACACACACACACATATATATATATATATATATATATATATATATATATTGCACTAACGTACGTGGCACCAAAATTGGCGTTATTTTAATATTGACGAATGACAACAACAGTATGTAAACAAACGCTAGAAAAGTTACCATGTTAGTGTTGGTCAGTTTGCTGCCGCATGTAATAAAATTTATTAAATGACATTTCAAAACGAATCGTCAGAAAATTTTTATAAATGCTAGAAAAAGACCTTCATGTGGTGTGAAAACTCCAGAACAGCATCATGAAATAAAACCTCTCATGAAAGAAGAGATAAGAGGCATTTAGACGTAGGTGTCTGCATTTTTCAACAATGTATATATAACAAATCCCAAGGCACAAAACAACCAAGGCAGAAAAGTGATAAAAAATGGGATACACTGATACAAACTTTAGCTTAAAATGAAGTAATTACTATTAAATGGCTAATAAAAGTTTTCTGTTTCACCAAACAATACTGTCAAAAATACAGCAATTAGTGTGCAGCGCATTTGTAGGAAATTATTCAGGCTGGTTAGGTTAGAGCAAAAATAAATGATTTAATATACCGTAATAGATTCCAGAGCGCAAATTATCATCAAACATGAAAAATTCTTGCAAGTATATCGTGTAAGGTTTATGAAGATAGCATTGAAGGGTTATCACATGAACGTTCAATTGAGATGAATCATATTCGCAAAAGCAAGCCAATTTGGCAGCGGACACAATTAAATAAGATTACTTAATAGACTGAAAGTATCCATACAAGTGAACATATTGTAAATGAAAAGCAAGTAGACATAATACATAAATGCAAAACCGGTGACTTAAACGTTAAAGAAAACTTCTGAAATGTTTTAAAAAAGAGAAGAAAAATTGAATAAATGTCATCGTCTAGGTAATGTAGAAAACATTTAATCAGTTTGCATGCCAAGGAAGAGAAAAATGGTTGCGGACGATACTGATAGCAAATGTGGTTTTAAGTGAATGTGGTATCATCAAATGGATTTTAAAAGTTATCTCTTTCACAAATCCATACTTTCTAGAATAGTACGCCAATTAGTGTGCAACCTTGTTAAATAAAATTATCCAGGAAGTTTAGGTAGGAACAAAAAAGGATTTTCTACACTTCCGTAATCTGATCTCTAAACAAGGTTAGCGTCAAACACGAAAGATACTAACAAAAATATGGCTTAATGCGAATGTGTATACAATTAAATTGTTGTCACAAAAAACACCTAGTAATCCAAATCGTTTGAGCTAAAATATACCAGTGGACGGTGAACCCAAATACACAAGAATTCTTAGAGGTTTCGAAAGTTTCCGCATAAGTGACCATATTGCAGCTGAGAACCAAACGCAAGTTCCATGCCAAAGTGAGTGCCTAAAGCGGTTTTTTTAAGCTTATCATTAACAAGATGAAATACGTAACAACAAACGAAGTGCTGATATGATCGTGAAGTGTTCTTGATATCACTATCAGAAGTTCATGATCTGGCAAAGAACTAAGCAAATAAATTGAACAGAGAATAAAATTAACATGTTGAAAAGCATAGCATAATTTAAGGGAGATAATGTCAGTTGCCGGAGATGACAAGTAATACAATAAAGTCTATATTACTCACCAAAAAAGACAGCTTATGTTTTTTTCCAAAATTATACAATTATCTTCAGCTGAAAACCGAATATATTAAACTCTCCAGCAATTATCGCAAAAACAAAATTACTCTCTATAAAGTTGGTATGATTACATAAAAAATTTGAATTAAAAAAAGACCAGTAAAATCACTTTTAGAAATTATCTTCATGTTGTAAAATTTTTCTGATTGATTAATGCACATTATTTTTTCTGTGCAGAAACATATCTTCTTTTACTTACACCAATATGTGAATGTTATAACAGAACTATGAATTCTAGAGTCTATGGAAATAAATACAAAATATCTATTTAAATGATAACTTTCTAAAGATTCTTAATATATATTTTTTTTAATCTTGAGACGAGACAATCTTAATAAAACATTTTGGGTGCTTCGAATACAATTAAATCGGTCATTTAAAAACCGCATAAGTCAAGTTTTTTCCAAATATACTTTTTTTTTTTACCGCAAATTCTTTCTTAAAGGTGGAGCCGTGATCTGGGTAATAACCACACAAGTCAGCGTATTCCTTCCTCTTCAAACAATACCTTTTAATTTTCGTTCATTACTTAAACGACGAAAAGTCAGCGACTTTAGTGGCTTTTGCATGCAATACCAGATTACATGCGGATAACATGTTACAGTACCATTATTGCTACCATATTAAAACATAAAAGTGTTCCTGTATAAGTGCTATCTGCATTAATTTTGATTCCAAATATGTTTAATGTGACTCTTTTGTTCAAATTAAATACCACCTAACCTTGTTTCTTGCGAAAACAACATAAGTCAGGAACAGTTTTTCTGTTTTTCTTCTTTTTAGTATTCATAAAATATAAAAATTATTGAATATTTACAAACATTGAAGTTCAAACTCTATAATCAGCCCAAAAAACCCCATAAAATTTCGTTTACTTGTGAATAATACAGTTTTTTTAATTTCTGGAAAGTTCTGATGCTGTGACTTATGTGATTTTTGAATTGACCGATTCAATTCAATAAAATTCTAATAGGTTTGCAGTATAATACTACGATTTATTGATGGAATAAATAGACAAATATTTAAAATGGCAGTTAAAAGTTTTAAAATGAGACAAATTTGAAAAACAAATCCAATAAAATAAATCTTATTTGTAATTTAAGACAGCCGACTTATTTTTATTTTATTAATTTGTGAAACTTATAATGGCAAAGAAAGTGAGCTTTTCTTTTACATTTCGTTTTCATCTAATAAAAAGAAGGTTTTTTTCAAATGTTTTAAAAGATTTAAACATTCAATTAACAAAGAAAAAAACTGCACTGGTATGCAAGTATGTATGTAATTATACTTCTTCATACTGTGGCTAATTTAAATTAAAATTTTTCATAGTTGTCTCCAAACGTAATTATTAATTAGAAAAATTTGAAATTTGAAATGTACTTAGGTAGGAAGTAATGATAATCACATATTTCCAAAATAAATAATGGCACGTATTGGCAGAACAATAATTATATAGTGAAACATTGTCACGCATTCAATTTTTTGCAACCATGTATTGCATTTGTTACTTGAAATGAAAATTAACTTGTAAAATGAAAATGAAATCGTAATCTGTACGTAGTATCGAAATTTGGGAAAAAATCAGTACAAAATATTATTGTTTGTAAAAGTACATAATTAATTTAAGTAGACCGTATTACTTTCGAGCACGATTTTTTTTAAAATAATTTTATGAAAAATACATTTTGTTAATAATATCAAAGGTACCTAACCAAGTCACAAATGTTAAGGATTCCGCAACTTTAACGAATATGTCATATAATAAAATCTAACAGCTACCGTTATTTTGAAGACTATTCGTTAGACAAAAGGCTAAAAAATAAAATTTTTAAGACGTTTGTAGGATGTCGTATTACAACAGATTTGTGAACTTTCTAGTACTGTTTGTTTTATCACAAACTATTTGTTGGGAAATGTAGCCCCTATT
Organism: Maratus michaelseni; assembly: GCA_963931845.1. Lineage (NCBI taxonomy): Eukaryota > Metazoa > Arthropoda > Arachnida > Araneae > Salticidae > Maratus > Maratus michaelseni. The sequence goes on along the minus strand of OZ007593.1, from coordinate 103,561,736 downwards.
TTAAATGTTACACGTGGACCCCACATTTCGGATCATCACCCTCACACATCAGACTAGTGCGATTTGGGATTGAGTAAGTTCAACTGCGTATAAGTTTGTTGGCAACATAGTGGTAATGAAATATAACACGTTTCCCATACGACATTTAATGCGGTATAAAACAATTATATTTATTTATATCAAACATTCCATTTTCTTAATCTAAAATGCAAGATAATAAAAGCATGTTTAAAAAAAAAAAAAAGAAAAAAAAGGCGAAATTTGAAATTTTAACGGGCAAATTCGCACTAGTATGGAGATGACAGTTTAAGCAGTGAAAGAAATGTTTGAAATAAAAAAAAATCGCCAACATTGTAAAAGTAAATACTAAAACTTTTATTATTATTATTATTATTATTATTATTATTATTATTATTATTACTAAACGCTTAAACATAAATTAAGTCATAATAATTAATGTATAGACTTATACTATCATTAATCTAATATATAAAAATTAAAATTTTTATGTATGCACATCTATATAAATTACTGCTCGCGAATGTATGTTTAATACGTTTAAAACGTATTGTAACCGGTAACGGTTTTGGATAGGTATAATATGTAAAAAAGATTTATCTAAGTATACATTTAAACGTATATAAACGTATATACGTGAGTACTAATACAAATCAACAGTTTAGAAGGAAGAGTTGTGAAGTTTAGAAGCAAGAGTATAGGTGTATTAAAACACTGCTGAGGCAACTAAAGTAATCTGGAATCAAAATAATGTATAGTTAATTTTTAATTAATAAAAAACAAAAAATCTGACAGTCATTTCCTATCAAATATAAACATATTTTTTTATAGCAATTGCCAACAATTAAAAATCCCCAATAAAATCTTTTACACAATAATGAATTGCTGGTCAAAGATTTTCAGGTGAAAAATGAAAATGAAGTAAAAAGCTTCAACAATTGAAAAAAAAAGATGAATATGACGTCATATTGGCATTATAACGGAAAATTTCAAACATTTCTCAATAATACAAGGAGTATGAGTATGTGTAAATACAGAAAGTAGTTTAATACGACGAAATTAGAGAATTAAAAAGAAAATTAATCTGACGACATATTGGAAGTTTAACGGATTTTTTTAAATGTTTGAGAATCATTCAAAAATAGTATCTATATGAGTAATAGAGAATGCAAGTGGATATGACGTCCGCAGGTGAATATAAAGCCATATGAGTTTGAGAAACGTATTGAATCATGAGAAAAATCCGATTATGGAAATATTGGCATATTTTAACATTTTAAAGTTCTTTATACAACATGTTTAATTTTTAAATTGATTTTTCTGCGTAAACATTCTTAAAATCCCGGACAACGCATGGAATTTCAGCGTACAGTAATAAAAATAATTGTTGAAACAAAATAATACATTTCCTTGTAATAAGACGCCAGACCAAACGGGCTATGTTACGTCGAATCTCTCATCTGCTCTTTCATTTTCATTATCGTATACTTTTCTGGTTTATATTTGTATATAGCACTTTTATATAAAAAAAACACCACATATGTTCCCATAGAAAGTCAGATGCAACAAATCTAAAGGACAGCATCACTGCTTATTTCCATGATAACTGAATTGCAAAATAACATAATATTCTATATGATCATAGCTATATTTACAAAAATTCAAATTACTGTTATTCAATTTAGTTTTGAAAAATAACCAGGAATTTGTTTTCTCGGAGTCTTCGATTTTGACTTCAAATGGAGACCATGTGTTATTTTGAGATAAAATTTATTATCGCTTACTATTTTGGCTTGCTACCAAAAACTGCTTATATTTTCGTTGAAGTTAAAAATTCGTAATTTCGCCAATGCGTAAATTTAATTGCTTAGATAAGATGAATTCTGTAAGAATACAGAAAAGTTAACACTTAAACTTAAGTCACTAAACTTAAAGTATAACATTTAAATTATATTTAAGTGTATAAATTAGAAATTTTGAACGGTGATATTTCTTAAAAGTTCAAGGGGAAAAAATAATAAAGTTTTCTTTAGAGTGAAATGGTGATTTTTTTCAATAGATATAATCTTCTTCTATCCTCAGAAGGCATTCAGTTAAATATAATTTTTCTTATTTATATAGTTATATGTAACTTGTAAAGGGTTATTGAAACATAAGCTGAACGTATAGCATTTAATTCTTCTTCTTCTCTCATCATATTTTTTCAAATTATTTTCTAAACATTTTAAAGAATGCTTATTTTTTTTTAAGTAAGGCATTCGCAGAATTTTCACTCAAACCACTTTTTATGGTTCCTTTCATTTGGCGAAACCCTATTCGTCTCACTTCTCTATCTGTCACAGAGTTCATACTAGGAAACTGTATAAGTTAGAGACTTGAAATTTACTTATAGGTTTATACCTCCTGTTACACGACAAATTACGAAATTTTGGAAACGTTTTATATTATTTTATTTAATTAAAACTTCATTATAATTTTCCCGAAATTACACTCTTTTTAATGAAAAAAAAAAACTAAAATGTTTATTTCCAACTACTTTCGTACCGCAGACGAGGCTAGCAACGAACGTCAGATTCAACCCGCTTGGGACCTCACAGCGAGTCTAGATATTTTCACACTCCAAGTAATATAATACCAGTAGCGGTATTCAGATAATACCAGTAGTGACATTCAGATAATATCAGTAGTGGCATATTTTAGGCTTTATAAAATTATGAAAATTATTTTATTTATCGATTTGAAAACTGTCATTATATACATATTAAAAATTCTAAATCCAAATTTACAATTTTCGTAAAATTCGTTTCATAATTTGCTGAGATATTAATTTAAAAATCATTAATGAAAATGGAAAATGATTTATTTTTATTTCATATACGTACATCTGCAGGCATTTAAAGGGGTCATATTGAATTTATTTCCGTCGCTTCTGTGGTCCGTCTATCCATTTACTTTCCGATACGAAAGGAAAGACAAAGATAATCAACAATGGATGGAACAATTCTTATTGATAAAGTGTATTGATAAATGATAAGGATAATTATAAATTAATGATTTGGATTTAATAATTAAAGAATAAAGTGTTTTGAAAGGAATATTAAAAAAACTCTTTATGCGATCTTCGATAACATCTGTCTTCCTAATGCCCAACATGCTTTCCAGCGGTCAGCGCGGAAGGATACAGTGACGACAATTTTAGCTCGCATTCATGGCAAAACATGCTGTCTATCGCATTCCCATACACGATTAGCGAATTATTTATGAATTAGATACTCATAGCTTAATTATAAAAGCATAAAAAGCATATATTAGAATAATAGTAAATGAGTATACTAATATCTGACATTGACAACACGGATTATTTTTTAATTTTGCCTTTCATGCTTCTGACCGCTGATTCTGAACTCCTGTTATATATAGAGCTCAATGTTCTTACCTTATAACTATGCGCTCTTTTACATTTACGCGAAATTCAAAATTTTAATTACATTTACAGTATGACATTTACGTGTCGAGACCGTTTGCAGCTTTTCAAAATGGTGATATATTCTGTATGTTATTAAATTCTGTTTTGATAGATATATAGAAAATTTGGAGATAGATAAAGAAAAAAAATGTATTACTTATAAGTTTTTTTCCCTACAGAGTAAGTGATTTTTTGAATTGAAAAGTCATACTGTATTTATTATGATTATAGCTATCCCCGGCTTGTGTGTCCCACTGGTAGTCTAGCTACCCCTCATATTTTCCCATTTTTTGTAGCTATCTACAAATTAGGTTTCCTTTTGGTTGTCTAGCAATATCTGACTAGGTTTCTCATTGTCAGTCTACCTATCCCTCGTTTTTCCTGTTTGTTATAGCATAGCTACTAATTTTTTTAATTTTTATTTGGTTGCACTGAAAAAAATTACACTTTCAAATCTGGGTAGATAGATGTTTTCATTTTATTATAAAACATTTTGTTTCAAATATGGCTTTCAATTCTGAAATACCAAAAATACTCAGAATATTGAAGCATGGATACAGCTCCTAGAATATATAGTGTGGAAACCGGCTATCCTTGTAATGCTTTAAAAAGTGCTAAAAAGTTGTAGCCTATAAATGTGCAACGGTGCTCCTACGATAATAAGGCGATCAGAGACAAAACAATGCGTATCACGTTTTTTTTAGCCATGCTTTCATAATTTTAAACAAGCTGGAAATTGTACGCCAAACGTGACAAATGAGGTGCGTTCGTACTGTAGTTAGCTATAAAAATATTTAGATCTTGACGATTTTTAATTCTGTGAAATGAATGATACCGTCTGCAGATGAATTTCTGTAATAGAATAAGTATCTCGGTCGCTTGACGATTAAACTTCGGAAGCTCCTCTAACAAGAAAGCACCGATTTAAAAAAAAAAATTCAAATTTCTTAATAAATATTTTTAATTATATCTCCTAAAGTTTTAATTCGATTTTAATAAAATTTGAAATGTCTCGACAAAATTCTGCAAAGATAATATATCTTAAATTTCAAACCATTCGGTTGGGTAGTTTTTGCGTTGTTATATGCGGACGGACGAACAGACAGACGGACAGACGGACAGACAGACGGACGGACCAAGCGACGACTATAGGTGCTACGTATTTATATAATTACGAACGCACCTAAAAAGCCTTTAAAAACACTAAGTCAGAGGAGAAAAGGATATAATTTAAGTATTTGAAATACTTACCACCAGCCGAAATATTCTAATACAATGTTTATTTGAGAAGAGCTAGCAGATGGCGCTGCGATCCCATCGTTATCTTTTCAGCAACGTTGTACATTTATTGGATTCAATTTTTTAATACTATTTTGTAGCAGATTTCCACACTATGTATTCTAAGCGCTGTAGCATGGAGATACTGAAACCTGAGCACATAGAGGTCAGTTCATACACATTTTTAGGGTTTAGTTCATTTCACGAAACCCTATTACTCCCGCTCCGTTGTGTGTCCGTCACAGAGCTATTCTCAAAAACTATATAACTTACAGAGTTGAAACTTTGTGTATATAGCTGAATATCACCTATGAAGAGCTCAAAATATTAAAATTTGGAAAAATCGTATTATTTTAATAAATAGAGATAAAAAACCAAAATTCTAACAGCCTTTTCCTATTAAATTTAAACATTTTTCGTTATAGCAGATACCAAAAATTAAAAATCCACGATGAAATTCTTTCCACAATAATTAATTTTCTATTAGACGATTTCCACTTGAAAAATGAAAATGAAATAAAAAGTTTCACCAATTGAAAAAGAGATAAATATGAAATAAAATTGATTGACGTCATACTGGTAATAAAACGGAAAATGTCTAAGATTTCTCAATAATACAAGCAGTATGAGTATGAGTATGTGTACGCACAGAAAGCAGATTAATATCACGTCATTAGAGAATTAAAAAGATAATCTGACGTGATATTGGAAGTTTAAGGAATTTTTCAGATGTTTGAGAATAATACAAAGCGAGTATCAATATGAGTAATAGAGAATGGTAAATATATGAGTTTGAGAAACATATTGAATCATGATAAAAATCCGATTATGGAAATATTCGCATATTTTAACATTTTGAAGGTGTACAACATGTTTAATTTTGAAATTATGTTTTTAAATATCACATTTAGTCCGCATGACAATATTTAATATTTTGAAGGTGTACAACATGTTTAATTTTGAAATTATATATTTTAATATCGCATTTAGTCCTCATGACGGATATTATTATGACAGAACTTCGCCCGCTATCGGGCTGGTTCAGATATTCAAAAAAACGAAAAAATAGACCGGTAATTTTTTACTATATAAAAAAAACATGTTTTTTTTTTTTGCTAAATGAAATCTATTTGGATTTATTAAAGAAAGCATAAAGTGCTTTGAAAGGAATATTAAACGAAACCCTTTGAGCGATCTTCGATAACACTTACCCACTTGTTGAAACATGGACATGCTCAAATATGAACACATAATGTTTTATTCTTGAGTGTGTGCATGTTTTCAGAAATGAGTATATACATGTTTCAAACCTGAGTAATTTTGATTCGGAGCCACTTTGACTGTGCGACATACTCAGATTTGAGTATTTTTTGCTCAGTTTTGAAAATGTCGTTTTTAGAGTGTACTACTAAATATCAATATTAAATTTTGCCTATTTTAATCAACGAAATTTGAAATGAAATGAGAAAAATGTTTTTATTAAATTTTAGTGGTAACAAAAATCGTAAATTTGGCAGTTATTCTTTATAGCTATCCCTGAGCTTAGGTTACCAGTTGCTTATCAACCTATCATATATATTATTTCTCCTGTCAACATCCCTTTTTCTAAGAAAATACAAAACGCAGAACGGCGAATAAGATACCACATGAAAGGATTTTGAACAGGTTTCTGACATGGCACACTTAACATTTCGTTAAAACATTTTTTTTATTAAAAATTGCTGTTAATTAAAAATTAAATCGGCATTGTTTAATAAATGAAGTGAAAGATTTTCCTCAAATTTGTGTTACCACAAAAATAAAATACCGCATTTTATCATGTTCAACGGTAATTATAAAAATAAATAAATAGTATAAAAAATATAAAGTATGATTTCTCCGCAAGGGTTAATTGATTATTTATGGTTAAAAAGCCAAATTGAAATTAAAATAAAAGATATGTTTTACTATATTAGAAATGCATTCAATTTACTTTTTTTGTTTCAAATTTTTCAAGAAGCGGATGACGTCATCTTCTAGTTAAAATACGATTGTTATTTTTTTTCTCGCACGTGCTTTTTGAAAAAAATATCGAGCTTTTAATCGGGATTTTATTTAACTTTTATACGCGCGTCATCTATTGTTCTATTTATCATGATTGTGTACATGCGTATTGTAAGTTGTAACGGAGTAATAGTACATTAACGTATTTAAGGATTATCTTCTAATCGAATATATATTTTTTAGGATTTACAAAAATTGTATTTATTTTTTATTATTTCATTAAGCTAAGTTGTTATGTTATTTATTTAAGTTTAATTATTTCCATAAGCTTGCAAAAAATCATGTACCAATATTGATTTATGTATTTAAAACATTTCTGAAACAGTTTTGTTAAGTCTGAGGAAATACTTTCATATGAATTCACTTAATATCTGATTTAATGCTTCATTTTTTTTTTTTTTTTTTTTTTTATTTTTATAAATTCGACTTTTTGGGTTTTTTTCAGTATTGGGGCTTTAGCAAGGTATAGAAAATGACTTCGGCGAGAGAAGAAAATTTGCCAACATATTTTTCGTGCAATCTATTCACACAAATAATTTTATCATAAAACACATACAATGATCAATTTATTATAAAACATACAATGTTTAATACACACGCAATCTGTTCAACCGGGTTACCATCCGAAGCAAAATTTCGCCAAAATCGTCGGGTTGCCTATGCATAAAACCGCTCTTTTGGCGCTAAAAAGATACCCCGGTGCGTGTATCTGTACCTTTTTGAAATATACAATCAGAAGTAAATTGTATATAAATAATATTGGTACAGATGTCGCAGACGCACCGGGGTATCTTTTTATTGCGAAAAGGGCGATTTTATGCCTAGGCAACACGACGATTTTGGCGAGATTTTGCTTCGTATGGCAACCCGGTATTGCGTGTGTTTTATATTAATTTAAACATTGTATGTTTTATAATAAATTGATCATTGTGTGTGTGTTTTATGATAAAATAATTTGTGCGTGTTTTATAATAATAATTATAATAAAATGGGTACTTACGTATTATACGGGAAAGGTGAAATACAGTTGTGCCAAGCATGCGCCAATTAACTAATTATAGTAACCCTTATTTTTCGATAAGTACGTAAAGTATTTATTTATGATAGTTTATAGTTTATTTTTTATTATAATTTATAGTTTATTATTTTTTTAATTATACCTTATCGTTTTTTTTTGTTATTGATTTAATATTGTTCATTAATTATATTTTATTTATTTATTTATTTATTTTATATTTACCATTTTTAACAATGTTATGTATTTAACCAGTGGACCCGTGCGATGGAATTCGCACTGCAGTCTAATAATTTTTTAGCAATATCTAACATTGTTTAGTGTAGGTTTAAACTTCTACAGAAAGATTGAGCAGAAAAATATCTGCAAACAACATTAGTCAAGCCAGAATATCGCCTCATTTATTCCTAACAAACAAATCTCATCGAAGATAGAAAAAGGCATTTGCGAGAGGAAAAAAATAGCAATTGTATTGTAACTGCATTAGAGGATGATTTCATCTTCTTCTGGAAAAATACGGGACGAAGAAAAATAAATTGAAATACACTTAAATTACAATTGAATCTAATATAACAAATCCTACCTTTTATGCTACACGTGTAAAATACCACTGCTTCGATCAATAAAAATAATTTTTAATTCCTTCTAAACGTTTCAATTTCAATTTTGGTTTTTATCATAAAAATAATTTAAACCGGTGTCACTTTTTACCTCTTTTGTACAATTTATTATTTTTTTTATTCATTTTTGAGCATCCCATAATGCGGTATTTTATTTTTGTGGCAACATCGATTCAAAAAATGCTTTAATTTCATTTAGGATAAAACAATGCAGATCATATATATATATATATATATATATAACCATTAATGGAACATTACGATAACACCAACTGAAACTTGAAATTATGATTTAGGAAGTAATAATTTATTGACAACGAAATTGTAACCCGAGCACAATGAATATAGATATTAGATACTAATATAAAAGAAGTAGAAATTAAATTAAAAATTGAATAAAATAGAATGAATGAAATTTGTGAAATTTATACAGAATTATCAAGTCCCAAATGCATAAATTCCACAAATAAAATGAGTGGTTTCATCTTCATATTAGCATTAAAATTGCTAAAGAATATGAATTTGGGACGACCACTGTATGACCATAACCATCTAATTAAAAAAAGACTGAAAATTCATAAAACAAATACAATACTTAAAAAGAGAGAAACCTTACGCAGAATTATAAGAGAAGAACTGGATAATAGATCGACAAAAGCCGTAATCTACACGATGAAGATGGATTCCTACTACCAACACTTACCAGATACATGAAGACAAATAAAGGAAATGAATTGCAAAAAATAATTTACTAAATGTTGCCAAAAACAGTTTTAGAAGATTATAAACCCTGTTGCCAATTTAGAAAATGAATTACATGGATATATGGAATTTTTTAAAAGCATCACAAACCATGGTGCTGCCATCTATGATTTTGAAAATAAACTACATGGAAATATTGAATATTTTAAAGCAACAAGCCATGGTGTTGCCATCTATGAGCAGAATATGTAGTGAAATACAATGGAAAAATCAATATTAAAAATGAATTCATTCTATCTTAAGTGGTCATAATTAGTTAATAAATATAAATGAAATAAAAATAAAATAAATAATATATAATAATAAATACATATGAAATTAAATATAAAATAAATAATAAATCCAATTACATTAAAGTAAAACTGGATGTAGTAATGATTAATTAAAATACTAAAAGTGAATAAAGATGCTATGGAGATAAATTTAATATTAAATATATGATACAATAGGATAGGGAATAACATTAATTTAAATTAATACATATAATTTAGCATTTAATAAAGTATTACATTATATTAGAATATGATATTAGAATATGATATTGCCCACCGTGGGCAAATTAAAATACTAAATCATGTGAATTAAGATACTATGGATTTAAAAATAATATTAATTAAATATTGAAATTAATAGTAACAAATTATGTTTTTGCATACAAAGTTAAAATTTAAATTCACATGATATAAGTTGTTAGGGAATAAAATTAATTTGAATTAATATATATTATATTAGTGCTTAATAAAGTATTACATTATATTAGAATATGATATTGTCCCCCATGGGCATAAAAGTAAATAGAATAAATCAATAAACATTCTTAATAGTAGTGAATAATTCATTTAAATTAATTAATGAAGATTTAAATATAACTACAGTAATTCACATATAAAAGTACTACATCAAAGTCCATTACAAAAAGTGTATTAGTAAGCGTATGTGTAAATCAAAATGCCCTCTTTTTTTTTTTTTTTTTTGGTAAAATAAATTAACTATGCGTTTTTTGCATACAACTCCGCCACACACCTCCTCAATCCAACATCTACCCACCCAGCCGTCTTATTATAATTAATTAATTAATTTTTTTAATATAAATATTATATGTTTTTTTATACATTTTTTAACGCATGTGTTAATTCGGTTGTATAGATCATATAAGTACTAATTATATATTAAAGAAAATAGGAATGTTTTTGGAAAACCATGTTGTAATGCATCATAGATTAGTTTTTTAATGTTGCTGTTAATGAGTTGAGAAGAACATAAACTTTTTATTCTGTAAATATGATTAAGGAGTATATTACGATATACAGAATTATGAAGACAGGATTTAAAATTAGTAAATGTATTAACTTTAAATTGAAATTCTTTACGTTTATCAAAAAGATCAATTATTGTTTTGTTTTCTTTAAGTGTAATTTTAAGATCTAAAAAGTTAATAGTATTGTTAATAATGTGGTTTTCCATTAATTCTAAATTAGTAGGATAATCAACTGGAAATATAGATATATTAGTGTGATCAGTGGCAATTAAAATTATGTCATCAATATAACGATATAAATGTAAATTACTGTTAATAAAAGTACGTTCATAGTGATACAAGTATAAGTCTGATAGTATACTAGATGTACATCCCCTTGTGGTATACTGACTTTCTGTAAATATAACGTATTATCATGCAGTATAAAATTATTATACATAATGAAATTTGTTAAAGTTTTAAAATAAGCAGTATCTATATGAATAGGTAAATTTAGTGTATGATGATACTTATTAAATAATGCATTTATAACATTATGTAGATCTAATAAATCTATATTATTAAAAAGATCTTTGAAATCATAAGTCAATATATTGTTAACACATTTAAGATTTTTTAAAATATTGACGAGTTGATAGCTATTTTTTATACAATGTGTATTATTAGTGGATGTTGTCAGTGTATAAATTTGATTGAGAATTTTTAATAGATGTTTATATATATATATATATATATATATATATATATATATATATTATTTTTGTTGTGAACATCCCTTTTTCTATGCACATACAAAATATACAACGATGAATGAGATATCATTCGAAAAGTTTTTGAACAGGCTTCTGACATAGTACACTCACATTTCGTTAAAACGCGTTGTTGGATTTAAAAAAAAAATCAGTTAATTAAAAATTAATGCTAAAGTACCAGGAAATAATCTCAAAGATTACAGTGCGAAAGCTTCGCATGGGTCCTTCTGGTCGTATATATTATTTCTCCTATCAACATCCCTTTTTCTAAAAAAATACGAAACACAGAAAGACGAATGAGATACCATATGAAAGGATTTTGAACAGGCTTCTGACATAGTACACTTACATTTTTTAAAAACATGCTTTTTGATTTAAATTTGCCGATAATTAAAAATTAAATCGACATTGTTTTCATAAATGAAATGAAAGGTTTTCTCAAATCAGTGTTGCCACAAAAATAAAATACGGCATTATCGGATGACGTCATCCTTTAATACAATTAAGATGCGATTGTTAATTTATTTCTTGCGCGTACTTTTTGAAAAAATATCGAGCTTTTAATCGGGTTTTTATTTAATTTTTACGCGGGAGTCACCTATTGTTTATTTGTTTTCTTTGTTTAATCAGGGCTGTGTATATGCGTACCGTATCGGAGCACCAGTAGATTAACGTAATTTAAGGATTATCTTCCAATTAGATATACATTTCATTAGGTTTTATAAAAATTTTAAGTATTTATTTTTAAATTTTTCATGGCAGCCGGACCATGAAGCTTGGACATCACATGTTTATGTTCCCATAGGCTTGCAAAAAAGTGGTGTATCAAATATTGGTTTGTGTATTTAAGACGTTTCTGGAATAGTTTTGCAAAATCTGAGGAAATGGTTTCATTTGAATTCACTGAACGTCTGATTCAGTGTTTAATTTTTTTAATAATTTTTTTCCAGTAAGGGGTCTTGGCAACCTAGAGAAATGACCTTGGCGAGAGAAGAAAATTTGGCAACAAATTTTCTGGCAATCTATTCCCATTTTCTTATACACAAGCAATCATCATATATATGATTTCTGATGTCAACATCTCTTTTTCTATTCACATACAAAACACACAAGGATGAATGAGGTATCATTCGAAAGGTTTTTGAACATGTTTCTGACATAGTACATTCACATTTCGTTAAAACGTGTTATTTTTTTTGTCAGTTAATTAAAAATTAGAGCCAAAACGTACCAGGAAATAATCTTAAATATTGTAGTGCGAAAGCTCCGGCCGGGTCCTTCTGGTTGTTTAACATTGTCACACAGGATTGCTATCATGGGAAGTAACATGCAAAATATTATTTTATTAACTCCTTAAAACATAAAAATATATAACAACTTTACTGACTAAAACGAATTTGATTAGTCAAAGCGCTTTAGTGAGTAAAATTGTGAAGTAGTTTTATGCTGTATGGAGTTCTGCTTTGATAGATATGAAAATATCAAGATAACAATATCTATATATATATTTCTCTTACGTGGCGCGAAAAAAGGGTTGAATTTCTAGATTATCGTTTGGCAACAACCGTAGTTTCCAGAATCTCCAATATGGCGGCCTGTGTAACAGCAGTGAAACGAGTGAAACATAAACTAGCAATTATTAAAAATAAAATAACGTGTGCATAATCAAAAGCGTTTGAGACGATTCCTCATTTTAATTATGACTAATATCGTTAATTTCAAATGAATTCTCAACTCTTATTTAGAATTTATTTATGTCTTTTGTTTAATGAATAATTTATTATTATCTCCGAAAATCGGAGATCATAAAAATATCAAATGTCTAGGTTGCATCTGCTGCCATCTATTGCTGTCTTGATGAAGTAAAAAATAATTTATTTTGTAAATATCTATAATCAATTAGAACAGGTTTACGAAATTTAAACAATGATTGATGATATATAAACTATCTTCCTATCACGTAGCGTTTTTTTTTTTTTTTTTTTTTTAATGAATTTAAGCCGTGCTGTACAATATTATAGGTGCTATGAGTTTTAAACTAATTGTGTTTTCAAGATCTGATTTCTATTCATAGCACCAACTAAAGGCATTTTTAGCTGTGTTTCCAACAAAATTTTCAAATATATATATATATATATATTTATTTTTTTTTTACCTTAAATTTTTTTTCAATTTTATGGAGGTTTATGGTGGATTTATGGTGGTACTTATTCCGTCTAGAATTGCTGCGAGCGAGCGAAGCGAACTGGGACCGCGTAGCGGTCTCTATGTGAAGTGCTTCGTAATTCAGGGAGTTTGGCAAGCGTTAGCGAAAAGGGGGCTGAGCCCCCTAGTATATATATATTTCTTTTACTTTTGAAAAATATCGATATTAGAAATAATATTTCGCAGTTTTCTAGTTGTTTTTATTTTATTCGATTTATGTTATTTCAATTGCACTTTACATTGTAAAATGATAAACTATTTTCATATTTTATTAAGTCCTATTTTGATAGATATTATTTAATTATGATGACGCATAGAAAAAAAAATAGTTCGAACCAGATATTGATACATTTTAAAACATATTTAATGCAGAGAAATTGTTTAAAAAATTCTGGTCGTATGTTGTCAGAATAAGTTTTATTTCTGGGGAAAAAAGTCATGTTTAATTGAATAATAATAATAATAAAACGATTAAACCTTGAGCAATAAAATGACTTCTGCCAATGGAAGCCGTTGGCTCTGGTCGGTCAATGGAAAATAATGTTCATCTAACTCTCTTCTTGCATTACTTATTTTTAGGATTCATATTTTATTTTGGAATTATATTAACTAACTTTAACATGAAACATTAATATACTCACTGATTAACGTACTGACTGGGCTGTAATTCATTATTTTAATATTTATTCACACTTTAATTTAATTTAAAATACGGATAACTGCAATATCCAAGGTTTACAAAAATCTCAAGAACTTCCACCATTAAAGTCACTTAAATTCTTTCAAAACAACATCAACCACTGCTGGGCTGCTAACCCTGTAGCAAGACGGCATATGGAGGAGAACTCCATAGATATCGTGTTTAGATTTTCCCTAAGTTTGGATTTCCAGCCACCTGGAAGATATTTGCCTCCAAACATCGAACAGCGCATTTGGTTGTGTGGAATACTAATTTGCTCGTAAACCATATTTTTATCGTTGACCACTGCGTTTTTCTTTTCATAACATCGGAGGAAGGTGAGTTCATCATCGGCTGAAACTACGTTGCACCTACACTCGACTTCGATAACTCACTGCAAGAATGGCAGCACTTAATTACTCAATGATGACTTTTTCTAGGTGATTGCGATTTTAATGTGCTCTGGGGAACTCTCCGCTCTGGGGAAGTTCCAAGGAGGACTCCAGGGGAGGGGGTCATAAAATTATTCGTCACCAACAACCTCTCAATATCTAATATCGACAATCGTAAACATACATTCATTAAAAAAAATAGATCAGACACAATCGTGGCAAAAAGTTTACCAGACCACACTCTTGTTAATCGCACTGCACTTACTTTTAGTCATAACTGGCAAGTTGTTGATCTACAAAATTTTTCTGATCATAAATTCATTGACTTTTTTTATTAAAACCACTCCTCTTTTATCCACGCAATGCAGATTATATACAAAATTCGGCAATTATAAAAAAATTCATAAACTTCTAAAAGCTAAACAAAATACTCTTAAATGAACTCTAAATTCTATACCTAATGCAGAACAATTAAACATATTTACAGAAATGTTAATAGACACAATACAAACAGTGATAAAAAACCACCTTCAGCCTTAAAAATTCCGAAAAGCATCTGCGTTTTCCTTTTGGTCCTATGAATTAAAATCGAAACGTAATCTAATTAAGACCTAGCTAAAAGAATTAACAATTTAAAACATCTAAATTCACCCCCTGAAATTATCCAATAGTACAAATCTTCGTAAAACAAACAAACTGCCATATCCACACGTTCTATTCTTGAGGCGTGGAACTCCTTTTGTTCGAACCAGAAGAATCCCTTTAGGGTTGCTCAAAAATTCTTTTCTGGGAGATTCTTCACTCTGGATGAAGTCCTCCAGGAACGACCTTCGGGATCTTCGTTTAGACGTAATAATCTTGAATTCCTTATCAATCATCTTTTTGGCGGATCCAAAATTTTGAGTATATCCAAACCATGACAATCTAGACATTAATTTTCCAACTAACTTAAATAATCCATTTTCTAAAGCGGAACTCCGGGCCACTCTTGGCATATCCGAGGATAATAAAGGGCCTGGTCCAGATTCCATTGATTCCCGACTTTCCAAGCGCGCCTTTAACATATTTCCTTAGATTTACACCTAATGGATTAATCTCTGTATTTCTTTTCATTATTGCACTCTAACGTTGAGTCAAGGGGAAATATTACATTTAATTAAGCATAGGAAATACTCCATCTGAACCCGGTTCTTATCGTCCGATCTGCCTGTTTCCGGTGTTAAGTAAATTACGAAAAAAAATAATTGATTTTCGTCTTTTTTTTTCCTCAAATCAAACAACTTATTACATAATAGGCAATATGGGTTCAGAGAGGGCAGATCTTGCGAAACAGCTCTTTTTGAAATTTTTTCTTCTTGCGCTTTTAAAATTAGTGAAGGTAAATACATTTTCCTAGTATCCCTTGATATTCAAGGGCCTTTCTATAATATTAAGTGGGAGGACATTCTCCTACAAAATTCTTAATTGTCCAGGAAATATTTCTGGAGCCATTTCTACTTATATCTCTGAGAGAAGTATTCTGGTTCTGCTTTTTCGTTGCAGAACGCGTTTTTAAATCTAACCTTTTTTGTATATTGCTTGGTGTGCATAAACTCTATAGATCATACACAGGACAGCACAAAAGTTCTCGGATACATTTCCGTGTAATTACAGAAATTCCAGAAAAGGGATTTTAAACTTTGCTACGCGTTTCCTAATTGAAATAAAATTTAGCACTCTGTGTAGTACATATATTATGGATCATATACAGGGCTAAACAAAATAGTTCGGATATTTTTCCGAATATTTTTCCGAATATTAATTCCTGAAGTTGAGTTTTTAAATATGTTATGCATTTTCCAAATTGTCAGTACTACTTCTCTAATCTCATGGTGGTATTTGATTTGTGTTCATTCTATGATTATTTCATTTGTCTTTATCGTATTTGTTAATTGTTTATCGTTCAATAAGTGAGCTATTAGTATTGTTTTGTATTTACTGTCTTCTCGCAACTTTAATAATTATCTTGTAAGGCTTTGCCGCATAGTAAATAAAACTTCTGGACGGGGCTAGTTAGGCTTAAGTCGAAAAGTAGACCTCCGCGCCCGGTTTGACTTGGACTTGACTTGTTTACATAGATATCATCTTTCACTTTGTTAATTGGTAAAGATTAGTAAAATTATTTTGAAGTTGTGTTCGAAGGTGTTATATAATCTATGCTTGACGCATTATATTTCGTTCTTGCTTATATACAATTTTGCAATGTGAAACGACAAAGCATTAAACTTATTTATTTTATTTTAGGCTCAATATATATATATATATTATTTGTTGTGTAATTTTTGCTTTATCTTTTTAAGATCTATAGTATAACAGTATTAAAAAATATCTCAAAAAATTACTATGCAAATACATTTTCCACATTTATTAAACTTTTTGGCAAAAAAATGTTTTATATTTATATTTGAAATAAAAGTTCTCTGAGATGTTTTATGCATTTTTTTTAGCTTAAATTTTATTTGACTTTTATAATAAATACTATTATTTTTTAATACAGTATAATTTGTTGAAAACATTTTCATATAACAATATATGATTACCAAACAAAAGAATTTATACTAAGCAATTTTATTTATAGTACATAATTATAATAATTACAAAGTAGTATAATTTATTCCGTGTATAAATTTTCTTAAAATATTTCATGTGGTTTTATTAGCCACCGCACATAAAACAAAGTGTAGTGCCGCATTTGATGCTTTCTTGAGTAATTTAACTAAAAAACCCAACTTAATGTTTGAAAATATATGTAGTATGAATGTGCAAAGCAATTGCTATTTAAAAACTAAATAAAACTTTATTCTCTAAATAATGTTGATTTATTTTTCAAATGCTAAATATTATGCCGGCATTTCTCATAAATATGTAATTAATTGTGAAGTATATTCAAAAATTTAAATTGCCAAGCTCATTTTATAGAGTAAATCAATGCTAACTTTTGGCATAAATACGGAAAACATCATAAAGGGAGTCATTGAAATAGAAATCTTTGTATTTCAGCTGAATTATTTCCTCTTGTTAGAAAATATATTTTTCTAAATGCATTCACAATTTAAAACTCTATGTTGTAGTAATAAGTTTCGAAATCGTCATATTTGATAGATAATTATTTTCGTTGGAATCAAAGATTTCTATTGTTCAATGCGCAGAGTTATTTAAATTAGGCTACTTTTTGTAAAGTTGCGTGCATATAATTTGAATAATATTCATAATAATATCGTTGATATCATGGTTTGCGGAGTGTTTTATTTTATTATTTTCAAAATATGTATATCGTTTCAACATTTCTTTCTATAAAAAGAATTATTGTAATGCATGGAAATACATTATTTTTCTATTTTCAGATTAATAATGGCTTTATAGGGAAATTACGGACAGTTATTTCACAAAAAAAAAATGAGCACAAAAAAAAATTCAAATATTTATTTTTATATTACAAATGCAAGGATAGCATTAGTTGTTGTTAAAAATGAATATTAGCATAAATGAAGTAAAATTACTTTTTAGCCTATTCAAGTGTTTGTTAAAGTAAGAAAATAATTATATAGTTGTTTTTGCTTTATATATAGTAAATATAATGAATGATAATACGTATATAGAAAAAAAATCAGAACCAAACAGCGAAATTAGCAAAATCATTAAATTATTAAAATTAGGACAAATCTCATGGATTCAATGGTTCTAATTTTGCAGTAACAAGTATGGTTCTGACACTGTATACCTATGTGTAGGTTTTCGCATTTACGCACATTCCAAAGAATAGGCTACAATTTCTGAAGTCCAAAAACAGTGCTTGTCGCTTGTTATTTCAAAGTCTCTATTTTTTACAATATTTTTTACATACGTTTTTATAAATGAACAGAGCTTTAATATTACTCGAAACGAATTTTCGAGGTATACTAATTCAATTGTTTTTCAAATGTTTAGTGCATTTAATATTTCATCATTTTTTTCAATTATTTTCATTTTTATTTTCAAATTTATTAAAATCGTGTAATAGAATGTAACATTATTAATTAGGCAACGAATAAATAATATTCCATGTTCAAGTAAAAAACTGCTGATTTACTTCACTGTACTATGGAACAGTAACCTCTAATAAATGCAGTCTACAATATGTTATCCTACTAAGAAGTATACTCCATGTTGATTTATAATTTCAAACGCATATTTTGAATGTGAACATGTATAAACATTAAGCTTTGGTTTTCGATTGACATTTGTACTGAAAAGAAGCTTGTTTAAATCTCAAAACGCCTACAATAAATTGTATTTTGTAATATTGAAATGTGTTTTTTTTTTAGTTTATTATAAGTCGGATTTTAAATAAATTTTATTTTAAATTTTAGATATATTTATATTGGAATTTTGCCGCAGATACTTATATTTTGTGTTTTAAGATTATATATAAAATACTAAATAGAAGAAACTATTTACCGGGTATTTTTTTACATTTTTCAAGCTTTGGATTTTCATCTATATTATTTAATTTTTCAAGTTAATAATTCTTTAATTATGTCCATAATTGGAGACATTCGGAGTAAATAAAAGTTTTATCGGATTAAATAAAAAAATTAATAAAAATAATTAATTATTATTATTTGTAAGGAATGTATCTTGGATATGTTGAAATGTAAACAGAGGCTATACACTGGACAGATATGTTTATTCGTATTTAATCAAGTTGGTAACTTCTAAAGTAGCCAGTTCCTTTCAAGAAAACTTCTTAAAAGGTGTAAGTTCTGGAAATAGAGTTAATCAATCCATTTGTTCCTGAAATTAAGGTTCAAGACAGCTACCGACAAACCCCACTCCCTGAGACGCAGCATTAACGTACATTAGTACGGATATTTCTCAGCACTGGGACACATAATGTATGAATGATATGTATGATCTTGCAGTATTTCGACGCAGTCATACCTCCTCTATGGAATACATAGGTATCAATTTATGAACTTCCAATATTTCGAGGCAACCATATCTTCTCTATGGAATATATAGATATCAATGTGATCACTCATAGAAATTCTGTTGAAATTAATCTCACTATAATTCCACAACATATAAATTAGTGTATAACGTTGGATTGATATTGACTTGCAGAATGTTCTTTCTATTTACATATAAAATCTAAAAGATTATCCAAATTAAATCTAAACTAATCTGTAACGATTGCATACATTGATCGTTTTGTGACCCATGCATGCGTGCTTAACTCTGTTGTCCAATTAGTTCTCTATAGTAATTTTACTGTGCCATCAGAATATACAAGTGAATTTCTTAAAAATAAATTTCGACCAGGAAACACCTTCTCACTTTTTCAATAAATCATAGATATTTATATTGTAATGTGTAATTGTAAAATTGTAGTACAAGCATTGAAAAAGTTCACTTGTAACGCAAGTTGTTAAAGGATTTGGTCTGCCCCGAGATTTCAACAGCACTCTAAAGCGTAAGCTGACTTCCCAAGATGGTCATCCCTGTCGTAAGTTCATGACTTTGTGAAACTAAATGATCTCTTACGAGCCAAATCCCTGTATTATTCATTTTTCTTCGATCCGAAACATCTGTGAAACAGTTTTTTAAATAAGTTGTAACAGGTCTGCGATATGGATTTTTCTTTCTTGAATTTTTGTTTTCTATTGGAACTGATACAAAAGATTTCCGATCACACTGCAAGATTCAATAAACATCTAGGAGCAACACGTTCTCATAATTCTCTTACTCCACATACGATCATTGTTTATGTTAGCTAATTGATATAAACGCTTTCTACTTGACACAGCAAACAAATAATTAAGAATTAAATATCGACACGCATGCTTAAAAATTACACTTAAATAAGAAATGTTCATAAAATATATCTAAAAAAGCTACTTCATTTCAAAAAATGTTCATTTTAGTCAAAAATGTGGTTTGTACTGGGTATTTCACGAAGGACCCCCACTTTGAAAATAAATACCTCTGAAACGGCAATAGAGAGAAGCATGAGACCAGCGGTATGTTTATTAAAAAAAACTGTAAAAAATGATACAGAAACCTCAAGATTTTAATAAAAAATTTTGCCGATAGATGGCGCTACAGGTGACACAACCATAAGTTGGTTGTATCACATCAAATGTCATCAAAGTTATTCGAAATATTCCTTTCACACAACACACATGTCGCAAACGAAGAATGAAATTGTCAATGATTCTCTATAGTATGTCACCGGAAATCAACACACAAGCTTGACAAATAGTCTCCTCCAGCCCGTCGAGTGTTAACGAATTTTTACGGTAAACAATGTCCTTCAGTGTCCCTTCCAAAATTTCTTTCACTATACGCTAATAGCGATCACGTTTCAACGGCGAAATCTTAAACGACTGTCCTTCTTGGCATCTAAGTTCTTTTTATAGGGATACGAATGTTGCTTGTAGCGCCATTTATCGGCGCTATTTTTAACTAAAATTTTGAGGTTTCTCTATCAGATTCTTGTGGTTCATTTAATAAACATACAACTTGTTTCAAGCTTCTATCTATCACCGTTTTCGAGAAATTTATTTTCAAATTTAGTCGTTCTTCGTGAAACACCTGCATTTTATTTATTTTATTAACGTTATCCGCGAAATTCCATATTAAACATATTTTCTACACTAAGTTACATTATTCTAACGGTAATCGTACGAAATATTCGAGTTATTACTGAAATTTTAGATGCCTGTATACTTCAAATGACTCTGGATTCCCAAGTTACATCCAGTGTAACGGGTCGATTTTGCATAATGTATTAATTCTTTAAATTAGTTGATAAATGCCCAAATGTTTCTTAAATGATTGACTAATATACAGAGATATAGAATTAAAGAAATTCGTCTAACAATCTCATCGAGAAACTCACATGTATAAAAATTTACTTCTTAAACCTAACTTGCAACTAACGTATTTACATTTGTATACAACTTATGTCTTATTTGCATGCTTATATCTCTTTATTCCATCATTCAATTTAGCGACTTGTTGTAAAATCCGAAGTTATTTGTGATTCTTTATTATGGAATACACTGTTTCAACTTATCATTGCTATTATTTTAAATTTTCTCCTCAAAGTTCAAATATGTTTGGAGAAATATATCTTGTTTTTAACTTTGAATAAATTTATTTAAATGCGATGAAAAGCAATTTTCCGTATAAAGCGTTCACGTAACATAGATTTGTAATACATTGGTATGCATAACGAGATTTCTCATTGTAAGACTAGAGGAAGAATTGTTCTTTTGCTTATCATATTATTTATATTTCAACTGAAATTTCTTCAATTATAATTCCACCAGAGATATTAGGATCATAATGAAAATGTATACATTTAAGTTTATATAATAGTTCAAATGATTTTGATGCAATAAAACATTTCAAAAATATAGTGTTCAGTTTTTATTGAATAGTGAAATATACTTCTTAAAACATTTTTTTTTAATTATGAAAAAACATTTTTACAGTTATTCATTGTCCTTTTTTTTTTTTTTTTTTTTTTTTTTTTGAAGTAAGGTAAATAATAGAAAAAAATATGATATTGTTTAATGTGAAAATTAATTGATGTCCTATCAAATAACGTCTGAAATTTGTGTAAAGCAGTGACTGATTAATTATTTTCTATTTTTAAATGAATATTTCAGTAAATGTTCAGTGACCTTTGAGATTTCTAAAGATATGAAAAGGTATTTTATGTATTTAGGAATAAAAGCGATTTTTATCTTTTAAATTTGTTAATATCAAATACAAATTAATTACATATCAAAGACAAATAACTTTCTAATTTTTTTTTTCCAAATTGTTATAATTTTTTTTTTCAGATAGTTCTCAAAAGTATATTTTACCCTACTCAATAATGCTATATTGTCTGAAACATTCAAGGACTCATTTTTTAAAGTAAAAGAATGGTAATTTCTAGGCTTAATTACTGAAGTTATTTGGAACCTAACGCCATTATATATTTTATCGAAGAATGTACTACATATTCCATTATTAAGCGATTACTGTCTCATGACGATGTTTCTAAGGCTGCCAAATCCAGACATTCTGTTCAAAATGATAAATTTGACAATATTTTCTGAAGGATACATTTTATTTACTTAAAAATAGAAAATTACTCTGCGATTTCATAGTTTCTGTATGATAACGCCTGCATATTACTTGCGTTTATCGATAAAAATGAACTCAAGAATATGCCAGAAAATAGCCAATTTAGCTTTGAGCTAAATTGGATATTTAAATATACATAATACATTTGTTATTTGAAATAAATAATTATTTTTAAGCTTTATTAAAAATGTTTAATGCATATATAACCAATATCACAACCGAACACAAGAGCATATTTTATAGAAGAACACTTAATTTTTCTAATAATCTTTCTATCTTCTAATGTATTGCTCACATAATTCTTCTAGCAATTATTTTCACATAATAACTTTCTGAAGATAAAATCTAGGTAAAGAAAAAAAAAAAAGAGAAAAAAATTGTTATGTTAAAACTTTCCTGCCAAATAAATGAATATGACCAAAACAAATTTTATGGTAAAAATAAAAGATTGAGATATAACAAAATCTTATTTTACTCATCTATGGTTTAATAAAATATATACGCAGTTAGCTTTTAAATGGGTGACCATATAAAAATATGGAATTTGATAAAAATATGGAATATGATTCAAGCACCGATTCTTATCACTTGGAAAATATCCAAATACAGTAAATGTGAGGAATCAAATTATCATGATTTCAAGCGTTTTATATATTCTCTATTTTTTCTTTTGTTTTCAGAAAAGTTCAGGAAAAAATCACTTAACAATCAATTCTTAACATGTAAAATATAATAAAAATACCTATTTGTAAATAAATTCCTGAAAAAAATATTCTGGAAAATCTTTCAGTTTTTTTTTTTTTTTTTTTTTTTTTTTTTTTTTTTATAACCCTGATATGTTCTGCAGTGTTATTTTTATAAAAATAATTTAGTAAACCGTAGCTATTGAAAGAATACAATATTCTAATGTTAAAAATTACGTTTTGTTAATAGAAAGCATTGAACATTTTTGTTTTTGATATTTTAAGTTGTAAAAGAATGTATTCTATAGCTATAAATATATAATCGTTACGTTTCTAAAATTTAAAGTCAACATGGCTGAATTTTCAGTATAAAATATTTAATGAAGATAAAAAAAAAATATATATTTTTTTAAAATAATACTGCTTAAAAGCTGTATAAATTATTTTCTGCACTTTATTTTAATGTTATTTTGTTTCTTAAAACAATTTCAAAATTAAATTAATTTTTTTTTCTTTAAAACAAACAATAGCTTAAATAAGAAAAAAATATTTAAATTCCGTTCCAAACATTTGTATTAACCGATATTTTAAAACTGTATTTAGGATATATTGCCATAATTTATTAAATACATATATATGAACGATCATTACACCATAGAAACTAATTTATTCAGCGAAATATGTTTTAAACTGGAAATAAACCTCATCAAAACGTTTAAAATATTCAATTTCTTAAGCTATTTCACACATTTTTTTTTAATATTTTAAAAGGTCTTTACTAAAATTAGCACAATTTCAGATAGTTTATGAGTTTTATTTTTTTATAACCCTTTTAAAATATAAAAACCTACAACATGCTGTTATAAAGAAAAAAAAATACACGTATTTCACCTGCATTTTTCTGTTATAAACAATCCTATATAAATATTTTTGTATAATAAAACATTTGATAACTTCCGTAAAAAATATATATTATCTTTTTTCAGAAATACTTTCTCCATGCAATCTTCTCAAACATTTCATACTTGTTTAAACAATTTAAAAATATCAGTTTTAGTTTAAGAGTATGAACAAAATGTATTAGTTTTACATTTAATACTTTTAAGATAATTCTAGATGATTATGTGATAATTTGTTCGTTTTTTATAAAATAACCAATAAACTTAAGACATGAAAATTTGGTCAGAAACGTTTCATCTCCAAAGCATAAATATATTATTGTAAAGAATTATAATGAATTAAAAATTAATTTACTTTTGGAAAAAATAGTTATATATACTATTCAAATGTATAACCATTATTTAAAGTAAAATGAAAATTTAATTTATACTTAATTTATTATAGTGTGAGTGATGATATTATTAGAAATTGGACATTGGATATACACGAAATTGTCGCCCATTCATTGAAGAAGAAAAGAATAAACAGTACTAAAAATATTTAAAATTTCAAAATCCACAAAAGAATACATGATAAGAGAAACAGAAGAAATATTGAACTATGATTGTAATGTAAAATCTTCGAGGGAACAATACATACACACATAATAAAATGTTAGATATTCTGCTATTTCTTCGAAATATCTGGATTAAGATTCTTCAAGTACAAATACAAACAAGTAGGTTTAACAAACAACAAATATACAACTGGATATTAGACATACAACTGGATTATTATTACTAAACAATAACGACTTTCAGTCTTTCATTAAAAATAAACTTTCTCAAGCTTCTCAGAGCCTTGCGTAGAATAACAACCAGCAACTGTGTCTTAAATCTACGGAACCCTCGATCATGCTTGCGCGCTTTCATTCTTGTAAATCGTGAACTCATCTTCGTGCTCGCCGTTATCGAAGCTAGTGTTTATTATTATTTCATAGAGTTCATGTCATTTTTGCTGCTACTTCGTATTATTCACACACACACACACACACACACACACACACACACACACACACATATATATATATATCATTTTCAAAAGAAATTCTTAATTTGTTTTAAAATTAAATATCGATTAGCTAAATTACATGTAAGTTACTTCTTTAGTTAAAACGTATAGTATAACCTTTAGCAATTTTTGAGTGTGAAGTAAATCACGCAGATTCACGTTCTTTTACAAAATAGCTAATTACTGGCACAAACAAATTCGAATTTCTAGTCTATACATTTAATTCTCTCAAAACTTGCCAGTTATTCTACATTGTGTTTAGAATTGAAATCTCGTAAAAGCGTTAAATTAGTTTCATTTAATTTTCTGATAATCATTATATATCTTCTGTAGAAGTTCTTTTGCGTCCTTTTATTCTTTCTGATGTCTTGGTTGAATAAAATGTTCAACTCCAAATTGTCAACTGCTGCATTCACTATCTAATTATAATTTGTCGCCTGAATTTTATTTACAAAGGATAATTAGTGTTTAAAGAATGTGTTTCTTGTTAAAACACATATGTTATAAGTTTAAATATGTACAATTGATGAAATTATAATGAAATTTAAGAATTACATCTTGGAGTATCGATAATGCGTAACTTAAGTTCTTCAATTTGAACATATTAAAAGAAAAAGAAAGTAAGAAAGAATCTGGAATTGCCGTTAAATTCGTTAGATAATTAGCATAGTTAATTTATGTACCTATTTAATTTTCAGAACAATCGTAAGAGTATAAGCCGTTAATTTTAAAAATGTTATAAAATATTAAATACAGCAGTTTGATCATTTAAAACGGATTAAAATTACAAAATAGTCAGATATTATACGTACATCAAATTTGAAATATATATATATATATATATATATATATATATATATATATATATATATATATATATATATATATATATATATATATATAGGTATGTGTGTATTTTATGCAATAAACGAATACAAAAATATATTTTTATATACTTTTAAGACAAATAAACAGAAAGTTTAAAACATTTTGAAACACATACAACGTATGCCGGGGTAAGTGTGCATCGAAAGTAGTGCACTGGTAAAAAAAAAAATACTAAAGAGGGTAATTCTTTACAACTTCAAAAAGTATCAATTCACTATTCAGCTGCTAAAGGCGCTTGCGAGCATTTCTTTGTGAACAGTAAATGTTTAACCGAGAAGTCAGTAACCGACGAGCTGGCCCAAAGAAAAGTTTATCTAGGATTTTTTTTTCAATTTGGTAAGTAAGTATTAAAATTCAATGATTTATATACGAAAAAATACAGATTGGGCTACGTAAAATTTGAGCTGATTATTTATACGTTCCCGAATTTGTTACAAGCTGGGCAAGTGCACACAAAATAAACTGGAAAAGTGTATATTTAGATTGACTAATACCAATTACTTTTTAAGTACTTTACCGTGTTGTCTATTTATTAAAGTTTATGGTCTGGAGAATTAATTTAATAAATGAATGTTCTCTTTGACTGTGTTTATGAATATGAACACATTTGGTACTTGTAGGTGTATTTAAACTCGAATTCGTGTGCAAATATGTTTTTATCAAAATAACGAGGAAGTGTAGATTATTTCAAATAAAGCAATAACTAAATGTTTCGCAAATAGTCATTTTTATATTAAAAAATTATCAGTGCTTTTAATTGTTTTTTATTTATTGTTGAATTACTCAATGTTAATCTATGACGTGTTTTTGCAACCGAAAAAAGTGTCAGCAAAACCACAGAAAAGGCACTAATGTCTTAAACACCAATAAAACTTCAAAATGCATCATCAGCTCTGAAAAATTGCCGATGAATTTCCGCAATTTGGACTTTCATGCAATCGTCCTTTTCTTCACCAAAACGTACAAAATGCGAGGAAATTTGCTCGGGCACTAAAGTAATACTGTTGTCCCACATAACCAATTTTTCGCGCAAAATTTGGAAAAAGCTGCGAAGAATGCTAAACAAGCGTCGAAAATTACAACAAAAATTGTTCTGGGCAAGGTAACGAAATACCAAGAAAAAAAAAATTAACAAAATATATTCTATTTGTTTCTAAATTAATTTATCAAGCTCAAATTAGGTACTTTCCAGACACTTTGTTTTACTGATAAAAGTTGTCTATTGTTTTGTATTTGAATAGTAGGTTAGAAATAGAATTAAATGTGTATTATATCGAGCAAATTTTACTATATGAATGTTATAAATCTATTCAAATGCTGGGTCATCGAGTTGCTGATTGTTTTTGTTGATATCACTAGAAGAATTTGAGAAGTTTAATAATTACAAAAACTGCACATTTCCTTAAAAAGTACTTTTTAAATTCAAATTACACTTGTTGTATTATATTTTTTTTTCTGAAACATACTGCTGAATCATAGAAAAGCTGCATTTCTGTACATTCCCCGTGAATTGCAAAAAATAGAAAGAAAGTTTACACAGCGAATTGCAACTTAAGACTCTTTGGTATGCGTATTTAGCAAAAACAAAATATATTCAAGCAAAGTAGCCTCTTTAGGAACTGTTTTAGAATATTTATGATGTTATTCATTCACTTTAAAAGACAAAATGCTTTATATTCGCAACGTCTATGTTGCATTATAGATTTTTTAATCAAAATTTACTGCTGTTGACCTCATTTTATTAAGCGAATATATTCGACAACTGTTTTAAATGAAGCGTTAACTAGTATGAATAAAAATAAACAGTTTTGAATGAAGAGTTACGTTTCTGATAACTTGATCGGCACCGATGATTTTCGTTTGCATCATTTATCATAATTTATAGTGTAGCCGAATGAAGGCTAGTCTGATAACTTTTAAGTATGACGTTTTCTCAGAAAAATATTTATTACATGATCCACAATCATGAATAAATAAAGAAACATTATTAATGATGTGAGTAATTGTGAGATTTCGAGGTTAATTTAAAAACTACAAATAAAATAAAAATAAAAAAGCTTTTAAAAGATATAATTTGACACTGGTAGTAACAATGCAATATACATTTTAAAACATGAAAATATGAATATACTAATTTGCATTGTAAAAACATTTTCGTATAAAATACAGTCTTACATATTTAATGAGACTGGAGCATTAATTTACCATCAATTTATTTAATGAAAATCATAAATAATCATAAGTCATTAAATCATTTATTTAATCAAAATAACATAACTCATCCATATAAATCAAGAAACGAAATTGTAGAAAATAAGTTTTAATTAAAATAAAATATCTTTAAAAGATATTTTTCATTCTTTTACAGATTAGTTCTATTAAAATTAAAATAGATTTTATCTCATTCTATATAATAAACTCTCGCTAAAACATAATTACTTTAAACGCACAGAAAAAAATACTACAGGTCATTTAATAAACGAAATAAGATTACAAAACTTTTTTTTATTAATGAAATTAACTAAATGTTTATTCTGAAGTATAATTATAATTTCTTTACAGTTAATTCAATGAATTAAGGAAAATGAAATTAGACATTTCAATTTTTATTGGATAAGAAATGAAAGGAAATAACTGCTTTGTTGCGATGTATTTTCTTTAAAAAAGAACCTATAGAGAAACACAAACTATTTTGTTGGTTTTAATGACAGTTAATTATTTTCTTGTAACTATTGGTCATTGATAAAATTAATACATCACTTAAAAAAAACAGTAATATATTACATTCTGAAATTATTACCGTAATAATATTTTAGTTTTCTTTTTCATAAAAAAAAACGAGATATTAAAGGTAAAGAGTGACAGAAATGTTATTTGTGTATTGGTATTATAGAATGTTCTGTACATATGGTTGTCAGATTCTTTATTGGTAAAATTTATTTGTGTACATGTGTATAAAACATTATTAATTTTTAAAAAGTTCATCAAGTGGAGGGATGTAATCTGAAAAAGGTCAGTGGCAAAATAATAATAATAATAATAAAACAAACTTGTGATTTTTTTTAGAATTTCTATAAATTTAAGCCAGAAATGTGTATTCTGAAAAGTACATAAATACATGCATATACAATGATTCTACAATCCATGAGCGATTTTGGCACCCCTTAATATATTTTGCCATACCTTCCGATCTCCGGCCTTTAATTTATAGTTTGTAAATTCAGATTTTGCAAGATCTTTCGCAACCTCTTCCAACCATCTCTATCTGAATCTTCCAATACAGCCTTTTCCCATTAATTTCCCATTGTAGAGCTTCTTTGTACTTCTTTCATAATTACTTATTATTCAGCGGCTTAGTCACTTCGTTTTTCTTATTTTACAAGTATTTATGATGCCCTTTACATTTTAAAAATGTCCAATTTCCATATTAGTCAATCTATTGCCATAATTAACTGGTTCGAAAAAATTTCATTAAATTACAAGACGTCCCAAATTCTACACATTTTCGAGAGGACTACAGAAAAAACTATTTATGAGTAAATCATGTGACTTGAGGAGTATCGTAAGAAGATGATGGGAAATCTTTCTATAGAAAAAATAGTTACAGAAACCACCTATAGAGGATTATAATATCTCTTGAACAGCACTTTCATTTAGTGCAGATAACATGAACTATGCAATTTTTCCGTCATATATTCAGTATGATGTCCACCATTGCTTCTTGCAATTTTGAATCGAAACATAATATGATCAATGGTTTATTGGAATTTCAGCGTGTGCGTTCAAACTTGACGTCCGTGACATGGTATAATATCCTTAAAATTCGTTGGTGGGTTGCGGATGACAGGGTGATCTTTTGCACATGAGAGCTAAACAGAACGATGCCTCCGTTTAAAGTGGAATCAGACCCAACTTCCATTCCTGAATTGGTATTCTATGTCGGTATATTTCGTCTAGCAGCTAAAGTCCTTACCACTAGACAAGCCACAAGCAAGTAGTCCTATAAGGTCGTAAATGGATTTTAGGGACAGTAAAGTCTTCCAGAACCTCCTTTTGCTGTAGAAAAAATTCCAATCATCGATTAAAAAGTTTTCCATATTTTCTGACCGTCTAATGTTCTGTGTAGTTTTCTTTAGAAAACTTTAGTTTCATTTGTGACACCTTGTATTTGTATCTTTAGTTTTATCACAATATAATTACATGGTGATCACTGCGCCATCTGATGGGAATTTTCTAACCGATTTTTTTGGTATTACTTTTCTTTATATTTCTGAAAAATTCTGCTTACAAATTTGCGATTTCATTTAATTTTATTTCGTTTTTTTTCTTCACGCTACACGCATACGAATAATAACACAAATAAAAATAATAATATATTATTAACTGTAGGTGAAAATATATATTACTTATTAGTTTTAAAAAAAATATCTGTTAAAGGTATTCAATACTTTTAAGAATTTGATTGCATTTAATTATTTCTAATGTATTAAATATATTAAAGTTTTGAAAAATAATATCGATGTTATTGCATAGCCATTTAATATACTGCTGTGGTTGGATATTTCCCATAGTTTAACTACGAAGAATTATGCTTATATTTTTTTCGGCTATTGCAATCATTTGGCTATTTCTGATAAATGCGCGATTTAATTACGATTAAAATAAATATTGCTTTAGAAAAAGAATTAATTTATGAGAAATAATATATGTACATTTTTACGACAGAACAGAAAGTAGGGTTAAACCGCTTATATAGAGGTTTTTCTATGTTGACAAAAGTCTTGGCTAAATCTTGTCTCTTCTTCCCCCTGCAAGAAATCGGAACATCGCACAAAAGTATTTGAGGGCGCAAGGGCTAATGAAAAACCATACCTGTAGCGACAGGAAATTTTTTCTGTGCTTGGAAAAAGCAGTTTATACCATCTGAAACATAACCGAATTTTAAAACTGGTACTAATCAGAAATTAAGTTTTTACACTTTCAGTAAAGAAACACTTTATAGTAATAAATTTTGAATCAAGCGTTAAAACATATATACATGTTTAAACGTCAGTACTTTTTTGATAAGCTTTCAAGCAACTTTTAATGTTGTCATCTAATAGCTTTCTCAGCTTTTAATTCTCATATCTGCTGCACTCATCATATTTCGACTCTTTGCAGACGGAACATCGTATCCATCCTACAGCTCCTGCTGAGTGAAGAAACAATTCATTGCAGACTTCAATGCAAAACAATGGGTACCCGGCTTTTCCCGAAAAGACGAACAAAGATCAACACGATCGTTCTCCTGGATAGCTGGACGTACACACTTCTACTTGACATTAAAATATCGTGTGAAAGCTATAGAAGACAGTAGTTTACTTACCCATGTCGATCCGTCATGCTGAATTTAATTGAAAAAAATAGATGGCGAAAAGTTAAAGCACTTGAGATGAATTTATTTTCAGTAGAACTGCACGGACACAGAAATTAACTCTCTTCAAAAGCCGTTAGCAAACTGCTCGGGAATGCTAAGGGATGCAGCTAAGACGAGTGCTGTCCACGGAGCATCCACTATCAGCGATAAAACAGCACGTACCCGGTTTGACACATCATACCGTTTTACACAATTCTCCCCTATAACGTTTCGGGTTATATTTGGGGATTTAGTGCGGTTATAAGATAAAGGTTTTGCTATATATGATTAATAAGCAGAAGAATTGACAAGAAATAATAACTTGTTGTCCACGAGGATGTGTATAATACAATAATATATTATTAATAAAACACAAGAAAAGACAAGAAATAATAACACGCTGTCCACGAGGCATCAACTATCAGCGAGAAAACAGCAAGTAACCGGTTTGACCCACCATACCATTTTACACAACTCTCCCCTACAACGTTCGGGTTATATTTCGGGATTTAGTGCGATTATCAGATAAAGGATGTACAATATATGATCAATAAAACACAAGAAAAGACAAGAATTGATAACTTCGAATACATTTAAACGTAAAAGGAAAGACCTAATGAAGTATCTTATTTATAGTGAACAAAATAAATGATATTTGTCTTATTATCATCAACTGAAATATATTTCTAATAATCTTTAAAAAACAAAAACATTATAAAAAGCAATACATCATATTTATTTAATAAACAATTGACGGAGATATTTTAAACTTCAAAATTCGTGATACATTTAAGATCTTCTTTTAACGGGAGGATATGAAATAACATTCAACCGATTCTTAATAAACATAATTAAGTTCAAAACATGGTCATTAAACATACAGTTATTTTTTAACGGAAACGTTGATTTTAAGTTAAAAATAATACTTTTATTTTGTATAATATTTATATGAGCTTTTTATAAGGTTTTTATGACTTTTTTATAAAGTTTTGTAGAAATTTTATGAGAGAAAAGAGAAAATGCTTTTCACTGTTAGTTTATTACTGTGATTTTTGCAGCTTTTGTATCATATTTAAAAACAAATAGTATATTGTTAATAACTGCCTCATTTATAAAAAAATTATACTATATTAAAAATGCATTTAAATAGAGAAGCAACAATAATGAGAACAAATACAAACGTAACAATTTTTATTGGTGCTTTAAATTTTGATAATATTAAAAAAAATATTTCGAAAACAAGTTTATAAAGAATTTTAATGGCTCTAGAATTAAAAATCAAAGT
Source organism: Maratus michaelseni (assembly GCA_963931845.1). Lineage (NCBI taxonomy): Eukaryota > Metazoa > Arthropoda > Arachnida > Araneae > Salticidae > Maratus > Maratus michaelseni. The sequence continues at coordinate 103,528,887 of OZ007593.1, read as the reverse complement.
AGCCAGAATGTTAATTGAAGGTCTATTTTATTATCAAAATCTTTCTTAATGAATTACGTAATGATGCTGAAACTTGCAAGTGTCTTTGAATTCATTTAATTTCAGCTCCTTAATGCGCTGAACAACTTTCGATTTAACATGATTATTTAACATGAATATTCATCGATGTCGTTTTCCAGATGTAATGTGTTACTTACATAGAAATAGTCAGAATAATTTTCTATTGTTAAATTTACTAGTTCAATAGAACACCTCTGTCTAAGTCTGATATTCGATTAGTACTGTAAAATAAGCGTATATCTAAGAATATGTTTACTTTTCAAAAATGTAAATGAATTTGAATATTTTGTAGGCGGTTAAGAAAGAGAGTAATTAGAAAGTACTAAATTGTTACTTGAATTCTTATTTGATTAATTTGATTTACTCGCAAACAAACAGAAAAAAATGTTATCGACAAAGATAAAGTTTCAACTGCTATATTAATTGATTTCATTGCTTATTATTTTTGCATTTAAAACTTGTACAATTATATAAAATTTAAAAATAATTTAAACAAATGAAATACGGTATCAGAAAAAATACGTTATATAGCTCACTGAAAATTAGAGTAGTATAATTATGTTTTTAAGTAAAAATAAATAGTTTTGAACAAACGGAATCAATTTCTGTGAACCAACTGTTTCTGAAACCAATTAGATTTACAAGACTTGAAGAAGCATTTCGAAAAAAATATATCTCATTTCATGACCGCATTTATATATTAGTAGAAACAAAAATGATTGCCATACTAGAATTGATTCCGTTTGTTCAAAAGTATTTATTTTTACTTAGAAGCATAATTATACTAATCTAATTTTCAGTGAGGTACATAACATATCCGACACTGCTATTTATGTTTTAAAGTATAATTATACTTTTAAGCAAAAATAAATAGTTTTGAACACACGAAATCAATTCTAGTATGTCAGGCATTGTTGTTTCTACTAATATGTAAATGCGGTCATGAAATTAGATATTTTTTTCGAAATGCTTCTTCAAGTCTTGAGAATATAATTGGTTTCTATGTTTCTAAAGATATATGAACGTTTATCGAAATTCTGGGTTACTTGGAAGATGTTATTTTATATTTTCGTAAGACTTCTTGCTATATAAAGAAACATTTCTGTTTTTATAGAGTGTAGAAATAAAATGACATATTTAACCATTTGGATACATTCCAATAAAGAACAATCTGTGATTTCAGCTGAAATTTTAATTTTCAATTTTACTCACTTTAAATAAATACTATTTATGTCTTTATTTTTTTTAAATCGTAATAAACAGTAACGATATAAAATGATACACACACAAAATACATAAATATTCCACCATTTCTGTTTTTAATTTTGATTTTATAGCTTTATTTTTTGGCACATTATAAAAGTCCCAAAGTATTATTTTCAAAATTGCTTACTATATATATAAATAGTATTACAGAAAATTTATACTGAACTTATACCGTATTATTTTCCCCGCATTGTATTATATATATATGCCCAAATATTTTTAATGTATAAATATGCAACGTTTAAAAAATCTAAGTGTTTTTTTTAAGTACTTAAAAAAATATAAGCAAACGTTACTCTATATTTATATTACTCACATCCATATATCTATATTACTTTCATTATCAATCGTTTTTTTATGTAAAATCAAATATTTTGTGTTAATATTATAATGAATTTTACAGCAACAGCGTGTTTTGAATATATCTTTTATTTCCATGTTTAATATGAGTCATCCAACTACTTATTAATGTAATTTGTATGTAAGAAATTTATATGGAATTGAAAAAAAATCTAATTCTGGTTATAACTTAATATTTCCACAAAATTACTTAAAGAGTTATTTTGTATTTTCCAAAATTTAAATGATCAAGAATAAATTGAATATATTTAATTTGAATTAAAGTTTTAAGTTAAAGGGTTTTTTAATAAAGTACATATGTTGAGATATATTTCCATGTTACTTTTAAGAAGAGAAATGTATTTCTTTTTAAATATTACACTCCTTATTTTCTATTTCTATTTTCTATTTTATCTTAATGTTTAAAATATTTCATTGTTGCTGTTTCGCAAGCAGTTGACATAATATCGGGAACATGGTTTGGCACATAATGTACTCCATTCTTGTTGTAATCGTACGCAGTTGTAACCATATGGAATATTTAGCGATTTATTACCAGCGCCCAAGAAGCAGAAAAATGCCTTAAAATTAATTTAATATTTTATAAATACGTACTAAAAATATTAAAATGTTGTAAAGCCATTGAAACACATCTATAGACATAATATTTATAATTCGAGCTTAATTAGGAAACGGGAGGAACCAAATTATGTTAAATAAAAGAGTGCAAAATATATATATATGACAATTTTTATTTCAAATGTTTGAAGATGTATATATATATTTATTCTTTTATGAAAAATTATGAAGTCATATCAAGTATAAAATGAGCTTTAAGTATTGAGGCCTTACATTTACATTTTAAAGTATTCATAAAGAATAACAGCAAACATTATTTTTTAACAATGAATAAAGTAATTCGTGTAAATATTTCCCAAAATCATTTGAATAATAATAAATTTGATTATTTGAATTAATCAATTCTGTAAAACAAAAAAAATAATAATAATTCAGCAGTGCTGTAACCATTTGCATGCAAGCAAATATTTTGATCATAAAATAATCTATTTTTAGAGTTATAGTGTTTCTATATATAATTTAGAATATTCTAGTTTGAAATGCTGAAATGATATTTGAAAGGTTAGAATTTATTCAAAACTGTCATTGAGACATACCAATTAACACACAACATATCTGAACATAACATGCGATTTGAATGTTACATCGTAAGCTTACAAATATATTTCCAATGTAAATAAATGAATGCGTACATATGGATATTTAATATATGTCAAAAGATATTAAAATCTTTATTACAAATCGTTGCATGAAAAATTGCATATACATTAAAGTATCTTTACCTTTATATATATTTTTAAATTTTGAATTTCTTTTTTCCTGTGAGAAAGGTATGATATCCTGCAATATGTTATAGTAAAATGTTTATTTCAGTAATATTTAGCACATATTAAAAACTAATGCGGTTAAAGATATAAGACATATAATATTTTATTTTTAAAAAAAGTTAACATTTTTTAGTTCAAATAAGTTACACTATGAATGAATAAAATATTGAAAACAGCAGTATAAAACAATTTAAACTAAATAAGCATGTTGCTTAAAAATTTATAAAATTACTTTATGAGAATTTTATTCATCTTACTGAAATCATAGAGGTTTAAATAATAAAGTTATAAAAAATACCTCCCATTTTATAGATACCTTTTTAAAAAGAATTGGTTTATACTTTTCAAAGCTAAATTTTTTAACAGAATAAAAAATGACTCTTTCATGCTATTTTTAATAAACTTCTTTAAGGTTTATGTAGGTTAAGGCATAGCACTTCAACTTTTTTAAGAAGTAACATTTCCTTTTAAAAATAAATAAAAGTATTTTTTTTTCATTCTAGAAATTCTTTCATTAGACTTTTATAGAAAAAAATAATCAGCACAATAGTTCTGATTTTAGTTTTCTCTTCAATTCTTTAAACATTTTTCTACTTTTTAAACTATTGTAAAACTAATGATATTTTAAGATCATTAACATAGGTAAGATTATGTGCAGTAACATTGTAGGGCTAATTCTTAATGTTTCATAACATGTTTGAAAATTTGTATATTTAATAAATAAATAAATATATATACTATATACAGCAATATATTAACATAATTTTTAAGATATTGCTTTAATTTTATAAAATAAAAATAAAAAATAAGTATACGCTTTCGGGAAAACAAAAAAAAACTTCTTGAATTAAATTTTTTACAAGTTTTTACAATAAAAGCTGAAATTAATAGAAATATTATTTGTGGTAAAACAGGAATAAAATATTGTTTTGTTTTTTAAAGAAACTTAAATAGAACATTTCCAACAAAGTTTAAAAGTTTAATTTTTCACGTTTCAAACCTTTTGTTTACCAAAATAAAACTGTAGGTTGTGTTTGTGAGATTTTTATTAAAGCACATTTTAATGTATTTTCCACGCATCGTGCAACGAATCATGTAATGTATACGTGCATCAATACATATGTGCATCAATATAGTTAGTATTCATTTTGTCATGCGTCAATAAAAATAATTGTCAGTGATATATTCATGTGAATTTTATTTAAATACCATGCATGCCAATTAGTGTAAAACAATATAATTGTGCAAATGTATGTATGTGTAGCACAAAGTAACTTTGGCCCTTCAGGTTATTGGTTTATTTCAAAACTTCTTCCTTAGTAATATACTTTTTTATTGGCTGCCGTACTTTAAACCAAATGAAAATATTTTTACAAAAACTAAAATAGAGACTTTTGTTACTGGATTTATTATTTACTTTAATTATATATGGATTGTTTTATGCATTACATTTATTTGTGACATAACTACAGAAATATTTTTAAATGATAATAGTAGCACAAAACAACAACGATTTTCTAAAATCGAAAAGAACAACTTCTCTTATATTAATTTTTGCTGTGTTATTGTAGAATGTACTGTTATTTATACATACGTATCTTTATATTATTAAAAGAGAAAAAACATATTATAGTTCCTTTAATTTACATTAAAAATTATAGAATTCTGGGGATTACATTTTAATAAATATCGCATGTATGATATACTGCGATAATATACTAGAAGAATATTTTTATTAAAGGGTTTGGTTAAAATTTCTCAAATTACTATAGCATTTTAATATCAAGAGGAAAAAGCACAGAACTTGTCAATCGACAACCATATCCCCTAAGGTTTGACGTTTTAATGTACTAAGAAAATACAAATAAATCATGCATCTGCATATATGTAATTCACAGAGTCTTCACATTTAGAATTGAAGATAAATATATTTATAATTCGTCCGAATAGTTTTAAGTAGTCAAAAGATGTGATAGAAAAAAAATCGTTTTTAAGTCCACGTCTGCAAATACTAAAAAGTTATAATGAATTTATTTTTTATCATTAATGTGTAGCATTGTATATTTTGAAATAAAAATACCGAACATTATACCTCAATGAAAGTTTTCATCTAAATATAGTATGTCTGTGAATACTAATTTGTTATTAGGATAGTTACTTCCATTAATAATATATAATGGTATGTGTTTAAACAAGAAAATGTTGAAAGTTACTTTTCAATGCATTCATGTATTATTAAAAGAAAAAAAATCCAAACAATGTGCTTCATAGTTTAAGTAAGTTTTGTCTTTACGTATCATTATTCGATATCTATGAACATAGGACAACTGTTCTAACTGAAATATACGTTTTGAACGGAAATTATATTAATATATCAGAAACTTTCAATTTCACTGCGATAAAACATTATTATATTTTAAACTTGAAAATAGATGCAAGATCTATTTTATCAAAACTTTAGTAAATGAATTACATATTCAAGAAAAAATAAATTGCAGACACTCTAGGACTACGTTTTATTCCATTTTCGTAATGTGTTTTAAAAGATTCCACTAGTAATAAATGAATATTCATTAATATCCATATTCACTTTCGAAAATCTTGGCTACATTAATATATTTATGAGAAAAGGGGTTGATATGTTTTCTGTAGCTTTAAAACTACAGCCAGTGTCTTCCAATTCATTCGCGCATCTAAGAAAAATGTCTACTTTGAAAGCATACGTGCTTTTATACCCATTGCATAAACCCCAGAACATAAAATCACAATTTTCAAGTCCGGAAATTCGTCGTTGCATTATTTGTTTTATTTCATTTAATTAACTTTGTCTGGAATTGCTACCCAAATAGATGTATGCATATTCAACATGTTGCATTAATGTAACTTTAAGATGGAATTTGAAAATATGGCGATAGTAAGATATGTAAGTTCTTAATAAAATTCTTTTAAAAGATAAATAAGGTAAGATCGACGTAATTTTTAAAAGTTTGTCCTATTATAAAAAGGCAAGTATGCGTATGTCCTATTATAAAAAGCAAGTATACTTAAAGATTTTTGTCAATCTCTGCTTTTATCCGGATGCATATGTATGTGCATGTTTATATCTTGTATATGTTGGATTTAACAGACTTTAAGGTTTTTAAAGCCATAAGACAACTTTTATAACGTATACATTATATAAAAAAAACATAAAGCTGCGAGTTGACTTTCCTCTTGGAGAAAAAGAGATATTTTGTTAGATGAAATAAAATAGAAAGGAGATAAGGGTAGGGGAGCATAATCCCGTGTTTTGTAATCGAAGCCCATTATCAAAAGAAAATAAAAGTAAGACATGACTGTTTACGTTTAATTTTAATTGTAAAAGAGTTGTGAAGGATTCCTCAATGAACATATGAATATTCATTTAAATAGCATTCACTTTCGAAAGTCTTGGATACATTAGAATATTCATGAGAAATGGGGGATGTTATGGTTTCTTTTTAGCTGTACAACAACTGGTAATATGGTCTATTGCATCAGCATATGTGAGGATGTATTTTCTAAATGTTTGAAACTTTATTTACCATACTTAAAACTCAACAGAAATTGCCATAATTTTCGAATCATATCATTCATCGTTTTCTTAAAGGTTTTATTTATTTATATTGAATTAAAATGAATTAAAACATTCTGCATTTCTGTAATTTTATCGAGAAGTGGAAAAAATTATGACGGCAATTTATAAAAAAGCTTATTAAAAAGCTTGCTTAAGATACAATATACAGTATTTATTTTTTAAATTATGTGGTCTTCTTAAAGTAAGTACAATGTAAATAGTTTTACCACACTGTGTCTTCGCCTAACTACATATGGATTTTAATGCAGTCGCCCTTTCCCTTTGCTACAGTGTACCAAAATCAAGAGAGCTTGCTCGGGTTTTAAATTAATAACATTGTTCCAAATAACCGACTTTTTGAGTAAAAATGCAAAATTTAGCAATCGCTAACAAAAACCTAAACAAGTAGCAGAAAATGTAACAAAAATTGCTTTGGGTAACTAAATTAAATGCAAGATAGTCAGAAAGAGAAAATACTAAAAATAAAAAAAGAAATAACATTTATTTCGAAATCAACTTATTAAGTTAACATTAGATACTTTACAGATAATTTAATTGAATGATAAAAGCTGTGTCTATCTTTTGTCATTTAAATTCTAAACTAGAAACGGCCCGAATAAAGTTGAGAAAATTTTAATATATGAATGTTACAAATCTAGTCGAACAATAGATCAATGAACTGTGAAATTGTGCAACTTAGTAATTCTTTTTGTTGGTATCACAAGAAGAATTTTTTTTATTTTTAAAGAGTTTAATAAACGCAAAAATTGCAAATTTCCTTAAAAAACATTAATGCAAAAAGTAGTTTTGCATTAATCATTTGCACACAACCTTTTCTTTTTTAAAATACTGCTGAAATCATGGAAAAGCTGTCTATTCCTTCTCCGTGAATTGAAAATATCGAGGAAAGTTTACACAGTGGATTGCAACTTAAGTTTCTTTAGTATCAGAAAATAAATTTATTCAAGCAAATTAGCCTCTTTAGGAACAGTTTTAGAATACTTATGCTATTATTCATTCACTTTAAAAAACAAAATGCTTTATATTCGCAACGTCTTGTATTGCATTATAGATTTTCTTGTGTAAATTTATTGCTGTTTACATTATTGTATTAAGTGAAGATATTTGATAACTATTTCAAATGAACAGTGAACTTGTATGAATAAAACTAAACAGTTTTGTCTGAAGAGTTATGTTTCTGATTACTTGATCGCCTCAATGTTTTTATTTACATCATTTATCACAATTTATAGTGTTTTATGCCCAATGAACTTTAGTATTTCAACTTTTCAGTATGGCGTTTCCTCAAAAGAAAGCACCTAATAAATGAACGAAAGTCTGATAACTTTTCAGACTTCTCAGAAGTAATCACCTATTAGATGAGCCAATGTTTCAAAAACATTCCGTAGGACGTTACCTCAAAAGAAAACTCGTTTTAAATAAGCAAAATCCGGCTTACATTACTAAGTAATATTTTTACCATTATTAAAAAAAAAACATTAATGGATTGATGTTTTTAGATCTCTCTGATTGTTTTAGTTTAACTCTCCTAGTACAATTGGGGCCTCTTGTGACCCAATTTATTTTTGTTTTGTAATGATTCATGTTTCAAACCAAAAAAAGTCCTTCCGGCCTGTACCGGGAGGAAAAGGTAGCTTTCCTATATCTTCGTTTTAAAATTTTAGCTAATGTTACACGAAAGCAGCAAGTTAAAATGCAAAGAAACGTTTACAAAAGATTCGTTAATACTGAATTTGAATAAGAAATTCGCCAAATTATTGAGCAATAGCCAAATTGGCTTCATTTATGAAGACTTATTTTGGTCGCCAAATTTGGCGATATTTCGCCACATGTCGCCAATTTTGCCAATTTTGGCGCTAACGGATATGAATATATAGTTTTATGCGTATGATTGGGAAAATTATTACAACAATGAAAGAAAATAGTTTGCAAGCAATGGCGTTAATGCGCTGTTTTGTTTCAAAATGTCAGCCACCCTAGAATTTCAAACTGCTCTATCTCAGCCATTTTTTAAGATAGAGGAAAACCAAAAAATGCTCTGGAATCCTTGTATCAAGGCCTAACACGTAATTAAAAAATAAATTAGAATTTTTAACTTTTTGTATATTTATTTTAGTTTTAAATTTTTAAATGGTCGCCATCTTGAAACAAAATGGCGGACCAAGCTGACCAACGAACGCGGTCGAGACATTGGTGAGCTTAATACACACAATTAGTTTCATCAAAATTGATTTATAAATACGAGCGTTATCGTATGACATAGGTCAGATATATATATATGGATATATCTATATATATATAAATCAACATTTGAACGGAGGATGGTTTTGGGGTCTGGGGGTCATGATCGGTGATCTGGGGGGTCATGATCGAAATTTTCCGGAACTGCTTTCCTCCGAACGGCTGCAATAGGTAGCTTTATACTTTTTTGTATTGAAAGCTACCTAATAAATGTTACTTAAACATTATAAATAAAATCAAACAGACACCTTTGAAGAAATTTAATAGAATTAATTTAATTTATTTCTGGTTCAAATCATCCAAAACTAAGAATTCTCATCAAAAATTAAAACTTGGTACTAAGGAGGGTTAATTTTAAAATTACAAATATAATGAACAAAAATAATGCTCTTAAAGATATAACTTAGCACTGGTAGAAATAATATAACATACATCTTTATACATAAAAATATGAATTGTCTAATTGCAATGTAAAATCATTTTCGAATAGTAAGTCGTTTTACATATTTAACAAAACTGAAACATAAATTTATCATGAACTAATTTAATTAAAATCTGAAGTGAATAAATCAAGATAATATATATCATTCATATAAATCAAGAAATAAAGTTAGCGAAGGTAATTATATTTTGCTTAAAATAAGATACTTTTAATTTTTTTTTCTTTTACATATCGATTGTATTAAGATTAAAAACTTTGTTTCCATTCGAAAGTATCAATTCTTACTAAACAAATAATTAGGTTAAATGCACAGAATAAAGATATAAGTACAGGTCATTTAACAGAAAAAATCAGATTAAGAGTTCGAAACAAAAACATTTTTTTTTTCATTAATGAAATTTACTAGATGTTTAATTTGTTGTATAATTATCATTTCTTAACAGTAAATTTAATAAATTAAGGAAAAGAAAATTAATTACATCAATTGTTCACGGGAAGCAAATGAAAGTTGAGAACGTCTTTGGTGTGATATACTTTCTTTGAAAAACAATATATAAAGAAACAAAAAATAGTTCTTTGCTTTTAATGCCAGTTGATAATTTTCTTATAATTCTGGGTTATCGATTAAAAAATAATACATTCTGGCTAAATAAAACATGAAAAAAATATAATATATTACATTGACAAATTAGTAACCTAAATAATATTTTATATTTGTGTTTTACAAAAAAAAAAAAAAAAAAAAAAAAAAAAAAAAAAAAATGAAATTGAGATTTCAAAGGCAATGAGTGAAAAAGAATTTATTTGTATGTTTTGATATTTTGGTTGTATTAAATATCTGTTGATTACTGCCAAGATAGCGTACACAATATTTCACGTACTACTATATTTGGATACAACCCCTCATATTGTTGCCCTTTTGGGAACAACAGATTTCGAGCTTATTCTATCGACGATAATTTTCAGAATTTTCAAGCTATGATTTTGAGACTTTCACAAAAGTTGCTCTATATACTTAGCTAATACATTATGCATATTATATTTTGATTGCATTCGCGCATGCGCAGTGAAACATTTTTTAGTAAACCTGCCCATTTTTTATCCAATTTTTATTATTTTATAATTCTGGTTGCAGATTATTATGTACAATGTTATTTGTCATATTTTCTGAAAATAACTTTTTTTTATATTAAGAACTCTGCAAATTATGAGCAAAAAACCATGCGAAATTTGGGACTGTTTTTATAAAAACCTTAATTTCTCTACGAGTTTCCATGCTATCCTAATAAAAATGAACATAGTATATTACAATAAACCACTTATTAATACTCTTGATTTTGAACGCCTTTGCTATATTAGTTTTTACAGGGTTATCCAAAAGATATTCGTTATTTTTCAATTTGTTGACAGTCCCCTATGGGGTTTCGTGAAAAAATCTTCGCGGAAATATATAACCTATACTATACTTTTTACACACCTGCAGTTTCAGGTTAATTCCTCATGTATTTTTCTAGATAGTTAACAAAACGTCTAAAATGGCAAGTGACCAATCACCTTTGGCAATATAACTATATATTGTATAACGTTAAGTTACATGGCAGCGAAACATCGGTTATTTTTCATTTGCCGATTGTAACTAGTGGGTTGTTTTCACTAATTTTCAAATATTAGGAAAAGTATTTGAGATATTGATTTAGAACTAATCCGAAAAAAGCATTTTTTTGTTTTCGTTCCAAAAGTTACCGATTTTTGTTAAAGTTAAAGCTCCATTGCTGTAACTTATGCATTTTAACCTCATTGTTATCCGCAACGTTATGACGTCAACGTTACTGACGCACATATTTATTACTTACGATATAGATTGACTTTTAGAGGCTTTAATTCTTACGTACATAATAACCATGTTTTTTTGTTTGTTTTTTTTACTTGCGAACAGATAGGTAACCAAATTACATGGTACATTCTCTGTTAAAGGTCATTGGTTACATTTTGAGTGCGGGGGGGGGGGGGAGCGGTCTCGTATTTAAGTATCGCGTTAATGTTGAAGAAATAGATCTAGCGCGCGTGGGCGGTGGAAACTGGAACTAATTTATTCTTGCAGCGCGTGCGCACTACGCTTGCTATACGGTGCTGTAGCCAGCGGGAACCTATCCCGGAGGTTCCTTCAGAAAGGCGATGATTTAGAACAGAATGAAGGTGGAACTAAAAGGTGTTTTATTCTTCGAAGTTCATTTGGAAAAATCGACTAGCGAAGCGGGAGTAGCCTGCTAGTATATATATATATATATATATATATATATATATAACCACTAAAACTTACGTGTAGTGAAAATAAACTTTACTTATAAGTTTTTAAAAAGCTATTTGTTAAAGGTATTCAAAAACTTTTAACAGTTTGATTTTATATATATATTTTTTTTCAGTATCCTAATTACTTTAAAATTTCAAAAAATATTATTGATCTCATTACATAGCCATATAATTTACTGCCATGCGTAGATATTTCTAGAGTTTAACTCAGAAGAATTGTGTTTATATTTTGCCAGCTATTGCAATCAGTTGGCTATTTCTGATAAATACACGATATACTATGTCTTAGGAAATAAAAAGTGCTTTAGAGAAATTTAGCTGCGTAGGAGGTTTCGGGTTATAATTTGAAACGTTGGTGCGATAATTGGATATTTTTTTTTAATTCTCTAATTAATAAAACATAAGCAAAAGCAAGAAATGCTAACTATGAGTTAATTCAAATGTAAAAGAAAAGGTAATACCAACGAAGTACATTATTTATAGTGAAAAAACATGAATGATATATTATTTTTTATTAGGATGAACTGAAACATATTTAATACTCTTTAAAATGCATGGTATTTATAAAAAACAGTACATCATACTTTTTTTAATCAAACAATTGACTGTGGCATTTTAAATTTCAACCTTTTATGCTATTTTTAAGATATATTTTTTACAGTAAGATAAGAAATAACATTTAATAACATACTTAGTAAACATCATTAAGGGTAAAACATGTTTCTTATTTTTAAATGGAAACGTTGGATTTCAAGTTAAGTAAAATACTTTTATTTATATAAGGTTACATGAGCTTTTGATAAGGTGTTCTAGAAATCTTTTGAGAGAAATTAGAAAATACATTTCACTGCCAGTATATTTAAAAATTCAATACTGTTAATAATTACCTTAATTTTATACAATATGTACTATTTGTAAAAATGTATTTAAATTGGAAAACAAATAATGAAAACCACAAACCTAATTTTGATTCATAGTTTATAATGTTTAAAAAATATTTTTGGTTTTGAAATGAAACTTAAAAATAATTTTTATGGTTCCAAAAGTAAAATTTAATGTAGTCTTAAGTCAGAATTTTGATAAGAGGTCTATATTATTATAAAAACTTTTCTTAATGAAGTACATTTGCATAAGTTGTGGAAACTTGAAGTATTTTAATTTTAGCTCCTTAATGTTCTGAACAACTTTTAGATACTTTAGAACTTTTAGAACAACTTTGAATATTCATCGATGTTCTTTTCCAGTTGTAATGTATTACTTAAATTGAAATACTCAGAATGAATTTCTATTGTTACAGTTTCTTGTTCAGCAGAACACCTCTGTCTCAGTCTACCATTCGATTATTTCTGAAAAATTACCATATCTAAGGATATATTTACTTTTAAAACATGTGTACTAATTTAAATATTTTGTAAGCATTTCAGGAAGAGAACTAAAATTGTTATTTATAATCTTTGTTTTTAATTTGATTTACTCTGATACGAAAAACAAAATGTATTGACTAAAATAATGATTCGAAACGTTGTGTTAATTCATTCCATTGCTTATTATTTTTACATATAAAACATAGAATTATGTACAATTTTAAAATAATTTAATGAAATAAAATACACTAAAAGAAAATCTCATCGCAATGAAATAGTATATCTCATTTTGTTTATTGTTAAATATATTATTATTAGTTGTTATATTACTTCGAAATTGAATATTTTTATTGAATTTAAATTTTCAGTGTTGCTACAACACTGATTACTTTTGTAACTTTTTTTTTAACATAGCTCTAAAAATACAAGATTTTCCAAATCAGCATAAAATGTATGCACATTTCTAATTAGTAAATTATACTTTTTAAGAAAATCAGTTTGTCTGTATGAGATATAATTAACATATGATAAATAAATATATATACATACATACATACATACATACATATATATATATATATATATATATATATATATATATATATGAAGCAACTATCAATATGAATAACGACTGATATGTAATGTTGATCATAAATTTAAAACCGTTAATGATGCACATTAATTAATATGAAAGCACAAAACACATACATAATAATTGGTAATGCAAATAAATGCGTTACGGCTTTTACTTTAATTGAATTCATTAATATGCTACAAAATATCTAAACAGTATATATACTATACCCAATAACGTAAATGAGCATGCTCTAACTAAGGCTTTTGAAAATATAATTTTTTTTTCGTTCACTCATAGTTTATTGAATAGCTCTTTCTTAAGAAATTTGAAATATATTTCATAGTTAAAAAAAAGTAAAGAGAAAAAACTGTACCTGAAACATCAGATACACCACAATGTAATCTGCATTTAAAACAGAATTTCAATGTACATTCTTCCATGCGGATTTAAAATGCTTAGTTACAGTACAAATGAATAATATACAAAGAATAATATATAAAACACGCATTAAAACGTAAAGTTAAAATGCAAATCAATACAGTGCTTGAAGTGAAGAATCGCGGTACAGAAATAATGCAGACGAGTACAAGTGTTATAATTACAATGTGATATGCAATTTTATAGACTATTTTTACATATTTTTTACGTAAGAACGTGTTCTAAGTCTTCTAAACTTATTCAGATAATCTTCTAATTCAATAATAGAAGATGAATTATATCATATTAACAAAGTTGTACATGAATTGTATTCTAATTTGTATTTTTCTGTAATGTTTTTAGTCATATATTTGATAGGAACGCTATGTTAACTACTTTCTGTTAATGGTGTAATATGTAGCATAAACTTAAAATCTTTAATGATACACATTAAATAATATGAAAGAATTGAGATAGAATTAAGGGATAAGAAATTTACACAAAAGTAAAAATTTCTTTATAAATAATGATCGAAATTATTTTATATTAAATGTAATCATGAGCTACTGTTATTCAAAACGCAATACATATGTATGCAAATAACTCTGATATTAGTAAACGTTCTTCAGAAGTATTCTATTTAATATAAAATATAATATAGTAACATGAAAGACCATACCTAAAAATTTACAAAATTATAATAGCACGTAATAAATAAACATTAACTTTTTAATCAAGTAAAATAAACAGCAAAATGATTTTTCGAAAGAAAATTTATTCAGTGAAAGAAAATCTACAAAATATTTCGTGTTTATGGTGTGAATGACTTTTGAAAATCAATATATTTAAGAAAATAGTAATAATCTTTGAATTCACAAATTTTTTCAAGCATAAAAGTATTTTAAATAAACTCTTAATGTAGTTTTATGAAACATTAATAATTTCATAATTAAACTACGATTAAAATAATATTATTTTTATTAGAAATTCAAAAAATACTTAATATGCTTCAAATCAATGCATACTGTTTAATATGTGGAAAATGTTACAAGAATTACTTTGTTGTGAAACAAATTATGAGCCATTCATTATTTTTTTTCTTTTATTATCATTTCTTTACAGTCAATTAAACAAATCATATGAATAAAATCATGTCCTCTCCTTTTTTTACAAGGAAAACAATTCACAATTATCAAAACACATTGTTTTACGGTTTTTAATGCAAACAGAAAGAAATATTTGAAAAAAAAATCAGTTATTTCTAAATAAAATAAATTACATAATGTATTTCTTAAAAGTCACTTATTAAAAATAATGAATTTTTTTACATAGCTCAATAAAAAAAAATAACTGCTTAAAAATATATTTATATATTTTTATTCAAAAAACATTTAATTGCTCAAATTATTTGCTTTATTTTAACTTCCAGCAGATTAAATGTCTAAATAAAAGTAATAAATAAAAATAAAAATTTGTAAAACAACCATTTACATTTTCACACACTGTAAAAAATTTGCAGCAAACTGTCCAGTCATTTGACTGTTTTTGTAGAAAACAGTTACAGAACCATAATTTAACTCCATTCTTACAGTATTATTGCTCATTTTATGGTCGAATATAATTAAATTACGGTTACGTAACCGTTTTCTACAAAAACAGTCAAATGATTGGACAGTTTGTTGAATTTTTAACAGTGCAGACTTTCATTTTAATACTTTCCAACATAGTTGAAAAGTGTTTAAGATTTAGGTTTGTCTGTCTGCCGTCTGGTTGTCTATCTTTCTGCGCTGTAACTTGAATAAATATATTCGGATTGTCTTGTAATTCATGTGTTATTACGGTTTACCATGGAATGTTCGGTTTTTAAATTGGGATGCGTAGATTTTATAGTTCATTTACACTGACACTTTCCGCTATAATACTTTCCGCTCCGACCGTTTTTGTAGAAAACAGTTACATAACCATAATTTAACTCCATTCTTACCGTATTATTGCTCCTTTTATGGTCAGAATATAATTAAATTACGGTTACGTAACCGTTTTCTACAAAAACGGTCAAATGATTGTTGAATTTTTAACAGTGCAGACTTTCATTTTAATACTTTCCAACATAGTTAAAAAGTGTTTAAGATTTAGGTTTGTCTGTCTGCCGTCTGGTTGTCTATCTTTCTGCGCTGTAACTTGAATAAATATATTCGGATTGTCTTCTAATTCATATGTGTTATTGCGGTTTGCCATGAAATGTTCGGTATTTAAATTGGGATGCGTAGATTTTATAGTTCATTTACACTGACACTTTCCGCTATAATATGGTCTATATTATGAGCAAGAATCGTTTGCAATGTATTTTAATGATGTTACACTATCTGAAGCATATTAAAAGTGATATATAACACTTAAGTGCACTACAAAATGCTTACTGTAGAATAAAGTGTGTATAAGCATTTAATGTTCTTTTACAAGATCACGCAAAAGAATTCGGCCACAGAAACACAGAATGACTGTCTATGCACTCTCAGAAATCCTTTCTTCAAATCACGGAAATATTCCTGGCGGCACTGCTGTCGGAATATTGTCATTATTTAAAGAATGGTCGTTTAATTTTCTCAGTTACATGAGATAATTCTTTCGTTATTTGCAGAACGTCGGTTTTCAAAGATTACATCTCCTTTTGTGCCGCCATCTATGAACTATTACGGGAGAATTTATTATTTGATACATTTAAAGAACATTTTCTGGCTGACCTTGCGGTCGATGTAAGGACCTCAGTGCCTTGAGTCAAGTGTCTTCCCGGTAGGCCAGTGGATGCTTGGTAGAACAAGAGTTTGAAATGGTGATAGAAGTTTTCTTCAAATGGCGGCTGAGGACTTAAACAATTTGAGGTTTACAAGCCTGACAATTTTGAAGTTAATTGCAGGGAGATGTCGTCGTTGTGAGATGATGGTTGGGGTTTTAACATTTTAGTGTTAATAGAGGATAAAAACATGATTTAGATACATTCTTAATTTGATTGTTAGATGTAAAATATGAATATTATATATTTTTATTAAATTCGGGATTTTTTTTTTTTTTTTTTTTTTTTTTTTTTTTTTTTTTTTTTTTGCTTTTTTGAGTAAAATCGATTTTTTCAACTATTATATATTTTTGCAATGTGCTCGTTTAGAATATATTTTTAGTGTGAGTGTTTTTTTATAACTTTAAAAAATAAATTGCGAATAATTTTAAGTGAATGAGAAAATTATTTGTTGCTTTTTTAAATTCGAAAGTCTTATTTTTTTGTTGTTTTTTGAAGGAAAGTCGAATTATATATTATATATATATTAATCTGTTTGTTTAGAATATATTTTAAGTGTGATTATTTTTTTATAACTTTTAAAAGTAAATTGCGAATAATAAAGTTCATTGTTACTTTTTCGAAAGTAGTATATTTGTTTTCGTTTTATTGTTTTTTAAAAAATCGAAATTTTATTTTATTGAATTTTTAGTTTTTCATTTTTAAAATAAATTCGAACTTTAGTATTAATAGAGCCAATACGCATGCATGCAGGGAATAAACAGGATTTTCCCCTGTTCTTCAGATTTTCCGGAATAATTTAAGGAAAAAATTATGTTTTCTAGAAGGACGGAAATTATAAGTTGAAAAAGGAGGAGTAATATAATTGAGGAATAATATAATGTATAAAGACAAGTTTTTCTGACAGTGTGAGAAATAATTATAATTGGTACAAGTGAGTTTTCAGTTACGTTATGCATTATTAAATGTAACTACTTTTTGCATATTACCTGGTGTGTATAAATTTTCAGGATAATATATAAAACTGAACAAAATAATTTCATTAAATACATATTCACTAATTGATGGAAATTGTTTTAAAGGATTTTGAGGTTGTGCCATGCGTTTCCTAACTGAACTAAATGTTAGCATGCTAGGTAGTTTATACGCAAACCTCTAAATTTAGATCGTCACACAAGCGTCACAAAAGAATCCTATTACTTTTCCGACTACTGATAACGAATTGATAATTGCTGAAATTGGGTTTTCAAATGCGTTATGCGTTTTCCAAATTCTTTACTTCCGCATCATCTTTTATCTTATTAATTGGTGAAATTTTGTTACACTATACGGAATGTGTTTGAAAAGTTTTCATAATGTATGCTTAATAGGTGATTTTTCTTTATTGTTGCTTTTGTGTTTCCATCAAGTGTTTTAACATCCCTTAAGCGTTTCCTTTTAAAATGCTTTTACGTATTTTGAAAAAAAAAAAAAGAAAAAAAAAAGATTATACAGATTTTTTATATGAATTTATTTTAATAAAAAAACATGGTTTGAATTACCTCTGGAGGAAATATTGTGTTCTTTAAATAATTATGCATACATTGCTTTAGGCTAAAGATGATTTACGCTTGAACATTTTGCTGTATTAAAATAAGTTTACTGATAAAATTACTTAAGTTAGATTTATTTTCTTTATTCTTAGAAAAATAACATTTGCTTAAAAGTTGTGTCAATTTTTGTCCTCATAATCCTCCATTTAAAAGACATAGCAGTTATTCATGAAAAATGAAAAGGTAAAATATATACATTAAAATTTAAACAGAAATGTGAAATGAATAATGCTATAATACTTTGCTAAAATCAGAGTAGTATAATTGTGCCTTTATATAAAAATAAATACTTTTGAATAAACGGAATTAAGTCTCGTATGTCAATAATTGTTCTTTCTACTAATATGTAAATACGGGCAGAAAATATTTTTTTTTGTTTTAGAAATGCTTCCTCAAATCTCGTAAAGCTATTTGTTTGTGTGATTCAAAAGATATAAGAACGATTTTCCAAAATGTGGGAAACTCGGAAGAGAATATTTTATGTTTTCGTAAACCTTATTGCTAGATACAGAAACATTTCTGTTTTTATACAGTGTGGAAATAAAAGACACATTTTACCTTTTAGAAACATCCAATAAGGGCTTGTCTGGAATTTCAGCTGAAATTTTTGGTTTTCAATTTGAATCACTTTAAATAAATACCTTTTATGTTTTGTTTTAAATGATAATAAACAGTAATGCCATAAAAGTATACGCACTAAATAAATATTCCACCATTTCTGTCTTTAATTTTGGTGTTATAGCACATTATAAAAATCCAAAAAAAAAATATATTTTTAAAAAAATGCTTTAAAAAAAGTAGTGTTACAGAAAACCTTATATTGAACTTATACCGCATTATTTTTACCTGATTTAGTTTTATGTATATATATGCCGAAAATGTTTTATGCATAAATATGGAACATTTAAAAAATCTAAATGGTTTTTAAGAGTAGTACTTAAAAAATCAAAGCTAACATCATTCCATGTTTATATTTCTCAAATTCATATATCTATATTACTCTCTTTATCTATCTCTTTTTATAATATCAAACTTTTGTTTTCTTTATAATGTAATGGATTTTGTAATGTATTTTGGATACATCTTTTTATTTTCATGTTTATTAAGGGTCATCCAACTAATTATTCATGTAATTTATTCGTACAAAATCTATTTGGTATTTAAAAAAAATCTCATTTTGAAAATCACGATTAATAACCTAATATTTACAAAAAGTTACTTGTAATAGAAAACAAAGTTGTGCATAAATATTATGAATTTTTTATACATATTTTTAAAGGTGCCAAGCATAATACATTATTTAATAGTTCAGAAGATTTATCTATAAATTACTTAATCTAAAAAAAAAGATTAAAAATATATCGTAAGAAACAATGCTTATTTTGCGTATTTGTTAATTGAAATATGAATTAATATAAAGAATAAATCTTTTAAATTTAAAGAGTTTTTTAATCTTTTAAGTATACGCGGTGTATTTTTCCATGCTAATATCACGGGGAAAATGTAATAATTTTCATTTTAAAGGTTTGAAGATATAGATATAAATTTATTCTTTTATGCATAACTATGAAGTCTTATCAAGTATAAAATGAAGTTTAAGTATTTAGCACATATAATAACATTTTAAAGTGTTGATAAAGAATAACAATAACAATTCTTTTTTAATCATGATTCCATTAATTTGTGGAAATGTGTTACAAAATTATGTGAATATATTATATTCTGTTTGATTTAACAACTCATTCTTCTAGAATTTGGAACGAAGCACGATGAAACAAATACCAAATATCTGTTTGAATGCTAGGATGTTATATAAACTATCAGAATTATTTACGAGATATTAATTTCTTTGTGATTTTTGACGTTGTTTCTATAAAGATGGCAAGTAAATAACTTCACTTTAATTGGAAAAAAAATGGTAAAAAATTGGATATTGTCTGATATTCTAAATGGGGAAAATATCTTTATTACTTACCCATTATACGTAGTATAGAGTAAGTCTTGTAATCGTTTTGAATCCTTTTGACGGATTTACACGTTTTAGACAATGGAAATTCCGAAAAACATATTTTTAGAAAAAAAAAATGCCGTCCGTCTGTCTGTGTGTATGTGTGTGTCAGTGTGTGTGTGTGTGTGTCTGTGTGTGTGTGTATCTGTGTGTGTGTTTGCGTGTGTGTGTCTGTGTGTGTGTCTGTAAATGCTCTATACCCCGAACAAATTGGGATAGAGACTTGGAATTTGGTATGTTACTTTGTATGTAATAATGGAAAGAAGAATTTGAATTTCAGTAATCTCGATTATACTGAACTATATTTTTCACAC
Organism: Maratus michaelseni; assembly: GCA_963931845.1. Taxonomy (NCBI): domain Eukaryota; kingdom Metazoa; phylum Arthropoda; class Arachnida; order Araneae; family Salticidae; genus Maratus; species Maratus michaelseni. The sequence continues at coordinate 103,508,141 of OZ007593.1, read as the reverse complement.
TTTCGAAATATTCGTTCTGATAAAAGCTATATAAAATTTTTCAAAATCGTTTATTTTAAGGAGTGAATATAATAGACAATTAAAAAAAAAACATAATGTTGCATAAAGAATGAAGTTGATCAGATATTTAGTTGTCGAGATATTTGTAATTATATTTTCCCACACGCTTCGATTTTTCATAACCCTGTATTTCATTCAAATTTCAATTCAAAGATATATTTCTAAAATGGAAATCAGACGCTTAATCCGACGCAGTAAACCGTTAGTTAATATGATTATCAATTTTGGAGTTATAAGGATGTATTTTTTACGCAATTCAGTAATGGAGCATTTAAAGTTTATGACGTAATCAAGCCTCGATTTTATTCGAATTGCAATGCATTTTATAAATAGTTTACACATGTGTTATTTTCATATTTTATGTTATGCATATCCGTGATGGATAAGTATTACCGTGGCCACCAACGACTAGTTTTGGTTTGTCTGGATAAATCGATTTATAGAATTTTAGATTGCATTCTTTTTTTTAAACGTAATGTAAAGCATAATAATGTGACTTCCACATTTAGTAAAATTATCATCAATATATGAAGGATTTTGATATTATTTTTCCGTATGAAATATTATTTTTCTAATTTGTTTAAAATTTAAATGAATTAACAGCAATAGAAAGTGGAGTTTTGAGCATAAAGTCTTTACATACATAGGAGGCATCTACTCAGATTAAAAGTATTGTACAAATCATAGCAATCCACTCTACAAAATTTCTTTAAAAAGTTAGACAGGTAAACAAACGTTATCTTGGCAATTACGACTCTCCAAATTTTTATCCAAAATGCTCTCCACCAATGGATTTTTATCGGCCACATGTCGGTATGATCTTATAAAGGCGAATAAGAGATTTAATAAACTCAATATTATAAATATTTTTTAAAGGTAATATTCAATTAGATTTTTTTTACTAAAAAATCAAACATTTTCATGCAATACAAACGCAACACATCATGTTGTTACACCAGCTACTAAATAATAAATTTGATTGATTGAATTAAATAATTCTTTGAAAAATTAATTCAACAGTTGTGTATAACTAAATTAATGTAACCCACAATATTTTGATCATTTAATCTATTTTTACATAGTTATTTTTTTAAAGCATCTTTTAGTTTCTTACGCTGAAATGATATTTGAAAGTACAGAATTTATTCAAAACCCACATTCAGATGTTCAAGTTTATACACAAGAGAGGTCATGTTATCTGAATGCTAGATCGTAAGTTTTCGAAGATATTTCCAACGTAAATAAATGAATACGGTCATATAAACATTTATTATATTTCGAAATGCATTATATAATTTATTACAAATATTTTATATAAAAATTATTACATAACTGTAAATGAATAAAATATTAATGATAGCAGTATAAATAATTTAAAAAAAATATGTTGTGAAAAATATAATAAAATTAATTTCACGAGAATTTTATTCATTTTAATGAAATGGAAGATTTTTATAAAATAAAATATCCCTCATTTTACCGATACTTTTTTGAAATGAAACTGTTTATGCTTTTTAAAGCTAACTTTTTCTTATAGTAGAATAAAAAGAAGACTCTTTTAAGCTATTTTTAATGAACTTCGTTAAAATTCACGTAGCTTAACGCGTATCACTTCAACATTTTCAAAAAGTAACATTTCCTTTCAAATAAAAAAAAAGTATTTATTCATTTCATTAATTCTCTCATTAGACTTTTCTAGCAAATATAATAAGAAAAAAAGTTCTCATTTTAGTTTTCATTTCAATTCTTTTTACATTTTTCTAGTTTTTAAAAATATTGTGAAATTATAATGATACCAGTGGGCCCTAATATTTTTACTGCGATCTAATATTTTTTAGCAATATCTAATATTTTTTAGTTGCAGGTTTAAACTTCTAAAAAAAAAGAAAGAGGAATTTAAGAATGTTAGTCAAGCCAGAATATCATCTCATTTATTCCATCAAAGTTGCAGTAAAAACTGATCGAAGATAGCAAAAGGCCGCGCGAGAAAAAAAAGAAAAGAAAATCATCAATTGTATTTTAACTGCATTAGAGGATGACGTCATCCACTTGGACGTCCAAAACATGGGACTAGTAAAAATATGTTGAATACATATAAAATACAATTTAATCTAATATGATAAAGATATTTTAGGCTACACGGGAAATACCTCTGCTTTGATCCATCGATGGCGTCTTTTTCTTTTAAACAGTTCAATTTAAATTTTGCTTTTTAATAATAAATTTAAAATAACCTCGTTACATCGCACTTTATCATTTTTGTACCATTTACTGTTTTATAATCATTGCTGAGCATGATATAGCGCGGTATTTTATCTTTGCGGCAACATCGATGTCAGATAAACCTTTAATTTCATTTATGAAAATAACTCTGATTTAATTTTTAATTATCTGCAATTTTTAATAATAAAATATGTTTTAACGGAATGTGAGTGTACTATGTCAGAAGTCGTTTTAAAAACCTTTCCGATGATACCTCGATAGTACAAATCTGCTTACGGTAGTACAAAAGCGTCATCTGCTTCGGGGAAACATGGAACAAAGAAAAATAAACTAAATACATATAAAATAAAATTTAATCTGATGGTACAAAGTATACCTCTTAGGCTGCATTTGAAATACTACTACTTCCATAGATCTATTTCGTATTACGTGTGAATGCTTAATATTCCTCAAATTGTTGCTTCAAAAATTGTATATTTAAATAACTAAATAAATAATATACAATAATAAGTTCTCAAATGAATTTAAGAAAGCATGTTTTAGTTTTTATAGTATTTTTAAAAAATAAATATATATTTTCTAGAAAACATTTTTTTTTCTAGAATTAATGTTATTTTAGGAGTCTTTCCAACAAACGCTCTAACAATTCTAAATGTTATTTATAGTAAAACATAAATAGAATTTAGTTTTCTGTAAAGCAACTTAAACAGAGTATTTTCAACAAAGTTGAGAAGTTTTATTTTTTATCAGGTTCAAACTATTTGTTTGCCAGAATAAATCTGCAAGTCGTATTTTCGAGATTTTTTTAAAATACATATTAATGTGTCTTTAAACGTATCGTGCAAAGAAACATGCAACATATACGTATATCAATGCAGTTATATTGAGTCATTCGACAATGGAAATTATTATCTGCGATATATTTATGAGAATTTTATTTAAAGACCACACATGCGAATTTGCGTAAAACAATATAATTTTGTAAATGTATGCGTGTGTCGTAGACAGTGACATTTACCATTCAAGTTATGGGTTTATTGAGTAGTAAAAAAAATTTTGTCGGTTCAAGAACTATACGTCGAATAAATATATTTTTAGAAGAACGGAATTAGAGGGTTTTTTTACTAACGTCATTGTTTACTTTAACAATGTATTTATTCCATTGTGCATTGCATTCAAAATTAAGATAGAAACTGCAGACATGTCTTTTAAATGATAACAGAAGAGCACTAAACAACAATGGTTATGGTTTAGTATCATAGTTTATTTATTTTACAAAATAAAAAAATATATAGCATCTGTTAAATTAATTTTTGGTGCATAATTGTATAGTTTACTGTTGTTTATAAAACTGTATCTCTATATTATTAAAAATATATATATCAATATAATATTTCCTAAAATTTGTGTGAAAAAGTTTTAAAGTTCTTTGAATCACATAATAAAAAATCGTGCATGTATGCTATTTTTATTAAAAGGGTTCGTCAGATTTTTTAAAATCACTGTGGCATTGCAATATCAAGAAGAAAGCGCAATAAGTTTTTAAAGTTTTAATACTATAAAAAAAAAAAAAAACGAAATAAATATTGGAGATGAAGATATGTGTCATTCAAAGAGTTTTCAAAATTAGAATTGAAGATAAATATATGTATATTATGTCCGTATAGTTTTAAGTAGTCAAAGAATGTTGCAGAAAGAGATTTCATTGAAGTTCACGTATTAAAATACTAATACATCATAATGATTTATTTTAATTATTAGTGCGTATCATTGTATATTTTGAAATAAGAATATCTAACATTATACGTGACTTTTTTGTTTTTTAAATCTATTTCTATAAATGTATATTTGTTATCTAGAATTTTCCTTTGCTAAATAATATGTAATACAGGGTTATTACAAAAGAATCATCGGGTTTCCGAAGCGTTTATTTCGGAACATAATTGGGTTACAACAAAGAGTTATACATAAAAATAAACCGAAATTATACAAGATTGACGTCCATACTACAGATGTTCAATATATGTGCTCCTAGAGTGATACGGCAGATGTCAAGGCGATAGTTCAGTTCGCTCCACACATCACTCAGCATGGTCGCGTCGATGGTCGCGAATGCATTCATTTCCAATGCATCCATTGGATACGAATGTAACCATTGTTGTTTAGTGCTCTTCTGTTATCATTTAAAAGAAATGTCTGCAGTTTCTATCTTAATTTTGAATGCAATGCACAATGGAATAAATACATTGTTAAAGTAAACAATGACGTTAGTAAAAAAAGTCTCTAATTCCGTTCTTCTAAAAATATATTTATTCGACGTATAGTTCTTGAACCGACGAAATTTTTTTTTACTACTCAATAAACCCATAACTTGAATCGTAAATGTCACTGTCTACGATGTTCGTTCGAATGCATTCGTCGAATGCGTTTCCGCTACTCAGCCAAAGTGGTAGGTAACGGTGGTACGTAAACAAAGTCTTTAACATACCCCCAATCCATCCTGTTGGTAAATGAAACCGTTGATATCGTGTTCCAGTTGCTTTCTGCTGTCCAGTCGCCATTCTGAATGTGACGTTAGCGCAGCAACCATGGTAACCACACCCGCATGACACATACGCAGCGCGAAACTGTAGTTAACGCCCTCTCGTTTGCGTTGTCATGGAAACATATACCTATCCTAGTTCGCACGTAGTAACGTATAAAAACCCGATGATTCATTTGTAATAACCCTGTATATTATGTTTTATACAGAAAATGTCGAAAGTTATTTGTTAATACATTCATGTATCATTAAAAGAAAAAAAAAGTACAGGGATAAGATCTATCCCGAGAATCTGGTTCATTTTGTAAATAATTTTTATCTTTATTTATCACTACGTGACATTTATGAATAAAATACAACTCTTCTAACTGAAATATAGGCTTCGTACAAAATTTATTAAAATATCAGAAACTTCCAAGTCCTTAGAGAATGAAACATTATATTATTTTAAAAGGAACTATCATGAAAATATATTTTATCAAAAGTTTTGTAAATGAAACACATATTTAAGAAATATTAAATCGAAGAAACTCCATGCATACATTTTAGTTCACTTCTTTAATGTGTTTTAGAAGATTCTACTAGTAATAAATACATATTCATTAATGTCATATTCACTTTCGAAGATCTTGGATACATTAAAATATTCATGAGAATAGGTGGCTGTTCCCGTCAGCTTTAAAACTACTGCTAGTATCTACCATTTCATTTGCACATCTAAGAAAAATGTCTTCCTTGTAAGCACGTGCCCTTATTCCCATTTCATAAACTAGAGCATATAAAATCAGAATTTTCGTGAAATTCGTTGTTGCTTTACTAGTTCTATTTAATTTAATCAACAACGATTGCTTTCCAAATAGATGTATGCATATTCAACATGTTGCATTAATGTAATTTTACGATGAAATTCACGAATATGACAATGGTAAGGTATGCAAATTCTTAATAAAACCCTTTTAAAAGATAAAATAGATAAGATATTTGAAATCTGTAAAAGTATGTTCTAATACTAAAAGTAAGTATGTTTAAAGAATCTAACTAATCTGTGCTTTTATCCTGATATATATGTATATGTGTGTGTATGTGTTTGTTGTATAAATGGACTTCATATTGTATATGTTTGATTTAACAGACTTTGAGGTTTTAAGACAGCCCGACAACTTGTATAACATAAACATTCAATAAAAAGTATTAAAATAGGAAGTTTCACTTTCTGACAGATAAAAAGTTATATTATATTATATTAGATGAAATATAATAAAAGAAGATGAGCTGGGGAGAGGTCTGAACTTGTATTTTTTAATCGAACATCATTAACAAAATAAACTAAAAAGATTGGATGGTTAGATTTAATTTTAACTCATTAATGTGTTTTTAAAGTTTCCACAATTAATGTATGAATATTCATTCAAATCGTATTCACTTTCGAAAGTCTTGGATACATTAGAATATTCATGAGAAATTGGGGTTGTTATATTTCTTTCTAGCTATAAAAAAACTGCCAATGCTTTCTATTTCATTAGCATATGTGAGGGAAATGCCTCTTCTAAATGCTCGTGACTTTATTCCCCATGCTTAAAACACAGAATAGAAGGCCATAATTCTAAAACCAGGGCATTTGTCGGTTTCTTAAAGATATTAGTAATTTGCATTAATTTAAACTTCAAAGAATTTCTAAATACTTTTATGCTATTTCAACATTCTGCAATTCTGTAATTTTATCGATGAAGTGGCAAAAATGACGATGATAATGCATAAAAAAGCTTATTAAAACGCTTGTATAAGATACAATATATAATATTGATTTTACAAATTATGTGCTTTTCTTAAAAATAAGTACCATGTTTAAACTGTTTTACCACACTAAGTCTTCGCCTAACATGCATGTGCGTGTGAAATAATCTTTATCTAGCGTATGCTGTTTGTATTAACAGGCACCATCATTTTTATGACCACAAGATATTTTTTTTTATTGTAATATAATTTTTATATAAAAAATATTAGAACAGTGACATTTACTTTCTAAATAATTATAATTTTATATTAAATGAAAAAAACTGAAAAGTAGTTACAATAAATTGTATAAGATACAATATATAATATTAGTTTTAGGTAGCTTTCAATACAAAAAAGTATAAAGCTACCTATTGCAGTCGTTCGGAGGAAAGCAGTTCCGGAAAATTTCGATATATTTTCACCGATCATGACAGACCCCAAAACCACCCTCCGTTCAAATGTTGATTTATATATATATCTATATATCCATATATATATATATATATATATATATATATATATATATATATATATCCATATAATATATATATATATATATATATATATATATCTGATCTATGTCATACGATAAAGCTCGTATTTATAAATCGATTTTGATGAAACGAATTGTGTGTATTAAGGTCACCAGTGTCTCGACCGAGTTCGTTGGCCAGCTTGGTCCACCATTTTGTTTCATGATGGTGGCCATTTAAAAATTTAAAACTGAAATAAATATACAAAAAAGTTAAAAATTCAAATTTATTTTTTAATTACGTGTTAGACCTTGATAAAAGGATTCCAGAGCATTTTTTGGTTTACCTCTATCTTAAAAAATGGCTGAGATAGAGCATTTTGAAATTTTAGGGTGGCTGACATTTTGAAACAAAACAGCACATTAACGCGATTACTCGCAAATTATTTTCTTTCATTGTTGTAATAATTTTCCCAATCATACGCATAAAACTATATATTCATATCCGTTAGCGCCAAAATTGGCGACATTGGCAACAAAATTGGCAAAATTGGCGACAAAATTGGCAAAATTTGTGACATTTGATGAAATATCGCCAAATTTGGCGACCAAAATAAGTCTTTATAAATGGAGCCAATTTGGCTATTGCTCAATAATTTGGCGAAATTCTTATTCAATTTCAGTATTAACGAATCATTTGTAAACGTTTCTTTGCATTTTAACTTGCTGTTTTCGTGTAACATTAGCTAAAATTTTAAAACGAAGATATAGGAAAGCTACCTTTTCCTCCCGGTACAGGTCGGAAGGACTTTTTTAAATTATGTTTGTTCTTAAAATTAAGTACCACATTTATATAGTTTTACCGCACTGTGTCTTCACCTAACTAAATATGTGTATGTGTGAAAATAATCTTTATCAGCATATGCTGTTTGCATTAACAGACACAACGATTTTTATGGCTACAAGGTATTTTTTTCTATTTGTAATACATTTTTCATATATAAAAATATTAGAACAGTGACATTTACTTTGAAAGAGATTAGAATTTTATATTAAATGAAATCAGCTAAAAATAAGTTGCAAAAACGTCTATTATGTCAGTTTTGTAAAGAATCCTTTTACAAACTGAAACTGAAATATTATGAAGAAAAAACTCAAGTAATTCAATGACTCAATGACTCAATGACTCAAGTAATTCAATGAATAATTTAATTTACAGTCATGTAAGTTTTGTAAAAATTTCCGCAACTAACACATGATTATTCAATTACGATAAATCTATTTTCGAAAGTCTTCCTACGTTAGAACAGTGATTCTTAACATGTATATATCGTTCTTTACAATAAAAGACAACTTGCCCCCCTTACACACTCCAGCATTTACCTAGGTGTTTAATGCTGACCAAACAATAGTTACATTTTTAGAAAGTAGTGATATGACAGAGTTTGATAAAATATATTAAATAAAAATATAACATTGCCAAATAAAAACCAAAAAATTATATGATACAGCCAGATCTGGCAGCAGTTTCTTTATGGCAGTCACTAATTTTTTTAGGTAGCTTTCAATACAAAAAAGTATAAAGCTACCTATTGCAGCCGTTCGGAGGAAGGCAGTTTCGGAAAATTTCGATATATTTTCACCGATCATGACCCCCAGACCCCAAAACCATCCTCTGTTCAAATGTTGATTTATATATATAGATATATCCATATATATATATATATATATATATATATATATATATATATATCTGACTTATGTCATACGATAACGCTCGTATTTATAAATCAATTTTGATGAAACTAATTGTGTGTATTGAGCTCACCAATGTCTCGACCGAGTTCGTTGGCCAGCTTGGTCCGCCATTTTGTTTCAAGATGGCGGCCACTTAAAAATTTAAAACTAAAATAAATGTACAAAAAAGTTAAAAATTCTAATTTATTTTTTAATTAAGTGTTAGGCCTTGATACGAGGATTCCAGAGCATTTTTTTGGTTTACTTCTATCTTAAAAAAATGGCTGAGATAGAGCAGTTTGAAATTCTAGGGTGACTGACATTTTGAAACAAGACAGCACATTACAAAAATTTTCATTGTTGTAATAATTTTCTCAAACATACGCATAAAACTATATATTCATATCCGTTAGCGCCAAATTCTCGCCAAACTTGGCGACATTTGGCGAAATATCGCCAAATTTAGAACCAAAATAAGTCTTCATAAATGAAACCAACTTGGATATAGCTCAATAATTTGGCGAATTTCTTATTCAAATTCAGTATTAACGAATCTTTTGTAAACGTTTTCTTTGCATTTTAACTTGCTGTTTTCGTGTAACATTAGCAAAATTTTAAAACGAAGATATAGGAAATCTACCTTTCCCTCCCGGTACAGGCCGGAAGAACTTTTTTTTATTACTTTCGTCGTAGATTACTACGGCAGTTGTAAGAAAAAACTTATCACGAAAAATGTTTCTATGACATTAGCAAGAAAAATCTAAAACAAAAATTTTCATAAGGAAATAGAAGTGGTCAAAATTTTGATTTTCTCTTTAAATGAGACCAAAACTATAATTTTTATATGGAAATACGAGTAGCAAAATTTTCGTTCGGTGTCTTTTTTGAAAAGAGATCGCTCCGAGGCCTGAGTACCATATATTGTACAAAAAAGTTTAATAATATATGAACAAAGAATTTTACTAGAAATTAAAAATCTCATTAATAAAGTTTAATAAAAATAAATTAAATTACCTTCCCCCCCCCACAGACATATATATATATATATATATATTTGACATTGAATAATGACATTTGATAATTTGACATTGAATTTTTATTTGAAAAATGCTACAAATGATATTTAGTTTAAATGTGTCAGTATCATACACTGTAAAAAATGACCGATGTTTCTTATTTTATAAAAATATGCTATAACCACGAACGAAAATATAATATAATCTTCTGAGTTATCCGAATTTTCAAATAGCATGTTACATTGTCTTTTGAATCCCCAGAAACGAATACATCTTCAAAATTTAAAGAATAATTTATAAAAACAAATTATTTTTAGCTGCCCGAATTTTTCAGAAACGTTTCCGAAGGGTTTTTATAGCGTATTAATTAGTGTCCTCAGGCTAGAATACCTGTTTTTCGACTGTTATCCATTCTCAAGTACACGTTTTCAGCCGCATAAGTTAATTTATACATGAAAGAGTAAATAAATAATCTTAATTTTAATGTTATTGTTAACACTGTTAATTTTGCATGTTTGTCTGTTAAACATTTTTTTTTTTTTAGCATTTAAAGGTTTACTTCAGAATTGATAACATTCGAAAAACAGGTATTTCAGGCTAAGGACACTAATTAATACACTATAAATACCCTTCGGAAACGTTTCTGAAAAATTCGGGCAGCTAAAAATAATTTGTTTTTATAAATTAGTCTTTAAATTTTGAAGATGCATTCGTTTCTGGAGATTCAAAAGACAATGTAACATGCTATTTGAAATTTCGGATAACTCAGAAGATTATATTATATTTTCGTTCGTGGTTATAGCATATTTTCATAAAATAAGAAACATCGGTCATTTTTTACAGTGTACGCAGGTTTTTCTCTAAATTCAGATGGTTTTGCCAATATTTTAATTTTATGGCGTACATAAGATGTTTTTCCTTGTATTTGTGTATCACAACAGTTTTTTCTCAAATTTTGGTGTTAAGATGGCTTGATTAATCTATTGTTTTGTTTCCTACCCATTGTATTTCTGTTACACATTGATAATTCGTGTCATCGTTATTTTAGTTTTTGATGAGCCAAGCAAATTAAATATGCTTTTAAAAACATATTAAGTCACCACTTTCCCCTTGAAAAATATCTGCATATATCTCTTGAGATAAGCAGCAATATTTACAATCTCTGTTTTAGTAATAAAAGCTAATTTAACTAATCTAAAAGCTATATTTTTTCTCTTATTGCCTATAGTGGGATATCTGTGGGTACTACTAATTTTTTAATGAGTTTGAAAGAAATGTCGTCGGCTCGCGCATCCTGTGCAAGTACACCACGCCTCCTTAGAAAACCGCATCTCACTAATTGGGAACCAATGTATAAACATATCTTTGTTATCTCCTTAACTTCAAAACTAATAACAATGCATTCTGTTTCATTAGTAAATTTGAGAAAAATGTAACATCTGAAAATTTATGTACCTTCTTTATTCACAATGTTTAAAACCCAGCACAAAAAATCAAAATTTTCAAGTAGTGAATTTCTTCGTTATTTTACCACTTTTACTTAATTTCATTAACTTTGACAGTTTTCTCCAAAATCTAACTTTTAACTAATAATAACTTTAACTGGTATTAACTTAGTTAATGAAGCATATAATAATTATTTTAAACTAACAATAACTTAAGTGTATCTCAGTTATTAAACATGCATTTATAAATTAAAAAACTATAACGTAATATTTCCCCAAAAACAAATCATAGCAATTTAAAGAGAGAGTAATTAATTGTATTATTATACATTATTATGTCATGCACGTCTAAGCTAATGAATGTACACGTCAGCATTAGCATTTTATATATACGAAAACCAAAATATCCCCTGAGAGTAGCTATCGAAGCAAGATAAAGAGGCACTTGGGGCTGAGAATTAAATGACTTATTTTCATTACCTAATTTGTAATAATAATTAACTTGCAACTTTTCTGATTTTGAGTATAACTTTACATATTTAATAATATAAATTATAAATTAACACAGTATTTAAACATACATTAACAAAAGTTAAAATTTTATAAATATTATTATTTGAAAAAAAAAAAAAACAATTTTACCGGAAATGAGATTTGTTAATCCTATTATGTATAAAAAGCATCTAACGTTGCATATAAATTCAGTGTTCTACAAATACTAATATAAATTATTTGTAGTATTTTAAGATTATTAAGAAAAAGCAAACACTTTATCTAAGACCTTTTTTAAAAAATGAAATCTCTATAATTTACCGTGAGAGTTATTTAATTTGTTTAACAGCAAAGCATTAAACGTTACCTCATGATATCGTGCACTTCTAATCTATTGAAATGACATTCCAGCATTAGCATTTTAAATCTGCGAAAACTAAATTACCCTCCGAAAGTTTCTATTTATCTCATTTGGTTCTTGAGACTATCAATTAATCTATTTTTACTAAATAATTTACAATAATAATTAATTCATATTTTTTCGGATTAAAATCATCAATTTACATGTCTTACATGTAAATTGATACATAAATATCAGTATTCAAATATATATTAACGAAGATTTAAAAAAAATAAATTATGAATTAAGAAAAATAAATATTGTTACCGAAAAGAAGACTTTTAATTTGGGATATATCAAAAGTAATTATTTAATTTTGATTATAAATTTATGCTCAACAGATTCTAATCAATCAATATATTTAAAACACAAGGATGTTTTTTAGTCATCTACCCAAAGTTTTCTACTGAACAAATTTTGATAATTATTTTTTTAACTTATGCCATTTTTAAAGTTCATAAATTCATCTATACAGCATAAAACGGAAATATCTTAATTTAATTGCGTGAAAATAATATATTCATAGTAGATAAACAGATTCAAACTTCAAATGAACTAATATTTTCACTTTCGAGACTGGCGTCATTTATTTTCACTCAAATGATGTATTTTAGATTGTCCTTTCATTTCTGTTGTAACAAGATAAAAGAGTCTTAATTGTTAAAAAGGGGAAAAAAACAAAAAAACATGCATTTTCATTACTGAAACACAGTTGTGTCTAAAGGATTTTTGATAATTTTTCATTCCACTTAAAAAATTTCAATAACAAAAAGGCGGAATGTTTCTGTTAAGAAAAATGACGTCATATTACAAAATATACAATTATTTCTTCCAGAGTCATTAAACGTATGGACACGTATGGACACGTTCAGGAACGAATATGAACTTATTTATTTATTTAACATGCAGAAATAAATGCAGAATAATAAAAATGAATATTGAAATCTGTTTTTTTCATTGATAAATTTCAGTTTAAAGCCAAAGTGCCGTATTTTATAATTAAAATGCTAAATTGGTCCCGTACGAAATGGTGTATTTACAAAAATGTGGTTTGATTTGGCGCAAAAGTTTTGTTTAAATTTTTTAGTGCTATTCACATCCAATATAAAGGGCATTGTAGTCAGGGTAACAACGCTTAAAAGTAGATCCATTTACAAAAGATTAATGTAATTTTCATTTCATTTAAAGTACAAAAGAAAGAAAGACAGAAGGAAAGAAATATAATAAGAAGAAATAATACCATAAACCGAAACATTTGATTTCAGCATCAAAGCAATTTTTTCTAATTTACACACGCGGAAAATAAAAGCTGCTATTATCCAGAAATAAAATACTATTGGCGAGTTTTGCCCGGATACCATAAAAGTACGGAAAAAAACTAATGTTGAATTTGCATTATAAACATGATTTCATACTTAATACATAAAATTTAATGAAATCAATATTTTTTTCTGACTATGTATATTTTAATTTTTTTGTAAGCTTTAACTGAAACTTTTTTTTCTGAAATAATCATCTCCGCCGGATATGGACGGGTGCGCCTAGTATAAAGTAATATTAATGCTTGAACATTTATTTACAATAGCAAAAAGTTTAGCTAAAACATTTTTTCAGTACTAAAAAAGGATTAGCAGAGATCTATAGCAGAAGTTAATTAATTGCATTAACATAATAGTAAACATTAAAAATAACCCCATCGTATAGCGCACTTCTGGTCCTTTCAAATGACATTCCAGCATTAGCATTTTATATCTTCGAAAACTGAAATATCTTATGACAGTATCTATTAATGTCAGATAAAGTGTATTTTAAGATTATCAATTAAAATATTTCTATTAAATATTGTATAATAATAATTAATGTATATATTTACGGTTATGAATGGCAATTTACACTTCTAACAGGTAAACTGATATATGAATATAAATTATTCCAATATACATATGTGGCGCAGCTTGTCCCTAATGGGATCTTGCCCCATAAAATCCTATACAACCAACTAATATACATTAACAAATGTTATTTTTTCTATAAATTGTTTAAAAAAATATAATAAAAAAAGAAGAAACATTGTTGACTAAATAAGACTTATATCAAAACATATTTATTTAATCTTGATTATAAAATTACGTTCCTCAGGATTCTAATAAAATTATATTAGTCTTTGAACATCCATTTAAAAAAAAACAAGAAAAAATTTAGTTGAAACTTTTCTTTTACTAAATACAAAAAAAGTATTTTGCAGAAATGTATATCACAATTTAATTAATTTTATTAACTGTATACCATTAAGCATAAATTCATCGCGCAATTATAAGCCATTCAAATGACACTCCAGAGTTAACGTTTTACATCTGTGAAAACTGAAATATTCTCTGAAAGTATCAATTGATGTCAGAGAAAGTTATTCTTCAGACTATCAATTAATTTTTATTAAAAAGTTTATAATAATAATTAATCTATACTTTCTGTTTATGAATGACAATTTTCACTTCTAATATAAAAGCTGATAAATTAATATCGGTATTCAAATATACAATAATGAAGGTTACTTAAAAAAAAAAAAAATTAAATTAAAAAAAAAATATTATTTTTAAAGAAACATTGTTACCGAAAGGAATACTTATAAATTGGGTTATATCAAAATGTAATTATTTAATTTTGATTATAAAATTATGCTCCAAAGATTCTAACATAAATTAATATTAGTGTTTGAACATTCGTTTACAACAGAAAAAATATTTTCCAGAAAGAAAAAAAAGAGTTTTTTTAGAAATGTATAGTGAAAGTTAATTAATTGTATTAACTGTAAAGCATTAAACGTAACAATATCGTATCGTGCACTTCCAATCCATTCATATGACATTTCGGCATAAGCGTTTTACATCTGTGAAAACTGAAATATTTTCTTAAAGTACCCATTGATGCCAGAGAAAGAGGTTCTTGAGATTATCAATTAAGTAATTATTGAATCATTTACAGCAATAATTAACTCATATCTTTATGTTTATGAATGTCAATTTATGCTTATAGTATAAAAAATGATAAATGAATATCAGTATTCAAATATACATTAACGAATATTATTATTATTTTTTTTTTATAAATTATGTTTTTAAAAAATAAACGTTATTATCAAAAAGAAGACACAATTTGGGCTACATGAAAATGTCATAATTAAATTTCAATTATAAAATTATACTTCAAAGAGTGTAATATGATTTAGTATTAATGTTTGAACATCTATTTGAAAAGCAAATATATTAACAAAAACTCTTTTTTTTTTTTTCGAAATAGAAAAAAAAGGGAATCACAAAAATTTATAGCAAAAGTTAATTAATTGTATTAACACTAAAGCATTAAACGCAACCCCATCGTATCGTTCACTTCTAATCCATTCAAATGACACTCCAGTATTAGCATTTTGCATTTGTGAAAACCCAAATATCCTCTGAGAGTATCTATTGATGCCACAGCAGCGCCCTCCCATAGCGGTTTGCATTCACCGCTCGCATCGTCACTCTCTTCCCAGCATCCGAAAGCGAAGGGATGACTTGCATTCAGCTCATTTTCTATTGACAGTCATGTGCTTGAGAGCCTCTCGTTAAATGAAGGGAGGGTTTTACTTTATTGCTCCAGTGATTCACGGTGACATATCTCCTTTGGCCTGTCAAACGGAAAAGCTATTAATGCAGGGAATATTCGTGGCGTCACAGACTTGATTGATTCGAGTAATTTAGGAATAAACAGCTATGCTGGAAATGTGTAAGTAATTGAGAAAATATTGAATGAATGAATAATATGAAATGCATAATCGGTTCATGTTGGTTAAAGGGTTTATGAAATGTACAATGATTAATTCAAACATTTTTTTTTTTTTTAAATAACATAAATAAAACACATTTTGTAATGTAACAAATCCTTATATATTTCTGTTACAGAAAAATAATATGTCATTGAAAAAACAGCAACAACAACAAAAAGAAAATGCGTTTCAGTTGATTAAAGGCATTATTATAATAGGTAAAATGTAACTTATTTTGCAATTTTTTAGTAATTGAAAAAAATTAATATAGATTGAAATATGATGAGAATTACTTCAAATATATATTTATTTTAAGTGTACATATAATAAATATGAGAACAGTTTTTGCTGATTAAAATATATATATATATATATATATATATATATATATTAATATGTAAGATGTAAAATGATCTTTCAAATAAAGTTTTTTTTTTTTTTTTTTTTTTTTAAATAACAGAAATAATTTATTGTTCGATTTTTGAGGGCAATTTATTTTTCTTTTCGGAAATGTGTAAGTAATTGTAAAAAATTGTGATACGCAGTGCTTTAAGTTTTTTATTAGTTTTCTTTTATTATTAAAAATCAGGTATATACCTAATGAACAGTTTAATGAAGTATAACAATAAAAAAGTGTTGTAAAATTTTAATCATGATGTTAAATAAGTAATATATATATTTTTTTTTGCATGAAATTCATAAGTGAAGGAAAATCTATTAATACCGGTATTTTTCATATCTTCACAGACGTGCAAATTCGTTCGAGCAAATTAGGATAAAATTGTGATAGAAATGTTTAAATGATTGAGAGAATGCGTACCTATATGAAAATGCAGAATCGGTTTTTGATGATCATGGAATTTATTGCATTATATAAAATACATAACGATAAATTGAAATACTTTTCTATAAGACGGGAGCAGTGTTGCCATTCCGCTACATTTTGTAAAATATTCATATTGCTTGATCGCGGCCACATTTTTAAATAGTGTAATTCCAAATTTTCGACTTATTTAATCTGTCATTAAATAAGGCAAATATTACTACTTCAAATAAATGGTGAAAATAAAGCAATCTGATTCTTTTTATATTTTTTTAAGTTGCAAACTGGCAACACTGAACAGGAGCGTAATTCGAATTATGATAATACACTTTTATTTATTTTCGGAATTTAATCTGTATATGTGTTTTAAAGTAATTCATATTTTTTTAAGTAATAGATTGAAATTCTTCTTTCTTCTTCAGGAATTTCCACTTGACAGTGGGTTTCCTCTACCCATAAAAATATTTTAGATATATATTTTCCATTTCTCTCTGTCCATTTACTTTAAAATAATCATTTAAATTATTATAGAAACTCCTTTATTATTTTCATCCGAACTTGTGTAAGTAATTCGGACAAAACTACTTGTCATTCATTTGCATGACAGCCTCTCGTTAAATTAAGGAGAGTTTTATTTTATTGGTTGAGTGATTCACGTTGACAGGTCTTCCTTGGCTTGTCAAACGGAAAAGCTATTAATGCAGGGAATATTCGTGGCGTCACAGACTTGATTGATTCGAGTAATTTAGGAATAAACAGCTATGCTGGAAATGTGTAAGTAATTGAGAAAATATTGAATGAATGAATAATATGAAATGCATAATCGGTTCATGTTGGTTAAAGGGTTTATGAAATGTACAATGATTAATTCAAACATTTTTTTTTTTTAAATAACATAAATAAAACACATTTTGTAATGTAACAAATCCTTATATATTTCTGTTACAGAAAAATAATATGTCATTGAAAAAACAGCAACAACAACAAAAAGAAAATGCGTTTCAGTTGATTAAAGGCATTATTATAATAGGTAAAATGTAACTTATTTTGCAATTTTTTAGTAATTGAAAAAAATTAATATAGATTGAAATATGATGAGAATTACTTCAAATATATATTTATTTTAAGTGTACATATAATAAATATGAGAACAGTTTTTGCTGATTAAAATATATATATATATATATATATATATTAATATGTAAGATGTAAAATGATCTTTCAAATAAAGTTTTTTTTTTTTTTTTTTTTTTTTTTTTTTTTTTAAATAACAGAAATAATTTATTGTTCGATTTTTGAGGGCAATTTATTTTTCTTTTCGGAAATGTGTAAGTAATTGTAAAAAATTGTGATACGCAGTGCTTTAAGTTTTTTATTAGTTTTCTTTTATTATTAAAAATCAGGTATATACCTAATGAACAGTTTAATGAAGTATAACAATAAAAAAGTGTTGTAAAATTTTAATCATGATGTTAAATAAGTAATATATATATATTTTTTTGCATGAAATTCATAAGTGAAGGAAAATCTATTAATACCGGTATTTTTCATATCTTCACAGACGTGCAAATTCGTTCGAGCAAATTAGGATAAAATTGTGATAGAAATGTTTAAATGATTGAGAGAATGCGCACCTATATGAAAATGCAGAATCGGTTTTTGATGATCATGGAATTTATTGCATTATATAAAATACATAACGATAAATTGAAATACTTTTCTATAAGACGGGAGCAGTGTTGCCATTCCGCTACATTTTGTAAAATATTCATATTGCTTGATCGCGGCCACATTTTTAAATAGTGTAATTCCAAATTTTCGACTTATTTAATCTGTCATTAAATAAGGCAAATATTACTACTTCAAATAAATGGTGAAAATAAAGCAATCTGATTCTTTTTATATTTTTTTAAGTTGCAAACTGGCAACACTGAACAGGAGCGTAATTCGAATTATGATAATACACTTTTATTTATTTTCGGAATTTAATCTGTATATGTGTTTTAAAGTAATTCATATTTTTTTAAGTAATAGATTGAAATTCTTCTTTCTTCTTCAGGAATTTCCACTTGACAGTGGGTTTCCTCTACCCATAAAAATATTTTAGATATATATTTTCCATTTCTCTCTGTCCATTTACTTTAAAATAATCGTTTAAATTATTATAGAAACTCCTTTATTATTTTCATCCGAACTTGTGTAAGTAATTCGGACAAAACTACTTGTCATTCATTTGCATGACAGCCTCTCGTTAAATTAAGGAGAGTTTTATTTTATTGGTTGAGTGATTCACGTTGACAGGTCTTCCTTGGCTTGTCAAACGGAAAAGCTATTAATGCAAGGAATATGCGTGGCGTCACAGACTTGAGTGATTGGAGTAATTTACGAATAAACAGCTACGCTAGAAATGTGTAAGCAGTTGAGAAAATATTTTAAATAATTAAATGCGTCATTGCTATTTACTGAATTAAAAGAATTATTATGATTTGAAAAATAAATAATGGTTATTTCGATAAATAATGTATATAATTTCAATTATATAAACGAATCATAATTCGAAATGTGATGACAAATCCTGATTATTTTCTGATAGAAATATGCATGTAATTGAATATATATATATATATATATATATATATGAAAGGTATAATGAATACATGTCAATTGCAGAATTTCTTATTGAAAGTGAAATGCATAATTTTTATCTAATCAAATATTTCATAATATGAATTGTGTTACGTGATATGAATTATAGTTGCAAATTTTAATTTGCTTTTTCTAAGAAATAAATCTATAAGTGAATGATAACTTTTTATAATATAACATGAAAAGTTAACTTTTAGCTAAAATATAATGATAATAATTAATAATTAATAACAAATATATTTCAGTATTAAAAATTATTAATGCAGAAAATATTCGTCGTGACACAGGCTTTATTGATTCCAGGAATTTAGGAAAATACACCGATGGTGGAAATGTTTAAATACAGCTTATTTTCAAAATATTAGAATAATTACTTTTTTTACAAATTGAAAATATCGTTTGGAAATTTAATGTCTTTTAATGCAAATATACAAACGATATTTTTATTAAGAACTTATTGTTGATTATACTTATTTATTATCTTAAAATTAATATCATTTTTGAAAAGATTAATTAAAAAATATATTTTGAAAAGTCAAAATATTAGAATATTCATTCAAGTGGCTCAAAATATTAGAATATTTCACATTAATTCTCCCTTAATTATCACCAATTCATAACTGGTGGCATCATTGATTAAATTCAGACTATTTTATTTAAAATCAGTATTCGTTTCGCAATTTGTTTGCTTTTTCGTCTTAAAATGGGTCGTGTGAGTGATATTCCTGAATCTATTAAACTTCGTATGGTTGATTTGAGTCGGCACGGTAAAAATCAATGTTATAAAGCAAATTATTTACATTGTTCGCAATCAAGCGTTAGTAAAATACTAACAAAATATTCAAAAAATGGAAATTTTCAAAATAATCCCCGAAATGGCGGCCGATAACCAAAAACTAGAGATGACAGGAAACTGAAGCGTATAGTTAAGAAAAGTCGTTTTAAAAGTGTGCGATTCTTGTAAAAAAATGGAAAGAAGACGGAGTTGAAGTTTTTACATCGACAACATTAAGACGTCTCCATAAATTTTAATTTGAATCTCGTGTACCGAAAACAAAATCTCTCATGACCGCAAAACAAAAGCGTATAAGATTGAATTGGTGTAAATCAAGACGTTTACGGAGCGAAGAAGATTGGAAAAATAAATTATTTATTGATGAAAGTATGTTTTGTGTATCATATGGTAATCAAGGTATTCTAGTTTGCAGAATGAAGCAAGAAGCATTTGATAAAGAATGTCTTAAACGTTCCGTAAAATTTGCTACTAGTGTCATGGTTTGGGGTTGCATGTTTGCAGAAAGACCTGGAAAGTTATGCATCGTCTACGAAAAGGTTAACTCTCAGATATATCAAGAAATTATGGAATATTACATGATTCCATCATCAGAAGATTTATTTGAAGATGATTTCATCTTTCGACAAGATTAAGTGCCGCCGCATACCTCGGTGTCAACTAAGAATTGGTTCCGCCAAAGCAACATTAAGGTACTTTCTTGGCCACCAAACTCACCAGACCTTAATCCCATCGAAAACTTAAGGTGTATAATAAAGAAAAAACTCCAAGAAAAATCCTTCGAAAAAAAAGTCCTTCAAGTAAAACTGAGTTAGTGGCACGTATAAAGTATTTGGGCTAATATTGATAGAAATGTAAACACCTTGTATATAGTATGCAATATCGATTGTACGCTGTTGTGAAAGCTAAAGGGGATGCTACAAAATATTAACTAACATTTACTTCACATTCATAAGGTAATATTGTCGCGTAAAATAAAATATTATAATATTATGAACCAATCTAAATTTTATTTTAATATTTTGATGCGTTTCAGAAAGCTGTATACCTAATTTATTGTACTGTATTTTATGTTATGTAAATGTTAAAATCTTATCTAAACATTCCAGATTTAATTTATAAGAAATTTAATTGTATTTACTTAGTATCAAAAATAAATAAATGAAAAATAATTTTTTCTTATTACTTTTACTCAATTATTCTAATATTTTGAATATGAGCTGTAATTGATAATATATTAAAATACAGGGTCATTCATAATTCCCTCCGGGATTTCGAAACGTTATAGTAAAAAAACGAAGACGAATATGAAAAAAAGAAACATATGAAATTATTCCGAAACTATTCAAGTTTTACTTACATACATTACAGGTGTTCTATGTGTGAACCCTTGGTCACACGGCATACATCCATGCGATAGTCCAGTTCCTGCCATACTCCGTTTCTTTAAATCTGAATCAGTGGTGTCAGTTCAACGGGCCTTTCGTAATAAATATCGAAAACAGGGACCAACTGACAAAACAATTCATGTGTGGTACCGGTAATTTAAAGAAACGGAGTATGGCAGGAACTGGACTATCGCATGGATGTATGCCGTGTGACCAAGGGTTCACACATAGAACACCTGTAATGTATGTAAGTAAAACTTGAATAGTTTCGGAATAATTTCATATGTTTCTTTTTTTCATATTCGTCTTCGTTTTTTTACTATAACGTTTCGAAACCCCGGAGGGAATTATGAATGACCCTGTATATTCAATGCATTGTCGTATAAGTTACTTCCGTGATATATGATATTGCTTAAAATATTTAATTTAATCATCATTTTCATCAGTTCTAGGCCTCAGAGGATTTGAATACGAGATCTTTGTTAATCGAATGTTTTTCTTATTTAATGAGAAAATTCTGTATTCAAATATGACTACCAATAATTTACGAAAAATCCAGTATTCAAATCCAATGAATCCCACGAGGCCTACGAACCATGTAATAGTTGATTGAATTATTGATTTCAACAAAAGAGGGTAATTTAAAAGTTAAATTATGATAACCAATTTTTATTTATTTTATGTATGAAATCTATATATGTATTTTAAAGTAATTTGTAATTGTTTAGTAACAAATATAAATCATTATTTCTTTTCTATTAAAAAGTATATACAAAAGAAAAAAATATGTGAGTTATTTGATTAACAGTCTCTCTTTAAATAAATGGAGGATTTTACTTTATTGCTCTAGTGATTCATTGTGACATATATCTCATTTGCTCTAACTAGATTGATTCGAATAATGTATGAATAAAAGACGATGCTGGAATTGTGTATGTAATTGAGGAAATATTGAAAGACGAAATATGTATTACTGTTTAATTAATTAATTAATTTATTTATTTAATGTTGTTAGGATATTTTTTTTGTATTGTGCTAAATGCATGATGGTTAATTCAATAATTTTTTTTCAAGAGTAGGCAAGTTTTGTAATATGAACTAAAATATAAAAATTTTTAGCAAAATCGTGTTTCTTTTTTACAGTAATATGTATATTTTAAGTAACAGATTAAAATCATAATTTGATTTATGATAACAGATCTTAATTTTTCTTGAAATGTGTTTAATAATAATAAAAAAAAATGTGAACCATCAATGATTACTTGATATCCTTTCGTTAAGTTAAGGGAGGGTGACATATCGCTCTTGCCCCGTCAAGCCGACAAAGTATTAATGCAGGAGATATTCGTGGCGTCAGAGACTTGATTGATTTGGGATGATTTAGGAACATGCAGCGATGCTAGAAATATGTAATTGAGGAGATTGTGAAAGATATAAATGTTTTATTACATGATTACAGAATCTGTTGCTTCTGGTTGCAGGTATTCTTGTATAAAGATAAAATGTACAATGGATAGTTCAATTGATTATTTTTAGAGCAAGAGAAACAAATGCTAATTTGAATTATGATGGCAAGTCCTTATATTCTTTTTCTAGAAGTTTGCATTTAATGGATATAGTATACGACGCATAATGAACTTTAGATTCTTTTTGTTTTTGATAAAATGTGTAACACCAATATACATTTTTTAATGAAATATTATACAATCATTATGAGCTTTAGCTTTTTTTATTTTTGGTAAAATATGTAATACTAATATACCAATTTTTATGATATATTTTAATACAGTGGGATTCGGAATTTAAAGAGTGATGAAAGATTTTTTTTTTAAATATTAAATTTATAACTAAGTAAAACATCTTATAATATGAAACGGAATGTAAGTTTTATCTGGTTAAAGGTTTTAGTATTGTTATAATTAACTGAAAATATATTATTACTTGAAAATATGTGATTATTTCTCCGGAAATAGATACGTAATATAAAAAAGAGCTATGTGCAAGAGTTGTTATAATAAAACATTTTATCTTGCGTAACTAAAATATACAATTATTTTAAAATCCTTAAATATTTCGCCAGAAATGACTATGCAATATGAAATATGTATGTTAGAATAGTATGTTGCAATATGAAATATGTATGTTAGAGTTATTTTAATGAAATTATTTTTCTTGAGTAGCAAAACCAATGTATTGTTAGAAAATATTTGTTATTTCCCAGCAAATGGGTATGTAACTGAAAAAAAAAACTATGTGTAAGAGTTATTTCAATGACACGTTTTTCTTCAGTAACAGAACCAACTTTTTACTACAAAATCTTTAATTATTTCTTCGAATATTATATGTAACTGAAAATAATGTATGGTGTGTCATGCATGAGAATATTCGATAATTAAATGTTTTATTGTAGGTACAACGGTAAATATTTATTTGAAGGAACATATTTTCAATAATAGGGTCTATTTGTAATTTGAATTCTGATGACAAATCTTTATTTTGTGTATTTAGGAATAAAAAATGGGTTGGGTTGATTGGGTTGATTATTGACGGCCAAATATCTACACATGGGATATAGGCCCGGGGGGAGTGCCCTTCGTGGGTGTCTTTCTAAGGGAACCTAACCCGTATTTACGCATGGATAAATCCACGGCTCGAAGAAAACCACGAAAACTCCGAACGATTAGGCCGACGGGCGCGATTGGTATCGAACCCAGCACCTCCCGTCTACCAGCTTCGAGAGCACAACCTCTCAGCCACTGGTGGGGCTAGGAATAAAAAAAAAAATGATTTTCTTCAAGATCAGTTTCTATAGGTTCATTATAATACGAGTATACATATTGCATGGGTTATATTTTTATTATCTAAATTAGAACATAATTTAAACTCAGCTGATACTTGTTTTCGGCAAATGTGTACGTAATCGAAACACAAACTTGAGTGTATAATTAGTGCACGGTGGTTATTTTTTTTTATTATTATAAGTGAAATAGGTAATAGCTACTAAAATGAAATATTTTAATACAGGGGATATATTGTCAGAGTTTCGGCAACAGGACTTTATATATTTTCATAAGTAACTGAGAAAATATTTAAAATCATAAATGGTTTTTGTTTGTTAAATGATTCATATAAGCTTTAATACTCTATAATGGTACATTTTGAGTAACTGAAACAAATCCTAATTTAAATGATGATGACAAATCATCATTTTACACACATAGTTATTTCATCACATAATCTCATGCATTTTACTTTCTGGTGGAATTGCTTATACAATTGAAAGAAAAAAGCATGTATTATAAATCGGATAAATCGGATTTGATTTCGTCAATGATAAAATATAAGCGCTTGTTTGAAATATATATAAGCGAGAATATGAGGATTAATCGTAAATTGAGTTATGATGACCAATATTTATTCTTTGCATGGAATCCTAAATAAAATAAAATTTGGTACGGCATGAAAGGCAAAATAGTATTTAGCTGTGCAAGGGATTTATTATATTATGTAAAATTCATGTTACGTATTTCAAAATTTATCACTGTTATGAAAATTCTAAATACAGAGAATATTCGTGGCTGCTCAGACTTGATTGTTTTGTGTAATTTAGAAACATAAAAAGTTTCTGGTAAAGTGTAAAGTATTGAGAAAATATTGCAATATTTATAAGGCAAAATCGGTATTTGTTTCTTACGGAATTTCTTTGACTGAGAAAAATGAGGAGTATCTCACTAAATTATTTTTCACTAAGAAGAACAAGACATAATTTGTCTTATGATGTAAAATATTTATATATTTTCTCCCTTGAATCCGTAATAAAGAGGAAATTTGTATTATGATACAATGAGTGTTTTATTTTGTGGTTATTAAATGTAAGATATGTAAAACAATTTTCAATGAAATACTTTTAAAGAGGAAGAATTTTTATTGCAAATATTTATTTTTAATGAAATTAAATCCACAAAAGTGCAAAACGTTTTATGAGATTAAATCAAAATTCAATTTTAGCTAATTAAGGAATATTTTATAACATGCAAAATGCATACAAGTTTATTCAAGTATTTTTAACAATAAAAAATAAAAATCGGTAATACGATCCGGCAATATGTAGGTGTATGTAAAATGTGTAGGTTGAAAGGTAAAGTTTGAATATGGTGTATGTGTAGATGTATGTACGAACCGGAAATGTATCTTCATCCATTCTTCATTCATAACCACTAAAAGGAATTTGGCAAAACAGAAACTTGAAACTTTTATTAACTATTAATAATTTTAGCATTCGAATTTAGCATATGGAATTCATTTATTATAATTATTTATTTTAAGTCAGTGATGTTATTTAATCACTTTCATTTTATGAAACAATCTTTGACGTAAAGTAAATAGAATTTTTACAATTTTAGTTTAACTTCGTATGTTCTGAATGACTTTTATGTTGAATTTGGGATAGGCAAGTGTTAAAATATTTGTTATAGAAAATTGTTTGAGAAATGTCGTCTTTGATTAGAAGTCGATTACTACTAGGAATGTGTAACACTTATAAGAAAACTATTGTTCGATTTTGTAGCACTCAAATAACAAAAATGGACAATTTATAGATGATTTTTATGATGCAGATTCATAAATTAATGACGTACAACAAAATCCTATAATTAATGAACCTCTACTGTAATTTTAAAATCATTTGTCTAGAGATTTGAGGTTCTCCAAACTTCGGGTCCTTCGGGAACCCAGTATACCATGCCTCTATCTGGCCATTGCTGCACTCTCCATGAACGATCTCTGTATAAAACAAAACTGAATAATTTAAATTCGTATTTATTTTATTAATCTAAAATTTCGTTATATTCCTTCTTACGTAAATATAAAATTGGAAATTTAAAAAATAAATAAAATTTGTGGGTAAGTAAATTTTGAAAATTTCTGAAATTTCTCACCAGAGGTTTGTGTTTCTTAAAATACTTTCTACAGTAGTTTCAAAAGAACAGAAAATCAATAAAAACGCTAATTAAATTGCTTAAAGACATTTTATAAATTTATATAGGGTAAAAGAATCAGTGATGGCCTGGTTACGGACGTAGTTGTGGTTTTTAGCCAATAATTCCTACACCGTGCTCATTTTTAGGTGATATCATAATTATGTAATTACGTAGCATCTATAGTCGTCACCTGGTCCGTCGCGTCTGTCCGTCTGTCCGAATATAACAGCTCAAATACTACCCATCGGAATAGTTTGAAATTTAATGTGTATAATCATTGCAGAATTTATTCGAATCATTTCAAATTTTATGATAATCGAATCATAACTTAAAAAGATATCAATAAAATTTTTCTTCATTCTATTAAATCCTATCATACGTAATTAATTCAATGATTTCCTATGATAGGTAATGACTCTATGTTGCCATGGTAATTGCGTCATATTTAATATGGAGTCATATTATTTCCGTATTACTGAATTTAAAAACCGAATTTGTATACTAAAATGGTTTAATTATAGCAATTATATAATCTACCGACAGTTTTTTGGATAGATGTTTCCGGAGAAATAGATATTAAATGAGAAAGAATTTAAATACGGATTTCAAGTCCTGAAATTTTCAAAGCTAAGTTTCCCATTGGAATTTTCAGCAAATGTCAACAAAAGATAAAATGTTGCCAACTTAACTTGTAGTTATTTTATTACGGAAATTACTGATATCATAATAATAGGCGATATAATTTATTTCATTGAAATTAGTTATAGTACGAACGCACCTCATTTGTCACGTTTGAAGTTCACAATTTCCAACTTGTTGTCATTACGATGATCAAAATACAAAAGGACAGGATGGAAGAATACTTTAGGGTCAAGAAAATCAAGAATAAAAAATATTCCATTGCGTGATTTGTTTTACAAAAAAGTCCAGAAACAACAATGATGGCCCACATTGCACCTGTAATGGCCCACCTATGCACTAGTGATAGCCCAAGCAAGTCCATCCTACTTTTTGTGAACATTTTGGTCCATGGTCTTTTGTTAGACTTGTCGGCTTCTTTGTTAAACTTCTCAGATTTTTTTGTTCAACGTTTTACCACTCTTTGTATATGTTCTACTTATTTTTGTTGGGCTTCTTGTTTCTCTCGTTCCGTGTCTTTTTGTATCTTGTGTCATTTTTGCGGTAGAAGGACGAAAGACCATCTTTCGGATCTCCTATTCCCTTTCCTCTCAGGACTGTGAGGACATTTGAGGATTTCGTTTAACCAATGGCAGCGGTGGAGGGAGACGTGTCTGAATTTTCCAGCTGTGAAAAACTCTCTTCGGTTGAAAATTTTCGGCTCCTGCTGATGAATTCTCAGATTCACTGGAATTGTTGCTGTTACTGGAGCTCGTACTTGTTTTGGGTGTCATGATGTTCATTGAGTATGTGTAATCTCCTTCTGCTGAGTACGTGGCCGTTTCCATAAATCTGGTTTGAATGTTTGGTTTTTTCTCTTGAACTGTATTCAAACGGCGCAAAACTTCCAGTTCTTCACTTGATGGTTGTTGGCTGATCCCAATACATTTTATTGCGTTCTTTATTACGTTCTCGACGATCCTTTGATGGAAATCCTCAATCCATAGATTTGGCAGCGCAGTGTTCCGATCCACTTTATAAGCGGTAAGATTTGAGACAGTGTTGATGATTTTTTTACTTGCGCATTGAGTAATCTACAGCGCTTGAATTGGATGGATAAAATCCTGTTGCCCAGAAAATATTTTTTATTGCGATCATCTCGTTGTTTTTCAGCACGATTTATAGGATCGGGGAGATGTTCACTTTAATTACAACTTTCAGCGGATGATTCTTGCATCAACGAAAAAAAGGCTTTGCCCCAGTGAGCCTTTAGAGGGCAAAAAGCAGCAACATCACAGGGTAAAGAACGTGGGTAGCGTTTGGATATAAAGCGATTAAAATTATCTGTAGAGGTTCGCAAAGTTCGATGGCTTCACGCGTAACGGGACTAACACAACTGTCCACTAACACAATTACTGGCTGTTTAAGACAGTTCTTCGCTAGAAGAAAGGCGAAGACAATTCCTATACGTTCTCAAAACGTTTGTGAAATCATCCAATGCCTACCTATGCCCAATAATCGAATCAAGCTATTAATCATTTATGTAGGAATTTTTTTTGAGATTACACCAAGTTTCCAGAGGCCAAAAATGCAAAAATGTCAGTTACGGAAAACTTGTAGTCAGCTTGTTCTATTTCACAGATAACTTTGGTTCCATACGCTGTTAAAACTCTTTATTTTCTAAGGACAAAGTTTGAAGTTCGTCTCGTCAGAATTGAAGACTCTGTTTGGATCCATTAAGGCTCCGAAAACGTGTTATTCCTTCATCCATTCAGTGATGTCTTGAAACCATTTACGAATTTTCGCTCGCTGACGTTTCCACTGGCTTTTCTAATGCCCTCCGGTGCTCGCTAATATTAGTATATATATAACTTTAAAAAATTTAATAAAGTTTATATCGTTCTAAATAATTTTTTATAACTTAATTAAATATATTGAAAAAAAAGCTTTCTTATTTTTCAAGATTTCCTCTGCCTGGATACGAATTCCAGTCTAAAGAACCGGAAACAAATGTCATACCATTAAGCCACCTTGTACTCAATCGAGAAATATATATATTTAAATATATAGACATTTTTATATATAGAAATATATATACAGATATATTTTAAATTTTCAACACTTGCTATATACGCTATTTGTGATGCCGAAGTTAGACAGTCGGTGTGTAGACGCTAATCTAAAAGGGTAATCAACTATGTCATTTGTTTCCAAAGGTACGTCATGAGTACAGAGAGTATAGTGTAAGATGGACAAAAAAAAGGATAGGCAAATATGTAGTTGTTCCCAAATAATTTAGTTCAGATGTACGAAAGAAATAGCGATAACTTCTCAATAACGTTACTTCAATTAATGACAACATATAGCAATAAAGCATAAAAAACAAGTGTGGCCATCACTGCTGCAATCTTTAAACAAGTGTGTAAATGTTATCGAAGATCGCTCAAAAAGGTTTCGTTTAATATTCCTTTCAAAACACTTTATCCTTTCTTTAATAAATTCAAACAAATTTCATTTAGCAACAACAACAACAAAAAAGTCATGTTTTTTATAAAGTAAAAATTTACCGGTCTATTTTTTTCTTTTTTCGAATATCTAAACCAGCCGGATAGCGGTCCAAGCCCGCTATTATATTCTGCCATATTAATATCCGTCATACGGACTAAATGCAATATTTAAAAAAATAATTTCAAAATTAAACAAATTGTACACCTTCAAAATGTTAAAATATGCGAATATTTCCATAATCGGATTTTTATCACGATTCAATATGTTTCTCAAACTCATATATTTACTATTCTCTATTATTTATATTGATACTCGCTTTGTATTATTCTCAAACATTTGAAATATTAGTTAAACTTCTCATATGATGTCAGATTTTTTTTAATTCTGGAATGACGTGATATTAATCTGCTTTTTCCACATACACATACTCATACTCCTTGTATTATTGTGAAATCTTAGACATTTTCCGTTTTATTACGACTATGACGTCAATCAATTTTATTTCATATTTATCTTTTTTTCAATTGGTGAAACTTTTTATTTCATTTTCATTTTTCACGTGAAAATCGTCTGATAGAAAATTATTTATTGTAGAAAGAATTTCGTTGTGGATTTTAAATCTTTGGCATCTTCTCTAACGAAAAATGTTTCAATTTAATAGGAAAAGGCTGTTAGAAGTTTGGTTTTTTTTCTCTATTTATTAAAATAATACGAATTTTTCAAATTTTAATATTTTGACCTCTTCACAGCTGCTATTCAGATTTATACACTAAGTTTCAACTCTGTAAGTTACATACTTTTTGAGAATGGCTCTGTGACAGACAGACAACGCAGCGGGGGTAATAGGGTTTCGTGAGATGAACGAAACCCTTAAAACGACACAAGTAATGGCCCACACCACTAGCTTAATAAGCTTATTTTGATAATACCAATATGTTTACATGTTACTTACACTTTATAGCTATTGCACAGCGCAGGAAACCCAACTTTGCTCACTAAAACTCTTGCTATCAAATCGCTGCTGAAAGAGTAGATAAAGATAAAGTTTCCGTAAGAGGATTGCCATCTCACGTGATTTGCAATGATTTGTCGAAAAAAGCCATGTGACTTGTCGTTTGTTTGTTTCTTTATGAAATATCATATGATTTGTCGAAAAAATCATATGACAGTTGAAGGGCCATTTTATCACCCATGATTGACGCTCATTTCGAATGTACAGAATTTCGCTTCTAGAGTTCTCGAAATATTAAATGGGCCATCATTGATGACCTTACAATAGTTCTATTAATATATATATATATATATATATATATATATATATATATATATATATATATATATATATTTATATATATATATATATGTGTGTGTGTGTGTGTGTGTGTGTGTGTATTTGTTTCTCCTCTATCCTGAATTTTTCTAGTTCATATATTTATTATTTCATTGTGTGACGTGATTTCAGATGAATACCACGTGTTTAAATACACTATTTAAAATATTTTTAAAGTAACTATAACGTTATGAATTACGTTATATTACATTGTTCACAAACAATACCTATCTCACAGCAAATAGTTTATATTTTATTTAAAATGACGTTGTTAAAATAGCGTGCGTATAGTTCTCATTTTCTTCTTTTTTTTTACATACTTTTTGAGTAAAAGTATTACGTAGTTAAATTCATCATATTCTGCATAAAATATGTTGAAAATTATACCAAAATTGATTATAACTAAGAATTTCATATGAAATCAAGAAATTTTTATAAATTTCTAAAGATAGACATTTTATTTTATTATATTTTATTTTAATTACTTAAGAATTTACTTATTCATTTATAAGTTTAATTATTTTTGTAGCATCAGATGAGGTATTTCTTTCTCCGTATATAAACGTTTTATACTCAAATGCTTATTCTAATGAAAATTGTAAAACAAAAAAAATCTCAATACATTTTTATATTTTCCTTAATATAACAATTATCCATACAGTAATAACAAATTTTTAGTTCCTCATCAGGTTCTATACCTACCTTTAGTGTACAAATATATATGTAAATCTAATTAAAGTAATATTATAGATAAAGAGGAAAACATGCAATTGAGGACGGGAGTTTCAAAACTCGTCTTATCCAAAAAATTAAATTTTCGGAAAACGCGAAAAACCTCTAACTGCTTCCACTGGTTTTCATTGTAAACCATGATTTTACAATGCCAGAAATGCATGCTAAAACTAGTTTTTTACGGATTGATTTCGGTGCAGATAGGTTTCAGGTGCAATACAATAGATTGATATGCAGGAATATATTCTATTGAATGCCAATAAAATAGATTGATACAGGAAACACGACTTTGTAAAATTTTTATTAAGGCGAGTTTTTAAACTCACGTCCTCAATTCAAAACTAATTAGGCAAATTTTTAACTTTAAAAAAAATTCAGTAGTAAGTTTAAATTATAAACGTGTATTTCTATAGAACTATTATCTCTTTTAAGAAGATATAAAAATCACTTAAAAATTAAACAACATAAAAAATCCCAATTGTTAACGAAAATTATACATTTGTGTTTATATATATATATATATATATATATATATATATATATATATATATATATATATATATATATATATATATATATATTTAAGATTTAGGTACTTAATGCATGTGTAACTTTTATATGAAGTTATTCTTGCTGTTTTGTTAAAGTAACAGAAATCTCTGCTCCATAGCAAATATTATATTTAAGTCTAATATACATTTATATTACATATGTCTTAACGTTTTTCTTTTAAAATTTTAATATGATTTTTAGAGATTATTCATTTAAATAATTTAAAGATACTTAACTTTTTTTATAATAATATTTTTATCTTCCCAATTGTACTTGTATTGTGAAATGAAATGTATGTATATTTTTCTATATTTCATAAATATACCATATTACATTAAAAATGTATCGCGTTTACGTAATTTTCTAACGGTATATTCTGAAATGATACAAAGATAGTAGGTAAATTTTGAAAATCACTGACATTTATTTTTTTATAATTAAAAAATAATAATTAATATTAAAAGCAGTCTCCGGGAAAAATATGGTTTAAGACAAATTTTAAATATCAGAAGAGAATATTGCTTGCGCTTATTTTCTTTCAGAAATTAACTTTTGAGTATAATTTATACTGTAGAATAAATTATTTTTTCTTTTTACGTTATTTTTTAAACTTTAGAATAAAAATATCTAAAATGTCTCTTTTTTGGCGATAATTAAAAAATATTTCTTATTAATGCATGCAATGACAAACTTGGATTGCATCGCATCTCTGAACAAATAAAGAATATTTTGATCAAAAATAATTTCTTCATGATGTATTCAAATACATTTATTGCGCTACTTATATTTTTACTTCTTTTTATTTAACTTAACTTGATTTTGTATGTAAAGAAGAATTTTAGTAATTCAATTTGCACAAACTCCCTTAATACAAAAATTGTAATATATATATACCCAGGGGTTTCCGATGATACTACATCATTTTTCTATTTTCAGAATTTAATTATAAATTAAGAACTTAATTGTAAGGCATTTTTCATTAGCTGGATGCAGGTGATAAATCGCCAAATATTCTTTGGAATTAAGAGTGTGGGGGTACGACTGTAATGAGTCACAAAAATAATGTAGTTAATTGCTCGCAAAACAACTCTCGCCAAAATAGGCTAACGGGCTGTGAAACTGCAACAATGAAATATTTTAATCACTAAAAAATAGACAATATAAATAGAAAAAAATAATAAAATTAAAAACTGTAATAATTTTGCACTTTTTTACCATTATTAATTTAATATTAATTAAATTATTATTATACGTTGTAAAACAATTCAGAAATCCTGAATATATGGTTTAAAAATCCTTTTTTACATTCCTATTGTCATATCATAAAAAAAAATCAAATATTATGATTATTTAAATAAATTCATTAGTCCTCGCTTTTTATGAAGCGTAAATCGAGCGATAAATTCTCCATAATGGAGACGCAAGCCGGATTAATGTGTTACAATGGAATTTTTTGGAACTATATGAGTTGCAGAAATGACATCATTCTTTATTTTAAAGACAAATATTGAATGCTTAAAATAGAGTGATTTCTTAAAACTATTTTTATTTTTATTTTTTATCGCTGAATTTTCAAAATATTTTTAGATATCTAGAAATTAAACTACCATGTATGTTACCATGCATACATTAAAATATGAGAAATAGATTTTCAATTGTTTGGCTGCTTTTTTATTACTCTTTTATTCCTTTATAATCTTCTATCATTTAAATATACTGAAAAAAAAAACTTCTTACTATCTTTCTAATGTAGATTTTACTAGTAAATAAAATCACATCAGTATATTCTTAAAATTACGAAAGAATTTCTGTATCTTAAAAAATATAACAATATATTAACGCGTACATAATATATGAAATTTCATTCTTATGTAATATATGTATATTCCCCATATTATGTTCATATCCGTAAATAAATTCGATTAATAAAATCCCTTTGCAATTCTATTTATTCATCAGTTAAAATTTCCATGTTTAATATTGCTATACAGAGTAATGCTCATTTAAGAGGTCGAACTAAGTTTTTTTTTTTTTTTTTTTTTTTTTTTAATTATGATTGATTTAGGGGAAAAATATAACTATAACATGTACTTCGGTTTATTAGTTGTAATAAACATTTTTGACATTTTATCGAATAAACTTTTAAAACTTTTAAATATACGCTGAAAAAACCCCTTCTCAGAGGTAATCAAAAGTGCTATATAAGTAAGTATACAGTTTTGATATTAATTAGCATTCATTGTAATGTGTTAATAAACCAATTTTTCATTTTTTTATTTAAAATATCATGTTTTTACCAGGAGATAAGTATTCATTAAATAAAAATTTAGAACGTTTATGTGTAAAAATTAGCCTAAAATAATTCGATATGTTATTTTTACTGCTTTTTATCGCTGAACAATTATCTATTAACCATACATGATTATTAGATTACCAGAATATACAAGATGTTCCGTATTATCGTTTAAATCCTAAACCCTAAGTTTTAGATGTATCGTTCCAACTGCTAAAATGTTTCAAATGCTGTTATTCATAATATTAAAAGCAATTCATTTCAAAGTAGCTAGTTTTTATTTATTTATTTATTTATTTATTCATTTATTGAAGCTAAGAAATTTATATTTATATACGGTCCCTGTGCCTTTTATGTTACATCTAGGAAAAATGTTTTACATACTCTAACCAGTAAAATAATAAAGTCTAATTTTTCGACGTCAAAAACTTACCGAAGTATGTTAGTTTGAATTTTATGAATTTTTGGCGTTTTCTGGCACTAAAAAGGCTTTTTTCCATTTTTTTGCCTTAGCCTACTTTAAAAAGTATTAATGCACTTTAAAGGGCCTTAGAAGAAAAATAATGCATAAATGAAAAGGTGTAATCTCTCATTATATGCCTTTTAATAAGCATCAATTCAGAAAATGTCAAATAATGCAATAGTTTCCCATAAAAGACACGCCGTCATTTATTACAATAATGTATTCAGATTTTCTAACAATAGAAAAATTTTAGTGAAATTCCAAGATTTAGTAGACACACCAAGAATCGAGCAAACAGCATAAAGTAGTGAAATAATAATACGCTATAAATAAAAAAAGGCATTCACCAACCTAAATGTTTTAAATTTTTTGCAGCAGCGAATCCACCTTTATTTTATACGATAATTTTTAAAATATTTTCAAGAAAAAAAATAGCAAATAAACCATAATTTCTTTGATTGATGTTTAAGAACCATTTTCAAAGCATATTAGAAAATAGCTTTTCATAGTAAACATATTGTTGAAAAATCGTAAGCCGAAATGTTATTAATACAGAATTTGTGAAAGGTCTTTTCACAGAAACACATGAAAGTTATTCGTGGGAATTTTGAAAATAAAAAAAAATAATAATCATAAAGAAATTTAAAAGAATACCTTAACATTAATAACT
Organism: Maratus michaelseni; assembly: GCA_963931845.1. NCBI lineage: Eukaryota > Metazoa > Arthropoda > Arachnida > Araneae > Salticidae > Maratus > Maratus michaelseni. The sequence goes on along the minus strand of OZ007593.1, from coordinate 103,472,378 downwards.
TTATGACTTTTTATTTACATTCCATCTCCTTAATATTTCAGTTCGTGAATTGTCCTTAGAAATAAAATATTTTACAAAAATATATTTAGCTGCTACTAAAATACTTTTAAAAGACTATAATTTACTAAATTTGGTGAAATTTAATAACTTATTTCAATATAGTTTACGCGTTTAACTTCTCATTAAAGCATTTGAGTATTTATTTGTTTGTTTTTCCGCCTGTAGATCCAAATTTTTAATTAAAAAAAATGAAGATACATTTTTAAGCTGTAATCATCAAATTCCAGTGAAAAAAAATTTAAAGTTTTTTGAGTGTTAAACACATGAGATTTTCTTTAATAATTGAAAATGAATGTTTACGAACTGAGAAATTTTAAACTATGTGACTCGAAACATGCTTAAATGTATAAAGATAAAATGTTTCATATTTTGAATTTTTAATATCATTTTCCTGTGAATTAAATAGAAGGATTATGTGGAAAAAAACTTTACAGTTTCTTCATATATTTTCTTGCACAATTTAACACTGTTTTATAAATTTTAAAACTCAAAAATATTTTGATTCAGAGTAAGATATTTTATTTTTCATATATATTATCAAGTTTTGCATTAAAATTATTTTAATGTTCTTATATGCACGAACCGTAAGCTTTTATGAAAGGCCAAATAATTATTGCACCATATTATAATTTTCTCGCGTCATATAATGTTTTATTTAGTGCTCTGGGAAAATAATACTTCAGGTAATGCAGAGAAACAAAAAAAAAAATCATTCTGAAAATAAATCATTTCCTTGTCATAAATTGCGCATTAATTTAATACACTGTTTTCAATTATATGATTAATATAATAAACAATCTTCATGCTTAATTTAAAATATTATATTTAAATATAAATGCTTATTATTTCATAAATATAATTTCTCACCTATTTGATAAACATGATATCATTGTCCTAAAAAATGATAACTTCGGAAGTGAGACAACTGAAACACACAAAATTACATTAAATATACTCTGAATTTATCATTTAAATTAAACTATTTTAAAAGTTACAGTAATTGGAAAGTTTCTGTAAATAAACTAATATATTTTACTCATCGGATGTGCTTATGGTCCTCAGCTGTCCATTAATTCTATTCTTACAAGATGTAAAAATTACTATCCATTTAAAAGCAGATCATATTTCATATAAAATGTATCATCATTTAAAAAGTTGTTTATATCTTTCCGTGCTAGTACTTTGATATGGTTATTGTTTTGAATTTGAGTAAAAAATCTACTTTCCATATGTTTTAGTTCAGAAATTCGAGTGAAAAAAATTACGTTACTTTATTAAAAAAAAAATAGGAAAGAATGTTAGACAGCTAAAATTTGCGCGAAATTTTAGTAAATACATTTCTCTGGAAAATTTTTGGTTAAATATATTAAAATTCACCTCAAATGAAAAATTTCCTAAGGAAACGAATATGTTTAACACAACAACTGCCCTTATGGTTCTCAGATTAAAATACATTCATTAGATTACGAAATGGTTTCAAATTTTCTACTCATTTAAACTTAGCCAGTCTTGCATAAAAAAAAATTAATCATCTTAAAATCCTTTGCATCGTTTTGTGCAAGTACTTGGATATATTTAGAAATTTTTAATCTTGAGAAAAAATAATGTTTCTCTACGTTCCGTCTTAAGACATTGAGTGAAAACTAAAATTGTAAATGTTTAGGTTCTAGTTTTTAAAACTTGTTATTTTACTAAAGAATTTTGAAACAGAAATGTAAGCCACGAAAACCTATTACATTTTAAAGTGTATTTTATTTAACTTATTTTTCAGCTTAAAAAATAGAAGTGCAAAAATGCCTTTGTAAGATATTGTCTGTAATGTTTTATGTGGAGCGATATTTTATAAAGCATTTTTAATAGTGAAAATCTAATTAAACATATTATTTAGAAGATCTTCACACATATAACTTTAAGAAACACGTATTGAAGTTAAACTACTATTAATTTTTATAGAATATATAGTTTTTCACTTCCTTCTGACATAAAAGCATTATTTGATAAATTCAAATTGTCAAAGTTACCGTAATTGAAAAGTATTTCTGAAGAAAGTAACATATTTTACGTATCAAACGTGCTTATGGTCCCCAGATGTATGTTCCTATTCGTGCGCGGTGTAAAAAAAAAATATTATCTATTTAAAAGCAGATCATATTTCATATAAAATGTATCATCGTTTCAAAAATTATAGACGTCTTTCTGTGTTAGCACTTAGTATTTTGAATCTGGGTAAAAAACGTTCTCTCGATATGTTTCGGCTCAGTAAACTGAGTGAAAACTAATAGTGATTATGTTACTGTATAAAAGCAATTTCAGAAAATAAATTTGAGACATCTTAAATATGTGAAATCTTAGTAAATTTAGTTCTGTAGTAACTTTTAAATTAAATAACTTAAAATTCACCTGAAATGAAACATTTTCTAAGGAAAGGGATATATTTTATACAAGTCCTCAGCTGTAAATACATTCATTAAATTACAAAATGATTTTAAAATTCCTATCCAATTAAAATTAGCTGTTTTTGGGGGAGATAAATGTTTCAACCATCTTAAAAGTATTTATATAATTTCCATGCAAGCACTTAGATGTCTTTAGAAATTTTCAATCTTGGAAAAAAATAATCTTTCTCTACGCTTCGTCTTAAAACACTCAGTGGAAACTAAAAGTGAATATGTCCGTGTTATCGTTTTTAAAACTTGTTACTTTATGAAGAATTTTGAAACATAAATGTAAGCCGTTAAAGTATGTTACATTTTAAAACTATTTCAGTTAACTTATTTAAAAAAAATAATAATAATAATAAATAGAAGTGCAATATTGCCTTGGAAAGATATTACTTTTAATGTTACATGTTAAGCGATTTTTATATTATTTGAAAATATTAAGGTACTTGTACCAAATAAGTCACGTTAGGGATTCAGATCACAATAAAATGTGTTACATCAGCAATCATTTTAAATGTTGATGAATGTAATATTTACACATATTTTACAGCATTAAATCATGCCTACTGTCGTCGATGTTGATTTTTGTACTTATTAAATTAGGAATAATACTGTATAGTAAATGACGTATCAATAATTCTCGATCTTTAATGGTAGACATATTCCCGAATAAAGTGCAATTCTTCTAAAACCATTGCTGTAAATATAATTTCTGTCTATCGAGTCACACTTCTTTCACTGCATATAATTTGGTAAAATATTCACTAAGAAACAAGAAACGTTTACACAAATTTTGTAACCACGATTCTAAGAATGTTTCACTTGCCTTTAGTATCCTCTAGAAGAATATTCAATCACAAACACACTGTTAAAAAAATTGTGCTGTGTTGAACCAACTTTTGGTGCTACAGTAGCTGCAACTATACAATGATGAAATCTCGTACCAACACTTGGAACTACGGTGCAAACGGAGCTCGAAATGTTGAGACACGATTTCATCTTATGGTTGAAGCTACTGCAGCCTTAAAAGTTCGTACAAATAGCACAAAATTTTTAATAGCGAAAAAAAAGAAAAAAAAAAACAGTGTAAAACAGTATGCTTCCAAAATAAATTTAAAGCACTTTTCCAGCCTTTCAGAGCAGCAAAGTGTCTTTTCTATGGAAATCGTTTCATTAAATGAAAATAATTTTTTGGGGAAGATAAATGAAAATTGTCTAAAATTACATAGAAATTACATAAAACATTTTAAAATGTCTACAAATATTTCTTCATTTTTTTTACAGTGTCTGTGTGGATCTACTTCAGTCCCTTTCATTCTGCGAATTGTTAACTTGTTGTCCTTATTTCTTTATATAATTGGTAATTCCCTTACTATATATAAAAAAAAAACGTTTTCAGAGATACTTATAATTTTTTTATTACACTGATTTATTTAACTTAACTTGGTTTTTCGTATGTAAAGATAGAATATTTTAATCGATTTTTTACTAACTTCCTGTAATGCTAGAATTATAAAACATTTGTACACAGTTGTGTTTCCAAAGACAATACAATATTTTAATATTTTTAGAAATTAATTGCAAATTAACAAATTAATTTTAAGACAATTTTCCTCAAGCAGGTGGTAAATTGCCAGATATTTTTTATGGTTAACAACTGTATACGAGATACAACAGCAATATAGTTTGAAAAATTATGATAATAATCATCATCAGCAGATGTCAGAAAAAACGTTATGTCGAAAGAAGAACACAATAAATAATATCGGGGAGAGTGTAGGATGATAGATGCATAATAATAGGCTTGATGTATTTTCTTATTTTTATTGACAACACAATTAACACAAAAGTAAATTAAATTAAATATTAGACTGAATATAATTATAAAATTCCAGGAGAGCTGCCAAGAAGCTCATATTCAAGATACAAAATTATTCCAACTGAAAATACAAAAATGTTTTCTAATCCGTTCGGGGTTACGTCACATTACGTAACGCGCGCCGTGAGCATAACTCCGCCCACAGAACATGTGATCAAGGATTTCGTAACATCCTGCCCCACCATGAACACATGGGGATTCATCAAAAATTTTCAAAAAATGTACATCATTCATATATAACATCATATATATATATAACATCAATACAAGTAACCTAGTTTTCAATTAACAAATAATACCTCAATTATCTAAATTGTATACAATTTTCAAATAAAGTAATATTAAGGTATTCAAGTAAAAAATTTAACATAATATTATTCAAGATCAATATCTATTCCAAGTACAAGTTTTAAATTAAATTATAAAAAGTAAAATATTAATAATATATCCAAGATAATAAGATTCAAGAATGAAACCAAGTAAGTAAAACAAAACATTCTTAAATTTTTGCCCAAGAGTTTCAAGAAGACAGTCAAATATAAAATAAAATATTTAAATTTAAAATAATTCAGGTCAAGATACAACTATAGTCCTGGAAATCAAAGTTTGATATGCTATCTAGATTAAATCAGGATGATATACTATCTAGATTAAATCATGAACACAAGAAAATTTCAAATATTAAATTAAAAAAACAATGCAAATATATATATTCCAGTAATACTTACATACCTTCTTCAATAAGCACAAAAACAAATTACAATATTTTCTACTAAAAATATAAAAAGAAACAGTTAAAAATATTATTCATGTACATTCTATTATCAGGCAAAGAATTATTTTAGAAAAATTCAAAAAGGATAAGTAAGAGAAATTAAAGTCCAATTCAAATATCATCAAGAAAAAATTTAGAGTCTTTTGAAAGTAAAAAAAGTTTTTCAGTTTTCAAGTTTCTGATTTCAAGATTATACAACAGATTTATTGGTCTTTTAATAATGGAATTGTTTGTTTTCACTTCACAAGACCTTATTTTTCCGTCTGTTCCAACAAATGTTTTTGTAATTTGTCCCAACTTCCAGAAAGCTCTAGGTAAATGTTCATCATGCACAAGCACAACATCATCTATCTTGAAATCAGATGTTTTATTTTGATCCGTGCAGTGAGCAGATTTCAAGTTGAGGAGATATTCATTCTTCCAGCGCTTCCGAAAGTGGTTTAAAATAGTCTCATGTAGACGAAAACGTTTTACTAAAGTTTCTTTGGTTGCTGGTAAGGTTAAATCATTTACTTTTATAGTTGGTAAACGCAAAATTCGTTTTCCTATAATAAAATGAGCAGGTGTTAGAGGAAATGGCTCATCTAGTTCAGAATAAATGTAAGTCAATGGACGAGAGTTTATGATAGCTTCTACTTCAACTAGAAGAGTTTCCAGTTCATTTAGAGTCAACGAAGATTTGCCGATGACTTTACGTAAAGTAAACTTCACTGAGCGCACCATTCGCTCATAAAAGCCACCCCACCAGGCAGCACGTTCGACAATGAATTTCCAAGAAATTCCCCGATCGGCGTAAAACTTTTTTACGTCCGGATGGCGGATAGCTTTCCACATTTCTTTTAATTAAAGTTCAGCTCTTTTGAAAGTCTTTGCATTGTCCGAGTAGATTATAGCACACAGCCCTCTTCTTGAAATAAATCTGCGAAATCCTAATAAAGATTCTGCAGTTGACATGTCTTTCACAAGCTCCAAATGAATTTCTCTTGTGATAGCGCAAGTAAACAATAAGATATAATTTTTATTCTCACTCCCCTTCACATATAGGGGCCCCGCAAAATCTAGGCCTGTAACGGAAAATGGGGGTGCTTCGTTAATGCGGTCACCTGGAAGAGGTGCTATTACTTGTTGACCAGGACGTATGTTAAATTTCTTGCAGATTGTGCAGTTGTTGAGAACTGATTTTATGCACTGTCTACCTCTCAAAATCAAAAACTTTTCACGAGTTTGTACCAGTGTGTCTGATACTCCTGCATGCATAACCCTTTCATGGGAATCTTTAATAATCAATTCAGTAAATTTATGTTTGGGAGGAAGCACGATAGGATGTTTATCATAAAATGGCAAGTTAGCCTTTAGTAACCGCCCTCGTACCAAGAGTAATCCTTCTTCTGACAACACAGGATTTAGCTGGAAAAGGTTGGATTCTTTAGGGATATTTTTGTTAAGCTTTAAGCATTGTATAACCTCAGGAAAACTTTCTTCTTGAACAAGCTTTACCCAAAAATTTTCGGCATTTTTTATTTCATCAGCTGATAATTCTGCAAGATTTCGTTTTTCTGTTTTTAGTTTTATATTCAAAATAAATCTAAATACCCATGCAGTTACTCGATACAATTTCTTCAGTGAGCTATACCTTGACAAATTTAAAATTTGAATTTTATCAGCGTTATTTGTGTTAACTATACAAGAAATAATTTCTGCTTTTCGAGACCGCTCTTCAGAAACATTAGACACTTGAGTTGCGGGTATTTTAACTCTGGACCACTGATCTTCAGGCAAGGAAAGAAATTCGGGACCGTACCATCATTTTTGAGAATTGACCAATTGTTTTCCTGAACAACCTCTAGTGAGTAGGTCGGCAGGATTAAGTTTGCCTTCGCAATGTCTCCATAAACTAGGATCAGACAAGTCATGAATTTCTGAAATTCTATTCGCGACAAATGGTTTCCATTTTTCTTTTGATCCTTTTATCCAATAAAAGACAATTTCAGAATCTGTCCAGAAAACAAACTGGAATACCTGGAGAATATTTTTAAGATAATTTGCAAGTCTTGCACCAATAACTGCTCCCATCAATTCAAGACGTGGGAGAGTTAATTTCTTCAAGGGGGCAACTCTAGATTTAGACATGACAAAACTAGTTTTAAATTTTTCTTTAGATGTTTGATGTCGTAAGTAAACTACTGCGCCATAGGCTTTGGGATTAGCATCTGTAAAAATATGTAACTGGAGACCCTCATTTTCCATGATCAGGGTGCTAAAGTAATATCTGGGAATTTTCAGTTGTGAGAGATCCTGTATTTCTGAAATCCAAGTTTTCCATTCATTTTCTAACTCACCAGAAAAATTTTCATCCCATGATATGCCCATTACTCATAATTGTTGCAATAAATATTTAATTCGAATAATAAAAGGAGTGATTAACCCAGCCGGGTCAAACAACATAGCTGCAATTTTCAAGACATTCCGTTTTGTACAAGAATCATTATTTAATTTTGATAACAATGGACGTAATTCTAGTCCCAAATTATCTTCATTATTGTTCCAAGTTAAGCCTAATACTTTTAGAGAGTTATTTGGTGGATCGGAATTAGAAATAGGTATGCTCTTATCAATCCATCTTTTTCTAAGCTCCTCGGAATTAGTTTCAAATTTTCTTAAATTCATTCCCCCTTCTTTCAAAATATTAACAGCTTCATTAGATAAATTAAAAGCCTGTACAACATCATTTTCTCCGGTAAACAAGTCATCTACGTAAAGGGACGAATTAAGGATTTCAAATGTTTTCTTGTGAGAGTCTTTATATTTTTTTATATGTTTTTTGATAGTACAGACAAGGATAAACGGACTACAGGTGACACCAAAAGTAGCCCTAGTCATTCTATAGGGGACAATTTCTTTATTTTTGTCAAAATCTTCATAGTATAAAAATCTTAAATAATCGCGATCTTCTTCCGCTATAGATATCTGGAGAAAGGCTTTTTCAATGTCAGCTGAAAGGGCAATTTTGTGTAATCGGAATTTTAAAATAATATCCAGAACATTTGGGTTCAAGTTAGGACCCGCATTCAGGCATTCGTTTAAAGATAAGGAATCCGCTTGTTTAGGGGAAGCATTGAAAACAATCCGAGTTTTTGTTGTAATTTTATCCTCTCGGATGACAGGTCTATGGGGCATGTAGTAACACTTATTCTCGGAAATCTTTTTAGGGCTCAATTACACTATACCTTCATTAACTTGGTCAAGCAAAATAGAATTGTATTCTTTGAATAAAGACTCATCTTTCAGGAATTTATTTTCCAAACTAGAAAACCGCTTTTTTGCTACTTCAAAATTATTTTTAAGCGAATCACGAGAATTTCTCCATAAAAGACGTGTTTCATAGTGACCATTCACGAATTTTAAGTTTTCTTGAAACTCATTTATTACTTCATAATTAGAAATTTTTTCATTACTTTCAATAATACCAATTGCTTCAAGTTCCCAAAATGCTTTTAATTGTGTATTTAAATTTCCACCCGAAACATTTAAACATGTTAAATCTCTTTCTTTCGAATAGCAAATTACATTTAAACAAGAAATAGAATTCATCAATTAATTAACTGGTATTTGTCCAACTAATGTTGTTCCGAAAATAGACGTTTGAAAGTATAATTGCTTGTTTATTTTGGTAAGCGATCCACATAATGTTTCATAAATATAATTAGCTCCTAACAAAATTTGAACTGGTAATTTTACCTCGAATAAATCAGCTAATTGATATTCCTTTGAAATAAGGTTTTGAACCTGAGGATTAATATTTTGACATAATTGGGTACCACAGATTTCATCCGTAATTAATGCCTCAACATTAACAGAATTATACGGATGATATCTGCTTCTCAAGGTTATTAATACACATTCAAATTCTTTTTCAGTCGGATTTCTGTTAGAAAATGTGTAAATGAAAAGTTTTTCTTTTCTTAAGATTTTGGCATTTAATGCCTTTGCCAAATCACTCTGAATGAAGGTTTTTGTAGAAGCAGAATCATATAGTATACTGGCAAATAATTTTTTAGATCCACTTTCCACCTGAACACAAGCCGTTTGCAGTAGAGTGACATAATTATTTCTCAAATTTTTCGACTTATGAATAGATTGCATTACTGTTTCATTTTCAAGATTTTGGCTAACTTGTTTTAATTTTGAATCTTGATTTTCAACTAATTTTTTACATTTTGTTTGTGGGCAAAATAAGTGATTATGTTGTGTGCTTTGACATGTTTGACAGGGCTGAATTTTGTAAGTGACTGTAAGTGTTTGAAAAAGCGTTTATAACAGCGTCCGTCTTTCTTTAACTTAAATCTTTTTTGTTCGTTGGTTAGGATTTTGCATCCTAATCCAGTATGTGTATTAGAATTGCAAAAAATGCAAACACCTTTAGTAACAGTATTTAATGCAACTGATGTCGGGAAATTATTTTTTACTTTAAATTTCTCTTTAGAATATTCAGCTTTCGAACGAAACGTTTCCTGACCTTTCAACGAAATTCCTGACACTAAATCTGCAGCCTCCCTAGATTCGATTTCAAACTTGATGAATTTCATTAATTTCCCTACATCACCCATTTTCTTAGGATCCCTTTTTCTGTGAAATTCTACCACTAAATTATGTGGCAATTGTTTTAACAATATAGGGATTAATATATATCCAAATTTAGCTGAAGCAATACCCATAGATTGCAAATTCCTAATACTGACTTCACTTTCATCATAAATATGTCTGAGACCCTTAATATTTGATGAAGATTTAACAGGTTTGATTTCTAATAATTTATTAACAAAACAACTAATTAACTGGTCTTGTTTTCCGTATCTTTTTTTATATAAAGTTAAACAAGATTTATAATTTTCGTCTTTTAAAGCAAAACCAGCTACTGATTTATAAGCTTCACCGGTTAAGAAAGATTTCAAATATAAAAATTTATCAACTGTAGTTAATGATTCATTTGAATCTATAGCGCTTTCAAAGCTGTTATAAAATTCCAAGAATTTACTTGGATCACCACAAAAGGTGGTTATATTTAGTTTGGGTAAATTGACAGGATTCTGTGATGTATTATTTAAATTAGAAATACCATTATTACTTTTCACGTATTCAGCTTGCTCGACCTTGAATTGTTTTAATTTACCTCTAATATTGGTTTTCGAATCAGATATAGCTTCCTCATACTCAAGTGACTTTTGAATTTCGTTTTCAAATTGCGTTGCATCATCTATTAATTCTTCAATTTTTCATTTAAATTTTTAAGCTCATCTTGTTGTTCTTGCAAATTTATTAAATATTCAGACAGTTTAAATTTATCATTGTCACTTTGAGTATCAATACTTTCCATAAATCTATCGATAGAAGTAATTAATTTAGTGCATGAAGTTCGAGCAAGCTTACGTTTTGATTTTAATTTATCGACTTTTTCCATTTTAGAATAACAATAATAATAATAAAAAAGTTTTTACAGTACATTTTATCCGAGCATAGTCCACAAGAAGAGAACAAAAAAACTTCCAATAAATATTTCTTCCTATATATTCACGTCGATTACGAATTCGGAAGAATTTCTTGATTTCGCGGGTTTCCGCACCATGAAAAATAATGATAATCAGCAGCAGGTGTCAGAAAGAACGTTATGTCGAAAGAACACGATAAATAATATCGGGGAGAGTGTAGGGATGATAGATGCACAATAATAGGCTTGATGTCTTTTCTTATTTTTATTGACAACACAATTAACACAAAAGTAAATTAAATTAAATATTAGACTGAATATAATTATAAAATTCCAAGAGAGCTGCCAAGAAGCTCATATTCAAGATACAAAATTATTCCAACTGAAAATACAAAACTGTTTTCTAATCCGTTCGGGGTTACGTCACATTACGTAACGCGCGCCGTGAGCATAACTCCGCCCACAGAACATGTGATCAAGGATTTCGTAACATAGTTACTTATGCGACAAATGACGGTCAGTAATTTATTCCAGCTGGCAGTGAAATGTATATATATATATATATATATATATATATATATAATAAGGAATGTATTATATATTATTAAAAATACCCTTTTATAAATTAACGGTTTAATATTTACTAAATTGTGATTATACGTTGAGAAAACAATTTATAAATTCTGAATAGTTTATATTACGTTTTTTCGCTTTCTTGTTGATATATCATAAAAGAAAGAAGCAGAGCAAAAATTATTACGTTTTATATAAATTCTCTAGTTTGTGCTTTTAACCAAGCGTAAGTCAAACTGGTGAATAACAATAGTTTGTTAGCAATACATATTTATTTCTTCTTCTAATTGTAATTAAGAACTATATAAAATACGTAATAACTATTTGAAAGTAAATATGGGATGTAACATATAAAACGTTTGTCAGAAATTGATTTCTAGTAGAATAGTATATGTGAATCTAAAATTACAGATAATTCTACAAATCAGTTTTTGGATTATGCTTCAAAAACTACACCCATTGAAGTTTGCTTTACATGTAAATGAATTTAAGATTAGAATTTCAAAAAATTAAATCTGGATAATACTTACCCTACTCTAATTAATGGCTTCTCATTTGATAAATTACGATAGCATTTTCTCAAAATCTAAATATGATGACAAAATTTGGTTCAGTAGAGAATTCTTTTGAGTTTGGTTCAATTTTTCTATGAAGATCGTCCACTAAGCCTTTTTTAAACCGTAAATTAAAAGACCACACAATTTCCAACAGACATGCTATTTTCGTTTTCTCTGCGACAATTTGGTAATTAAAAACTATGGGAAGTTTGCTTTTTTTTTTTTTTTTTGGCCGACTATACTTAAGTTTTACCGATAAATTAGTTTTTTGCACTTAACTATTTATAATATCTGCGTTTACGAATAAACCCTGTGGATGAACATTAAAACCTTGCATCGAAAATACTAAACTGCCTAATATTCAATTAATTCAGTTTTAGTGCACCCATAACATGTTAATATTAATAGTGATCTGCATTTAAGTATTAAGCTCATAAAGTTATCCGGTTTCTAGTATGCAGACTAATAAAATTTATTGATTAGATAAGACTAATTTTACAAACTCTATTTATCGTAAAGATAAATGAAGCTGGCAGTTTAATGTTATGATGCCGTAAAATGGAGTCCATTTAGACAGCACAATTAACTACCTGCTGTCAAATTTTGCCGCCATAATAAATACATTAACTAGCATTTTTACGAATTTTCTATGCATTATTCTTGTAGTAACTAGCACATTAAGATCGAATTCGTTTAAAAGATTTATAATTTATGTATAAATGATTTAAGTTTATGTTTACGTAATTAATAGTGTGAAAGTTGGTTGCACATCAAGTAAAACGTAATTGTTTTTGTGTTTTTTAGAATTAATAAGTTGTTACCTTAATATTCATTTGAGGGGGTCAGGGCAAGAGAGTGCTAAGCTACATTTTTGAACTTCTGAGATATTTCAATTTGAAAATTTGATCAAATACTCAAATGAAGATATATAACATAAAGTTTTTTCACCAATGTCTTAGTAACATTTGAGCTATTCCGAGTAACAATATGGCATTACTTTAATGATATTCCTATTACGTTCTTTGTAAATTAGCTATCTTCCTTGGGGTCATACAAATCTGGAGCAAAAACGAAACCTGGGACATATGCTGCCACCGTGTGACATTAGAAAAAAATTCTATGTAGGGTATTATAATTTACAATATTAAGCAACAGATTACATTGTTAGATTTATTTCACCAAAAATGTCGCTTGGCACTTTCTTGCCCCGTCCCCCATATATATTCCTTTAAAACAACAAATATATACCGTTTTATACCACACACTAGTATATTGGGTTGAGGAAAAAGTAATTTCGTTTTTTTTTTCATGTTTTTCAAAGAGAATTTATTCATATTAATTTCAAACACTAATCAATGATATATGTGTCGTTTTGATCGATGATCTTTTGTCACTCTTCCGATAAAACCATAATTTCGTCACTGTAGAACTTCTGAGAATTCTGGGTGAAAAACTGAGCCAAGTAGTTTTCACAAGCCTCTTTTGAATCCAGCTTTACACCATTAAGAAAGTTCTGAAGAGATCTAAACCAATGGTAGTCGGACAGAGCATGGTCCGGGCTATAGGGTGGATGCATCAAAACTTCCCAGTCAAAGTCTCTCAATTTTTGCCGAGTCACTAAAAATGTGTGTGGTCTGGCGTTGTGGTGGTGGAAGACAACGCCTTTCTTATTGATCAATTCTGGCCGTTTTTTTAATTGCCTGCTTCGATCGCATTAGTTGTTAACAATAGTAAGTCGAATTAATGGTTTGGCCAGGTTCGAGCATCTCATGATGGACAGTGCCTTTCCAATCCCACCAAACATCCAGCATCACCTTCCTTGGCGTCAGTCCGGGCTTTGCCACCGTTTGTGAAGCTTCTCCGGGCTTCGACCACGATCTTTTTCACACATTATTGTCGTACGTGATCCACGTTTCATCGCCCGTAATCATTCGTTTAAAAAATGGCTCGATTTCGTATCGTTTCTGCAACGATTCACAAATGGAAACCCGGTTCATTAAATTTTTCCCTGTTAATTCATGCGAAACCCAAGTATCGAGCTTCTTTTGGTATCCAATCTTATGTAAATGGTCAAAATTATTTTTTGATCGATATTTAGTTCCATAGCGATGTCGCGAGATGAAAAATGTTGGTCTACCTCGATATTGTTAAGAATTTCATCGACCTTTTTCAACGATTGGCCGGCCAGGGCGAGGTTCATTTTTAACATCGAAATTTCCGGAACGAAAACTAGCAAACGAATTCTGACACTGGCGTTGACTTAAGCACTCATCACTATAAACACCACACAATTTTTGATGAGCCTGCGCTGCATTATTTCCTTTTCGGAAATAGAAAAGATAAAATATGACGAAAATGACCTTCTGGAATCTTCATTTTCAAAGAGCAATAACTTTTGTCTGAGTAAACAGATTACGCTACTTTTATATCTAGAATGTTCTATGGACTATTACCTTTAAAACGGTCTACAGTATGGCTTGATTGAATAAGCATTACTAGAGATATGCGACTTTAAAGCCATCCATTGGGAAAAAACGAAATTACTTTTTCCTCAACCCAATATATTGGAGGAATGTGTCACTACATAGTTTCTATTTAGCGCTCATAGAGTTAAAAATATAATGCATTTTCTGTAAAAATAAAAATCCATCTACATTTAAAAAAAAAAAAAAAAAAAAGGTTTTTTTTTTTTTTTGTAATATTTCAAAACTTACTTTTAATGTGCAGTATATGGTAGAATATGTGTACAAAATTTGAGCTACAAATAAAAAACTTTGTATACTGTAAAATAATTGGATTAGATTGTTCAAAATATTCATAAAAAATGAAATAAAATTGCATTCACACAAAACATTATATTACATAACTTAAATTTTAATAAAAATATTTTTATTTCATTGAACTCCCTGACGTTCAATTGAGGGCATTTTTTGTCAGCAGTTTACCGAAGTCTACATATAAAGAAATTAGTTTTTGAAAGAAATTAAATAGTGCACAAACTTAATGATAAAATAAACATTTTTTCTTAAATCTTCCTACCCATAATGGGACTAATCGATCCGTTCCTATAATTTAATTTATTCGATTAAAACCAGACATTTCTTCATAAAATACGTTAAATAAAAGCCACACAGAATAATGTTAAATAAACATGTTAGATATTATAAATAAAAATTCTTGTGTGAAATGTTTTTATCAAGGTTGACTAAAATTTCAACAGGGTAAAAAGGGTAATTTTGTAATTTCAATTTATAAAGGGAGTTAGAGGAAATTTGTTAATACATAAAAAAATAATTACTGAAGTTATGATGAAGTGATTAGATGAATGGCATTTTTTGCTCCTTTCCAAGTCCGTTCCGAGTCCGTTATGGAGGTCTTATTGTATACATATTTTTAACCTGCAAAAATATTGTGTACATTCTTTTGGAAAAGCGGGTCAACCCGAACCCGTAATACCTCAACCCGCAACCCGACCAGAACCCGACCCGCAACAAAAAAGTAGAAGTCAACCCGACCCGAACTCGAACCGCAATGACAAAATATAGTACTTACCCGACACGACCCGAACCGCGGGTCGGGTCGGGAGCGGGTAAAAGTGGGTAACCGGACCCGATGCAGGACTCTACCGGCAACCTATAATTAACTTTTTGTCAAATAAACTATTTTGATTTTATTTGTTGTGATTAAATTTGTTTTTAAATGTTATGTTTATTATCGGTTAAACATATAACTTTCTGGTTCTAAATCCGTTTTCACATAATCATACAAATTTAGGTGTAGTTTTATGTCTAATTTATTCTCTTAAAAAAACTGAAATTGAAAATTATTTTTGGGGTTGTAAGGGGGCGCGCAAGAGTTGCAAATGTTTTACTTTTTCAATACATAATGAATATTTTCGCTGACTACAAAAAACTTTTTTTTCATTGATATTAAAATTAATAATGGAATATTAGAATAAACCTGTAAAGATTCTAGACAGTTGGGTTTAATTAGAAAAATCTGAAAAAAAGTGTGACAAACGAAATATATGTCAAAACACTTGAAATTTCAGTACTGCAAAACTGATGATCCTCCTGTATATATGCAGTTATAGCATTAAAGTTCAACGTCAGAAAGAAGACGATGAGATATTTTTATAGGAATATGTTTTAACGCGTCCAGAAATCGTCAGTGTCCGCTGTGCAATGACCTTCGTCGCTCCAACTTCGAACAATTTCTATAAAAATGTGTCGTCGTCTCCTTTCTGACGTTGAACTTCAAAACATTGTAATCATGCTTGACGTCATATAAATGTTTTTCCTAGTTATTATTGGTCATTTTTGTGCCACTCGACGTTACACCCTTCATAATTATTTTTGTGATTTGCTCCAACTAAACGTGGTTTGCGACTCCATGTTATATAGTAAGTTTTCATCTTCTTGATGCCTTCTATTATCCCTCTTAATTTGTCGGTTTAATTTTGGAACACCCTGTATAGATATAATATTTTGTTTGTGGTTAAAAATTAATTTGTACGATTTGTTTGTAGTCATTTTGATTCCATAAAAACCAATGATATTTATTTTATTTAAGTACATGTTTATGTTATGGTCTACTGTGTCGCTTGGCATTTTCCAGTGACAAATGCTATGACGCTGTTTGGTATTTGTTGAAAAGATTTTAAATAGGACTCAAATTTTTAATAAATGCATTTTAAACGCAAGTGTATTTTGAGATTTAGGAATAAATATTACTTTTAAATTACAATTATAAGAAATTTGAGATCATTACTAAAAATATTATTAAATATGAACTAAGAATTTCTGTTTATATTTGTACATTTAATTGAAGACCTGAGTGAAAAAAGATGTTATGTCACATTTTTCTTAAAAATTAATTTTGATCATTAATTTTGATCATTAATTGATTATTGTATGGATGAAGGTTTTATGAGGTAATCTATGATGTGATAAATCTAAAATATTAAGAGTCAAATTAGTCTTGAAGGTATGAGATTTTAGTTATTAATATTTAATATTTTTATTTAATAATTTAAATATTAAATATATTTTTCAATATTTCAAAAATGAATGTCAATAAGATCTTACAAGACAGTTTAAACTACTTAATAACTACTTAAACCACCTGTAAAAAATTTTAATTTTCAACAATTAACTTTCAATTTAATATTCTCGAATTTTTATTTGTGTCACGTAATAACACTTTCAATTTAATATTCCCGAAATTTAATTTGTGTTACTTAACATCTTCTTCAATAAAACTCTTAAATTTTGGGATTAAAAATGTATATTTATGTTATTCTGAAAAATCTCTGTTAAAATCATTATTAAAAAATATTTTAATGATGAATTAGTTGTTTGTGTTAATATATTATACGTTAATATTTATGTTTGAAGTATTATTCTGTAATACTCGTGTGTTAAAAGGAGCTAGTTACTGGGCACTTTTGTTTTCTTTTTATACCAATAGTGCATATATACCAATGGTGTATACATTCACCAAATTGTGTGAATGCGTGTTACACGATCGTCTGAAATTACATTATATGATAATTGAAAGATCATGCATTTAGTTTTTGTTTCATTAATAAATATTAATAATAGCAAACAACCATTTCATGTAATATATATATAACAAATATAGTTAAATGTTCTATTATTAATAAGTAAATGTATAATTTTTATGAATTTAAATATTTTCCTGATTGAAATATTTATGAAATTATTTAACATATCGTACGTTTATCTTTCAGTGAGAAATCCTGAAGAATCTGATGAATTCAAAACCTAAGACATATGCAAGATGACATCTTTAAATAATATTACAAATAATAAAACTTTTCAAAGGAGTGAGCCAGAAGTTCTCATTGAACTTCCAAATCCTAAGCCTATAAGTGATGAATGCACCATTATTATGAATGGTCATCACAATTACAACTTAGCAGAGGAAAAGTATAATGGAACTATAGAAGAAGTAGACGAAGAAACAGAACCATTCATAAACCACGATAAAAATCATATACCGTCCACTCATAAATCCGAATCCAAAACCAGCTCAAACTCTGTAACGTCTAACTTGTTATCGTCCAACATGTTTCCGATGAAAGATTCCTCGGTTGCGTCTAGTGCAGAAGATGAGAGCGAAGCGGAGGTTGAACCTGAAAGTTCCACCCACCTACTTCAAAGTCAGAACCACGAAACTCCTAATTCAAAGTGTCTTAGAAGTAAACCTAAGTTACCTTCGTTCAAATCCTCTCCTAGTAAAAGACAAGCATCCACTGATGTCCATTCACACATACAGCATCAACCATTAGGTATACCCCCAAACACTATGCCTTCCCATTTTTTCACGAAGTGGAACTGGACTGTTGCACAGTTTGCTTGTCTTGGGTTCGTCATTTCTATTTTAGTTGGTGTTTCTTTCGTTTTGATCGGTTTGTACTATTTAACACCTCTAACTGAATGTGATAATAGTGGACACTGGTGGCAAAAAGGCGTCATTTACGAAATATTCCCAGCGTCTTTCCAAGACACCGATGGTGATGGATTTGGTGATATCAGGGGAATTATTGAAAGACTGGACTATATTAAAAATCTTAGCATTGATGTGATTCGTCTAAATTCTATTTTCAGTGCGTTAGACTATCCTCTCGAATATGAACATGTCATTGATTTTGCCAATATAGATCCTCATCTTGGAAGAATTGAAGACTTTGAAGAGTTAATAAGAGAGGTTCATAATCGAGATATGTATATCATAATTGATATCAATCCTTGTGTTACAAGTGATCAACATACATGGGCTGCTCATTGGCTTCTTCACAGATCTGGCCGTTATGAGCACTTTTACATAAATGTTACAGACGAAAAGGTAAGAAACAAAATACTGTATAATACTTACTTAACAAATAATATTGGAATTTCAGTAAAGGCAACACAAACTGCGACTTTCTAATTTAGTTTTTTAAAAATAACGATCTAATGCCCCCTGGGGATGTAAAAATTTATTTCCGCTCTGACATATAGTTATCATAAATTATAAAACATTTAACCCTGTAGGATACCATGCAGACAATATCGTTCTCGTAAATTCAACACTGCAAAAAAAAGTGTTGATTTTACAGTATAATACTAGCATCCCAGCTGCCAGTATTATACCATAAAATTAACAGTAATAAACAGAAAAATAAGCAGTAATACACTGCCGCGCATGCACGGTAGTGTATGACTGATTATTTTACTGTTTATTACTATTAATTTTACGGTACAATAGTGGCAGCTGGGGTGTTAGTATTATACTGTAAATCAACAATTGCTTTTTGCAGTATTGGGTTTTTTCCGAGAAACATTTCCTAACAACTCATTTCCATCATCGCCCCGCTGAAAAGGTTGTTTACACAAAACTTTCCCCAGTTAATGAACACAGTGCAATCAAAACGTTGAAATATCCGAATCATCGATGGAATTGTGAATGAATGATGACATGGGGTAGAAATATGCCGTTGGAAAATTTTCACTTTCCTTACGACATCCTAGCTCGTCTCAATAAAGTCAACCTTTCCCCATAACTTGTCCATTAAGGGTCCTCTTCACGCACTTGAGAACACCCGCTCGCTAATGTTAATCCTATGAGGCATTATTTTTCTAATATCTCGTTTGCATTTCAATATTTTTAAACGATTTTTTTCCATTGGATAGCAGAGATCAATCTCTATTTCCGCCGCTGATTACTTTTTCGAATTTGTGTATGTATTTTTTTTTAGGAAGATACTTTTACTTTCGAAACCGGTTCCGAAACTGAAAGTATCTTCCTAAAAAAAATACGTAACGAAATTGGAAAAATGAATCAACGGCCGAAATAGAGATTCATCTCGGCTATCCAATGAAAAAAAATCGTTTAAAAATATTGAAATGTAAACGAGATATTATAAAAATAATGCCCATAGTATTAACATTAGCAAGCGGGTGTTTTCAAGTGCGTGGAGAGGACCCTTAACTAAGGCTACGCGATTCATGACGACCAAAATAAATTCTTCTTGAGGAATGACTACCGGACGGCTTGTTTTCTTTTCTAATTTGTCATACGTCAGACAACTACACATGCCATTGCACATATCTTTTCTATATGATACCCCTGAGGTCTTTAACTATATTTACACATTTCGCTATAAATGTCCAATACGTAAATCTCTCGCGGCAACCTTAAGATCAAAAATCTTTTTTTAACTCCCCTAATAGGTATGAAATGAATTTAAGTATCATCATTTTTTTAAATCACGTCTTAATCTTATGTTTAATTAAACATAGAATAAGGATGTCTGATATTCATTTTTATAATAAAAATGTATTCTTTAAAAGTATTTACATTTATTATACGTGCTAATTATGTATAAAGGTTTGTGATTACCGTATGAAATAATATTTCACCTGTTACACTGTAAAAAAAAAAACCAGAAATATTTTGTGATCTTGCAAGCCGGTTTAAGAAAACAAACTTAAAACACTTCCTAGATAACAATTCAGAAATGGGTTCTTTTATTTTTAGAAACCTCAGAAACTAATATCAGGGTTCGTACGGACTCCTGGAATTTTTAGGGAAATTACCAGTATTTTACCTAAAAACCGTAGAAAATAATATTTCACCTGTTACACTGTAAAAAAAAAAAAAAAAAAAAAAAAAAAAAAAAAAAAAAAAAAAAAAAAACAGAAATATTTTATGAACTTGCAAGACGGTTTAAGACAACAAACTTAAACCAATTCCTAGATAACAATTCAGAAATGCGTTCTTTTATTTTTAAAAACCTCAGAAACTAATATCACGTTCGTACGGACTCCTGGAATGTTTATGGAATTTACCAGTATTTTCTTATAGAAAAACTCACCTTATGTAATCTCACAATTATATAAAGCGAGTTTTTCTATAAAAAGATATATATTGGTTATTTCCCTGAAAATTCCAGGAATCCGTATGAACCCTATAATATATTTCTAAGATTTAAAAAAGCATTTCTGAAACAAACGTCTCTGTTGCTACACATAATTTTCTGGGACTCACCGTAGTTTTAATAGTGTATTAAACACATAAGAGTTTTAGGTTGGTATCAATTCTCAAGTAAACATTTTCAGCTGCGTAACAGAATCTATGTAATTAAATATGTATGCAAATGTAACAAAATAATGTTAATTTTACGCTGTTAATTAACATGTTTGTCATGTTTATTGAACGTAAAAGGTGCTTACTTTAGACTTGTATACTTCTAAAAACTGACAATTTGCATCCGAACAGGTTTGAAAAAATATAATATTACACTGTAAAAACTATTCGGAATTTTTGGAAAATTACGTACAGGAAAATAAACTTTTTAAGAAATGCTTCTATAAAAATCGAAAATATATTTTATTCTGACATTTCTGAATATAAATGGTTTTTAGAATCTTGGACAACTCAGGAAAAGTTATGTTACATTTTAGTAAGCCTTTTTTCTAGATCAAAAGTCAGCTCTCCGTTTTTTTTATTATTATTATTATTATTTTTTTTTTTTACAATGTACATGATAATAGAGTAATTTAAAACTCTTACATATAAGGAATAAAAAAATTAATAAACTTCTAGCGGAAAAACAATAATGGAACGACACGAATTTCATTTATTAGATTTTAGAAAAATTGATTTTATCTTTGAAAGGACTTATAAACATATTAAAGATAAATTCTTTTTAAATCTGAAGCATTTTCAGATAATTATGCAATGTGCTTTTTCCTTGAATTATTTTTGAAAAGAAATATCTGAAATACTTTCTAAATTAAACATTAATTTTTAATAAAATCTATTTGTTGGAATAAATAAAATGCAGAGAAAAATATTATATGATTAAATATAGCTACATAATTTTATGCCTTTTGAATATTGAAAAACTTATATATTCTAGTTTAGAAAATTTATGTTTTCGCCTTACTTCTGCGAATAAATATATATTACCTAAGGATGCTTGATTTATTTTAGAAAAAGAAACATTGAAATCCCGCTTTTCAAGTATGTCAATTTCAAATAATATTTTAAATCACATTGTGATAAATAATAAGAAGAATTTAGATTAAATTTCAAATAACAATCAATCTAATAGATTTAAGATGGAGTTTTGAAAATCATTTAATTCTTTCTGCACTTGCATAGCATAAAATATTCATTGATGCTAAAATATTTATTTAATAATACAACTAGCTGTTTAACCCGTTCTACGGACGGGAGTTCATGAATTTAATTCTAAAAGCAAAATTAAAAATAAAAATCAGAACAACAAAATGTATCTATGTGATATATAAAAAAATATTTCTCTACTACTGTGCATTTTTTTTAATGAAATTTAATTTACCACGTTGCTATGACAGCAGACGGTAAAACGAAATCTTTGGAATAAGGTAATAAATATAATAAAAAGTTTTATTGATGTTTGTGATAAAATATTTTTCTTTTTGTTTAAAAAAGAGTAATAATTAAGCGCAATAAAATACTCTCTAATTATTTGCATGCGAGGTAAAAGAATTATCGTAATACCCGCTACACCTTCTTAGTATTCCAGCGAGGCGTATATAATATATATATCTCACACTGCAGTAAACATTTAGAACAGGTTAAAACTCGCGTGATAACGGGTTGAACATAAAAAAGGCCAAAATTCGTCAAATACATAAAATTACAAAATATATATATTTAAAATTTTCGAATTTTTTGCCCCAAACGTTCATGGGCCCGCTACCAGCAAGCAGAAACTCGTGTGCCAAATTTTGTAGTGGTTTCCGAGATTTTAAAGTTACATAGATAGATTCGCGCATGGATTTTAATAGGGTAGATGTTAAATTCACTGTAGTGAGGACGTTCATGCGAGAATTAAATGATACACAGTGTAGATACTAAAAAGAGCATCATATGAAAATATACACGTAAAACCTTAGACGCATGCTAAAATTTGTTAATATAAAATGCAAAAAAAGTTTTACCGTGTAATGTTGAAACACATGTTCGTCACCTTGTTGTTTTTAGTTAAAATAAAACATTTGTACGATTGGATGAATGAATAAAAAAAATACTACTAATTTAGACATAGTACAGATAAATTTAATATTTTACTCTTATCTGTGCAAAGCGACATCTGACATGTACTATAATTAAATCGTGATTTATCGTCTTTTAACAATTTTTAATCTGGTAACATTTTAACCT
Organism: Maratus michaelseni; assembly: GCA_963931845.1. Taxonomy (NCBI): domain Eukaryota; kingdom Metazoa; phylum Arthropoda; class Arachnida; order Araneae; family Salticidae; genus Maratus; species Maratus michaelseni. The sequence goes on along the minus strand of OZ007593.1, from coordinate 103,449,388 downwards.
TGAAAATATCTACATTTAAGTGCGATTTATATGTAGGGGAAAGTCGGGTAGCCGTGGACGGCGGGTAACCGCGGACTTTTAAATTTCTAAGAAATTCAAAGTGTTGCGTAAATAAAGACTTATTGTAAATGAACGCCCTCTAGAGTCGAAACAAATACAGTTTAATTGCGACGTGGGAACCGAGTAAGTTAGTCGTGAGTGAATGTTTCGTTTTCGTCAATAAATTTTCGTTGCTCCTATCAAATTTTATTGTAGGTAATTAATTAAGAAAGATTAATTAGATTAATTTGATCTTATTTTAGATGATCTTTATTAGACATTAAGATTGTGTTTATATAGATTCATGGGATTTTTATTATAATTGCGATGTTTGTAAGGCCAAAAAACGGTTGAGACACCAATGATTAATATATCCGTGGCTACCCGCCGTTTCTTGTGACGCCAAAAATTAAGGCCAAAGTATTTTCAGTATATTTCAATAAATAATTTGATATTATTAGCAATGTTTAATTAAAATCATTAAAGAAGTTCGTAATTTTATTTAAAGTATAAATTAAAGACAGAAATTTCAATAATTTGTTTGTTATTTGCAATTTATCCAAGTGCCCGGTGCTACCAATCTTCCCCTATTACGATTTTTTCCTCAATATTGAGAATATTAAATTCTAATTGAATTGCTAACATGAAGGTTGAGGGGGGGGGGGGAGATGATAGTTCACTTTTTGGGAAATTTCAGTGCCGTTTGTTAGCATGAGAGGTGTGCTATCATTTAACAACTTTCGGTTAAGAAAAAAATTAAGGCAATTTTTTTGAAAAACACAATAAAATAAGTGGTAGAGCAATTGATCTTTAAAAAAAAAAAATCAAAAAAAAAAAATCGATATTGTATTAGAGGGAGCGGAGGGAGTGGGAAACTCTACGATCCTAAAAGAAAAAACGACGAGTACGTACCATCTAACTATTTCTGACAATCATCCATTTTCTCCCTGAGCCTTGAAATATTTTCAGAATAATTCATGAAAAGACACATATACCAAAATCAACATAGGATTTATTGAAAAACAAATAAATTCATTGAAATCCAATATGTACATAATATAAATATTATTTAAAAACTCTAAACAAATTATAGTTGGTATAATTTCTCATCTATTCTTTTCTTATTCATTTATAAAATCTTTATTTGCAGGAAGACCCACCTTTAGAAACAGTCATTGAGTATACCGAAAATGGCTGGCCTCCACCTCATCGTACATTTGGAAACCATTTCTTTCTCAACTGGTCCAATCCGCTGCTGCAAATGGAAATGCGGACTGTTATGGAACTTTGGTTAACACTTGGAGTTGATGGATTTTATATGAAGCATTTAGAAAATTTATACATAAATGATCGTGATCATTACTTGACAATTATTCACCAATGGAGGTACATATTGGACAAGTACAGTGTAAACAGTACGCGTAAAGTGATGATGGTGTCGCATGAGACAATGGAACTCTTGAATTCCATCATGGATCCATTACGCTACATCTCCATACCAAGCATGCTTGATATAGTAGATGCCAGTGTGAAACTAGTGAGTAATGGCAGCTTCTTGGACATTGGTGAAGATACTGAGAGAGTTATAAAGTTCTGGGATCAGCATCCAGTGCCGCCAGTTATTTCATGGCATGTAGGAAGTGCAGAAACAATGCGGTTGGCCAATAGAGTCGGGCACGGTGCTAATATGGCAGGATTTCTCTTAGTATCAATTCTTCCTGGCTCTTTTTCATGCTTTTATGGAGATGAAATTGGTTTGCAGAATTCTTTTGATTTGGTTTCGAATAAGGTAAGTTTTTATTCATAATCCTTTCCTATATATAAAACTATTTTTTATTTCATTTTATCTTTTTTAAACATTTATATACAAGTGAATTTTGAATATTTTTTCTAATATCATGAGACTTTACACTTTTCCAACTTAGTAAGAACGTATCCAGGCGAGAGCATAGAGCCGGGTGCCGGGAGACACTTTTCTTACTCTGTTAGATATATGTCAATTCTTATGAAACCTTTAAAATCAAGTTTGAGTGAAAAATAATATAAAAAAAATTCTAATACAATTTTTTTTTGAAAATGTTAATTTTTAACATTTTATAAAAAGGAAATTAATACAGTTCATAAATCACAATAATTTAAGCAGCTCATGTGGCACGCCAACATTTTTTGTGCTGCACCAGACACACAACCATTTAATACAAAGTTATAAATCTGAAAATGTGCATAAAAAGTATTTAATTTTTTTATTTAAGTAAAAATATATTGAATTATCCCTTTTGTTTTATATATTTTTACGACCCTGTTATTGATAACTAATTTAAAATCATGTTGAAACATCCTGACTGTCATTTACTTAGTCAAAAGTTATTTTTACTCATTGTCCCATTTGTGTTGCAGTAATGTATATATTATTTAGTCTGTAAAACTAATCAAATATTATTTTAAATTAAGTAAAGTCACACTACACATTTTTATATTTTAAACAGATAAAAAAATATATTAGAAAAATGTCTGATTTATTAAAGGAAATCCCACGATTTTTTATCTTTAGAACTTAGAATTTCTGCATTTTTATTTTATTACGTTTTATATATTTTTAAACCAATATTAATTATACTAATATTGCTATAGTGCTGTGTTATATTTATTTTGTTATCTTACTTTTAATTGCTTTTTTTCCATTATTACATAAATGCATGTTATTGCGGTCCACTGAATGCAGCAAACCCTTGTTTGCGGCCTCGAGAAAAAAACTTTGAGTATGACTGATTAAGAAATAAAGTTAAACAACAAGACATTTGTATAAAAAATCAAATAATCTGTTTCTTATGATTTGATTAAAATAGTAATTTTTTACAATTTTATTTCAAGACCGTATTTTTCTAAAACATTATTTATATCAGGATTTTCATTAGAATTTTGTATTTATTTTACTATATATTAATAAGAAATTATGTTAAAAATTTAAATTCAAAGCAATTTCCTTCAGTTTTAAAGTTAAGACGCACACAAATTTCATATTTTCAAACATGTTTTTCAATTAGAAAAAATTCAAAGTTTAAAAGTCAAGCAGCGATAGAAGCTCAGAGATATCACATAACTGGAAATCAGAATGTGTAGAAAGCAACATTTCCAAAACACTGTTTATAGATCCTAATAAAATATTTATGTCTAAAACAAATATTTGTAATTTTTAAAAATCCAACTGAGATGTTAAATTTTATGACTTATTGGAGGTTATTTTTTCTTGAAGATTTCTTGATTGTTTAAGATTTTTTAAGAAGTTATTTATAATGTTTTCGTTTGTTTATCGTGTTGCTTCTCAGATAAACGTTCAACTATATTTCAAGAATTCAATAAATTTACAGACATTATCAAAATAAAAAATATTGTATTGAATGATCCATTTAATAAATGGAGTACAAAATGTTATTATTATATGTTCTGAAATGTGCTATTTACATTGATTTTAGACTATGAGGTAAAAAATCCAATACATCAGAAGTAATTTCGATTTTACTTATCGCTTAATATTTTGTAAAATGCAAATTTCGTTATAACTCTTTTATGTCTAAGATTTCATTAATAATTAAATGATTTATAATAGTGCCGATTGTTTTTCGTACATTTAAAATGGTTGGATGCATATCACATTGTTTTTCCATAAATACAAAAACCAACACTTGAAAAACAGATACAATATGATCATTACAAGCCCTTTGTAATTTATTTGATAAATCATTGATGTATTATAATTACATAGAAAGGAAATGAACTGCTTTGAATTTTATAACATATTTTAAAACATGGTAATATATATATATATATAATGTAGCATGTTTATAATGTAGGACTGTTGTTATAAAACTTTTATACAACTAACAAAAGTCTTATTAACAATCTTGAGATATCTTTTGTCAAAATATAACATATAATTGGTGATTAAATTATTTTATCAAATTTAATAGGTTTTCGTTATTGATCATTTTCGTGTAATGCCTTAATTAAGTAATTTCGTGCATGTTAAAAAATTGAACTTCGTCAAAGGAAAACTCACACTCGATAGAAAAAAAATATTTCGGGTAAAATAATAATAATAATGATTAGGTAAAAAACCATTTTTTAGTAAATTAATGTTTGTAGCAAAACTTTGTCAAAATTAAAGTTTTCCCTTTAATTTTTTTTAAACATATATATTATACAGTATAAAAGATTAAAAAAAGTAAGTAGTAAAATTATAATAATAAAGTTACAAAATGAACGCTGCCTAGCTGTACAAATTTATTATCTAATCAATATGAGAATAGTTTGAACCAGAGAATATTTGCTATAAATATAAAATTATATTCAGTAAACATTTATTAAGCAAATTTGACAAGCTTTGAATATAAACGTATATAAAATAGTTGCAACAGAATATTTTTGTTCTAGATTTTTTCCTCGACATTAATTAATATAAAATTTTAAAATAGTATAAAAATAATCTGTTTTAGAAAATATTTCTCCGAGAACAGATACGCATAGTACAAAAAAAAAAACCATAGTAGCAAAATTTAATAGGACATTGCCAAAACTGCAGGACAATGAATAGAGTCTTGTCAATTTTTTTTTTATCTTAATCTAAAATTTATACTCTGGATGTTGCTCAAGTGTTGAAGTCCTATGTGAAACTGGACATTTGCCAAAATAAGACTTAAGGAAAGCATCAATTGTCTACAAAAGCGCCACTGAGGCGACTTCTTACTTCACTTACATGCTGAGTTTGTTTATTTTAAATCTTTTAAGAGGAATGTGATAAAAGTTTTACCATTGAAGTTTCAACTGAAAATTTGAGATTAAATATTACACATTTTCAAAACAATGTAAGAATTGGAAGCAATAGGGATAAAATTTATATTGTTAGTGTTTATAACTAATTATGTGTAGCTGCATATTGAGAGTATCTAATAATGTTTAATTTAAAAAGTAAATGTTAATACATAGCTGTTAGCAGAAATGCCATTGAAATGACTTTTTATTTCGTTTACATGCTAGAGTTTGTTGAATTCAAATCTTTGAAGATAAATCAGTATTGTAAACTCAGCCATTCTAACATAATGTCTGTATTGTATTTTTTGTTATATTAAATGACAGATATTCCGTGATTAAATAAGCAAAAATTCTGGTAGGATTGTAGTTTTTTTATAATTATAAATGGGTTACGTTGATAACACTAAGAGGACTGCGAGAAAAGTTTTACCATTGAAGTTGCGTTTGCTATTTTGAAATAAAATGGTATTTTCAAGATGCAACGAATTTTTAATGCTACTGTTTGTTACATAATTATATCATATTATGTTTTAGTAGTGATTACTGCTGTTTAAGTTTAAAGCTTACTGTTTACACAAATGTATACAGTAGCACCATAGTATAGTCTGTCGAAATGAATGCGAGAAAATTTTTAGTATTGAAATTTCAATAAAAATTTTGAGATTAAGCATGACATACTCGTGCACAAATTTTAGAGATGTAATGTGGGATGAATAACATTGAAATTTTTCATACAAAATTTTCTTAAGCTGTTTACTATTTACTTCACACTGTTTAGATTAAAATAATACTCTTAATATATAACAGTCGATAAAAATGACACTAAAGGGACTTTTGACTTCATTTGCATATGGAGTATAGCTGTCGTGTGCTTATTTTAAATATCTCGAGTTAACTGCAATAAAAAAAGTTACTGAAATTTTGATATTAAAAACAAAATATGTTAGATAATATTTTAGTGATACCAAGTATGGATATTAAAATGCACAAATTTATTTTTAATACATAATTATCTGGAATTATGTATAAATAGCAATTCAATGTCCCATTTGAGCGAAAATGTGTCCAGGCTGGAACTCGAACCCAGAACCTTTGACTTTAATTGCCAATGCTCTTCTAATTGAGATTTCTGGACGACATTCCAGCTTACACAATATTTGCTTAGAACAATACTATAAAATTATATTTTTAAAAGTTTAATCGTATCGTCCAGATAGCTCAATTGTAAGAACATTGGCAATTAAAGTCAGAAATTCTGTGTTCTAGTCCCAACCTGGACACATTTTCGCTTAGATGGGAAAATTAATGCTCTTATGAATTATATACAATAAGTTGATTGTATTAAAAATAATTCCATAGACATTTACACTGTTTAAATAAAAACATCACTGTTAATACATAACAGTGTTCAATTGTGCAACTAAAGCGACTTTTTACGTAAATTACATACTGATTATGAGTATAGGTGTAGTTTGCTTATTTTAAATATTTTCATTTAAATCGATAAAAAGAATGAAGTTTCAACTGAGATTTTGTGATTGGACACGGAATATGTTAGAAAATGTTGTAGCAATATAAAGGAGAAAAGACAAAATTTAAATTTTGATTTTTAACATATATTTAACTGAATTTTTTATTAGCAGTAATTAATATTGCTAAACTTTTAAAAACACTTACGGCGTATTGGAATCGCCATTCAGCTTCTAATTACAAAATAATTATATGTGCCTCATTTACCTTTTTTCAAAGAACCAGCCTTCGCAGCGTTTCTTAAATTTTTCAACATTGCGTACCACTATTTCAAATTTAAAAAAAAATCTTCGTGGTAAATTCCGTTAACATCTGCAATAGAAGTGTTAGTTTACAATAAATATATCGTTTTAAAATAGTTGTAAAAAAGTGAGAAAAGTTTAGAAACGCTGCAAGACCTGCAAAACATTTTCAGTGTTCAAATGACGTTTAAAGTTGAATTTCGCATTTTTTCTGATCTTTTCAGTAATTTTTATTGGAAGGTCAGCACTGGCGTATGGAAAACTCACAGGTGTATTTTTGTAATTTATTCAATATATATATTTTTTTTAAATTAAATATATTTTTTGAATATAAATTTATTCTTTATTACTTTTATACTATATTATTAGACAATGTAATAAATAAGAAAGTCATCAAAAGTTGATACTTTGGCTTTAAAAGGCGTTGGCATATGGAGTACGCCGCCCGTGTTTTATTTGAGTACAAACTGTCTGTGCTTAATTAATTTTAATTAAATTAGTCTTTTTTGGGATTTTATTTTTTCTTACATTTATACTACTACTAGACATTGCATTAAATAAGGATATCGTTAAAAGTTGCTATTTAGGCTTTAAAGTGCCATAGCGTCGTACAAAACAAGTAGAAAAAACAAGGATCACGGTCCTTGTTTTTATGTTACTTCAAACCGTCCATGTTTTTAACTTTTGAATTAATAGAGTACTGTTTAGATTTTTTTTTAAAACTTTTAAAGAGAATTGGATAAATATTTTACTATTGAATTTTCAACGGAAAATGTCAGATTATATATGGTGTATTACGGGAACAAATTTACAGATTTAAAGTAGAATGACTAAAATTGGAGATATTACAGTTTATTTCTGATTATCGGTAATCATGTATTAAAAGTAATAATGCGGTTTAATTTGAACTATTGCTGGTAATACATAACTGTCGGCAAAAGAGACGCTGAAGCGACTGTTTCTGTTATATGCTGAGTGTAGCTGATTATTATATATATATTTTTTAAATTGAGGAATGCAATAAAAGTTTTATTTTTGAAATTCCGATTAACATTTTCATATTAAATATGGCAGATGTTAAGAAGTATTTTAGAAATGCAGTGCGGAGACGAAAAACATTTATATATATATATTTTTTTATATAAATATCTCATATAGTGTATTAACAGTAATTAATGCTTTTTATTTAAAAGGTTACGTTTTACATAATTGTCCACAAAAGTACTGCAGAGGCAACTTCGTTCTTCGCTCACATCTTGATCGTGTTTGGAATTAATTTTAAATCTTTTAAGAGTAATGCAATGAAATGTTACTATTAAGGTTTCGGCTGAAAATTTGACATTTTATATCACAAATTTTAGATATTGATTTAGAATGCAGAATGAATAAAATAGCAGAATGGATAAAATTGTTAAGGATTTAATAATGTGGAATATACATGGCGCGAATAAACAAAAATCATTAGTCAAATATCATTTGTATACTCATTCCTTGTGTTTTGTCTCTTGTATCGTTTATATTTCGCCATTCGGTCCGGGTTTGGTGAGGACTAATTTTGTTTTCGTGTGGGTTTGGTTGACAGTAATTAGTTTCGGTTCGAGTCGGTTTTGCGTTAGGTTTTGAGTCTTGTGAGTTGGATTCAATTTAATTTGATTTACCGAAAAAAATCGAGACTTTTCATATAAAAAACTAATAGTTGAATATTAATGAGTATATATATGTGTGTTTGTTTATTTTTAACTTAATAAATATTGGAGAAAAAATTTAGACTTGTGTAGAAATTGTGATTGTCCTATAAAAGAATTGTTTTAGATATTGATATTGATTTAGAATGCAGAATGAATAAAATAGCAGAATGGATAAAATTGTTAAGGATTTAATCATGTGGAATATACATGGAGCGAATAAACAAAAATCATTAGTCAAATATGATTTGTATACTCGTGTCTTGTGTTTTGTCTCTTGCATCGTTTTCATTTCGCCGCTTCGTCCGGGTTTGGAGAGCACTATTTTTTTTCTTGTGAGTTTGGTTAACTGTAATTATTTTCGCTTCGAGTCGGTTTTGGGTTAGATTTTTAGTCTTGTGAGTCGGATTCAATTTAATTCGATTTACCAAAATTTAATTCGATTTACCAAAAGAAAACCCAGACTATATTTTCATATCAAAAAACTAATAGTTGAATACATATAGTGAAATAGTAGCTGAAATAGTGTGTGTTTGTTTATTTTTAACATAATAGATATTGGATTAAAAGGTTTAGGCTTATTAATCTGTTATTGTCTTAAAAAGGGACTTTTTTCAGGTGATATTTTTACGTATTTCATTTTTTGTTTTTTTGTATCTTCAAACATCGTTTTCGCAGATTTTTTAGTAATAAAAACTTACTTTAAACTTTTTAAGAGCAATTGGATGAGTGTTTTACTACTGAAGTTTCTACAAAAATATTTAGCATTAAATATGACACATTTTAGATATTATCTTAGATGTGCAAAACAAGATGTTTAATAACATACAATTGATAAAGATTTAATGTTATGTATTATGCATACAGCAAATAAATAAAAAAAATTAACTGAAAAATTAAAAATATTTTAAGTTTTGTTCCTTTTGTAATATATTCACAAATTTTCTCCTAAAACAAGAATTTTCTTTATAATTTTAATCATATATCTTAAATATAGATACCGTGAAAGACATCTGTATGCGCATAAAAACTTCGTAACAGATAAAGTTTAGCAAAATACCCTTCTATTGATTAACTCTAAATTGAGACTCTGAAAATAACATTTAATTCTCTTAAAATGATATTTTTGATAAAATACCATTGAATAAAGTACCAAATATCTTGTATTTATTTTCATAATAACATTTTAAATTGAATTTAGCACTTACCTGAGCCTCATATAATAAGATTTCTAAATTAAATTATAAAACGCAGTTTTTTAAAAACAGTTTGCGACTAAATTTTATTTTTAATGATATTTCTAAAAATATGCGAGACGCATTTAGCGCATAAATCATTTTTTAACACAATTTTGAATGGAATTTTATTTATGTCAATTTAAAGAAGGATTCGTATATATATATATATATATATATATATATATATATGCGTCAGCGAGATTGATAAAGTAATATATGCATTTTACTGCCGTTTTATACAATAATAAAAATAGATCCCATTAAAAATAGCTTCTCTAAAATCTGATAAAACATTTATTTTAAAATGTACAATGAAGAATATTTTTGAAGTGAGATGTTGACATGTATAGATTCATGCATCATTTTGCTTGTCGTAAAATCCGATTACGTGTTTTATTTCTCAGACAAAGAAACATAAAAAATATATGTTTTTTCTAGGTGATTTATCTTGAGAACCATACATTTTTATTTAGAAAAAAAAGTTTTCTTTGTTGCAATTTATTTCAGAATTTTCGGATTTCGTACAAGTAAATCCATCCTATCTTTTGAAACTTTCATTAAGATTTGTTTCAAAATAGATGTGACTCAAAGTTTTAAGAATTTTCTCGGATTTGTTCCTTTCCTTGAGAATTTACACATATTTCTTTTTTGAGGGTTTACATTTTATTTTTTTAAATGGTAAAAAGAAATATTTTAATGTGTTTTTCAAATGCATGATACGATCGCTTAGATTTAAATAATAAAATGACATTTATAATAATGACGAATAACTGATCCATATATATCTTTCTGTCTCTCCCTCTCTCTCTATATATATAGCAGTTTTCTTTTAAACGTCTTCTTTTGATCGATTTGAATAAATGTTTAGTTTTATACACTTAAGATTTTTTTTCATTATGCTTTTTAAATTGTTATTCGCGCATAATGCCTTCATGAATAAAATTATGTGATTTAATTCTATAACTTTAATTAAAATATTGCTACTTAAAAAGTTACGAAACCGATGTGCACCATAATATGTTCCCTGCAGAAAGTGATATCAGTAGCAATTATCGTTATTTACAGGGGCCCACAAAACAATTCGATTAAAAATTCTGTATGGTCAACTGTTGTTTAAAGTGTGTTTTAACTATGCAATATTCTAACACAATAAATAAGATATTGTTTTTGTAGTTTATATGTTAAGATATGTTTTATAGAAAATGGTGCAGTATTATTTAGTGTTTTTTACAGAACGACTTAGAAGAGGGTTCAATGAGTGATAATTTTTATAAGCGTGTTTTGAATAGTATTATGCGCTGTTAAATTTTTAACATTTAGATTTCACAAATGTAACAAAATATTTGTATAAAATGCTGTGCATTACATTCTATATATCATATACAGTGCCGCTCAAAATAATTCAAATACGTGTATGTTCGGGAATTTCCTAAAGTTTTCTTCGAACTTTATTAAGCTTTTTCAGTAGAATTTAATTTTATTGCTGAATCTTGAGGCTGTACAAAAGAATTTGAATTAATTAACTTTTGTTCACATTAAATGATTTAAGTGCAATTTTAGGTGTAATATGTTATAGTTTTAAATAGTATAGTTAAATAAAGTATATAGTATAGTTTAATATAGTTTTTCTAAATTTTACCATACAGTGTTTTGCGTGTATCAAGTAAATAATTTCATATACAAAAAAGTAAGAAATATATTGAATTGCCGTCAATCAATGATAATTGTTGAATAGTCATTTTCAGTTGCTCAATGTATATTCCAACTCAAAGAAATTTTAGTATGTTATGGAAAGTATAAAATGCTAAAGTATATACTAGAGAACTGCATGAATGTTTTTGAATACATTATTTCTATAGCAGGTAATTACTAAAAGTAGTTTTTCCTATATGTTATGCGTTATGTAAATTGTTTAGATTTTATTTCAACATATGAACAATTGAAGTCCCTTAACAACATTTCAATAGGCTTAAAAATATATTTCATTATGCATTTGTGACGCTAATTTTTCTTTCTTGTTTCGAAATTTTTAAAACAACATATATATAAATTATATAAAATATACGAACACGTGAAATAGAAAAAAATCATTTTTAATGCAATGGGCACTAAATGTACCCTCCTATTCCAATATCTCCAAAACTTACACATTCAGCGTTTTTTGTCAGATTTTTTATTACGGTATTTCACGCTTTGGTACAGACAATTACATTTCATAATATTAAGTCTAAATTGCACTTCACAAAACCATTTTAAATGTGTTACATTATTATGTTTACAGAAAAATGATAAAAACGAATATAAATATTTGGGTGTCGTCAATATCTTTGGGAGTGTACTACTTGCATTTAAATTGAAGGCATGTATTTCAGAAAATGAATGAATAAATAAAAACATTTGTTACTTCTCCATTATCCTGTCGAAGACCACTTTCCATAAAAAAAGAAAAAACTATCGCCAAACTGTAACGTCCAATAAACAAGTGGAGGAACGTTGTTATTAGAATATAAAAAATACCAAAAATTCGAAAAATCCCCTCTCACTAAAGTGTTAATTATCAGTAACTTTAAACAATAAAAAAAAAAAAAAAAAAAAAAAAAAAAAAAAAAAAAAGATAAAAAAATATCTTGGATATTTATTTATTTACATTATTTTCCTTAATTATCGTCTAGTGAATGTTAGTGACGTTAGATGTAACTGAAGTATTGTACGTAATTGTATTATCTATTGTACGTAACTATGCATCGCAACATTTTTGAAATACATTTTCCCTTTTAATATCACGGTGTCGCCGTTTAATTATTCTTTTAATTAACGAAATAACTAATAAATTAGTAAAAAATCATTTAAAATACAGACGAACGTCGAATTAAAAATCATTTGATGAAATAACAAACACGTGTAACGCGTCTGACGACAATTGAATATGTCGCCACGACCATGCTTGTTTGGCATTAAATCCTATAGATTGACGATATGTTTTTTTATGAAAAGTGGTTGACAAGAAAATGGAGAAGTACCAAACATTTTATACCATTTTTCGTATTTTATCATCTAATGAAATGTATTATAGTAATACTAGAAATTCTAGAGTGACACTCCGATTAGAGAATCCACTCGAATTTCTAAACACTTCATAGAATAATGTGAATTCAGATATCAGGCAATCCAAAAGTAACTGAAAAAATATGTAACGCAAGCTATGTAATTTATTCTAGTAAAATATAACAATTATAGTGCTAATCTTCAGTACTAAGATTCACAATCAGTGTTGTTTCCAAAATTGAAAAATACTGGAAACAATTCTTTTTAAAATGGGAAGTACAATAAAGGGTCCAATATTGTTATTAATTTTGCATCAATCCATACTTGGTAGCATACGTCAATTGGTTGTGTACTCGAATACGTACGAGTCTTCAGAGACCAGTCTGTGGGAAAACAAAAGTAGCTTATTGCTATAACTGCGATTACATATAAATCTCTCTAAATAGAAATACTCTACATAGAAATACTCTAAATTCTTCAGTGACAGTATGACAGTATTTTTATAATACAAAATTGGAAAAGCTTTTCAGATCTTATTATCTGCATAGAATCATAGTGGCGAAACTCTAAAAAGTAGAATTTCGAGTTATGAAAACACAATTACCTTTAAAGGAATTCTATTTGACGTGTACAGGAGACGAAAATGTTTGCTACTCTTTACCACTAGATTGTGTCATACGATTTAGTAGACGTAAAAAAATGTTCTCATGCTTCGCACTCTGACCGCTTATTCCGTAATTTCCACGTGGAAGGCAATTGTGGAAATTTTTATATAATGCACAATTTGTGAAGAAATTTTGTTTTAAATATTCCACAGTCAAAGAGGAAAAGTATAAATGGTTATTTTACTTCATGTTTGAAATACATGGTGATTTAAATTATGTAATAATAGAGAAGAAACTGGTCGATTAAATTTTGGTCGAGAGCATTTTGAAAAAAAAAAGAAAAAGAAAAATGTCAGATGGTTAAATATTGCAAGCTGCACGCATCATTGTGTGTCGAACATCAGTTTATTAATGATCTTGATTCATGATTCATTTAAACATTTTTGAAAATTCGCCGGTATTTTTGTATTGAGCAAGTTACTATTGAAAAAGTAGGAACTTTAAACAGAATTTTCAACACGATGAAATTCGGACATTCGTCACTAGCATTATCAGCAGGATGTATTTCTACTGAAAATACACAAATTATATTTTGTACTATTATGTTATTTTTAATTTATAATTTAATAAAAGTATCTTAATTTATCTCCGTTTTATTTATTTTCAGATTTATCGAGGTGGTCAATTTTCACCAATGCAGTGGACATCAACGTTTAATGCTAATTTCACATCAGATGATTCTGCGGCCTGGTTACCAGTGCACCCAAGTTACGTCACTTTAAATGTTGAGACAGAGATAGAAAAGCGGCTTATTTTTAAACATTTGGTAGAAATGAAACGTAACGGAAAACTATTTCCATCTGAAGTAAAACCGTTTCTAGTACACAGTCTCATCACACGATTAAGTGGTAGCAGTGGAGATAGCCCACAATATCAGTGGTATTATAACTTGTGTGGCTTAATCGTAGCCAAGACTATCAAAGACGATGCAGAGTATATGTATATAGGAAATTTTGGTTCCGAGGGATTGAGTTTTACAGATGATGAAGAATGTGCGGGGGGTAATTTCATATTTTCTTTATATCCCTGGAACAACATAGACGTTATTATTTCTACGAACATTGCTTTGAAGGGAAAAGTGGAGCTACATCAACTTTTACTTGAACCTGGAGATGCAATCATTGGTCGATTAATCACGTGATTGAAAATTATAAAGTGACGTTGTAAAATATTTTCTATTAAAAAAAAAAGCTGATGAGCAAAACTGTATCTTTTCTTTTAAAAAGCTTGGGGGAAATATTATTCTTTTTTAGAAAAATAAAATTGAACATCCCTAGCCACGTTTATTTTTTTACATTATTTTTGGACGACACTTTTAAAGAAAATGTCTCTTCAATTCAAATAACCTCAGTAAAATATGTTTTAAAATCTGTAGATTAAAAATATTCTATATATGTCTGAACTTGATAAAATTGTTTTATTTTACTTAGCATTTCTCAAACTTGAATTTAAACCTGAATACGATGCAAACTTTATAACATATTATTTACAAAGTGAATACAAAATATTTTTATGTATGATAATGATGTATATGACGTAAGTGACGTGTATGTGACGTATATGACGTTAAAAAATTATAATGTCTTCTCATCGTTTTGTTCAACCGTATTTATTAGTAGTTGTGGTGTTCATTAATGTATTTTAATTAAAAAAAACGGAACAATTTTTTTTAGAACGGCAACATTATATTTTAAAATAAATTACCAAATATTTTATGCAGATATTATTCTTTTTCGATAACAAGACATTTACATAACTTATATTTTGGTTATTTCTCTTTTAATTTTATAAAAACACATAATATTAATTTTTTTTTTGGTAGAATACAGTTCTTGTAAAATTTAAAAAGGGAAAGCATAAAATTTCATTCATTCAGTTTTAAAAATATAAAGAAACCGACTGTTAACATTATATAAAGAAAATAAATTCAGATTGAAATTCGTTTTGAAATATTTTTATATAAGACATTAAGTTAATTAAAAAACAAAATTTCTTGTTTCAGCATTACGAATATTCTAAATTAATCGAAATATTGCAAATAACTACTTTAATAATTATAATTTAAATAATTATAATTTTAACATTTATACAACCTCTTAATAATATTGTGTACTGATAGAACGTTATTAGTTTGTAAATATATATATGAAATTATTAATGTACAATCGTTAAATGAAGTACATTTTTAATCATTCTTATTTCAGTGATGGTTCTCCCATTGCACTTATTAATAGAGATTTCAAAAAATATATTCCGAAAAGAAATATTCCATTCATTTCTGGGTAGTTTTGTTTTCATAAAAATGTAAGAAGATTAATCAAATTAACAGCATCAAAAACAAAAATAACTAAAGTAAAAATAAACAACAAAATAAAACTGCTCACTTTAAATGTATTTCTTTGATAAAAAGTATATCTAAGCATTGGAATGCACTTGTTCATTTATTTATTGTTTATAAAAGTACATAATTAGAATTGTATATTGTTTCACAAATGCATTGTAAAAAGCACATATTAAAAACTATAATTTGTATGTATTATGTAAATAATACACGAAATGCATTGTAAAAATCATTGTGCATCTGTATTATGTAAATATATATTCATTACCTATTGCCAAATTTTCATTATGTCCCATATAACATATAAAACATTGTCTAAAATGCATTAAATTGTGTATAATTACACAATATTTTCGAAATTTTAAAGTAGATAAATAATCCTTAATCTTAGAGAAAAATCTCAAAGTTTGTAACATTTTGTATAATGTAAATTCGTGTACAATTTTATAATAAAGTGTAAAAATATTTATCACTTAATGCATTTTTGGTACAAAAAAATTGTGTAATTTTTCCCCGTTTCAATTTAATGATACACAACAGAAAGTTTGTTATTGTAATTTTCAGTAAAATGTCAATAAATATGATAATTACCATGAATGGGATGTTTTGTTCCTTCTACTCTACGTTAAGCACTCATACAAAGTCATCTAAATGATCAGAATGTTTTTTAAAATAAATATAGAGCAATTGATGAATTTATTCTGTTCAGTTTACTTTTCAGGAGGGTAAAGTTTTAAAATGTTTAAGGTGTCGTTTGTAAAGTAATTCAACGTATTTCGAAGGACTCTGTTTGTCCATTATTATATTTAAAGAAAAATAGTCATGATGGAAAAAAATTAAATGATTATAAATCATGCATGTTATTTGCAGGGTGTCTTAAATTTCACTGAAGGCTTTAACATTTTTATAACAAGTAAACAGTGACAGCTTTTGAAGTATTCTTGCTAGAGATTAATGTATGAAGTTTCGAATTTGTTTATTATGTTAACTTGCTTTAGTATAAAATATCACATATAGATTGTACTGAAGTGTGACAAACTCTTATACTACTCAATATAACCTGAAAATTTTAAAATTGAAAATATTTCTTTTGGACTTTTTAATAGGTAAATATGATAAAGCTTTAGAACCGAGTGAATTAGTATAAGTTAATTTGAGTGTTCTAACAGCTCGGGACACTGTAGTGTTATCTATCAATGTTATTTGAAACTAACACGTGGAGGAGGAGTAAAGAAATTTTCGACTTTACAGATTACACACTTATGCACGAATAACTGCAACAGCTGTCACGGTATACCTGTTATGATATTTGAAAAACTACAGCGGATTTTAGAACACCCAGTATATTTACCCTTTTTACAAGCTGTGTTCTACAAAAATTAAGATTAAGATTATAAAAATACTATAACAGCCGCTCAACTTTGCCACTTAACCATGGGGACTTTCCGGATAACATAAAAACAAATGTTGTATTATAAAAATACGGCGATCACACTAACGGAGCTCTGCGCGTTCTCGCCAATAAATCCTTAAGACAACAATTTAAAAAAAAATGCCGTTTTCCTGAATCAATCATAGTAAAACCCTCCAGCTTTGTAATTACAATGCACGCTGTATCTGACACGTTTGACTTTTCTATACTTTTTCTCTGACAGCACCGGAAAAAAGGAAAAAATTGCATACAAACGACTTAGTATTTAGGAAAATTTTACTTCGTTTGGCTGGAAAATAATGCCTTCACTTTATAGATAATGAACGATTATTTCATATAAGCAAGTGGCCTCCATTGATGATAAACTATCATTTTTAAAAGGAAACTTTCATTTAAAAATGACCCTATGAAAAATGCACATTATCTGCTCAGAATGACATGTATTACAGATGCGAAAATACAGCGAGTGGGTTTGAAATAATACAGGCTTATAAAAACAAAGTACATGTGTTATCATTATTTTACTCTCGTCATTTACTAATCTGTGACAACAAGAAAGAAACAATTTCATTAGAAAATTAAAAAATATATATATTTATATAAACTATGGCAGGTGGTTGAAAAGGGGGGTAGAGAGTGAACTGGGAAAGTTTCAAAGTAGCCAGTAATTTTTGTCGGTTTGTAAAAAATATCTATACGAAATTTTGTGCAAATTGTCCAAACTTTGTAGATTTGTGTAAGGAACATGCACACAGACTTTGACATTTGTATTTAATTATATAGAAATATAAATAATTCTTTATTATAAAGACCTTGACGATTTTTTAACAGGCTTGATACATTTCCAGCAACAGAAAGTGAGTTATGTTGCTTAATGATATAAACAGCTGTGGAAACAAACCTAATTAGCTATTATGCTTGTTATGCATGTATTTAAAAATGTTCAACTTTCATAAATTGCTTTTGTTTATATATAATAAAAGATAAATGGTTTCTTTACGTTAAATAAGTTGATTGTGTATGTGAAACAGTGGGTAGGTTGTCAGAAAAAATGTATGACAAATTTCCTTTTTTTGACAGTCATTTTTCTATCTCGCCTAGTCCTCTATAACAAAGAAGTACCTTAATGTATGTGTAACAAAATAAACCTTGAATGGTACAAAACATACACAGTTTATCGTTGTGTTTACAATATGTACTGTATCAAACAGACTCCAATTACTTTTGAATAGAGTGATGTCACTTTTCAAAAAGTGACAGGATCGCTGCCCAAGTCATTTGAATTTGTTTGCGCAGTTATGCTAACGAGTATGGGTTCATACTGCACACTGCGTTCTTGGCGTACTTTCACATGTAAAAATGCAATAGAAAGAAAAACAAGATGTGAATAGGAATATTCAATTGATCTCAATGTGCCATATCAACTAAATTGATGTGACATTGTCAACGCCATCAGATGATGATCAATCGTATTAAATGTTCAATTTAAAACCAAGATGATTTCGATGTCTATAAAATTATAACTTTTTTTCTGAATACATACATTTTTTTAAATACTGGTATTTTTCTTAAACACAATGGACATTTCATAAAAACAGAGTATAAAGTATAATAAATGGTAAAAAATTTGGTACATCAAAAACAACGTTATAGATTTTGAAAACATTCTTTGTTAGACACTATACAGTTGCCACATCATTTTATCTATATTTCTAGAAAATGTCAAAGTATTTCTTTTTTTGTAATATTATATTTGAACATTATACAGTAAGGGTCTTCAACCTTTCATGCTCAAGGGCCGCTTTAGTAAATTATTGAAGTTCGGCGGGCTACCATTGGTCAATTAAATAACACAAGTAAGAAATGTATGAACGCATACTTTGATTTTCAATAAAAGAAAGGGGAGGAGTACTATATACGCTGAAGAATTGAAAAATTCGTATTTTCTTCTGGATTTAAAAAAAAACAAACATTTTATTTATACGTAATATTTATTTTTGTGCTCAGCAACTCTACACAATTTCTTCATTTAGTAGTAATACTAATAGTAATAATAATAACAGTAATAATGATGATAATAATTCATCAGGTAGAAGCCTCTGAAACCAGTTAAAATGAAACGCGATGATTAACACAATACCATATTTATGCATGGAACATAAAACATACATGATACAGTTATAGAAAAAAATTATACCTTACCCATCACATTATTTGAACCGCAAATCATTGTATAAAAGTATACTAGTTTCAACCGATTGGTAATAACGTGAACTATTAAATTCTGTGCATGGATTGGCGTGTAGGGTCATCTACATAAATACCGAAGGAAATACGGCTTACGCATGTTTTGTCATTTTATGAATTGTTGTCACTTTTGACTCCTCAACTAAGAAGCCAATTCAGTTTCTAAAATAAATAAATTTAATTGATCCTTCGCTGAACCTGACGCGATTAGACCCGATGCAAGAGTATAGCCTAGCATGAAAAGTGGTCGTCCATAGTCTAGCTATATGACTTGTAAAAAAGGCAAAATAATTCCCAATGTGGCTACGAGTGATCCTTCTTTTAATATTCTACACATATCTTTTGATTTTCCGTGTAAGACGCCTCGAAAGACTTAATTCGAGTTGGCGTAAAACTTTTATTTTATATTATTCGAAATGACATGGCGAGAAACTAAAAAACTCTCGGCGGGCCTCCCTTGGCTCTTACTATCATCCTTCATCTGCTCCCAGTGCCTGCCCATTGTCGCGTGGAGCTACGGCCCGGCAGGACCGGCCTTTCAGGCCTAGTATGTACCACCGCCGTATTTCGACCTTCCTCTGCTCCCAGTGCCTGCCCTTTGTCGCGTGGGGCTAAGGCCCGGCAGGACCGGCCTTCAGGCCTAGTATGTATCACCGCCATTTAATTTTTAAATAAATGGTGGTGGTGCTGGCCGGCTGGTGTTGGGTTTTGTCTGGTTGGTTCCGTTGGCGCTCGTCTCTTACCCTGGTGGACGTTCCGCTCTGCGGGGGCGCTCTTCTTTGAGGGACGACCGCGCCCTGTGTTGGAGGCCTCCGCGTGTGCTCTCTCCGTCGGACTGCTGGGGTCCCCCTAAACGAATCCCCGCGTGAAGGGGGAAAATCCCGGGTGGGGCGCTACAGGTCTACGGTCTGCAACTCAGACCGATCGGCCCCACTTAGGCATTAAGTGTACTGCTTCCATATATCAAAGTGTTAATTAATGCTTAGTTACTGCCATGTGTTTTATTTATTTTTTCAAAATGGCAGTTTGAGGATGTTTGAGACATTGAAATTTGGAATGTTTCACAAGGATAAATTCTCCTATTTTCCATCTAGTGTGGTTTAACATAATTTAATAAGTGGGTTTTACTTGATCAGAAATAATAATAATTAAATTATTCAGTAATTGATACCGTAATCTACATAAATATTTAAAAAAAGTATATTATGCAGTCTTTCAATTAAAACTGAATGCACTAATGTAACTAATATACCTATTAATAAATGTTTTAAGAAGTAAATTCATAAAAATCGTTTTGAAGAAATTATTCAGAATACAGCTACATAATTCTTAAATATGCAAATATACATATATCCCATCATGGACGAAGATATTCCTTTATTTTGTCTGATAGTCTTCTTAAGCTACCATATCCAATGAGCAGGTGAAAGAGAATAGTTAGAAAACGATATTTGACATCCATGGATATGATAATATTTCTGAATTTCTAAAATTGTAAATGTGAGATTAACACATTGACGCTCATTAACTTTAACCTGTGGCCAGATTAAAAAATATGACTAGTATTAAAAATTTTATTTATTAATGCTGTACTATGTTACTTTTCATAAAGAAATCTTCTGAAGAAAATAAACTTTTTTAATTTAGTGGGTCAAATCTCCATGAAGTGAGAGGATTGACACATTTTACAGAGGTATGAGAAATTATTTAAAAAAGAATCATTTAGTTTCTTTTTAAATTTGTGAAGCTGAAGAAAGGTAATGTTTGAAACTGAGATAATGTTAAGCACAGATTACGAGCATTTAACTAATATACCTATTAATAAATGATGGGAGAAGTAAATTCATAAAAAGCGTTTTGCAAGTCGGAAGAAATTATTCAGAATACAACTACATAATTCTTAAATATGCAAATATACATATATCCCATCATAGGCGAAGATATTCCTTTATTTTGTCTGACAATTTTCTTAAGCTACAATATCCAATGAACAGGTGAAAGAGAATAGCTGGAAAAACGATATTTGACATCCATAGATATGATAATATTTCTGAATTTCTAAAATTGTAAATGTGAGACTAACACATTGACGCTCATTAACTTTAACCTGTGGCCAGATTAAAAAATATGACTGGTATTAAACATTTTATTTATTAATGCTGTACTATGTTACTTTTGATAAAGAAATCTTCTGATGAAAATAAACTTTTTTAATTTAGTGTGTCAAATCTCCATGAAGTGAGAGGATTGACACATTTTACAGAGGTATAAGAAATTATTTTAAAAAAAATCATTTAGTTCCTTTTTAAATTTGTGAAGCTGAAAAAAGATAGAATATGTATGAAACTGAGATAATTTTTTATGTTAAGCACAGATTACGAGCATTTAACTAATATACCTATTAATAAATGATGTGAGAAGTAAATTCATAAAAAGCGTTTTGCAAGTCGGAAGAAATTATTCAGAATACAGCTACATAATTCTTAAATATGCAAATATACATATATCCCATCATGGGCGAAGATATTCCTTTATTTTGTCTGACAGTTTTCTTAAGCTACCATATCCAATGAGCAGGTGAAAGAGAATAGCTGGAAAAACGATATTTGACATCCATGGATATGATAATATTTCTGAATTTCTAAAATTGTAAATCTGAGACTAACACACTGACGCTCATTAACTTTAACCTGTGGCCAGATTAAAAAATATGAATAGTATTAAAAATTTTATTTATTAATGCTGTACTATGTTACTTTTGATAAAGAACTCTTCTGATGAAAATAAACTTTTTTAATTTAGTTGTTTAAAATCTCCATGAAGTGAGAGGATTGACATATTTTACAGATGTATGGGAAATTATTAAAAAAAAACATTTAGTTCCTTTTTAAATTTGTGAAGCTGAAAAAAGATGTAATGTTTTATGTTAAGCACAGATAACGAGCATTTTAGTAAATAATAGTCCAAATATCCTAGTCTCTCTATTCCCCTAGTCAAGACCTTTCCAACGTTATCACTTTTGAAGAACTCCGGAACTAACATTTGAGTATGTTTCTTTGTAAATCATTGTCAATTTCTAGCTATGAAATGTTTATGAAATATTCCCAATTTTCTTTTACTAAATTCTCACCAAGCATTTTATGCCATATCTGTTATTTCTTGTTAATTCTACATTTCCCCTTTTAATTTTGGAAAATCAATAAACATATTAAGAATAATGACATCTGAACCATTACGATCTACACATTTAAATTCATTGTGGTGAACAATGAGCTTTAAAATATACGTCTTCCTACTAATGATATAAAAAATATTCCAGAAGTCATTTCTTATTGAGTAGTATATGATAAATAATTTAAATTCCTACAAAATAAAAAATTAACAAAATTTTTTCAAAAGTTATACCTAACTCAATTTTCTACATTAAAATGTTTATTCCCTTCAAATTACAAAACTTAAATTGAAAGTTTGCTAAACTATTCCCGGTCTATGTCAATTTCTTAAGCTATGCATTATTATGTTGTTATTATGATAATCTAGGGCATGTATGACATGCATTTTAATAAGCTATTATTCATGAAGATTACAATAAATATTAGAGTCTTCGTGTGTTTTTAAATTTTATCTCTCTCTTGATCGATAAATGGTTTAATAACATTTCAGATCTGCTGTTTAAAAAAAAATAATTGAAACTGAAATAGAAATTCAATATAATTAAAGATTTAAAACGCTATAACATTTTTCTAACTGCATTTATCAATGATTTTCTTTATGTTTCTCTATTTAAAATACAAAACCCTTTAAATTACAATATTTATTCTAGAAATAGTTGCAAAGACTTCAAAGAAGTATTTAAAATTTATAAATAAAAAAAATCGCTTTGACAATTTACTGATTAGTACCTCTTTCTCAAATATATTTCTCAAATATGTGCAATGCCTAATATCCTTCCTAATGAATATGGTTGTTTATTTCAAAGATATAATAACAGTATACGAAACCTAAGGTACCTATTTAATTTCTCTATTTAATTAAAAAAACCTTTAAATTACAATAATTATTCTAGAAATAGTTGCAACGATTTCAAATAAGTATTTAAAATTTATAAATAGAAGAAATCGCTGGACAATTTACTGATTAGTTCCTCTTTCTCAAATATAAACTCTGCAATGCCTAATATCATTCCTAATTAATATGGGTTTTGATTTCTAAGATATAATAACAGTACACGAAACCTAAGAAACCGAATGATAATTGCACTATAGGATTTCATAATTCAATTGGTGATTGTTGAAAGGAACAGATTTTGAAATAATAACAGTTTTGATATAATAACAGTATACGAAACTTAAGATACCGAATGATAATTGCACTATAGGATTTCATAGTTCAATTGGTGATTGTTGAAAGGAACTATGCTCTGGTTTTGAAATGGCATGAGCCATGGACATCGTGCTTTTAACCCTCAACTTTTAAATTCATCCCTTTTAAACATGTATAGGTAGTATACGGACACAGTTCTTTTCTTCACTAAACTAACAATAAAACATGAAAAAACATTTCAACTGAATAAGATGAAATTTCATTTCTCATTTTTAAATGAGAAATGCCAATATATAGACTTAATCCTTTTAAACAATCGCCGATTTAATTACAAACAAATTAATTACAATAAAATACATAGGTAATAAATTTGTAAAACAATTAATTAAGGTATTTATAGCAAAAACATATGAGGTTTTGGTTTCACACGACTTTGGTTTAAACATTTTAAAACGTGTGTTATATTCAATTAAGGGAGGGTGGAACACGTTGGGATTCTTTTTGATTAATTGTATTGGTACGCATTATTTTTAACTATGTTTAATACGACACACGACGCAACAGTAACACGATGAATATTACGAAAGGTTTGATCACTTTCTTTTTCTCCATTCTAAAAAACGTAACTAACGCTGTCACGGCTGTAAATGAATTTTTTCTGACCGTAAGTATTTCTCAGTTATTTAAACAACTCTTGTAGATAAAAATATGAAAATTGGAAGTTTTATAGAGGCATGTTCACTAAACATGCTGATATGATTATTTTAAGAGCTATTTGATGTTGATATCGAGCCAGATAATTCCGTTAAAAAGAACAAAAACTATGCGTAGTAATTTAACCATCTTTTGCAGGGACGTACTGGACAAGTTATATATGTGCAGTGTGAAATTAGTTTTTGAATTTGACTAATTGTTTGAGGGTTTTTTCCTTTTTTTATTATGTCAATAGATTTCTATTTCATATTTAGGTCGTTTTTAAATTATGTCTAAATTGCAAAACAGTGCAAAAAATAACATTTACTTTTAATTAAAACAAATATCTACACGTGACTTTAAAAAACAGAATGAAAACTCTAAAATAATAATTAAATGATAATGTGTTAACAACAGAAAATGCAGAAAATTACCTCACAAAAATTGTATTTAGACGTGAATATTAAAAGAAGAAAGAAAACCTTAAAATAGTTATTTTTTACACGCGAGACGCAGTTAATGGTGATAATTACATCATACATTGGAAATATACATTTAAAACTATTTTCTTATGGACAGTATTTATGTGACGTCGCAATGGGAATAACATAGAGCAAAAGCAACACTGCTAGCAATTTTGTTTATATATTTCATCACTCGATGGAGCATAAATACAGAACAGGCTAATGCATGCTTAAAATACGTTAGATTTGTTTTGTAATATTGGAAATTTCGTGTATACTTATTAATTAAAATAAACAATTTATATTATAAAAATAACATGAAAAATATGCATGAAGGTGATTTAAAATAGAGAAAAGAATTCAAGCATAAGCTATCATGTTCCTGAAAATATTTAAAACTGGATATAAACAGGAAACGAACGTAAGCCACAAATTTTTATACACAGTTTTCAATTCTTCGGTTCTGAATGTTTTTTTCTCAAGCAGACGAATTTTTGTAGCCTCAAACGCAAAAGAAAAATATTGTCCATTGCGTCATTATAAGACTGCGAAAGGCAGTGATATATTTTACTTAAACATTTTATACAAGCTGACATTCAAATATGTAATTGATCTTATTTATCAATCTCAAAAACAGCAAACAGCTTTCACGACAGCGGTTGATGAGACCATGGGAACCGAAAAATGCTTCCTTTAAACGAGAAAGCATGGCTACCGGATTCCAGAAGATCACCGCCGTACGTGATAATATCACTCAATCTTCTGTCATCGGGTAATCTTTTTAAAACAGAGAACATTGGGATATTTTTAGAGGCTGCAGAGTCTGAACGCCACCGGTTGGTGAGTGTAGCTCGCAGGAGGCAGAAGCCTCTAGTAGTCTATACTAATAAAATACAGTTTTGCTCTGTGTGTGTGTTGGCGATGGCTAGGAAAATTTAGCGCACCTAGAAGTCTGTAAATTTAGATTTAGGTAGTCCAAACCCTCTCTTGGTGCACCTGACCCTCAAAATTTCAATATTTTGATAATTAGTCTAGATATTAATTAGATTCTCATTAGCCATCGCTTCTAAAATGACATCTTTTAAATCAAAATGGCAAAAGAAACTAACCGGCGCATTGGATTTGGAAGCGGAAATGAAAGAATTCGAAATTATTTTACTAATTAGCGAATTTTAAGAAAATTAATTGAGATATCAATTCGAAAATTTCTGAGCATATGTAAAAAAATATTCTACATCAGATTATGTGATTTTTGAAAAATTCGGTCGGTATTTTTAATTTATGCAAAAAACTGCCAAAAATCTGCCGGCGCCAGTGAAAACGATCCGAGAAAGTTTCAGACAGGGCTTTCATTAAAAACTGAACTACAAAGAGATCTGTTTCTCTAGCCGATCCCTCCATTTAGTTTGCGAAAATGAAATGAAATAATTGCCAATTTTTACTAATGAACAAAAATTTAGGTAACTAATTAAGATATAGATTTGAAATTGAGCTCGGGAAGGGGTGTCATCTGCCGGCTATTTTAGCGTAGCGTCTTCGTTATGTTCTAATTATCAGAAAAATGTAATTCTTTTTTGTAATGATCGCATTAATGTAGGTGACGGTGGTTCCCTTGAACAAATTATTCATTATATTTGCGGGTATCGGGAAGGAGGGGGTTAACGCCTTTCTCTGAGATTGTAATTATCTCGGGCCCGGGCAACGCCGGGCGGGTTAGCTAGTTAAAAAAAATAAGTTGCTGAAATAAATGCCTTAGAAAATGTTCAATTAAAGAAAATATACACAACTTCAAACTAGTGCTCCCTATTAAACGTTTATACGAGTATACGTAAAATACGTATTATACGGGGTGCAGATTCTGTATACGTATCATACGACCAAGGCGGTTATACGTATTATTCGAAACAGCATATACGGTACATCGTATATACGGATCTTGCACCAGCGGTTAAACGTATAAACGTTTAAACGGTTTTCGTTCATTGCTTAAAAAATTATGCCTTTCTCCTGCTGGTCTGCGGATGAAACTTTGAGATGACTTTGATGATGACTTTTTGATGATGAATTTTGTTTCCCCCCGCCCTGTCAAAGCTAAAATATTAATAATGAAATGATTTTCTATGAAATGATTTATCTTTCGCATATCTGTAACACACGCACATAGCTTATTTTGATTTATGGCGTGGACATTTCGGCTGAAACATTAGTATTGCAGAACACAAACTTACATTGATTTCATATTTTATACTGAAAATGATCAATCCAACTCCTAGGAGGTTTCATAATCTTATTTTTATTTTAAAGACTCCCACGGTTTGCATTCCCCTCACCAGCCCATATCCCTAGTGCAGATAACTGGCCGTAACAAATAACTAAGTAAACATACTTTTATTTTATTGAAGAATATTTTTTTCTATGTTAAATATATTTTGAAAATACGTTTTACAGCAAAAAATAAAAGAAAAGGCAGGTCATTTTAAGCTTGTGTGATTGCGTTCTGAAACCTGCAGTGACGATTATTTTTCAAAGCTATAAGTAATCGAAATTTATAGGTACTAACACAAAAAATGAAATTTGTTAAGATTAACAACAATTCTTAAAACGTAATATCTTGTAATGCACATACACTTTGTATAAAAAAATACCACGAGTGTCATGGTTAAAAAAATGAAATTGCGCTATACAATAACACAGAGTAGAAAACATTAGCACCGTAGAAAGAACAACATTTGAACCCCCGAGCGCCATTTGAGTATACGCACATAAAAATAAATATATATTTTTTAATTAAAAAAGAAAGAATATACCTAATAAGGATTAACAATAATTCTGAAACGTGTATATTCGCCTTATTTGCTTAACAAGTATCTTTACTTTCATTATATATTTACGATAATCGTTTATAGGGGAAAAAAGTCCTTCCGGCCTGTACCGGGAGGAAAAAGTAGCTTTCCTATATCTTCGTTTTAAAGTTTTAGCTAATGTTACTTGAAAACAGCAAGCAAAAATGCAAAGAAACCGTTTGCAAAAGGTTCGTTAATACTGAATTTGAATAAGAAATTCGCCAAATTATTGAGCTATAGCCAAATTGGCTTCATTTATGAAAACCTATTTCGGTCGCCAAATTTGGCGATATTTCGCCAAATGTCGCCAAGTTTGGCGATAATTTGGGGCTAACGGATATGAATATATAGTTTTATGCGTATGATTGGGAAAATGATTACAACAATGAAAGATAATAATTAGCGAGAAGTCGCGTTCACTAAAACTTATAAATTAATCGTTGGAATTTTGTAATGTGCTATCTTGTTTCAAAATGTCTGCCACCTTAGAATTTCAAACTGCTGTATCTCAGCCGTTTTTTAAGATAGAGGTAAAACAAAAAATGCTCCGGAATCCTTGTATCAAGGCCTAACACGTAAGTATAAAATAAATTTGAATTTTTAACTTTTTTGTACATTTATTTTAGTTTTAAATTTTTAAATGGCCGCCATCTTGAAACAAGATGGCGTACAAAGCTGGCCATCGAACTCGGTCGAGACATTAGTGACCTTAATAAACACAATTAGTTTCATCAAAATCGATTTATAAATACGGGCGTTATCGTATGACATATTTCAGATATATACATACATATATATATATATATATATATAAATCAACATTTGAACGGAGGGTGGTTTTGGGGTCTGGGGGTCATGATCGGTGAAAATATACCAAAATTTTCCGGAATTGCTTTCCTCCGAATGGCTGCAATAGGTAGCTTTATACTTTTTTGTATTGAAAGCTACCTAATAACAAATCTCTATGTATGAAACATATTATACAAATTGCTAAAGTAACGCCACAGATTTCCAACTCGTTCTCCGTTCATTGACGTAACACTGATGAGATCCATTGGCATTAAAAGTAAATACGATACTTGAAATATACGTATACTTGAATTAAACGAATACTTGAATTATACGTTTAACCGATATACGCTTATACGTATCCGGATACGTTTAAACGTATAGTTCAAGGTATACGTATTCATTAAATACGTATTATACGTATATACGTATATCGGTTAAACGTGTAACTGAAATACGTATCACATCGGGAGCACTACTTGAAACGTCTCCACCTGCTCTATCTGATGACAGAGGTTTGACTGTTGAGAACAGATAAATATTAAAATGTGAACAATCACAAATCATTAAAATAACTAAAGAAAATTAATGTTATTAAAAAAGTGAATACATAGGTACGTGCTTGTAATTACTTGCATTTTAGCACGTTATATTTCAAAAGTTTGAATTGTTCCGTCTCA
This sequence comes from Maratus michaelseni, assembly GCA_963931845.1. NCBI lineage: Eukaryota > Metazoa > Arthropoda > Arachnida > Araneae > Salticidae > Maratus > Maratus michaelseni. The sequence goes on along the minus strand of OZ007593.1, from coordinate 103,420,323 downwards.
AATTCTCATAAAATAGATTTTTTACTTACTGGCTCTTTTCAAATTTTAAGTTCCATAAAATATCATTGCAATCATCAAGTAATTTTCTTATTTAATTAGAACAAAGTAAATAACACCCTCTTACAAAGTTTTTTTTTTTTTAATTCGTTCGTATTCACCATCTCTAGTGCTATCAGCCTGCTCCAGAAATGTTGCTAACTTTTGCAAAGCTTATTTGAGAATGTTACTATAATGATAGCTGTTGTTGATGGCTCTGATTAATACTTACGCTCGCTGTTAAAATAACTTAAATTGAAAAAATACGTAATTTCCAGTAAGGATGCCTAATTCAGTTTTTTTCTGTTACATTTTGAAGATTAAAATTTATTTGGTGTTATCTATTTTATTTCTGTTCGACTGTACAATGTATATATTGGACTACGCGTTTATAGTTTTTATAAAAAGAAATGTTTAAATAAAAAAAAATTCTATTTCAGTAAAATAAAATGGTACTAAATAAACGGAAATAATAATTTGATTAAACTGTTTTCATGATTTATTTCAAACTATATTTCATGTATTCTTAAACAAAAGTAATATCCAGTTTGATGCAATAAAATGTTTATCACACTCAAAACAAAGACACTTGATTAAAAAGAAAATATGCAAAAATTTTGAAGCCCATTCATGTCATTTTCTCTAAAGCTATCGATTATTATGCTATTATTATGTAAATCTAGAGGAAGTTTGACAAGCACTTTAATAAGACATTATTCATGAGGAATAATGTTAAGAACACGGGTGGACTTTATGCGTTCATAAATTTTTGATTTGTTTTTTGATCAATAGATTCTTGAATAAAATATCCATTATTTGTGATGTTATTACAAAAACTAAAAATATATAATACAGGAAAAAATTGCCCTATTTTTATGTTGTACGGAAATTGCAGATTGCTTAAGATTGATAAATATATATAAATCTTTAAAGTACCATCATTGTAGATACTTTATATCTAATACATTATCCATTGCAATTACATTCCAATTTTTCTTACTTATCTGCTCGTAAAAATATATATCCATCTTAGATATATACAGGGTGATGGGAGACAATCTGGCAAAATTTTGTTCCAGAATATGTTTCCGGGAATGACGCATATAAGAGCCATGTATTGGCGCGTATACGCGGTCTTTCATTGCACGGGTTCACATTTTTGTTCATCACCAGCGCATAAACACGCTATTTCTGGACACATATTCTATAACAAAAAATAAAATAAAATAAAAAACCTTGTTTATGTTCCTACTACTTCTACCACCATTTAAAATTTCGCCAGTTATCAACCTTATATCTGTCACATATCTTATTATACATCATATATCACGTATCATGTGTCTTATAATTGCTTGCATTGAAGAAAATTACAATAGAGTACAAAAATATACAATAACCTCTTCCGAGTTACCGACGATACTGAAAAGCATTCTTTATCTTTAGAAATCTCAGACACTAATATATTTTAAAGATTTCACGAAGCATTTATAAAAATAATGTTTTTTGACTGTCACTGATTTTCGAAACGTTTCCGAGTAGTATTTATACCGTATTAATGAATTTTCTCAAACCAGAATATAGGTTTTCAGGATGCTATCAATTCTCAGTTAAAAAGATTTAGCTGCGTAATTGAATGTATAAATGCAAGAGGAACAAATTAATATTAATTTCTGTTTTAATGGTGTTAATGTATCATGTTTGTCTGTAAAGCATGTTGGTTGAACATGAAAATGTTTACATGACAATTGATAGCCTCCAAAATCCTATATTTCCAGTTGTGAAAACTGATTAATTTTTACTTATTTCGAAACATTTTAGTTAAAAATTACGCTAATTACTTGATAATATAAATTACTGCTTTAAGCAAAAAACATTTATCACATTATATGTATATAAATATTTTATTTCAATAATACCATTACTTTCATCAATGCACTATAAGAACTATCTGAAAACGTTTCCGAAAAACAGTAGCAGTAAAATAAATTTTGTTTTAATCAATTATTCTTTATATTTCTAAAATGTATTCGTTTCTCAGATTTTGAAAGATACAGAAAGGTTTTTGAAATCGTCTGTAACTCGGAGGAAATTATTGTGTATTTGCGTTTGTGGTTATATCATAATTTGCATAGATTAAGTATCATTTGTCTTTTTTTCTCAGTAGGCACCAACTTATTTATTTATCATTACTTTAAAAAAAAACGTAATATTAACTAATGAAATGCGTTTCACAGTTTTGATTTAAAAAGTTGAATTAAAAAAAAGCCTTAGCTTGGTGTAAAATTTGGAAGAGTTTAATTTTCGATGAACTATTCATACGCATATTACACAAAATTTATTAGAAATAGATTAATTCCAAAATCAGGACAATGTTAAACCTATAATTTCTTTAAATGAACAGGTTTGTCATTTTTCAATACAGGGTACGACATCTGGCGATTTATGACGATAAAATACTTTTTTTGATATATATGTGTATGAGTCGCCCAAATGAAAGTGGCACTACAGTCGGTTTGGGAAATGGTTTAATGGTATTAATATAAATTAGTATACAAAATAAATACTTAATACAGATGTAACAGACAGGCTAGACAAAGTCACCTTTTAGATTGAAACAAGTGTCCCAGCGGTCAACGAGACGATGGATACCCTGTGTTAAGAAGACGCGGTTTTAGTTGTGGAACCAATTTTGAACGGCAGTTTGAACCTCATTATCGTCAGCAAATCGCCTTACCTCACAGCTTTTTTGAGGGGATCTAAGATGTGGTAGTCATACGGACAGAGGTCTGAGCTATAAGGGGTATGTTTGAGGGGGATGTACTGCTTCTTCCACTTCGAAAATCCCAAGATTATCGGAATACCGATCTGCGTGACATACACTCCGTTCCATACACATTTTGCATTCGACGATAGATTTCACTAGCACTCACATTTTCCGCTGTTAAAAATTGCACGACCGCTTGTTGACACCGTTTTCAGGCATCCATGATGTGAACGATGCCTTTTAACGTGCTCCCACGCTATCACACACGCATCTGGCGGGATTCGACGATATCTCTTGCATTACTATCACTCTTCGCCCTCTATAGAAGCATGTGCAGTCATATTTTTTTTCAAATGACGGAGTTATTACAGCAATGCCACTTTCGTTTGGTCGACCTTTATAAAATGGAAAATAAAATAAAGAAAAAACTTACATTACTCTTTATAACTGCATTTTTAACACTTCCCAACATGGTTGAAAAGTGTTTATGGACCAGCTCTGTATATGCGCATATGTATTCGGATTGTCCTGTAATTTTTATATATTATTCATGGTTACTATCGCTTGATCACTATTGAAAATTTAGTGTGTAGCATTTATTGTTCTTTTACAGGGACATGCAAAAGTGATTTGTTACATTACGGTGAATGGGAAAAAATCGTTTCAAGTTAATTTTAATGATGTTGCACTACATCAAGCATAATGAAATTAATATGTATTTATGAAGTTCTCTGAAACATGCATTATCGAATATGGTGTGAAAACTATTTATTATTGATTTACAAGGGCACATAAAATAATTCCGTTACATAATGGTCTCCGGAAAAAACTGTTTGTAGCGTATTATAATGATGTTACACTATTTCAGATATAATGAAATTTATATACATTAGTGAGGTTTTATACATTACACTTTATCTATAATATGATGCGCATGATTTTTGTTTCTCGTTTAGATAAATTCATAGTTGCTAGATTTGAATGGCTGTCCAGAAATTTGTTTTTTACAAAATCATAAATTACACAATAATTCATGTTAAAAAGAGGATGTTTTTCAATTCCAAGTAATAATTTGCGATAAAAGTATAATTTTAATTTAATTAATAAAAATGATAGTGTATTAATTCATTTGAATTTTAATGATTAGGCTTTTTACTTGTCAGTATAATAAATTTATATTAATATCCAAAATTTTTAAAAACACATCCAGCACAGTTTATTATAGAAATAAGCTAGAGTATATTGAGGGTACGGATATTTTGTTTTATTTGTATAAGTTCTTTACGTAATTATAAAATAATACAAAAATATGCACGCAAAGTATGCGAAATGCAAGAAATTATAAATGTAAACAAAAATTGAAGAAATACGTAATTCATATCACAATGGGAATTAAGGTGGCATTTTGCAATAACTCAAAATTCAAAATCATCTCAAATTTTTCGCAATCGGTGGAGAATATTTCCCGATTTTGATTATAATTCATGCAGGTACGAAGGATTTAATAAGAGGAGGGTGGCTAGGTAATAAAGTCCGATACAATAAATCATTTTGGAGAATTTTAGAGATAATATTGCCTATCTAGAAGTATAAAAAATTGCTTTAGAAACTCAGATTAAAGATAAAGTGATATTTTATCAAAAATTAAGACATAAATTATAATACATTATCCTAACTTTTAATGTTATTACCAATGTCATTTTTAGTAATCTTGTTATATAGTGTATATAGTGTTTAACTTTCATTAATGTTATCAAACAAAAGTTCGCATGTATGGATATATCTACAGAAATCCATTTATTCAACACTTGGTAAATCCATAGATTTGCAAATCACCCTGTTTTGAGATACGTTCTGCAAGCACTTTTAACAACACGAGGTTTCTAAAAACATGCTGATTTTCACTGTGTTAAGAAGAAAACCAAAAGGATTGCAAATATAATACACAGCTGTTTACAGATAAATAATTTTTGTATATTCAACTAGGTAAATTATATCCAATGGTTGGAGTATCATAGTTGAGATTTCTCCAACAGAGTGAAAATAGGTCCGAAAATAGGTCCAACAGAGCGAAATTCGAGTCCTGGTCCCGGCATATTTTCGCTCTGTTGGAAAATGCTCAACTATGATACTCCAACCATTGGATATACTGTAACGTATTTAAATGAACGTTTATTTTCAAATAGAATATCGTTTCATCAGAGGACGTTTTCGTAAGTAACAATTTAATTAAGGTTAAATTTATTTCATTTTCATTTTTGGAGTGTAAATACCTATGATGGGAAAAAATTGAAACAATTTCTTTTTATGCGAAAATAATAATTTTTAAACAAAAACTACAGTTATCTCCTCGTTATCACTATTGAAACCTACTACGTAAGCAAGTTAAATGGCAGCGTACACTAATTTTATTTTCATACAGAAAGGGTTTGTTAAAGATATAATTATACTCAAAATTTTATGAAATTTAAATCTAAAACAGACATCCATTTGTGAGAAAACGCGACATTAAGATAGTATAAGTCCAGAATTTTGACTGAAAATAAAACCTCTTACTGTCTTTATTTGAACATATATTCGAGTGATGAAAAGTTTTCAATAGTATAAGGTATTCAGCCAAAAGCTATACCACGATGAAAAATAAAAAATTCACCTGATGATGGATGTCGTATGGTGCAACTAGCAGATTTTAATACAAAATACCCCCCAAAAAATGCAAATAATGATTAATTTTTCCAAGGACTATTGTAAGAATGTTAATAATTATTTTAAATGCATGTCCAAGAAAGTACCAAACAATAAAAATTTTAGGGTATAACAGAAATAAACTTTTGATGACGCTAAACTTTTCATCCATTATTCCTATTAATATTTAGTGAATTATCAGTGAGACAAACTCTTTTTAAAGAAGATGTGAGCAGTATTATTGAATGGGAACTCTTGTTGTAGATTTGTGCGAAAATATGTCGTATTACCTTTTATAGTTTTTTTATTATTGTATAAAGAAGATTTAACGAGTGTATCTTTCGAAATAGTGGAAATGGTAAAATATAAACAATCATATAGTTTATTAATTGGAGTTTCTTGAACAAAATCAAGTAACCCTTCAAACTATGTTATGTTATTTATATGTTTGCCAATTTTTTTGCTCCTTACTGTATATTTATATTTAAAAATGATACATAAGCAAGCAGTATTATGCAACATTATTATCAAGTGTAACTATGATAATTTTATTCGGTATTATAAAGATCTGAAAAAAATATGGTAAAGAAGAAAAATCATTTTTATTAAGAAATTTTATTTTATCTAGTAATTTAGTTATAAAATCGTCTGAAATATTTTTATAAATTATATCATTAATCTGGTAGAATACATTTGTACGAGTTCCACATGTTCCCGTTCGTCTCAGAGAATTTGAGTATTTACAAGATATCACCAATTGAAAACGAAGCATTTCTGCAAACGCATTCTAGGTACGTTTAAAAACGAATGCGGAAAAAATCGAAAATATAGTTAAAATATATTTTTTTAAATGTTTGGATACTGCTCACTACATTTCAGTCACGTATACACCTGTAAAAGATTGTAAAGTTACTATGTATAGTTTTTTGATATTATGCATTTATTTATATGAACTTTTTTCAATAATTTCTCAATTGAATACAGCTTCAAATAATACTACGCTTTTAAAACAGATTGCTATTTAGTATAGTTTTCTTTCATTTCTTCACAAAATTATGAATTTCCACGTTCTTGCATGCAAAAGATTTTGCACTACGTGTAAAGTGAAAATGACATGGAACAATTAAATACAGTTACGAGGAAAATAGTATTAACTTATTTTTAAAATTTAATTTCCACCTTCATTTTACAAAATATTTAAAAAATATTTTAATTAGATTTAATAATTTTGAATTTTTATTGAATTACGTCTGCTAAGTATGAAGTTTTAATAAATACATAATAAAACAAAAATTGACTCAAACTATGACAGATCGGTAAATCTCAAATGCAAGTAAGTTTATCAGGAGACCATAATTCACATTGAAAAATAGCTCACTTCAAGGGAAACGATGATGGCGTTTTACAATAAATCAAACTTGAAGATATCTACAAATATTTCGGAAACATTGGGGAACTACTTGGGATTTTCATTATAATTCATGAAGTTACAATGAATTCATTTAAGTGCAGGAACTTGTTTAGTAGTGAAGTTTGACATAAAAGATTTTAGACATTGTCAGAGAAAGTATTATTCAGGAAATGATGGATAAAGTTGTTTTTAAGATTTTCAGAATTTCAATATTTTTTTTCATTCCAGCAAAATTTTAGTATCGATTTATCCCTTTTATCCAAATATTTTAGGACTTTTCAGTTGTCATTCGTAAAAGTTCTGTGATAAAAATTTGTATTATATGAAGACACTTATTTATATCCATTTTTATTACGTTGAAAACAAATTCATTTTTTAAAGTTATAAATAGACATATTTGTTTTTGAAAAAATAATCTTAATTGTTTTCGTATTTTTGAATGAAAATTGTGTTTATGGCAAAATATATAGTTTAATTTGTGGCTTTACATGCTGAGACGTAACCAAACTTAATTTGTAATATTTTAACTTTTCAAAATGAATTTTTTACTTTGTGATAAAAATTTGTATTATATGAAGACACTTATTTATATCCATTTTTATTACGTTGAAAACAAATTCATTTTTTAAAGTTATAAATAGACATATTTGTTTTTGAAAAAATAATCTTAATTGTTTTCGTATTTTTGAAAGAAAATTGTGTTTATGACAAAATATATAGTTTAATTTGTGGCTTTACATCCTGAGACGTAACCAAACTTAATTTGTAATATTTTAACTTTTCAAAATGAATTTTTTACTTTGTGATAAAAATTTGTATTATATGAAGACACTTATTTATATCCATTTTTATTACGTTGAAAACAAATTCATTTTTTAAAGTTATAAATAGACATATTTGTTTTTGAAAAAATAATCTTAATTGTTTTCGTATTTTTGAAAGAAAATTGTGTTTATGACAAAATATATAGTTTAATTTGTGGCTTTACATCCTGAGACGTAACCAAACTTAATTTGTAATATTTTAACTTTTCAAAATGAATTTTTTACTTTGTGATAAAAATTTGTATTATATGAAGACACTTATTTATATCCATTTTTATTACGTTGAAAACAAATTCATTTTTTAAAGTTATAAATAGACATATTTGTTTTTGAAAAAATAATCTTAATTGTTTTCGTATTTTTGAAAGAAAATTGTGTTTATGGCAAAATATATAGTTTAATTTGTGGCTTTACATCCTGAGACGTAACCAAACTTAATTTGTAATATTTTAACTTTTCAAAATGAATTTTTTACTTAAACTTGCTCTGAAATGTATTGCTTGAATGCATGAATGAATATTCATATGTATACTTAATTATTCCTTAAATCATATGGGATAGTAAGGGAAAAGTAAAATAAACAGCTTGTAGATAGTTCGTTTTTAAGTAAACATTATACTAAATATTGTACATTAGCACGAGGAATAAATTAATCATAAAAAATATTTAATTGGATAGTTTAGATACTAAACTTTTTACAAATTAGAGTAAGCTGTTAAACAGAATACTTAACACAAATTTAAAATAAATATTAAATATAAACAAATTATAACCATAAAGAAAAAAATATATAACCATAATCATGATGCATCCATCTGTACCGCGTTACAAATCAGAAGCGTACTCTTCCAGATGAAATGTTTTGCATTTTACTTGAGTTAGATTTTATTTACTTTAATTTTATACGATTGCGTTCTTATATTCACATTCTCCCTGTGATAAAACCAGTTAATCCAAGCACATATGAGTTGTAATTTTCCAATTGAACGAAAATTGTCCGGGCCATGATTCGATCCTTGGATCTCTTGGCTGAAACTGCCATGCTCTACCAACTGAGACATCCCGGTCGAATCTGGAGGTACTAATTCATCCAGTTAACCTTATTGATCATAGCATCTGGTCTGATATCTTTATCAGCTCAACAGAATAAATCGCAGGTAATTTGGAACTCCATTAAACGCTGGTTTATTCTGTTGAGCTGATAAAGATATCAGACCACATGCTATGATCAATAAGATTAACTGGATGAATTAGATCCTCCAGAATCGACAGGGATGGCTCAGTTGTTACAGTATGGTAGCTTCAGCCAAGAGATCTCAGATTCGAATCCTGGCAGGGACGTTTTTCGTCCAGTTGGAAAATTACAACTCATATGATTTCTTTACCAATTTGAATAATTGTGTTAAAATGAATGTAGTGTAATCCAATCACGTTTAATCATGCATTCCTTAAATTTCTCTGAGCATATAGCGTTTTAATTTCCATGTAAAGAAATACTGTACGTAACAATTAGGATTTTCTTCACATCAAATCTGAATTCCACAGATATTTAAGAAATAATTTAATAAAGAATTTTCTCTGGCCAATTACATTTAAATCCTACATTTAATTTTGGTAACAAAACGTAAATCATATATTGAAATTTTAAATAATTCAAATTCCATTAATAAACGCAAATTGGCATTACAAAATGGGTGTTAACAGTTGAAAATTAATGTTGGCGCAATATTTAATATGTTAGTGATCCAATATATATATATATATATATATATATATATATATAAATTAAAAAAAAACATCCGATTGAAAAGAGCTCCAAACAAATTAAAAACAAACTTTCCGTTCATTTTTGTATTAAATAGGATTATGTTTTTAAAGTGTGTTTTGCAGAAAGTTTGCTTATATTTTAAATGCATTTTCAATGCATTTTGATGAAACAATTGAAGAAAATCACTGTTAAACGGATTGAAAAACAAATGGACGTAATAATAAAAAAAAATACTCATTTGAATACCAAATGACTGAGACTGACAAGTGTTTAAAACTTTGTTCAAATTGGATGTTGCAAAAGACTCATAAACGAAATGATCTACTTTCTGCAACGGATGCTATTACATTTTCATTCAAGTAGTAGAAATTCCTTGAATGGATATCTTTAAAACTTCACCACAAATGACGGGAAATATGCACATTTGGGGGAAACCCTGAATGGAAGCCAGTTTTGTGGGTGGATTCATAATTTAAATTCCGGATAACTCACTTCACAGGAAATGATGATGACACTTTTCAATAACTCAAAATTCAAGATCTTTTCACAGATTTTAGAAACGGTGGGGAACATTTCAGCATTTTGATTATATTTCATGATGCTAGGACGAATTCAAAAGAGTGGGGAAATAGCTAGGTAATGTAGTCTAATGCATGCATATGTATATATATATACAAATGTCTTTTTTAAAAAAGTTACTTTTTTGGTACAATACAGTTAATTTTCTACAGAATATAATTTTTAATGTTTTAGCGGTTTTACATAATATAACACATTTAAAATATATTTCATAAAAATTGATAATTTGTGAACGTTTTATTATTTTTTTCTTTTTAATGAATGGAGGTGTACACGTATTCCTGGTTACATCTTAATTTATATTGTAACTGAATTAAATATATTATTCGTTGAATAATGTAGTTATTTTCTCTTAAACAATTTTCATATATAAATTAAATTACCTTTATATGTTAACTAATATTTTAAAAACGATTTTAATATTTTTTTTTCAAAAATTGTGTTTGAATTACTATTACAAGACTTTCGTGTGCCCTTAGTTAAAAGAAAATTAAGTGTAGTAATTTCCAAAACATAGTAGCATTTGTCATCTAATAAAATATATAGATGCAAGAAGTGCATTACTTTTTAATTTAAGTTGTTAGTCTCGGATGTGAAGATTGTTATTTGTCATAATTCTAACTGAAATAGAAATAGTCCTGAACTTTATGTATTCTCTGTTTTTGAGTTGAAAAGTAAGCATACTTTATTTAATAAGAATAAGTTTTTAATTTATATATGTAAAACTTTTCTGGAAATGTTTACCTCAATTTCATATCCAAATTATATATGCCAGGCATTTAAAAACAGCATATTCAATATTAAAACAGCTTATTCAATTATTAATGTCTGTATATTTAATATTTATTCTTCATATTACCAATTTTTACACTCAGACATTACCTTAAAAACATGGTTAAAAGTTCCATAAAAACTTTCATTATTAAAAATGTTAAAAAAATTCACATAAAATTGTCACCATTACATAAAAGTGTTTTCACTCCGGCTGTAGCATCCTCAGTTGTCTCCATCCGGAGTGAAAGCGCTTGTAATGGTGACAGTTTTATGTGAAACTTTTTAACATTTTTAATAATGAAGAACTGTTTTTATGAAACTTTTAACCATGTTTTTTGAGGTAATGTCTGAGTGTAAAAATTAATAATATGAAGAATAAATATTAACATATTCAATATTTGTAGCCGGCATAGTTTTATGCTACGTCACAACATTATTACTGGAGTTAAATCAAAATTCCTTACAAAATAAAACAAGCGCTAAATAATTAAAAGATTATTTAACCACCTACATCCATCTTAAAAACGGGAGAGATCTACACTATCTGTTTTAAAGTATTCGTACAATTTCGATTTCAGACAGTTAGTCAAGTATCTTGAGACATAATAGACGAATTGTTCTTGAATTCCGGGAATGAACATGCATGACCTCATATTTTTCAGTGAATATTTAGTAACGTAAGCAATTAGGAGACCGGCAACAAATTGATTAAAAAATTAATGCGGGAAAGCATCCTGTTTCAGAAAAGCTCGAGACGATCGTATCAATATCTGTGTTAATTTATGTAAGACTAGCACGTATATTCATAGAGATATAACGATTACTTTTAATCATTAACCCCCCGACCGCCGAGCAAAAGGGCAAAATTGTAATGTTGTTTTCTCTAAATATTTTTAAATGCTAAAAAAAAACATGAAATTTCAAACATGATATAAAATACTTAATCACATATTTGAGTATAACCCTTGAGACTACTAATCATTACTTAATGTTTTAAAACATTATATTTGTAGAATTATATTAATTTAAATAATGCTAATATTGCAGTGCAACTTGCAACATAGTGAACGGATATATGAAGTTGTGGCAGTGAGAAGGTTAAAGAATTTTACACAAGCTTTAGGTAGCTTTCAATACAAAAAAGTATAAAGCTACCTATTGCAGCCGTTCGGAGGAAAAGAATTTCGGAAAATTTCGGCATATTTTCACTGACCATGACACTCAGACCCCAAAACCCCCCTCCGTTCAAATGTTGACTTATATATGTATATATATATATCCATATATATTGATTTCTACTCTGTAGTTATTTGATACCTCTTCATAGGACATTCCATTAAATGTTGTATTATTATCATCACATTGTTTCAATTAACATATCTCGTTATATATGTTTAAATCTATGTTCAGTTTGTTGGGGGGATCTGTTTTGTTATCAATTAGTTATTTTACTTTTATTCATAATTTCACAGTTTTTGTTGGTGGTTGTAACATTCATTTAATGGTTATATATATATATATATGTGTGTGTGTATGTGTGTGTGTGTGTGTGTGTGTGTCATACGATAACACTCGTATTTATAAACCATTTTGAATGAAACTAATTGTGTCTAATTAAGCTCACCAATGTCTCGATCCAGCTCGTTGGCCAGCTTGGTCTGCCATCTTGTTTCAAAATGGCGGCCACTTAAAGATTTAAAATTAAATAAATATGCAAAAAAGTTAAAAATTCAAATTTATTTTTTACTTATGTGTTAGGCCATCAACGATTAACGAAATCAATCCATCAATATTTTTAAGCCAATATCAACCGTTGAAATAATAAGAATTCATAGGAAATTGTATCATACTTTCCATCTCCATGTCATAATTATGAGACACTGTACAGAAAAAACTTCTTTAGTTATTGATGGGCTTAAGCTTACATAGTTAGTTCATGGAATGTCGGTATAATTCAGCCACAAAAAACCTATGCATGATCTTCGAAGAATTTATATCCCTGCGTGGAATGACAGTAATAAAAATGTATTTGTTTTCCGTTAAATAGTAAAATTCCGTTAAATAATAATAATAATAATAATAATAATAATTTTGATGATTTTTAATACAATTTGATGACATTTTTTTTAATTTCCAGGCTTGGTAAAATATTCAAGTTATTAATTTGTTTCCGTTAAATAGGAATTAAAAATAACAAGTTTTGTTGACTGTTGTATTTCGAAATTATGAACTTCTTTTTTCATGATACGTGACAATTTGCTATCAATTTTCATAATTTTATGGCGCGCTAGGGGATTCAAGGTATTAATTGATAGACTTGAAATTTTTTTCTGTTAAATAGGATGCGAAAATCCAAATTTTAATAACTATTTTACTTCGAAATCGTAAACTTTTTTTCATCCCACTCTAGTATACAGCTTCTAACGAAAAATTTTCTATTACAAGATTGTATAAAAGACTTTTGCTGCAAAAAAATTCATTCGGCGGCTTTTAGAAATGCAGTAATGGACATCCTATCAATTTTGTACGAATTGTACTTTGAGTGTGTGATGCTTTAACATATATATTTTTATGCGTTATTTGGAATAGCTATAAGGGCATGATAATGACGACTGTTTAAAACTCAATCAATTAACCTTATTTCAAATTAAATAATTAGTAGATTTTTGGAGAAATCAACATAAATTCTAATTGGTCCTTTATTAAATTTTTGGAAACGACCTTCAATATATTTCTACAAAGTAAATTTGATTTTGTCAAAACGGTTTCTCTTACACTAAAGTCAAAATTACCATAAAAAATTACTTAATATAAAATTCGGAAAATTATATAAAATTTTAGATATGGAGAGTAAGTATTCCTTTAAGGTATCTGAAACCTGTTTTATTATTTTGATTTGATAACATGAAGTGTCTTAGAATTGTGAATTTTTGTAAGTGTAATGATTTTTTGTGCCTTATTTAGCTCTACCTTTAGTCTGTCAAATTTTTTGTTATGAACTTTTAATCGTAGAAGTTAAAGTAGAAATACAAACAAATATTCTGAAAAATAAAATTTTAAATAATTTTAGTCATTAAAAAACTGTATTTTTTAAGAAAGTATCTTACAAGTTTTTAATTAAAAATATAAATTTAACAAACATGTAAAAATGCCATCAAATTATTTCTGTATGCGGCAGTATTTTTCTTTTAATTTAAAACTTAATAAATTATAATTATTTGCATTTTATTGTATTTATAGAATCAGGTACTGCAAGAATGTTAATATATTTTACAGAAAATTTTGAATTTATAATATGCTAGATTATCGTAGAGAATGAATATTTTCATTGAATGTGGAACGCATCCCATATATATATATACCATGTAATTCACAATATATATAACTTGCTTACGAAAACAATGTGTACCTCATTATAATACTGAATGTTATATGATATAGTAATTGATGTAAATATTATCGCAGTCTATAATCAAGTTTTGTAGTACAACGGAATATAATATGATCCATGCCTGTTTTTCTATTTATAATTCAATTCATTATTCTTCTATTTATGTAAATATGTATAAAACCATATAGAACAAATCGATATACTATTATTTAAATTTGTATGGGGGAACTGGGGGATGAATGGGACAAGGGATGGATGGGACATTCTCAATCTTTCAGGCAAAAAACATTTTTTTAGTTGCTTCCTATCCTCATACATGACACTATCATAGTGTGCTTCAGAACTAAAAGCAAGAACACATGGCTGTTTTCAATTTTTTCTAAGTTGCATTTCCTGAAAACTTTGCTTAAAAGTAATTTTTTTTATATTTGAAGTTGTTTACATATTTTAAGCATTATAAAAAATTAAGATATGTTATAGTTATTTATTTCAAGGCACAATATTGGTAATTAAAATGAATGAATATTAACCATTGCGACAAAATAATTTCTGAGATAAAATGGCTAACAATTGATTATATGCATCATGGGGATGATTGGGACATTTCAAATGGAGATGAATGGGACTGCTTCATTCATCCCTAGAGGGTACTGGAATTTTTTTTATTAACTAAATAATATTATATAAGTTGATAAATTAATAATTTATGTTAATTATTCTTTTAATATTTCCTCCTCATTGTTGCCACCGTCGTCTTCAGTCATTGGATGTTTTTGTTTATATATACAAATTCTGTAAATATACAAATTATTTAGTAAAAAATTAGTATATCATTTTTTTGTATATATCATTTTTAGTACAGGGTGTTTCACAAAGGACCCCTAACTTTAAAAATCAATAACCCGGAAACGGTGATAGATAGAAACATGAAACCAGTGGTATGTTTAATAACAAAATCGTAAGAATCTTATCCATAAATCTCAAAATTTAGTCAAAAATAGCACCGATAGATGGCGCTGAGAGGGTTAAGAATCCTTCTAAAGAGAGTTCAGAAGCATAGAAAGACTAGCCGTCGAAGGTCTCGCCGGTGAAATATGACCGCTATTAGCGTATAGTGAAAATAATACCGAAAGTGATGTATACCGTGGCGGGACGTGTTTTAATTGTGTTGGAGTACCACCGATTAAATCAGAGTCCTACAGCCACAAGCGTAAGTTTTCAAACGCGACTTCAAGTCGCAAAAGTCCCAAATGGGAAAACAATTCGTGAACTTAAAAAAAAAATTTCAACAGACAGGCAACGTGGCCGATGCGAATTATTTTCACTATACGCTAATAGCGGTTAGATTTCAATGGCGAAATCTTCAACGGCTAGTCTTTCTATGCTTCTGAACTCTTTTAAAAGGATTCATAACGCTCTCAGCGCCATCTATCGGTGCTGTTTTTAACTAAATTTTGAGATTTATGTATAAGATTCTTACTATTTTTTTAATAAACATACCACTGGTTTCATGTTTCTATGTGTCACCATTTCCGGGTTATTGATTTTTAAAGTTAGGGTCCTTTGTGAAACACCCTGTATATAGTTTTGTTTTTTGCTGCATAACAAAAAAAATCTTCACTTATATCTTCTTGTTATAGCGTAGATATTATACTCTAAAAACGATAAAGAAAGGATTAAAAATGAAAATTGCAACGTATAGTTACAGCCTATAATACATTTTCGTAAAAGTCTTAAACAGAATCTATAAAGCTCTGACGTATCAAAGAAAATCGACTGAAAATTCGTTTTCACCTGTGCAAATTTTCTAGAGAAACGGGTCGAAGAATTCAATTGAAGATAAGAAAGTATACTTCCAAAGTAAACGAAAACAAATGAGGTTTTGAATCCAGAATTGCCGAAGGGAATAAATAAGATCCCTTTTACATGGATGATGCACTCCAAAGAAAATAGAGGCAGTATTTTATTAGGATCTCTCGCATTATGCAAAAATTGACACTGCAGATTTTGGAATTTGAAACAAAATATTTATAAATCTCTAAAGCCGTTTTTAAGGTGCATTATTAACTTATTCTTTTTCTGAATTACTCTTTTTAATATAATAAATATAATAATAGTAAAAAATTAAAATGATTAAATAAATCCCATGAAAAAATATATTAAATACAATCTTACTTATAATAAAATCCAAAGGCGAGAAAGTGTCTGTAACCAATCCGGGCTGGACCACTCTGATCTGCGAATTGACCGTAGTTAAATGCCATGTTAGGCTTAATGAAGACTCTGTTCTAACATATAACAACTAAACGATAATTTATCCTACTTGAAATCACGTCTTTCAAAATAAATTAATGTTTGTGAGATGGCTTAAATTAAATTATGTTTATATTCTGAGATAACTTCAGTTGAAATTAGGTTTATTGCTCCATGAAAGTAAACAAACAAATGATTCATTCGTCGTGAACGTTTAAAATATTAAACCATGAATGCAACCGTTCGGATAGCGATCGCAAACGGAGGAAATGACTTTCCTCCGTGATACTCGCTAAACTACTTCGTTCATTCGTTGTGAGCCTTTATCGCCATCTATCGGAGATTAATATAAACAAAGTTTTAATTTGAATACAGTGACCTCTCACTTATACGCGATACACTGTAATTATTTTTAAGCACCAGTTCCTTTTTAAAGTAATTTTCTCCTTATTTAATCGCAGAATTTATAAATCGAATTTTACTGTTTTAAAATAGTGGTACAAAAAGTAATTACTGAACATCGCGTATAAGTGAGAGGTCACTGTATTTCTTATAAAATGCAATTAGAATATAAGGAACATGTAATTGTAATACCGTGTACTACATATTTTAATTAAGTCAATGATTAGAATATAAGGAACATGTAATTGTAATACCGTGTACTACATATATTAATTATATCAATGAAATAAAATTTTGTATTTTAGCATAGTAGAAACTTTGTAGTGAAAATAAATTTGCAATTGAATAAGAGAATTAAAAAATATATACTTATTTAATAAAAGATGATCTTTAATGATCAAAATTTATCACAGATTTCTTTAGGCATGTTTATAAAAAATCCGAATTTAATTTGAGATAAACTTTTTAAAATTTAAGTTATTTAATTATTATTTTGGCAAATAAACTTTCTGTTGAAATTGCACTTTATTCTGTATTTAATCAATTTTGCTTGCATCGTAAATAAAATGAATATTTTATATCAAACATAATTAAAATATAGGGAATATAATGCAATACTGTGGTAAGTGGTACAACAAGTATTACTTATATCAATGCAGATAAAATTTTGAATTTTAACATAGTAACTTTGTAGTGAAAAAAAATGATCAGTCATATTAATACAATTAATAGATGCGATTTAATCAAGAAATAAAATAAAAGAAATTAATCATCGAAATTTATTACAGTTCTATACAGTTGTGAAATCGGAATTTGAATAATGAAATGTTTACTCTGATATATAGCAGGGCAGTTTAAAAGGTCAAAACGACGCAGATTGCCGAAATGACTCGAAATTTTTAATGTCGCTTAAAAATATGCTTTGCAGCGCTGCCTCGCGAAGTATTAGAGCAGCTTTTTATGAGGTTTGTATGCAAGGCACCGCCCCGATGTAATTAGGGGGCCGCTAGCGGGCCCGGAGATGTGTTAACCCAGCAATGGGTGTTTAAACAACTTTGTTGATCTAAATAATGTTTTGAAGATTTTATCGTTCTTAATCGGTACAGAATTTTTTTTATAGTGAAATCTTTAAACAATTGAAGTTCAATCAGAACAGTTTATTTCCTTCGGGAATGGCGTTGTTTATATCAAAGGATTGAATATTATTTCATAACATCTTAATGCTGTTTGTTTGTATGAAGTCTTATGAAAATGAAACGTAACATTCCGTCATTTTTGACGGGGTTATATGCAAGTCTATATATATATTACAAAATTTAAAATTCCATACCCTATTAAATTTATTGTATAAATAATTCCTTTTATTAATATACTATTTACAACCCAAGTTCATTCAAATATTCCCTTTTTTAAATAAATTCCATTACTGTCCATAATTAATTTTTTTTAACCCTAATCTACATAATTTTGGATTTTTATTTCCGGACAAATAAGATGTAAAATCCCCTTTCATAATAATATTTCTTCTTAAAATACCTATTTTCATAAATTCTTTATTATATTAAATATTACCTATTTATTCCTGCATTTAAATCTCTTTTATTTCTTTTAATCTGTGCAAATTCACCATTTCCTTGTCCTCATAATCTCAAAAAATCATTCTTTTAAATTGTTTTGAATACGCAGAAACCGAAACTTATTTTTCAGTTTCTTGCGTTTTATAATTTCGATAATTATATAGTAATTCTTTTCCCGCCAAAACCCTAGGAGAGACGTATTTCTTCAATATTAATTCTCCGATAAAAGTGAGTGCCAGCGAAAGTTGCACATGCATTTGGGTAAAATAGGTTACGTGATACGAAATGCTTTTTGCGCCGTTTCACTTAAAAGAAGCTGACGGACGCGGAAGGGATGGGATTTTGGTTGTTAAAGTGATTGTTAAAATAAAATGTTGCTGGCGTTCTAGTGTGATTTAAGATAGAGAATTGTTAAGAGAGAGCAATCCCCTGGAATTAAAGATGAGTGTATTTAAATAAATGAATTTGGGTGCCATAGTATTCTTCTTTCCTTCATTCTACATACTACTTGGCCCATTACTGCTTAATGTTGATACCACGACTGCATAAATTTGGAGATGTTTGCCATCTTTTTCTTCGACTGTTGCATTGGAGCTAAAACATAGCAGAGTGCAACATAAATTTGTAAGAAAGGTGTTATGTAAAAAGTTAACTTATTTGAATTACTTGAACAACTAGACATTGAATGACGAAATATAAATTTTAATACAGTCCTAGAAAGATAATTATACAATACTTCAGTAGTAATTTCTTCACAGATAAATACACTTCTCACTCAAAACGTACAATATATTTATTTTCGAAAAGTCCAATTAGGCCGAACAGCGCCTTTATTGGCTATTTTACATTTCGACGCTTCCTCGATGATAAAAATTAAAAGAATAGCTCCTTTTCCAATTTTGAAGATATTCAAATCTAGATCTCGTGATCCATACCTTTTATAACTAGTGCTTTTAAGTCAAGGATAATAAAAATACTATAGCGTTAGTTAATTTGATGATCACGCACGTCATAAAGGAAATGAAATATGTTTAAACTCAAAAATCCTACAAATATATCTATATAAGATATATACTCCCATAAATATTAATCGTCAAATTGCAGCACACAAAATCAAAAATAGCCATTCTACAGATTAGTTTCGAAAATTCGCATATTTGAAAGTGATTGTTAAAAACAAAACATGAATTGTCATATGAGTTATGTTAATGGAATCCATGTCTAGGAGCTTTATGTATGTGAATCTGAAAGTACAACATAGTCTAACAAGTAGACTTGAATTATGCTTTAAAAATTACTTGCATTTCAATCTGTTTTGCAACGATAAAGAGAATTTTTACATTTCGAGTAACAAACTTTACACGTCCATAATTCCTAAACTATTTGACCAGACGGCTTCCCGATATGCATTTGAAAGTAACACGTCGTTCGAATATTATGAAAAATCGTTCGTATTTTAAATTTCAGAGCTTGGTACAATTTCAGTATGAAGAGGGCCCTCTAAGCTGTAAAATAAATTTAAATTTATTTTCAATAAATTCAAAAAGAACACACTTTTCAGTTGAATGGCTAGTTGTGGTTTTCTATGTGACAATTTAGTGATTACATTTGGCGCTTTAATTAATAAAACAATGAAATAAATACCTAACTGTATTTTTCATAGAATGAAGTTAAATGATAAATCCGTATATATCCAGTTGCGCCAATTTTTGGTATGAATGGCAATAAAGCTATATTGTTTTGTAGTTACACTGCTGTCAAAAGATGAAGGGATAGTGACCGGACACTTTCGCTTTCTACACGGTTTGTCGAATATTTACTGATTTTTTTGACAAATTGCTCTTAAAATTCGAGGATTTAAAGCACATGTTGTAAAGTCCATAGTATTACATGGGATTGCCTCCCCAATTTATCAATTAGCTCACTTTATTGCTTGCATCTTTTTGAGTTTCACGATATTTTACTGGAATTTTTATATGAGTTGGTCTGTAGTATTGAGTACCAAATCTTGAAAAAAAATTTTTGCTGTAGTTTTCATATAAACACCAATATCTCATCAAATATTCGATATATTAATATTATAATTGCAGTACACTATTTCTACTGTCCTTTGTCAAGTTTTCGGAAGCTGGTGTTAAATTCGGTTGAAAACTGTGCCTGTTTATAAACAAAAAACTTTTTAATCTTTCACAGAAACGTTCACATTTTCACGAATATACGTGCTATACGTACACAAATGCACACAAATGTTGAACAGGAGCTACATAGACATCTGCTGCTGTGACAAATTATTTTGAGCATTTTTTGCTATTTGGGTGATCGCAAATATTATTTTATTACTAAAAATATTATTGCCCACCCCCCTCTAATTCTCCTCGCGAAAAAATCTTCTCTGAAAATTATGAAGTCAAACGTCTTCAATACATTCTTGATGTTCAAGGACAATTTGTAAAGAGTTTCAGAAGATATTCGACAATCAAAAAAATAGGTCACTGTCCCTTAATTTTTGTACATCAGTGTATATAATAAGCTTTAGGAATAGCTTTTAGAATTTGATCTAATGTTGTTTTTATGGTTAATAATATTAGTTGGCAAAGTTACACCAGGAATTTTGGGTCGAGTGGAACAACTTTGCCAACCTAGAATTTTGTCATTTCCCTAGATTCTTTCATATTTTTTGATAAATCGGATTGCTCGTTTTCCTTGCATATGACACATCTGAATCAGAATCCTAGAAAGGTGTAGTACCACAGGAAGAAGCAGAACCCGAACAAGATGCAGAACACAAGCAACCTAAAAAACTCAGGGAAGCGTTAGTGCAGGACATTGTTACCAAAGATTATGAACAATCATCAATGACTAAAGACATCAAGTTAGCCCAATATGGTAAGAAATTCATATAATTGAAGATTGAGATGTTTGTGATCGTTAAGGTCTTGACAAAAGAATGTGTAGAGTAGAGCATTATGCTGCAAAAATCCCCCATTATTATGGACATGAAGAATTTGAGGTGTCATACCTTAGAACAAAAGATAATGGGTGGAGTTTCCATTTTCCTACTTTTCAAGATGAGCCGTGCGTCAACGTAGCCGATGTTGTGTATATCGTTAAACCTCCATACATAGAAAAATGGAAAAATTTCGTTTACTGAGAAGAATTTTCAATTTTTTTTTCTAACTGTTCTTCTATTTTTTTCTTTTTTATTGAAATGTATATGTCATTATTTAAATACATTATTTTAATTATAAAATTCAATTTTCCTGTGTTTTTTTATTGATTTTCACTATTTTTAGACAGTTGCCGAAGTTGTCCTGTTTCCCAAGTAACTTTGCTAGCAATGGTTTTACGCGCAAAAAAGTAGAAATGCTTACTTAAGTTAACATGTTACCACATATTCTTGAGCCAGTGTTCAAGACTAATGTTTTAAGACGAATTTGAAGCATTATTGAACATCATGAGTAAGCAAAAAGTGGGTAGGAAAAAATACGGCAAAGTTGTTCCGGTTTACGGTAACTAATATGGGTGATTTTATATACATACATATTCTTAATAAAACTTAAATTACGAGCAACGGATGTAAAGTCAAACTTTTTTTTAGCATTTTGGTGAGAATCTAAGGTTTGCAGATCACCGATCATTGGTTAACTTTTAAGTTAATTTAAAAATAATCTTCTGTTTTTGGTCATTATTTATGTCTGTCGGTATGTCCTCAATTTTTTTCAACAACCCCGTAAAGAAATTGAATGTAACTTTTACACTATAACTCTAATAAAATAGGGGAGGTTTTCTGCTAAAAGGATTCATCGTAACATGTATAGTTTATTTCCAGGGACAGGTCAAATATTTTAACGTATGATTCTCTACTACGTTTCAAACCTAATAGTCTAAGAAACACGTGATTTTAGCATGGGTCATTTTTCTATATATTCTCCCTTTTTATTGTGTAATACACAGGCGACCGGTCTGGCTGGCGGAAAACGTTGCGTTTATCTGTGAGGGGATGGGCAATGCAGGTAAAAAGGTGACAAAATTACGCAATTTTAGCATGAATTTTGCTAATAACACTTGTTTCTGCTAACAATTCGTGATATTAAGCCATTATTGCCAGACCGTTTCCACTTTGCTAGACCGTGCCAGACCCTGATTTAGAGGCAAAATAAGGTGTCAAATTCACGTCATTTTAGCAAAGATGAAATTTTAGTATGTTATACTTTGGCTACTAGATAAGCTATAATTAATTTACCAGACCGAAATTCCGTTGCTAAATGACTGCCAGACGCCAAATTATATCTGTCAGAGAAGCGCCTATTACAAGAGTTGCCGGCTTTTGTAGTGCTTTGACTACTTTCAATACACAGACAAGCCGTGATTGTTGCCAAAACAACGATCCTCGTTTCTATAAAAGTTTGATATGATTTGTCGAAATAAATGCTTATTTAAAATCTTCTTATACTTATTTGACGTGTCTTCAATGAATTCAATTAATGAAATGTCTTCAATTAATGAACAATAATTATAATATTACTTAACTAGTCGGATGTGCCAATCAGAAAACTTTTTTCTATCTCATTCATATTAATATTTCAAAATTCGCTATCACATCGCCTATAAAATCAATATTTTTCGTCATTCTGTTGTACGTCAGTTTCTTGCGAATCATCGGGTTACCGGGATGCTATCAACTGATGTATACTAAACTACGAAAAGTCCTTCTGGCCTGTACCGACAGGAGCAGATAGCCTCCCTATTCCTTGGTTTTACGATTTTAGCTAATTTTACTGGGAAACACGAAGCTAAAATGCGTGGAACCCAATTAAAGAAGATTCATTCCCAGTTCTCGTCCACATTGAATTTGAATAAGAATACCGCCAAATTAGACCTCTACAGCCAAGTTGGCTTCATTTATGGCAACCTATTTTTGTCGCCAAATTTGGCGATATTTTGCCAACTGTCGCAAAGCTTGACGAGAATTTGACGTTGGCGAATATAAATATATAGTGTTAAGCATATAAGAATAGGAACAATGGTTACAACAATGAAAGAGAATTTGCCGAAACCATGTTAACTAAAACTCATAAATTAAACACGTTTATGGATGAATTCTGCTCTCTTGTTTGAAAATGTCTGCTACCATAAAATTTAAAACCGCTGTATCTCAGCCATTTTTTAAGATAGAGGCAAAACAAAAATTGCACCGGATTCTCCGGATCAAGCCGAACATTTAACGAAAAAAAACTTTTAAATTTTCTAATTTTTTTGTAAATTTATTTGAATTTGAAATCCTTAAATGTCTATCACAGCGCCCCCTTCCAGCGGAATATTCCCAAATTCAAGTATGACCTGCTGGCCATAGACAAAAACATAGAAAAAAAATTGTTTTAATAATATGCATAACATCATACACTTTTCGATGATACAATAGTGAAAATCGAACGAAAATCGCGATCGCAGTTGATCGAAATATCCCCGAATTCAACCTATACCAGCAGTCTATAGTCAAAAACATATAAAAAAATGGTTCTATTATCTGAATAATTTCATATACGTTTCAATGATACAATAGTGATACAATAGCCCTAGAATGATACAATAGCCCTACAATGATACAATAGCCCTACAATGATACAATAGCCCTATGTTTCAATGATACAATAGTGAAAATCGAACAAAAATCGCGATCACAGCGGCCCCTTTCGTCGAAATATCCCCAAATTCAACTGGGACCTGCAGGCTATAGTCAAAAACATAGAAAAAATTTTTGTTCAATTATCTGCATAACTTCATCTACTTTTCGATGATACAATAGTGAAAATCTAACGAAAATCGCGATAGCAACGCCCCCTTTCGTTGAAATACTCCCAAGTTCAAGTAGGACCTGTTTGTCATAGCCAAAAACATAGAAAATGTGGTTCAATTTGAAGTATAACTTCATACACTTATCGATGATACAATGAGGACCAGATGGACAGACAGACATTTTGTAAAAACAAGTTTTTCCGAATCTCTGATCCCTAAAACGTGTAAATTCGTCGAAAACCGGAAGTCGAAAAAAATTTCGATTGCAATACTTTCTTCTATTATAGATAGAAGAAAGTAAAAATTAACAGAGAATTTAAAAAAACATAACGGTTGACAATTGTTGGGTGCTTTTGTAGTGCTACGACAATCACTGTAACGCAGCCTTGAGCCTTAGTGGTTGAACTTCTAAAATTGGTGAAATGCATCTTTAACTATTTTTTAGTAGATTGGGTAACCTGAATTTCACGCCCCTACCTAAAACTGCAGCTGAGATGGCGAAAACACCAAATGACCTAAAAATTTTGACCCCCTATTTAACTCCCTTAGGGGTGAATTTTCAAAAATCCGTTCTTAGTGGGTCCCTACATTATTAAAGGAACATGTCTTCAAATTTTATAGTCCTAGGAGTAGCGGTTGAAGCTCGGCGTTGATTCTGAGTCATCAGGACATGTTCTTTTTGTAAGTACAGAGATTTATAAAATCGCGTAAATTGTCCATGGCGTAATTGTCCATGGCGTAAATTGTCAACCGTTATGTTTATCTAAATTTTCTCTTAATTTTTAAGTAATATCATAATTATTGTTCATTAATATTCGCTTTTAATTTTAAATAATACAATATATAATATTTTCTTTTAATTTTCTGAATAAACTTATAGCGGCTAGCAAGAAATATGCAATGCCTACTGCTACTTTTGAAGGTCAAATGATCATTTGTGGTTTGGAATAATATCGTTCGTGCACGTTCTCTGTGTTTTCGAAATGAAATTTGATTGCGTTGGCTAGAAATGAAAAAAACGCGCGTTTTTTGTAGTGATAAGCAAGGGAAAAAAGGTGTAAGATGGATTTTTAATTAAGCATTTGTTTCGACAAATCATATATATATATATATATATATATATATATATAATAATAAATTCGCCATTTTTCCTTAATTAATTTATTCCAAATTCTTACAATTCTAATTTTTTCTCTCTCTTTTAAAATATCTCTTAAATCTAAATTATATTTTTATTCCATAGCTTTAATCGAAATATTCTTTTAACTATTAATCTAAATATCTTATTCTGTTTAAAGCTACACGTATTTGTAAAAACCTTATTCTATTAAATGCAACGCTTCTTCTAAAAATAACCTGTTTAATTTCTTCTTATTTTGAGACACTGAATTTTATTCTTTTGGAATATTTTGTAATACTATTTTTATTTCTATTTAATTTATCATTCGATATCCCATAATCCTTTCGGCTCCCGCGTCTTCCGCTTCACCTCAAAATTGTTCCGTAGACAGTATTAAGTTCCCTGGCTTTGCAAGCTTCTTATTGGCTTGTCCTTCCCCTGCATTGCGAAAATATTGCTTCGCTCTTTACCTTTAAAAGAGGTTGCGCCGACTTGGAGAGCAGATTTTGTACGCTTTTCTTATTGTTAACTAGATACTGTCACTGGGATGGTCCAAATTGGTCGTCGGTAGTTGTTCTTCAATAGATCTAAATGTGTTTCAAGTTTTAATGAAGCTAATTTACGTGGAGTTGATCTTAATTTAATACATGTTGTCGAATAAACTATTACTCGTCAATCCTGTCTTTCTCAATGTTTTTGGAGAAACTTTTCTGGAAATGATTGTTTCTACTCAGCTCGATTACGACTGCACATACACTACGTATTCAAATGTGGCTTGTACTCAGAGACTGGTCTTCACCATTAATTTAAATCTATGTATCAACATCTGTCTTCTCATCTGGTATATTTCATGGGGTTCGGGGCCTGAGATGTCGTCCTGTGTGATTGATGGAATGATCGTTTCATATATATAAACTTTTATAGAAAGAAAGGATCGTTGCTTTAGCAATAGTCACGATTTGGCAGTGTATTGATAGAAGCCAAAGCACTACAAAAGCCGCCAAATCTTCTAATAGGCTCTTTCTCTGCCAGATATAAATCGGTGTCTGGCAGTAATTTAGCAACGGAATTTCGGTCTGGCAAATTAATTATATCTTATCTGATAGCCAAAGTATAACATACTATAATTTCAGCTTTGTTAAAATGACGTGAATTTGACACCTTATTTTGCCTCTATATCATTGTCTGGCACGGTCTTAGCAATGCTGAAACGGTCTGGCAATAATGGTTTAATATCACGAATAATTAGCAGAAACAAGTGTTATAAACAAAATTCATGCTAAAATGACGTAATTTTGTTACCTTTTTACCTGCATTGCCTCTCCCCTTACATGTAAACGCAACGTCTCCCGCCAGCCAGACCGGTCGCATGCGTATTACACAATAAAAGGGAGAATGTATAGAAAAATGAGCCTTGCTAAAAATCATGTGACGAAAACGTTGCTAGCTCTTAGACTATAAGCGATGAGTAGTTGATTGTCTTTATAAACGTGTGACAGGTAGCATACCAGTAACAAAAGTTGATTGGTTCAAAGGTTTTTAAACAAAATTTTATGAGATAAGCAACTAAAGTGCCTCTATAAATACTAAATTTGACGACATACATGGAATAAAATTTATTGATCGACTGGATTGTGGACAAAACAGTGCGAATATGTTTTAAATACTTTACTTCCATATAGGATATCTGTCTCAGCAATTTAATTTTTTTCAGCAGTTTAAAATTACTTATCCTCTTATAGGCACATAGAATTTTATTGCTCTTTATTTCATATAGTTATTTTGGTACCGCATACCGATGTTTCTATTAAGCATTAGAGTAGTCACGTTTTCATGCACAATATTTCTAAGATTATTATAATAATGATAAACTCTGGAAAAATAAATACTCGCTTCTTGCAATTTATAATAAACACGAAATGTATGCAATATTGGAGTGTCTTTAGTCAATACAGCACGGACAATTTTGAAAAGTTGTAAAAGCATGTGGTTTTAACATCTAATGATAAGTAAAAACCAACAGCTTCAATTGTTATTTAAGAAGGGAATCGATTGCCATGAAGTTTCCCGTGGCCATAATTGTAAAATCTAAATTGAGACACAGTCTGCACTGAAGAGCTAAAAAAAATTGTAAACACCCATTAAATTAGTTAAAGAAAAACTCAAATAATGAGTGTATTTAATTTATCAAAAACATTATATTAATTTAATAGTTATAAAAAATCAAGTTTTCTTCATGTACTTCCAAATCGCAAAATATTTGCAAATTTGAATACTTGTCAATTCTGAAAATAATACTCAAAATGTTTGTATGCCTGCGGTTATTCAGATACAAAGTTCTTGTTTGAAATACGTCAGAAATTTTAGCTTTCAAAATGCATACACTTCACTATTTTTAATTGACAAATTAACCATTCAAAATTTTC
The DNA here is from genome assembly GCA_963931845.1 of Maratus michaelseni. NCBI lineage: Eukaryota > Metazoa > Arthropoda > Arachnida > Araneae > Salticidae > Maratus > Maratus michaelseni. The sequence goes on along the minus strand of OZ007593.1, from coordinate 103,392,517 downwards.
ATAATTAGAATTCGTTTTCGCGCCAATAGCGTTAGAAATTTCACTCCATAATTAATTCAACCAATGAATGTTTTAGATGTATTTAATTACACACTGGTCTCCTAGCATAAAGGGCTGAAATGCTTGCGCGTGAAAAGTTGAAAATATTACAGTAATACATATATTCGTAAATTTTATCAAAACACTCTTTCAATTGTTAATGATAAACGCAAGGAAAGTTTTCAGTACAATTTTCTTTAAAAATTAAACACAAATGTATAGGGAACTTAGGCTACTTTGTTTTAGATTATATGCGTTTGGAGTGGCGAACATAATGTATCTAGTGTAGAATACAAATATTGATAACAATGATTTCTAGAGATACAACAGTAAATTAAAACATGTTTATCTACAATTAATGAAAAAAAACTATTGCGTAGTTCGGGTAGTAAGGGATGTTTTTAGTTTAGCATTATGAAAAACTGTTAAATTTCCATGTGTAAAATCACCAGTGTTAAAACTCTTTAAAGTGACCGACCAGTTGCAAGAAAGATAAAAATAGGTTTTAAGGGGGAAGAGGCAGTTATATTGAGATATATTTTTTGTAGCATTTGGAAAAACAAATGACAATTTGTTTTCAAACAGAAACCATTATTAGATTAGGCAATATTTAAACAACCAATTCCATAAAAATAAAATTAATTTTGTCAATAAAAAGCTCACAATAAAGAATTGATTCATAATGTCTATTTCTGACTTGCGGGAAATGCGCACAATTTATTATGCTTCTGAAACAAATAAACGGTAGGTTCAAAGATTTGAAACTAATTGTAAAAATCTGAAAAAAGTATTCCTTTTTACAGAAAAATAAATCATATTTGTGTTTTATTTTATTTTAAAGCGATTTCTTTGAAAGAAAATACAAAAGATTTTATTTTAAAGCTAGGTTTGTATTAAAAATAAGAATAAAATTAATTATTAATAAAAATTTTATATTTACCCGAATACGTACATGTCTCATGCAGTTTAACAAGGGGATGTTTCGAGATCAGAGACGCAGAATGCGGTGATCGTTTCTGTATCGATAGAGTATCGTTATTATATAAATATGTGAGAGCCATAACGAGCAATAGAGCGTCTTGAGAAAATAACACTTAAAGTTTACGCTACAGTTTATAATTAGATAAATTTATTGCTTTTGGCCCAGTAGCATGCTTGGCAGCGTGCTGGTTTTAAATTTTTCTTTGTGGGTGCGAATCCAAACTTATTGTTCGCAGCAAAAATTTTTATCAGTTATATTCAAACCACAATTGAAAAATTATGTAGAATGAAAGACATTTATATATAACAAAAATTAAATATATGTTTTGCAGCGTATAAATACAGTTTTAACTATGAAATTTTGCATGTTTAAATTTTTAATGAAAGTAAAAAAAAAAATGTATATATTCGTATAGACTAGAACATTGTGCTGTTATTTAAAATATTTACAGTTATTTAAATGAATAATGTACTGTTTCTCACAAAGAAATAAATTAAAGTACGTGATATAAATTAAAAATATTTTTTTTGTTGTTGTTTCATTATCCAAATATTTCACGATTTTTTTAATATATTCTTTTGAATTTTTAATATTTTTTTTAAACCTCGAATTTTTGGCTTTGTAGTTACAGCCTACGTAATAACTATTTTTAACAATTCAATATATCACAAATTTTCACCGCATTCGTTATCCCCGACCAAGAAACCTCCTCTTGTAATTCGATAGCTTAATTACTAATCTTCACACAATGTCCACCATTTAAAAAAACCAAATTTTAGATTAACAAATATAAGGTTTTGAAAGAGGTAATTTTTAGAACTACAGATAAATCTGCCTGTATTTAACAGTCAGAATATATATCATGGCTATACAGAAGTCACTCCTCTTCAACGGTATTTTCTTCATTCTCATTTTTTTTGTTCGAATATTTTACACGTATATGTGTGTAATATTTCTTTCTTTTTTATGCAGAGGCAGTCGGAATGTTCAATGATTTTATATAACTAACAATTTTAAATTTAAGTAATATATCAGTTAAATTATAAAAAGCAAGTTTTAAATAGCTTATAAAAAATAACTCAAAAAGGAGTTTTTTACCGATACAGTTAATGCTAGAAAATATTTCCACATGAACTTATATTTATATTTTACTGTTTGTGCTGAGTAATAAGAGAAATTATTAAAGTAGTGCTATTCATTTTTTTTTTATTTATGATATAGCAATTCTGAATAAAAGAAGTTAAAATTTCTATACAAAAAAATAAAAATAATATGTCGTAAAATACAAGTACTACACATGCTTTACATTACATTATGCTTTGAAATACTGTATGCTTCAATGCTTTAAAGTATGCTTTTTGGTAAAAATGAAAACAAAAACTAAACAATTCTCAGTACATATGAAAATTATTAATTTTTATACTCTCTATCTGTCTCTCTCTCTCTCTCTTTGAATCTAACACTATATGTACAACATAAATATTCTACTTCATGAGATGTTTCGTGTTATTGCGGGATTACATGCAAGTGAAAGTGTAAATAATTTATTTACTTAGCTTATTAAGAATCATCTCGTTGAATAATGACTCATATACTCCTGTGATTTTAGCTTTTGCCTCTCTTAAATAGCGTTATTATTTATTCACAAATGATGCTCTCACGATTCTCATTCAATGCAAGGTCTGTGTTCCAGTAAAGCTGGCACATCGTTAGTACTTCGGGTTATCGGAAAGTTTAGTATGTTTGGAGTAAGTTCAGTAAATCATGTAACATTATGATAAAATAGCATTTGTATAATGATACAAATACATACATTTTAATATTTCATTTATGAAGGTATGAATCTATGTATTCCTTTATTTGCTATATGTATACATACTTTTTCATATATTTATGAAAAGTAAGTTTTTATTTATGGTCATATATATAGATATACATGCATGCATAACATACAAAAATGTGCGCATTTACCGATTGCTTCAAAATAAAATTAAGGTACTGGCGATTATATCTTAAACTACTAATGAGGGAAACCTAATTCCAGTTACAAAAAGTATACAAATCAAATGTAGCTCACTAAACTGACATTTGATCCATATAAAGGACTGCACGCATATTAAACCTCTGAAAGTCGCTACAGTTAGAGTCACACGGAAGGTCGCTATGTATCTGTGATATTCATCGATCTCTTCAGTGATTTATTTATCCGAAATTGACTTTTTCATCCAAAATTTCACAGTTTAAAGTGGGGGGATAAGACATTGACTGCATTTTAAAATACACCTATTTAAGAATTAAGTAAGGTTTCAGTTCTAAAAATATAAATTTCATATTTTAAAGTGGAATGATACGATACTGAATGCCTTTTAAAATACATCTATTTAAAGCTAAAGTTAGATTTCAGTTCTAAAAATAGAAAGTTCATAAAAAAGAAGAAAATCTAAGTTTTTCGTAAGTTTTTAATATATACGTCTCCTTTATACCATAAATAAATCTTTTTTCCTTCTTAGAAAATGATACTGCACTTATTTAGAACATACGTACGTAATTTCAGACTTTTTAAATATTTGTGCTAATCTTACACATTGAAAAGCACTGCTGGAATTTTTTTTGTACTAAGGCTTTTGTATTTATGTACTTCGAGTTAATGTGTTTACAATTTTTTTTTATCTTGATGTAATATTTAACTAATGTATGGGAAGATTTTTAAAACAGATAAGACATTTCATATAAATTAATTAATATGTGAAAACGGACGTTTTTATGGACATTTGCCATATAACGTAACATAATTAAGAAAAATCCCTGACGGCTCGGCCTACAGGCACAGGTAGATTTCGAAGACGCAGACCGTGGGGACCTGTTTATTGGGAATTGTAGAAGAAAGACGTATTTGCCATGATGTGGCAGTTTGGACCACCCACTTTGAAATATATCTCTGCCTGTAGGCGTAGCCAGCAGTGATTTTTATTTATTTATTTATTTATTTACCGTAAGAGTTGGTCCTACAAAAAACTTGTCAGTATAAAAGTTGCAGATAATATTAAGAAGATTTATAATAAATTTAAGTGGATTTGATATATTGATAATTGAGGAAGTTATGAATATTTTTCTTCAGAAACCCCTATCCCCCCCCCTCCTTGGGGGCATTTTTAATGAAATCAAAAATCTGTCATATATAAATTTTTGACCCTTTTCTTAGAAGTAATAATAACTTGAAACGGATTCGATACGTATAAAAGTTAAGAAGTTATGGGTTTTTTTCTGTTTTCACGTCTGCTTGTAGGCGGAGCCAGCAGGGATTTTTTTGTTTTTAATTTTTTTTTGCCATAAGAGTTGGTCCTATAAAAAACTTGTCTGTATAAAAGTTGTAGATAATATTAAGGAGATTTACAATAAATTTAAGCGGACTTGATACCTTTGGGATTGACGAAGTTATGAATTTTTTTCTTGCAAAACCCCCCTTTTTCCCCCTTGGGGCCATTTTTAATGATATCAAAAATCTGTCATATATAAATTTTCCGCCCTTTTCCTAGAAGTAATAATAACTTTAAACGGATTCGATACGTATCATATTTAACAGAATTATGGGTTTTTCTGTTTTCAAAAAAAGCCCCCCCCCATTCCCCCCCCCTGGTTCGATTTTGCCCATTAACAAACTTGACCGAGATTTTATGCCCCTTGATTTTATGTATTAGTTTGGAAGAGATTTGTGCAGAATTATTTCAGTTATCGTGTCCATAAAAAAGTGATATAGATAGATAGATAGATAGATAGATAAAGTTTTGAACTGGGGGTGGTTTTGGGTTCTGGGAGTCATAATCGGCGTAGATCTGCAAAAATGTTTCAAAAATTCCAATTTAGGGGAAAATGTAATAGGTAGTATTTCTTACGAAATCTACCTAAAAATAGGAATATAAGGTTTAAAACCCATCCTCTAGCTCTTTATTGCTATTATTATAAAATGCGGTAGAAATTAAAATAACGCGAAAATATTTAAAATTCACGTAGAACTGGTGTTGTTTGAAAATATTAATTACAATTTCAGACAAAAATGCCTAACATACATCATATTAAACGTATTTGTGGTAAAATATGTGTTTTTTAAGAATATACCTAACAAATGTGTGTGCATTTAAATGAAAAACAATTCATTTTATAAAAGTAGTTTAGGATGAGAGAGATGCAGTTCCTGTATTTTGTAAATAATTAACAAGAAATGTAAAAATGATTGTATCAAAAAAGTGATACGCCAACAGAAGATTTTGTAATTTGCGAGGAAAAAAATAAAATCAGAAAAACCAAAAATACTTAGAAGTTATGTCGCTAGGTTAACAACGTTCTCTTTTAGCAATCATGTGTACGCGGCGTGGTCACAATAATACACGGATGGGAGCCATCATAAATCAGAATTATTTTGGGACTAAAATTATCTTTCCCTAAGCAATTTGAGAATTTACACAAAAAGATATATGCTATATCTCTCAGATCGGTTTTAACTTTTAGAGTGTTAAAATATCAAATATAATTTTGTTGTACCGCTCTAATTTTATAAAACTTATTGGTAGAAATATGTTCTTCTGCGTTTAAGCAAGGAACTAAATGCTTATACGGTATATTATTTAACGACTGAAACATACCAAGTTATGTTACTTTGAAAATTGCAAGTTTTCAATATTTTCTAACACTAAATATGTGTTATTCTATTTATACGTAATAAAACATCATTGTCAGTTCTATACATGTGTAATATCATTTCTAAATCAGATGCCTTATATCTCCGAATGTTACGAGTTAAATAATTTTTTTAAGACTGTTTTCAGTTACTCTTCTTTTTAAGCAATCTTATTCAAATACTAGTCTTCATGTTGCCGTAGACAAATTAATGTTGTATCCTTTACCAGCATTAAATTTATTAATTTTTGTTCTATCTATGCATATTTGTCTCAAACCTTATTATGTACAAATTAATTATTTTTATTTTATTAATTATTTTCAGTTATGACATGAATAGTAGCAATTAGTAACGTAAATTGTTTACTTCACGTATTATAACCATGCCTATGCATAATGACTCACGTATTCCAGCAATTTTAGCGTTTCCGTTGCATAAATATCTTCAATATTTGTATGTCTATTGATGATAGGTGTATTATTATGCTTATTCTTTAACGACTGAAACATACCAAGTTATGTTCCTTTGACATTTATGAGTTTTCAACGATTTCCAACACTAAATAAGCGTCTTTCTATTTATAAGTAATGAAATATCCTTGCCAGTTCTATACATATCTAATATAATTTCTACATCAGATGCTTTATTTTTTGTACCTCCGAATGCTACCAGTTTAATAATTTTATTTGATAATGTTTTCAGTTAATCTTCTCTTTAAGCAAACTTATTCAAATACTAGTCTTCATCTTGCCATAGACAAATTAATTTGCATCCTGTACCAGTAGTAAATTTATTAATTTTTGTTCTACCTATACATCTTTGTATGAACTATGTAAAACATAAATATTTTGCATTATTATTTGTTTTCAGTTATTACATGAATTAGCATGTAACGTAAATTATTTATTCACGTACTTTAATCATGCCTATGCATAATGATGACTCACGTATTCCAGTAATTTTAGCGTTTCCGTTGCATAAATGTCTTCAACATTTGTATCTCTATTGATGATAGGTGTATCATTATGCCTATTATTTAGCGACTGAAACATACCAAATTATGTTACTTTGACATTTATGAGTTTTCAACGTTTTCCAACACTAAATAAGCGTATTTCTATTTATCTATACTAATAAAAGAAAGTTTCGATCTGTGTGTCTGTGTGTGTGTGTCTGTGTGTGTGTGTGTGTGTGTGTGTGTCTGCGATGGCTAGGAAAATTTAGCGCACCTAGAAGTCTGTAAATTTAGATTTAGGTAGTCCAAACCCTCTCCTGGTATACCGGAGTCTCAGAATGTTAATATTTTGATAATTAGCTTAGATATTGATTAGATTCTCATTAACCATCGCTTCTAAAATGACATCTTTTAAATCAAAATGGCGAAAGAAACGGACCGGTGCATTGGATTTGCAAACGGAAATGAACGAATTCGAAATTATTTTACTAATTAGAGAATTTTAAGAAAACTAATTGAGATATCAATTTGAAAATTTCTGAGCATATGTAAAAACATATTCTGCATCTGACTATGTGATTTTTGATAAATTCGGTCGGTAATTTTTTTTAATTTATGCAAAAAACTGCCAAAAATCTGCCGGCGCCAGTGAAAACGATCCTTGAAATTTTCAGACAGGGATCTGCTTTCATTAATAACTGAACTACAAAGAGATCTGTTTCTCGGTCCGATCCCTCCATTTTTAGCTACAAACACAGTGCAAACTCAAACAAGTGTCAAGTTTTCCAAAATCTTCTCCAAAACAGACAATATCGCTTCAACAATACCATTAGATCATTTTCAACTTAAAGAATAGTTCCTCTAAAATCGTTTCATCAAATACAAACTCAAATTCACCTCCTTTTCTAAATTCTACTAATGTTAATATTCATAAATTGGAGGACCTTAAAATAGCGCAATTAAACCTGCAAAAAAAATGCTCAGCTTCATCATCCCTCTTTCAAAAATTAATAAATGAAAAGTACACAATAGCCTGTCTCCAAGACTGCGCCATAACAAATAAAAGGCCACATGGTCTTCCAAGCTCACTACCATGCTACTCTTCGTTGTCTAGAAATTGTTTCATAGCCATTTTATACACGGAAATCCAACATCTTCAAATAAAAGCAACACAAAATGCAGTCTTTGTAAATATATTGACAATAGAAGGATATCTAACAATAGGTTGCCAATATATACCTCCCTCCCATGACATACAAGAAGACTTGCAAGAATGGGAACAAATTAATGGAGGATCGCCAAAATTCCTAATGTTAGATGATTTTAATGCTCACAGTCCTCTATGGGGATACAATAGTGAAAATGACAGAGGGCATCATTTAATTCATCAAATGTGTACTCACAAACTTTTAGTAGTCAATAACCCATATGCTTCCCCGAGATACGAGTCAAAAGACAGGAAAGGCTAGCCAGACGTAACATTAGCTTCAATGCCGATATTCTCTCATATTGCGAGCTGGGAAGTGATGGAGGAGATGGATTTTTGTGATCATCGTTAATAACTTTAATATTACATACAAAAATTCCGAAGCTTCCCAGACGACGATTCAGAACAAAAAATGTATCATTTCATAAATTTAACACAGCTTTTCACATTCAAATAGAAGAAAATAATATAGGATTTAATAATATAGAAGATATAGATACATTTAATAATATTTACGAAAAATTCATCACATTACTCACCAATATCTATAAGAAAAATTTTAAAAGAAGAAAGTCAGCGTATACACCACAAATAACATGGTGGACGGAGGATATCAGAAAACAAAGAAATTTGGTTAGAGCTTTAAGAAAGAAATCAAAATTACCAGAGTCTACTTCTGAACATTATGCGAAATATAAATTAGAGAAAGCTAAATTAGAAATATAAATTAGAGAAGCGTCGTTGTCTGCTACTAATTTCTGGAGCATATAAAAAATCTCCTACATCGGCTCTAAATGTCCTGACAGGAATTCCACCACTACCTTTAAAACTGAAACAGATTGCAGACCAAGGAATGATACTGAGACTGGGAGTGTCATCACACCCACATCACTCTGATACATTTCAAAACAAAGCTTACAAAAAATATATAGATACTTCAAAAGAATATCTTAATATACTGGATCCAGAAAATAAAATAGAGACAGATGTGCAAATATACACGGATGGCTCCAAAACTGAAATCGGCACGGGTTATGCCTACTGTGTATTTAAAGAAGAAGAAATAATATATACATATCAGCAAAGAATACAGAACGAAAACGCAGCGTATCAAGCGGAACAGCTGACGATCTTGGACTCAATACAATGGTCAAAACAATCAAAATATCGCACAATAGTTATAAAATCAGATAGCCAATCTACAATATCAGCACTAAAAGATATATCTACAAAAAATATAATAATCAGCCAAATAATCCAATCTCTGCAAGGAGCAACACAAAAAATTTATCTACAATGGGTCAAAGGACATTCCGGCATAACAGGTAATGAATTAGTGGATCGGTTAGTAAAGGAAGCAACTGACCCAAATTCACTAATACCAGAAAAATTTATACCATATCCATCCTCATATCTTAAGAGTATATTAAAGCAAACTTTACATAACTCATGGCAACGTGATTGGGACTTATGTCCCACTGGGCGATATACCTATGCATTGAAGCCAAAAGTTTCAGAAGACTATCTTCTAAGTCATCGATACCTATATATATATTCGCTATCAATCATGGCCCTTTCCCGGCTTATTTAATTAAATTTAATAAAGTTTTGTCTTCAAGATGCACTTGTGGCGCAAGAGGGGATTCGCTACATTACGTTCTCACATGCCCATTGAGAGCTACTCTACATTTGAAGAAAACAGACACCATCTCTCTGTCGAATTGGTTCAAATCAATCTCGGCGAATTCCTCATTGCTTCAAAAGATAATTAGCTGCATGTCCGTAAGAGAAAAAAACCAACTGTTATTCCAAATGCCACCAGTACACATCATTGGTGGTGATGATGATGATGATGCTTTTCCTGATGATGACGAAGTTTATTGAAAAAATCCACTGTCTCTACTTTTAAAATGTTTTATGCTAAAAATCTGACAATTTCAAATAAGTTTTAAACTCTTATTAATTGTGACTTTTTTGCTGAATATGACTTTTGAGTGTGACTTTTTGAGTATGATTTTTCTGCAAATTAAGCTGGACTGTTTTGTCAAATATGTATATATATTTTTTAAATAAACTTGCCAAGCAGGGCTTGCAGGGGCTAAAGCCATATGGTAGGCCTCCCTGCTTGGTTGAATCTGAATCTGAAATCTGAATCAGATCCCTCCATTTAGTTACGAAAATGAACGGAAATAATTGCCAATTTTTACTAATGAACACAAATTTAGGTAACTAATTGAGATATAGATTTGAAATTGAGGTCAGGAAGGGGTGTCATCTGCCAGCTATTTTAGCGTAGCGTCTTCGTTATGTTCTAATTATCAGAAAAATGTAATTCATTTTTTAATGATCACGTTAATGTAGGTGACGGTGGTTCTCTTGAACAAATTATTCATTATATTTGCGGGTATCGAGAAGGAGGGGGTTAGCGCCTTTCTCTGAGATTGTAATTATCTCGGGACCGGGCAACGCCGGGCGGGTCAGCTAGTAAGTAATAAAATATCATTTCCAGCTCTATACATGTCTAATATAATTCCTACATCAGATGCTTTATTTTTTATACCTTCGAATGCTACCAGTTAAATAATTTTATTTGATACTGTTTTCAGTTACTCTTCAATCTTATTCAAATAACCGTCTTCATCTTGCCGTAGACAAATTAATTTTGCATCCTTTTAATTAATTTTGCATCCTTAGCAGTATTAAATTTATTAATTTTTGTTCTATCTATACATCTTTGTGTAAAACATTATTATCTACAAATTAAATATTTTATTTTAGTAATTGTTTTCGGTTATTACGTGAATAGTAGCAAGTAGTAATGTAAATAAATTATTTACTTCACGTATTATAATCATGTCTATGAATAATGACTCACATATTCAAGTAATTTTAGCGTTTGCGTTGCATAAATGTCTTTAATATTTATTGACAAATGATGCTCTCACGCTTCTCATTCGAAGCGAGAGCTGTTTGTTAGAATCCATTGCGAATAGCACCTCATTAATATTTCAGAGGATCCTCAAGAATGTTTAGAATGTTTGGAATATATTCCGAGATGCGAGAAAATAAAAATTTTATACACTTATTACATATGCAAATAAATATTTCTATATTCATACGATATATGTCCTGATTCATGTATCTATCTCTTTAGCTATGCATATCTACCCATACTCATATATTCATGAATGTGAAATATTTATGTTTATTTATACTAGTTCGTACATCTACATATATTGTATACTTACATAATATTTATATAGTTATTGTACGTGTGTGAGGCAGAGGAGTGGATTTCGACAGTATACTTAATAAATATTGATTTACTTGAAAAATAATATTTTTACGTCTAGCACTAAGAGTCCACCCCCTGAATACTAGGTCTGAAAGCTGACACAAAAATGGCTGCTTTCGTTGGCGGATTTGTTTAAGCTTTTGTACAGTCAACGGAATTTACACAACGGGAACTTCTAACAGTTATTTTTTCACTTATTTTACCTCGGAAATTTAAGGCGAAGAAAACTTTTAGAAATTATTGGTGTTCGAATTTGAGGGACTGTACAAATGCTGAAAATCATCGGTCTCTGACAGCAGCCATTTTTGTGTCAGCGCCCTGTGTCTAGTATTCAGGGTGCTTCCGAGAGTATTTCGAATTCTTGGATTTCGAGAGTAATAAGTAACTTGATAAATATAGAGTTTCTTGAAAACCATATTTTTTAGTTACGCAGTAAGAGATCACAACCTCCTGGATACTAGGCCTGAGCACTGACACAAAAATGGCAGCTGACGTAGGTGGATTTTTTTAAAGCTTTTGTACAGTCAACTGAGTTTACACGCCAGTAACTTCTAACAGTTTTTTTACTCATTTGATCTTAGAAATATAAGACGACTAAAACTTTTTGAAATTATTAGTGTTCAAATTTGAGAGACCGTGAAAACGCTGATAAAAATCGGTCTATGATAGTGACCATTTTTGTGTCAGTGTGCAGGCCGAGTATTCAGGGTGCGATGAGCAGTCATAAATGAGAATAATGATTTACATACTCCAGTTAATCTAGCATTTACGTTGCCCATATACCATTATTATTTAGTAAAAAATAATGGTCCCATTCGATGGAAGTTCTGATTCTCAGAAAAGCGTACGCGTGCAGCTCGTTAGTAATTAGACGGATTTTTCAAAATCTTTAATATTTTCGGAAAAATGTCTGGGAGTAAGGTAATTATGATAAAATATTCTCTGTATAATAATAAAAATACATGCACTTGAAACTTTAATTTTTATTATCTGTATGTGTTGATATATTTTCGTTTATTTACTGTGCGTATGCACGATGACACACAAACTTTTATGCATCTACGAAATATATATATTATTTTATGATTGTATATATATATATATATATATATATATACAGATGCATAATTGCCGAAACGTCAGTGAAGGCTTACTGTTGAGACCCGAAAAGTTTTTGGTTTCTGTCTGTCTGTTTGTCTGTTTGTCTGTCTCATTGTCTGTCTGTCTGTCTGTTCCGCGATAACTGCCGTAAAAATGATCCGATTAGGTTGATTTTTGGTGGGTATGTTCGTGAGATACCCGGAATTAGCTGTATAGTTTTTGGTTAAATTTGGTTCATTCGTTCGAAAAATAGAGAACATTTCTTTTTAAATCATAATGCATTCCTATGGGACTGCAGACGATTTTCAAATTTCATTTTTAACTGAAATGGAAATCGCATATTTGAATAATGGATTTTAACGTAAAATTATGGATGTTGATTTTCGATATGGAGGTTTTAAATATATCCAATAATTTTGAAAAATTGACGATACATTTATTAGAATTGAGATATTAATTGTTTAAATGATTGGAAATTTTTTTGCATCTGTTTCGGAAATATAAAACTTTTATTTTCATGTTTTTTACAAATTTTAAAATGCATTTTTTTTTTACTTTTCTCTTTAATTTATCAGTTGCCTAGCAACGATATTTCAAAGAAGATAAAAGTAATAAAAGCAACACGCACCATTTTGTTCCAATAATTTATTAGCAAAATAAATTATTTTTGTTTTCTATTGACATAAATGAAGAATTTATTTTAAGACAAGTTTTTTTTAAATCTAAAAAGTTACAAGAATAAGAAGTTCATAAGAATTTCAGAATATTTATCTACCGATTTGTAGAATTTATTATATTGGTATAAACAATAAAACTGCTCTAATTGTGCCACATTATCTATAAATACAGGAATTCTAATAGAATGTTTGAATATTTATGTAATTAAAATCATTTTTTCTTTGTATTTTGCTACCGTGAATGGTAACCAGCTTTATGCATATTCATGAGGTTATTTAATTCATTAAATCAAAAACATTTACTGGCAATATGATAATACATTTAAGTATTTTGACCTTTCCAAGAGATGTCTTTAATTTCAATTTGGGATATCGTAGGCTAAGGAAGTCATGAGAATATATTAGTAGTGTTTCAAATTACGAAAAAAAGTCATTCATTCCTCTTATATTTAGAAACTCATTATCCCGCCATTGAGAAAAGTCACTGCAAGGCCTAATGAGTCTTATTTATTGCTTCAGAAACAAAATCAGATGTGTCAAAAACAGTTTTATTTTCGATATGAAAAAGAAATTTTTTATGTATATTAAATTTGTTAAGGAAGTAATGCCTGCTGTACGTGATGATTTATAAATATTTCATATCAGCTGCGTAAGGGACTACGTACTGATATTTTTTTACTCTATTCCGACAAAGTAACAAAATACAAATGTTTTTAAATCTACACAAATATAATATTAACCCCGAACGAAAATAAATAATAACCTTTTCTGAGTTACACATGTTTCCACAATGCGTTCTTTATCTTTCGAAACCTCAGATACAAATATATTTTCGAGATTTAAAAAAGCATTTATAAAAACAGTTTCTATTTTGCTGCCTCCGATTTTCGGATATTTTTCCAAGTAGATTTTATAACGTATTATTTAGTTTACTCAAGCTGGAATATCGGGGTTTTTAGGATTCTATCAATTCTCAAATACACAATTTCAGCTGCAAATTTGAATTACTACATACAAGAGTAACAAAATAATATTAATTTTAATTTTAATGTTTAATTCTGCTAATTTATGATGTTTGTCCGTAAAACATCATTGTTGAACCTGAAATTGTTTATTTGAGAATTGATAGCATCCAAAAAAACCTATATGACGGGTTGAAAAACCCTATTAATACACTGAAAAACTACACGGAAACATTTTTGAAAGTCAATGTCATCAAAAGAAACTGTTTATTATTTATTTATTATTATTATTATTATTTTTTAAATGCTTCATTAAATCTCGGAATCATATTAGTTTATGAGGTTTCTAAATATAAAGAACGCTTTCGCAATCGTGGGTATTTCGGAAGAGGTTAATGTACAGGGTGGTCATAAAGTCTTTCCCTGATTGCAATATTTTATTGCAAAAAATAATATAATTAGGCATATGCTTGTTGCAATATATTGTAATGAGATTTATGAAGTTTTTACTAGAAGTACTTACGTCAGTAAATTTTGATGTGAGCAACCTTGGTAGCTCGAACAAGGTCAAGGCGGCATTCCATTTCTCGTAACGTGTTGCCCAACATTTGAGTTGTCACACTAGACACAGTATCTGTGATCCTGACCTTGAGTGGATATCCTCTGAATATTCACAAATATGAAAAACTTAATAATTGGATTTATTACAGTGTGAAGGATTTTTATGTAAACTATGTTTAGTTTGTTTTTTCAATAGACCTTGGATTGACCAAGCCGTATGTCTATGAGATAATTAATGCATAAGGATGAAAAAAACACCTTAAGAACATGACTTTTCCATAATAAAAATGTTACAGTATTACATTCAATGGTTATTTCGTAATACTTTATTTTGTAATCCGGGAAAGACTTTATGACCACCCTATATATTTTATTTCGTGGTTATATTATATTTTGCTAAAGTAGGATACATTTGTCTTTAAGGTGTAGTAATTAATTCTTGCATGTAGAGAACTAGTGAACTATCGAAACAACATTTTCTGGCTGAAACTGAACTCTCGCAAAAGAAATTTCAACTATTAATATTACATACATACAAAAATATTATTAACTGATTATTCACAAATACACTTACCTGTCTACAGAAATACTTTCACTTACGCATATGCGTGGATGTGAGTAGTTTTATTTTTGATAAAAACTAAACATCATCTAATTTTTATTTTAAAACTATTTTTAACCAAATCATCTCAAGCATTTTTCATTAGCAACTTTATAGTATTCATACATGAAGAATTTTCACAAACAGTTTCAAAATTCTTAATATACTTATTACCATTTAACCATTTGTACCATTTAACTTGATCTAAATTTTGATTATTTAAGAAAGCAATTTCACATCCATTCTTATAAAAGAAAATATCTAATCTTTTAAGCTTATTATTACATTAGAATGAAATTAAAATAATATTGGATATATAAATAGGTTTTGCGGGATTGTCATTAGATGGCGTACTAGTACTGCGCGCAGGTAGTTGAATGTGGCAACAGAGCAATTTAGCACTATGAGACGCTAGCTGTCGTAGGCAGTATATGAAGTTATATTGCAGTATGCAGACATAAATTGTTGGTCGATTTGTAATGGCAAATTTCGTAAGAACGAAACAGCATTTACTGCATCTATTGTTAAGAAAAGTACTGTCGGTAGCTATTGTACAATGTCCTATATCTATGAAAAGCATTCCCCAATCATCAAAACCATATGAGTATTGCTTTAGATGATCCAAATGTCGATGTCTGTGATAAACAACGTTCTGGGCAACCACAAAAGATAGCTGATTCAGAATTGGAAAGTTTTACTCGATGAGAATACGGGCCAGACACAAAACGAATTAGCATTAGCATTAAATGTGAGTGATCCATGCATTTCGCAATGTTCACATGCCATGGGATGACAGAAAGAAAGAAATTGAGTTTCATATGCATTATGGGAAAGCGTCACGGAACTTCTCATAACTATGTGCGAATAGCTGCTTCAAAGGCAACAAAAAAGGGATTTTTCGTCGAAATAGTAATGGTGAGAAAAAATGGATGCCTTACGATAACCCTAAGCATCGGAAAGCATGGATGAAAACGGATGAACCGGTTCCATCATCGTCAGAATGCAATATATATTTTTTCAAGGTAATGCCATGTTTCTGGAGGGACCAGAAGGATGTGATCCGCTACGAAGTGCTGCGTAACTCGAAAACAATTACTTGTGCTCGTTATTGTACCTAATTAATGCATTTAAAAATACCTAAATATTTGTTATTCAAAATAAAAATAAAAATAAAATCAATAAAATAGCGGTTTTGAATTTTTTCACAACACTCATGGACTAAATATTTTTATATATACTAACGTGTTTATGCTCCCTTGTTTTCATATGCATCCACCGAAGAAATATCAGTCAAAATAGGTTAAGAATATGAGTTTAATGAAAATTGCACCAAAATTTTAGAAGCCACAACATCAGGAGACTCAGGGCTGTGGTCCAGTTGCACGCATTACGCAGAGAGGTGGCAGAAAAATTGAGCTTATGTCGGGAATATAAAGCGTTGTTTTACTTTTTCACCGTCGAGGGAGGATAAAAAGATTACAAGTCACTGAGAGACGTGTATAATAACGAAACGCGTTAGTGAGAATTCACTACAGTGTTTTAAAATATACAACAATAAATAAAAATAAGATTTTTACTTTTTTTTTCAAAATCAATATTAATTTTGAAAGGTATAACTCAATGAACGTATAACTCACTGAACGTATTATAAAAAGAAGTGATGTCGCATTAAGATTTATTTTTGGGAAAAAGAATTATAGCAATATAAATAGTAATTGTTATGCGTTTGATTTTAAACTGTAATGAAGTGAATTACTTAGCAATATAAACGGTGATTGCATATATGATCAGGTAGTAGAGTAGGTGTGCCAGTAATGGACACCCTTAAGGAATTTCTTTAAAAATTATTTTTTAATTAATAGTTATAATTGTTATATTCCACATTTTTCAATATTATACTAATCTACCAACAATATTTAACCATGCTCATAGTCACATTTCCCAATGTGAATCGAAATTTAATTGTCAATAACAGAAATAAATCAAAACACCGTAAATTCCAGTAATAAACACCCGACAAAAAGTAATAGATAATTGATATTATGATTGTATTTAAAACTAGAATTTAAAGAAAGCATATTAATTAAATAAAAAAAGCTAAATTTTTATTGTTTATTTTTTTATAAACAAAAAACTTTGAAGGTGGCCTATTACTGGAAGGCGGTCCATTACTGGCACATCTACTCTATTATAGTTTTGGGGTCACTTTTAATAATGGAATATCTTACGAATAATGATAAATAACTTCACACAAAATAGACTATTTTGTAATACAAGTATTTTTTAATCCTATTCTATGCCACTTATAACAACTTTGAATTGACACACGTTTTGGTTGCGTTTGGTATTATTTATTCCGTTTGTTTTACATAGGTACGCCAAAAGTTCCTTCCCTGAATATTTGGAAATATATATTAAAGTAAACGAAATCTTGCCTCAAGTAATATAAGTAATATATTAATATCAGTAATTCATAATCTACCTTTTGGGACTTCCATACTTTTAATCTATAGGTGATCTATCACATATACAGAAGTATTTATACATGGTTTCAGTTAATCAACATCATACATATGTTAACATTAAATAAGTCAGTTGAAGATGTCAGTTGCCAAGTATATCAACAAATCACATTCCATAAATGTAAATAAGGATAAATTAATAATATGAGGGAAATGCGTATAAAAAGTAATTTAGACCTGTAGATACGTGCGAAGGTTTCGCACTTCAGTCTGATACTTTTAGCAATATACAGGGAGTCCACGTATAACCTGATCGACCTTTATTTTCGCAACCGTTGGTCCTAGATGCATACTTCTAATTACAAAAATGGTTTAAATAAGGTAAATAATTACTTTTAAAGCGATTTGGGTCAAGAAAAGTATTTATTTAAAAAATACGAAATTTAAATTTTTAAACGGTACCCCGGTCCTATAAGTGATATTTAGTAAAAATTTACTGTGACACTAACAAGTAAGACAAAAAAAGTTCCATTCATCTAACATTAAAACTGACCGAGTAATAGCTGTTTAAAGTTGGAGTATATTTTATGCTGAGAAATAGGGGTCATTCACAAATGTAGTAGAGATATAAATAATCGTAAAAAAAATAGTTGAGAGCAAAATTAACATTGCAATCTAATATAAATGTGAAATCTATAATCATTCTGACATATTAATGCAAAATATACAATTTGTACTGAACATATAAGAGGATAAAAATAACAGAATTTTTGTTAAATAAAAGGATGAAAAACAACAGCCTCATTTCTTTACAAAATGATACTGATTTTAAAATGCTGTTAGATTACACTGTCTTTCAAAATTTGGTTTGTGACATGATTTTAATCTTTTAAAAATTGATTATTAGGTATTTTTTAGCCCTGAATCTGAAAATGACCTTCACTTTAAACCATCACGTCAGGATTTTTCTCAAATCGAAAATTTCAAAGTAAAAAAGTTCAAAATTAAAATTGATCCCCCCTCCCCTCTCAACCTCATCGTATCCCTGAGCTGTATAGCTGTAAGAAACCCAGTAAAGCCAAAAAATTGAAAAAAATATTGAATTAAATAAAATTAAACTGAATAAAAAAGTCTTGCATCTATTTTATAATATCAGATTTTTCGCTATTTTTTAACCTTGAAATTTACGATTTGCGAAAAATCCTGACATGATATGGTTAAAAGAGAAAGGTAATTTTTTTATCCAGCGTTAAAAAATATATAAAACGTAATTATAAAAGTTAAAAAACACAACCACAGCATGTTTATGTTATCAAATCTAAAACTCTTTCTTATACTTGTTGATGGTAATCTATCCGAATTTTTTTGTGTTATCCTCTAATATAAGTATGCATAAGATGGTAAGCGTCGAAAATTATGATAATATTACATTGTCATCGGATTTAAGTCAGTATGTAAAATTTAACTTCGATCGGACTTTTGAAAATGAGTTAAAGTTCAAGTACAAATTTTAAACTGGAAAGACGATCGTCGCAAGTTAAATAAAACCTTATGAAAATAACATAATTTTTGTTAAAAGAAATCCTAGCCTCAAATACTTACAAAATAATACATATATTAAAATACAATTATTTTAACTAATCTGAAACTTAACTAATAAAAGTTAACTCAATCGTAATAGTTGCACGATTTCTTTTAAAGCGCAGATACCTTGAAATAAGTTCAAGTACTTTATATACGACCCCTGAAAGCATGGCCGAAATCATCTGTTTTGAGATGCAGAAAAGTGGTATAAGTCATGCATTTCAAAGTTTCATAACTCGGTCAATTTCAATGTTAGATGAATGGGACTTTTTTGTCTTACTTGATAGTGTCACAGTAAATTTTTACTAAATATCACTTATAGGACTGGGGGACCGTATAAAAATTTAAATTTTGTAATTGTTAAATAAATGTTTTTCTTGACCCAAATCGCTTTAAAAAAATTATTTACCTTATTTAAACCCTTTTTGTAATTGGAAGTATGCATCTAGGACCAACGGTTGCGAAAATAAAGGTCGGTCAGGTTATACGTGGACACCCTGTATAATATCGTTTAGATGCAGGTTTATACTGTTCAAGAAAAATTAACGATAAAAATATCTGCAAATAACAGTAGTGAAGACTGTTTATCATCTAATTTATTCTATCAAAGTTACAGTAAAAACTAATCAAAGATAGGAAAAAGGCACACGCAAGAAAAAATTAACAATCACACTTTAATTGTATGGGAGGATGACCTCATCCGCTTCTGGAAAAACACGGGACAAAATAAAATAATTTGAATACATATTATGAAATACAATTTAATCTAATATATCATCTATAATAATCAAATATAGCAACTATATTAATATAATATAACATCTATAATGTAACATCTATATAATAGACATAATAGCATAGCATAATTTTAACATAGCATAAATTTTAGGCTACACGTGAAATATCACTCGATCGATGCTGTTATTTTGTTTAAACATTTCAATTTCAATTTTGCTTTTTAATCATACGTATAAAATAAATCCGTGCAGAGAAGGATAATGATTGTTGAGCATTATATAATGCGGTATTTCATTTCTCTGTCAACACTGATATGAAAAAAGCATCTCATTTTATTTATGAAAACTAAAATAATTTCATTTTTAGCTAACTGCAATTTTTAATAAAAAATATGTTTTAACGAAATGTGAGTATACTGTGTCAGAAGCTAGTTAAAAACCTTTCGATTGTTATCACTTTCATTCTTGGGCGTTTTTTAAATCATAGAAAAATGATGTTGACAACAGAAATAATAGTATATATGATATTTCAATAGATATATTACATTTTCATTATTCACATGAAAAATCGTGGATTAAAATTAAACGCATTATATAGCACAATATGTCATATAAAAATCGAAATATTGCTCATTGTAAAATACTACACACAATAAATAATACTTTGGATGAAAACATATTACGCAAAATATTTACAGAGAAAATGCGACTTTCCTTCTAAGAAACCTGCATGCAAATTTTATGTGAAAGTTCATGCCATTTTTAAAACATACATTAAACCTGTACGTCTCTTCTAAGTTTTCAGAGCATTTAAAAAATAAATCCAGTATTTAAAAATTCATGTTAGAATCTCAACAATATTTTCAGCGAAATGCTACATCGCATTTCCTGCATCTGACACTTAAACGTAATATTTATATGCATTAGAGACGAAAGGACTAATGAGAATTGATAATTGCAGAAAGTTTAATTATGTATTTCAATTTTTTAAAAATAAGTTTGTGTGAATTAAGCAGCTTTGTTTGACAAATTTCATTGATAAGCATGAGGAGAATTACAGTGAAATGTTTAGTATTTGTTTAACAAGAGGGGGTGCTGCAAAATGTATGAAAAAAATATATATCCACTGTAACACGGAATTTGACATTACATTTAATTAAAATGATGAGATGTGAGATGTGAGATAATTTTTCGCAGAATTCTAGTTTCATTAATGCATACATACAAGACTACAACGTAAACAGGTGACTTACTGAACTATAATTTTTAAATACGATTGTATGTTCCCATTTAAGTTTACAGACAGACATTATGTAGACATATATTTTTTTTTCATTAAAAACTTAATTAGTTTCAAATCATAGAGATTTTATTTCACTTCTGCATAGCTGTGTGTTTTTGTTTTTAAAATGACATTAATATATGGCAGAATCGTTGCTTATTTCCTTAAAATTTTGTAAATTATGGGTAAAATTTATTGGAACACTTTGTATCATTTGTCATGAAAAGGTTCCGACGGAACCAAATGTGAATGTATACCAATCACAATGGTGTATACCAAATGGCGTATCACAATGTGTATACCAACTGTGAATTAACATTTCATACCAAAATTGAATTTTTAATTACAAACATAAATAAAAATTACTTTAATCTGAAATGTTTCTTGGAGTTGTTGGATTTTATTCAAAACATGTATTGAGTTTTAATTTAAAGTTCACGTTCAGAATATACATGTATAAACGTTTCGCACTGTCGTATTTACAGCTTATATTTTTTTCCGTGTCTACTACAGGCATTTTTAGTGTTAGCATTAGTATTTTGTTAGCATTTAGAATGAAATATGATTTTTTTATGATTTCGTTTTTTTTACATGTTACTGAATGTCTACTTTAACAATCGATACACTTGAAAGACCATGACATTAGATTATTTTTGTTTTTTTATTAAATGAAATCTTACAATTCTGAAACATACTTTTTACTACATAGTATTTAAATAAACGCAGACATCCGTAGGGACAAAAATGAAATAAATGACAAAGTAATATTCATTTTCGTTGGATTTGCCTCTTATTTGATACAGGATATATATTAAAAAATTAAGTTAAACAATATTGATTTATCTAAAATCATTACATTTTCAGGCATATCGAATTCTTTCAAATATTAGCATTACGAATATCAAATGTCAAGGCGGTTATGTCTATCATAATCTTTTAATATTAATCAACATGTGTCTGAATTAGAATACAAATTTGAGTATTTCTAAAGATATATAGAGCTTAATCTTTATGAGTACTTTATTCACAATCATGTAAAAACATATTTTGCGGAAATCTTTTTTTTTTTTAAATATAAATATTTCTGAATTCTAGCGTCATGTTTGATGGTACAAAAATATATAATTAAATATTATTTTTTTTACATAACCATTCTTCCATCGATAATAATATATAATGTTTTGCTCAGTATTAATATTTTATGCCTAAATACTTTTGAATTTAGCCTTCAGATTTGGTGGTTGAATAATTTATAATAAAAAAAACCCAGAATTTGCTTCATTCTAAAATATATTTTAAAAATTCTAACTAAATTCTTGAAAATAATACAATGATCTCAATGCCAGGATTTCACACACAACGCTTTCAATTCAACATTCACTTTATACAAGCTCATTAATCACCGACAGCTAGGAATTCTTCTCGTTTTTTCTTATTAGAAACAAAACTGAATATATTCTTCAAGGGTTAATTATATTTCCCACCACACCCTTCGAGGCTTTCCGGAAAGCAGAAAAGAATTTTCTCTTTGAAGTAATTTTGATGCCCCATTAATTTTCAAGAACATCTGCTTTTAATTTATACTCATGTTGTTCTTTTATAAGACTGAAGGCGTTTGCGGCTATTGGGAAACAAAAGCTGTAGAAGAGAAATAAATGAATTTTATAATGATAAGATATCAAAAGGTTTGCTAGTGATTCAAGTTACGCTATTTAAAAAGGCATACATTACTCTTAAATCTTCAACAAATTCGATTGTTTGAGAAACATGTAGGAAGGTCACCATTTATCAGGTATCGGTAATTGACCAGTGAAATATAAAAACTGCAGAAAACGCGCATGAATTCTAGTTTTGTTTTCGGAGAACACATCTAACATGCAAATAATTTTTTTTACAAGTTATAATTGCAGTTAAAGATGTGCTTGAAAATTAGCGTGGGAAAATTAGAAATCATTTTACTTTTATATTTTTATTAGATTGTGAATTATTGTGTTTTAAAATGTTTTCTGACTTTTGTATCCCCAAGTACACAGGTCTTTTAGCAGCTGTTTTAAATACGAACGTTCATGTCTCGATTTTTACACCAGAAAAGAAGTGGTCAATTACTAGTGGAATCACATTTTGTAACTAATACTGTAAATAATTTAAATTCTAGAAAAAAAAATGACAAAATGTTTCCGGAATATGAAATTCTCATACTCCAATTAGTACAATAGGAAAAACTGCAAAAAAAAAAAAAGCGCCTACAATTACATCAGAAAAAATATAACTGAAAGAAATTTCCACTAACTTTTCAACTCGTGGCACATTCACCCTTTTGAATACAATGTTTTCTGCGCATTTTAAAACAAACGAATAAAAAAAACAATTTCGTACATTATTAAAAATATATGAGGTATTCTCAGTAAGCAATCGTTAAAAGTTTTTTTCACGCCCACGTTCGACTCACAGAACAGTAACACCCAACAGAATATTTTTAGAGTATTTTTCTGAACCGTATCGTTACCTTTCGCTATCAGACAGATAGTTGTTTTATATGAC
This sequence comes from Maratus michaelseni, assembly GCA_963931845.1. Taxonomy (NCBI): domain Eukaryota; kingdom Metazoa; phylum Arthropoda; class Arachnida; order Araneae; family Salticidae; genus Maratus; species Maratus michaelseni. Next base: position 103,368,856 of record OZ007593.1, on the reverse strand, counting down.
AACAATTCTTCATCCTATCCTATTCCTTACCCTTTCATAAAAAAAGTTATCGAGATATGCAAGATCTGAATCCTTAGTTTCAACTATGTGTTTTTTAAATAAAAAAAATTTAACCTTTTGACAGAATATGTATGTATTTGTATCATATAAGGTAAAGCCAGAAGAGATGGCGCAGTCGGAGAGATTGCGCACATAGTGGTTCAGGGGGAAGGAGTAGAGTGAGCGCGCAGTGACTCCAGGTGCTTGTACAACAGCAGTAGTGGAGTGTCTACTTGAAAGTGCACGTTGATTGTTTTGAGCGTCTAAGATAAAGCATTGCTGTTTTGTTTTGTTTTCCCAAAGTAAGTGCTTGAATTTTCATAGCTATTCATCAGAATTTCTATACAATGTCCATAGTACAAAATATTTTACACTTAAACGATTTCTCATAAGCTACTAATCTAGACTAACAATGTGAACATCAGAGGTTCGTTTTAGTAGCAGCCATGTTTAAATAAAAGGCTGCGCAATCTCTCCTACCATTGGAGAGTTTGCGCACATGCTACTTAGGATAGATGGTGCCTTCTTCCCATTAGTTTCCATGCTAGGATAGATTACGCAGCTTATTGGTAAATTTGCTTTAAAAAACTAAAAATGAAAATGGACTAATTTTAAGTTAAACGTGCTATCAAATAACTTAATGTTATTTTGTAATCTTATTTTGACTTGCTTTTTTTGATTCTTTAATTTTTTTCCCTTTAATTAAAACTTTTTTAATCGTTTTTAAAATTATTTCCTTTTTCTGATTATTTAATCATTAGGTTGAAATATTCACTCCTAATACAATAATATTTGTTCACAAAAACCTTGCAACAATGGCATTTAAGTGTAATTATTATTGTTAACAATTTAATTGTAGTTCTTATTAGTAACAATCTCTCCTACCCATGTGCGCAATCACACCAACCCTGAATGGACAGATTGCGCAAAATAACTTTCTTGGTTTTATTACAACTGTTCTATTAAATTGCAACATAACAACAAAATAGCAATGGAAATTTATGAAAAATAAATGAAGTAAAAAATATTCATGGATAGTTTAGCAAAAAATTAACATTTAGATTTTTTATTTTTATTCTTTTGAATTGTGCGCAGACTATTCTAGCTTTACCTTATTTGATCGTATTTCAGTATACGTGTAGCAAATTTTATATTAAATCTATTGGAACGTTTTTATTACTGCGTGAACCTTTAAAACTCATGTGAACTCAAAATGTTCAAAGAGGAGGGTGGGGTTTCTATTATTTTCATAGAAAATTGACGGTCAATAATATATTTCATTTGAGATAGCTGTGAAATTTTTTCATATTTTTTTAAACAATAAGTTTTTTTCAATATATAATTGTTATTGATTGAAAATAATCCAATACAAGTATACTAGAACATTGGACATTTCAAGTTTTAATTAAATATACTTCAAAGTGATTTATCTCAAAATTATGTTTTTTCAGAATTGCATGCAACATACCTCTGCAGCTACTTCATATTTTTACATAATATTTTTAGACGTTATAGATTATAGCTTATTATTGCACTTAACTATATTTATTATTTCACCTAAAAGACAAATTACGCATAGAGACACTCCGAAAATATAATATGACTAACGTCCATCTTTATTTTATATATAAAAATTTTACTAAAATATACAGATGTTTATGTATTTTTTATATCTTTAGATATACATATAATCTATAAGTTCACTAAGATTGGATTTTAAAATATTGAATGGTTAAAAGAGAAATCTTGCGTGAAATTTGAAAAAAATCAAATTTTTAATATTTTGAAATTAACTACTTTAAAGCATTTTTTATGGATGGCTTAAAAAGAACTGGTGTGTTTCTAATCATAACTAGTATAATTGTAGGAATTGTTTTAAGATGTTTGCTTACAAAGTTCAGACAGTGTTCCTATTTCAAATACATGTTCTTTGAAAAATTCAACTTTTTGAACATTTCACCCATCATGTGTTTTTTCTGGAATTTCTTTTTATTCAGAAATTCCGAATGCAGATGGGAAATTCCGAAGTAGTAATTTTTTAAATGTGTATTGAAAAAACATCTGGCATTACATAAAGCAAAAATATTAGTTAGAATTTTCGATATAGACTCAGACTTCCTTAATTAAAATATTCTTGAAATGCACGCTAATGAGGCAAATGAGTTAAGAGTATAAGTGTATCCTCTTAATCTTTATTTCTGCAAATAAAAATTAAAGTTACTTTATTGCTGAAATAAGAAAAAGCATATTATTGCTATATTCTAAAAAAATGTACCTGAACCTCTATTTCAGAAATTTCATGGTTTCCCTAAAAAGTTCGTAAAATAGAAATATCGTTAAGTGGAATTTCAATGCGATAGTTTTTCAAATTCAAAAAATACCCATCTTTCTTTGGTTTGCTTGCTAAACTTAGAAATGGTATTTTCAATATTTTACTCCGCATACTAATAAAAATTGTATTGATCTTATCTATTAAAGAAAAAAAAAATATTTTCCTTTAAGGGGTCTCACGAGTCTTACTTTTTCATTAAAGGTGAAATTTAGCATCATGTGATTTTAATTTTATTTCTGATTTCCTATAAAACACAAATGTATAAAATTTTAACCTCAGACTGCTTAATATCTGTTCTATATAACATAATTCTTTCAATATTCTACAATTGAAATTTCACTTTTTTTTCTAATGTTTAATTTTGATGAAAAATTTAAAATTGCTTTTTGACTTATATCCAATGCGCGCAAACCTGTAGCAGAGCTTTTATCTCTAGATTTCCAAATAGTATTTATATGATGTAGTATGAAGTAGCTTGAATGTATACTTCATTTTTAAGCAATTTTTTTTTTTAATTAAATTTGAAAAATTGTTTTTGTTATTGAAAAATGCTAATTTTAAATAACCAAAGCAATTATAATACTAAATTAGAAGCATAAGTTATCACTTGCATCAAAACGAATGTATCTGCCAAGTCTCATAGAAATTGCTTCATCAGTTTTTGAGAAATGTTGCGAGCAATGGATGCAAGTTCAAAAACAATTTCAATTTGTTTATTCAAATTAAACATGAACAAAGTAAAATATCAGTTGTAGAATATTGAAATAATTAGTCTACATAGAATCAATATTAAAGTGTCAGGGTGGTAAACGTTTTGAGCATTTGTGTTTTATAGATAATAAGAAATAAAATACAATTTCACACATGATGCTAAATTGTACATTCAGTGACAAAGTACGGATCCTGAGACCCCTGAATTAAAAAAATGAAGTTTATCATTCAAAGTTTTATTTTTTTTAATTTTACAGTCTCAGCGCTGAAGATTATATGTGAATTAGCTTCCCATTCGTAGAAAATTTCACATTTTTTAAACTCATTTTTGTGAATAAATTCTTAAACTTTTTTCTTCAAATTATAATCATTTTATTTTTTGATGGATTTTAAAGCGATATTTCTATCTCCTCTTAATCTCTTAATGGTTATTCAGTATTAGAATTTATCATATCGTAGAAGTTTTTATTATATTATGAATATTCATAAGTGACTATGCACAGTTAAAAATTTATACTTCGTTGAATCAACTTTTGGCGCTGCAGTAGTTACAACCATAAGATGTTGCAATCTCGTTCCAATATTTGGAGCTATTGTTCGATCGGAATTTCAAATGCTGGAGTGAGATTGCACCATTTAAAAGTTGCAGCTACTGCAACAAGAAAAGTTGCTTGAACCCATCACAAACGTTTTAACAGTGGGCCGAAAACAAACCCTGAAGATTCGATAAAGGAGTATTCGTCTTGAGCTTGTCCTTTGTTTTTTAACTCTATCCACTTTAATTCACTCAAAGACATATATTTTTGTATAGAAGACACATAAATTCCCATATCCTCTTAATACCTGAAGTTAAAATAATAGTACAAATACTGATTCTTTGCTTTTAAACAAACAAAATGACATCATAGATGTCAAAAAATATATTTTTTAGAAATTTATTGTTTTAGGGGGCTTGTAATTTAGGTTCACAAATATGAACATAAAATTACTAGCCCCCCCCCCTCCCCAAAATATCAATTTAATTATCAATAACGTAAAATCACACAATAAAAATAACAGCTTTAAATAAGTGAATAATCTGCAAATTCTTAAATTTTTTTTATTATAAAGTTTTTTAGTTAAAGAATTGAGAAAATTACCTACTTTCTTGGATGCACTGTTTCGAAAGTATTTTGCAAACTCAGGTTAAAATAACATTTATTTTATAAGGAAATTGACATCGGTGCTGCCATTTATTGGTTTCATTTTAAAGCAAAAGCATTCGACTTTATAGAAGTGAAGTTAAAATGTAAAAATATCAATCATTTTAGTTTTTATGAGCAAAAGAATCTAGGTACTCATTTGGGTACCCAAGACTCAAGAGGATAAGTAGAAAGTGCTAATATTGTATTATGCTGATTTACAATACAAATAAAAGAATTTGTAGAAAACGTCTTTCTTGGTACGTTAAAAAGTTTTAGAATTTTGAAATTTTGGTCTGAAAAAAAAATCAATAAGATATATATATATATGTGTGTGTGTGTGTGTGTGTGAATTACAGGCTCCGGTTTATTTATTTTTACACGTATAGAAGTTTTATTATTATTAGTAGTAGTAGTATCATTACTTTTATTAATTTAACATTACTATTCTTTTTCCTATTTTATTAATGTGTAATAATGTTTTAAATAATGATGCATCAAATATTAGTATATATATACGCTGTATCTAATGGAGTTTGTAAAATGATATTCTGATTAATCATAAAAAAAAATATATCTTATGAAACTTAATTAAACTTCAGTGTGTCTTTCTCATATATAAGAAAATTATAAAAAGAAATTCGTAGCAACATAATTAATATATCAATATTTAATATATCTATGCCGAAATATTTTTCATAATTTATGAAACTAAATTCCGTTTCATAAATAAAGTAGTTATCACATTCAAAAGAAAAGATTTATTTCAAAAGAAAATATTGAAAAATGGTGGCAATCCAGTCATGTCCTTTTTTAATCTATTCATTATTATGCTATTATTATGTTAATCCAGAGTAAGTTTGATAAGCACTTTAATAAGACATTATACGAGAGGATTATTAAGTACACAGAGAGTTGTGTAAGCTTTAAATATTCGACTTTCCCGTCAACAAATACTTAAATAAAATAATCCTCATTTTGCAGGATGCTGTAAAATTTAAAATAAATAAAGCTGGATTAGAAAAGTGATGTTATTTGAAAATTTGAATTGTAATAACTTTTTGTAGCTTCATTTTTGGCGTGTTACTTTAAACTAGAGTTGAGAAAAATTACACTTTTTTAATTCGACAGTACATCTAGTGTTCGTGAACGTTTTATGAAAAAAGCAATGCTTGTCAAGAACTTAGGTACAATCCACAACAGTTCATTCAAAAACAATAGTTAGTTGAAATGATTTTACATTTAAAATTCATTTTAATTAATTAATTAAAATTACATTTAGACGAATCTATTGATTGAACAACGTAACAAAAATAAATTTGTTTTCCATTCTGTCGCACCTCTTTATTACCGTATATGTTCGTTTAGCCACCTTCTTCTCCAGTAGCGTGGTGAGTTACTTTAATCCTACGTATCACCACGCTGCATATGAGCAACATACACAAAAATCAATGTTACTTACGCACTGGCGATAAAAAAACGATTTTATTTACTGCTGCTATCTTTCAACACAGCAGGTAATATAAATTTTTCAAAAAAATTTCTACAGACTGCGATACTGAGTTAAATTTTATTTATCATTTGGACAGTTTCACATTTTTATTGCTAAAATGAACTTTGTAAAATGTGTCAAACTTAAAATACCGGAGACGTCCAAATGTAGATTTTTCACAAAGTAACCTCGTATACATTACAATTTTGTATTAGAAAATTGACAATATTTATGAAAATTATATAATATGTGCAGTGCTAATGTGAAAAAAGTGTCGTTTAATCAATATATTGTTTTTATGTTTTAAATTTTTTAATTATTTTTACATGCTTAAATTGATTCAAAGTATTCTCAATAGTCTTTTAATGTATTCTAACATCTGAGTAATTCTTTTTCAAATGGGAATTATTGAGTCACAAAGGTTCCAGGAGGAGGCGACGCATATTTTGCAACCAGTTTCAGCATTGCTGTGTTTTGTATATATGGTATATTATATATTACAGATAACGAAACTGCCAGTAAATATGAAGACCAGCAGTGATGTTGCCACAGAGCAAGCAGCAGACACTGATGCAAGCCGTGAGGTGTTGCCATATTTTTTTCTTTGTATTTTAAATAAAATGAATTGAATCCTGATTACGGAAGTTTCACTGATTCGGGGTCGGTCCTCGGTAATAATTATTTCATTAATTTTATTTTGCAGCGGGCTGTGAAACTTCAATATGGCAACAGGTGCGCATGATGTCTGCCAAATTCGTTAGCTTCACCATCTAATCTAATCTGTCATATATTTCAAAATTAGTAACGCTAACATTTCTTGCAATAATCATATGCTGTCTTCCACATAAGCTCAGATGTCAGCTTGTAAGAATTAGCTAATACAGGGTGTCCACTAAAAGATGAGCCCACGCATCTATATTAGAAAGCAAAAGCATGTGTAAAACTGATGTCGTATCCACGGTAGCAACTGCTTGAGGAATGGTCACTTAGTTCTATCATATACATTTAAATTCTAAAATTCGCACAATTTCAATATTTACAACGTCGAATAGCAAATGGAAATGCCCTTTCAAATGTAATTTCATTAAAAACTTTGAAATTTCATTGAATTTGTTTCATTGATATTTTTTTATGGTTTTTAAAATAATTTTCAATCATGTATTTTTAAATATCACGTGTAGCTCGATTGCGAAAGAGTAAATCGTTTGCACTGAAAACAAAATAAATTGTTCAGTTTTTTTCCGCTTTTTTTTTTAAAGTTTAACCCACATATGACATACTATTTAAAATCTGATACATAAAAAAATATATATTTATTCAATTTTTTAATTTCTACATCAAAAAGAAGGATAATTGTGATTTATTCAGTTAAGGATAATAAACTATCACAATCAGTGAAAATGTTCATCAGAAATTTGTTATAATTGAATGATTTACTTTCTTTTGTCACACTTATTTTTCTTTTATTTATTTACACTGTTAAAATTTTGCAGCAAACTGTTCAGTCATTTTACCGTTTTTATAGGAAATGGTTACATAACCGTAATTTAACTTCATTATAACCATAATATGCACAATATTATGGTCGGAATAGAGTTAAATTACGGTTATGTAACCATTTTCTATAAAAACGGTAAAATGACCGGACAGTTTGCTGCAAATTTTTAACAGTGTATTTACTATTTTTTTCTTTTTTGGTGGAAGGGGTTTTACTTTTAATAGTTTTTATCTAAAGCAATATATTCGAAATATATTGTTTGCATTTTTGTCACTTATTATGAATACTTAGAAAAGTACAAGGATTTTACTGAGTGTAATACAAAAGTTGGTATACATTTAAAAAGAATTGCTAATAAGCCTTTTAATTAATTTTACTTTGTTTAAATTCTAAATGTTTGTAGAGCAATTCTTCTCTATAAAAACTCTTCTTTTTTGTTGCAGGTAACTAATAGATTGCAAGCAAAAAGAAGGAACCGTCATTGAAATTTTGACAACCACAGACGACTATTGATAGTATACGGAAAAGACAACAATAACAATTGCAATGTGCACAAATGGTTGAAGAAGTTTACAGTACATGAAACCGGGATTGAAGCCAAACCATGCAGTAGGAGAACATTGACCGCGATCATTGACATGAATCTCAATCAAGTGGACGATGGAAGATCCAGTGAAAATCACTCATCGGAAAAAAAAACATTTTTATGACACTGACGAGCGGACAATGGCTGTTAAAATGTGGGTGCAACGGTGTACATCTGAATTTTTCAAAAGAGGATTCGACAGTTGGGTTCAATGTTAGCACAAATGCAATATGCGATAGAGACTATATTGAGTAGTACCTGTTTTAAGGAAGAGGTTTAAGAAACAAATGTGGAATTTGAACAACATTTGTCAGTTAATAAAAACTGTTATGCCAAATTTAAAATTACTTTTGGTACGAATTCCATATTATGTCACTGAGACAGTTAGAATCATGTATTAATTAGTTTTATTTATCAGTATGAATGGAAAGATAAAGCTTTGCATAAATTGTGTTATGGTGTTTAATAAACAACAGCCATTTAATAGAAAATGAGATGGCAACTCCAAAGGGAGAAAAGTGAAAATAAAAAGAGTGAAATCAGTCAATAAATCAATATTTAGACAAAATGTAGCCATGATATGAATTGATGATTTAGAGTAATTATTCTCGATGTAATAAAATATTTGTACTTCCATCTAATATTACCTATATTGTTACACCATCATTGTGTAGAAGCTCTATGCAACTTTTAAGCCTCTAACGAATTATATTTAGTAAACCATTGCTGATTACTTTTAAATAATCCATATATTATTATCGGATGTTTCCAAAGACTCACAGAGCACTGAGTTATTTTCAGTTGCGGTTTCCGATATATTTAAAAAAAAGGATGGTTGGCATTAAAAATGAACAAAAGGTTTAAAAATTCAATCAAATCTAAAGCCAATAAATATCGTAGTTTGACTTTAATTTTCCTTTGATAAATTACCTATATTCACTTTAAATCAGTCAAAGTGTGATGTAAATCCAATCACGTTTTTAACTAATTTTACGGAACTGTAACCAATGGTTGAAATTTCCTTTCAATGACGTTGAGAATTTTATGAGCACATTAACGATGATTTTATTATTTCAAGAAATAGGCAGCCGTTTACAAAATATTAATTACTCAAGTTATAATCATTAATTGCAACATTGAAGGTAAACATTGAAAAGAAAAAAAATGCACTACATGAAAAACAAAAATCTGCAGTTTTAGTAAAAATTTATGTGCGAATGCACAATTTTTTATATATTTAGAATCTGAGCGCATATTAAACCAATTATATTCGTTCAATCAATTAGAAATCGCAAGGAACATTTTTAAATGAGATATTTTTTTTAAGGAACCGCTTTTTCGCACAGAATATGTATATGTTTTATTCCAAAACATGCTGCATGTACGCATAAAATAAATGTTTCATGAGAGTTATAATTTATAGTGTTTTTAAATAAAAAGAGAAAATTCTTAATTTGTACTTCCACCATTCTCTAAAGTAGTATAAATTCGTTGAATGTAATTCTTCTATATATAACGTGGAATACGCATATTTCGGGAAAACAAAGAGTCTGAGGGAGTTCTGAGGGGATTTCACAATTTGAATTTCAAAATAACTCTCTTTGCTCGAAATGTTGATGGCATTTTGCAATAAATCAAAATTCAAGTCCTTTACAAATATTTCAGAGTTGGTGGGGAAACTTTCACCATTTTCATTGTAATTCATGATCCTAAGAGGAATTCAATGGAGTGGGGAAATATCTAGGTAATGAGGTATTTTGTTAGAAAAAAAGTATATAGAAAGTATTTTTAAAGAAGGTAATATCTCGAAAAATGAATATAACTCTGTTTTGAATATAGTTTTGCAACTTCGTAAATCTATAATAATATTTTTACCAGTTTCTTCATTATTATTGTTATTAAATATTGTTATTAAAACATTAGTAAAATATTATTTAACAAAATTTCTTATATATGAAATCATTCATCTACATTAATTTTTTATCAATTTGTAAAGATTTTCAACATTTATTTAATAAATGTTTTGACACATATATTTTTATTAAATCCAGTGTGTGAAAATAGTTTGAAAAAAATATATATTTGATGAAAAGGGTGTAAAATGACATTTTGATTCAAGATGGCCCTTTGAGCGTAAGATTCTATAAGTGTATTAAACATGAAAATTTCATAGGGTTAATATATTTCATGTTATTTTATTTTAAGGGACAAAGTATTCAATTAATTAATCTGTTGTCACATATCAAATGCTAATTCATTTAATATATTTATATATAAAAATATTTAGACATACTATTTCACTCTTTTCTCTCAGAAAAGTTTATATATAGCAGATAGTCTGTTTTTTATATACATGACAAACATTTAAAAATTTATATCGTTTGATTTTTTTTTATTTTGGTGGAGTTTTTTCATTGCTATTTTCATTCATAATAAATCTATGTAAACATATTACTATATTTTTATTACGCATTTATCATTTAATTTTCTAATTCAAACAATTTTATAGACCGACACTTCTTATAATCATTCAGTTTAATTATAAGCAGAAATAAAAAGTGGTAATTTAGTAATTAGACAAGTAGTAATTAGGAATAGCAAGAAGGCAGTATTATTTTACGCAAATATTCCGTAAGACATATACCAAACAAATGATTTTTATTTTATTTTAAAATGCACTAAAAAGGGAATTAGATATATAATCAAATTTTGGAACTATTGCAACAATAGCATACTGAAGGAGTTTTCCCATCCTTTATATAATGTTATTTGTCCTAATATTCTTTATGGATTTTTATCAAAATGATTCTGTGAACTGTTTAAATTAAGGTTTGTTGCCCAGCAAATAATTTTGGTCTTCTAAAATATATTCTCAGGAGTAGAAGAACTTTAAATAAATAAAGGGAAGCTACATTTTCTTTTTCGATTACAATGTGGAATATTATACACTGATTTTAAATCATTTCATAGCAGCCATTTCTTCGATATCTATCCTTAGGCAATTACTTTTAAAATCTTAATCTAAATGACTACTTAAAAAATGTTCAATGTTTTATACTCACTGCTTTAACACTGCCTTTATAACTTTCTCAATCTAAACATATTTATAAAATATATAGTATTTTATGCAAGTATTTTCATATATAGAAGAAATAATATATGGAACAAAATATTTCATCTAACAATATTTACAGATAATAAGTTTTCACGAATTGTCTAATTAAGAAACGAAATATATTATAAATTGTTGTTCTTCAAAAATTCAATAAATATCATAAAATATTTTGTTTATGAATGGAATAATATTAGAGATATGGGAAATTTGTTATTTTTTTCCTTTGGATAAATTTTCTGCTTCTTTGTGTAATAGGAAAATATTTGACAAGGTATAGCAGACATTTCAATTACGATTCTTGTATCTCTGAAAAGTATTTTTTATTCTAATGAGTTTTGCAACGAATGCAAATTTTATGACGATCGCTTAAATTTGTATTACAGATATAATATTCTATATTGAACATTGAAACATTTTGCAGTATTACTAATAAATCTGCATTAAACGAATTTTACATTTTATGAATACTTTACAGGAAAGTAAATATTCTAATGAAAAAAAAAATACATCTCTTTAGTAAATCTTGCTGAAAATGAAAAATTAACTAAAGAAAATTTTTATATGGAAATATTATTAAAATATAACAATATTCATGCGATAATCATGATTAATTATCGAGGAAAAATACATTCGAGATGAAAAATGAAATTGAAATGAACGTTTGAGAAATATAACCGTGTAAATTTCAAAATTTTATAAATTAATTTTTCAGCATTTATTTTTTATTCCAATGAAATTGTTTGGTAACCAGTGATATTTCCTCAAAATTTCCCACTTTTGGTAAGTTCCTACTATTTTCAAAATTAAATTTGGGTTGTTCGTAATGCAGTATTGTATCTGAGTAACTTTTTATGTATGTTAAAGAACTCTAATTAAATAATAATAAATCTATTTTGTGTTTCAGTCTATCTGTGGTCTGATTCCTGAAAATGTGAAACTTGCTTATTTTACTAAAAGTACATTAACAAACCAGTTAATTTATTGAGATGTTCTGTGAAATGCATTTGGAGGCAATTGGAATAACGAAAATGAAGCAAAAAATTAAAAACGGTTAATGACAAGTTTGACCAAGGGTATTTTCAAAGTGATTGAAATTTCTCTTGCAATATTTAAATTAATTAGAATATAATATTTTTAACTTAATCAATGTAAAACATTACCCCTCTGTTTGAGATTCTAAATGCAAAATAGCACATATTTTCATATATATATATTTCACACCCAGAAAAAAGTTTTGTTGAATCAACAAAAATTTGGTTGACACAACAAAACTCTTTGTTTAAATATAGGTCAATGAAAATTTTGTTTGAATCAACAATTTTTTTTTTTTTTTTTTTTTTTTTTTGCAATTCCAAAAAAAAAAAAAAATTGTATCGTCAGCGAAAAATGTTTTGTTAATTCAAGTAAAATTGTTCAATTTTACTTGAATTTTGCTAAAACAACCAAAATGTACTCAACAAAACATGTTTTGTAGTTTTAATCAATTCCTTTTTCTTGGTGCATAAATATGAATACATATTTAAATTTCATATTTCATTCAACTAACTTGTTGCGAAAAGTTATTGTGCATTTCCATCTACAGAACAGAAAAAAATATTATCGTTCAATAAAAGGAAAAGGTGTTTTGTGTTCAATGCCTTGCAGATATTTATATTGTACCAGTTTGAAATATGAAAATTCCATTTTTGATGTAATATTTCATCCACAAGAAAATAAAAATTAGAAAATTCACACAAGTGTATTTCTTTTCCATGTGAATTCTCTAATTTCCGGATACATTTGGCCAAATGCAATGTCATCAACAATTAGAGGGTATTAGCCCTGTACACGTACAGAGCCATACAGTCAAAGAATACTATCTATATTATATTTTTTCGTCTTCTGTTATGTACATTGCTTTGCCTTTCTGACGAATAATTCATTTGTTAGTAAAATAAAATATAATAATAATAATATAAAATAAATAAATTTATTCAGAGATAAATTTAAAATATGGAAAATCAAGTTTACTTTCACATATTGCAATTTATATCTCGAAATGGAAAGATGTATTTGAGGTGTCTTTGAGATTCTAAAAGTTTTATTTTAAAATAATATTTGACATTTATTAAAAGTTATACTTTCGAAAGCAGAAAAAAACTAAAAATGTTTGCAATATAATTTTATAAGAACTTTTAATACTGTATTAATATATTTTTTTAGGTTCTATCTTATTTCATTGTTACTTTTACAAATGGCTCTAAATTCAATATTTCATTAAACAGCAGAAAAAGTGATTATGGTTGGAAGTAAAATGCCTTTCTACAAATTTCAGCCTCCTTCATTTTAGTAATTGTTTTTATTTATTAGATAAATTATATTTATTTTTATGATAAACATGTTGCTATTTTTTTGAAAAAGATGATACAATTTATATACGTTAAAACAAATATGCATTTCAGCTACTTATTAATAAATACCAAGGGATCCATCCGAGTCCTCTCAGGTTACTTGACATTGTTTAAAAATGTTTTTTTATTGTAAATTTTAATAGTCTTTTTACATTTAATATACATTTTTTCACTTGCGCATTATCAATATCAAAGACCAACTTTGTATGAAAAATATCAATAATTAACACAAATAAAGTTTTGAAATTTATTAAAAGCGATACTTTTGTATTAGCCAAATGTCAGGAGTTAATAGATAAAGAAATCATCAAAGATTTCGCTACTTACATGATAGTTTTTTATTCTGATAATTCCAGTGGTTTAATCGCGTAGTTCGAATACATGTCTTTACTATTTGTATTTTATTTACATTATTTCATTTATTGATTGTTGAAGTGTTAATTTCTTTATTGTATATTATATCTACAAAAACAACTTTTTAAAATAAAAAAAAAAGCCAAGCGTAAAAAAAAAGTTGTGGCTAAAAAATGGTGTGATATCAAATTTCCAAGCTATTATATTACTTTTTTAACTTTTTTCCATTAAATAAGTTATCATATATATAAGTCGAGTGCCTACGTATATGTTAATAGAAATCGTTTTCTCCTGTACTAAATACATCCTAACGAGTTTCTGAAAATTCAATTTTTTTCAAATTATGCATGATGGGCTTGGCGGCCATCTTTGCATATTATTCACAAAATTCTAAGCATCCAAATCCGTAGTTAAAATCCGAAGTTCAAAATTGTTATTTAAGCAAATATTTTAAGCGTTTCATTTGTATGATCTGAAAATTGTGTCTTAAGATAATGATGACTTATCTTAAAGATTCATCTTATGATTTATTTTTTACAGTAATTAAGAATTTCAAACTAGTAAAAATCAATTTCTCAAAATATCAGTTTTATCTAATTTATCTGTCCGTAGTTAAAATCTGAAGTTCGAAATTGTTATAAACATATTACATTGCAAACATATTACGCTTTTACTTTAGAAATTTGGGTGCTTAGAAATATGAAAAGATGGCCGCCAAGCCCATCATGCATAATTTGAAAAAAAGTGAATTTTCAGAAACTCGTTAGGATGTATTTAGTACAGGAGAAAACGATTTCTATTAACATATACGTAGGCACTCGACTTATATATATGATAACTTATTTAATGGAAAAAAGTTAAAAAAGTAATATAATAGCTTGGAAATTTGATATCACACCATTTTTTAGCCAAAACTTTTTTTTTTACGCTTGGATTTTTTTTACTTTTGAAAAGTTGTTTTCGTAGATATCATTTCTTTTTTTTAAAACAGAATAAACATAATTTAAATAATCTAAACATGAGAAATAATTTAAAATTACATTTTACTTTCAGTCATTGTTTGAAAGGTTAACTGGAAATAACAGTAGATTTTTAAATTAAACTAATAACAACATACTAAATGTGGCTTGTTATAATACTTGTTATCCCCCGTTAAAAAATATCACTGACTTATCGATGAAATGAATAAAAATGCAATACGTACATAGCGAGTCAGCGCTGCATTTGAAATCAAACGTGATATCACGCTCTTTTATTATTAGCACTAGCTGGCTTCGCCCGCTAGCGGACCGCTAATTTATATCGGGGCCTCGAATCTTGTAAAACCTCGAACCGAACGAACCTCCGACCTGGTTCTCTGCTGCCTTCGGCACCGGATAATCCCTTAATTTGCACATCGAATAGTATAAACCTCTAACCAAACTAACTTCCGACACGGGTCCCTGCTGCCTTCGGCACCGTATAGCAGTCGTTCTGCGCACGCTCAAGTTCCATCTTCCACCACCAGGTAGCGCAATCTGTTCTGTATGAACATCGGGCACTGAAATCGTTAAGGCTATAGATGTCGAGTCGAATGAACTGTACCCCGTCGTGATCTAGCCCATAGAACCAGAGATAGAAAAGTGTCCCCTGGTGGTGAAAAAACGAACTAAAATCGGAAAGCTCTATTGATGTCGAGTCGAATGAGCCATACCCCGTCGTGATCCGACTCGTATTAACAGATATAGGAAAGCGTCCCCTGGTGGTGAAAGCTAATCGCGCTTGGGGGGCAAAAGGGGGGATGAACACCGGAGATGCATAATAGGATTAAGCGGTCACAGACCTTTCCAACGATGTATCACATGAGGGGTATGTGCAAAATTTAGAAAATACCCCCCCGCCCTGCATATTATGATTAAGCGTTCACAGACTTTTCCAACGATATATCACATGAGAGGTGTCGGCAAAATTTAGAAAAGTGCCCCCTTTGGGTGGGAGGGCTGAAAGTGGGAGGATGGACCCCGAAGATACATAATATGAATAGCGGAACAATTTTTAGAATTTCTGAAAGCTGATTTTTATTTATTTATTTATTTATTTATCTATTTTTTATTTTTTGTTTATTATTATTTTATTTTTTTTGCGTTAACTGTGCATGTTTGGAATTTCTTAGCAATTTCTTAGATTTACCTTATTTTATTCAATTAAACGTTGTACTGTTACAATAAATTTAAATGGAAACTTCACTTCTAAAACAAAAATAATTTAACAACTGGATTTCATTAATTTATAGGAAAACTAGCAAGCTACGCCCGCTGCGCTGGTCGGTTTCTACAAATGAACCCTGAATCAAACGAAATATATCGTTTAATTTGACCTTGTATTTGAAAGCAATCTGTATATTTACGTGGAATATCCTTCCACATTACTGAAAAATGACGCGATTGCGCTATTATATTTTCTAATGTGCAGTCAAAATTTTAGCTGTTAAGGACTAACTATTTTATTTGGTCATTTACAGTTAGGGTTTGCTAAAAAATGATAAAACTATATGCAATATACTAAAACCATCACTAAAAATTATCGAAATAACATTGCAAACAAATTAACTAACAAAATCCATTCAGAAGAAGTTTTTATAAAGGCTAATCTTTGATAATCTGACTATTGAACTTTTCCACATAATTCTAAAACAACAAAACGATATAAAATATACTAAAACAATCCTTACAAATTATCTACTTAACAATGCAAGTCGCAAAAAATACGCCCAATAAAAACTATCAAAAAGGCTAATATTTCGGAATCGGGTTCACTTGACTATATAACCTTCACACATAACTGTTGGACTAAGCAACGTAGGACAATATATAGTACATTAACACCATTTCTGAAATAGCATCTAACTAACAATACAATTCTCATCAAAATCCGTTCAGTAGAACTTTTTTAGAAGGCTAATCTTTCATAATCGGAATCAAATATTGAAAAGGCTAATATTTGATAAAAAAAATGGTCACCCGATTTTCGAATTTCCCCCTATAATTCTAGAACTAAGCAACGTTATATAATAAAACGTTCCCTAGAAAATTATTTAACAGTATAGGTTCCATCGAAATACATTCGGCAAAATCTTTTAAAAAGGCAAATCTTTCATAATCGGATTGATCTGATTATAGAACTTCCCAGAATAATTATATAACTAAGCTACGTAGAACGATACGTTATACATTAAAACCTTCCCTTAAAAATTATCTTAGTTTAAGTTCTACGAAAATGCATTCAGCAGAACTCGAGTTATAAGCAGCCGGAACGAAATTTCATATATGTAGAAGTAAATAGAAGTATATTGCCATTAATATAGTTTGCATTTGAATAAAAAAAGGTACTTTTCGGTTAGCCGGGCACCAGTGATATATGAACACTCACACACACACACACACACATATATATATATATATATATATATATATATATATGTATGTATATACATGTATTTGTGTAGATATATGTGTATATATGTGTGTGTATATATACATATATCACTGGCGCCCGGCTAACCAAAAAGTACCAAAAAAAAAAATACTGCGAAAATGCAGTCGTACACTTGAAAAAAAAAAACACCTTTTAGCCTAAAATCTCTCATCAAAACTGTTTTTCTTTTTTTTTCTTTTCTTTCTTTTTAAAAAAATAAAATTAGTAACAGTTTTTTCTTTTATTTTTCCAGATGTATAGCCATTTCAGGTCTTTCTGCAACAAAAAAAGACACTTTTTGGCTTAAAATCAAATTGTTTGGGGTCAAAAGTAAAATCAAAATCGCCAAAAACAAAAGATAAACCGCAAAATTTGTTTCAATAGAAATCTTGCCCTTGAATAATGTTTTAAACATTATGAACATTTCTAATCATGTTTAAATTAAATATTTTCGTTTTATAATATTCTCTCATCAAAACTCTTTTTTCTTTCTTTCTTTCTTTCTTTTTTTTAAATAAAATTAGTAACAGTTTTTCTTTTATTTTTCGAGATGTATAGCCTTTTCATTTCTTTCTGCAACAGTAATGATCGCCAAAAAATTAGCAATGGTAACCTTTTCGGCCAAAATAACAGAACTTTCTATCATAATTCGATAGCTATTATACGTAGAACGTTGTGTTACATACTAAAACCTTCCCTGAAAAATTATCTCTCGAACAGTGCAAGTTCCATCAAATTCCATTCAGCAGATCTCGAGTTATAAAGGAACGGAACGAAATTTCCGTTTGTGTTTTATATATATAGCTAGCCTCGTATATATAGTAGATGACGTGAAAGGTATTCCTGCGAACGAAATGCCTGTGCTTTACCGTGTTTTTTTTATTTTTAGAAATAAATGAATCACATTTAATTCATTTCAAAATTTTTGTTTACGTTTGGAAAGAAATTTTAAATGTCGATAACACTTAATGTATACATTTTAGAAGGTACATCTTCCCTCAAAAACTAATTTATTTTTAAAGATCTTTCTAAAAACGTAAATTATATATTTAAAACATAAACACTACGTCTGATTACTTTATTTTACAATATTTATAAGAACACAGATTTTGTCAGACAATTAAATATACTGAACAAACATGAGTGAAAAATTGACCTGGGCCTGGACTCGAACCTGGGACCTTATGCGTACCATGCCGACGCTCTGCGACTGAGCTACCCAGATCCATATCCGTAACCGGCAATTTCTCATACTTATTCATGTTAGAAACAATCATCTGCCACAGTTTGCAGTCATATTTAATTATTTGATAAAATATGTGTTCTTATAATTGTGAAGTTTTATTTAAAAAAAAATATCTTCAGAAGAAAATGGCTGACTTGCAGATGAAATTTGATGTGGTTATATTATAACCTGTAACTGATTTGTGCTATTTTAATACAGATGGTACATGATCGTTGGCGGGTTTTATCTCTGTTTTGGCATAATTTTTTAATCGCCAAGTTAATTAACAGTTTTTTGCTAATTAAGGATAGAAAATATATTTTTTTTTACACTGAATTTTATAAAAGCACATAGATTACGTAATTACTTGTCCAAAAATGCAATCCTTTTTTTATTCTGCCCAATATTAAGGCCTGTAGCTTGTTTGAAAAAAAAAGTTTGACGAAGAAAATAGTGATCATTTTAAGTAACTCGACGTTTTTTAAAAAAGGCTATATCTCTGTTTATAAATCACTTATGAAGTTGAGTTTGGTCTTAAATTGAAGAAATTCTTCCTTAGATTCTTCTAGTTTTCGTTTTTTTTTCTACGACGCTTGGTTTGTTTGATATCTGATATTTTAATCTGGCATGTTTTGTCGATTTAACATTGCGAAGTTGCTTTCTGTATATAAGCATTAGCGGTCTTTATTCCAGTTCTTGGCGTTGTTTGTGTGGCGTTTTTTTTTAAAGCTTGGCTTTGCAGAGGGACCGCCCTGCTTGATCTACAAAAACAACTTTTCAAAAGTAAAAAAAAAGCCAAGCGTAAAAAAAAAAGTTGTGGCTAAAAAATGGTGTGATATCAAATTTCCAAGCTATTATATTACTTTTTTAACTTTTTCCATTAAATAAGTTATCATATATATAAGTCGAGTGCCTACGTATATGTTAATAGAAATCGTTTTCTCCTGTACTAAATATATCCTAACGAGTTTCTGAAAATTCAATTTTTTTCAAATTATGCATGATGGGCTTGGCGGCCATCTTTGCATATTATTCACAGAATTCTAAGCATCCAAATCCGTAGTTAAAATCCGAAGTTCAAAATTGTTATTTAAGCAAATATTTTAAGCGTTTCATTTATAGATTTGTATGATCTGAAAATTGTGTCTTAAGATAATGATGACTTATCTTAAAGATTCATCTTATGATTTATTTTTTACAGTAATTAATAATTTCAAACTAGTAAAAATCAATTTCACAAAATATCAGTCTTATCTAATTTATCTGTCCGTAGTTAAAATCTGAAGTTCGAAATTGTTATAAACATATTACATTGCAAACATATTACGCTTTTACTTTAGAAATTTGGGTGCTTAGAAATATGAAAAGATGGCCGCCAAGCCCATCATGCATAATTTGAAAAAAAGTGAATTTTCAGAAACTCGTTAGGATGTATTTAGTACAGGAGAAAACGATTTCTATTAACATATACGTAGGCACTCGACTTATATATATGATAACTTATTTAATGGAAAAAAGTTAAAAAAGTAATATAATAGCTTGGAAATTTGATATCACACCATTTTTTAGCCACAACTTTTTTTTTTACGCTTGGCTTTTTTTTTACTTTTGAAAAGTTGTTTTTGTAGATATCATTTTTTTTTAAAACAGAATAAACATAATTTAAATAATCTAAACATGAGAAATAATTTAAAATTACATTTTACTTTCAGTCATTGTTTAAAAGGTTAACTAGAAATACCAGTAGATTTTTCAATTAAACTAATAACAACATACTAAATGTGGCTTGTTATAATACTTGTTATCCCCCATTAAAAAATATCACTGACTTATCGATGAAATGAATAAAAATGCAATACGTACATAGCGTGTCAGCGCTGCATTTGAAATCAAACGTGATATCACGCTCTTTTATTATTAGCACTAGCTGGCTTCGCCCGCTAGCGGACCGCTAATTTATATAGGGGCCTCGAATCTTGTAAAACCTCGAACCGAACGAACCTCCGACCTGGTTCTCCGCAGCCTTCGGTACCGGATAATCCCTTAATTTGCACATCGAATAGTATAAACCTCTAACCAAACTAACTTCCGACACGGGTCCCTGCTGCCTTCGGCACCGTATAGCAGTCGTTCTGCGCACGCTCAAGTTCCATCTTCCACCACCAGGTAGCGCAATCTGTTCTGTATGAACCTCGGGCACTGAAATCGTTAAGGCTATAGATGTCGAATCGAATGTGCTATACCCCGTCGTGATCTAGCCCATAGAACCAGAGATAGAAAAGTGCCCCCTGGTGGTGAAAAAACGAACTAAAATCGGAAAGCTCTATTGATGTCGAGTCGAATGAGCCATACCCCGTCGTGATCCGACTCGTAGGAACAGATATAGGAAAGCGTCCCCTGGTGGTGAAAGCTAATCGCGCTTGGGGGCAAAAGGGGGGATGAACACCGGAGATGCATAATAGGATTAAGCGGCCACAGACCTTTCCAACGATGTATCACATGAGGGGTATGTGCAAAATTTAGAAAATACCCCCCCCCTCCCCTGCATATTATGATTAAGCGTTCACAGACTTTTCCAACGATATATAACATGAGTGGTGTCGGCAAAATTTAGAAAAGTGCCCCCTTTGGGTGGGAGAGCTGAAAGTGGGAGGATGGACCCCGAAGATACATAATATGAATAGCGGAGCAATTTTTAGAATTTCTGAAAGCTGATTTTTATTTATTTATTTATTTATTTATCTATTTTTTATTTTTTGTTTATTATTATTTTATTTTTTTGCGTTGCCCTGTGCATGTTTGGAATTTCTTAGCAATTTCTTAGATTTACCTCATTTTATTCAATTAAACATTGTACTTTTACAATAAATTTAAATTGAAACTTCACTTCTAAAACAAAAATAATTTAACAACTGGATTTCATTAATTTATAGGAAAACTAGCAAGCTACGCTCGCTGCGCTGGTCGGTTTCTACAAATGAACCCTGAATCAAACGAAATATATCGTTTAATTTGACCTTGTATTTGAAAGCAATCTGTATATTTACGTGGAATATCCTTCCACATTACTGAAAAATGACGTGATTGCGCTATTATATTTTCTAATGTGCAGTCAAAATTTTAGCTGTTAAGGACCAACTCTTTTATTTGGTCATTTACAGTTAGGGTTTGCTAAAGAATGATAAAACTATATGCAATATACTAAAGCCATCACTAAAAATTATCGAAATAACAATGCAAACAAATTAACTAACAAAATCCATTCAGAAGAAGTTTTTATAAAGGCTAATCTTTGATAATCTGATTATTGAACTTTTCCACATAATTCTAAAACAACAAAACGATATAAAATATACTAAAACAATTCTTACAAATTATCTACTTAACAATGCAAGTCGCAAAAAATACGCCCAGTAAAAACTATCAAAAAGGCTAATATTTTGGAATCGGGTTCACTTGACTATATAACCTTCACACATAACTATTGGACTAAGCAACGTAGAACAATATATAGTACATTAAAACCATTTCTGAAATAGCATCTAACTAACAATACAATTCTCATCAAAATCCGTTCAGTAGAACTTTTTTAGAAGGCTAATCTTTCATAATCGGAATCAAATATTGAAAAGGCTAATATTTGATTAAAAAAATGGTCATCCGATTTTCGAATGTCCCCCTATAATTCTAGAACTAAGCAACGTTATATAATAAAACGTTCCCTAGAAAATTATTTAACAGTATAGGTTCCATCGAAATACATTCGGCAAAATCTTTTAAAAAGGCTAATCTTTCATAATCGGATTGATCTGATTATAGAACTTCCTAGAATAATTATATAACTAAGCTACGTAGAACGATATGTTATACAATAAAACCTTCCCTTAAAATTTATCTTAGTTTAAGTTCTACGAAAATGCATTCAGCAGAACTCGAGTTATAAGCAGCCGGAACGAAATTTCATTTTTTAGAAGTAAATAGAAGTATATTGCCATTAATATAGTTTGCATTTGAATAAAAAAAGTTACTTTTCGGTTAGCCGGGCGCCAGTGATATATGAACACACACACACACACACACACACACACACACAGATATATATACATATATATATATATATTCATACATATAAGTGTATATATATATGTATGTATATACATGTATTTGTGTAGATATATGTGTATATATGTGTGTGTATACATATACATGTATATATATATATATATATCACTGGCGCCCGGCTAACCAAAAAGTACCAAAAAAAAAAAAAATACTGCGAAAATGCAGTCGTACACTTGAAAAAAAAAACACCTTTTGGCCTAAAATCTCTCATCAAAACTGTTTTTCTTTTTTTTCTTTTCTTTCTTTTTTTAAAAAATAAAATTAGTAACAGTTTTTTCTTTTATTTTTCCAGATGTATAGCCATTTCAATTCTTTCTGCAACAAAAAAAGACACTTTTTGGCTTAAAATCAAATTGTTTGGGGTCAAAAGTAAAATCAAAAGATAAATCGCCAAATTTGTTTCAATAGAAATCTTGCCCCTTGAATAATTTTTTAAGCATTATGAACATTTCTAATCATGTTTAAATTAAGTATTTTCGTTTTATAATATTCTCTCATCAAAACTCTTTTTTCTTTCTTTCTTTCTTTCTTTCTTTTTTTTTTTTTAATAAAATTAGTAACAGTTTTTCTTTTATTTTTCGAGATGTATAGCCTTTTCATTTCTTTCTGCAACAGTAATGATCGCCAAAAAATTAGCAATGGTAACCTTTTCGACCAAAATAACAGAACTTTTTATCATTATTCGATAGCTAATATACGTAGAACGTTGTGTTACATACTAAAACCTTCCCTGAAAAATTATCTCTCGAACAGTGCAAGTTCCATCAAATTCCATTCAGCAGATCTCGAGTTATAAAAGAACGGAACGAAATTTCCGTTTGTGTTTTATATATATAGCGAGGCTAACGAAAAAGGCAGGCTACCGCGGTGCGTTCCACTTATCTTTTTTTCGCTTATCTTTCACCGCTAGAGTGACGTGATGTTCTTTTCGTACACCTGCATTGGTGGATTTGAGCCTCACGTGATTCCCGCGGTCTGTAAAAAAAGATAAGCGTAAAGCACCGCGGTAGCCTTTCTTTTTCGCTAGCCTCGTATATATAGTAGATGACGTGAAAGGTATTCCTGCGAACGAAATGCCTGTCCTTTACCGTGTTTTTTTATTTTTAGAAATAAATGAATCACATTTAATTCATTTCAAAATTTTTGTTTACGTTTGGAAAGAAATTTTAAATGGCGATAACTCTTAATGTATACATTTTAGAAGGTACATCTTCCCTCAAAAACGAATTTATTTTTAAAGATCTTTCTATAAACGTAAATTATATATTTAAAACATAAACACTACGTCTGATTACTTTATTTTACAATATTTATAAGAACACAGATTTTGTCAGACAATTAAATATACTAAACAAACATGAGTGAAAAGTTGACCTGGGCCTGGACTCGAACCTGGGACGTTATGCGTACCATGCCAACGCTCTGCGACTGAGCTACCCAGATCCATATCCGTAACCGGCAATTTCTCATACTTATTCATGTTAGAAACAATCATCTGCCACAGTTTGCAGTCATATTTAATTATTTGATAATATATGTGTTCTTATTAATTGTGAAGTTTTATTTTTTAAAAAAATATCTTAAGAAGAAAATGGCTGACTTGCAGATGAAATTTGATGTGGTTATATTATAACCTGTAACTGATTTGTGCTATTTTAATACAGATGGTACATGGTCGTTGGCGGGTTTTATCTCTGTTTTGGCATAATTTTTTAATCGCCAAGTTAATTAACAGTTTTTTGCTAATTAAGGATAGAAAATATTTTTTTTTTACACTGAATTTTATAAAAGCACATAGATTACGTAATTACTTGTCCAAAAATGCAATCTTTTTTTTATTCTGCCCAATATTAAGGCCTGTAGCTTGTTTGAAAAAAAAAAAAGTTTGACGAAGAAAATAGTGATCATTTTAAGTAACTCGACGTTTTTAAAAAAAAGCTATATCTCTGTTTATAAATCACTTATGAAGATGAGTTTGGTCTTAAATTGAAGAAATTCTTCCTTAGATTCTTCTAGTTTTCGTTTTTTTTTCTACGACGCTTGGTTTGTTTGATATCTGATATTTTAATCTGGCATGTTTTGTCGATTTAACATTGCGAAGTTGCTTTCTGTATATAAGCATTAGCGGTCTTTATTCCAGTTCTTGGCGTTGTTTGTGTGGCGTTTTTTTTTAAAGCTTGGCTTGGCAGAGCGACCGCCCTGCTTGATAAACACAAGTGCTTGACTATTTGTATTGTGTTAAAAGCAAATGTTTTATCTTTCGTGATCGGGCTGCAGGCGATAGAGTAAGATTAAAAAAAAAATTATGCTTGAAAAATATTTAAAAAAATAATAAATATCAGTAGATTGAGAGACAGTTTTCAAACAAATTGCTTTTAAAAGTACATTTAGTTTTATATTCGATGGTGTAAAAATTTAAATGTACGGCTTTTAGAAGTTAAAAAAAATTGCAGTAAAATCGAAATTTGTTAGTCAATTGTTGCTATCGTTTATATGGTATCACCGAACATGTTTCCGCTTTATACTATAGATTTAAATTAACATATTCTATTTTACAATAAATATTTTCCAAGAAAATCTATAAATCAATAAGTGATACTACTTATAGTTTTAATACGGTAGACAGCTAACGTTTGAAAACGATGCTTACCATAGTTTATTAAACTAGTACTTTACCGTATTTTATTTAGTTTAGATAAATACCGCCGCAGTATGTTATATAGATTATGTTATTTCATATAATATATTACTCAATTGATTTTTATATTTAAATAATAATTTAAGAAACTCCTAGCCTCTTATATAAATAATCAAAAATTCATTGTATAAAAGCAACTTTCAAATTTATAAGGCTTTACTGAAATAAAAATCATCAAGATGGGATTCATTTTGAAATTACTAAAACTTTAACAATGCTGCTTCCAAAAATAACATCTTATTAATTTTTGTATTAACATTATTACTACACATTTGGAACAAAAAAAAATATAAAATAAAGAAAGGTAATAAAAGTTGCAATCATTACATAAAAGCCCATAATGGGCTTTCTGAACATACATTTGTAAAACAAACATCGTATAAAAAATTCAGCTAAAAATTCCCTATTTTCTTCTGAAGAAACTTTGAAATTCAATTCACGATAACAAGTTGTACTCCCAAAGTTAGTGAAAAAGGGGAAGAATGAGCTTCGGAAACTAGCTTTGCAGAACTAATAAATCAAATTTATTTTAGATATACATGCGACAGGAAATGGAGACTGTATTTTATTGTAAAGCGCACTTCAGGGTTAGTCTTAATATGCACAAATCGTGAGGGGAAAGTTTATGATTTTTAAACATAGCTACTTAAACTTTAAAGAGATGCCGCTTTTTGAGATTTTTGAGAGTGGTTATATATTTAAAAATCTTATTTTATTTAAAGGGTCAATTTTATATTTATGAAGCTATGCATAATGCAGTATTCTCGGTGAGAATCCGGAAATTAAAAATATATGTCATATGAATCACTGCCATGGACAATCTCAATTGATAGATTTTAACAAACATGCACATCACATACTCAAGATTAAGAAATGATGTTTTCCATAAACTAAGAAATCAATGATCTAGATTTTTTGCAAAATCAATTATTATAATATCATGGATTTTACTTGTCATAAACCTAACTATAACATCTTTTATGAAAACGTTTAAAATACTTCCATTAAAAAGGATTTTAAAATGAAATTGTTTGGATTGTTTATTCTAACCCCTATTTATAAAAAATAAATTAAAAGTATTTTATTAATATTTTTAATAAGAAAATATATTTAGATAATGTGTAATCTTCCACTATTCAATGTTATTTGTAATTTGAAGTCATTTCATAAACAATGAACTACGGTATTTACAATCGTTTTAGCTCATAATAGACTTATCTTTGTAGAACAAGCAACATTGTGTCCAATAAAATGCATTAAAATTAATAATAGCACTTGTTTTTCTGTATTATATAAAAAGATGTTACCTAAATGAGTTTGTTAATTAGAAAAAAAAATGCTTTTAAAACAACTATATCAACTCATATGGAAGCATCTTATGTATCCATTGCATTCATCTTCCCCCCTTAATGGCGCCATGGTAACGGTTCAGCTCTGTGAAAGATTTAATTATAATGCTTACTTTCCCCATACTGATATCACTAAATATATTCATAGAATTCCATTAGCAGTTTATTATAAACACGAAACGTGATTTTTATGTTACCGAAAGATAAAATATAATTTAATTATTACACATGTTTTTAATTTATAAATGCATTTGTATAATACATAAAATTCGAAACTAATTCTCAAAATAGTTTATTTTAATATCTCATAATAATTAAATACAGAGCTCTCGGTTGAAATAAATCAGAAGGTTTATATTTCAAAATGCTTACATCACATTATTGCCAATTGACAAATAATGATTTCAGTGCTATCATAATTTCAGAATACTTTTTAGCCCAGAACTTTAGAATTATCCTTTCAATATTAATTTAAATTTTATCAATGAATGTTTCATATATATTTTAACTATCCACAGATATTTCGAAATAAATTACAAAATAGTTTGTTCTTTAAAATTCAAAAATATTACGATATGTTTCATTATAACATTTGCTTAACATCTGCAAATTACTAATGGTAAAATTTTTAGAAATTGTTATAGTACTTTGTTATCTAATATATATATATAATATGAAATCCTAATGAAAGGAATTTGTGAAACAATTTTATGAAACGCCTTTATGAACCAACTAATATGCGAATTCGAGTATATAAATTGATTATATGAAACGAATTTATAAAACGCTTAAATTCGCGATTTGTAAGACAATTTTGATAGATAGAGAGATAGATAGAGAAACAGGCAGAGGGATATATAGAGAGACGAATAGACAGAGAGAGGGATAGACAGAAAGAGAGATAGAGAGATAAAGAGATATAGAGATAGGAATAGAGAGATAGAGGTAGAGGGACAGAGAGATGGAGGGAGAGAGAGAGAGGGTTAGATTAAGAGAAAGTGGGAGATAGAGAGATTGACATAGATACCGAGACGAAGATATTTAGAGAGATATTTGAAACATAAAGATATAGAGAGATAGCGATAACAAATAAAGATCAAGCGATATAGTGAGATATATAGAGTGATAGACGGAGATAGCGAGATATAGATGGAGGTAGATAGATACAAGAAAACAGGCAGATAGACGGCGGCAGAAACATACAAACAGATAAAGTGATACAGGTAATATATAGATTGAGAGAGAAAGATAGAGAGGTAGAAATGTAAATACATAGAGGGAAATACAAAGATACAGATATAGCGAGAGATATAGAGAAAGGGAGATTGAGAGATAGAGAGATTAAGGAGGATAGGGAAATAGTGATCATTCAAAAATACTTTTTAAGGATTACTGTGAAATTGTAATTAAAATACTGTGAAATCAAATATTTTGGCAAGTATGGCGAAAATACAACCAAGGCTAATTGCAGTGTTTCATACCTATTTAAAGACATACACGTCTTTATGGTTAAGATCGAAAATAACTGAGCATGTTTAATTCAGTAATATTAATAAAGTGTGATAATAAAAAAATAAGTTTTGACATTTTATTATTAAAAAAAAGTTGTGTTTTCTAACCCAAATATATGAACTTTAAACGCTAAATAGTCATTCTTCACAATGATGTCACAATATTAAATTGTTACCAAAGTATCCCATATCATACTCTTATAGTCTAACCTAAGTTAGAAAACAAAATGCTTTTAATAAATTAGCGTTTTTAATTGTTAATCTTGCTCTTTTATGAAATTTTCTGACTCAAATAATAGTACTCTCACCGGCATTGTCCTGTGTTAAAAAAATTTCAGGAAAATTGCAATTATGAAATTTGCTAAACAAATCTTTTGACAAGTATGATAATAATAAAACAAAGATTAATTGCAGTATTTCATACCTATTTAATTTGACTTAGTTACAAACACGTCTTTATTGTTAAGATCGAAAACAACTGAACACGTTTAATCCAGCAATATTAATAAAGTAGGATAAAAAAGCAATAAATTTTGACACTTAATTATTTTTAAAAAGTGTTCTGTAACCTTAATTTAAGAACTTCAAATACTAAATAGTCATTCTTCAGAATGATCTCACAATATTAAATTGTTGCCAAACTATCTCATATCATATTCCTACACCCAGAAAAAAGTTTTGTTGAATCGACAAAAATTTGGTTGACCCAACAAAACTTTTCGTTTAAATATGGGTCAAGGGAAATTTTGTTTGAATCAACAAAAAATATATTGTTGACTTTTTTTTTGCAATTCCAAACAATTTTTTGTATCATCAGCAAAAAAATGTTTTGTTAATTCAAGTAAAATGGTTCAATTTTACTTGAATTAACAAAATTCGTTTTGTTACATAGATATATGCTATGTGTTATTTTAACAATCTATTTTCTTTTTTCAACAAAATATATTTTGTTTGTTTAAATAATAAAATATATTATATTACGAACTTGTTTTGTTTATACTACAAAACCTTTTGTTAAATGAACCAATCTAAATATTTTTTGATTCATTTTCACCAGTTAATTACGCCTGCAAACCTTGAATAAAAACAAGTGAATTTTTATCCTGCTCTTTTTCAAGCGAAGACCGAGAGAGGTAGAATTGCCGATGCCGGGAGTCGATCCCGGGTCATCAGAACAGCGCTCTGAGGCTCTACCACTGAGCTACAAGGAACGATATCTGTGCTCGACATTTCTCTCTCTTATATATGTCAGAACGGCTGCAACCGCAACACAAGATGGAAAAAATCATCAGGAGCACGCAAATTTCTGCGGCAAACATGAGATGACAATACAAAGCCCAGCATACGGCAACACATAGTTAATTTTTAATTCATTTTTAGCTGTAAATTACGACTGCAAAAAGCAAGATAAAAATTCACTGTTATATTATACCAGTGTACTTTCTTCCAGTACCAGAGTACTTATGTACCAGAGTACTTTCTTCTTGTAAAGATAGAAGAAAGTAATAAATGGGACAGGGGGATTTTTAAAACTACCTTGGTCTGTCCCAATGAAAAGAAGTTTTAATTATCCAAAAATTATGTTAATACTTTAATTATATAGCTATATATGTCAAATAAATCGAGTTACGTTCAAAGATTACAGGCGTAATTCACTGCTGAAAATGAGATAGAGCTATTGCAGAAATCACGAAGAATGCAACATAGCAGCGCCACCTGTTGCGCGATTTACACCAAAAACTAATCAGCAACAATTTATATCAGGAAGTAACTGAATATAAAGTTTTATTAAATTCCGTGCTTTAGTTCTTGAGATAGAGCGCCCACAAAATTTTTGTCCCATACAGACAGACAGTGTCATTGACAGTCATTTTCTAAAAACAGTCAAATCGTGTTCAGGACATTTTAAAATCCGTCGAAAACCGGAAGTCGAAATTTTCATCATTAATTCAAGTAATAGATGGGACAGGAGGATTTTTAAAACTACCTTGGTCCGTCCTACTGAAAAAAAAAGTTTTAATTATCCAAAAATTATGTTAATCCTTTAATTATATAGCTATATATGTCAAATAAATCGAGTTACGTGAGAGAGTTATGTCTACTACACAACAATTTAAATTTTACTAAAACAACCAAATTTTGCTGGATTTACAAAATTATTGTAAAATTAAAATACAGATTTTGTTAATTCAAGTAAATTTGTTGAAATTTTGTTAAAATTTTGAAAGAATGTTAACAACATTTTTTTGTCCAAGCAACAAAACCAATTTTTTAACTTCAACTAAAAATTTTGCTAAAACAACCAAAATGTGCTCAACAAAACATGTTTTGTTCTTTTAATCAATTCCTTTTTCTGGGTGTAACGTCTACACCGAGGTTAGCAAAAAAATGCTTTTAATAAAGGTGCGTTTTTAATTGTTAATCTTGCTCTTTTATGATATTTTCTGACTCAAATAATTGTATTCTCACACTAGCATTAACCCGTAATAAAACATTATTGCAAAATTGTAATTAAGAAATTACGAAATCAAACATTTTGACAAGTGTGGTAATAAGAGAGCCAAGGTTAACTGCGGTATTTCAGATCTATTTAACGTGACATAACGTCTTTAATGTTAAAATAAAATAAAAACTGAACATGTTTAATCTACTAATATTATTAAAGTGTGATAATCAAACAATAAATTTTGACATTTTATTATTAAGAAACGGTTTGAATGATCTGTAACCCAAATTTAAAAACTTTAAACACTAAATAGTCATTATTCCCAATGATTATGCAATATTAAATTATTAGGAATGTATCTCATATCATACTCTTATCGTCCACACCTAAGAAAGCAATAAAAAATATGCTTTTAATAAAGGTGCGTTTTTAATTGTTAATCTTGCTCTTTTATGATATTTTCTGACTCAAATAATTGTACTCTCACACTAGCATTAACCCGTAATAAAACATTATTGCAAAATTGTAATTACGAAATTACGAAATCAAACATTTTGACAAGTGTGGTAATAAGAGAGCCAAGGTTAACTGCGGTATTTCAGATCTATTTAACGTGACATAACGTCTTTAATGTTAAAATAAAATAAAAACTGAACATGTTTAATCTAATAATATTATTAAAGTGTGATAATCAAACAATAAATTTTGACATTTTATTATTAAGAAACGGTTTGAATGATCTGTAACCCAAATTTAAAAACTTTAAACACTAAATAGTCATTATTCCCAATGATTATGCAATATTAAATTATTAGGAATGTATCTCATATCATACTCTTATCGTCCACACCTAAGAAAGCAATAAAAAATATGCTTTTAATAAAGGTGCGTTTTTAATTGTTAATCTTGCTCTTTTATGATATTTTCTGACTCACATAATTGTACTCTCACACTATCATTGTCCAGTGTTAAAAAGACATGAAATTATAAAATAAAGAGGATTTTGCTAAATTAGAGTATAAAAGAAATAATTGTTTTGCTTAATAACAAAATAATTAAAGGGATAAAAATAAATTTATCATATGAACAAAACTTATCATATATCAGAAACGTATCAATATAATTATACACAAAGCAAAATTAAACTACTATTCACAATTCTATCTAATTGTAAATCAAACACTATTAAATATTTCTGAAAAGCTATGTGATCCCTTATGAATACTTTTTCAGAGGACAATGCACAATTTTAAGGAGTTTTTCTTATTTTTTAATTTTTAAATTGGCATACACTGTTTTAAATTAGCATAAACAGAGCATATTGCCAGCTTATACAAGTTTTTTTTTTTTTTAATGAGAAAAATGACATAAAAATGAGCACTGTCTTCTTAAAAATATGACACAAATCTGCTCATTTTAATTTTGAGACAAAATGTTTATCAAATATAAAACTTCCTATATCCTCTCGGTTCATTACTGTTCAAACTGAAAAACATATACTTAGTTATATACTAGCCTACAGTAATAAAAATAATAAAGCTTTATTTCAATATTTTATTATTTAATGTAAATTTCGTATTTTTCTTTCAAGTTTAATTTTATAACACGTTAAGTACAAAAAAAATAACAATTGAATATTTCTGAATTTGACAGGTCCTCTCATTAGCATAAATATCAATGTGGGCTTTCATTACTGGTTTTTTCAAACTTTTTTACACAATACCAGTTATGATAACAGAAGCTTCCACTCAAAAACATATGTCTCATCAAGAATTAAATTCATTATTGTATAAGACATGTTTCTTTCTAGTTTCTGACGTACATACAAAAGACACATAAGGTAAAGCTAGGAGAGTCTGTGCACAATTCAATAGAATAATAATAAAAAAAAATTTTTGCTAAACTATCCATGAATAATTTTGACTTCATTTGTTTTTTTTGCATTTCCATTGCTATTTTGTTTTTATGTTGTAATGTAACAGAACAGTTGTAACAAAACCAAGAAAGCGATTTTGCGCAATCTGTCCTTACATGGTTGGTGTGATTGCGCACATGGGTATGAGAGATTGTTATTAATAATAACTACAATTAAATAGTTAAAATAATAATTACACTTACATGACATTGTTGTAAGGTTTTTGTGAATAAATATTGTTGTATTAGGAGTGAATATTTCAACCTAATGATTAAAGAATCAGAAAAAATAAAGAATTTTAAGAACAATTGACGAATTTTAATTAAAGAAAAAAAATAAATAATCAGAAAAAGCAAGCCTAGAAAAGATTACAAAATAACATTAAATTACGTGATAACACATAAACCAAAAGCAATTACAACGTTGTAACGCACAAATAAGAAAATTGGCATAAAAAAACTGCATACGGCCGTTTCAAGGATGCATGGATCCACTTCTTTTCATCGATCCCCCATCCTTGAAACGGCCGTATGCGGTTTTTTATGCCAATTTTCTTATTTGTGTGTTACAACGTTGTAATTACTTTTGGTTTACGAATTAAAATTCGTACAAAGTATTCGATCTATGCTTACATGATAACACGTTTAAATTAAAATTAGTCCATTTTCGTTTCCACATTTTCTATGTTTTCTTGGTTGCTGACCGAAGTTGTCGTCGTCCACAATCGATGCACTTATTGTTGTAAATGGTGCAGCTTTCGTGCAACTACCTGCCACAAATAATACATTGATTCTAGTCACTGATCGAAGTTCTATCCTCGTACATTTCTCGACATTCAGTGCACTAATCCTAAATGCCTTTCGTTTTCTTTCCTTCAGTTTTTATTTATCACACTTTTTCTGGAAGCATCTTATCTTTCAGCTGTTTGCTTTTTTTTTTTTTTTTTTTTTTTGTAGCTGCTTTCTTCTTAAGTCTTTTTTCATGTATATTTTGTGGATCGGTAGCATCCGTTGCACTCTGTTTCCTGTTTGATTTTGATGGCATTAAACTATTTTGAATAGTAGGTGAACGTTTTTCCAAAACTTACTAAACTAAACTTACTAACTAAACAATCAAAATAAAAAAAAAAATGAAAAAAAAATCAAAATGCATTAAAACATATCTTAGAAATGTTTTGGAAATTCTACTTTTGTTTTCTTTATATTGCATTTTATTTAGACAGAATCTGCCTAATTTGTTTTTAGTTTTGAGTATTTATTTCGTAAAACTAGCACATTATAAGTAAATAATCTATAAACTGCCAAACTCGCGGGTTCAAATTTTTTATATACTTCCAGTTAAAATGAATATACATAAGTTTTAAAGTAAGGAATTTTTTGCAGAGTAATATCAAGAATTATTATTTGATGTCTCTTTAGATTCAACTTTGCTCTTAAATAGTAACGAAACTCTCGATATCACAGAAGCTTTAAAAGAGAAGAAATACTCTTATAATCCTTGTAAATTTACAAATATTTGCTTAAAAAGATGTATTTATTTTATAATTTATAATAATCTGTTTTAAAGGATATTAAATATTATATTCAAAACGACTTATAAATTAATGAATTAAAGTTTAGAAATAAACCTTTTTAAAGTAAAAGTAATCTAAATTAAAACCACTAAATTTGAAACAGGCGATAATGCTAAATTCTCTAATATAAACAAAGGATTTAGAGCATGATTTCCCAAATATAATCTTACTGTAACGCCAGACTTCGTATTCTAGTATGCAAAAGAACCTGTTATTCTGAATGAAATGGAGTTAAATCAGAGCACAAAAAATGAATACTTCATTTTCTTTACTGTGAACTTCTCAACGCTTTTACTACGAAACCGCCCAAGAGGCCCAACCAATCAAACTACTGCCAAACCACCCGAGCACCTGAGTAACAGGTGTTCCATTTTTCTTCTCCTCCGAAATGTCCAAGTATTGTCGCATAATAAGGATTATTGCAATAAACGGGTGGGGCGCTTTTATTATTAGTGATTTTCGGGTGGTTCTACTTTTGAAGTTTCGGTTTTACTTCTTATTGTGTTGCTGACAAATAGGTAATCATAAGAAAGACGGAGAAAAAAAATCTCGTAGAATATTTCAGCGTTCAAACATTTACCGTATTTTGAATGCAATTGCGTTTTTAAACTTCAGTATTCAAAGGGTTAAATAGCGGAACGATATCATCAATTATAATATTAGTAAAAAACTTTATTAGTAAAAAAGCACTAGGAAAATTGCATAGTGAATTAATGACTGTCATAAAAGAATAGTTTGAATGCCGTATAGTATAACATTTCAATGGCTATAATTTATTAATTTCCTATCAGAAATTTATTTTTCATTAAATCCTGTGTTATCATCAATAACGAAAAATAAAAAAATAATGTATCTTGGTATCTTGAGATGGATTTCTTAAGAACATTTAAAACTAGTCGTTGGGGGCCACCGTAATACTTACCCATCATGGATATGCATAATATAAAATATTAAAATGAAACATGTTTAAACTACTTATAAAATGCATTGCAATTCGAATAAAATCGTAGCTTGTTGACGTCATAAACTTTAAATGCTCTATTACTGAATTGCGTAAAAGAAAAATCATTATAACTCCAAAACTAATAATGATATTAACTAACGGTTTATTGCGTCTCATTAGGCGTCTCATTTCCAATTAAAATATATCTTTGAATTGAAATTTGGATGAAATACAGGGTCATGAAAAATCGAAGAGTGTGGAAAATAGAATTACAAATATCTCGGCAACTCATTATCCGATCGATTTCATACTTAATGCAAAATTTATGTTTTTTATTGTCTTTTACATTCTTTCCTTAAAATAAACAATTTCAAAAATTTTTATCTATCTTTTATCAGAACGAATATTTCGAAAGTTCGAAAAAAATAGTTCCGGATAATCGAGGTTACTGAAATTCAATAAGATTCTTCCCATTATTTCTTACTAAGTACATACCAAATTTCAAGTCTCTATCTTAATTTGTTCCGGAGATAGAGCGTTTACAGACACACAGACACACAGACGGACGGCAATTTTTTTTTTTCTAAAAATATGTTTTTCAGAATCTCCAGTGTCTGAAACGTGTAAATCCGTGAAAAAGAAATTCGATTTTTAAAACGATTACAAGACTTACCCTATGCTACGTATGATGGGTAAGTAAAAAATTAATAAACAGAGTTTTTGTTACTCATGTGATTTAAATAGCTAATAGTTTATTTGAAAGCTGCAAAATATTTGTTGAAATTTAGCATATCTTATTTATATGAGAATGCATTTTAAAACAAAATGTAAACCAAAATGAGTATTGAATTAAACATGGATGAAACTAACACATTTTGAACCGAAACTACGAAACTAAACTTTCTTAAGCAGACACACTTTTCAAATCAGCGATACAAGTCCAGTTAGTACACGCAAGATAGTACACATAAGTTTTAGACAATAGTACATATAAGTTAGCTATAGTATATATAAGCACATGCCGATAACTCCTAACTTATAATTACCTTGTTTTCCAAATTGTTTTACTAAATTGTGCATGTAGTTAATACAGCATTGCGGGGACCGATTTATTAGCTTGGCTGTCTTGTGCCTACATACTTTTCAACCCTTCTTAGAACCGTGTGCCCATAATTAATGTGCGCACATTTGAAGGGATCTACAAGCTAAACTATTTGGAATATTTTTCAATGATTTGGTATTTACAGTGTTTAGAGCATGCGGAAACAAATTATATAATAAAAAAAAATAATTAAAAATAATCCAACAGATGGCGATGTATATCATTTAAATTAAAGAAAAATAAAATAAAAATAAAGAATTTCGTACAAGCTAAATTTTAAAACTCTTTTATAGCAAATTTCACATGATTCTCGTATAAGGTTTCAGCCCGAAGAGCCTTATGAGCCTTAAAATTTTAGCCAAAAAACACGCTCTGTTAATAAATGTTTTTTTAATTAAAATTGTAGTAATTAGAGCGCTGTTATGAAATAATAGCGTCGTCTCAAAAGATATTGATTTATAATGAGTTATTTCTGTTAATGTTTGTCAATAAAACATCTCGAACCTTATAAGCACCATCTATCTATAAAAATTCGAACTAATTATTTTTATTGCATATAAAGTTTCTGCATACTCTAAATAGTATAAATACCACAGCTTTTTAAATACTCCAAATAGTTTAATTCGTAGAGGCCGTTAAACACGTGCATTTTAAATATCGCATCCTGTACATATTAATTCTATTATTATGCCAATTTTATAGATTTAAGACTCCTTTGAAATAGGAGCTCAGGTGGTATGCCAGCTGGTGGAACGGCAAAGTATAAATTTCGGTTATGTGGTACTGTTAAGCTTGAGAATTCCTAAATTAGCGGATTAATAAAGATGGACTTTATTGATTTTTTAATCTAAAGAAAATTCAGTGTACTCAAAAATGCTTAAAATCCAGTGGACATAAGTATAGAATAACTTTATACTAATTCTCTAGATTTTTAGATAGAGTAAACTCACAAAATAATAATAAAATTCTTTGCTATTATTAGTCACGAGCTATTATCTGGTGAAAAAACATTTGACTATGTGCGTAAGCATTAATACATATTTCCTACGCTGCCAGGAACAAAAAAGTAGGATAAATAATAATTAGATTAGATAAAGAATAGTAGATAAAGAATTCTAGAATAATTAGATTAATTAACAAAAACACTGTTATGGAAATCTCGCAATTCTTATAAAAACTATGTAAATAAATGTACTCTGATCCCATCAAAAATGAAAAGAATATTTAGCAAGTTTTTTATGTAACATTTTTTTCATGAAAAAAAAATCCACAATTATGTAAATGGTTGAGTAAATTACGATTGAAAAAATATTTAGCTTCCACTATTTCGTTGTTTTATAAATGCGATCGAGCAAAATATTTTGTATGGAAATTAAAAATAGACGGATTAAATAAATTTTACATTGAATACTTTTAATGGTATTTAAAAGTACCTCGGAGCATAACGTGTTAATGAAGAACTAGTATTATCAGACGTAATTAAAGCACACAATTGCATACTTGTTTTAATATATATATCTTTTTAATTCTATAAATTTTTAACAAAATTGTGAATCTATTAAAAATATACAGAATGCGGCTTGTAACCATTTAATCCATTAAAACAAGTGTTTTTTTCAATAAAAATATTTTTGTTGATAAAAACATTTAATTTCAAAAGAAATCAAACTTAAAGAAATGGTTTTGTTTTCGCACCTTAAACAGCATTAGTTAGCGCTGATTAAATATGTGATGATGTTACAGAAAGAACATATTCGAACCACACACATTCTACGTATGATTTATATGCTACATATTGAGAATCAAATTATATTTTCAATGCAAATATTGAGTGATTTCTCACATTTATCATACATACCCTTTTCTACTATTTCAACATTTATTTATTTCTACTAATCTAACATATGTCAAATTACCAACCCCGACATAGACTATATATATCTGTATACAGGGTATCACAAGGAAGATGGTCACAACTTTAAGAGATGATAGAATACATTACTTTTTTGTATGGGCATATAAGGGCTTTCAGTCATTATTGGCAATTTGTTATAATATTATACACGTGTCTACCACGTTATAAAATTTAATTTTTGTATTGCATCAACTTGTAGTT
Source organism: Maratus michaelseni (assembly GCA_963931845.1). Taxonomy (NCBI): domain Eukaryota; kingdom Metazoa; phylum Arthropoda; class Arachnida; order Araneae; family Salticidae; genus Maratus; species Maratus michaelseni. The sequence continues at coordinate 103,330,705 of OZ007593.1, read as the reverse complement.
GGGTGATTACCTAATGCAGAAAAGCAAGTGAAGGCATTTATTTATACTAATAGCAACAAATTTCAACATTTGTTATGATGTTACTGCATTCCTCATTCACTAAAGTACTTTTATATAAAATGTTCTAACATTAGTTTTCTGGTAATTAGTTCATTCTGGATGTCATAAATCATGTATAATTTTATCGAATATACATAATCATATATGTTTAAAATATCCTGGAGTGTATCTATCTCCACTTGACTATCCGAACACTGTTGTATGAATCCAGAAACTTAAAAACGAGGTTTTTTTTTAAATATCTGATATAAGTGGAATCAGTTGGATTCCAACATTTGCACTCCCGTTTTGAAACTGCCAACGTTCCCTCTGCGCTCTTAATACTTTATTGCATCGCCGCAATATTAATCTCTTATACGCTGTCACAAGGGTTGGAAATAGCGTGCTACTAGTAGGAAATCTACAGTAGTTATTAGTGTAGCTCCCTACATTTTGAACAAGTATAGTGTGCGAGTAGCACGAAACTTCACTAGTTTGTAGCGAGAACCGACGCTACTTTAAACTCTACTTCAGGTGGTGAAATGTGCCATTCAGCAAATCACGTAGACAAAACCTGTTTCTTTTGTGCAAATTTTGTTCTGCTCAACAATTTGATTGTATATATATCATTGTAAACTTTCAATTCAGTACTATGTAAAAGCCTAATGGCCTATTGGCCTCATTTGTATTTTTTTTTAATTATTATTATTATAAACTTGCCAAGCAGGGCTTGTAGAGCTTAAGCCGCATGGTAGGCCACCCTGCTTGGTTGAATCTGAATCTGAATCTGCTCAACAATTTGCGAATCTTAGCTGCACTGTATAGCAACGCATTGCATGAAGTTATGAATTTTCCCATTGACACTTGCTACTAAAATCAACTAGTAACTACCCCCCCCCCCCAAAAAAAAAAAAAAAAAAAAAAAGCAATTTTCTTAAAAAAGCTTGCTTTCAGCACTTGTTATTTACTAGTTGTATCAGGTATTCGTGATTTAATGTCGGGTTTTTTATTATTCGGAACAGTTTTATTTACAGATTTAGTTACTGTTTCCATTTGAAGATGTTTTTCTGTAATTTTCTAGATTAAAATCTCTCTTAAATTTGCCACGAAATTTGTATAAACTAACATTTTGGAGACAAACACAAAACATTTTCTTGTTTGTTATATTTCTTAATTTTTGAATACCCTTGGTTATATCGCATTTATTTAATTGCCGTGCACGCGATATAACTTTACCGCGTTTATTCGCGATATTGGGTCACTTTATTCTTTATACGTGCTTTCAATTTCTAGTGTGAATTGAGCCCTTTGACAAAATCTGAAAGTAGCGAAATAGTGACTTTTATTGAAAAATATAGTAGTAGTTTATTCTCGCTACTTTTTAAAACAAGTAATTGCATTTATAGTTTACTATATTTTTGATGAAGAAGTTGTAGTTGTAGTTCCCTACAATAAAGAAAGTAGTTTTCCTACGCCAGCTGTGTCACAGTTCTTTGGTGATTTTTCCTATAGAATCGGTCGCAAAATGTATTGAAAATTGTTTTAAAATGGCTTAAATACCTCATTTGTAGGCTGAGTTTTACGAAAATCTGTACAGTTTTTATGACAGTAGTGAGAGGTCTTTATGAGAGGTCAATTGGAGGTATCTTTTCAAAATAATCATGTTCACTCAGAAAGCAAATTATGATTATACTAGTATATAACCCCGTCAAAAATGACGGATTGTTGATCTGCGTTTCATTTTCATAAGACTTCATAGAAACAAACAACATGAAGATTTTATTATTGAAAGGTTTGTATTGTAGAAAAGTAGATGTTAAAAATTACAAATGATTTCTACAAATAAAAATGATGAAGATATATATATATATATATATTACTCAGTATTAAATTTGTGAAATAGTTCAACAGAATTGGACAAAACATTCAAATTAAATATTAACAAATAATCCATGTGCGAAAGTTTTTGTAAAAAAGTGTTATCATTGAGTTTCTAAACTGCTTGACTCACCACATAACTCACTGTTTGATTACAAATGCAAAATTAAATGCAAATTACGCTGTACTATGTATTCCTTATATTTTAATTACGTTTGATAAGAAAGAATCATTTTACGTATTTACGATGGAAGAAAAATTTCAAAATCCGCCGGTAGATGGCGCAAATATACTGGATTGATCACCTCAAATCCTCTGTACGAAAGAAATCAGCGCTATTTCTGAAAAAAAGTACTTACAGAAAAAATTGTTTACAGAAATATTGATATACATGTTTTATATGAAATAGTTTTTGAAGATTTTAAACAAAATTAAAATATTTAAAAGTTTTAAAGTGCTTATACAAATATTTTAACAGCAGAATCGGATGTAGCATAGGTTTTTCATTAAGTCTAACATGGCGTTTAACTACGGTCGATTTGCAGACCAGAGTGGCAGCCGGAATCGTTACAGACACTTTCTTGCCTTCGGATTTAAGTAGATACTTTCCTTAAACTATATGTTCGGATAAACAAAAGTAAATAATTGCAATCTATATAATACACACAACATCAATCATATGCATGTTAGAGACGTCTTTTCTAAATATGCAGAATAACCTAATAATTTTAATTTAATAATCTAAAAGTTAAATTTTTAAGATAATAATAAAATTGAAACATAATTAATGTTACCTACTAAAATAAAACAATCGCAGATATACCACCAAAATAAAAGTTTGAGAAGGCATTTCTGCGAGTTAATTACACAAATTAAAAATTGCGTTAGAAATAAAATAAAATTCCAGTTTTGCATTATTCTATCATTATTTCAATGATAAAATTTTGAAATATATCTGTGGAAGAAAAACGTTTTTCTTTTAATTTATAATACCTTGTTTAATAAACGGTATTAGAAAAAATAAATAAAATAACTTTTTTTATGTACAAATCTATGTTAATACAAATTATCAAATGTTTCTGCATCGGAATTTTTGTTTTTATATATATAGGTAAAGACTGTGCTAACTCTTTTCAATAAGCATTTTTCTGAACAAGGAATAAAAGAACGTATTAGTTTTATGTAAGTCAAATATTATTACTACACCAGATGTCCTGTTTTTTGTTTCTATTTAAAATAATCGGGAAGTATTTTCGATGAATTGTTTTTTTAAACAGCTGATTTTGTACATATGTAATGAAATATTATTATTTTTCTCTTTTTTTCTAGTATCATTTTTATATGTGAAACATTGTTTTTATCTCGTTGAAAGGCACCAATTTAATTAATTGTAAATATATTTTTTGGAATGTGTATATGAATAAAGACGTAAAAACTTCATAAATATATATATATATATAAAATAATAATTGTGTTTCAGACACCGCTCAAATTCTTTTCAACAAATTTATTTAGGTAGAATTAATGAATGTACTTTTTGATTTTATAGAAACCTATGTCATTTTTACGTCAGATGCTTTCTGCTAATATTTAAAAAATGTATTCACTTATTTCATACGATATAATTTTTTTTCAGTGAACTGTTTTTGAAATACATAATAAAATAAATTTATTTTTTATTTATAGCTAATATAAGTTTTACACTAGAGGCATAATTTTTAGATTTCTGAAAATGGTTTTGTGTAATGTATTATATTTATAATGTCTAATTTGAAAAAAATACAATTTACATTTATACCTAAATATTATTATTCTTATACCAGATGTTTTGTTGTTACATTTCTGGAAAAAAAAATGTAGTCGAATTCTTTGGTTTTTAATTCTATTTTTTTTATATGAAAAAATGAATTAGAAGTGTTTTTTTTTATACAAATGTAATATTGTTACTACATCAGAGGCTTCGGTTTGTCTATTTTTAAAGATAATTTTGATTTGTGTTTTTAGTATTGAAAAAAGCTTATTAAATATGTAATAAAATTTATTATAAGATTTTTACATTATTTTTATATCTGGTGTTTTATTTTTATGTCTCATAAATTGATCTGAATTTGAATTATCATTAGTTTGCTTTCATAAACTTTATAATATATCCCATATTTATACGTCACGCTTTGTCTTGCAGAAAGAAAAAAAACATTCTTACATATTTTATTCGCATAAAATATATGGAAAACATTTTTATGTATTTATTTATGTGTAGAAATATAATTTTTTACCAAAGTCATCATGACAAACGCAAACTAATCATTACACTAAAAATAAATAATTCATTATATTACACTAATTATTACATATTGACATTTTCATCACTAATAGTGATTCCAAAAATATTTGCATGTGAAAGTGTAAATAATTAATTTGTTTATCTTTAATAGAATCAGGTATCTAAATAATGATCAATATATACACGAGGGATTTTAGCTTTCACGCTGCATAAATATGGCTTGTATTTATTGACAAATGATAACCCCGTGCTTGTCGTTCGAAGCGAGAACTGTTTGTTAGAAACCAGGACTCGATGCATCCCGTAAATAATTGGGGGATATTCCAAAATGCTAAGTGCTTGTGGAATGATTTTCTGTGAATTAGATAATATTGCGGGAAAATAATACTTGCACATTGAACAGATACATACAAATAAAGCTTTTATTGCTCATGTTATATCTGTATTGATAGTATATATATGTTTAGCTACAAATGTACACAGCAAAAATATGTTAATTTTACAGTATAATACTAGCAACCCAGCTGCCAATATTATACACTAAAATTAAGAGTAACAAACAGTAAAATAAGCAGTAGTACCTGCCATGCACGCGCGGTGCGTATTACTGCTTATTTTACTGTTTATTACTGCTTATTTTACTGTTTATTACTGTTAATTTTAGCGTATAATACTGGCAGCTGGGATGCTAGTACTATACTGTAAAATCATTTTTTTTTTTTTTTTGCAGTGTATAAACACTTACACCCTTTTAAATATATGAAATGAATCCTTATTTACTTACGTATATGTACATACATGCATTGCATATATATATATATATATATATATATATATATATATATAACTATAGAGTATGATACTGTAAGTGCATTTTGCCTGAAACAGTTGAAAATCAGGGTTAATTACAGCCTCTCACATTAATTACTTTAAACTCAAACTGATAAAATTTTACCACAACTCAACAAAACTAACCACTAAATTTTGGAATATAAAACTACATGTATAAATTTTCACGGATAAACCAAGTAGTAAAACTGTTAAAGTGGCTAGCTAAATGGCAAAAATCCGTAATTAAAACTGAGCCATTTTAAAAAGAAAATGTGCATTTTCATTCATGAATTGGCATTTAACTTATGGCGGCACGGAAATGAGTCATTTTCCCTTAAGTTACAGCATATATGGCTTAACATTTATTATTTTCCTAAAATTTAGAAAAAAGAAAAACAAAAAAATATCATTATTGTGTATATCACTGTTGTAAAAATAAAGAAAATGGAAAATAAAATAATTGTTTGCTGTTTGACATTCATTAAAATTAAAAACAAACAAATACATGTTTAATTTTTTTAATTAAAAGTTTATTTTTTAAATTAATCATTAAAAATACGTTTACTTTACAGTTTTGAGATTATTTTTATCTAAAAGTGCATCGTTGTTTATTCTATTCTCTACTGTAAACCCTAAAGTTCTGCGATATTTTTAAAAACGAAGATGCGAATGGCGAAAGAAAATACCACGTAAAAAATTCCACTAAAAATCCTTTAAAACGTATTATTTTTTAAATCGAAATCAAATTTTGAAAAAACTCTCATGACGGCATTCTCGGGAACAACTTACCTCGATGCCATATGTCTTATCCATTAGATTGTGAAAGTCTAATGTGACAGACATATTCACAAACTCTTTTTTTTTTTTTTATATATATATATGAATAGAGATATGTTGTTTCACAATAGAAGTATATTCTCTGTAAATCGACTTAAATTGTGCATATTTTATGTAATATCTAATAATGCATTATTGTATTAAATGTGAAATTTCATATTGGAAATTGAACTATTACTCATCCTAATGTACTACTCACAAACAATTCTTAAATTGAAAATCCTGTCTCTCAATTTGATGTCAATTTACTTAATTTTTGGAACATCGATTTTGCTTATTTACATGCTCGATACATGCTTATTTAACGTTTTCGGAACATTCCAAAAATAAATTCCGTATTACTAAATTGGCGTTAACCCGACAAAATTTCCTACTACGTCACATTTCCTGACATTTTAAAACTGAATATCCATGTAAATTGCAAATGAAATGACTGTAACGTGCGAGTAAATGGATACAGTTTAATTAGTTATTTTAATCTGTTTTCTTTAAACACGGCTCTGTGGACTGCACTGCTTTGTTTGACACATTTCAATGATAAACATGAAGAAAGAGCATTTCGCTGAATTGTTTGCATGTTTTAATCAAGCATACATTTAGCAAAACTATGAGAAAATATACTATCTGTAACACTGCATTTAACAACGCATTTAATTAAGGAGATAAGGTGTGATGTATTTTTTAACAATTATGTGATGCATTCATACGTATTGTTAAAATAAATTGTAACCTAAAAAATAAATAATTGAAGTGATATTTTAAATATCACTAAATTATATATTTTGAAGTGATACTTAAAAGTACATTTACGGTTTTTAAATTATTAAAGTTGAGCAGACGTTATCGGTTTCAGAATCGGTAAAAAAAAATTTGTAAAACAGTAAAATATATTCAAAAATCGATAAATTACATTTGTAACAATATAATCGGCATTAATACCTAAAAATAATTAAACATGAGTCTACATACATGTTGAACTAGAATTAGCATAGAAGTATTTATTTTCTTCAACTTACATTTTACAAGTGAATATCTATGTAAATTGTAAATGAAACGACTGTAAAGTGGGTCTAAATGGATAAACTTTAACCCGTTACCGCCCAGCATTTTTTACACTTTTTTTAATTATTCGACACCAGTTTTTCCCATGTAGAGATTTTGAGTCATTTAATCGTTCAAAATTTGAGATTAGATAATGAGAAAATTTCCGTACAAAAATACTGGTATTGAAATTTAAAAGTTCTGTTCGGTTGTAGGTGATCTAGAAATAGATAGCTGGGCGGTAACGGGTTAATTAGTTATTTTAATCTGTTTTCTTTAAATACAGTTCTGTGAATTGCACTGCTTTATTTGACAAATGTCAATGATAAACATGAAGAAAGAGCATTTCACTGAATTATTTGCATGTTTTAAGCAAACATAAATTTTTCAAAAGTATGAGAAAAATATATTGTCTGTAACGCTCCATTTGACAACGCATTCAATTAATGTGATAAGATTTGAAATAATTTTTTAACTATTATGTTATGAATTCATATATGCGTTGTTAAAATAGAGTGTAACATAGAGGAATGTTTAATTTAAGTGATATTTTAAAACATTTGCTTATAGTGTGCCTTAAATTTATATTTACGTTTTTTAACTTATTTAAGTTACACAGACATTATACGTACAGTGAATAATATGTAAAAGTCATTATTGATACACACAGAGAAAGAACAATAAAAACTCATGATAATACTCTTATATTTAAAATCTAGTTCTTGATTCTGATATGTACAATACGAACCATTTTTGTAATCTTGCTTTTCTTGTTTTTATTTAAACGTACACACACATGTAGAACATAAATTAAACATTACTAATTAACATTCGAGATTAAAATTCCAGGAAGCGGCATTTTCGCTTCTTCTTCGAGCAGGAATCAAGGTGCTATTGAACTTATTTTTACTGCGTCACTGGAGGGTTGTTCGCGGGCTGAATCGGCGCCAATGTCAGCCACCCACTTGATTCTCAACAGTCATTAAATTAAAATTGCAATCATACATTTGGCATTAATACATAAAAATAATTAAACCTGAAAATGGCTGCATACATGTTGAAATAGAATTAACATAGAAGAATGAATAACTGAACAGTGAAATTTTATAACATTTGGTTACGGTGAGTCCTAAATATACATTTCGCTTATTTTTTTTCAATTTAGGCAAATATTATTTGGATCGAAATTGGTCTGAAATATTTTATAAAATTGTGTTTCCTTAAATCCTTAAATTAAATTTTTAAAATATAAATAGCTTTCATAAATAAAAATAATTAATCCTGAAAACTAATTAAGCTTATATATTTTGTTTGGCATCGTTATACCTAATCCGCAATTTATTAGTGTTCTGCAGAAATGCGGAGGGATGTTTACGATTTCGATTTATTTGTCAGCTAGTTTTTCTTTTTTCTTTTTCTTTCTATTATCGAGGTACTCCATGAATTACGATATGTATTTATTTTACGCATACTTCAATCACTAATTGTAATGAATGCAAAATATATTTAAGGAAATACTACCACACACAAGTGAATATTGAATAAAAGAAATGTCAATGAATTTTAATTTATTTAGCGGTTTTCTACCATTTTTATTCTGATAACATAATATATACATAAACTAAGCGGTAGATTGTGATTACTTTTCTAAAACATTTTAATTTGGAATTATCTAGAAATCTACAACAAATTCTATAACAGCACTCTGGATATCAAACATTTGTGTTTTTGTACTATTACAGTCACTGTGATTCTGAAGAAAAGGGTTTTTATCATAAGTATGAAAAATAAATTCAACCTAAATTATTCGTCTGGCATTTTTATATGATTTTCCTTTTGTACTTTAATGCTAAATTATGCAAAAATATGTATATATACAATGTTATCTTTCGCGAATGGGCAGTTAAAATCTATTTCATATAAATGCACATAGTTCTTCAAAAATTTTATTTTTTTTATGTTCTGATTGCAGTATGTTGTTTTTGATGTACACTGTCAATTATTCTGAATCTGGCATTAAATTTGATTGAAAACATATCCTATAAAAAAAAACATGCTGAAATTTCTTGTACTATTTAAAGAAACATTTATAGCTCTATGAATATATGTACGTGCTTTACTTACAGAACAGAATATGTTTGTAGTAAAAGATATATATATAGTCATGTGCTACAGCTAATTGTCATTTAGAACATTTTTTTACAAAGTTATCGCAGGTATTGTTGCTCTAATCAACGTTGGTTCCCTAATTGTCCTTGTGATCAAACCTTCGTTGAAAACTATGAGATCAAACATGTTTTTTATAATCCTGGGCTTCCGGAAAATTTTTTGAAGTATTTTTCTACATATATTACATAAAACGTCTGAATTCTAAAGTTTATCGTCACTTTTGGCCAAATTGTTCATATATAAACAAATGCTAATATATGCTATGGAATAATGAAGGGAAAAAAATATTTAAATTCAATATTATAGCAAATTATTTAACCAATTTTCTTATTTATTGTTAATAATAATATTGCCATATGTACATTAAATTCATATAAAAATAATTCTTACATCTTTAAATTATACCCATTTATTCCAACTAATTAACATATTTATCTCTATTTTAATTAGAATTAAATTACATATTTTTAAAACTTTTATCTGATTTTCAAAAATAAGCTCCATGAAAAAAAAATTATTTTTATCTATTTTCTACTGTATAGATTTCATATTATTAAAAATGATGCCATAAAAACAATACATTTAATTAAAAAAAAATTAAAGATGAATCATTATGTAAAAGAAAAAACATAGCAATGACCACAGTTTATTTTTCTATTTTTCATAATTAAATTGACGAAATTAATGTCATATATAAGGATTATACACCCACATATGTATACATAGTACAGAACGACCCATACATGTTACGAACCCAACCTTCTCTAATCTTTTTATATATATTTGCATTTATAAATATATTTGTGTGTATATCCCTCTGTGCGCGGGTTAGTAATTCACTGCTACATGCAAAAAAATATTAAAAATTTTAAATTTACAAAACTATTATTACACAGTTTGCTTTGAGCGCTAAAGCCTTCATATTGATTCTCTGTAATATATTAAGAATGTGAATTTGACTATTTTTTTAAAAAAATATTTAATAATTAATATGTCATGATATTCCTAAGACTTTGAAGAAAAATAATAAATTCAGTACTCATAAAGGAATACGTTTAAGTGTATTAACTCAATATCTTATAAAAAGAAGACATTATCTCCATACCTTTAAAAAAAAACTAAACTTTACTAATGTATGAGAAAAAATAACTGTATATTTTAAATAAATATATTTACATGTTTGTTAATCAGTCATTTTATTTACTCGATCACATATTTAAAATTACACATTCATGACTTCGAAAGAAAGACAATGATTATTAAAGAAACAGAACGAAGCTGAGTGTCATATTTTATTCTTCTCTTTAATGATGATGAATGGGCTTTCACAAAAGGATGACATGTAAAATGTGCTGGACAAATTATTCCAAAAAATGTAAAGAATAATGTATCTGAATTGAATTATTTATTTAGCTGTCCAGAAACGTGACACACAAGTTTCATTAAATGAAATATAACACAGCATTGCTATCTGATGAATCATATATCAATTCTCGACAAATAATATTGTATTCGGTGGTAGTGTGTTGTTTTTGTCAATGATCTATGAGAGTGATATAGGCCTAGTATTCAAAGAACTGATAATTACAGAGATAAGATTGACGCAGCTAATTTAGTGGATATATTTGTCAATATTCTCTATCCTAACAGGTAAAACTGCTTTTAAAGGTTTAAAATATCAAATAATTTTATTTTTGCTTAATGTACTTTTTATTCACACGACATTGACACTTTAATAGTTAGAAATTGATATCCAAAGTAAACGGATAATTTTGCAGATAAAAGTAAAGCACGTCACAGCGAGTAAACGGTAACGAAAACTTTAAGCGCGTTTTCTTTAATACTATAGCATTTTAAAAACCATTGGACTTTCTAGCTGCAACAATGTTCAATCAAGAACTTGAACTTCTGGAAAATTAATCGTCCTATAATTTTCTAGTGAAATACAAAGATTTTTCCGAAATATTTCATTTTTCTGTTTAGTTTTAAATAGTGAGATTTGTGATTGGAAATTTACATTTTACTTTGAATCGATACCATGTGACTAAAAATGCAGTTAATTTAAACAGCTACGTATTTTACAATCGTGTGGACAATTTTCTTTTGTCTCATTCTTTTGGTTAAGTTGTTCCTAATATTTTTTTTTAATCTTTGTTACCACTATTTCAAAACAAAATTCCTTGTGGTATATTTATATTGCTGCTGTGCTGTTAAAGGAATATAACAAGAAAATTATAATTTTAAATAGTGGTAGCAAAGGTAGACAAATTAGGAAAGCTGTGAGTCCTGTATTATACACAAAATTACTTCTTTATTTTGATAGATAATAAATCATATATAGACTCACTTTATAAAAACAATTTAAGGACATTTCATGCGCATTTCGTGGATTCTACATAAAAAAATAATTTGCAATAGTAAATTTTAATTTAATAGATTTATATTTTGATAATGATGATATGTCTGTTAAGCAATTAAAAATTAATATTAAACATATAAATTTTACATTTAGTCTTTCTTTAAGAACTTGTTTAGTAATATTATATGACTATTATTAGATTATTACAGCACGCATAAAAATATTATGTATTAGAACATTATGTGAATTATAAATTAATATTTTCAAAAATGAGCAATGTAAGCAATTTTGAATTTATTCAATTATTTAATATATTTTGTATTACCATTTCCACATGACATAAGAAACTTTTATGTTGGAACTTTTAGCTAAAAAGTCTATTTTTGGTATTTTATATTTAAAATGTTTTATAATTAGCTTTTGTAACAATGCCTTATTTAAAATACATATAATTTTCGGTGAACTATCAGATATTGGAATTTTAAAACAAATAACTGAAGAGTACGAAAGTTATTTTTTTTCTTTCAAATAAATGTTAAAGTCTCTCATTTAGAAAACAAGTGTTGTAATAGAGAATTTATAGCCGAATACTAAATATATTAATTAATCCACGTCAATTTAGAAAGCAATGCGGAACAAAAACAGAAAGTCCTTCTGTCTAAATAGCCTAAGAGTAAGTTGATTTCTTTTTAAGCAGAGTTGGCAAAAAAAAAAAAAAAAAAAAAAAAAGTGAGAGAGAGAGAGAGAGAGAGCAAACACCCAACACATTTTAATCGCCTAATATACCCAGAAACTGAAATAGCCATTCTACCAGACAATATGTCTTCTTTCAATTTATACTTTTAAAAAAAGCTTAAAGAGTCGAATTCATACCGGAATCGTATCAAACTCTATAATCTTTCAATACGACAACTTAATTTTGTCAGTGTATTTTTTTTCGGTAAAGTTTACCTTAAGATACCAAATGGGAGGTCGTTCTTTTAAATCATTTAGGAATTCTAAAGGTTTGAAGTTCGAAATTCTTAAATTTAAATTCCCCTTTAATCATTGAAAAACAGAGTACATTGCGGGTAGTTAGTAAAGCATAGTACAAGAACTATTTTGCCCAATCAGCTGTAATTACTTGTATGTTTGATACGATTGTCTGAGCTGTAATCATTTGTATAATTATTTTTGTTTACGTTGCATATTTAAAGTTCCATAAATATTAATAAATAGATTTCTATTTAAAAAATATATATATAGGTCCCAATTTATATCGTTTTTAAAAAATTAATTTCGAAAATTTACATATTTTGAAGTAGATTTTTGAAAGAAAGTATGAATTGTACCTTATAAATCTTTAACAGAGCTATTTAATCAGAATCTTCAAATATTTGAACAAAAATTAAAGCTCATTTCCCAAGTATTTTTTGATGCAATCTGATTTGCGACGATTAAAAAGGAATTTAACATTAGGAATTCCAAATGTTAAACCTTCATCATTCCTAAACTATTTTACCGAATGACTTCCCGTTTGGTATAGTAAGTTACAAATTACCGAAAAAAATATGCTTTTAAAATTAGGTATACTGAAAAATTTTGAGTTTGATACGAATATTTCAGTATGAAGATGATCCTTAAGCTTATTCTTTAACATAAATTGTAAAAAGACATCATTTTAATCGAATGGCTATTTGCGTTTTTGCCTTGTTCAATTTGGTTATAAAACTGTATTGGGTAGATCTCTTTTTTTTGGCGGAGTGCACATGTTGATTTGGTTCAGTATTTCAGACGTGATGGCAAGATTTGCATTATATATATATATATATATATATATATATAGATAGATAGATAGATAGATAGATAGATATAGATAGCTAGAGATAGAGATAGATAAAGTAGATAGATAGATATATAGATAGATACAGATATAGATAGATAGGTCGATATAGATGTAGATTGATATATAGATAAATGATGCAATTACAATAGATCCATTTCCTAATCAACTTAAGATCGTCAAAATGCATGCATAAACCAACACTTCATCTGCTAAACATGTCATCTATTGAGTTTTAGAGTACAGAATACGAAGTAACGCGAAACAGATATATTTACATATTGAACTTTTCATTTAATAAAATGTATTTATTTTTTATTTAATGTTTTCGTGTTACATTATCTTATACAACACATTTAAAATTTTAATGAATGAATAATTGTTAACGTGCAAACATTGTGTTTTTAATCTGTAAATGTCGAAATTCTAATATATTGTTTGTTCAATGATGTACACTGTTAAAACATTTGCAGCAGACTGTCCAATCATTCGATCTTTTTTATAGAAAATAGTTATGTAACGGTAATTTATTTCTGTTTTGACCAATGAAAACTCTTCAAATTATGGTCAAATAACCGTTTTTTTAGAATATCGGTCAAAAACCTGGACAGTTTACTGCATATTTTTATGTATGGTGCATTTATGTGTGAAATCATTAAAGTCTTAATAGAAGAACCTACCCTCATCGTCAACCTCAACTGCGAGTTATCGGCCTAACTCTCTGTTGAACCTGAAATCCAATTCAACGTTAACTCAACTTTCGAAATCTGAACAAACAGCGAAAATAAAGTATAGTAACTTACCCAGTAATTCACGCTGAACCTCAACTGTGAGTTAAGAGCTTAACTCTCTGTTGAAACTGAAATCCAATCCATAGTTAAGTCAACCTCCTGAAATGGGAAGAAATATCTGGTCTAAAGTCGACTAACTCAACCTTGCTACAGTGCACATGTTTCTCTACCGCGCACGAACAGATGAAGGAAAGATGGCGATTGTTTTGATTTGTGCCTTGAAGTTTATTTTGTAGTCAACGCTGTTTGTGATGCAGTAAACAAGAAGAATATTAATTATAAAATAAGTTAATATGAAATAATGTGTTATTTTTAATTATTATGCCTTTTGGATATTTTACCTCTGTGAACTGAAGATTATATTTATTTGTGAAGAAACTTCAAGCTTTCAAGCCTTAAGAGATTTACTGAGTATTGTTGGTAGCGGTATCTACCGAATACAAACAGAAAAAAGTGATATTACACCAAAAAATTTGGATATATGATTTAAATGTTTTTTTTAATTGTTTTTTTTAATAATAATCAAAACAAAAAGCAGTTTTACTTTCGTTTCTCTCCCCTTCATGTTAGTTTAAAGATAGTGTGCAATCATAGAATCAGGGATTTTTTGTTAAATATTGCGTGTATATGTCCACTCGTTTATAGTAGATATATAATAATCTATTGACCTATAATATACCATAATAAATATTTTGAAATATTAATTGTTAAGTTTATTTATTTTTTCTTTTCTTTTTTTTTTTTTTTTTTTTTTTTTAAAGAGAGGTTTTTCAGAGAATTTCATGAAAATTTTCGTGCATAGCTAGATTTTTTTTTTCTAAAATTTTTATACAAGGAATTAAAAAAAATCAAATATAATAATCTGCATATGAATAAAAATAAAAAAAAACATCCTTACGTCTCGTACAAGGGATAAAGGCTACCGGGCATGCAATTTTATGTAATATATTTTAATTGAAACTGAACCGCGAGTTGACGTTTGGTTGTGAATTTACCGTAAGATAAGTAGTTGCCTGTTATTTAAAGTTTTGTTGTAATGGAAATATTTTAAATTTTCGTATTTTTATTCACTGTCTTTTTGTATAAATACAAAAGCGTGAATTTAAGAAATGTGAATGAACTCATATGTGTCCATATAATGAGATTTCTAAACTTTCATACTTTTATTCATAGGACTTTAGACATTATTAACAAAATAAGTTCCTAATTTTATTTGTGCCTTGAAAAAATGATATTTAGAAACGTAAACTTGATACGAAAATACTTTATAATTAAAGAACTAAGAAATACCGAATTTGTGATCGGTTTATAAAACTAATTAAAATAAATATATTTTTCTCATTAATCTCTAATTTAAAAGAATTATATCCTTATATCAATAATTATATCAAGAAATATATATCATGCATACACTCACTTTAATAAAAACGCTTAAAATAACTTTTATTGGTTCTTTCTGGTATTAATGGTATTGTAAATTTCGTTTAACCAGAATTTTCACGCTATCAATAAATTAGGATTTTTTAAAAATAAAATTAAGATCACGTCAGCGGAAAAATTAAGAAAGAGGATCTGTTTTGATATAATTTCAGAGAACATTTAGTGAGTATTTTTATGCAGTAAGTCAATATTTCTAAACTTCCAAAAATATTTACAAAAGAAGATTACTTTCTAATGGTTTTATAATTTCCTAAAAATGGTATACCATTTAATCAACAGTAAAATGAAAACAATTCATACTTACTTTATACTTTATTTTGGATTATTTTTAAGAAAATATTATTTTCCAAAAAAATATGGCTTATGTTTTTTTGAGTAGATTTTTTTCTTCATTCTAATTGATTCTACCTTATGTGTACAGCTTATTAAATATGTTATCTGAATTTATAGAAAGACTACCACAAATTGTGTATTTAAATTAAAAAAAAAATTAACTAGCATTAACAATGAGGTAATTTTTTCCTTCTAAGATTTAATAAACAGGAAAAATACATAATTTGTACAGCAGGAATAAATGAAATTTTGTGCTAACTCGTTTTTATCCGTTTATTTAACTTTCAAAAAGGGATTGTAAGTTAGTAGATCTGTATAATTTTCTAACACTGGTTGTTATGTGTCAACTAGTTTTATAGTTTTATGCATTTATTAAACTTTCAAACAGGCATTGTAACTTAACAGAACTGCATAATTTTGTAACACTCGTCATTATGTGTTAACTCATTTTTATGCGTTTATCAACCATATGCATCAATCATATACACTTCCTAAGAATATCTAATATTGGTACCCCGAATTATTACCATAAACAATAGTGTGCAGCCTTGTTTAATACATTTTTTTTTCTCTAACAGTGTCTTTTTAAATATTTCCAACGTACTGGGTCATCCGGAAAGTTCTGCTATTTTTCAAAACGAGGCGCGTTTTCGTCTAGTTATTTTGATACTGCTGATAAAAGGTGACCTTGAATGACTCAGATATGTACATTTCAATGCAGTACTAAGAATGGAAAATCAAAAAGTTCATTTTTGTCATATCAAGAAAGGTAAAAACGCAATTCAGACTGCCCGTAAAATTTGTGTTGCATATAGACAAAGTGCTGTCTCAGATAAACACAGTGCGAAGGTGGTTTGAGAAGTTTAAGCACGGAAATGTCAGCCTCGACGATGATGCCTGCTCTGGACGACCATCATCTAGAAAAGAGAATCTCTTAAAAGAAGCTGTCACATGATCCTGCACCGATATTTAGTCTGTGTGGTAGCTCCTGAACTGTGTAACGTGGATTTTCCGCGAAATGTTCTTTTAAGAGATCATCCTTTACAAATAATTGTCGTCCAAAGCAGGCAACATCTTCAAGGCTGAAATTTCCGCACTTAAACTTCTCAAACCACGTTTGAACTGTGTCATCTGAATTAGCACTTTGTACATATACAGCACAATTTTTACGAGCAGTTTGATTAGCATTTTTACCTTTTTTGAAATAAAAGAGCATAATATGACGAAATTGAACTTTTCGTTATCCATACTTACCACTGTACTGAAACAAAAATTATGTCACAACACAAACGAGAATTATGCAGCACAAGCAGAAAAGACCCAATGTACATATCTGGGTCATTCAAAGTCACCTCTCGTCAGCAGTAGAAAAATAACTATATGAAACCGCAATTCGCTTTGAAAGACTGTAGAGCTTTCAGGATGACCCAATATCTGTAAAGTTTTTATGACTTCGGTTCGTGTGTTTTTTGTCTATTTGGCCGCGCAATAACTTTAGTGAACATGCTTGGATTAGCACGTTATTTGCATACGTTATTAATGTTTATTGAGGACATTCATTATTGAACATGGAAAGAGTAGGGTTAATAGTTCATTTACGGGGACACACAAAATATTTCTGCTATCCAATGGTACACGGGTAAAAATGTTTGAACTGTATTTTAAAGTTTTTAAACTACTTTAAAAATAATGCAATTGATGAGCATTACTGAGTACTACCACAATATGCTTTCTATAGAATAGGCAGAGCGTGTGATCATGGGGCGGTTTCACGGCCTTAAAAAGCGTACATAAGCCTTAGCCCGTATTCGCTTTCACATGTTGTTAATAGGACTATGAGTAAAACGGGAGATCTGAGGTGATACTTGGGGCTCCATTGTCTATTCGCTAAAAGGAAAAACAATATCATGAGTACCTTAGGAAACCAGTTTGCTTTATTATTATTTTTTTAACTTTTTAACTGGTACAAACAACTTTATACTACTGAGTTTTGTGTGCCCACTACTGGCGCATATTAAGCTACCGGATAAAAATTTAATTTTGTGGGGAGACTTGCTTAAAGTAGCATAAGAACAGTACACTAAAATATGCTAAAAATGCCCTTAAAGTGTGTACTACTAGCACAATTATTTTAACGTCGGATGTTTTTGAAAAGGAAACAAAATCGTAAGAAAATAGTTGCACAGTGATTTTGAACACTTTTTTTAAATTTAAATTTTTAAATCTTTGAATTTTTTTTCCAAACAAACGTTAATTAGTTACATAGAATTTAACCCCATTATGTTAACCCCTCAACCTACAATGACGGGCATAGCCCGCGTACGGTTATCGGGCCAGAAGTGAATATTACGGGCATAGCCGAAATCGTATATCGTGAAAAATTACCTCTGTTTTTAAAGGCTCTCTATTTTCTGACAAATGAGAATGCTACATAAACGCCCTAGGAGCGTTCTCATTGGTCAGAAAATAGAGAGCCTTTAAAAACAGAGGTAATTTTTCACGATATTTTTAACAGTGTTGTCTGTGCTATCTACAAACCGCGATCGTCCTACCACGGGCGATGCCAGGGCTACACTAGATACCGGGCTTGCTCATTCATTATCATGGCGTCACAAAAGGTGGCTGGCCGCTACCAGCGATTGGTACAAAGCGGAACGACAAAATGAAAGACCAACAGCGATTGGCACAAAACGACGGGCTCGTTGCTTTGCACCAATCGCTGGTCGCGGCCAGCCACCTTTTGTGACGTCATGATAATGAATGAGCAAGCCCGGTATCTAGTGAAGCCTTGGCGATACCCATCATGTTTACGATTGGCCCGATCAGCGTGTTACACAAGTCGTGCGAATTACCCGAACGCTGCGCGAGCTTGTATACGATTTCGGCCCAACATCTTCGAATCTAAATCGTAGGTTAAGGGGTTAATTCATTGAATAAATGTAGGCCGCACGATAATTTTAAGGCATATTTTATTTTTATGAATGTGGTGTATTTTGCTCTCTTTTAAAATATGTTACATAAGGGTTGTCTAGTATATTTCCAAAAGCTGATTGAAATAAGCAAATGTGTGACACAGATGTCACATTTTTAAAACTATGTATTATTAAATTTGAAAAATATGTCACAACATTTGTATGGCCTGAACTTGCTACTCCTAATTTAAACTAATCTCTTGTTAACGAATTACTCAATATGCAAATATTTAGTATTACCAAGATGATCATATGCTTAAACTGATTTTAACACAATTTAAGTCGAAAGTTTTTCGCTTGAATTGAAAACGCTTTTCTTTAAAGAATATGAAAGTCGATTTATACTGTACCTAAATGACTAAAAAATGTAAACAATTATATTATTTTTTATTATACATAAGCCATATTGAATGATTTTATTTTTACTGCCGAAAAGATTTAAAATTCATAAAACTCCAACTATGATAACTCGGTAGATTTTGGTGGTAGTAGAATAATGGACTTTTTTCCTGTTTTACTTCTCAGAGCGCGGTGAAAAATTAAAAAAAAATAATTTATAGTTGTCAGAGACCATAAATTTTTTTAAAACATGTTACTATTTAAAAAACAATAGTAGGACTATTTTATCAACATAATCTTAAATCTTAACTTATTTTGAACAATTTTGTAATTTTCATTGCTTACGTATCTCCAACAGCTAAAAAATTAAAATTGTTAGGGGTTCCCTGTTACGTTCAAAACTAAGATACTTTTAAACATTCATGATATTTTTATGCTTCTTGGGAATATATCTCCTAAAATATCGTGATAACTTACAAAAGGATGTTTTTTTTAATACTTTAATATTTCTCTGTACTTTAACATTTCTTTATTATTTTTTTCAACAAAAAATTATTTCTTCGTTTGGAAAACAAATACTTTAAATATTTGTACGAAGTCTATGCACTCTTCTTCTCAGATTTTTAAAAAAAGTAAAAACTACTGATAAAAATACATCTTCAAAATTTTCAGATTCAAATAAAAAAAATGCAACTAAGATTGTCTCTAAATATGATAAAAAAAACCATTCTTACATCCCTAAAACTTTTGTACGTGTCAAGCAAAAAAAAAAGTTAATTTAGTTATGTTACTTTAAATTCTAAAAACTCCATAAGTAAAATCCAATAGTTTTACAAAGTCAAAGTATATGAAAGAGAATATAAAAGTGTGAATCATTGATCATAAAAAATAGCAGTATCTAGATGTAGATAATATCAGTTTGTGACATTTTTCATATATTTTACCTTTCATCAGCACATGCCAAATTATAATTATTTTATTAAAATGCTAGTATCTTTGAATATCCTGTAATTGTCTTTAAAATATTTCTCTTCTCTATTAACAAAAATTATGACATGACTGCAAGGGTTTTGAAAATCAGACTGTAAGATAACATAGGGCAAAGGTAATTATGACACGGTAAAAAATAATTAATTTATTGAGATTTGTTGGTGACTACTTCCACATTTGAAAAATAGCTCTTAAAATTATAAAAACAGGTAATGATATGATACAGATTTTTTAAAAAGGGATACTAAACGTGATAATTCCTTGATCTTTTCTCATATGATAGTGTTTTATAATGGAAAAGCCCAAATGTGTGCTGCTTCTCCCTGTAAAAATCTAAAATCATCAGATTTCGAACACTATTATAGATTTAATGACAGACTGTTTCACAAAACCCTTTTGCCAGGCTATTTAGGAACTCAACTCTACCAGATAATTTGATTTTTGTTGTTGTTGTTTGTTTTTTAAATCGATTACTTATATGTTGAATTCTTGCATACAAAAATAAAACGTCTATAATAATTCTTATATTTTATGTGTATAAAAGAAATTGTTAATGAAATTTCATCTAGTTAATTGCTAATGAAAAATCACCTGCAAATTTTTACATGCACGGCAATAGAAATACTCTACATCATAAAAATAAGACAAATATATTTTTTTTAATATTTCAGGTAAAGTAAATGAATATAAAAAAAATATTTGAAACGCTAAACTAGATGTTTGAACACAAAGTCTAAATAACACATTATTAAACTAATAAAATGCACTATGTTGCCAAAAATCACCGAAAAGTTTCGATTTTAGACGTTTTATCGAATATCTAAAGAATTATTTGGCGAATTCTATTAGAACTTTGGAAATATAAAGAACATGTTAAACCTCAAATATTTCCATGGAGATTTTATTACGAAAACAAAAAGGGGACCAACAACTGCATCACAGGAGTATGTGGATATTGTTATGTTCATTTGTGTAAGAATAGCATGTATATTCATGGATATATAACGATTTCTTTAAAAGATTGAATAAATTTTTGTATGTTTTTTTGTTTATAGCTGGCACGGTTTGCAACGTAATTTAACGCCAGTTTGAAAGAATTTGACAAAATGAATTAGAAACAATATAGTACAGTTAGAATATAAATATATTAAACGTTTAAAGAAATATGGATGGTTGTATGAATTACTTTTAACTGCGCAAGTGCGAACTATACAAAAAATTTTCTTTTATTCACTATTTTCAAGTCAACTAAAAAAAAAAAAATCAAATTCAACCAAGCAAGGAAGCCTACCATATGGCCTAAGTTCAACAAGCCCTGCTTGGCAAGTTTATTTTAAAAAAATACAATTGAGTTCATTAGGCTTTTACATAATTACAGCAAAAATCATTGTTACAGCTCATTTTGCCAGGCTATTTAGTGATTCAACTCTACCAGATAAATTTATGTTTTTTGTTGTTTGCTTTTTTAATCGATTACTTATATGTTGAAATCTTGCATAAAAGAGTAAAACGCCTATAATAATTCTTATGTTTTATGTGTATAAAAAAATTGTTAATGAAATTTCATCTATATATACCTGCAAACTTTGATATGCATTGCAAAAGAAATAGTAAGGCAAATATATTTTTTTAATATTTTAGGTAAAATAAATGAATATGAGAAAATATTTGAAAAACTAAACTAGATGTTTGAGCACAAAATCTAAAAAACACATTATTAAACTAATAAAATACACTATGTTGCCAAAATTCACCAGAAACTTTTGATTTCAGACGTTTTGTCGAATATCTAAATAATTATTTGGCGAATTCTATTAGAACTTTGGAAATATAAAGAACATTTTACACCTCTAATTTTTCCATGGAGATTTTATTACGAGGGCAAAAAGAAGACCAACAAATGCCTCACAGGAGTATGTGGATATTGTTATGTTCATTTGTGTACGAATAGCATGTACATTTATGGAGATATAACGATTTCTTTAATAGATTCAATAAAATTTTGTATGTTTTTTGTTTATAGCTTGCAAGGTTTGAACCTAATTTAACACCAGTTTGAAAGAATTTGGCAAAATGATTTAGAAACAATAGAGCACACTTAGAATATAAATATAATAAATATTTAAAGAAATATGGGTCGTTGTATAAACTGCGCAAGTGCGAATTATAACAAAGATTTTCTTTTTTACATTATTTTCAAGTCAATTAAAAAAAAATTCAAATTCAAATTCAACCAAGCAAGGAGGCTTACCATATGGCTTAAGTTCTACAAGCCCTACTTGACAAGTTTATTTATAAAATACAATTGAGGTCATTAGACTTTTATATAATTACAGAAAAAATCATTGTTAGGGCCATTAGGCTTTTACATAATTACAGCAAAAATCATTGTTAGGGCCATTAGGCTTTTACATAATTACAGCAAAAATCATTGTTAGGCCCATATGATATATCATATTCTTCAACAATCCAAAATTCTATTAATCTTCTAATTGGTCTGGAACTGCCACGTTTTGGAAAATTAGTTTTTTTTTCCCAAAATCTTAATACTCTTATGGTAGAGATACCATATATATTCGTTTCAAAAATTAAAGAAATCTATATTTTATGTATTTTATCAAATATACTTTCGCCTTTATGCTTTATCGTAATTCATATACATTCCCGGCTGTTAAAACGCGCACTCTTTTTATCTTTCTCTTTCAACGAAAGACTTTTAGTCAAAATCATGCATATTGTTTTTAAATTATCATTAACGTACTTATTCGGTCTCCCACATATCAAAAGAAATGAAATTATACAAGGCATAAAATGTTTTCCTTTCTCATGGTCAGTTTTGTCTTGTATATTGCATCCAGATGTCTATAGCATTTCTATGGCGCCTTTGCAGCATTCCTAGAAACCCTGTTCCCAAAACAATAATTAACGGTAAGATTCTTAATCACCCTCTTTTAGTCAAAGTGCAATCTTCGCCAAAAGAGTTTTCCCTTCCACTGACGTCAATTATGAAGTTGATATGTGTATAAGTAACGGTTACATTTCCCACGCAAAAAAAAAAAAAACGATTCTCTTGGCTTGAAATGTAACTCGCTTGGCGTGTTTTCCTTGCGCCCGCATTCATATCGGATAGGACACTTGCCCTCTGAACTTCATCTCCGAAACATCTAAAAATGTCTTGGCCCCTTTGGCCAACCTTTGGTTTTATAACGAAAAATTCCCTTGATGTTCGTAAAACTCTTTGGATTACGTGAACTTGGTCGGACCCGTTCAACAGCATTTCTGGATTATTCTTTGGATCACGTTTGTGTTCTTCACCCCTGACTTTAAATTTAAAATGTCACCTCACCAATATTCATCAGATTCATTTAAAGATCTGAAACTATGATTGATCAAAATCTCACTATTGTGGAAGATTGTGAATTGTGACATGTTTCTCCAATTAAAGATCACTAACTCTAATGATGTGTTTTTCGTCTTCTTTGCTTCATCATATAAAAAAAAAGGAAAACTACACTCCGGTTCAGTACTTCAGTACCTAGGAAACGCTGAGGTTTGCCAAACAACCAATAGCCACTATACCTTCTTGTTTTATCAAATTGTTTTATTCCGTAAAAAAAATCCTTCAGGTTTTTAAAGGAATCTCCAACTTTGACAACATCTTCTCAATAATCAACCTCCTGAACTTACTTCACACGATAACTCTTCTATATGCATAATGAACACGATAACTCCCCCATAACTCTATTATGTTCTGTTGTAAAGCTCTCTTTAGATCATAGCTAAACCAATTGGATATAGGCATGGAGACAGGTTTCTTTATATGATATGTCGATGTGAAACTGCACTCTAATATATAGTGAAGATATGTGCTCCTGAGGCCACATACGCAGAGACTTGAAGGTGATTTTCCAAACTTATGCAAATAGGATGTAAAAGGACCGTGATTTGTTGCTAATAGGTATAAATTTCTGTGATGCAGAATTATGTCTTCTTTCATTTTTGGAAGTAGCTGATACGGATATTGACCAGTCTCTGCATTATCCCATTCGCTTTACCATTTTGTGAGGATTTCTTGTTTCAATAATCTCTTTAAGTGAGAATGAGGAAATCAATGGAATATTATATTTCTTAAACCAGTTGCTTCTATCGGTTAATTCATTTCCACTTATTCCTACGTGACTTTTCACCCATTGGAAGTAAAGACTTTTTTATGTTTGTTGTAGTTGCTGAATAGTTTGAATTGTGATTTGGTTCTTTAAATTTATGTCTTCAGGCGAAATTAGACTGTGTAGATTGTAAAACTATTGCAGGTTGTTGAATTTACCCAGTTTATTGAGTCTTGTAATACTAATAACTCCGCTTCATAAACCAAGTTTTCATTGTATTATCCTTAATTTTTTTTTTTTTTTTTTTTTTTTTTTTGTATGTTGATATATGTTTCCTTTTAGGGCTCAAAATGCAAATGCTGTCTTCTTTGATTCTATTTTGGAGACGTCTGTATAGATTTGGATCTCACATTTGGTCCTGTTGGTCCTCCAGTTGAAATAGACATTGTTTCTGAGGTATTATCTGTGTTGTTAATACTTTTGATTGGTGCATAGTTGGGTCATGGTTATTTTTTCGATTATTAAGTCTTAGGACGAAAATTGCCGGCGCTGGAGAGACTAAGAAGAAAAGTGAAAACAACCAATAAACACCAGAGAAGCATCAGAAAGTAAAACATTTTATTATTCAGTGCTATCCACCATCTGCCGCATGCAACGTGTCTTCGTGTGTGACGTGGAAAATTTGTGGAACACAATAAAATGTTTTGTTTTTTGTTGATTCTCTGTCCTTATTCGTTGTTTTCACTTTTCTTCTTAGTCTGTCTAGCTCCGGCAATTTTCTTGCTACAGGTACTGTTCCAACGCTTTTTATGTTTTTTCACAATGAAGATCACATTCCAATAAAAAAAATAGATGTTGCCATTTGAAAATTTCGGAATTTCGTCACTGTAACCGTAACTGTTAGAGTTTAACTGTTGTTTTTCATACGATTCATGAGCACATACCTCAAAATACTTAAAAACCAAAATTTCAGTCAGTTTCTGTGAACGGTGTGATAGTTAAGGACTCATATATCGGGATAGTTTCTTTATAATCACCCTGTATATGTATATATATATATAAATTCTTTTTTTCTTTAGAAATTGTTAAGTATTTATATGCTTATTCACCGATAAATTCTATGATTCTCAACATCAAGAAAAATTTTCTCAATGTCACAGATAAATTTAACTTTTTAATTAGGCTTACATATTTTAAAATAAAAAATAAGTTGAATGTAATAAAGTAGGAGCTTCTATTTTTTTTCATTTCAAATTATACATTCTCTAAAACCGCAATAACTAGACTATATTGTAAATACATTTATATATATATATATATATATATATATATATATATTATATGTAATTGGTATGTCCATTACACACGTAAAATCTTCTAAATATAGAAAACTACTTAACATTAAAGACTTTAAATTTTAATAATGTATTATTTTGATCAAATAATTTTTAAAGAGGTACAAAAGGTTAAAAGCTCTAGAAAGCAATTTCCATTGCTAAAGGTATTTTAAAGTTGAACTATATTTCATTTCTATAATTTTATAAATTATTCCTATACATCCTAAAGGTTAAATAGCTTCCAGTAACACGCAAAAGTCTTATACCTCACGTACATGTATTTTATCTTTAAATAAATGTCAGGATTTTCATAAAGCTTATTTTATGAATTTTAATATTTGTGAGTTATAACTTGAAGTTTTTGGAGTATTAAACATATACTGACAATTTCACATGTAAATGTTATTCATCATTAAATACAGCTAAATATTTGCACAATAAAACTTTATTTTAAATCTAAATATTTGTGAATTTTTGATTGACATTTGATTGTTGGATAATTTATAATAAGAAAAATAAATTTTATACCCAATATATCGGTTATCACGATACACATTCAAAGAGTTTCCTTCAAAGAAGCTAAAAAAATACACTGATCTCGATGAGGAATTTCGTTCATAGCGCTGTCAAATCAACATTCCTTATACGCAATCTCATTAATTACCAGAAACTAAAATTATTTCTGCCTTTTGTTATTTGAAACATTACTTGTATATATCCTCCGTGAGTTAATTATATTTCCTACGACACTCTTCGAGGCTTTAAAAATCGAAAAGAATTTTCCTTTTCAAATGATCATGATGCCTCATTAATTCTCAAGAACATCTGCTTTTAAATTTATTCTTTGTTCTTTTGGAGGAATGAGGGCATTTGCAGCTATCGTGAAACAAAAGCTGTGAAAGGGAAATGAATGAATCTTATATTATCAGGAATTATAAGTGGTAGAAAAATATTTAAGTTATTTTTTTATTTGTTTATGTAGCAAGGAGATAAAACTCAACTTAACTAACGTTACTTAACTACAGTTAAATAATACGCTGCATGGCAACTCGATGTGTTGCATTTGCATTGCATGAAATCTTTTGATATAGTGAGGGAAAAAAGAAATCTCATATTGTTGAATATTTAAATAAAAAAAATATTACATTAATTTCATTAAATACGAAATTTAAAATGAGAAATCCTATTTACACTGTAGATTTACACTGTATTTACACTGTAAATTACGAATAA
Source organism: Maratus michaelseni (assembly GCA_963931845.1). Taxonomy (NCBI): domain Eukaryota; kingdom Metazoa; phylum Arthropoda; class Arachnida; order Araneae; family Salticidae; genus Maratus; species Maratus michaelseni. Next base: position 103,303,904 of record OZ007593.1, on the reverse strand, counting down.
TACATTTTGTGGATTGAGTTATTTATTTTTTTAAAGCAAAACTTTTTTATTTAGCATTATTTTAAGATTTGGTTTCTATTTTCGGATCGGGTGAAATGTAAATTACGTCACTTTGACGAACTTTAAAAATATATTTTAGTTTTTTGAATTTAAATAAATATTTTATAAGAAAAACATTTAGTCATTTTTTATGCCATGAACCATTTTTAGCGACCTTGTGAAACGTTTTAACCACAATCTTTAAAAAATATTTAATTGAAAATAGTATATGCTTTTCCTTTAAATTCCATTTTTGTAAATAGTTGGATATGCACCTAATACATATGCACCTAAATGGACGGAACTTAAAGCTTCACCTTTGGTTGAATGTAAAGCTGGGAAAATCTACAATGTAAGGAGTTTAAAATGTGAATATCTCAACAAACGAATTTGTTTTCGATAGAATAAATTGATTCATGAAATTTGAAAATGTGAAAATGTATTTTATTTCATATTTAAATGTTTATATTTATTTGAATTTCCATAAAACATTTAATATAACCAAGACTTTTTTCCCATTTATTCATGGAAATATATATATATATATATATTAATTTTACTGGTTAATTTTGCTGTAAAAAATTATAATCCGTTTTATATATATCACCCTTTCCATATTTTATTTATAAAAAATGGAGTAATTTAGTTGCCATTTTAAGAGAACCTTCGTTAAAAGTTGCAAAATAATTTATATCTCAGAAACTAATTCAAATTTTGAAAATCTAAGAGATTTTATGACATTGTCGGTTCCATGCAGATAACTCATGTTAATTTTATCGCACTGCGTTTCATATTCAAAGGGGAGTATTTTTGAAATATAAACAGACAGTCACATTTTATTATAATAGATTTTCGATATTTTTCTTATATTTTACATAATCACTTGTGTACTTTTTCGGAAAATTACATATAGATTCAAAATTTCATGCTTAGGCACAAATACATATCATGCAGAAAGAGTTGAATACATAACTACTAATTTATATTACTATTTTTCATTCTATTGCACAACGTAATCATAATTAAATGAACCTTTCGTACAAATAAAACAGCAGTAATGCTTTTTATTAGGATTTTGTTTCCTACGACTACAACTAATTTCATTTTGGGCTTAAAATAGTGCTTAAAAATGATTTCTTATGTACTTGTGACAAACAAAAATGTGTTTTTTAATTTTATATTATAAGTCCACTTATCTGCAATTAATTTTTTTGTTGTTAAAATACAAAAGTTAGGAACATTAACATTTCAGACCGTACAATCCATCCACATACAGAAATAAATAAAAGCTTGTCAACTTTTGTTTTATTTTATAATTGTTAATTTTAATAAATACGTTTTTTTTTATCATTGAGTAAATTCTACTTAGTCCAAAGAAAATTTTTAAAAGTGTTCTTTTTAATCAAATAATAAAGATTTTCCTTACATTTAAATTAAGATAAACTCATTTCAATTTTAAACAAGTGCACTGCTTTGCATATTTCAATAAATAACAAAAGCCATTATAAAAATATGCTTTCATAACATTTTGTCTTTTATCTCCAAAATAAAACTCAAAAAATAATTTCGTACAACTTTATTTCCAATAATATTTTTATTTTTTTTACAACATTGTAAAATGTTCTGAATGGTTAAATAAAAGCGAGAAATTTTTCACCGTTGAAATAGTTCAAAATATGAAGGAATAATTTAAATATCCTAAATAAGTTAGGATAATTTTATAACCTGTTCGCAATTTTCCCTTGTTCTGATTTTGTTGTTATATTCTAGTGTTTTCCTATAAGTTAATTAGATTATTTTCCTTAGATTTAGAATATGTTAACATTTTTTCAACTTACATTTTTCATACATTATCAATTTTAATAAACAACTAATATTTCAAAGTTTCTATAAATTCAATATTTATTTCATATATATATTTTTTAATTTCTCGTCTTTGTTTCAGATGTTTGAATTCTTCATTATTGTATGTATTATTTTCTATCTTAACAATCTTTTGTTACAAGCAAGTGTATTGTTGTTGCTGTCAACATTAGAAAAAAAAAACTTTACGATTTTCAAATTTAATTTTTTTACTGTATTGCTATAACTTGAATATTTATGTAATTCATATTTTTATCAAACATAATTAATTGTGCAAATTAATTTGTATTAATATATGTCATAATAAAAAGGAATATCTAAAAATGTTTTGCACATTTATTATTTGTAAGTAAAATTAATTTCACGAAATTAAGTTTATTGATTTAAAGTGTGTTTATGCAAGATTTTTTTTCCTGTTTTCAGTACTGAAAATCCACTTTCTTAATAGATTTTCAGATATCAAAATATTTAAATAATTAAAATAGTGCATTTTTTAAATGCGTAAAATTAATAAAGAAACACTCGAGTTAGATGGATACAATGTTTGATACAGCAATTTTTAAAACGTTATTAAAATATAAATGTATATAGTACTAAATAGTACTAGATATTTACTTTTGTAGTACCCCAACCTACGACAAAGTAATTTCGATCCTTTCCAATATATGAAACAGACAGTTGTTATAGTTGTTTTTTATAAATACAATACTTCATAATAATATTACAATGTTACACACATATCCACACACATGCATATATATGTATATTTCAATGTTTATATATATGTGTGTATAAATACAATACTTCATATAATATTTACACACACACCCTCACACATGCTTCGGTCATCTAACAGGTTACATGAATGTTTAATATTTTACATGGTAATTTTTTTATGTATTTCTAAATGTTTATACCTATTTTATATGACATGATATTCGTGAAACATTGAAGAAGGAATTATAATTTCCATATAGATAAAGGCATTCTTTTTCAGTAATTATCGTATTTTTTCTAACATTTTCAATTTCAAAAATGTAAATATTGCTAATGCATAGTGAATAATTTCTGTACCTTTTGAAAAATTATATTAAAATGCCTGTTTTTGTTAAGATGTTTCTATTAGGTCACATATTTGTAATCTTTCATTTATGCTCTTAAAAAAGGGGCATTGGCTATTAAAGAAAGAAACTAGTCGTTGGGGGCCACCGTAATACTTACCCATCATGGATATGCATAATGTAAAATATTAAAACAAAAATGTGTAAACTACTTATAAAATGCATAGCGATTCAAATAAAATCGTGGCTTGATGACGTCATAACTTTATAGGCTCGATTACTGAATTGCTTGAAAGAGGTTTTTCCTTATAACTCCAAAAATAATAATCCTATTAACTAGCGGTTTATTGCATCTGATTAAGCGTCAAATTTCCAATTAAAACATATCTTTGAAGTGAAATTTGGATGAAATACAGGGTCATGAAAAATCGAAGAGTGTGGAAAATAGGATTCCAAATATCTCAGCAACTAGATATCCGATCGACTTCATGCTTTATGCGAAATTTATGTTTTTTGTATTGTCTTTTATATTCATTTCTTAAAATAAACAATTTCGAAAATTTTTATATACCTTTTATCAGAACGAATATTTCGAGAGTCCGAAAAAAATAGTTCCGGTTAATCGAGGTTATTGAAATGAAATAGGCTTCTTCCCATTATTACATACTAAGTACATACCAAATTTCAAGTGTCTATCTCAATTTTTTCGGGTGATAGAGCGTTTACAGACACACAGACACACACACAGACACACAGACACACACACACACGGACACACAGACACACACACACACAGACACACGGACACACAGACGGACGGCAAATTTTATTTTCCCTTCACACAAAGATGAATGGGATTACGCTAAAGAATGACGAGCAAAATGTGCTGCACAAATTATTCTCAAATATTAATATCCCCAAAAGAATGATGCTTCATAATTGAATTTAGCTTCAGGGACGCTTATTGAAATAGAAATCAGATTAATATAATAAAAATGTGAAACTAGAAATGCAGCAATAAAAATGTACGTAAATTTTTCTGAATTTTATTTGACAGATTTAAAAAAAAAATATCTGGATGTACATTTTTGTGATATTTCTTTTATGTGAAAATATTCGACATATTGACAATTAAATGAGGAATGTTTTTCCCAATACTCAGAACATGCAAAGATCCCAATACCACATAAGATTTCATGAATATATTGCCAGTACAAGCCAAGATGTAACCAAGGAGTATGCAGTGCAATTAATATTGATCTAAATTGGTTTAACTAAATAAAAATATGAATTTTTTTTTAAAAAGAAATTTTATAAGGGTCAGGGGTAAATTGCTGATAGACACAATCTAGTTATTCATCGACCTTTCCGTAATGCGTGGAATTCATCACGGACATTCATCAATTTTCTTCTATATATTTGTCTTTAAAGCTACATTTCGACCTCCATTTTTGCCTTGATCCAAGTTTACCAAACAATAGTACGCCTCACAATATAACGCTGACACATGAAGTCATAAAAAAGTTTCAAATGAGTTATTTATCCTCTTTTCTCTCAATCACATGGAGACTTTCAACGTTCTTTCTCCTTTATTTCTATCTATTACTTTGGTTTTTAAAATTATACCTATATTTTCTGTCGAACCCACGATACCAAACAATAATATTCCATTTAAGCTAACAAATGGCAAAGACAGGTAAGGTAGCTTTTAGGTAGCTTTCAATACTAAAAAGTATAAAGCTACCTATTTAAATGTTGATTTATATATATAGATATATCCATATATATATATATATATATATATATATATATATATATATATATATATATATATCTGACCTATGTCATACGATAACACTCGTATTTATAACTCAATTTTGATGAAACTAATTGTGTGTATTATGCTCACCAATGTCGAGACCGAGTTAGTTGGCCACCTTGGTCCGCCATTTTGTTTCAAGATGGCGGCCATTTAAATATTTAAAACTAAAATAAATATACAAAAAAGTTACAAATACAAATTTATTTTTTTAATTACGTGTTAGGCCTTGATACAAGGATTCCAGAGCATTTTTTGGTTTACCTCTATCTTAAAAAATGGCTGAGATAGAGCAGTTTGAAATTCTAGGGTGGCTGACATTTTGAAACAAAACAGCACATTAACGCGATCACTCGCAAATTATTTAATTTCATTGTTGCAATAATTTTCCCAATAATACGAATAAAACTATATATTCATATCCGTTAGCGCCAAATTATCGCCAAAATTGGCGACATTTAGCGAAATATCACCAAATTTGGCGACCAAAATAAGTCTTCATAAATGAAGTCAATTTGGCTATTGCTCAATAATTTGGCGAATTTCTTATTCAAATTTAGTATTAACGAATCTTTTGTAAACGTTTCTTTGCATTTTAACTTGCTGCTTTCGTGTAACATTAGCTAAAATTTTAAAACGAATATATGGGAAAGCTACCTTTTCCTCCCGGTAAAGGCCGGAAGGACTTTTTAGTATTGAAAGCTACCTAAAAGTATAAAGCTACCTATTGCAGCCGTTCGGAGGAAAGCAGTTTCGGAAAATTTCGATATATTTTCACCGATCATGACCCCTAGACCCCAAAACCACCCTCCGTTCAATTGTTGATTTATATATATGGATATATATATATCCATATATATATATCTGACCTATGTCATACGATAACACTGGTATTTATAACTCAATTTTGATGAAACTAATTGTGTGTATTAAGCTCACCAATGTCGAGACCGAGTTCGTTGGCCACCTTGGTCCGCCATTTTGTTTCAAGATGGCGGCCATTTAAATATTTAAAACTAAAATAAATATACAAAAAAGTTACAAATACAAATTTATTTTTTAATTACGTGTTAGGCCTTGATACAAGGATTCCAGAGCATTTTTTGGTTTACCTCTATCTTAAAAAATGGCTGAAATAGAGCAGTTTGAAATTCTAGGGGGGCTGACATTTTGAAACAAATCAGCACATTAACGCGATTACTCGCAAATTATTTTTTTTCATTGTTGTAATAATTTTCCCCAATCATACGCATAAAACTATATATTCATTTCCGTTAGCGCCAAATTCTCGCCAAAATTGGCGACATTTGGCGAAATATCGCCAAATTTGGTGACCAAAATAAGTCTTCATAAATGAAGCCAATTTGGCTATTGCTCAATAATTTGGCGAATTTCTTATTCAAATTCAGTATTAACGAATCTTTTGTAAACATTTCTTTGCATTTTAACTTGCTGTTTTCGTGTAACATTAGCTAAAATTTTAAAACGAAGATATAGGAAAGCTACCTTTTCCTCCCGGTACAGGCCGGAAGGAATTTTTAATCTCTAACCATTCATTTTGCTGCATATTGAAACAAAACCGATAGCAAAAGATCATCATAATTGCTCCACTTTACACGATCTACTGCAAAATGTTGTCACACAGTAGATCAAACCATCCTTAGTTCTTTCTGTTTTGCCTGACTTACATTTTTATGAAAGAAATGTCATTTCTCAAATTCTCAAAAGTAATTGAATCCATTTGGACACTACACTGTTAACTAGTATTTTAAAACACAAATTGCACAAATTGTGCTTTTTAGTTGCTAAAATCAGTGTAAAAATTGTTTTAAACTCATAAAAGAGCTAAAATCCTACATGTTTCGGCTTTAAACTTAAAGTCATCATCGGGGAAGAGGAACAACACAAACAAAAAAATTATACTATTATTATTTAAGCTAATGGGGATTTCATAAACACCTGCGAATTGATCATGGGGGATAGGATCTAATTTACATGAAACTAAGTCAACCAATTTTCTGGGAGGGACAGCAATAAGATGGATATTGTATTTACGGAGGGCCCTTTTAATCCTTTCAAATATAATAGGTATATATTGGAATTTACGATAGTTAAATATTATATATATGGGTCCATTAGCTTAAATAATAATAGTATAATATTTTACATTGGTATGACTAAAAGAAAGTTTTTGGAAAGGTTAAAAGAGCATAAAAACGACATAAAATTTGGAAAGTTATCCACTGCACTCTCCCGGTTTTACGCTAAAAATAATGATACTGTAATTAATTTCGATAAAGCAAGAATTATCCATAGGTTCAATAACCCATTTAAAGCCGCCATTAGGGAATCATTGGAAATCAAAATTAGAAAAGATTGTATTTGTAATGATAACTTTTCTTTCAACATACCTAGTTTATGGGATACATTTTTAACCCCTTGTTAATTCATTGTTTTGTTTTTCGCTCTTTGGCAACAGAGAGCGCCCGCTTTTTTTATTTAAATTTTTCCATACTGTTGATTTCAATTTTCTCGTGTCGAAAATTAAAAGATCAGTAGTCGTTTGTGTTGTTCCTCTTCCCCTATGATGGCTTTAAGTTTAAAGCCGAAACATGTAGGATTTTAGCTCTTTTATGTGTTTAAAACAATTTTTACACTGATTTTAGCAACTAATAAGCACAATTTGTGCAATTTGTGTTTTAAAATTCTCAAAAGTATATGGTAAAATGAAATATAATATTTTAAAATACAATTTTATTCAACCTTATTTTGTATTTATATCATTGAGAAATGTGATACTTATTAGTTCATGACACGAACAGTCAAATTAGTATTTTATTTTTTACTAATATATTCTATCTTTCAAAAATAAAATATTGACAAAAACATTTCTGAAAAAATGTATATCATTTACGGTCTCACATTGATAAAGACATTTAAAAAGAAATTATTTTGAATTTCACTAGCTCTTTCTAGTATTAATGTATTTTAAATTGAATTTATCGGGAATTTACACACGCTGAATAAATTATGACTCATTATCTTGTAAGTTTCAGATAAAATGAAGAATGATTCAGAGAAGCCTTTAGGAACGGAGTCTTTTTATTTTATTATTTTCAAGTTTTGTTATTGAACATTCTGCTATCTTAAGTCGATGTTTCTCTGCATTCAGAATTTTTTTTATAATAATGAAATACTTTTAAATACGATTTTAATTTCCTAATGATGACATGTATTTTTATCAGTTAAATGAAACTATTACGCATTTAAGTTTTACTTTTCTAGATTATTTTTAAGGTATTAGAATTTTTTAAAGTAAGTAATACATGCTGTTTCTGTAGCTTCACTTTAATTTGTCTTATCTTATGGGAAAAGTTAATTAAAATTGTTGTTGGTATTTTCAGAAAATTCTCTTATTTTGTTCTTATTTTTTTCATATTTATTGTGGTTCAAAATTAACTTTTCATTTAGACCATATTTTTCAATACATACAATTTTCTGTTAACCATTTAGAATGTAAATCTATAAGAAAAGTAATAAGGTTTTCTTTTAATTATTACATTTCTAACTTAAAGGAAATATAGAGGATCAGTATTTGAGGATCAGTATTTGAGCACAAAGAAAAAAATGAATTTGAATCAAAAATACAAAACATAAATAGTCTCCAAAGAAAAACCCTTTTGCTGGTAATGATCAGCATCATATTTCCAGTCTATAATACCTACACCTATCATCACTAAGTTGTCTAAACTAGACCCAGATCTTTTTGTTCCGTCTAATTTACATTTTCTGATTTAAATGTCTTTCATATATTGATTTGTACATTTAAATTCTAGCTTTACGTAGTGAGTTGTTTGATGTGATCATTATGTTAGAACCCGGATGATATTCAAAATATGAAAAGCAAAATTTTCATTCAAGAAATTCTGGAATCTTTTTAAATCTTTCAAAATATGTTATAATATTTCACTTACAGTGGTGGCCAAAAGTGTAAACATTTTTTGAAAGTTTCATGTTTTTCAAATTTGTGTGCTTGTAGAATATATTAATTTTCACTTAAGTACAAACGTATATATTTAAAATTGAAGGTAATTTAATGTAGAATTTAATAATAAAAACAGTATTACAATATCAGTATTACAAAAAAGTTATGCAACTAATAGTAAGATCTATCTTAGATTTGCATTTTTTTAAAGTGATACTTACACAATCAATACTTAGTAGGATAACCCTTACTTTTTAAGATAGCTTCACAGAGTCTTTTCATCGAGTGAACGAGTGTTTCGAGTTCCTCTTTCGTAATCACATGGTGCCAAGAATCAATTATAGCTTCAATAAGTTGCCTTTTATTGGATGGACGTTTTTTTCGTACAAGAATTTTCAAACGTCGCCACAAATTTTCAATTGGATTGAGATCAGGGCTGTTTCCTGGCCATGGTAATATATCTATGCCTTTATTTTGAAACCATGCTTTGCATACTTTTGCTGTGTGGCATGGAGCTGAATCCTGCTGAAAAATAAATGGTGCATTGTTGGGGAAGAGATCCCTGATGGAAGGTATCAATTTTGGTTCCAGGACAGTTTAGATGTATTTTTTGGCATTCAGGATGCCATCAATCACTTGAATTCGGCCCACACCATCTGCAGACATACATGCCCAAATCATGAGATTTGTTGGGGTTTTTGTAGTTGCTTCAATGCAATCAGGATAAAGTGCTTCTCTTACTCTACGTCTCACGTATTTTCTACCATCACTACCAAAAAGCGATATTTTACTCTCATCGCTCCAGATTACTTGCTTCCATTGAGTTTCTGACCATTTAATGTGTTTTTTTGCCCACTTAACTTGTTTTTCACGTTTCTTTTGATTTAAATATGGGTTTTTCCTTGGAATTCTACCTTGTAGTCCAAATACTTATAACCTTCTTCTTATTGTTCTTGAACTTACTGCAATACCGGCTGCATTCATTTCACATGTAATGGTATCTGATGAAATTTTTCTATCTTGAAGGCATGGTCGTTTAATTTTTCTATCGGCAATAGCAATTGTGGATTTTTTTCGGCCTGATTTGGCCTTATTTTCCACTGATTTCATTTTTTCATAACGTAAACAGAACTTTCGTACACCAGAACAAGTCACTGAACCACCAACTTGTCTTGCAATTTCAGCATAAGAGCGGCCATTTTCTCTCAATATGACAATTCGGCTTCTTTTTGTAGATGTCCAATTAGTTCTTCTTGTTGATGACATTGTTTAAAATTAGTTTAATTAAAAAAGGACTTTAAATATTCAAAAACAGCAATACTCTATTTAATTGTACTAGTATGCATCATTCCGCAAAATATTTCCACAACAATAAATGTTTTACCATCCAAATAACCTAAACTATAGTTACAGACATTTGATTTGTGTTTGATTGTTCTACTAAAATGAGCATAACTTTTTTTGTAATACAGATATTGTAATACTGTTTTTATTATTAAATTCTACATTAAATTACCTTTCATTTGATATATAAATGTTTGTATTTAAATGAAAAGTAATATATTCTACAAGCACACAAATTTGAAAAACCTGAAACTTTCAAAAAATGTCCACCACTGTAGTGATTTTTAAGGTTCTGTACGTAAAAAGTAAAAACGGAACTATTATAAGATCATTCGTGTGTTCGTCTGATTGTCTGTCACAGCCGTTTTTCTTGAAAAATATGGAATGTGCAATTTTCAAACTTGGAAGGGTTATAAAGGTTATAGGCCCACATATTTATAGATTATTAGCAATTCACAAATATTTTTAGAAAAATTTAGGGAGGCTAATTAAGCTACACGAAAAATAAATTGTCTAGCGTATGGGGTATCGTTTGAAAGATCTGGTAACACCGTACTTAAAAAAATATTATTTTTGTATATTTAGGTATTATGTCTTCAGAGATATCGGTAGAATATGTACTGTAAAAATATGTCCCTCTATACCCCTATTTCCGAATATACGGAAGCTAATATTATGAAAAATTAAGGGGTAGTTAGAGTTTATTTGAACCTTGCAGGAAAACTGTAGCAATTTTCCTAGGTCACATAATTTTTGAGAAAATCGCATTTTTCCGTTACACACAAATTTTACTTTGTGCTCTCAGTGGGGACGTTGAGAAGCGTTCGAGGTACCTATCAGCGTTGAATCCTTCAAGGATTGTTGATAAAAGTTTTTTTTTAAATGTCGGTAATTAGCCGAGATCTGAATCGGTAATAACCGATTTAACCATCTAGAAAAACGTGACACAGACTATGGCGTCGTTGCAAATTTGCGATCTCCTTCGAAGCAGTCTCCGCGCAATTCCATTGTACAAGGTCTTTGTTTTAGGTAAGTCGAATCATAAAGGTAAATAGTCAACGTGTTTCATTTAAATTGAATCAAATTATTCCATTCATTTATTGAAAAATAATATATAATAATTCCATGTTTTTATGAAGTCTTATTACTCTTTTATCAAATATCTTTTTGTAATATTTCAGTTAGTAATTAACTATTCTGTAAATTTATTGTACCGAACACTTTGTGCGCGAGAAATCCATTTATTATTGAAAGACACCAATGTTATAAATCCATAGAAACATACACAAAAACGAAGTAATTGTAATTGATAATGGATGTTAATATTTACTATTATCAGGATTGTTTTTTACAATATATTATAATATTATTTTTAAATTAGCACATATGATAGTAAATATTTTTATCCAATAATAAATAATAGTATTTTTAGATCGCTTTAGCGTAAAGCACTTAACTCTCAATTTTCCATTCGCTATTCACAAGATTCCGGATAATCACTACATTTTGAATACTCAAGAACGCTCTTATAGAAAGAATCCAAAAGACACGTTTAAACTGATTATCCCCTCTTGATTTGTTTCTACAAATTACCGGATATTTCCGTCAAGAAATTTTGCGCTTCATATAAATGCTTCATTCTAAAATATACGATGTATTATTACGCCCTAGATATTTTCATGCAGAACTTAGTATTTGAAAAAAATTATCTTCCTTTCCCTATTATGAATGATTTAGCCTCTTCAGAAATGAGGGGCACACATGAACACCTCTATTATTTTCCTATATAAAAACAGAACTGTTTTATTTTTTTACATTTTTACTTTATTCGTATAGAGCTGAATGTTTTTTTTTCTTTTTTTTTCTTTAGAACAAAACCAATAAATGATAGCGCAGATGCTTATTCCCTCATGAAATAAATGTTACTTTTATATTAGTTTGCAAAATGCCTTCAAGACAAGAGTGGCCAAGAAAGTAAACAATTTTTATAATTATGTAACTTAAATCCTTTACAAACAAAAAATTCAGGATTTGTAGATAACTTGTTTAAAGCTTTAACTTGTTCAATTTGTCTTTGTGTTAATTTAGGTTATTAGTAAATAATTGACATTTTAAGTGATCTAGTAATTTTAGATCCATATGTGTGTGTAAACATAAATTATCAGTCTCCTAAACTATCAGGATTTTTAAAAAATGCTCTTTCTATCACCTAATGTGTCATTTTGTTCGTGCAATAGCAAAGAATGTGTATTTGTAGTGTTATTTTGCCTTCAGATCTCAAGAGGATACAGAGAAATGTGGTTATTATCTGATTCCATAAAAGCGTAGCGAATTTAATGTCAGATTCTAGGATATAGAATATACTATTTGTTTTCATATAACACGTAACGACCACAGGAGGATTAAAATCTGAAGGCACTAAGATGTTGATAAAGTGCAAAGATAATTAGCTCCTTGTGTATTTGCAGGTTTGTTGGGATGAAAAGACTCTTTTAATTATAATTTACTGCATTTTTATATGAGTACTAAAACGTAAATTTCATTAAGAAATTTAGCTGATATATACTCTGTAAATGAAAAATTCTATGTATTTATGTAAATATCACTTAATTATGCAAATACATTTTCTCATAATGCAATTGTATATAATTCGAATTTTAAGCATTTTTAACAAAATTATGTTTCTAGATTTATATCTACTAGTGGAAACAATACTTTATTGCAACATAATTAAAAATTAATAATTATATCTCGAATTTACTTTAAAATTAAATAATTGCGAAATAAAACAAGCATGAGATGATCATGATAAGATATCATGATAAGAGATCATGAGATGATCATGAGATAAGAGATATAAGATGATCATGATAAGAAAAATTAAATAAATAAAATAATTTGTTACGTTCTACATTTTTCTAGAATTCTTCTTTCTTTTTTTCTATACGTTCCAGATTTATATTCTAGTAGCGCAAACAATATTTTAAAATGCAACATCATTAAAAATTAAACATTATATCTCGAATTTACTTTACAATTAACTAATTGAGAAATAAGATCAGCATGGGATTGTGATAAGAAAAATAAAATAAATAAAGTTATTTGGAACTTTTAACGTTAACCGAATATCACTTTGTGCCAAGTAGAAATGTTGGTTCGAATGTTGGTTAACAAACACACCATTTGAAGATATTACGAACATGCGTAAGAAAACTTAGTATGTAGAATATAGGAGTGGGAACCCTTCTTAATATCATAAGTAAATTTTTCTAAAAGTATAACTATTCTTTAATAAAAAATAGAGAGAAAATTCGCACACAATAAAAATAATTATTTCATTACATATGCCGCCAAGAGTTTACCATTTCATTTAGCATTGCTAGAAATACATGATATTTTTAAATGTCAGCAGCACCATTTGAAATTGATTTATCTATGATTGATGACATTTTAACAAAAATCGATGTTTGTACACTAGAGGTATATAAATCTGACAGCTGTTAATTAAAAAAAGTGGGGAAATGGAAATTAGTTGTTGGTGTGTATAATTTCGTTCTTTGGCCACAGCGTGCAGTGTGTCGAAATGACAAATTTCCACGGTGAGGATTACTTGCGCACGGGTGCGACTTTAGCAATTACAGGTGTTTGATTGAATGAATGACCACATAAAAAAACATGCTTCTGCACCAACTCATAAAAAAAATCTTTTAATATTAAAAAAAAATCATAAAAAGTATTACAGTTGCAGATAGTTTAGTATTTTTAATGGATCCAATCGATTCTACGTAATATATATATATATATATATATATATATATATTCAGGGTGATTATAAAAAAAAACTATCCCGATATATGAGCCCATAACTGTCATACCGTTCCCAGAAACTGAATGAATTTCTGGCCTAAAGTATTTTGAGGTATGCGCTCAAGAATCGCGTGAAAACCAACAGTAAAATTCTAACAGTTACGGTTACA